>OX451345.1:59921108-61292731 GCA_949629155.1 Myopa testacea
TCTGTACTTGATGTTAAGGATTCTATAGCACTTACTATCGCTCCCACTACTGAAGTTCAGGAAGAAGTTATTGATGTTGGTGGGACGAGTACGACCACTCCATTCTCTAATGCTACGATGGAAGATTCTGTTAAAGATTCCAGCCATATCGTCGCTTCTTCTTATAACGAAGAGGAATACTCTAATACTCCTGCTGTTGAAGATTATGAGAAACTTTATACTACTAGCTCTTCCGCTGACGATAAAACGAAGGTATACATTACGAGTGATGCCATTGAAAACCCTTCATCAACAGAAACGATATCAGATAGATATAAAGATAAACATTTTACTATTTCCGATATTGACGCTGACGATGAAACGAAAACAATACATGAAAACTTTTCTCAAACAATTTCCCCATATTCTGATAATAAGATGGATTTAGATTTCATAATGCACACAAGTTCTCCTACACTTATGACTGAGAAGGCACAAACAGATAATTCCGAACAGACTACATCATCTACATCTGTAAGTGAATTAAATAATGCATCAAACGAAGTACCCACTGATGGCCCCTTAGTTAGTAATAATACTGAATATATTGATGAAACTTTATCCACCACTTTATCCACCACTCTTATTGAAGAGAAGGGAAATATAGAACTCACGAGCATAGCTTCCACATCTAAAAACGAAGCGGTTACAAAAGATAATCAACATTTAACTGTCGATGAAATGACGGAAGCAACAAAACATTTATTCGACGAGTTAATCACTACGGAGTCTACACAAATTAATAAAAAAGACGAAATCTTTGAACACAGAACATCTTCTGTTTATGAAAAACAAGAAAAACAAGAATCAGAGCCCTCTCTTGTAAGTGAAATTAATACAAAAAAGGAAACTATAACGGATGATATTCAGTTAGCACTTGTAACAGAGAAATCAAAGGACATCATCGATGATCAGACCTCTACCAAGTCTACTCAAATTTATGAATATGAACAGCCTACATCAGAGCCTATTTTGTCTCATACCGATACCCCTTCCATAGTTGAAGACAATCAAAAAGGTTCTACCCTTTCATTTGTAAGTACCGAAAGTGGTAAGGGTTCTTTAACTCTTGATGATTCAAAACTTCAAACTGTAACTCCTACCAAAGAAGAAACAGTTACAGAAATGCCGACAGTTGTTACAGAAATGCAGTTGATCGATGTAACTGAAAAACCTGCCCAACCCGAAGAAAAAATTACCACGGATTCAAACAACCAGAATATTCAACAAGTTGCTGAGTTTGTTACTGAAAGGGTTGAGGATACAATCACAGAAGAAAATATATTTGACAAAATTGAGGGAAATGATAAATTTTCAATCGGTCATCAGGTTCCTATCAACTCAAGCATTGAACCAATGCAGCAATTTAAACCAGATTTATTAGAAACTGTAGAAGAGCAAGGTAATGAGCACCATTCTACTGTGACTTCCCCAGAGACACAAGTGACGATTGCAAGTATACCCAATAGTTTGGGATCTAGTAGTAGTTTGGAATCTGAAATTAAATCAACAATGCTTGAGCAAAATCCTACAGAATCCAACGAAATTTCTGATATTTCGACTACAACGGATAAGTATCGGAAAACCACTGTTCAACCACATAATCTTGAAGGGGTCAGCCACGAAGAAAACGTAGCTAAGAAAACTGAGACCTTAGGAGAAAGTGATAAGGAAGACCATAATGATAGTTCTTATACTCAAGAAGAAATCGACATTCCACTTTCATCAACTGTGCACCAACTTTTGTCATACAACACGGATCATACAACTTCGGAACCAATTATTGGTTCGGCAGAAAATGATACAACTGCTAAGAACAGTGATGAGTCGTCAACAGCGACTGTCACAGCAGCAGTTAGTGAATCACATAGCACAACTTCCACGACTCAGTACCCACAACAAGCAGGAATCTATGGCCAAGCACCGCAATATCCATCCTATCCGGAAGATGATTACACAGACGAAGATGAAACTGAGGTCTTCGGACCTGGTACTTGTCGTTATGGAGGAAAACTATTCGTTTCAGCACAACAGATCCCACGCGACGATCCATGTGATTTCTGTTTCTGCTTTAGAAGCGACATAATTTGTCTTCAGCAATCTTGTCCACCCCCCATCTCCGGCTGCCACGAAGAGCCAATCAGTGGCTTCTGTTGTCCTCGTTACGAATGCCCAGTTTCAATGGCGACCGTTCTAAATATTACTACTAGCACAACGACAACCAGCACAACCCTTCCTCCACACTTCCTGCAACATGCCTATGAAGGTGCGGCCGAAAGGAATGGTTGCCACATCAACGGAAAATCATACCGCGTGGGCCAAAGCATCGATTCAACTAGTGGACCATGCATGCACTGCACGTAAGTTATAAACCACTTGCAATTTCATGATTTAATCTTGATCGCGAAAATACATGTTCTTAATGTGGGGTAAACTATTTGAAATCCTTTCCTAAAATAAAAATGCTAATTTCCTTCGCAAATGTGTTGAGATGCTGCAACTAACTTATTTCTTATTAAAAAATAGGAATGAAGGTTATTTAACTTTAATAAATCAATAAAGAATTAATTAATTATAATTCATAGATCTGGGAATGTTTTGCTTTGTCAAAATTTCTTCTTATTATTTTTGTTTCTTTTCTTTATATTTATCGATCTCATTTACTAGGTGTGGTGGGGATGGACAAATGAAGTGTGATCCTAAGACTTGCTCTCCGGAACCCATGCTGCGCCAGATGATTGCAGTCGTCGCGTCCCGCAGAAGATGAACCGCTGGCCATAACAATTGAAAACAATTATTTTTAAACAACTGGAAAAAAAACAACAAATAATTATTTTGCAATAGTGGTCGAGGACATAAAGTGCCGAAAGCGCAGAAAAATTATTATTCTTTTATAAATTAGAAGTAGAATCAAGTGTTTTAGCTTATCAGAAGCAACCAGTGATATTGTACTGTATGCTGTACTGGTGCAATAAGTTTAACTCGTCACTTTTGGAAATGTTCGCTCCATATTTGTAACGTAATTTCATGTATATTATATAGTAGTACTTCAGGCAAATAACCGACCTGCAAGTAGGACATAAAATTACGTTGTGAAGCAGTGGAGGATTCGTCATTTAACTGTAGTATATTCCCCATTTCTCTATTTTTAAGTATCTTTATCACTTAGCATTTGCTGTTCTATTAAGTCTTTGCATTACTTATAAAATATAATATGATATATTGAACAAATATACATATTTAAAGGTTATATTATATATTATGTTTGCAATTTTATATTGTTGCTTCTAGTCTTCTTTTATTGTAAGAGCGACATACTTCTGACTATGAATCTGTCAATACCTGTCAATACTATTCGGTCGAATGTCCATCCTCCAAATTTTCCCCCAGTATAAAATTAAATGAACGAAACTAGATATTAACGTAATAACAAAGTATGGCTTATGGAGTATAATTTTCAACCTACTCTTAGCAGGAATACATGACCATGCACGTGCATCTTCTGTAGGTTGTAAAGTTCTACTTAATATTAATTTATTAATAACGCACACAAATTTATAAAATTTTAAAACGTTTACTATTGCTCGACTGATTGAAATTGTGTACAATTTCCAGCATAAATTTATTGCTGTTATTATATTAACACTTGTATATGCAATTAGAATATAATTTTGTACTTTTATACTAAAACATGATGAAAACAATATACCAATAAGCGGAAACCTACATTTAATCATTTTCATTCACTTGAGCTTTAGAATTGTATTGCAAAATTTTACACAAAAAGTATGCAATGAATTTTCGTTATTATTATTAAATCAATTTTGTAGTTTCTAAGTATTGAATTATAACATAAAACCTTACTCAAGTTTGTGTTATAGTATTTATTGTCTATTTAAATTGTATGTCACGATATATTATTTTTAAATAAATGGTCAGAACATTTTATTACAGATAACAGCTCTTAACTTAATAATAGTAATTGTTATTACAATATTTAAAACCATAGGTTCATTTGTGAATGTAGATATTTAATACGAAAAATTAAAATTGTGAAATACGCTTAAATACGCAAATCAGTGTTTTAAGTGTGAACAATTATAGGCTCAAAGTAATTTTTATATTTTGTTTAAAACAGAAAACAGTGAATAATAAAAAATATAGAATATCAATTTGTTTGAGTTGACAATTGAATTGGTCGGTGGCCAATCAATAGATATATTTTATTCAGTTTGCAAAAAAATAATCAAAACAGTAAAATAATTTAATCCTAGAGATTGGACACATTTTATCCACATGAATTAAAGGAGATGGAATCAAAAGTAGAGTAATCCCGATATTATGCGAATATTACACTACGAACATTATTCGGCAAAACTGTAAAAATTTGGCCCGTTGGCCACCCGCCCGTTTCACCCACCAATCCCACAAACTCAGATTCTAGCAATTAATTTTTTAATTTTTTTAATTATGGTTCTGTCAGCATATTTCACTCCCTGTTATGCGGATATTACACTATAAACATTGTTTGTTGTCGATGAACCATTTTTGCACTCTCTCAAAATTTTGTTCAGAATTGTGATTACACATAGAGCAAACAAATATCAATATTTACAAATACAAAGCAAAGTTACGGAGTTGCTTCGTGATTATTTTTCTTACATGAAATACCTTTTAACAATAAAAGTGCACTTATTTCAATCCTAAACGCGAGTACTATTTTGTTTCAGCACACTAGAACACCGTTTTAATCGAAGTTTGTTGTCGACGACCACAAACATTTTGTTTTGCTTCGCAATTCGAATTCGAATTGCTTTCTGTACAAAACTGTCAACCTTCTGTACAAAACTGTCAACCTTTCGCTCTCAGATTTCAGAGTTGAGTTCATCCTCTCTGGATGCACTTCATCCTCTCTGGATGAGCTTCCTCTCTGGATGAGGAAGGATTCCTTAAATTCCTTAGCTTTATCCGGGAATTTATTTCACCAGAATCGGTGTTGGAGTTTCGAAGAAAAAGCTCTTTGAAACGTAAGTATTTACATATTTTTTCTAAAAGTTCCTAAAATAAAGGTTTCCTAAAAGATCTGTGCTATATGAGACTAATTTACAAGACTTAAAGAAAAAATTTATTGATATAGAAAGGGACTTGGAAAAATAGAGGTAAATCTTAAACTTTCGAGACTGTTTTTCAATTTCGGTCGATGCACACAATTAAGCAGTTATCGAACGAAAGAAGTGCGACGTAGTTTGTGGAACGGGTGTTTATGTTTTCTCTCACTTTGGCCAACATTCGGATATTCAGTAAATTTCATACACTCATCACATGTTTACGGTGTAACCACGATGAATACAAGAAAGCAGAAGAGACGCTTTTAAAAGCAAACACGGCTAGCCAAGGCCAGACGGTTGCAAAAGAAAATACGTTTAGCCAAAGCCATTATTTATAATCAGCAGTGCAATGTATTTGTAGCAATCTCATAATTTGTGTACCAGAGTTTAATAATACTAACTTTTAGGTAATATAATTATGATTGAGTTATGCCGGCAAGGGCGAATGTCAACTGGCTATTTATATGTGGTCTCTCGTTTTGTCTTGGAGGAGTTGTGGTGTTGAGTTTGATACCACTGGGTACAGGTAACAAATGTAAACCAAACATACATAAATATATGATATTTTAAATACTGATTGATATACATAGATTGCATCTGCCCAATAAGTCGCAGCAGGTCCAGTAGGAAAGGACACGCTATGGACCAATCTCAACTTGGAGAACCGATGCAACCTGTTTTAAAATCTCCGCATAAGATGGCTGTGTTGGTTCCATTCCGTGATCGTTTTGAAGAACTCCTTTTGTTTGTGCCACATCTGACAAAGTTTCTCAACAAACAAGGCGTTAATCACCACATATTCATACTCAACCAGATTGACCGCTATCGCTTCAACCGTGCATCACTCATTAATGTCGGTTTTGAGTTTACACGTGATGTTTACGACTACATTGCGATGCATGACGTTGATTTGCTTCCACTAAATGATGAACTACGATACGAGTACCCTTTAAATGGTCCACTTCACATAGCCTCACCAGATCTACATCCGAAATACCACTATAATACTTTTGTGGGCGGCATCCTATTGGTAAGCACTGAGCACTTTGAACGCATGAATGGTATGTCAAATAAATATTGGGGCTGGGGTCTGGAGGATGATGAATTCTATGTACGGATAAGGGACGCCGGTCTACAAGTGAGTCGACCACAAGGTATTAAGACTGGGATTAACAACACTTTCAGGTGAGTTGACAAAACCAAACACCGAATCAATATATAAATTTCACCCTATTTAAGTCATATTCACAATCGCTATCGTAAACGGGACTCTCAGAAATGCTTCAATCAAAAGGAAGTTACCCGCAAACGCGATCGGCATACTGGGCTTAGTACGTTGAAGTACAAAATCCCAAAAATTAATCAACTGACCATAGACAACATTCTAATTACAGTGGTTAACGTACTACTGGATTGTAACGTTCATGACACTCCCTGGTGCAACTGCTCAGGTGGAGACGTTGTAGCTGGTAAAACCCCGCAATCTTGAGATTTATTGTTCTTATTTATTATTTATGTTGTAACTTAAGATAAATATAAAAGCAATTATAACTTAATGAAGTCGCAAGAAGACAGCAAATCTTTACACAAGCCCATTTTATTCATATAAATTAAAAGGTTTTATGAACCTTTCTGTCAATATACATGAACCATTCCATAAAGGAATGTCCAGAAGAGGACATATGTGCATAGTCCCCCCATAAAGCCATTGGTTAGCAAATTCTGTCGGTTGATAAAAAATTTCTTCCATTGAGTGCTCGATTTAAGTAGTACTAAGCACCAAAGGCCAAAAACAGACACAAAGTAAAATAGAAATCCCATAAGACCGCTTAATCCTAGTATACCTAAAATACTCATTGTAAAGTTATTATTATTAAGACATGTTTTATTCTACCAGCGGCACATCCTGAAATTGCAGCCATCGAAGTGCGGCAATATTCCACAGCAGAGACATTGTTGCGAATAGCGGCTTCGCTATATGCAATGATTTCTCCAGTTTTTGTTTCCCTAGTTTTCACGCGGGCTGCCATTTGGTATTTCTATTTATCTACTTATTTGTATAAAAGTATTTATTAACAGTATACCAAATGCACGGTTATCAGTCATATGATTTGGGGGGTTTACACTTGGATGGAAAGTATTAATTACACTCTGCCCTTTAGACGAAATTTGAAAAAGCTTTATCGTTGTTGAAGCCCACGGAAAAACTTACTTTCAGGGGTAGGACGGGTTTTTGATGACCTTTTTTAAATCGTTATTCTTGGAAATAGCCGCCCCGTTTTTAGACGAGACCGTCGGTTAGGATTTATGGTTGCTTGAAGGTCGAAGAAGGTTACCTCAATATTTCCTAAAGCAGATGAGATACAGTTACTTACGAGTTGTCGGTGGGAAAGTATTTTCATTGTGTTCATACGTCTTGCCAATAGTAAAGGTCATAAGTTACGAGTACTTTTATGTAATTATGAACTTTTTCCATTAATAGTGGTGTTGGTTTTTTCGGAAATAGGAATATGAAGGCAAAAAGTGAGGCAATTTACAAAAGGCTATATGCGCTTAACACTAATTTTCATTAAAGATGGTCAAAACTGTAAGAGGTAACCCAACATATTATATATCCTTGAAAAGAAAAATTTATAGGTTTTCAAATGATAGATTCCAACTTGTACTTTAATTATCATATAAGAGAGAAAAAAAAACATTTTTTTAATGCAACCTTCACTATTTTTTTCGTGAAACTAATAATTATAATTATTTGAAAATTAAAAAAATGCGTTATATATATAACCAGAAAGAGTGTTAACTTCGGCCTGGCCGAAGTTCATATACCCTACACACGTTTACTTAAAAATTAGGCGTTGCAATTGTCTATTTTTTTTCCTTTTCAATCTCAAATAGCCTGTGATGACAGACAATATTCGTGCCAAATTTGATGAAAATATCTGTATTCGTGCTCCTGTAATCGAGTTTTATTTAATTAGTGGGCGGACCACGCCCATTTGTGGTAGTCTTTTTTGGCCAGAGAACGTGTACTTCTGGCTGTGAACGTGTACAAGCTGAGAAATTGAGCTATAAGCATGGATTAATTTATATTCACTATAAAAAGTAGGCGTGGTAATGGTCCCATTTTGCCCATTTTCAATACCGATGAGTTTCTAATGATAGACAATATTCGTGCCAAGTTTGAGGAAAATATCTCCATTCGTTCTCTTCTAATCGTGATTTCCACAGACGGATACTTTTCTATACCTGTCACGCCTCCATTAATGCGTTACAAATGGAAGCAGTAAGTGAATATACCCTATTCACTTCGTGTGTAGGGTATACAAATTATATATAAAATTATATAAAAATTTTTATATATATATTATATGTATAAAAAAATTAACTCTAACTAGGGTACCCTACCCTGGACCCTAAGTATCTATTATACTTTAGAAGATATCACTCCTCCAAAATCTGAAATTTTTGACATTTCATACCTCTATATCTTTGAAACTATTTAAGGTAATCGGATAACTTAGCTGATAAAGGCTGTGTCTATGCTGTTATAATTATCGGAATATAAAATCAATATAAAGAAATTTGTTTATTTTATAAAAAAAAATTTGAATACAAATTTTTTATAAAAATTTTATTGATGTAAAGAAATCGCTGCGGGAGCTATTTAAACTAGTTCTTATAGTTTAAAACTATTACATGTCCAAAACGAGTTCATATAAAAACAACGCAGGAGTGCCGGTAAATTGCAAATATTTGAGCCTTGGAACTCCAACTCAACGTCACTTGGTAGAGCTCTCGTCTGGTTTCCGAGTTACGGCCTTTAAAGTTTGGAAATTTCAGACCTATATTTCCTAATGTGTAGAAGATAGTTACATGTAATTGGTGTTCTTGGAAAGGTAGTCGAACTATCTTTCATTTATGTTAATTAAAATTATAATGATATAAAACGTTAAAAACAAAGCCATTAAACTGCTGAGATCCGTCAGCGATCCGAATAAAGACTTGAAACTCCGCAACGTGAAGCAGATTTTCGACTTCAGTGCGAAATTGGAGTTTTATGACGAGAGACAGTGTCGAATCTCATTAAGGCATCAGCGTCAAACCAGAAATAATTCCCAGGGGTTGTACCGACTTCCGTTGATTCTGAATGAGAACGGGAGAAGAATGACGACATACGCCGTTCCCTGCATACTTAACAAACTTCCGCAGAACGTAAGAAATATAACAGACCAAAACATTAGAAGGAATAAACTAAAGCAATATTACGAAAACGAATTAGATTAAGTCGCCCTTAAGACCAACAGAAGTTTATTAACCTGTCCTGTGTACCCTGTACCCTATAAATTAAATGTGTTTGAAGTTATACAAAATTTACTATAAGTATTAGGTTTTTCAGGTGTTTATCAGTTTTTTTATTGCATAAAGAAAGCTGTTGCTTTAAAGCAACATCGGTCAATAACTAGAACTTCAGTTATTTTGGCAATTGCAAACATTTTCAAATATGAGCAGAGAAGGCGACAAAGTTTACCGTTATTCTGTAGTTATAAAAACAGACGCTTTTTTGAGTTGTGTGTGCATCGTTATCAGTCTTTATTCAGTATTTATAAAGTACTTTCAATAAAATCAGTACTATCAGTACTAAAATCAGTACTATAATGCTTACCAACGTTGTTGCTTTAAAGCAACACACTACAAATATTTTTTTAAAATTTTTCTGAGTATGCAGAACTTCTAATTTGTTGTCCAATAGCCTACCCTATAAAAATTTTCTACTTCGGGGCAGGGATTCTTGTATCGGTAAAAGACAGGTTAATAACAAAACATCGGCACCGCAGCAATAGTAACAACAATTTAGCAGTCCTTTAAAAATTATGTGAACAACAACGAATCATCTAAAGCAACAACAAAAATATCAAAAGTATAGAAAACACATCAATTCATCGAAATACAACACTCGACAGTAGTATTAATAGATAGGAGGCTTCGCGGGATTATAAAAATTAGTATGAATTTTAATATAATACAATAAAAATTTAAAAAAAAACTACAACTGCCAGTTCAAAAACGTCAACTAAAACGAGCTGCTTGGGAAAAATTAGGCAGTTGGTTCAGTAAAAACAAAAAGGAAAAGAATGTCTGAAATGTCTGGTTGTAAATGTAATGTAATATGCTGAAATTAATCTCGTTAATACCTCGTTAATAAGAAACAGTATTTAATGCCAATAATGGAAGAGCAATTGTCTCGTCTTGATGAAAGTACTTAATTCACCTCATTACATATGATCTCCGGGTATTATCAAATACTGTTAGAGGAGGAATCTAAGAAGTTTAGTGCATTTTTGATTGTTTGAACACAATATGATGCCATTTGGTCTTGTCAATGCGCCAATGGTGATTCAGAGATGATAATGAATGTAATAAAAGGGCTCTAAACAAACAGCAAATCCTATCCTATGTTGATGAGGTGATAATAGCCACGTAGACCGTCAAAGAAGACATGGTAATATTGCGTGAATGCTTAGAAGCTGTTCAGCGAATGGGTCTGACGCTGCGACCAATAAATGTGTTTTTCTAGTAACATCGGTTTGTTGTACGCGAGTCATGAGCTGAAAGTGCTGGCAATCGTGGAGGCTTTACAAAGGTTCCGTGTATATCTGTTGGGTAGATACCCCCGCGAATAGCACGATGGTGGCTTAAACTGCAGGGTACAAATGTCACACGTTTATGGTATGATCCATGCACCAGTTCTCCCGTCGGACGAAACGCCAGCGGTTGCTGAAAGTATTTATAATCCCAAACAGCGTTATTAGCGTGTGCGTATGTATTCTATCACTTCTATCACAGTGCCCAGTAGTTCTTGTCTCCAAGCCATCTTCGACGAATCGTGCACGAGATAGGCCCGTCGTTCAGAACATCTGCAAGACAAGCCTATAGTGATCATTGACGACATTTTCATACTAATGTCGTTTTTGTCTTCGAGTCGCCAGTCACCAGTCATAGAATTCGGACCATAATCGTTTTCATATGTGGTTGGTTTTTTCCTGTTTCAAGTTCAACACCTTTAAAGAAACAATGGAATGCAAAGCATCTTTGCATACATATTTACAAAATTTATTTATTTTAAAAAAAGTTAAAACATATGCATTAATCGGGTGATAACAATTATTTTAATCGAGTTGATTATCTCCTGTTTCAAGTTCAACACCTTTAAAGAAACAATGGAATGCAAAGCATCTTTGCACACATATTTACAAAATTTATTTATTTTAAAAAAAGTTAAAACATATGCAATAATCGGGTGATCTACAGCCGATTGTAGTGGGCACAGAAGTTAACATGTTAGGTTTATGAAATTGGTATTGGTAGATTGTAAATTGTACAAGAAAACTGCAGATATTGCAATGGAATATACATATGTATATATCATAATACATATGTATACCGAATATACATATGTATATGGTATATCAATATTTATGTATGTAAGAAAATTAAATACATATACATACATACTTATCTGAACTGTTACAAAGAACAGCTTTTTATATCAACTTTGATAATACAGAGTCAGACATATCGACATTTATATACAATATATAAGTATATGTACAATTATATAAAAAACTATAGTATACAAATATTATAAACAAACATATACATACATACATATATATATAAATGTATATATGTATGTATACTCGTTATAATATAACATAGAATGCTTTTTAATAAATTAGACCGAAACTAAAATAAGGTAGCTAAGTTTGAGTACATACTCAATATAAGTGACATGTATGTATGTATGTGCATTGTACATACAAAAAGAGTCTATTCAGCTTTCGAAATGAAATGATAATAAATAAAAAAGAATTAAATTTCAATTATATACAGGGTGTAACGCATAAGATGGCTTAAAAAGATGGTGGAAAAAATCGAAAATGAGGGGGACAATTCTTACCAGCTTAGGCGGAAGGAGAAATTTTCTAAAAGCACAACTTAATATCTGAGAAAATATCTCAACAAAATAACGGAAATACCTTGGTAATTTCTGCTTACTGATTTCGAAAGCCAAATATCCGGTTCCTAGGTCTAACAGTTTTTGAGAAAATTATTGCCAAACCTGAAATTTTGAAAATAAATGTTTGGTCCCAATTTTGTTTAACAGTTACGGTGAGATCATAAAATTCTTTAATCAATTCAAGAGAAAATACTTAACCCGGAAGGATTTGTGTTCTGTAGTTTCTGAGAAAATTCAAAATTTCTAAGTACATATACTTTTTCCCAGAACATTCTTCTTGGATATTTTGCACCATTAATAATTTTATTACCGCAACGAAAAAATTAGTATAGTAGAAAGAAAACTGTTTCGTGATTTTAAATTTTCTCAGAAATGATTTTATTCCTATCTCGACCCAACTTACAGTTAACTTAGATCCTAGCTTTTTGAGCTATCGTAAGCGTTGCATCCTGTATATGTATATAGACATGTATGTATATGTAGAATATATACGTAGATATACAGGCATTCCTCGACTACTCCTACTCGAATTACATGAAGTCATGAAAAAAGTTGTGACATTCCTCAAATAACACGATATTCGAATGACACGAAGTCGTAATACTCTCGATCATACAGTACATGAGTATGTATGTATGTATGTGTATAAATCTATAGTATATGTTTAAACTTTAAAGCCTCGAATAACATGGTTATTGGATCCGTGTTATGCCTGTATTTATATATATGTATGTGTCTGTTCATCAAACTGTTACATGTTTATTCGAAATATTTCTTGGGATTTCCTTCTACATTTCTGAGAACATTTGTACTGTGAAACCCTCTTTGTATGAAAAATCAATATTAGCTTTGAACAATTCCGACAACCAGACATATAAAAACGGATCTATCTTGAAAACAGTTCAGTTTTCAGAATTAATTAAGTCAACTAAGAAGTCATGAAAATGCTCGCGTTGTATTTCCTGTGGTTGGCTGTCGTGGCAATGACATTTGGTACTTGAGCGCTTCTGATTAATTCAAACTTTTAGTTAAACTAATCGCAATTCTTTATAGCCGCTCCCTTACCAGGGGGTGGTGGAGGAGGTGGTGGCGGCGGTGGTGGACGAGGATGTTCTTGTTAGTCTGGTGGTGGAGGCGGTGGTGGTGGTGGAGGAGGTGGTGGAGATGGAAATGGACCTGGCGGACCTGGAGGACCTAAAGGCCCCGATTGTGTGTTGCCACCCTGGATGCATTGTTAAACCTGTTACAGGTGATCAAACTGTACAAAATATTTCAAGCTTCCTATTACAATGTGATAAATATCATTTGGAATATAAGTATAAATAAGAAATTGTCTTAATTTTTCCTCTAAAATATTGTCAGACAATTGCAAACAAAATTTCAATTAAATATATTAGAAATTCCATATAGAAAATTATTTAAATAGTTCGTTTAATAACTTAAGTTCTGGAACTTGAAGAGAAGCAGAAACAAGTAAGCATCCACAGAACCTGAAATACGAGGGTAGTCCCAGAAGTACCCGACCTGACGTATAGATGGCGGTTGTACTTTGAAAAGAATGACTATGGTAGAGAGTACCAACTTTATAAAGCTTAAGTTTGAAGTTTGATGACGCTACGTTGTTCAGTATTTGTTTGACAGCCATCAATAGTGACCGCTCTCAGTGAATTTGTAAACATGGAAAAAATCGGGTACAGCCGTTTTTTCTTGAAAACTCTGCTTTATTGCTGTGAAACTTCTTGAGGATGTTTGAATCGAGTGTTTGGCGAAGTTTCGAGCTCAAGAAACACACCAAAATAATTCGCTCCTTCGAGAAGTTAAGATATGGAATCATTTTAGATATATAAAGCTACGCCTTTTTAATGCCGAGTCAATCAGAATTTTAAAAAATGCATTCATTTAAAAGCATTTGTGCGTTTGTTTAATTGTAAACATTGTTGGTATGTTTTTTCCAAAGCAGATCTAAATTTCGCACTGATCTTAATTGCGTCTATAGATTGCGTCTATGTTCTTCTTTTTTTTTGGGGTGTAAAATCATTCCGTTTCGGAAGTTTCCAGCGAAATGAAGATATGTATTCGCATATTTGGGACTTATATTATCTCTTCGCCTTGTTGCTGTGGTGGTGGTGGTGGCGGGAAGTAACGTTTAGACAGGTGGTCCATTAATTAATAACCTTGCTCATAAACTTAAGAAATGTATAACAAAGATCTACATCAGAAGAGTTAATAAAATCAGTCAAATACAACTATTTAATTATTTAGAATATCCTAAATAAATTGGAAGTAAACTGAGTAAAAAATAAAAATTTGTTATTTACTCGGAAAGTGAAACAAAAGATGCTTTTATTCGTAATGTTATTTATTGTAATAAAACACACAACAGAAGTTAATATTTGAATGTGTTCCACTTGATATCAGAAATGAGAAATGGTTGATATGTTAAAAAGGTTAATTTCGATAAAAGAGAGATTTATGTTTAGAATAATCGAATTAGAATACTCTATAAAAATTAAATGTTGTTCTTTGTCAAACAAACAATTAGTTTCAATTTTGTTAGGGTTTAACTCAAATGACATTGAAGATATATCTGATAGTCCATCAAACATGGATGTGGTTAGAAGCAAATTGAATTAATAGTTTATGTTATTTATCTTAATCACTTTGCATTTATTTGCATGGAAGTTGGTCAATCGTCTTCTCCGCTCGATCCATCTCTACCAGAAGAACCGGAGCTACGTCCAGCCCCATTGGATCCACGCATCCTCGGCTCCTCATCACTGGATCCGTCCTTGCCAGGAGATCCGGAACCCCATCCACCGCTCCGCCCAGGAGAACCACTCTTTGGAGTAGCAAAAGCAACTGAAACACAAACCGGAATACAGTTGTAATGACATTACAATTTCGACAATTTCAATATGATTTAAACCAACCATTAAAAACGGCAAGAACCACAAGTAAAAGTAGACCGAATGAACTGAAATTCATTTTAAACGCTGTTATTAACTTAGGTAACTGAATGAAATGAAACTTTAGTTTAATCAGGGCTTTTATAGGTGTGCTGAGTGCACTATACTACTTTCGGGAGACAGACAACGATTGCCTTCGGTTCAACACGAGGAGGTGTCTAAAACAACAAAAGCTTCATGATAAATGTAAAACGAAGCACTATTATCACAGTAGGGTAAGCTGCTGTCTGTGTTGACTGATTGAGATTCACGGGCGATTATTTATAAAACTTTAAATCTCTTTATATTATGATATTTTAATTTTTAATTTGCATGCAATTAAAAAAATGTCTCTTGAACTACGGCTTAACTAATACACTCAGACAATTGATTTCATAACTCAGTTTCTAAGTACGTAAGAGGGGAAATCCGGAGATTATAGTCAGTTCTGAAATCTATAATCTATCTATCATGAATTCCAAGAAATGGAAATTTAGTAGTTGGTTCTATCAACAACTTAATTCAGTATTAAGTGATAATAAATGTGATAATAATAAATTTGTGCTATATGAAATCCATAAAGTATTAAGGCAAGCTACTCATTTAATTAAATATTAATTTGATCACTTGGATTAATTTAAATGGCTATTACATGATGTTTGTCACATTCGTGTTGGATTCGTAGGAAAGTTCCACTGTCCGGTGCTCCTGAGATTTCCATGTAATAAGAACTGAGTATAAAAGAGTAGCCTGTATATGATCGCCTATCCAAAACGCAGCGTGCACAATCAGAATCAGTGTATTCTTTCAACGATTCATCAGTTTTCTGTAAACAAGCCCCTGATCATGACCAGCGCGATAATGTAAAATACTCTTAGCAGTAATTTTTTGTGGTTTTTGTGTCGTTTGTTTATGAACTGTGCTAACTTTGCAACTTTACATATTTGATACATCAAGTCTAGTCTAGGAGCTAATTATTCTCTATGTGGATCATCGAAACGTTCATTTATTTCCGCAGGCGTTGCAGCTGTGTTACATAACTATACTAAACTAGTATATAAGCCTGACTTCGCCAGGAAGTTATTATTTTTTATTTATTTCGTAAAACAATTGGACTTTATCACCTTACACTTTTTTGGTTTATTTATTTTGAAGCATCAAAAGTAAAAAATTAATCGCAATTAATATCGATTGTTTGAATTTGATTCAAATATTGCTTGAGAATATTTCTTTAAAAACAACATTATTTGTGATAACCGTCGTCTCCACCAGCGGTACTGGCAGTTTGAATTGGGAATGGTAAGTGGTTAAGGTTAACTTTTTTAACTCCTTTTAAAAAGTTGGCCGCGATTCCCGTGAAGGCCAAAGGTGACGCCGTTCCTCGCACCACGCTCAAGAGGGTTTTGTATAGGTAGGTTTTTCCACTTCCCCCAGGTCTATCTAAGAAGAAGCATTTTGATGATCTGCTAGATGTGTATATTGCATCTATAACTATTAAAGCAACACCCTGTTCATCGTTTAAATTTTCGACATGCTGACTTCTACAGCCTCAGCCAGTGTGGCTTCCCAAACCGAATCGTCTTCTAAGATACCCAACTCCTTGCATGCCGTTTTGAATATGACCCCGTGCACAGTTCTTAGGTTCTCAAAACTGATTTCTCCTGTCACATGTAATAGAAGTAGTCTTAGATGATATCGCTCACCTTCCCTTATAGTAATGTTCATTTTCTAAACAACTAAACACAACACCACCAAAAATAGTCACAATCAAAACAAATTCAATGAAATTAAACTATTATGAAAAATTATTAAATTTTTAAATTATTAAATAATTAAATTATTAAATTATTAATTTTTTAAATTTTTAAATTGTAAAATTTTTCATAATAAAATCTGACAAATTAATCAGCACAATCTAGGAAAAAAAAATACAAATTTCCTCCCAATCCGATTTTTGCAAAAAAATGGCGAAGCCGTTTGGATTTTTGAAATTTGCGATTTTTCTCATCGACATTAGATGCCCAGGAACATCTGTGAAAAATTTCAGGTTTCTAAGTGATGTTGAAGTCCAAAAAAAAGTCCCGGACATATTTTGCTAACAGAAACGCATAGGGATTTTATATATATAGATTGTTTCAACAGCCTTTTATATAATTGGTCTACTTCAGTTTTATTGCGCTAACTTTCTGTTCTATTTCTAAGCCTAAACAAAAGGAGGCTAAACCAAGATCCTTTACTTCGAATTATTATAATAGTTTACATTGAATATCTTTGATATCTTTCTCATCTTTTGCTGCAACTTTGTCGCCGACATAACGGACTAATTCTAGTAGTCCTCTTTTATCACTTTTACCAAAATACAAACATGGTTTACTGACTGTAGCTTTAAGACCCATGCTATTGAGTTTTGAACTAATCTTCATATACCATCTCTGCCAGATTGACGTAAACCATAAATAGCCCTCTTTAATCTGCAACAGTCTCCATCATTTTTGATTTCATCGAGCATTTTGCTTGCCTTAAGCACAAAATCAGAGTTTACACTGAATACATCAGTACTAATACATAATTCAACTACTAATACATAAAAATCAATAAGGTGTAATAACATTAAAGAGAAATAATATAACAGTTTAGGAAACTGAGGATTTTATTTAATAGGTTAATAGCTGGTTGAATCCTGCGCAGGGGCTTCTAAGTGGTTCAGTTTGGAAATATGTAGCTCTACAAACGCTTAAGTGAAGAAACTCGCATTTTGTCGAAGTGCGATGAGGAGTGTTGATGTCAATGTCACCATATCTCAATTTCAAAATGGAGCATCGCAGACAGCTAAAACTTTCGCACAGTAATTCTACACGCGACCAGCTTTCCAAAAAGTCATACATTATTGTTGTACGATGCCTGGTTTTCTCGCAATTCGATCTGAAACATAGCAAAACTTTAAACACCCATAACTTCGCAACGGAGAGCCGTAGACCCCTCAAACTTTGCATACTGAAAATTCGTAAAAATAATGCCACGACCATGAAACTTCGCACAGTAATTCTACACGCGACCAGCTTTCCAAAAAGTCATACATTATTGTTGTACGATGCCTGGTTTTCTCGCAATTCGATCTGAAAGATAGCAAAACTTTAAACACCCATAACTTCGCAACGGAGAGCCGTAGACCCCTCAAACTTCGCATACTGAAAATTCGTAAAAATATTGCCACGACCATGAAACTTCGCACAGTAATTCTACACGCGACCAGCTTTCCAAAAAGTCATACATTATAGTTGTACGATGCCTGGTTTTCTCGCAATTCGATCTGAAAGATAGCAAAACTTTAAACACTCATAACTTCGCAACGGAGAGCCGTAGACCCCTCAAACTTTGCATACTGAAAATCCGTAAAAATAATGCTACGACCATGAAACTTCGCACAGTAATTCTACACGCGACCAGCTTTCCAAAAAGTCATACATTATAGTTGTACGATGCCTGGTTTTCTCGCAATTCGATCTGAAAGATAGCAAAACTTTAAACACTCATAACTTCGCAACGGAGAGCCGTAGACCCCTCAAACTTTGCATACTGAAAATTCGTAAAAATAATGCCACGACCATGAAACTTCGCACAGTAATTCTACACGCGACCAGCTTTCCAAAAAGTCATACATCATTGTTGTACGATGCCTGGTTTTCTCGCAATTCGATCTGAAAGATAGCAAAACTTTAAACACTCATAACTTCGCAACGGAGAGCCGTAGACCCCTCAAACTTCGCATACTGAAAATTCGTAAAAATATTGCCACGACCATGAAACTTCGCACAGTAATTCTACACGCGACCAGCTTTCCAAAAAGTCATACATTATAGTTGTACGATGCCTGGTTTTCTCGCAATTCGATCTGAAAGATAGCAAAACTTTAAACACTCATAACTTCGCAACGGAGAGCCGTAGACCCCTCAAACTTCGCATACTGAAAATTCGTAAAAATAATGCCACGACCATGAAACTTCGCACAGTAATTCTACACGCGACCAGCTTTCCAAAAAGTCATACATTATTGTTGTACGATGCCTGGTTTTCTCGCAATTCGATCTGAAAGATAGCAAAACTTTAAACACTCATAACTTCGCAACGGAGAGCCGTAGACCCCTCAAACTTCGCATACTGAAAATTCGTAAAAATATTGCCACGACCATGAAACTTCGCACAGTAATTCTACACGCGACCAGCTCTCCAAAAAGTCATACATTATAGTTGTACGATGCCTGGTTTTCTCGCAATTCGATCTGAAAGATAGCAAAACTTTAAACACTCATAACTTCGCAACGGAGAGCCGTAGACCCCTCAAACTTCGCATACTGAAAATTCGTAAAAATAATGCCACGACCATGAAACTTCGCACAGTAATTCTACACGCGACCAGCTTTCCAAAAAGTCATACATTATTGTTGTACGATGCCTGGTTTTCTCGCAATTCGATCTGAAAGATAGCAAAACTTTAAACACTCATAACTTCGCAACGGAGAGCCGTAGACCCCTCAAACTTTGCACTGTGAAAATCCGTAAAAATAATGCTACGACCATGAAACTTCGCACAGTAATTCTACACGCGACCAGCTTTCCAAAAAGTCATACATTATTGTTGTACGATGCCTGGTTTTCTCGCAATTCGATCTGAAAGATAGCAAAACTTTAAACACTCATAACTTCGCAACGGAGAGCCGTAGACCCCTCAAACTTCGCATACTGAAAATTCGTAAAAATAATGCCACGACCATGAAACTTCGCACAGTAATTCTACACGCGACCAGCTTTCCAAAAAGTCATACATCATTGTTGTACGATGCCTGGTTTTCTCGCAATTCGATCTGAAAGATAGCAAAACTTTAAACACTCATAACTTCGCAACGGAGAGCCGTAGACCCCTCAAACTTCGCATACTGAAAATTCGTAAAAATATTGCCACGACCATGAAACTTCGCACAGTAATTCTACACGCGACCAGCTTTCCAAAAAGTCATACATTATAGTTGTACGATGCCTGGTTTTCTCGCAATTCGATCTGAAAGATAGCAAAACTTTAAACACTCATAACTTCGCAACGGAGAGCCGTAGACCCCTCAAACTTCGCATACTGAAAATTCGTAAAAATAATGCCACGACCATGAAACTTCGCACAGTAATTCTACACGCGACCAGCTTTCCAAAAAGTCATACATTATTGTTGTACGATGCCTGGTTTTCTCGCAATTCGATCTGAAAGATAGCAAAACTTTAAACACTCATAACTTCGCAACGGAGAGCCGTAGACCCCTCAAACTTCGCATACTGAAAATTCGTAAAAATATTGCCACGACCATGAAACTTCGCACAGTAATTCTACACGCGACCAGCTCTCCAAAAAGTCATACATTATAGTTGTACGATGCCTGGTTTTCTCGCAATTCGATCTGAAAGATAGCAAAACTTTAAACACTCATAACTTCGCAACGGAGAGCCGTAGACCCCTCAAACTTCGCATACTGAAAATTCGTAAAAATAATGCCACGACCATGAAACTTCGCACAGTAATTCTACACGCGACCAGCTTTCCAAAAAGTCATACATTATTGTTGTACGATGCCTGGTTTTCTCGCAATTCGATCTGAAAGATAGCAAAACTTTAAACACTCATAACTTCGCAACGGAGAGCCGTAGACCCCTCAAACTTTGCACTGTGAAAATCCGTAAAAATAATGCTACGACCATGAAACTTCGCACAGTAATTCTACACGCGACCAGCTTTCCAAAAAGTCATACATTATAGTTGTACGATGCCTGGTTTTCTCGCAATTCGATCTGAAAGATAGCAAAACTTTAAACACTCATAACTTCGCAACGGAGAGCCGTAGACCCCTCAAACTTCGCATACTGAAAATTCGTAAAAATAATGCCACGACCATGAAACTTCGCACAGTAATTCTACACGCGACCAGCTTTCCAAAAAGTCATACATTATAGTTGTACGATGCCTGGTTTTCTCGCAATTCGATCTGAAAGATAGCAAAACTTTAAACACTCATAACTTCGCAACGGAGAGCCGTAGACCCCTCAAACTTCGCATACTGAAAATTCGTAAAAATAATGCCACGACCATGAAACTTCGCACAGTAATTCTACACGCGACCAGCTCTCCAAAAAGTCATACATTATAGTTGTACGATGCCTGGTTTTCTCGCAATTCGATCTGAAAGATAGCAAAACTTTAAACACTCATAACTTCGCAACGGAGAGCCGTAGACCCCTCAAACTTCGCATACTGAAAATTCGTAAAAATAATGCCACGACCATGAAACTTCGCACAGTAATTCTACACGCGACCAGCTCTCCAAAAAGTCATACATTATAGTTGTACGATGCCTGGTTTTCTCGCAATTCGATCTGAAAGATAGCAAAACTTTAAACACTCATAACTTCGCAACGGAGAGCCGTAGACCCCTCAAACTTCGCATACTGAAAATTCGTAAAAATAATGCCACGACCATGAAACTTCGCACAGTAATTCTACACGCGACCAGCTTTCCAAAAAGTCATACATTATTGTTGTACGATGCCTGGTTTTCTCGCAATTCGATCTGAAAGATAGCAAAACTTTAAACACTCATAACTTCGCAACGGAGAGCCGTAGACCCCTCAAACTTTGCACTGTGAAAATCCGTAAAAATAATGCTACGACCATGAAACTTCGCACAGTAATTCTACACGCGACCAGCTTTCCAAAAAGTCATACATTATAGTTGTACGATGCCTGGTTTTCTCGCAATTCGATCTGAAAGATAGCAAAACTTTAAACACTCATAACTTCGCAACGGAGAGCCGTAGACCCCTCAAACTTCGCATACTGAAAATTCGTAAAAATAATGCCACGACCATGAAACTTCGCACAGTAATTCTACACGCGACCAGCTCTCCAAAAAGTCATACATTATAGTTGTACGATGCCTGGTTTTCTCGCAATTCGATCTGAAAGATAGCAAAACTTTAAACACTCATAACTTCGCAACGGAGAGCCGTAGACCCCTCAAACTTCGCATACTGAAAATTCGTAAAAATAATGCCACGACCATGAAACTTCGCACAGTAATTCTACACGCGACCAGCTCTCCAAAAAGTCATACATTATAGTTGTACGATGCCTGGTTTTCTCGCAATTCGATCTGAAAGATAGCAAAACTTTAAACACTCATAACTTCGCAACGGAGAGCCGTAGACCCCTCAAACTTCGCATACTGAAAATTCGTAAAAATAATGCCACGACCATGAAACTTCGCACAGTAATTCTACACGCGACCAGCTCTCCAAAAAGTCATACATTATAGTTGTACGATGCCTGGTTTTCTCGCAATTCGATCTGAAAGATAGCAAAACTTTAAACACTCATAACTTCGCAACGGAGAGCCGTAGACCCCTCAAACTTCGCATACTGAAAATTCGTAAAAATAATGCCACGACCATGAAACTTCGCACAGTAATTCTACACGCGACCAGCTTTCCAAAAAGTCATACATTATTGTTGTACGATGCCTGGTTTTCTCGCAATTCGATCTGAAAGATAGCAAAACTTTAAACACCCATAACTTCGCAACGGAGAGCCGTAGACCCCTCAAACTTCGCATACTGAAAATTCGTAAAAATAATGCCACGACCATGAAACTTCGCACAGTAATTCTACACGCGACCAGCTCTCCAAAAAGTCATACATTATAGTTGTACGATGCCTGGTTTTCTCGCAATTCGATCTGAAAGATAGCAAAACTTTAAACACTCATAACTTCGCAACGGAGAGCCGTAGACCCCTCAAACTTCGCATACTGAAAATTCGTAAAAATAATGCCACGACCATGAAACTTCGCACAGTAATTCTACACGCGACCAGCTCTCCAAAAAGTCATACATTATAGTTGTACGATGCCTGGTTTTCTCGCAATTCGATCTGAAAGATAGCAAAACTTTAAACACTCATAACTTCGCAACGGAGAGCCGTAGACCCCTCAAACTTCGCATACTGAAAATTCGTAAAAATAATGCCACGACCATGAAACTTCGCACAGTAATTCTACACGCGACCAGCTTTCCAAAAAGTCATACATTATTGTTGTACGATGCCTGGTTTTCTCGCAATTCGATCTGAAAGATAGCAAAACTTTAAACACTCATAACTTCGCAACGGAGAGCCGTAGACCCCTCAAACTTCGCATACTGAAAATTCGTAAAAATAATGCCACGACCATGAAACTTCGCACAGTAATTCTACACGCGACCAGCTTTCCAAAAAGTCATACATTATTGTTGTACGATGCCTGGTTTTCTCGCAATTCGATCTGAAAGATAGCAAAACTTTAAACACCCATAACTTCGCAACGGAGAGCCGTAGACCCCTCAAACTTTGCATACTGAAAATTCGTAAAAATAATGCCACGACCATGAAACTTCGCACAGTAATTCTACACGCGACCAGCTTTCCAAAAAGTCATACATTATTGTTGTACGATGCCTGGTTTTCTCGCAATTCGATCTGAAAGATAGCAAAACTTTAAACACTCATAACTTCGCAACGGAGAGCCGTAGACCCCTCAAACTTCGCATACTGAAAATTCGTAAAAATAATGCCACGACCATGAAACTTCGCACAGTAATTCTACACGCGACCAGCTTTCCAAAAAGTCATACATTATTGTTGTACGATGCCTGGTTTTCTCGCAATTCGATCTGAAAGATAGCAAAACTTTAAACACTCATAACTTCGCAAGGGAGAGCCGTAGACCCCTCAAACTTCGCATACTGAAAATTCGTAAAAATAATGCCACGACCATGAAACTTCGCACAGTAATTCTACACGCGACCAGCTCTCCAAAAAGTCATACATTATAGTTGTACGATGCCTGGTTTTCTCGCAATTCGATCTGAAAGATAGCAAAACTTTAAACACTCATAACTTCGCAACGGAGAGCCGTAGACCCCTCAAACTTCGCATACTGAAAATTCGTAAAAATAATGCCACGACCATGAAACTTCGCACAGTAATTCTACACGCGACCAGCTTTCCAAAAAGTCATACATTATACTTGTACGATGCCTGGTTTTCTCGCAATTCGATCTGAAAGATAGCAAAACTTTAAACACTCATAACTTCGCAACGGAGAGCCGTAGACCCCTCAAACTTTGCATACTGAAAATTCGTAAAAATAATGCCACGACCATGAAACTTCGCACAGTAATTCTACACGCGACCAGCTCTCCAAAAAGTCATACATTATAGTTGTACGATGCCTGGTTTTCTCGCAATTCGATCTGAAAGATAGCAAAACTTTAAACACTCATAACTTCGCAACGGAGAGCCGTAGACCCCTCAAACTTCGCATACTGAAAATTCGTAAAAATAATGCCACGACCATGAAACTTCGCACAGTAATTCTACACGCGACCAGCTTTCCAAAAAGTCATACATTATTGTTGTACGATGCCTGGTTTTCTCGCAATTCGATCTGAAAGATAGCAAAACTTTAAACACTCATAACTTCGCAACGGAGAGCCGTAGACCCCTCAAACTTCGCATACTGAAAATTCGTAAAAATAATGCCACGACCATGAAACTTCGCACAGTAATTCTACACGCGACCAGCTCTCCAAAAAGTCATACATTATAGTTGTACGATGCCTGGTTTTCTCGCAATTCGATCTGAAAGATAGCAAAACTTTAAACACTCATAACTTCGCAACGGAGAGCCGTAGACCCCTCAAACTTCGCATACTGAAAATTCGTAAAAATAATGCCACGACCATGAAACTTCGCACAGTAATTCTACACGCGACCAGCTTTCCAAAAAGTCATACATTATTGTTGTACGATGCCTGGTTTTCTCGCAATTCGATCTGAAAGATAGCAAAACTTTAAACACTCATAACTTCGCAACGGAGAGCCGTAGACCCCTCAAACTTCGCATACTGAAAATTCGTAAAAATAATGCCACGACCATGAAACTTCGCACAGTAATTCTACACGCGACCAGCTTTCCAAAAAGTCATACATTATTGTTGTACGATGCCTGGTTTTCTCGCAATTCGATCTGAAAGATAGCAAAACTTTAAACACCCATAACTTCGCAACGGAGAGCCGTAGACCCCTCAAACTTTGCATACTGAAAATTCGTAAAAATAATGCCACGACCATGAAACTTCGCACAGTAATTCTACACGCGACCAGCTTTCCAAAAAGTCATACATTATTGTTGTACGATGCCTGGTTTTCTCGCAATTCGATCTGAAAGATAGCAAAACTTTAAACACTCATAACTTCGCAACGGAGAGCCGTAGACCCCTCAAACTTCGCATACTGAAAATTCGTAAAAATAATGCCACGACCATGAAACTTCGCACAGTAATTCTACACGCGACCAGCTTTCCAAAAAGTCATACATTATTGTTGTACGATGCCTGGTTTTCTCGCAATTCGATCTGAAAGATAGCAAAACTTTAAACACTCATAACTTCGCAAGGGAGAGCCGTAGACCCCTCAAACTTCGCATACTGAAAATTCGTAAAAATAATGCCACGACCATGAAACTTCGCACAGTAATTCTACACGCGACCAGCTCTCCAAAAAGTCATACATTATAGTTGTACGATGCCTGGTTTTCTCGCAATTCGATCTGAAAGATAGCAAAACTTTAAACACTCATAACTTCGCAACGGAGAGCCGTAGACCCCTCAAACTTCGCATACTGAAAATTCGTAAAAATAATGCCACGACCATGAAACTTCGCACAGTAATTCTACACGCGACCAGCTTTCCAAAAAGTCATACATTATTGTTGTACGATGCCTGGTTTTCTCGCAATTCGATCTGAAAGATAGCAAAACTTTAAACACTCATAACTTCGCAAGGGAGAGCCGTAGACCCCTCAAACTTCGCATACTGAAAATTCGTAAAAATAATGCCACGACCATGAAACTTCGCACAGTAATTCTACACGCGACCAGCTCTCCAAAAAGTCATACATTATAGTTGTACGATGCCTGGTTTTCTCGCAATTCGATCTGAAAGATAGCAAAACTTTAAACACTCATAACTTCGCAACGGAGAGCCGTAGACCCCTCAAACTTCGCATACTGAAAATTCGTAAAAATAATGCCACGACCATGAAACTTCGCACAGTAATTCTACACGCGACCAGCTTTCCAAAAAGTCATACATTATACTTGTACGATGCCTGGTTTTCTCGCAATTCGATCTGAAAGATAGCAAAACTTTAAACACTCATAACTTCGCAACGGAGAGCCGTAGACCCCTCAAACTTTGCATACTGAAAATTCGTAAAAATAATGCCACGACCATGAAACTTCGCACAGTAATTCTACACGCGACCAGCTCTCCAAAAAGTCATACATTATAGTTGTACGATGCCTGGTTTTCTCGCAATTCGATCTGAAAGATAGCAAAACTTTAAACACTCATAACTTCGCAACGGAGAGCCGTAGACCCCTCAAACTTCGCATACTGAAAATTCGTAAAAATAATGCCACGACCATGAAACTTCGCACAGTAATTCTACACGCGACCAGCTTTCCAAAAAGTCATACATTATTGTTGTACGATGCCTGGTTTTCTCGCAATTCGATCTGAAAGATAGCAAAACTTTAAACACTCATAACTTCGCAACGGAGAGCCGTAGACCCCTCAAACTTCGCATACTGAAAATTCGTAAAAATAATGCCACGACCATGAAACTTCGCACAGTAATTCTACACGCGACCAGCTCTCCAAAAAGTCATACATTATAGTTGTACGATGCCTGGTTTTCTCGCAATTCGATCTGAAAGATAGCAAAACTTTAAACACTCATAACTTCGCAACGGAGAGCCGTAGACCCCTCAAACTTCGCATACTGAAAATTCGTAAAAATAATGCCACGACCATGAAACTTCGCACAGTAATTCTACACGCGACCAGCTTTCCAAAAAGTCATACATTATTGTTGTACGATGCCTGGTTTTCTCGCAATTCGATCTGAAAGATAGCAAAACTTTAAACACTCATAACTTCGCAACGGAGAGCCGTAGACCCCTCAAACTTCGCATACTGAAAATTCGTAAAAATAATGCCACGACCATGAAACTTCGCACAGTAATTCTACACGCGACCAGCTTTCCAAAAAGTCATACATTATTGTTGTACGATGCCTGGTTTTCTCGCAATTCGATCTGAAAGATAGCAAAACTTTAAACACCCATAACTTCGCAACGGAGAGCCGTAGACCCCTCAAACTTTGCATACTGAAAATTCGTAAAAATAATGCCACGACCATGAAACTTCGCACAGTAATTCTACACGCGACCAGCTTTCCAAAAAGTCATACATTATTGTTGTACGATGCCTGGTTTTCTCGCAATTCGATCTGAAAGATAGCAAAACTTTAAACACTCATAACTTCGCAACGGAGAGCCGTAGACCCCTCAAACTTCGCATACTGAAAATTCGTAAAAATAATGCCACGACCATGAAACTTCGCACAGTAATTCTACACGCGACCAGCTCTCCAAAAAGTCATACATTATAGTTGTACGATGCCTGGTTTTCTCGCAATTCGATCTGAAAGATAGCAAAACTTTAAACACTCATAACTTCGCAACGGAGAGCCGTAGACCCCTCAAACTTCGCATACTGAAAATTCGTAAAAATAATGCCACGACCATGAAACTTCGCACAGTAATTCTACACGCGACCAGCTTTCCAAAAAGTCATACATTATACTTGTACGATGCCTGGTTTTCTCGCAATTCGATCTGAAAGATAGCAAAACTTTAAACACTCATAACTTCGCAACGGAGAGCCGTAGACCCCTCAAACTTTGCATACTGAAAATTCGTAAAAATAATGCCACGACCATGAAACTTCGCACAGTAATTCTACACGCGACCAGCTCTCCAAAAAGTCATACATTATAGTTGTACGATGCCTGGTTTTCTCGCAATTCGATCTGAAAGATAGCAAAACTTTAAACACTCATAACTTCGCAACGGAGAGCCGTAGACCCCTCAAACTTCGCATACTGAAAATTCGTAAAAATAATGCCACGACCATGAAACTTCGCACAGTAATTCTACACGCGACCAGCTTTCCAAAAAGTCATACATTATTGTTGTACGATGCCTGGTTTTCTCGCAATTCGATCTGAAAGATAGCAAAACTTTAAACACTCATAACTTCGCAACGGAGAGCCGTAGACCCCTCAAACTTCGCATACTGAAAATTCGTAAAAATAATGCCACGACCATGAAACTTCGCACAGTAATTCTACACGCGACCAGCTCTCCAAAAAGTCATACATTATAGTTGTACGATGCCTGGTTTTCTCGCAATTCGATCTGAAAGATAGCAAAACTTTAAACACTCATAACTTCGCAACGGAGAGCCGTAGACCCCTCAAACTTCGCATACTGAAAATTCGTAAAAATAATGCCACGACCATGAAACTTCGCACAGTAATTCTACACGCGACCAGCTTTCCAAAAAGTCATACATTATTGTTGTACGATGCCTGGTTTTCTCGCAATTCGATCTGAAAGATAGCAAAACTTTAAACACTCATAACTTCGCAACGGAGAGCCGTAGACCCCTCAAACTTCGCATACTGAAAATTCGTAAAAATAATGCCACGACCATGAAACTTCGCACAGTAATTCTACACGCGACCAGCTTTCCAAAAAGTCATACATTATTGTTGTACGATGCCTGGTTTTCTCGCAATTCGATCTGAAAGATAGCAAAACTTTAAACACTCATAACTTCGCAAGGGAGAGCCGTAGACCCCTCAAACTTCGCATACTGAAAATTCGTAAAAATAATGCCACGACCATGAAACTTCGCACAGTAATTCTACACGCGACCAGCTCTCCAAAAAGTCATACATTATAGTTGTACGATGCCTGGTTTTCTCGCAATTCGATCTGAAAGATAGCAAAACTTTAAACACTCATAACTTCGCAACGGAGAGCCGTAGACCCCTCAAACTTCGCATACTGAAAATTCGTAAAAATAATGCCACGACCATGAAACTTCGCACAGTAATTCTACACGCGACCAGCTTTCCAAAAAGTCATACATTATACTTGTACGATGCCTGGTTTTCTCGCAATTCGATCTGAAAGATAGCAAAACTTTAAACACTCATAACTTCGCAACGGAGAGCCGTAGACCCCTCAAACTTTGCATACTGAAAATTCGTAAAAATAATGCCACGACCATGAAACTTCGCACAGTAATTCTACACGCGACCAGCTCTCCAAAAAGTCATACATTATAGTTGTACGATGCCTGGTTTTCTCGCAATTCGATCTGAAAGATAGCAAAACTTTAAACACTCATAACTTCGCAACGGAGAGCCGTAGACCCCTCAAACTTCGCATACTGAAAATTCGTAAAAATAATGCCACGACCATGAAACTTCGCACAGTAATTCTACACGCGACCAGCTTTCCAAAAAGTCATACATTATTGTTGTACGATGCCTGGTTTTCTCGCAATTCGATCTGAAAGATAGCAAAACTTTAAACACTCATAACTTCGCAACGGAGAGCCGTAGACCCCTCAAACTTCGCATACTGAAAATTCGTAAAAATAATGCCACGACCATGAAACTTCGCACAGTAATTCTACACGCGACCAGCTTTCCAAAAAGTCATACATTATTGTTGTACGATGCCTGGTTTTCTCGCAATTCGATCTGAAAGATAGCAAAACTTTAAACACTCATAACTTCGCAACGGAGAGCCGTAGACCCCTCAAACTTTGCATACTGAAAATTCGTAAAAATAATGCCACGACCATGAAACTTCGCACAGTAATTCTACACAGAAAGCGACCAGCTTTCCAAAAAGTCATACATTATTGTTGTACGATGCCTGGTTTTCTCGCAATTCGATCTGAAAGATAGCAAAACTTTAAACACTCATAACTTCGCAACGGAGAGTCGTAGACCCCTCAAACTTTGCATACTGAAATTTCGTAAAAATATTGCCACGACCATGAAACTTCGCACAGTAATTCTACACGCGACCAGCTTTCCTAAAAGTCATACATTATTGTTGTACGATGCCTGGTTTTCTCGCAATTCGATCTGAAAGATAGCAAAACTTTAAACACTCATAACTTCGCAACGGAGAGCCGTAGACCCCTCAAACTTTGCATACTGAAAATTCGTAAAAATAATGCTACGACCATGAAACTTCGCACAGTAATTCTACACGCGACCAGCTTTCCAAAAAGTCATACATTATAGTTGTACGATGCCTGGTTTTCTCGCAATTCGATCTGAAAGATAGCAAAACTTTAAACACTCATAACTTCGCAACGGAGAGCCGTAGACCCCTCAAACTTTGCATACTGAAAATTCGTAAAAATAATGCTACGACCATGAAACTTCGCACAGTAATTCTACACGCGACCAGCTTTCCAAAAAGTCATACATTATTGTTGTACGATGCCTGGTTTTCTCGCAATTCGATCTGAAAGATAGCAAAACTTTAAACACTCATAACTTCGCAACGGAGAGCCGTAGACCCCTCAAACTTCGCATACTGAAAATTCGTAAAAATAATGCCACGACCATGAAACTTCGCACAGTAATTCTACACGCGACCAGCTTTCCAAAAAGTCATACATTATAGTTGTACGATGCCTGGTTTTCTCGCAATTCGATCTGAAAGATAGCAAAACTTTAAACACTCATAACTTCGCAACGGAGAGCCGTAGACCCCTCAAACTTTGCATACTGAAAATCCGTAAAAATAATGCTACGACCATGAAACTTCGCACAGTAATTCTACACGCGACCAGCTTTCCAAAAAGTCATACATCATTGTTGTACGATGCCTGGTTTTCTCGCAATTCGATCTGAAAGATAGCAAAACTTTAAACACTCATAACTTCGCAACGGAGAGCCGCAGACCCCTCAAACTTTGCATACTGAAAATTCGTAAAAATATTGCCACGACCATGAAACTTCGCACAGTAATTCTACACGCGACCAGCTTTCCAAAAAGTCATACATTATAGTTGTACGATGCCTGGTTTTCTCGCAATTCGATCTGAAAGATAGCAAAACTTTAAACACTCATAACTTCGCAACGGAGAGCCGTAGACCCCTCAAACTTCGCATACTGAAAATTCGTAAAAATAATGCCACGACCATGAAACTTCGCACAGTAATTCTACACGCGACCAGCTCTCCAAAAAGTCATACATTATAGTTGTACGATGCCTGGTTTTCTCGCAATTCGATCTGAAAGATAGCAAAACTTTAAACACTCATAACTTCGCAACGGAGAGCCGTAGACCCCTCAAACTTCGCATACTGAAAATTCGTAAAAATAATGCCACGACCATGAAACTTCGCACAGTAATTCTACACGCGACCAGCTTTCCAAAAAGTCATACATTATGGTTGTACGATGCCTGGTTTTCTCGCAATTCGATCTGAAAGATAGCAAAACTTTAAACACTCATAACTTCGCAACGGAGAGCCGTAGACCCCTCAAACTTCGCATACTGAAAATTCGTAAAAATAATGCCACGACCATGAAACTTCGCACAGTAATTCTACACGCGACCAGCTCTCCAAAAAGTCATACATTATAGTTGTACGATGCCTGGTTTTCTCGCAATTCGATCTGAAAGATAGCAAAACTTTAAACACTCATAACTTCGCAACGGAGAGCCGTAGACCCCTCAAACTTCGCATACTGAAAATTCGTAAAAATAATGCCACGACCATGAAACTTCGCACAGTAATTCTACACGCGACCAGCTTTCCAAAAAGTCATACATCACTGTTGTACGATGCCTGGTTTTCTCGCAATTCGATCTGAAAGATAGCAAAACTTTAAACACTCATAACTTCGCAACGGAGAGCCGCAGACCCCTCAAACTTTGCATACTGAAAATCCGTAAAAATAATGCTACGACCATGAAACTTCGCACAGTAATTCTACACGCGACCAGCTTTCCAAAAAGTCATACATTATGGTTGTACGATGCCTGGTTTTCTCGCAATTCGATCTGAAAGATAGCAAAACTTTAAACACTCATAACTTCGCAACGGAGAGCCGTAGACCCCTCAAACTTCGCATACTGAAAATTCGTAAAAATAATGCCACGACCATGAAACTTCGCACAGTAATTCTACACGCGACCAGCTCTCCAAAAAGTCATACATTATAGTTGTACGATGCCTGGTTTTCTCGCAATTCGATCTGAAAGATAGCAAAACTTTAAACACTCATAACTTCGCAACGGAGAGCCGTAGACCCCTCAAACTTCGCATACTGAAAATTCGTAAAAATAATGCCACGACCATGAAACTTCGCACAGTAATTCTACACGCGACCAGCTTTCCAAAAAGTCATACATTATTGTTGTACGATGCCTGGTTTTCTCGCAATTCGATCTGAAAGATAGCAAAACTTTAAACACTCATAACTTCGCAAGGGAGAGCCGTAGACCCCTCAAACTTTGCATACTGAAAATTCGTAAAAATAATGCCACGACCATGCAACTTCGCACAGTAATTCTACACGCGACCAGCTCTCCAAAAAGTCATACATTATAGTTGTACGATGCCTGGTTTTCTCGCAATTCGATCTGAAAGATAGCAAAACTTTAAACACTCATAACTTCGCAACGGAGAGCTGTAGACCCCTCAAACTTCGCATACTGAAAATTCGTAAAAATAATGCCACGACCATGAAACTTCGCACAGTAATTCTACACGCGACCAGCTTTCCAAAAAGTCATACATTATACTTGTACGATGCCTGGTTTTCTCGCAATTCGATCTGAAAGATAGCAAAACTTTAAACACTCATAACTTCGCAACGGAGAGCCGTAGACCCCTCAAACTTTGCATACTGAAAATTCGTAAAAATAATGCCACGACCATGAAACTTCGCACAGTAATTCTACACGCGACCAGCTCTCCAAAAAGTCATACATTATAGTTGTACGATGCCTGGTTTTCTCGCAATTCGATCTGAAAGATAGCAAAACTTTAAACACTCATAACTTCGCAACGGAGAGCCGTAGACCCCTCAAACTTCGCATACTGAAAATTCGTAAAAATAATGCCACGACCATGAAACTTCGCACAGTAATTCTACACGCGACCAGCTTTCCAAAAAGTCATACATTATTGTTGTACGATGCCTGGTTTTCTCGCAATTCGATCTGAAAGATAGCAAAACTTTAAACACTCATAACTTCGCAACGGAGAGCCGTAGACCCCTCAAACTTCGCATACTGAAAATTCGTAAAAATAATGCCACGACCATGAAACTTCGCACAGTAATTCTACACGCGACCAGCTTTCCAAAAAGTCATACATTATTGTTGTACGATGCCTGGTTTTCTCGCAATTCGATCTGAAAGATAGCAAAACTTTAAACACTCATAACTTCGCAACGGAGAGCCGTAGACCCCTCAAACTTTGCATACTGAAAATTCGTAAAAATAATGCCACGACCATGAAACTTCGCACAGTAATTCTACACAGAAAGCGACCAGCTTTCCAAAAAGTCATACATTATTGTTGTACGATGCCTGGTTTTCTCGCAATTCGATCTGAAAGATAGCAAAACTTTAAACACTCATAACTTCGCAACGGAGAGTCGTAGACCCCTCAAACTTTGCATACTGAAATTTCGTAAAAATATTGCCACGACCATGAAACTTCGCACAGTAATTCTACACGCGACCAGCTTTCCTAAAAGTCATACATTATTGTTGTACGATGCCTGGTTTTCTCGCAATTCGATCTGAAAGATAGCAAAACTTTAAACACTCATAACTTCGCAACGGAGAGCCGTAGACCCCTCAAACTTTGCATACTGAAAATTCGTAAAAATAATGCTACGACCATGAAACTTCGCACAGTAATTCTACACGCGACCAGCTTTCCAAAAAGTCATACATTATAGTTGTACGATGCCTGGTTTTCTCGCAATTCGATCTGAAAGATAGCAAAACTTTAAACACTCATAACTTCGCAACGGAGAGCCGTAGACCCCTCAAACTTTGCATACTGAAAATTCGTAAAAATAATGCTACGACCATGAAACTTCGCACAGTAATTCTACACGCGACCAGCTTTCCAAAAAGTCATACATTATTGTTGTACGATGCCTGGTTTTCTCGCAATTCGATCTGAAAGATAGCAAAACTTTAAACACTCATAACTTCGCAACGGAGAGCCGTAGACCCCTCAAACTTCGCATACTGAAAATTCGTAAAAATAATGCCACGACCATGAAACTTCGCACAGTAATTCTACACGCGACCAGCTTTCCAAAAAGTCATACATTATAGTTGTACGATGCCTGGTTTTCTCGCAATTCGATCTGAAAGATAGCAAAACTTTAAACACTCATAACTTCGCAACGGAGAGCCGTAGACCCCTCAAACTTTGCATACTGAAAATCCGTAAAAATAATGCTACGACCATGAAACTTCGCACAGTAATTCTACACGCGACCAGCTTTCCAAAAAGTCATACATCATTGTTGTACGATGCCTGGTTTTCTCGCAATTCGATCTGAAAGATAGCAAAACTTTAAACACTCATAACTTCGCAACGGAGAGCCGCAGACCCCTCAAACTTTGCATACTGAAAATTCGTAAAAATATTGCCACGACCATGAAACTTCGCACAGTAATTCTACACGCGACCAGCTTTCCAAAAAGTCATACATCACTGTTGTACGATGCCTGGTTTTCTCGCAATTCGATCTGAAAGATAGCAAAACTTTAAACACTCATAACTTCGCAACGGAGAGCCGCAGACCCCTCAAACTTTGCATACTGAAAATCCGTAAAAATAATGCTACGACCATGAAACTTCGCACAGTAATTCTACACGCGACCAGCTTTCCAAAAAGTCATACATTATGGTTGTACGATGCCTGGTTTTCTCGCAATTCGATCTGAAAGATAGCAAAACTTTAAACACTCATAACTTCGCAACGGAGAGCCGTAGACCGTAGATACTAAAAAAATAGTGACCACCGGGCCGTAATAACGCATCTTAGCTGTGGTCGCACAAACTCGGCAAGGCCAGTTATCCCTAAAGAAATTAGGTGGAAGCTGCAAACTCTAGATAAGGATGTATTTCAACAAATGCTGCGAATCTCGGATCCATAAAGTGGTAACGCAGAACAGATGGCTAGGCAAGTTGTAGCATGGATCACTACAGCTTGCGACGCATCCATGGCAAGAGTAGCAAATAAACGAGGTCGACGACCAGTGTATTGGTAAACGTAGCATCGCCACTGAGAATTATAAGAGGTGCTGATCCTTATATACACTGGCCCGCAAAACGCTCAAGGAAGCGATCAGAAAGAGCAAAGATACTTGCTTTAAAGAGTTGTGCGATAGTGTTGATTCAAATCCCTGGGGAGACGCGTATAGAATAGTATTGTCAAAGCTTAGATGCGCGAAAGCACAAATACCTGCGACACAAGAATTCATGCAGAAAGTTGTGGAGACGCTCTTTTCGGTGCATGATCTAGGTACGTTTCCTACTATGGAATATGCGCCTAACAGTTTGTCAATGCCAAATATCACCGACGACGAAATAAATGCCGCAATAAACTCCTTTTGCTGCAAAAAAGCACCAGTACCAGATGGTATATCTAACGAGGTCTTAAAACTGACAGATGGCATCAAGCCAGAACCGTTTCACAAGCTTTTCCAAGCTTGGCTGCTCGTCAGCGACGCAATCACACCAAGCAACTTCTTTGTTCAACTCCAACTCTATGTTATATCCATTTACTTATCCATATTCACAATTCTATACTTTGTGTGTATTGTTAATTTTCAAGGATCACAAGAAAATAACGGGAAGCAACAATTTTTTTAGCACAGTTCTATAAATCGAAAAGAAACAAAGTAGAAAAGAAAAATTTTTCTTCGCGGAAATATACCCATTTTCTCCAGAAAAAAACAGTTTTTCAAAATAACATTATATAATACATATTTATTTATTTGATGATACAATAAAATATAATTATAATATAAAAAAAATCGAAACTTACGTAAGACATGATACTATGCTTAGGTAAGACACGGCATCGTATCTGTGAATAGAAAAAGACAGCTGATTTAGACGACGTCGACAGATAAAAGTGACTCTGTGAATAAGATCCTTAATTAAATAGTCGGAACGCATGTATATGGTAGGTTATGAACATACGATATGTGACACGAAATATTTTCCTTTCCTGATTGATGCTGATTTCTGAGGATTCACTTGGTAATCTTAATCCTTAACCTCCCCTATTCAGAGAGTCACCTGGAGTGAGTCGGACGTCTTCTTCGAAAAGCCACCTGAGTGGAAGACGTCGTATTCACAGTCACTATTAAGAGTCATAAATTAGATTTATAAATGTAGCAAAAATAAAGAATAACCTCAGGACTTTATGAGAGGAATATTTATTTTGTTCTTCTATTATATTACCGTCATTTAAATTGCACCAAAATATATTAACATTGGTTTTTCTGTTGAAAATTTGAAACACTATAAAATTATGAACAATCGGGAATTCTAAACAATTGCAAAGTGCAAAATTTTAAGTTGTGTTTATAATTTTTTAATCTGGATTCTTTAGTGCAACTGGGACCACCTCATGTAGCCGTAATATCCGCATGAAGTTGTCGCAGAGATTTGAAATCTCTCCATATCTATAATTGTAACATATTTAAGTACACATGTGACAATTCAAACGTTAAACTAATTACCTTATCCATTCATTTAAGCTACTAACGGGTGGGCCATTGGAGTTTAGCAGGTTTATTTTTTCCGGTCGGTAGTGTATATACGTTAAGAACACGCTGTCTTTTTGTGTCTAGTAGTGTTGTTGTTAATATTTTTATCGACATTGTTATTATGTTTAAGATGTTCTCTACGCGCAATTTGTAGCAACATATGTATATTGTCGCCATAATCTATATTTATATTCAATGTAGATTGCATACATACGTATACGTATATACGTATATGTATATCAACACTTGGAAAGTTTTAATTACTGGAATATTTAAATATTGGGAACAGATAATGCGCTTGTGGACCTAACCAATGATGTTATTTTCGTTGCTGTTGCTATTTGCGCTGACAACAAGTACAGTTGTTATCGCTCTCATCTAGTTCCGGAGTTATAGCCGGGTAATTTCATTTCGGTAAAAAAAAACTTTTCACTTTTATGATCGCGCGACGTAGAATGAAAAATAGTACTTACCTGATTGTGATTTTTAAAAATCAGTTTTTTATGCTGATTGCAAAAAAAAAAAAGACAACAACAACTTCTGCTCTCGTATAGTTATTTATTTATTTACTTATTTCCTCATAAACTATTAAAGACATCCGGATAAAATAGGTACAATACCAAATTACTGCACAGATCCTATCAAAGATCCTATAAAAAAATATGTGGGAGAAGGTAATAAAGTTTTTCCAAATATGTAATCAAAGTTTTAAAACGAGCACACTTTCTTGTTGCACTGTGCTGTTGCTTAAATAAAATTTCTACTTTACCTTTGTTGTCTGTATATTTTATGAATTACTATTTTAGTACAGAAAATGTTTTTATTCACTGTATTACCCTTTACCATAAAAAATTATTTATAAATTGTCTTTTGTACAACAATTTCGTCATTTATACAGTCTTTGTGTTTCTGCTGACGCACTGACTAAACCAACTCTTTCTTCCACTCTCTGAGCACGTGATCGATTTCATTGGTCCCGAGAAAGCCATCGATGTTCATGTCGTAGTCATCACTGCAGAAATCCATTAGCAGTGGTGTTAACAACGGATATCTGGTGTCCATAAACGAAGTATATATTTTGTGGCTGTCATCACATTCTTTTCTGTCTTGGACGCTTTTGTTCTTCTGCTTTATGCATACCGTTTGACTGGGTGGCGGTAAGGTTGGTGAAGTATCAAGATGATTCCCAAGCAAAACGTCAGTATTGTTCATTGTTGGCATTAGCAAACCTTTCAGTCCGGGATTTGTAACCTTGTTGTAAGCGTTGCTACTAAAATGATTTAACTTTGTGACAATTAGTGATTTGGGAGGTGACACTGTTACGTTCTCAATGGTACTGATGCCTTCAAAGCAGCTATCTCTGGCTGAATCTGTGTCGCATGCCGTTCGCTCAGGCGGTGACGGCAGCACACCGGGCCCACCAATCATGGGGTTATGGCGATAGTTGCGTAATGGAGTAGGTGGAGAACCATGTTGGTGAGCCACCGGAGAAGTCGATGTTATCACTGCCGCAGAAAGAGTTTTGGTAGGGGATGGTGCCACGCATATCTGTGGTAATACTTGCGTCTGACGGCAGTCTTCGGCAAGCATTGGTTCCTCGTTTGCAGTAGTTTGACAAATCGAATTAGCATTCGAATTAAAAGTGCCCTGCGCAAAAATATGGGTAAAGTAGAAAACATGTGTATACATATGTGTGTTATAAGTGTTAGTGAACTTTTTCTTGAATTCATTGAAATAGTTTTCGAAACTTTAAATGCTGAGGAATAAAAGGCTGAAAGTAAGAAAACTGGCGAAGGTAAGGTTTCTAAGCTAAACACAAAGCCTTTATTCAGCCTTGTTCTGCATTCGGATTTACATTGAATCGGATTTTATTCCGATTAGTTTTTGCCAAATTTTTTTGTATTTCGATTTCGATGTTCCAATTCAAAGTTGTTTTACGTTACATACATATGTATGTATATTTTTACAGAAAACAGTTACAGTTCCTTATAATTAAAACGTATTTCATTTATCTACAAATATTAGTATTTTATTTTAAAATTTGAGTTGAGCAAATGACCATAATTTTCTTTACTCCGAGTCTGAGTCCGATATCCATGGAATTGATGTGGTCTCTTATTTGGATATTACACTACAAACATTGTTTGCCCTCCATGGACCATTTCTCTCTTAAAGTTTTGTTTGGTGTTGTGATTACAAATAGAACAACCAAATAGCATGTTTTACAAATACAACATGTTGACATTTCATACTGTCCGGAGCATGTTGCCCTTGCCGACAGCAGTTTTTTTTGTTTTGCTTCGCCGAAGTGCATCCTTTCTGGATGAAGTCAACTCTGAAAGTTGAAAGGTTGACAGCTTTGTACAGAAAGCAAGAAAAATTTTACAGTTTTGCCTAAGAATGTTCGTAGTGTAATATCCGCATTAGAATCTAGGGACTGACTCGCTCTCCAATAACCCTTAGAAGATAAAAAATAAGTGCACTAAAAATTAGTCCACTCATTACTATTTAATTATGTTAGAATTAGTTTCACCTTACTATTTTTTAAAATTCTCTAATAAATAATAATCCAATAAACAAATGCAAAGGAATGTTAGAAAACTTACAATAAAATCGGTAATCTTTGCAAATGTATTTTTTCTCTTCTAAAACAGTTAAACGATAACAAAGTTCGAATCGGAATTGTATTCCTTTTGGGCATGTGCATTCCGATCGAATTGCATAACACTTCAAATTCCGATCGGAATTCACTTCCGATTCAGAATCAATTCCATTCCGAATGCAGAAAAAGGCTGATTATGTTACGGCCAGTACAGGCCGTGACCGCTAGTCTATAATAATTTATTATGGTTTAACAATAACCCACTGTGCCACTCTACCATACACACAACTATCGAAATGAAATGTTTTCAGACGCATATAGTCTGGATGAAGATGATATTGATTTTACCTTATGGATCACAATATTTCGCTGTACGTTTGCATCTTCCCCTTCCCAAAACTTTGTTTGGAGGCACTTCAAAGAAAAGGTCAGATTGAGATTACAAAAATTGAAAACTTTTTTCATCAAGAAAAAAAATAAAAGTTCTTTATGACTGGTATTATACCATGGGATTGAGGCATTCGTGTCACAAGTATTTGTTGTTATCTGAGAAATTCGGAGTCCTACTTCGCCGCCACCACTTCAGAACTCTCATCAAAATAATCAAAGAGTGTTTCAATAAAAACACAACAACACTTCCTATACTTCATACGAGTTCACGCACGTTAAGTGGTATTTTCAATTGTTATTGGAACAATAAGGAAGCGTTATGCACTGTCATATGAAACGATAGCTGAAAGGCTGTCATTAGTGCATTCTTTTGGCAAAATTAGAGTGAAGTGTTTCTAAAAAACATTAAAATAGTTGCATTTATTTATTATTTACTTTATTCAAACTTGTATGTGTTATTTAACACAAAAGTCGGGATATATCTCGGTTCAAAACAATTGCAAATTCCACTCCTAAAAACATGTTCTTTGTTTTGTTTTTATTTATTTATTATTTCATTAATTCACCCTTACAGTTTTCAAATGTTCACTTCACAATTTTCAGCAGTTGTCAAAACAAACATATGAGAAGCTCAGCAAAATTATAAAGCAATAAAAGCAATGCGAAGGAAAGAGAAATCCTATGAGAAACTGATAGTAAAAATGCAAAGCAATGAACAATGTGAAGAAAAGATAAATTCGAGTGTACCTTAAAGAAATTAAACAGAGAGTCTAAAATGCATAGAAGAAGAGAACGAGTCGCTACGTAAGAGTTTAGAAATCGCATTTTAAGATCACGGTGATCAGGAACGTTCTCGCTTCTCAATCACGGTGATCATTGAAAGTCTGGCCCAAAATCATGGCGAGTGATGCGATTGCATCAATCACATCGTGTAATACCAGCCTCCGAAATAATAAAACAGTTCAACGAGAATGCATCATGAAGAGATTACAAAGGCGAAGCAGCAGAATTTTCAACACGAGTTACGCGATTAGGGACATACCATTTGGTTGGACTCGAATTGCGTTTTATAATGTTTGATGTTTATAAGGTTGTTAATTTCTGTATGACTTCGTATGTGAATATGCGTAACAAGAGTTAATCGATCCAGCACTCATATCTGGCATAAACTGTGAAAGAAAGAGAATTAATACACAATTTGATCAACTCAGAAATTTCATTGACATTATACTTCCAGAAAGATGTTTGACAAAAGCTATCATCAGATAAATATAAAAAGCAGGATAATAGCGGTTTGCATCGACCAAAAAAATACCAGTTAACCGGATTGGAACTTGCTTCGAACTCAGAAAAATAATTTTTGATTTCTTAAACACCGTTTTGATTAGAAAAAACAGTAGATGGTTGAAAGTAAAATTTGTACATGAAGAGGCCAAATAGAAAGCTCAACGTTAAAGTTAAATAAATAAATCTAAACGTTAATAAAATAAATCTAAACGCAGTGCCAAAATGCAGACTGCTGAATCCCTGAAGAATTTATACAGTTGTATATAACTGTATTTTACGTGACCAAAAGTTACAAGTTATGTTCTAATAATCATTGTTTTCTTTGATGATGTCTGTCTATTTCTATTACCTTGACAGCATTTTCTGTCATTCTTGCTTCTTACGCATAATCACATACGAAGTCATAAAGAATTCAACAACCTTATAAGCATCAAACATTATAGGTGCTCTGATGTCTTGACACTTCGATCGGATCTATTCTATTTTCTTACTGACGGCGAGCTTACGCTCAGTTTTTCGGAAATGTGTTGCCTTCTCTTCGTCGAAAATACTTCCAAAATAATAAAGTCGTGCCAAATTCTTACAAAAACTGTAAACAAAAAGCATATTTTTTTGATATGCAGTTTCACAATTGTCCAATAAGAAAATTTTTGAATGTAGCACAACAAAACAAATTTGCTTTAAAAAAACACAAATACCAGAAATGGCGGACATGATGTAAGCAAAGTTCGACAGGCGCCTGGCGTTTTCATTTTGGGCTGACCGTCTTGACGCTCGTTCTGACGCTGTTCGATGTGATTCAGCACTAATTATGAAGTTTTAAGTTAGTAAATGGATCCTATTATTTACTTCTCATTTCATCTTAGAAAGTTAATAACGGTGAATGTTGATAATGAAATGGTATTCAAATATTGATTTACATACATATGTATGATTATATAGTCTTGTCTGTTCAAAGAAAAGTATGGCGATAGTTAATTAAATATTATCAATCTGTCTCTACTATCTACTCATAATATAACTAATATAAACTACACTACGATAATTGGCATGATCCGTATTGCACTATATTTTACAGTATTAATACGACAAAAGCAAAAATGCTGCACAGGCTTGTGAAAAAAAATTATGCTGTTTACGGTGAAGGTGCTTTATCAAAATCTGCTGCGCCTAAATGGTTCGCTCGCTTTCGCTCTGGTAATTTTAATGTGAAAGATGAGTCACGCTCTGGTCGTCCGGTCACTGGAAATGCTGATGAAATTCTTGAAAACGTCCAGCAAGATAAGCATATCGGCAGTGTCGATATTGGTATGGAGAACATTGACCATAAAACTGTTTTAAACCATATACACAAGGCTGGCTAACAAAAGAAGCTCGATATATGGGTTCCTGATGAGTTAAGCGAGAAAAACATAATAGAATTAACATCTACCAAACGCTGCTGAAACGCAATGAAATTGACCATTTCTTAAAACGTGTCATAACCGGTGATGAGTAATGGGTCACGTATGATAAGCGGAAGCATCAAAAATCAAAGGCAAGAGATGGAGAGCGGTTAAAAACGTTTGCAAAACCATGATTGAAGCTAAAAAAGGAGATGCTGTGTGTATGGTGGGACTGGAAGGGAATCGTCCACCATCCATCCTTCCAGTTGATCGAGTAATTGATTCTCAACTCTATTGTGAACAACTAGAGATTACGTCAGGCAATTGAAAGAAAACGGCCGAAATTGACTAATAGTAAAGCTGTTGTCTTCTATCATGACAAAGCTCGACCGCACACTTCTTTGATGACCTCCCAAAAATTGCGAGAGTTAAATTGGAAAGGTTTGATACATCCACCACATAGCACACTCAGACTACAGAACTCTCTGAATGGAATTAAGGTGCTTTCAACAGAAGCCTGTGAAAACCACTTGATTTAGTTTTTCAACCAGAAACCACATAAGTTCTTCACCGATGGCATCATGGCTCTACAGGAAAAATAGCAAAACATTGGAGGTAAAAGTAGAGCATTTTTGGTTTAAATAAATTAATTTTCAGACTATAAGAAAACCAGTCGAATTTTACTAAAAACACGCCACAAATTGTTTTCCAAAGCCAATATAAATATTTTCATATGTATAAATATTTCCATCATTTTGCTTCCATTAACTTAATAATGTTACTCGTATAACGTATTCAAGGAATTGATATGCCGACTAAAATAGATTTTCTGCCTATACAAATTCTTCAACAGCACGCTATGCTGGGAACGTAGATCGTGCCAGCGCTCTACAAAGCTTGGAAATCGAACATGAAGCAGAACGAAATTACTAAAAGCAGAAGGTCTTTTAAAAAATCATAACATGCGAAATTGAAAACAAATCCAGACGGACATGCGGTCGCACATGATCGCACCTACCGAGAAACAGGTGAAAATTAAAGACGGACAGGAGCGGGAAGCGACGCATGAGCAGCAGAATCTTATCGCAAACAAATTCTACTGAACAGCAACAAGATCTGAATATAGTCCACCCATATACATTATAATACAGGGTTAGGCGATTGAACTGTTGTCTATTCAAACGATCATCTTTTTTTTGGGTGAAATTATTTTTTATTGATTCAAATTACAAAAATGTGTGGAAATAATACAAATTTTTAAAATCCATTTACTTTAGCTCGATGTGGCCACCTTTTGCCTTGACTATGGCCTTCAACCGGTTAAGAACTGATTTGCAGGCTACACGAATATGATCTTGCGGTATTTTGGCCCATTCCCGTACATTGGCTTTCTACAGCGCATTCATACTGGCATAGTTTTTACTACTCATCTTGCTCTCTAAAATGGCCCAGATGGAATAGTCCATCGGATTTGCATCTGGCGAATTCGAAAGCCATTGTGTGAACGAAATGAAGTGTGGAAAATGGCTTTTTAACCATTCTTGGTTCACACGAGCTTTATAAGACGGTGCAGAGTCTTGTTGGAATGTCCATGATGTACGATCGAAATGTTTGCGTGCCCACGGCTTTAAAACAGCTTGCAAAACATTTTCCCGATAATAAGTCGCATTGACTTTGACACCAGGCTCGATGAAAACGATTGGACAGCGTCCATCGGCGGTCACAGCTGCCCATACCACTATTTGAAATGAAAACTTATCACCTGCGACGAATCAACCAATGAGTCATGCACACATCGGAATGACATACACTGCTGGACAAATTAATAGGTGTTAACGCAAAAAGTTTTAAAATGTAAAGAACAAATTATATGGAATGTTTTACAATCGCAAAACCAATTTGGAATTGTAGTAGCACTGTTTTGTAATGAAATGAGGAAATCATCGCAATAAAAATTTTTCTTGATAAATATTGGAGCCTGTTTATTTGTTCAACCTTCAAATTTAGGTTTAGGACGATTTCAAGAAGCTGGTAGCAAAGCGCCCTACAAAATCCTCAGATTTGTCAGTTCTAAGCTTATGGATGAATGTAGTAATAATCTGAACGCCTTAGGACGTAACAAAACGTCCGCAAAACGCGGAGCTGAAAGGACATTCATAGATCCTGAATCTTTTTTTGATCTAGAAAATGGATATAGGCAACCGGAAATCCGAAAATTGGAGGAAACTGAATTTGCCAACAGCATGTAAAAAATTATGATTACTTCAAATTTCAAGTTCTGCTATGAAAAAGTTGCCAGAAGCTTTACAGACATGTCCCACTGAGTACGATTACTGAAATATACGCGTAAGATAAAAACATGTTTTTATATACATACACACAATGTTTTTATTTCACAATTTATAATATTTATTTATATTTTTATATTTTACTTTACCTAAGTAAAAATGTTTGTTTGTTACGATTTAAGATTTTGTTACTTTGATTTTTTGAGGTATTTTTCGTACTATTTTTGGATACTCTATACAGCATAGATGTATGTATGTATGTAAGGAACTTTAAATAAATTTTTGTAGAACATACATATGTATTTATTTTTAAAGCTGATTACTTTGAAATTTGATGCCATTTTGATGGTATTATTTAATAATTTTTCTAGTTTATATTCTGTGTAAACACATTAAGAGAGGTAGACAAAATTTACGACATATAACACGAACAGGTGGATTATACTTTCTATGAGGAGTATGTAAATTGTATGCAGATTCTTACTTTCTTATATTATCGCTACCCTGCAAAATGCGCTGCTTACTACAGTACTACATTTTGAACTGAAATAGTTACAGGTATCTTAATTTGAATTTTGCAACATACGTTTCTATGTAATAAAAGCAATCTGTATTGCCATATCTTAAAAGGACCGAAATTTTTACAACTTTCAGGTGCAGTTCAAAAAAATTTATTAATATACATACATATATATTTTAGTAATAGCGGAATTACATTATTTCAGTTTCAGTTTTAAATATTCGTTAGGTTTAATGAAAGTGCTACTATCTACTTTACCAGTTATTGTTAATAGTCAATACTATAACCAGACATACATATACTATAACCATATATCTACTCGTGACATGTAAGATGATAGTTTTTTGGAGGGTAGATTAATTTACAACATAAACATGCACATAAGTTTTTTTACGAGTTGTACAAAAAGTCCACAATTTTAAGTGTGTAATATGAAAATTCAATATTTAATGGTATATCTTTTATTGAAGCCACAGTTAAACTACTATATTTTTCATACTTCGCTTGTATGTACCGCTTAAAAGAGATACTGAATCGTGGATGTACCATCTAACCTTTATGTACCTTTATAAACGTAGACAGGAGTTGGATACGTTTATGAATACAATAGACTCGCGTTAATCCGACAAATGTTTTTCAAAGCGGTGTCGAATTATCAAATTTCTCCGACTATGAAAGTTGCCACTAAATCCTTGTAGTCAGGAAATTTTTGAAGAAGAGTATCTTGTAACTCGGTGAATTATAAAACCGGCCGAGATAAAATCTATACTAATTCATTTGTAATTGGCATATCGGATAGGACACGGGACAGATTATCGCGGGTCTACTGTAATTTGTGTAATTATTATAAATTACCTGCACAAATTTGTAGTATCACATGTTACAGAAGAGTAATTTTGTTACTATTGCTTAATTCATTACACTAATGTGATGGAGTATTCAATGTATGTAAATAATAATTGGTTTCGTTTTTAGAGTTTGATACTCACAGTCTTTTATTACTTATGCATTTAAAATTATTATTATCATCTCCTAGTGTTATACGCATAGCTATATACATATATATATATTTATATACTCGCGTGTACATATGTATATATATAATACATGCATACAAGTAAAAAAGCATTTTGGAGGTCATTTCCACCCGTTTGGGCGGGATGCGATTTTCTAAACACACGACTTAAAATCGAAATTTTCAACTTTCTCAGATACTACAAAACAGATATTTTCGGTTTGGCTCATTTTCTCCAGAATAAATTTGGTTTCAAGCATTTTCTCTACAATTGAGTAGAGGGGGAATCGTATGGGAGGGGGTCAATTTCTCCACGTTTAGGCGGGAGAGACCATTTTCTAAAAACCCGACTTGATATCGGAAAAAAAATATGTTAACAAACGATCTATATCATTTCTAAATTCTAAATTTGAAAGCCAAATACCTCCTCAACCTCCTCTTTGAATTAGATTCCTATGTTAAATAGTTCTTGAGGAGATTGAAATTTTAAAAAAAAATTTTATAGCCATTTAAAAGAAAATTAATTATAGGTATGCATTTTTATCAAAGTACAAAATCCTGTAATAAATTCTAGAGCAAATGCTTTAAACCGGAAGGATTTCTGTTTATTAGTTTCTGAGAAAATAAAAAATTTTTTAAAATTCTTTTTTTAAATTTCAAGTTTGGAATTCATTTTAAAAAACTATTTGACATAGGAACCCCATTCGAGATGGAGGTGTGTAGTAGCACATATTTGGCTGGCTTTCCAATTCACTATTTAGGAATAATCTATATGTATATGACCTTTTCTTAATATTTTTTTTTCCGATGTTTAAAAATGGTCCCTCCCTAAACGGGGGAAATTGACCCCCGCTCCAATACGATTTTTTTCTTGTCTCGACTCAACCTAAACGCCTTAGTATTTTGTCCCCTCTTATGCGAAACACCTTATATATAGTATAATCTAGTATGTTACTAATGAGTATTTATTCAATAAGATAAACGAACTTGTGTGCATACGCTTACCTATGTATATGTACATATATTTAGATCTATGAGTATAATAAATATAGGTAATATATATATAGCTTATTTAGTATTTAGACTTTTTGATGAATATGTTAAGTTAATCGTACGATTGCTTTTCTAGAGATTTGCTTAATGCAACACATATGTGTAGTTAGCCAAAATAAAGAATAACGTAAACTTTGTCATATTAATAATTCTTCCTTTAACTTTGAAATTAGTAGTTGCCGTATATAAATTTAGCTATTTTATTTTACTATTTTCTTCTAATCTTAATGTTTGTGCTAAGGTGAGGTATAGTTTTATTTTCTTAGATATTTTAACTCTTCATTTGTTGTTTTCGTCTGATTTTTAGAGGTAGATTTCGCAGTTTTTATGGAGGTAGCTTATGCGCTTGGCTAGACGGGTTTGCTTTTGGCTTACGGCTTTACGGCTTACTTTTCAAGAGAATTATTTAAGGTTTCAAGCAATTCCTACAAATCAATAACTATTTGTTTTATTTCATTTCTTTTTGCAGAATTGCCAGTATTTTACGCTGTCTTTTATTGACTTAAGAATAATTAGTTTTCATTTAGATGTAATTAACGAAAGGAACACTTTGGTTTTTTTGTCTTACGCAAATTTATAAATTAAGAAAGCTTGAGTTGGTTAAGGCTGTCATTCCCAAATAGTGGTGGGCAGATAACTCTTTTGCGCTGAGTTAGAGTGAGTAACTCATTTTACGAAATGAGTGGCGTCATTTTACCAACTCATTTGAGTTGTGGAGAAATTTCAGTTGGAGAAAAAAAGTTGGTACAAAACACGGTGTGTGAGAAATTTCACTTGGTGTAAAAAAAAATTGGTAAAAAATTTTAAAAAAACTATAATATGAAGGAAAATTAATAAAATTTAAAACTAAGTCGTCAAAATAAAAGCGAAAAAATATAACAAGCCTTAAAGATAGAAGTAACTAGAGCTGCATGTTACGAACCATGTTGAATAGCTGTACTGTAGAAAGCCAACAACAGAATACCAATAAAATTTTCTTTTTTAATCGTAAAGTTTGTTGATTAAATGGGGGCAGGGAAGGAAACAGCAGGAATTAATAAACAAAATTAATTATTAACTTTAACAATAAATTCGCATTAACTTCGTACTAATTTGAAAGAATCATAATCAATGTTAAGAATATTAAATATCTATATCTCGGTAATTGTATGATGTTAACAGAAAACGTATACATATACATACTATTGTGATCAAAAAGTAAAGCCAATTTGTTTATAACTTGGAAAATTTTTATTTATTCATTCAAATCTATATCATCCCCTGTGCCAGCGACTTTGCCAATCTTCAAAACACTTCTGAAACTCGATGGGTGCAATGGCCTTCAATTCATTCTTCTTTTGTTCTTTTATCTGATCAGTCGATTCAAACCGGTGTCCGCAACGCGGTCGTTTGAGCTTAGAGAATAGCCAGAAGTCACATGGAGTCAGGCGAATTCGGTGGTTGTGGAACGATATCCAACGAATTTTTGATGAAAAAGTTCAACAAAATTACACATAAGAATCGAAAAATGCAGTTTTAGTTCCTCAGAAAGCACAACGGAAACAAAGAAAATACGTACTGACGTAAAATTCTACACAGGTATTCAATGACAGTGCTGCCAACCTAAAAAAAATAGCTGCACCCGCGCCATTCAAATTCAAAATCGGGTTTACTTTTTGATCACATTACTTTGGGAAATTTCACATATTTAATCTGATTAAACTTTCTGTCGTATTCAATACCAATAAATATGTATGTATATGTATATAAATATGAAGAAATTAATTTGCAATTTAAAAATGAAGTTGAAATCATCGTGTTATGACCAAAATAAAACGATCATAACATTTAAAATTGTTTTCATTATCTTAAATTTTAAAATAGTTTTCATTATCTTGTTCCATTTATTTTTTTGTGATTTTCCAGCATTTGAGTAAATATTGTTCTTTAGCTTAGTTTTGAAAAGTAAAATTAAAAATAATTAATATGTATGTGTTATAAAATAAGCGAAGAAATAAAATTCAATTTTGAATTTCAATATTTTAGAGCAATATTTCATGCTGAGAAATGATTTTGGTTTGTTCTGTGCATTATCTAAAAATTGCATAAAAAATTAAATATCGCAATATTTAACCATCGTTGTTTTTAACTCCTAAAAACTAACTTCTTTCTAAGTATCTAAGTATATTAAATATTGTTACATGTTTGAACATGTATGATACAATATACCTAATTCTGTTTTTACGCGAATTTGATATAACGCGATTTTTGAAAAATGTTTACTTCTGTTTTTACGCGATTTAACGCGATTTTTTTATTTAAAAAAACGCGTTGATTGTTTTTACGCGGTTAAGCTAAGTTTTAAGCGATTTTTCGATTAAAAAAATCTCTATTTATAATTTTTATATGTAAGTATTTCTACTCGTATTATGAATTTTTCAATTTTTTATTGTTACAGTCGTACTTTCGAAGCGAACTATTTCAACACTAAGGTTAGTGAATTAATTAGACTTGAAAAAAGGGAAGATCTGCAAACCGCTAACGCTAATGGTAATGTAATGTAGAATCATTTTATAGTCTTCTTAAATAAAATTAATGCCATATACAAAAAAGCACTTAAAGTTAAAAAGAGCGAAATGGGGCGGTAAAATGTAAAACCAATAAAAATAACAAAACCTATGAAGGAGAATATAAACACTTTCGAAATTATCTTAACAAAAGAATTATTAAAGTCAAATCAACATACTACAAAAACAGATTTACTGAGGTAAAGAACAACCCCAGGAAAACATGGGCTCTAATAACCGATATTCTTGGAAGAAAAAAAGATAATATTGACGAAAAAATACTACAAAAATAAGAGCACTAATAAACTACTGGGCGAATTCGTAAATTTAATAAACGAAAGCTTGAATAAAAACCACCATGTTTTAATAGTTTTTATAGACTTTAGCAAAGCGTTTGACACGCTTAACCATAAAAAAATGTTGGAAACACTATCAACAATAGGCATCAGAGAACAGCTGCTAAGTTAGTTTCAAAATTATCTGGAATATAGAAGGTTGCGAGTTAAACTAAGAGAAACAAACAGTGAAGATAAAAAGATACAATATGGAGTACCGCTAGGATCGAAATTATGCCCATTATTATTTATTATATACACCAATAATGGAGCTACTGCGTACTTTCAAAAAAGCAACACCGTTCGCCTATGCGGATGACACATTGTTTTTTAGTTCGGCACAGAAATTTGGATACCGCAGCGCAATACATGCAATCAGACATGGATAAGACTGTCCAATGGTACCATGATAATGGTTTAATAATGAATCCATCGAAAAGCAAACTCCTATATGTATATTCGAGACCCGCGGCGCAGAACAGGCGAATGCAGTGAACTCTATAGCGCAAATAGAAAGCTATAGGTATTTTGGAGTTACAATTGAGTCATATTTTCGATGGGATGTGCACATTGGCACATATATATATATATTGCAATGCAATAAATGAAATTTAAACAATAAATAAATAAATAATAAATAATATTTATGAATTACTTTAATAATTTATTGAGAAAAGAAGTTTACAGTAAATATTCAATAAATATTAATTTAAAAACGATAAATTCCAATATTTTAATCAAATTTTTTGTGGTAATTCTTGAAACGAGGAACCAGTGACCTTATTTTATATGGATGCTGTGTCTTTTTGTAAGCGATTTTTTTAAGACGAGTTTTTCGATAACCTATCTATCGCGTAAAAACAGAATTTGGTTTATATGAAAAACATGAACTTTGCTTAATTTAAGATCTTTTAAAAATTTGTTTTATAATATGATTCCTTTTGTACCTTCAGCGCTCGAATTTTGTAATTTTGAGTTTCAGTTTAGATTACTTAGTCATAAGATTATTTGTTATTAAAAAAAATGACAAAATTTGTTCAAATTGGAAATTTTCGAAATTCTTCGTGTTTTCCCAGCATACATTTTGCAATAACATTAATATTTGATTAAAACTATTATTTCTGAATTACCTGCGTTATTATTACCTATTTATGAAATTTATTTATTGAACAAAATAATGACACTATTAGTGAAACTAGGAAAATGAAAAAAAAATCTATCACAGTAAAAATCAAAGTCGCTTTAGTTTGTTAGGTGAGCCCACAAAGGAAACTGCATAATTGCTTGATGTTTGTCGTCCTTTAGTAAAAGTCATTGTGTTTGTTAATGCATAATGTGTACATTTTTTTATGCATTCTTCAAATCTAAAAATAATTAAATTCAACTCATGTTGTTCCATTTCTCATTTCCAGTTTGAGTAGAAAAACTCTTTATTTCTTACTTATAATTACTATTTACAAGAGAAAAATTTGAATTGACTAAAATGTGAAAAATAAAATTAATATGTTACATATTAACTTTAATATTCATTTTAATTTAATGAATAAATTCTAACTAGTTTAACTAAACTTTTACTAATCATTGTAATGCTTCGTTAGTTAAATAAAATCGATCCATTTACTAACTTGTTGGGAGTATTTTTTTGTTTGATTTTACAGTTTGTGCATTTGTTCTACAGCTTATTATGTTAATTACTGTTATTAATATTAAAACAGATTTATTTAATTTTACGTCGGGCCGAAAGTCGATAGAGTGATTGTACGCGTTTTATACAATTTCGACGGAGGAAGGCGAGAAAGATAAATACCATATATGTGTATATATACCCATATATATATGTATAGATATACATACACAATGGAAATATTTATAAAATATTTTATGAATAGAGTAAATTTGTACGCTCATATGTTATTTTGGATTCTGTCTTAGTACCAAGTTGCGATATCATCAATCACAAGCTAAAAGCTATGTGTGGTATTATTATTGGGCAAAATGAACTAATTGTAGATTCTATATTAAAGTTTTATATAGTCCTTATGGGCATTAATAGAAACGCAAACCAATTTTGCCTAGCTCACAAATGTTTGCCTGAAAGCATTTATGCTTTAGCTAACTTTTTGCGAGCCATTGGCACCAGACAGTACCCCGCACTTACATCGCAGCCATTAATAAGCAGGTTCTTCAGGACTGAGTTTGACTGTTGCTGCTTTTCTTGGCTGGTTTGATTTGTCGTCATAGTTATTGTCTTCATATCGCTCATGTTTGACCAGCCTTGAGCAGTGATTGGAATAACTTTGCGTTCTTGCACTTTTATATCTGCAGGTGTAACCAGTACTTGTATAGGTGACATTACTTGTTGTAAAGGATGCGGCGATGTTTGCAACTCGATTGTTGCTGTCGAATCGGAATTCTTCAAACGTTTCGTATCCACTTGAGTCGTTTCCGAAAGGGAGGACAGATGACGCTTATTACTATGTTGCTGTTGTATTGATGCTATCGCGGTTGCTTTGCTTGGCTTATTGTCTGTAGTTCGAATACCTGCTGTAGATATAGCGGAATTTGGTGTTGATATTGTAGCATTTAACAATTTTATAGTTGTAAATTTTTTATTATTTCCAACATGACTGTCTGACATTAGTCCATCGCTAAGTTTTACTTTTTGGTCAGGGAGTCGCTGTAGTAAAATGTTTCGATTTTGAAGAGTAATAAATGGCATATGTTGAGTTGTAGTTTTTGTCGCTGAATTTGCTGAAATATTTGGTTGTTTCAGGGAAATATGTGGTTTGCTTTCGTGCTGCCGCAAGTCATCGACTTGAACTTCTTGTTGCTCCTGCTGTGATGCTGATATTTGTTTTGGAGTGGTTGATAATGTTGCTGTTGAGGAGGAAGTGACATCGACATTGATTTGGAGCAATTCATTCCAGCAATCGAGATTTGTTGCTATCGCAAGGAATCATATGATATACATACATATAATAATAAATCAATACTATGTACTAAGAAAATTCGTTGAAAATTCAAACAATTTTCAGGTGAAGTTAATTAGGGACTAAACTTTCTATTGGTGTCTATTTCTGTCTATTGGTGGGAATTCGTTCCGGGGCGCTACGATTTACCTCCCAAGAAATAACTTATAATGTGTGCTTCACACCTACACGAGAATAATTTTACGAGGGGATGCTAAGTATTATATTTTTAGTAGTAAATTATTGCTTCGATCAACATAACAATAATTAATAAATTCGAAGAAAATTTCTCACTCAATGGTATGTTTATGGGCTAAGGTTATTTATGGAAGGATAGTTGTACAGGGTTGAAACAACATAACATTATCTAATGATCAATTAAAAAATAAAATAAAAAAAATAAAATCGTTGGTGCGTATGTACGCCTGACTATCACGGCTTCACCGCTGAAGTGGATAGCCTTATTCACATCATATGTATGTTCGAGTGAACCTCCGGATTGTTTTCGTCTAAGTTAGATCAACCGATTGGCTCAACCGATTTTAGCTCAAATTCACACCATATAATATTTAAATAAAAGAAAGTCTTTGGCAAAGCAATTTGGAGCCGATAGGTGGGGCTGGGGTGGAGATATTTAAGATATAAAATGTAGTTTTCCATATAAAGGGTTAGGCGATTGAAGTGTTACCAATTTCACACCGGCAACGCGATATTGCCAACTATGTCAAATTCATACCAATGACAGCTGTTTATATTGATTACAAGCTACCACAAGCATTTGCGTCTAAGTTTTATAGAACAAAAGTTATTCGAAATGGAATTCAACAGTAATAGTGTGATTGCGTTATATTTGAGTGGAAAATCTCAACCAGCTATTGTTCGTGAGCTCAGGCATCTCAAAGTGAATAAAATATTGGTGTATCACACCATAAATCATTATAATGATACAGGCAAATATTGCGAAAAGCTATGGCGACGAAAAGAAAACAGCAACATCACCTGAAATGGTTCGGAACGTGAAGGCTCGACTTGAACGAAATCCACGTCGTAGTGGTAATCAAATGGCCAAAGAACTGAAATTATCCCAGCGAAGCATTCGACGCATATTCTAAACTGAGCTCAAGGTAAAGCCTACAAGTTCCAAAAGGCATATGATCTTACACCAAAGCAAAAAAAGGTTAGATTCGAAAGAGCAATGGAGTTGTTCTGTTTGCACGAACGTGGCGAATTTCCAAACATTGTGTTCTCTGATAAGAAAAATTTCCGTATTGATGGATGGAGGATGCCGATGGATGCTGTCCAATCGTTTTCATCGAGCCTGATGTCAAAGCCAATGCGACTTATTATCGGGAAAATGTTTTGGAAGCTGCTTTAAAGCCGTGGGCAGGCAAACATTTCGGTCGTAAACCATGGACATTCCAACAAGACTCGGCACCGTCTCATAAAGCTCGTGTGAACCAAGAATGGTTAAAAAGCCATTTTCCACACTTCATTTCGTCCACACAATGGCTTTCGATGCAAATTCGCCAAATGCAAATCCGATGGACTATTCCATCTGGGCCCTTTTAGAGAGCAAGGTGCTAAAAACTATGCCAGTATGGATGCGCTGAAGAAAGCCATTGTACGGGAATGGGCCAAAATACCGCAAGATCATATTCGAGCAGCATGCAACTCATTCTTTACACGTTTGAAGGTCATAGTCAAGGCAAGAGGTGGCCACATCGACCTAAAGTGAATGGATTTTATTATTTCCACACATTTTTGTTATTTGAATCAATACAAAATAATTTCACCCAAAAAAAACATGATCGTTTGAATAGGTAACAGTTCAATTGTCTAACCCTGTACATTATATAATTTTCATATCAACAATTCAATTACACACATATGGAAAAATTTGGAACTTTTTTTAGATATGTTCGTAACAGTCCGAATCAAATTCGTACGAAAAAAAACCTGAGAAAAGTTTAATCCTTTACATGCGAAGCAATGTCTTAAAATACCTTCAACGAATTTTCAAGAAGTTTACAAAAAAAAAACACCTAATAAAAACTGCAAACAGCAAATGTTCTTATAAATTATCAATAAAATATTGAATATTATTTCGAAGATTTCAACGAATTTTGATAAATTATTTCTGGTGGAAATTACTTTATGCTCTACACTTTCAACTATACTTACAGTCCTTGTTGTTGTAAACATTTTCAAAATTATCGCCAAGAGAATCTTTTTCAAAGTTTTGTTTTTTGCAATCAATGCCCAGATCGAGCAATTGGTGTTGTGGTCCCTGCAACTCTATTTGCAAACTTAGTGGTCTTAGATCGGAGGTATTATTTATTGCCTGCTGCTGCTGCGTTGGGGATATTGTATTTTTATCGCCAATACAACTGTTACTGTCACGCGAACAACCAGTAACGGATTCCCCGCCATCTACATCACCACAATTACTACTCAGAATTGACAATGATCCATTGACGTTGCCACAAAGCAGTGCTGCTAATTCGCTTGAATCAGTAGAGAACACCGAATCAGCGGAATTTTGTTGATGCTCTTCTTGCTGATTACTGTTGTGATTCTGTTGCTGCTGATGATGCGTTTTCAGGGCAGATGCTGACAACGACGAGGTACTCGATGCTGGAGATGAGCACAATGAATCATGAAAATTATTCACTTGTTGTTGTTGCTGCTGCTGGTGATAATTTATTAGATTGTGATTAGTGCAGAATCCTTGCTGCTCCAATTGCTCCAGGTTTTGCTGGGTCTGCATTTGCTGTTTCAACACATTGTATTGAAAAACATGATCTTTCGGCATGTTTAATTCATCTGTGGAAAAGGTTGAGCCGCCACACCACATCAAATCGTCAGCGGTAAGTAGAGGCAAGTCGTCTTGCTCATTCATTGGAATATAGGGGGCACGCATGCTTAGATCAATATCGTCATCCACATTCATCGTCATAAATGCAAATTCATCTTCTTGGCTGAGCGAATTCGGACTGCACAGAGACGGGAGGCTGCTGACCTCGGGGCTCTGCAATGCGTTAAAAGATTAATTTATTAGATTGATATTATTTAATAATGTCATGTCATATAATAATTCATAATTCATTTCATAATAATTTTTCTTTTATTTCAGTCCCTCGTTTCGTTCGTATGTTTGTCTGTGGACTATTGATATAAAAATAAACGAGATCTGAATGAAATTTAGCACATATTAAAATAGGACTATCAATCGCTCCTATTTGCCTTCATTATATAGAGTAATCACACAAATAATTAGAGTAATGACATAAGTTTATTGTTCTTTGAGATTCTTACGAAACTTATTCAAAATAGAAGACAAGCAAAATAAAATTATTGAGTCAAGATATGCTGTGATTACTCTATATAATGAAGATCAAGCCTAGATCAGGAGTCGCTCAAAGCCGGTGTCCCTAACGGCTCTAAAATGGTGCATAAGAGATGGTGCATAAGAGATTTTAATTATGGTCTACTACATACCTTGGATACCATGTTGGGCGATAATAAATGCTGTGAACAAATCGTGTCATTTGATTCCTCGCGGTAATTCATGAACGGATCGATAAGACCTTCTTTACAAGTTGGAGACGCCAGAACTATTTTTGATGGTGCACAGTTCGGCGACGATGATTTAAGTGAAGATGTGGATGATACACTTGGTGGGATATTGTGAATGTGGTTGTTGTCTTTGCTATTGCAACTGCCTGTTGGCAGTATATGTGTCCGAATCACTGGTACTGGTGGTGATGTTGATGATGTCGCTGATTCCAACGAGTTTATATCGTCCGGCAACAGACTATCATAAGGCATGAGTCCTACGAGCATTTCCCCGAAGAGGGGCGTCGTCTCATCGAGGGGCATGCAAGAACCAACTGTTGTTGATCCGAGTTGGGCTAAATCATCAGGTTCCTCCTTTAGCACTAGATAAGAGAAAGAGAGGCAACATGTATAACAGTGGCAGAAACAAAAGTTCACCGAAGGCATGGGTTAAGAAACGGTATTTTGGATGAATTATTTAATTTGCATATTTGTAAACGCTGGAAATATGAAAATATGTATTATATTATATGCGTGATGTATGTATGTACATACATACACCACCCACATTTTTCCAGCTCAACGTTTCATTTGTAACAGGATTTGAACCAACTTGACTGGCAGATCGTATAGCTATTTCGGAACATACCAGCGTTTCTCATCAGCGATGTCGTCATCAGATTTTCGTGAAATTACTTAGAACTTATGGCACTTCTGTTAAAAACATTTCAAAGACTAGTAATTTTAAAATTGCGCTGGAATATTACCGTTAACTTGTTTATCAGCTAGAATGCAGTATTGAGCAATAAATTAAAATTGTTTACGGTGGAAGAAGTTTTTAATACGCAAAAAAGTTATAAAAAGGGGTCATCATCTTTCGTACTTAATGGTTTGATGGGGGTATCCCATAAAGGAGTCACATCACAGTACACAGTTGCACATACATATATAATAAAGAAAATGTACTTAATTTCGTTATTGTAATTTACGTTATTGTAATAAATAAGTACATTTAGTCTTTAAATATGCATTTCTAAAATAATTTTTTAAAATTGTGATAAAGTTGACGGAAAAATAAGGAAAATAAACATAACAAAATTCCTGATAACATTCCGAAACAAGTGCTAAAAATCAATTTAGATCGTCAATGCGACTGTTAAAAACTGTTAAACTAAATAGATCAGTTGCGTTATTTGTTCCTAGAGTAAATAAGCAGATAAGCGCAGCTTTGTGAACATCCAAACACATAGACAGACTGACAAATGTATGCAAATCTGGATTGATTACGAGACATATGTATGTATTAATGTCTAGCATAGAACTGAATAAAAATAATATAGCGATTAATGAAAATTCAAAAATAAAAACAGTACTTTTTCAAATGAACCTGCAAATGAATATGTCAATATATTAACTGACAGTTTGGTAATGTATTTGTACAAAAATATACGATGAGAACGTCGCCTTTACATTAGCTTTTAACATTGTGGCAATGTGTACCAAACATTGCTAACAGCGGTGTTTGGCAAACATCAATATTTAATATTTATAAAATTTTTTATCATAGAAATAAGAACTCCCAGGTGTGAGCAAACAAAACAACGCGTCCACTTAAGTGGCAAATAAGATCATATAAATCTATCCGTATGAATTAAAATCCCTCTACTCTGATAATTAAGGTTAAAGTTGGACTTTTCAACACAGATATTAACTTATAACTAATAGTGCACAAAGTTTTTGTGTTCCCCGCTTGTCTATGACATTTACTTAATAGAGTTTACTAAATTAATGAAACGGAATAGATATTTGAAAATTTGAATAATTCAACTTACTTCTCAGCTGGGTATCCTCGGCGAATGATAAAAAGACTTTATTCATATCTTCAATGCGTTCCAACGAAGAAAATTTCTGCTGCTGCTGCTGCTGTTGTTGCTGTTGGCCGTTAAATATTGTTACTCTGGCAACTTTTTGTTGCTGCTTATTTGCAAGCGACGATATTGGCGTAAAAACAGATGCAGTAACAGACTGAGCGCGTGGAACGGAATTCTCTGGCGGCAATTGGGAAGTATTCAGAAATATTGGTTGGCAAGTAGTGTTGGCAATTGGCAACAGAGTTTCTGTTGACGATGGCAACTGTTGTACCGTTGCTGTAGAATTGCTCGCACTACAATTTTTAGCGCTGCAGTTAGTGGTTTTCTTGATCGGTGGAGCCGATCGAAAAACCGAAGCTGTCACCGATTTTGGATGTTTTGCCGATTTTGTTGATGCTGTTGTTCTGGGCAACAAATCGGTTGGTTCTGTTTCAGTCCATTTGAGTGAACAGTTGTTTTGCAAACTTATACACAATGGAGTCTGGCGCACAGCGTCGAATGCGTTTAAAGATTTTACATTAGTACCGCTAAACTGTTGGGATGCTTCTGAGGAAGATGATGTTTCTGCAAGGATATTCAATTTTGGCGACGTTCTTGCTTCTTTTGTTATTAGTTTTTGACAAAGTGGCACTAGGTTGAATTTAGGTCCAAAAACAATGCCATCATCGCCATCGTTTTGATTGATACTATCATTTATGATGTTGTTTTTATTTGTGTTGGTTGCTGGAATTGGAGTCGATTCTTCGACGACTTGCTTGATTTCTTGCTGCGGCTTTTTACTGCATTCAATTGGATTGCTTTCGTTGCAAACACTTTCACCGTTGGAGTTTCTATTGTCCTTATTGAGTTTGTCCCGATTTGCCTCGTATTGTGCAAGAGAATAAATTTCATCTTTGTTTTCAAGATTACTGTAAAAATTTCATATATTTTTGGAATTTGTATTTATTTGAATTTTTCATAAACATAAGCAACGCAATATGGTTTTTTTTTTGTTGTGCTTTATAGATACCTCTTATTTGAACATAATTTTCTCTAATAACACAGTTGATTGCATCACAACAAGCACATGATTTTATTATTAAACTTAATTAAAAACATAGAATTGCAAAAGCAGACACAGCTGAAACAAACCCTGTTTCACGAGCAACCTAAACAGAGGTAGAGAGAAAACGAGACACTCATATCTACAGTGTATACACACTACTATAATGCCAAATTGATATACACTCAAACTTGTGTTTGGTTCTGAGTGTAAACAAAAATTAGCTCAAAGCTGCAACGGCTCGAAAGCTTCAGTTTCCGCAGCATTTCAACTTTCTCTGCCTCGTTTAAGATGACATTTAGCACACCATGCGTAACAATGTTTTTATTAGCTTTTAGTCTTAGCGTGCTATACATACGAGTACATACATATATTTTCTAAATCGTTAATATCAAAAAATGTTAATGAGTTGAATGTCCGTAAAACAATAACAAGATATACTTAATATACTTAACAACAACAAAGTATACGAAACTTAAAATCTACATTTCAAGAACATTTACTGATATAATCCGGATTTAAAAGAAAAACATTAAAACATTTCATATATTGTCGAAGAAATTAGGATTAGAAATGTAAAATTTACTTTATTTGTCATTCCAGTTAATTTTTCATACTTTTACAGAAAATATTTATAAACAACAATTTTTAATTTAGATAACGGCAAAGCCGGCAGAAGCTTTGAGTTGTTAAAGTTATACAGTTAAAGTTAAGTTATTAATTAAAAAATAATTTATATAATTTCGTCAACTTTTATTTAATCTTATAAAGTGAAAATTAAATATGATAAGGAAAATATCAAAAAAGGAAAAATAACAAAATTTAGAACAATGATCAAACAAACGTTTGAGTTTAATTAATTGTTGTATCTTATTTTTTTTATTTTGTTCGAGAGCCTATTCTTGACACCTATTTCAATTCGCTATCCACGCTTCTCGACCTTTTAAAATCCGTACACTACTTATTTTATTCACGTCTTTTTTTCTCTACAAACTTGGAATGTCAATTTGGCAGACGATATTGTCAAAACCTTTGTTTATTAAATAACAGACTAATATTCCTCAATGAAAAATCTTTGAATAAAAAAGCTACACCATCTAAGAAATGTTCAGAGATTTCAATCAAAACAATTTACACCAATTCTCAGATTTCACTTATGTATACCAAATAAATTCATCATAAATTGTTTAAATAACCATCTGTATTGAAAAACAAAAAATGATTTTGTCATTTCTATTAGAAGTCTATTGAGAAGTAAAAAACAGTTTCACAATACAAATTGTTAAATAGAATAGAATAGAATTGTAAATCAATTAGAAAATTAAATTCAATTAGGAAATTTGGGGTACCCTTTTTTATGTACGCCGGACATATTATAGGACATATTTATATTCAATTATTAATTTTAATAGTTATTTATCAAAAGTGACACTTGTGAAGTGGGTGTGCGATATATCTAAAGGAATATAAATTGTATTACATACATACATATGTACATATATGTATGTATGCATATACATATAAAAGAAGACCAAATAAACTTAAAGCACACATCACATTTTATTGATTGATTTTTTATGTTGATTGGAGTTTCAATAATTATGATTGTTTAATTAATTGGTTACACCACTAGCTACTACTACAAAGTTGTAGAAATTTCTAACAGAAATATACCAACGCACGAACAATTTTATTGTGCACTGCAAATTATACACAGGCACAAATTGAACTGTAAAATAAGAAGAAAAGAAAACTTTTTGTTCTCCGCTCTTGCTTTGAACATAAAACGCTCTTAATTTTCTCTAGAACACAACAACTTGTCAAGCTTCGTTGACAGTCCTGAGAACCAAGCATCATGCTCTCTTTAGAAAGTTTAAAGATCAAATAATTTGAAGTGTTGCCGAGGAATAAATACAGCAACAGAAGAAAGATATACTATATGAGTAAAATAAGGGTTCTTAAGCACAGTGACAGCCATGCAGTATCTCAATCTAGTGCTGTTTGATGTAGTTAACCAGAGAGAGAGAGAGAGTGCGTTGGTAAGCCGTGGGAAGTATATCGATCCATTTAGCTCAAACTACCTTTCTGACTGAGGAGCTTAATTACCTTCATTGGGATATAAATATAAGAAAGCTTTGAAATTTTCTTTAAAACATAAAATGTTTATACTCATGCCAGATCGTTAGTGATTTAGCTTACGTAAGAAATGAATATCATCGCTGACTGTTTACAAATGTTACAAAGTACGGAGACTTGCTTTAATAAAGCAATTTACAAACAATCGTATTAATGAACTCAATGGATTTTAAGCGTGCTTTCAAAATCACTTTTATTTTTTATAATTTTAGAATCGCGTTTTACACAAATATTATTGTTGAAAAGAATAGTGCGTGCAACGACCTTAAATCGTTCTTTTCGGCTAAAAGCCCAAATATTGCCATTTTCCATACAAATTAACAAATCACGTCATTATCGAAATCATATCAGTATGGCAAAATTAGATCCAAAGTGAGATGATTTCGTATTAAGCACAGCTTTTTCACAATTCACTTCAGAAAACTGTATTCAAAATGAAAATGTATTCTCCTTGTCAGCTGATAGTTGTTTTTATTTCTGATTTTGTGTGATTTCTGATTTTTAAGTGATATTTAATAATTTGAGGAGTAAAAAATAATGGATGCAACTAAAATATGGAAAACCAAAAAGTAGTTGGAACGGGGTTGCCGAATCCCTCCTGATTGAATTATTGGGGAGATAATATTGGCCTACTGAGTGGCAGCATGTTTTCTAAAAATTCAAAACTTAATACAATTTAAAATCAGCCGTTATGACAAAAATAAGTTGCAAACAGTTTTAAAATCAGTCATATAAAGCTATTCTGATAATGGCAGCTAATCGCGTGATGTGCACAACTGCAAACACATGTTTACACAACGAGAAAATTAAGTTGAAAGTATTATCTGCTCTGATAGGAATCAAGTTGTAAAAATAAAAAAAGTACACTATATACTATACTACATATTTATATAGTATAAAAGAAAATCATTATTCGATGTCATCATCAATCAACACGTCATTTCTACAAATTCCTACGAAATAAGATTTATTTAATAAATAAATGAAAATGCTAAAGCATCATTAACAATAAGCCTACAAATTTTAAAGTGACACCATGCCAAGCAATTTGGAATAGAAAAAAGTGCGAAAAATAAATTCAACAAATTGTCAAATGAAAGATTTTATAAAAGCGGAAAACTGAATATATGTATGTATCAGTTAAGATTTAAATGAGAAAAATAAATTATAAACTTAAAGAGTAAAAAAGCACAGCAGAATGATGACGAAAATCTACAACAATAACAACAAATGTAAAGAAAAATTGTGTAACACCGACACACGATATGGCAGCTGTAGCAATAGCTACAATTGCGATGGAATGCATCGTAGTGAACGCAACGCAAGTTAGCATTAACAAGGTTTTAGCATACATAGTTAAAAGAGGGCACGAGGTAAACAGTTTTTGTCTCGATTCTCTTTTATCCTAATCAGAAAAAATTAACATTTTCGTCATCTAGTTTGCCATATATAAAATTGTATTTCCTTAAAATAAATTTTCTCTGATATTTGCATAGCATGTATTTATGTAACACGGTATGAAAGCGAAAATACATAGGCATTTGCCTGCGATTGCAACATTGAGGTTATGTTGAGGCTAATAGCAAGCTACATTTCAGGCTGTTTCGTTGTTATTGGTTTTAGAACATATTCAATTCGGACAAATGTATTTCACTTATTTAATATTTTTTTTAAAATTTTATTTTTTAGTTTTATATTTTCTGACACAAGTCTTTTCTTACATAACCGTATTTAATATATAACAATTACGTTTGCATTTAATATACTAAAATAAGAAATCATTTTATTTTATTCTCCTATATGTTCTATGTACACCTATGTTTAAAAATATTGCAGCATTCTCGGGATTCTTAGCAAACACTGTAAAAACATGTAGACAGCAATCCCTTTTGCAGTTGGTTTTTTCTTTTTACCATTTTTTTTGGTTGGCACCTTTTACACTGTATACACAGTATACAAATTTCAGTTAAAGTTTTGTAGATTTTCCGTGAACATGTTTCAAGCTTTAACTATATTTACTCATAAATAACAATAATGTTTGCCCGCAAATGATAAATAATATATTAATTAATATGAAAGCAACGCGCACAAAGCCGAAAAACACAAGTGAAGTCCTCAATGTTTCTCCGAACAATGCACCGAATGAAATTCCGGTGAGCTGAGGCCGCAACGTATAATGTTTTCATTCGATGTGGGAAAATAAGAGCTTTCAGTAGAGCGACAACAACGGCGGTGTGTACAATAAAGGAACAAAACAAAAAGTGTCCCGAACTATATCCAAGCAAAGTTCTCCTAAATCTGAAGAGAAGGAGAAAAAGATTGTATGTGCTTTTGCGTTGTGTTTTGCAAAGAGAAAAACATGTAGAAAAAGAGACACTCAGGAGAGGGAGAAGAATTGCTTTAAAATACCAGCAATCAGGTTGTACCAGCGCTCAAACCAAACGTTCTTCCAATGAAAAAGAATACGTACAATATTAGAGAAGTCTTATACAGCCTGATGCCTGAAAAGGAAGTACCCAACGGGCAATAAGAAGAAACAAGAAAGAGTGGATATACCCTGGGAAAAATTTATAGTTGACTTCTAATATTGGTTGCTCCAATTGGTGGTTTATAATTTCAATCCCAAATAGCCTGTGATGACAGAGAATATTCGTGCCAAATTTCATGACCATACCTCTATTCGTTCTACAGTAATCAAATTTTAATTCATTGGTGGGGGGACTACGCCTATTTTTTAGTATATTTTAATCCGAGACTCGGTGGGAGACTTGGTGGACTCGTGAACAAAATTTAAAATAAAAAACTTAAAATTTTCTCTACAAGCTGAGAAATTGAGGTATAAACATGGATGAATTTATATTCACTATAAAAAGTAGGCGTACAAATTCAATAGTAATACTCGAATGCAAGACAACACTGATTGCCTGAGGGAGTGAGACCGATATGAGTCAGCGCAAAAAGTAGCTGGTAGTGGCAGCAATTAGTCTTGAAGCACATCGAACAGCGTCAGCGTCAACAAATACAAACCTTATGGGAAAATTTTGACGTGTCATAACGCTTCGAGCGGATCGTTCTATTTTCTCACTGATGCCGAGGCTATGCTTTTTTTTTGGAAATGTGTTGGCTAATTATAATCGAAAGTACTTCTTAGGGGTGCTAAAATAATGAAGTGGTGTCAAATTCTTTCAAGAGATATAAACAAAAAGAATATGTTTTTGACATATGCAAACAAAGGAAAACCATATTTCCAAAGAAAAAGGTAAAAAATTATTATTTTGAATTTTGTATGTATTTCAGTATTTGTGAGTACATAAAAATATTATTCATAATTATATCTTTCACTCTGCTTAATACATATGTATAAACGCAAGCAGAAGTGGCAGACAATTTTGGACAAGCATCTGTGTTTTCATTTTGGGCCGACTTTTTTGACGCTCGGAAGTTCTGACGCTGTTCGATATGCTTCACTACTTATTTGCAATCTGCCAGACCAGAGTCTCTGAGCATGAAGCTGCCATAAAGAAACAACAACAGCCTTAGTAAAGCACATATTAGTAATAGGACACAGCGAATTTATCAAACACAAAAATATTAGACATTAGAATCAAGCTTCAATAAACTGTATTTAATACTCATAATTGACTTTTTATACTTGGCTTAAAGGAAACATTATTTTTGGGAAAGTCCGACGAAACGTTGAGTAAAAATGTTGAATTAAAATTGTTTATTTGCACCTTTATACAATCGACCAAAAGTCCACATAAAGAGAAATCTTACAAGTCAAAATTAGTTCTGGTCACACAAAATAAAAGATAACCAGAAAGAGTGTTAACTTCGGCCTGGCAGAAGTTCATATACCCTACACACGTTTACTTAAAAATTCGACGTGGCAATGATATCTAATTTTTTTCCTTTTCAATCTAATCAAATAGCCTGTAATGACAAAGAATATTCGTGCCAAATTTGATGAAAATATTCGTTCTCCTGTAATCGAGGACATTCCCCTGTTAATTATAGGGCGGACCACGCCCAATTGGGTGTATATTTTTATCCGAGCCAGTGGATTTGTGAATAAAATTTCAACTTCGCTGAGAAATTGAGCTATAATATAAGCATGGATGAATTTATATTCACTACAAAAATTAGGCGTGGCAATGGTCCGATTTTCCAATAATTTTCTAATGATAGACAATATTTGTGACAAATTTAATGAACATATATCTATTCGTTCTCTTGTAATCGTGATTTCCATAAACAGATAGACAGACAGACAAAGACTGATCAAGAATATATATATTTTTGTATACCTATTTAATGCGTTATAAACGGAAGCACAAAGTGAATATGCCTCATAATACCCCCTCAACACTTCGTGTGTAGGGTATAAAAATAAAGTGTTTGTTATTCATCGAATTTTACTTCGTGTTTTGCCTTATCCCAACACCTTAAGCCGGTGTCCTAAGAAGATGATCTAGGTTACCCAGACGCCCCCAAAATTTAAAATTGACATTAATAACTCGGAGATACTTTGAATCGAAATTATTTTTTGGTTTTATGTTAGCATAAATCAAACTCGGAAAATATTCCAAGACCTTTATGATTTACACCATCTTAAATATGTATACTGTGATCACAAAGAAATTAATGAATGATAATAATTATTAAATAATTTAAGTGATATTATGAACGTGTATTGTATGTTTATTGTAAATGTACATTTTTTATACTTACAAAGATCAAAAGGTTGTATTATGAAGTTACATTCGTAGAATATAGCAGAATCAATAACAGGAGATTCTAAGATAGACTAAAAAAATAAACTTCTGTAGAAGTTTTTGTACTATTTATATCGAAAAAATTAAATTTCTCAACGCTTCTTTTTGTAGTGGGATTTGTGGATAATTTTTGTCTACTTCTAGGAGCAAAAAGAACATTTATCGAGCGCAAAAACACACACACACACACTTTCTTTTCTTCGGACTCTCCACTGTCCCAATGGTCTTCTCTCTGTTTTATGCCTTCTGAAGCTTTTTCAAAGGCTTTTAGCCTATATATTTTACTATGTTCAAACTCTTATTTAATTTTTGTTATTAGTTTTTATACTTGTCTGTGTTCTCCCTGAGCATGCGAATAAAGCGAGACCTTGAACTCGAAATTATTTTTCAAGCACATAACTGAGAGTGAAAGCCTTCTCGTTAATCATTCTCTATTGACTTCTAGGCCTTAGTTTTCTATGCTTTGTGCAGAGTCGATTAGTTGATTTTAGTTTTTTTGAACGATGACACACACATTGAAATGTAATTGTGAAGTCATTAAAAGTTTACCAATCAATCAATAACAATCGCATGTTTTTATACCCTGCAAACATTTGGAAGATTGTCGGAAGAGCGCGATGAATGCGCGACACTTCTAGATGTTTGGAAGTTCAATCATTAGCACGTTGAATGCGCGGCTCTTTCGTACATATAAAAGAAATACGTATGTACCATACATATATAGTAGTAAATACGTTACGTATGTATACATTATATGCTTATCTTTTACCTTTTTTAATACATATTTTGCTTTTATTCTTCACTTTAAATTTACGAGTAGATGTATCGAATCATACACAAAAAAACTAATTTGTTAATTTTCGTGAGTTAATTTGAAATATTTCAGAAAGAATGAATTTTATTCATTTTATTTTAAGGCCTCAATCCACCCTAATTCCTTCGAATTTTCACGTAAAAAAATAATAAAACTAAAACCACGAATACAAATTTTTTTAAATTTTAAAGAATTTTTTCTCAAACACTTGTGTGACGATAGTGTATTAATATCACAGAGAGAAGAACAATTTTTCTTAATATATGAACGAAAATGTTTATAAATAGGACAAGTTATTATAGAAATCACAAAAAAAATAAAACAATAAAAACAGTAGATATACAGAAAGTTGTATCTGCAAATTATTGGTACTCAAAATATAATACTCGTTCAGAATATCATGGAAGGAACGATTACTGACGATTATTTAGGATTGTTTGATTACATGTTTTTGACACTATCTGTACTTATTTCATTTCGGTACAATAGTATTTTCTTACCCTATATACTATGTACATTTGACGATAAAGCGTAATTTGTTTGTAATGCACAGAAGTAGGCGTGGCATACACAGATAAATGCAAACATTTATGATCAGCCTGAACTCCAACTGCGGACCCCTGAACTTGGATAATGCGGACCCTACACTATACAAAATGCTTGTGCAAATGGGCCGTTATGCATACTTTTTGCACGTTTTTGTGAAATCAAAATAATATTAATATTTGACCTTTTGCGCAATAATTTTGAGTGGTTCGTGTTGGAGATAGTTTGATCTACAGAAACTCAGTTGTAGAAACTGAGGTTTTCTGTCTACACGGCGTGCTACGTTAATATTGATATTAGACAGAAGATAAGCATTATCATTATGACCATAAAGTACAAAAATTGCATTCAGCATAATTCTCCGATGTTCTAAACTCGGGAGATTAATAAGTTTCAATCGGTAATTATAAGGTGATAAGTTGTGCAAATTGTTCCGTTAGATATTGCGTAAGCAAAAGAGTAGAAATTGCTTTTTGACTGACTCGATTTGAGATATATAACAGCTGTACATCAGGACACCATACAGGCGAGGCGTATTCCAATACAGGGCGGACCAAAGAGGTATATAGAATCCTCGTTAAATGCGTTTCCATAAATTCCTTATCCCACCTTTTAATAAATCCTAATATGCATATGAAATCTGAGTTTTTGGTCCATAGTAATACCAAGATCCTCCATATATTCAAGAGAATCCAAATAGTGGCCTCCAATAGAATAGTTGAAATTGATGTGGGTCGCACGATAGAAGGTCATTTTTTGCATTTGGAAAGATTCAGCTTCATACAGTTAAAATTACACCATGTGACTAAGTTGTCTGGATCATTTTGAAGCAATAACGTATCCGTTTTATTTTTGAATGAAAGAAAAAATTTTAGGTCATCTGAGAACATCAGCGTCATCATTAACTGTTGTGTATAATCGTAGGTAGGTCATCAATGAAAATTAAGAATAATAAAGGTCCTAAGTGGCTTGAGGGACGTCAGAGGTAACAGGAAATGCGCTTGAATTTCTATTGTTTTGCAACACCATGTAGGTACAAATTTTCTGGAAATCCGAACAGTTTCATCTTTAACATTAGTAGCTTATGATTCAGCACATCAAACGCCTTAGCAAAATCCGTGTAGATAACATCCGTATGCATGCCATATTTGAAATTATTAGTTGTACGGAAGACGAAGCTCGATAGGTTTGTATTAGTTGACATACCCGGGCGAAAACCATGTTGAACAGGAGATAAAGCGGCATTGACTTGACGCGAAATTTGGCGAGTTATTTAATTTTTTCGAATAGTTTGGGCAGAGCACTTAACTTGGCAAAACCTCGATAATTGCTTATATTTGATCTATTACCAGATTTATGCAAAGAAGTGATGTATGAGGTCTTCCATGTAGCTGGGAAGTAAGCGGAGCGTATAGACTGATCAAATAGAGCTGTAATTGGGAATAGCAGTTCGCTCGCGCAGTGTTTTAGGATGCAAGAAGGTAAATTATCTGGACTAGGTAGATAGATTTAAAATCCATCAGTACTTCGAGAACGACATTTTCCTCAATTATTGGGTGATCAATGTTCCCACAACTTATGGAGTATGGATAAAATTCGGAATCAAGCTCCATTTGGGAATAAGTTGAACTAAAGAATTTCGCAAACAATTCGCAAATCGAATCTGCATTGTCAGTTTGGTTATTTTCAAATTTCATCACAGATGGGAGAATATCACTTTTCCGCTTAGAATTTATAGAACTCCAAAAGTACGTAGGATCAGATTTTAGAGTAAGTTTCATTCTCAATAAATAATTATTATAAGACTTTTTCAGCTGTACATAGTTGGTCTATTTGTAACAAAAGACAGTTTGTTGCTTCTTCAGGTTTCCAGGAGATGGTAAATATTTATTACTATTTTTGGCCCATATATTTAATTCCAAAGCTGGATGATGAAAATCTTCAAGTAACAGGAGAGGGATCGAATGATGTACTTCGATACTGTCCTTATCATAAGTAAATATTAAGTCCAGCATACGGTTATTTGGGTTACGAATATTATTTACTTGATATAAACCAACCGAGGATAAGTTCTTCATGAAACCAATATCGGCGGAACCATATGTTGACGGTAATAAGACAGCCGGGTCATCAGTACTTTCCCAAGAGACACGAGGTGGAATATGCGAGCAGATGATGTAGAAGGATAATAGCTCATCAAAATTGCACATCAAAGTGCACTTCCTGTGAAAAATACGACGATTTAACAGCAACCAAAACACCTCCTCCTCTAGACAATTTGGTTGAAGAAGAATTTCTGTCCTTACAGAATACAACAAATTGGTCAGAGAATATTTCCAGATTATGTACATCAGATTTAAGACAGGTTTCAGTAAATGCAATAATTTTATAATCCAAACCAAAACTAATCGGTTTTAAAAATAATTAATATCTTTTAATTTAGTATTTTATTTAGTATTTACCATTATCGTGGTAATGAGATATTCCTTCTAGGTTCGCATAAATTAACAACAGCATTATCTGGCCAGAAATTAGATTTAAGTACTTGACTTATTAAAAGATCTGGTAAATAAATTCTGAATAAAGATAAAAAGTTCTCGGATGATTAAATTTGTATTTAACAATAGATATATTAGTATCATAGAAGCCTAGCTTCGAAGTGATGTGGTTACGAATATCTTCAATTGCAGTATCAGCAGCAAATCGGGAAGCAAAGATAGATTTTCTGGGCTGAATCACCACTAGCTTCATCACTGGTTCAATACTCTGAGCAGAGATCCCAGCCTGCAAGTTTAATAGGCCAGTATCTATCTGTACTGACTACAACTTCCGTGATTATTGTCCTGGAAGCTTCTGAACTAGACAGCGTCTGGGGATATTGCACCAGAAGAGATCGAGAAAGTCAATAAACTAGGAGGGAGTGTATCTCCAAGTGAGGCAGGGCTCAATAGGTTAATCAACTGAGTAGGTTGACTTAAGGCAACGGCTTAGCCATAGCAGGTGGAATTGGCAAAGCATTATCATCTGCGCACGCCCGAGAATTGCATTGTGGCCACTGCGAGCGAGTACGCTTCCGTTTGAGCGAAGCATCATCAATTAATTTAAAGTTCTTAAAAAGTTGTTCGTACTTTTAGTTTAGACCTTAGATATTTAGACCTTTAGTTTAGATATTAGAATAATATTATTATGTCAACTTTCAACTCTTAACTTTTATTTTCAAAATATAAGTTAAAAGTTTAGCTATTATTTTAAAAGTCATCGAAAAGTTTTTCTGCTGACTTTTTTGAAATAAGAGTTATTTTAAGAGTTATTTAAAATTTGTTTCGGAATTTTTTTTTGAAATTTTAACTTTGGCATTAATTTTCTTAAAAACTGTTTGACATAGGAACCTAATTTAAAAAGGATATTAAGAAGCGGATATTTGGCTTTGAAAATCAGCAAGCAAAAGTTATCTAGGTGTAACCGTTTTTTTTAAAATTATTTCTTTCGAAAAGTGTTGCATCTTTAATATATACATACGTATGTTTATTTATTTCCAAAATTCATTTAAGTTTTAAGATTCATATACTTATACACATCTACATATGTATATTAACAGAAAAGCACATAAGGTAAAAATTGTCTTTCAGATTTGCCTTATTTCTTAAACTATTTGCAGACTGGGTTTTACCAATATTAAATCTAAAAACTTATACAATACTTAAGATACTTTTTCCGAAATGTTTTATCTTATTACCTTTTTGCAATTTCACGCACAGAAAGTTTTTCTTGTTCATGCACATTTATAATTGTAATTTTTTCTTTAAGTGTAAGAGAATTTCGCCCAGCCATTATTACCATAAAAAATTGTTGACAAATTGACAAATTGTTGAGATTAACACTCTTAACAAGGATCAAAGAAAACTGTACAACAAACTGTCAATGGTTTAAAGAAAGGGGAATCACACAATTTAATATGTTTAAGTCCGTATGACACTTAAAAAGCAGTAAATGTGCGTTAGTGTTGCTCTGTTTTTTTTTTTTTTTTGTTAACATTAATGTATGTATTTCTTGTACTTTTCTCCAAACATATTTTCTCCGTCCGTCTACAGGAGGGGTTTTATAGAAAAAGGGTGTCCGCGTCCGGCCATGGGAGTGTCCGTCTAGCAGAGTGTAATTTGTTCTAAAAATACTTGGAAATCCAAGGAACTGAAGAAACTGTCCGCTTATTAGAGGTGTCCGCCTGCGGGAAGTGTCCGCAAGTAGAGTTTTCACTGTATATAGAATAATCGTATAATAATAATCATAATCACAGCATTCAAATAAAAGTATAATCAAGACTAAATATAACCAGAAAGAGTGTTAACTTCGGCCTGGACGAAGTTCATATACCCTACACACGTTTACTTAAACATTGGGCGTGGCAATGGTCTAATTTTTTTCCTTTTCAATCTCAAATAGCCTGTGATGACAGAGAATATTCGTGCCAAATTTGATGAAAATATCTCTATTCGTTCTCCTGTAATCGAGTTTTATTTAATTAGTGGGCGGACTACGCCCATTTTTGGTAGTCTGTTTTAGCCAGAGACAGTCTACTTCTGGACAAAATTTCAACCCCAAATTCGTTCTACAAGCTGCGAAATTGAGCTATAAGCATGGATTAATTTATATTCATTATAAAAAGTAGGCGTGGTAATGTTCCGATTTTGCCCATTTTCAATACCGATGAGTTTCTAATGATAGACAATATTCGTGCCAAGTTTGAAGAAGATATCTCCATTCGTTCTCTTGTAATCGTGATTTCCACAGACGGACAGACAGACAGCCGGACGGACATAGCTAAATCGACTCAGGAGGTCACGCTGATCAAGAATATATATACTTTTCTATACCTGTCACGCCTTTTTTAATGCGTTACAAACAGAAGCAGTAAGTGAACAAAGTTTATACCTAAAATTACATATGTATGTATTTCTGGACAACTTTTTAAAGTTAGATATCTACTTTAAGCTTAGACTTACTTATTCTTGGAAGGTTTAAGTTCCATTCAACTCATTAACATATTTTTAAATAATAAATAAAATAGAAATTCGAGCAGCAAATACGAAGTATGATCAGGAATAAACTCGACTTACCTTATGATGTAATTGACACATACAATACTTTGCGGTTTTAACTTATCGTAAAGAATTGTTGCCTGGGTGAAGACCCAACAAAAACCGCCCGATTTACCAAGAAAACGATATCGACATGTTTCTCCCTGCCCTTTGCTGAAAACTGTAAATAAAAAGTAAGATAGTGGATCACAATAAAAAATATTTAATATAAATAAACTACATAAAAGCACACACAAAGGGGTGTAACATTACAAGCATGGAAAAGAGAGCAATGGTGTGGAACTTTTTCGTAGGGAACTATTTTGTGGTTTCTTCAAAAATTAAAATCTGTGCAGTATTGAATTTAAAAATATTAGCGGAAAGCGTCAAAAGGGCGTAACGTGAAAAATAATATCGACTACTTAAACGAACCTCTCCTTAAACTCGAGAGTTCTTCAGACTATCAAAAACAAATTTTTTCATAGTTACAGTTACAAACACTATTAATTAATTGCATTAGAAAAACATATTATTGTTGAAACTGGAACTGTTCCACTTTAATTATGTATTTCAGATACACAGGTTAGTTATAGGAGCAAAAGGAGGATCTGAAGGAAGCGATTCCACCTCTAGGGCTACGCATGGAGTTCAGCGAGAAATTGTTAACGTGGAAGAAGAAAGAGGTAAATATAAATCAATCGACACTTTTCCAGATAAATATGATGTCAACTATCTTACAGAGTTCCTAAATTCTCTTCAGTCTCCAGGCACTCCGGCACATTGCCTCTCTTTAAAGGTAGGGACGCCGATTATGCTGCTAAGGATTTTGAACCCCACAATTTTGTGCAACGGAAAAAGAATTTGTGCAAAGGTGGAAATGTTTTAATATCAAGAATACCTATAATTCCTACAGATACGCCCTTTCAATTTAAGGCTTCAATTTCCTATACGGTTGAGCTTTGCGACTATTAATAATTTACAAGGTTAAATATTAAAGGTTGCGGGATTACAATTAGAACAACCTTGCCTTTCGCATGGATAGCTACATATATGTTGGATGTTCACGTGTTGGTAATCCTGATAAGTTTTGTTTATGCTCCAAATGGAAGAGCCAAAAACATTGTCTATTCTTAGGTTCTTAGGAAATCAATTAGATATAGGATATGGGCGGTGCGCCCAAGGCTGCACAATGTCGGGGGAGGGCAGTTTCGGAAATCAAGTATTCACTTATTGAATTCTAGGAATTTTTGGGTCTGCAAGTTGATTAACCGACCCGGGCTCCATGAGTCCTAGATACGCCACTGTTAAATAGTAGGCGTGGCCGTTACCTGTTTTCAAAACAAAATAACTAGCTTAGTAGGTTTGTTATTGTGTTCAAATTTAAACCTTATTTCCGTGGTAATAAACTTGTTTTCATGAGCTATACTGCATAAGTATTGTAAAAGTGGGCGGACCGCGTCCAGTTTTGCTGTTATAATGTTTTATTGGAAAATAAGTTGTTATGTGAAGTTTTTTCTGGAAGTTTATATAATATATTTAACAATATAACCATTTAAGAGCCTTTTCTTGCTCGATACGTTCTGATAATTTTAATGTGAAATATGAGTCACGCTCTGGTCGTCCAATCACTGGAAAAGCTGATGAAATTCTTGAAAAAGTCAACAAGATAAGCATATCAGCAGTGTCGATATTTGTATGGAGGTGGACATTGACCACAAAACTGTTTTAAACCATTTACACAAGACTGGCTACTAAATGAAGCTCGATATATGAGTTCCTCGTGAGTTGAGCGAAAAAAACATGATACAGAATTATATAATTCAGACATAGCACCCTCAGGCTACCACTTGTTGCAATCTCTACAGAACTCTCTGAATGGAACTAAGCTGCTTTAATAATATAACAAGCCTGTGAAAACCACTTGATTCAGTTTTTCAACCAGGAACCACAGAAGTTTTTCACCGATGGCATCATGGCTCAATCTAAAAAATGTCAAATGTTGATGAGGGCCACGATATTCTAGTCTACATCCGCTTTTTAGCATCCGTTAGGGCACAAAAGTTAGGTTCAACAATTTGTTTTTAAACAATTGTCAACATAGTACGATGGATGGAGCCTTTCACACCACTCATAACATGAAAAATTCAACGCCTTACTGTCAAAGTGTTCTCCACGCCCACCCTCAACTATTTCTTGTTCGTTCGTGCTTACGGTTTCGGTTATCTGGCGTCTGTTGCTTTAAAAACCCCAATACCGACTGTGTCGATGTCGTTGCACTCATCATGACGATGCTGCATGGCTAGCGAAATTTATATTGTGAGCGCGAGGAGCACAAGAGGTGCATTGATCAGTGGCAACGACAACTATTGCCATTTTATGTTAATGCACTTTATGTTAGAAGTGAACGGAATGAGGGAATTGGCGTTTATGTGTGTGGTAGTTCGATGTTTCTCCGCTTTATTACATATGTATAATACATCATTTTAGAACAAATCTTAACCCTTCTGTCCATAACTAGGTCTGGCTAGACCTTTTCCATTTTCAAGAAGTTTTATTAAATATCAATATCAAAGCTAGGTTCACGAAATTTACCGAGAAAACGCGAGTTTTCTACAGCAAGTTTTGAAGGGGTGAAGAAACTGCGGGAATCAGAATTGACTTATGTCGGAGCCATTCGGCGGAACAAAAATGTATTCCAACAGAAATGCTACCAAATCGTAGTCGCCCAACACAATCCACTCTTTATCGATTTTCGAAAGACGTAGCCGCTGTATCCTACGTACCTAAGAAGTCGAAAGCAGTGATTTTAATGTCAACGGTTCACTACGACACGGAAGTGGTTGGAGAATCAAGAAAACCACAAGGTATTCTATTTTACAATAAATATAAAGGTGTAGTTGACGTTATGAACCAGATGTTAGGAGAATATAGTTGTAAACGACAAACAGAGAGATTGCCACTAGCATTCTTCTACAATATGTTAGACGTCGCATCATTGGCATCTTATATAATTTATAAAAACGTAAATGACAACAATGGACATATAACAACTGATTATCGTTGAAAATGTCGGCATTCCCTGATCAATGAGTTAGTGACACCACAAATCGAAGTGAGCATGAACAACCCAAGGATAATAGGCATTTTCTCAATTAGAAATGGCATTGAATCCTTCTTGGGAACGCCAATAGGCAACAGACTATCTCAACCTAGCAGCGGTTTCGAAAATGTCATGCAGAATATGTAGAGCAAACGATAAAATTCAATGGCAAACCAGATTTTCCGGCAATGTTTGCGGAGAAGCTGTTTGTTTACAGCATAGTACCAAAATATTTAAATGTGGAAAATGTTTAATAATAATAATAATAACTATTCTTAATAAAATAATTTCTTTTATATTTATAACAATATTAATGTACGAGTGTAATAATAAAAGAAGGAAAATAAAACAAAAATTGTTAATAATTTTAAAATAATCAAAAAAGTCAATTATTTAACTCCTTTCCGGATATTTTCATACAAATCGTATATATGTAGGTCCAGCCAGACCTATTCCATTGACAGGAAGGTTTTAAAATAGTTATTGATAGCAGGGTTAAGCACGCTACAGTGTAAATGCTGAGGCGGCAAGAATGGCTCGGTCGCTGTTCAGAAACTTACACACCATCCCGTAAACTATTAATTTACTTGTCTGTCTCTCCAACCTTCTCTATCTGGTATATAAATGCGTATATGTCTGCGTTTTGCCAGTAACTCATAACCATCCAAACTCTACTAGAATAATGCAGAGTTTAAATGTCTACCTTGTTAAAATTACCAATTGAGCAGGTTGTTAAATTTCCAACAATTTCTGCCGTTTTTCATTAAAACTTCAGCTGTTCATTCCTACAACACCGTTCCTTCTACTTTCGAAAGCATATTTTGAAAATGTAGTAAAATGTACTGGTTTTTAAAATTTTAATCCAGGAGCTCTAAAATTGGTAATCGAATACTACAGAGTTCACATAACTGGCTTGACACGCGGTTTGCTGATAGAGGTACAGACGTTTAATATTTCAGAAATATTCAAAATAACAAGATGTAGTAACAATCATGACAACAAATATGATCCTGTCTTATTATTTTATTGCTTTATGATAGTTCGGAATAGCTCCTTTATTGTTTACTTTATTGAAAAGAAACCTTTTAGAGACTTCATTTAAAGCCGATCTTGGGAATTTGCAGATCATTTTCCTTTAGAAATTTTACTTTTATTGTGCGAGAAAAAATTCTCAGCTATTTTTAAACTAATGTTATAAGAATTAATAACTGTTAATGTATTAGAATTAAAAACGATTTGCATGAATAACATTCTCTATGGTTAAAATATTATTTTTTCTTATTGACTCCTATACCCAGTTCTGTACCTTTTGTGACAAATGTGACCTTTTACAAAGTTCCCGGTTTAACACCGCAGGCAATAAAACGGCTGAGACCTTAAAATCGTTCTTAATTGCAATTTTTCTCAAAAAAATATCATTTGTTTATTTCCACCAGGCACTACAAAGAAACTGGTTCTTGGTTACATCACTTAACAGCTGGAATGGATATAAATATTATGCTGCATAGATCGGAACAAGTGGTAGTCTGAGGGTGTTATTTCTGGACTATATGGTGCATGCATCAAAACTTGCCAATTAAACTCTCGCAATTTTTGACGGGTCATCAAAGAAGTGTGTGGTCGAGCGTTGACATGGTGGAAGACAAGACCTTTCCATTAGTAAATCTGACATTTTCTTTCAATTGCATTGAGTAATCTGTCTAGTTGTTCACAATAGTGTTCGAGTAGTTGCTCAACCAATTGACAGGTTTCAAAAACGCTCGGTTTCATTGCGTTTCAGCAGCGTTTGGCAGATGTTAATTCTATTATGTTTTTTTCACTCAACTCATGAGGAACCCATATATCGAGCTTCTTTTGGTAGCCAGCCTTGTGTAGATGGTTTAAAACAGTTTTGTAATGAATGGCTAACTCCATACTAATATCGACACGACTGATATGCTTATCTTGCTGGAAGTTTTCAAGAAAATCATCAGCTTTTCCAATGAATGGACGACCAGAGCGTGACTCAAAATTACCAGAACGAAACCTACCAAACCATTTCCAAGCAGCAGATTTAATAAACCACCTTCACCGTAGGCAGCACAAATTTTTTCACAAGCCTGAGCAGCATTTTTTCATTTGTCGTAATAGTACTGCAAAAAATATCGCAATTTTCTCCGTTTTGCGATTTTTATCGTTTTTAAATCGTAGGATTTTTTAAAAAATATTTGAAATTCTTTTCTTTAAATACCCGTAGCTTCACATCTTTAGGTATTATATTTTCAGAGTTTTAATCGACCGATTGTACCAAATAAGGTATCATTAAATACAATAAATAGAGCTTTTATCACACTTGGAGCTCATAGAGCTTTTATCACACTTGGAGTTGTTTCTCTGTTATATTTAATCATATTCTTTTCCATTTTCTCTTTCATCTTCTACCAAAAAACAAACATCAACAACATACAGGCTCCGCCAAACAACTAGAGAATACTGAACTCTCGAACGGCATCGTTCAGGATGATCCGGAGATAATAGCACAGCAAACGGACAAAGTCGATGTCCTCTTACATTGTATTAAATCATCGTCTCGAAATGCCAAGCCAATACAATATCCATATATATAAAATCCCTGTGCGTGTCTATTAGCCAAATATGTCCGGGACTTTTTTTTGGACTTCCACATCTCTTAGAAACCTGAAATTTTCACAGATGTTTCTGGGCATCTAATGTTGATGAGAAAAGTCGCAAATTTCAAAAATCCAAACAGCTTCGCAATTTTTTTGCAAAAAATCGGATTGGGAGGAAATTTATATTTTTTTTCCTAGATTGTGCTGATTAATTTGTCAGATTTTATTATTTAATTAACTTTAATTAAATTAATTTAAATTAAATTAATTAATTTAATTAGACATCCATGTTTCGTCTAACATCCATCCAATTACGAGCGACTGTTTGGAGACTTTTTCTCAATTTCTCATATTGAATGTTTTAATTGATAAATTGTATTAATATTAATTATGTTATAATTGATAAATTGTATTAATATTAATTATGTTATAATTTAACTTAAGATCTCAAGCATTAAGAGTTATTTTTACTATTTTCAAGTATTTAAGTTATAAAGTTTTAAGCCAGAATTAATTAAGATAACAATTTTAAAGCGATTGTTGAAACCCAACTTCCTGCAGAAAAGTTACCAGCTTCACAAGATATGTATGTTAAAATGTTAATTACAACATTTTGGAAATAAATAAATAAATTGGAAATAAATTAAGTATTCTATTAAAAAAAAGGAATCGAATCGTATAATAATCGATTACTCCATATAAAACAGTGTAAAATTTCTATTCTGCAAAATACATAAAATACATTACTAAATAAATATATTTCGTTTCAAAAGAATTACAAATTCCGCTCCTAAAAACATATTCTTTGTTTTGATTTTATGTATTTATTATTTCATCAATTCACTATCGCAGTTTTAAACTATTGACTTCACAATTTTCAGTAGTTGTCAAAACAAACATATGAGAAATTCATAGTAAAATTAGAAAGCAATGCGAAGAAAAGAGAAATCCTATGAGAAACTCATAGTAAAAATGCAAAGCAATTAAACAATGCGAACAAAAGAGAAATCTCTTTTTATTCCATTTGAATTGATTTGTTATTTTATAAGTTTACACTTACCAGTTTTAAATGCAGCCATTAAACTGTCAGAATCTGCTCCATGATGACAATCAAAGAAAGATTTATCTATTAAATCCTCAGGATTATATCCAAGTAGTGAGCGCATTCTACAATATAAGAAATAATTACCGTTACTTCTGAGCAATATAGGAAGTGATCTTACTTGTCATCAACGTAAATAAACTGCATATTAGTCCTGTGTTTGGTAAGAAATGTTGTTGTTTCCAATGGTATCTCAATATTAGATGGATGCGGTATAGGACGTCCAATAGCGACAAGCACTCGATCGCCATTGGTCCCTATGACCAAATGACCAGTGATGTGAATAACCTAAACATTCAACTAGTTTTAGAATGGTGATTTGTATCAAAGTAATATTGATCGTTACATCATAAAACAATAATATAAATGTAATATAAATAGTACGATAAATTCACTATAATATTACTTCTTATAATAATACTTCTGCTATGTAATAATAATTTTTAGCTATGTAAGCTTTTAAAAATGTTTTTCGAGATTTATTGGAAACTCAAGGAAAAATACAGTTTGTCAAGAATGAGTTTATACATTGAAAATAAATTCCATTTTTCAATTTGTTTAGCAAAAAATACTACTTTTTGGTTCTTCATAGAAGCTTCGTTTATCAATTACCTTAAGTTGCAGTACTTACGACAGTTTAATATAATAAAAAAATGTCAAAAAAAATGACTACAAAATTACAAAACTAAAAATTACTACTAACATAGACATTCACAAATTGCTGCTTTAAAAAGGCCTCTCAAAAATACGGCAGTCATGAGCTCTCCATCGCTCTATAATGTTACGAAATCGTAGAATTGCATCGCAAACCGCCTATAAACATACATACTTGGTAGTGTCATAAGTTCTGTTATGCGGATATTACACTACGAACATTGTTTGTCGTCGATGAACCATCTGCTCTCAAAATTTTGTTCAGAATTGTGATTACAGATAGAGCAAACAAATAGCAATATTTACAAATACAAAGCACAGTTTAATCAAAGTTTGTCCTCGTCAACCACAATCATTTTGTTTTGCCATAAAAGTTGTGCACGATCGAATTTGCCTAAATCCCTTGAGGAAGCAGAAAATCATGGTTAGGGAGCTGAATATTTCCGCCAAATCCATGTCATCATTACTCCGGGAGGCTCTCCAAATGAAAGCCTTCCGCAGATCCACAGGCTATTTATTAAATCCGTGGTTAAAACAAATTAGGCTTGAAGGATGGCCATGAAAATATCCTTTTACGGATGAGCAAAATTTTACGGCGGAAGAAGTTTTTAACTTAAGGGTTCAAAGAACTCATCATTCAGCATACGTAAGTGTTTGATGGGGAGTATCCCATAAAGACGTCACTTATTTGCACATCTGCGAAAAATGTGTCAAAACTGGAGCAAAGCTAGCTTAACCGCCCCTACCTCTTGTTGACCAAACATCGTAAAGCCACAAGATCTTACAATTTGGGTGAGTTACTCAGCCTCTCCTCTTCAGGCATATATCTTTTTCCACAATTTTTACAATTTTCCTAACCCTTTTTTTTTTGATTTTTTCATTCTTTAAAAGTTTTATTTTTGTGGGAGACATTTCTATCGAAACGGGAATAAAAATGAGCATACAATATAATAAATTATGCGTTTTATGAATTTGGCAGTTACAGAAAATATACAAAATTGGTTCAGATATCTTCTGCTTACATACTATTTTCCGATTTCATTACCTTATAAGAAGCACTCTTTATATTGACGCTACGACCTCGACTGGTGAGCGTGCATTTCAAGCGCACTAGCAACTCGCGGTGAACTGTATCCAGCCCCTCTTCGACCAAATTTTCACCGTTAACTGAATCATTGATTTCAGCACGCTTTATATTCAGCGCGTCCTTCAACTCTGCATGATCGCACTGATGACTGTATTCCCAAATTTGCTGACCCACAATATCAATCTAGAGGAATAGCAAAATAATAATTCAATTGTAACTAAGATTGCATATAATTTCTTGTGATTTTATAGTAACCTTTGCAATTCCTAAGTATTCTGTGATATTGCTGGACACATATGTAATATCGCCGTCATTAGAAATTATGATCAGGAATCCATCCAAGGTTTGTTTCATCAACTCGCTGGATTCGGTGAAGTTAAACAAATCGAAAGAGAGTTTTGAAATTGTAGAGGATTTTAGATATGACGTGACATTATCATTATCGTGGATTTTAAAATCACCGTTACATGCTTGAATTTTTGGAACTGTATATAAACAGAATAGAAGAGATAAAAATAAAATTTGGTAAACAATGCAGATTACTTAGAACCGGTTTTACTTACACAACTTCAACATTCCACGTACTTTTAAATAAGCAATACCAATACGCATCATCGATGTCTTATCTAACTGATTAACAAGCTCCTTTTTTAGAGGTAGAAACTGTGACAATTCGTTAAAGATCTCTGTCTCACGAGAGCGCCTAAATCTTGCGGCATCACGTGACCTTTCTTTGCGTTTCTCATTGTTCCTAAAAAAAATAAGGAAAGAAATAATTTTTTTTAAAAACTTAAGTAACAAAACTCACAATTTGTAATAAATCAATCATCATTTCAAAGAACTGAAATGGCCAGTAATTTGTTTATTCCTTTGCTAATCTATATAGCTAATCTATGTAGCTATATAACTATGTCAACTATTATGTTTTAAAAATTATTGAACTGGAAACTTAATTTTAAAATTATAAGATAGGAACGCCGCAACTATTTATGAGTGATAATAAGTTATCCGATTTACGTTTCACACTCAATCTGTTTTATCTTTGCGCCGACGTGTTGAAATATGAGACCGTGTCTTGAACTACACTACATGTAAACTTTGCTTATCCTTGCGTAGAAGCCTCCCTTCTTATCATGCTAAGCAATCTCTGCAATCTCCAAACTAAATATAAACCTTTATTATTAAGAAATAAATATTTATTAGGTATATAAATATACATTAAGTATCAAATGTCCGATTTTGAAACGAAAGTTTAGTTTATTTGATTTCCAATAAGAAACAATAGAAGTCTGCGGGGCGAGAGTCAGTGAAATGCGAAAAGGCATATTTCACAGCTTCTTGAGTACTGAAGAATTTTCCTTGTAAGAACTGCTCCAATGCCTGGAATCAGTGGTAGTCCTTTGGTGCAAGGTCTCGTGAATACGGTGGGTGACAGAGTCTCCAAGCCTAACTCCTGTAATTTGAGTAGCGTTGTTCGGCATGCGGTCGCATGTTGTTGAGGATGGGACGGTCTCTATTGACCAATCTAGAGTTTGAAAGAGTAATGATGCACCTTCATAAGAAAAAACCTAAAAACCGTTATAGTCAAGTGTCAGTGATATCAACTCTCGACATTTCATACTTAATGACCTAATATAAACCAGAGTAAGAAGTCAAATAAACAAGTACTCAAACTAAAGTCTAATAGTTTTAAATTTGGGATATAAAATATATTGGCCAATAGCCGGATTTGAAATAAGAGGAATATAAGGATGTAAATAACAAAGACTGCTTTGAAAGAGTAGAGTTTTCTTATTTCACTACAATACAATCTTAATCTTCTATCTATATATATAAAAATCAATTGCTGTTCGTTAGTCTCGCTAAAACTCGAGAACGGTTAAACGGATTTATCTTATGTTGGACTTGAAATGTTCGTGGAGGTCTAGGGAAGGTTTAAACGGTGAGAAAAATTGGAATAATTGCCGGGAAAACCCTAAAAACAGCTCTTTTCTTTTTCCCATTCCGAAGTCTCCGAAATGGGTGTGGTAAGATTTAAAATGGCCATAGTTTTGGAAGCTATGAGGAATAGGAAGTTGAAATTTGACAGGGAGGTTTGCATTATAATGCAGAGGGACACTTGGAACGGATTTTAGAAAAATCTACCCCTGAGTGTCCGAAATGAGCGTGGCAAGATTTGGAAGCTATGAGGACTAGGAAATTGAAATTTTGCATGGTTATTAGTCGTGTACTGCAAGGGTGCACTAGAATCGCATTGTGGGTCGGAAAATTACTCCCGGAAATGGTTCAGGAAGGCATGGCAAAAAATTCAATTTTAAAACTACATGGGCGTAATTTTTTAGGGCAATAACTTTATTACATAAAAAAAGTAAATAAAATAATGCAGTATTTTAGGGATTTTCTATACTAAAGCATTTAAAAGAGGGAAGATGGGAAGGGTGTAAGGGAACGCGGTAAACAGAAGGCGGCCCAGCAAAGTCGGGCAACGGGCAAGCTAGTACTCAAACTAAAGTCTAATAGTTTTAAATTTGGGATATAAAATATATTGGCCAATAGCCGGATTTGAAATAAGAGGAATATAAGGATGTAAATAACAAAGACTGCTTTGAAAGAGTAGAGTTTTCTTATTTCACTACAATACAATCTTAATATATGTATAAAAACGTTGGTGCGTATCTATGTCCGACCTTCACGGCTGAACCACCCGAGAGATTAACTTCATACTCACAGCGTATGTTTCTCAGGTTGCAAGTATCGTTTTTAGTTAGTTTTTGTCCCGATAGGTGGCGCCACAACAGAACTTCTATACGAATAGACCGATTGAGACCATATTCACATCATATATAAGTTATTTTGTAAGAAAGATTTATAAGGGCTTAATTTTATAAAGTGCGTAAAGTTAAATTCGGGTTTTTGATAGTTAAATTCGTAAATAGCGGATTGAAAGAAATTTGCATTCAAAGTTTGCTTTCAAATTTTCACTTTTCTCGGAAACTACAAAAAATAGATCCTTCCGGTTTGAAGCATTCTCTTTAGAATTGATTAGAAAATTTTATGGTCGCAAAAATTTTTATACTTAATACCGTAATTTTTAAAAAAAATGGCGACCAAAAATTTTTTTCGGAATTTTTTTCCAAATTTTAACTTTGGCATTAATTTTCTCAAAAACTGTTTTACGTAGGAACCTAATTTAAAAAGGATATTAAGAAGCGGATATTTGGCTTTGAAAATCAGCAAGCAAAAGTTATCTCGATTATTTTTTAATATTTTTTTTCTCGATTTTAACAGCCTTATAATGTAAATAGTTTCAAGACGAAAACGAAAACACTAATGAAAACGAAACGAGCCAAACTAGTATAATAGAAGCTGTTCATTCGTATTGCAGACATTCGTTTTATTGCAGACAGAAAATGTTGCCATGTGCACAATATTTGAAGTATTTTTATAAGTAATTTCTAAAAACGCAAAGATTTCGGGCAGAATTCAGTGCAAATGCGTGTCGGCAACACTATACACATACAAATTCGACACATACAATTCGAAAACTTGCAAAACACAAACAATTTTACACTAGACGATAGCCTTCTTGCTTTCGCGTGGTTTCTCGCCTTTTTTCCGGAAACTGCCGATCCATTATAGCACGCGTAGCTGATAAAATCTGCAAGGCATGTAAAAATACCATCAAAAAGCATTTTTTGCGTTTAGTGGATTTAAGTCGAGTTTTGTTATGCGCAGTTGTCAAACAAACGAAAAATGAAGAAAAGCACAAAACAAAACTCATGAAAAACATATGTTTCGTTTTCGTCTTGAAACTATTTACATTGTAAGGCTGTAAGACGAATTTTTATAAAATTGCCCTAAAATGGAGTCTAAACGGGGGGAAAATGACCCCCCTCCCCCTCCCATACGATTTTTTTCTTGACTCGACCCAACCTACACGCCTTGGTCTTCTGTACCCTCTTATGCGAAACACCCTGTATATATTTATGTATAGTATATATAAATATTCCATAAGTCCATTCCTAATAAATATAATTAAAACAAATTTCTTATTGCAATTATTTGTGCTACTTCAGTTTACGCTGCTTGTTAGTAAATATTACCACAGAATAAATAGTATACAGAAGTTGCATCTCGTACAAAGCAAATTTTGTTCTAGGGTTCCAATATTGGCACCCTATCATCGTTTTTCTCTCGGCTATTCACATATACACGACAGCACTCGTCGTTTTTTCACACCGACATTAGCGATCGTTCCTATAAAGAGCAGTCAGTCGACGTGCAGACATCAAGCAAGCAAGATCGTACCACGCTGTTTTATAAATGCACTGTGAAAAATGTTTAATAAGGAAAGGGAGAATCACTTTTTGTTTTTTGAAAATAATTTAGGCGAAACACAATGTCTGATTTGTTGACCAATATTGACTACAATATCATTCCCATTAATGTTTATGGTTATTTTTCCTTTTTTTTATTGGTGCTGCGCCGGTGCTTCCATCTTTTCAGTGTACCTCAGAAAGAGATTTCTTTCGCAAAACAAGCTCTCTCGGAGCTTCACACGTTGTTTGGTCTTCCCCTCAGCTGTTCTACCCGTTCCAGAAGTTGGAGTTAATAAAAAAGAAGTGCTTGGGATTTGAACCAGTACGAAAAAAATAATATTATTTTGCTCATGGATGAAATGGCGATTAGAAGGGAATTGCGATACAATTCCAAACTAGAATTAGTAGATGGGTTTGAGGAAAATGGGGTTGAAAGGACAAACCAATCAATGTTTTCCAACTGGGCGCTTACATTTAATTATTTTGTTTTCATAAATAGACTTTCTGCCAATATACTTAAAAAGATCGAAATTTTACATTTTAACAATTTTAATTTTATGAAATTTAACATTTTTGAACAGTTTTGGCATCATAATTAATATTTTCGAAATACCCTATTTTGTGTATAATTTTCAGTAAACTTTTCTTTCAAAATGAATTACCGCCGCTGTAGATCCAAAGTGCCGGCAATATTTAATTTTTTTCTATAGTAATTTTTTTACTGGAGCACTACAATTAACCAGTAACTCTTGTTGATGCTGCACATAGCTATGCAATGTAAAATATGAAACTTTCAAGGGAAGAAAACCAAAATCAGAAATCAAAAACTTGAAACAAAATTTTATCAACACACGTTAATTCACGACGCAGTCTAGCAAAAAAGATGTACGCACACATAAACGTTTTATGCTTGCTCTCTCGTTGCTTCTCTTTGTTCACGTTTGCTCTCTCGTTGTTTGATCTCCCCTCAGTTGTTCCGAACGCACCGAGAAGCGAAAAAGCATCAAAGCCCGAGATGCGACTTCTGTATACTATTTATTCTGTGATATTACTTATCTAGTGCTAGTGTATTAAAAGCAACATTGTTAATAAAATAACGGTATTTCTGTTCTGATGAAATGATTACCACATTATAGCATACAGTGACATGTGTACCGGACAGAATCGAAATATAAAACTCGCACTGCTGTGGTTAAGGATTGTTCAATCAGCTGTTAATAAAATAAATATTATTAACCACAAATTTTTTTGTATCCGGCCATTCATTTCTAGAATTAGAAATTCTAATCGGACTGGGCTTTTCGTTATTTGATACGTAGATGGCGCTGATGTAAAAACTTTACTTCGCTAAGGAAATATAGATGGCACTGATGACATTTTTTCTTTTTAATTGATGGTGTGCGTTACCCAGTTTATCTTATTTGACTAATAAAAAAGATTCTGACAAACCTGTGAAGACCATGATTGCATCGCTGTGGTTACTATTTTTAATTCAAAGATTTTATTTACTCGAGCAAAAATTGTATTTAATTCTTAAGTAACAGTCAAACAGTTGATATTTCATGACACAACCTTTTTTTGTGTGATTTTGTGGGCACATCTGCATGTGACTTCCCTTGCCGTTCCATTTTAAATCAGGATTAGATTAGGAAGAAGGAACGCAGCTATTATAATGCCATGAAAACTTGCGAAAAAAATAGCTTAAATTTCTATGAAATGAAAACAGTGGCTAATCATATGCTGGATGAGGTTTAAAAGGAATAAAACGACCAAAATTTTTCAAAACTAATATGGAAAAAAATGCTCCATTTAAAGCAATTCTTATATTTGGAAAACAAGGAAGACCTAAAAACCTGTAACGAGTTTTATTCGTAGGCTGGGATAAAACTCAGCCGTTCCAGGGTTCACCAAGGGCTCTCGTAACCCTCAGTTGATTTTAATGCCGAATTAGTCCACAGTTTACGAGCGAAGCTGAGAGCGTTTACGGTGTTACGCTACGGTTTGCGTATTCGGTTATAAAAGTCGAGGCTGACTAATACAATGCACGCTACGGTTTACGTGCTCGGTTATGACGTCACTACGTCTCGGTTGACGCGTGTGTCACGGCGGTAATGATAACCTGCGGTCCGTGTCAAAGGGAAAGTCGCGGTTGAGTAATGATGTACGCTACGGTTGGCGTATTAGGTTATGCGAGTCGCGTTTGACTTGACAAGATACGCTACGGTTTGCGTATTTGGTTATGCAAGTCGCGGTTGACTTAAAATGTCATACACTGGTAAGACCGAAGTCAGGGATTTGGTTGCTTACAGAAGTGCGACCAATTCGCTGCACTACGGGTGTACGGGTGTTCGGTATGCTGTAGTCGCGCAGCCACTAAGTGTTTGCTTGCTTACATTTCTGCAAGCAAACCACCAGTGGTTGGTTCGGCCGGTGACGGGGGAAAGCCGAAGCTTGGTGACCGTAGTCGGGAAAGCCGAAGCTGGGTGACCGTAGTCGGGAAAGCCGAAGCTGGGTGACCGTAGTCGGGAAAGCCGAAGCTGGGTGACCGTAGTCGGGTAAGCCGAAGCTGGGTGACCGTAGTCGGGAAAGCCGAAGCTGGGTGACCGTAGTCGGAAAGAAGAACAAAAAAGGAAAAAAAAAGGTAGAGGAAGAAAAGGTAGAAAAAGAATGCGCCAGAAGTTCGTTTGGGTAGGTGGTTTTAAGGCACCTACCACTTAATACCAACGCTTTCTGACTAATCTTGCTTTGCAATTGTCGCACCTTATATGAACTGGTGATTGCAAAGTCCCTGCTAATTATATTAGTGCGTGGCATGATCGCGCCAGCGCTAAAATTTGTCACTCGCAAATGATCAGGGCTGCCACGATGGTGTTCAGTGGGCCAGGGTTGCTCACTATCGTATTTTATTAGGAATAAAGTATTTTTACTAGGGAAAATGTAACGCAAATGCTTAAATGTATATTTTCTTCACTGTAATGACCCCAAGTCATGCGAGGTTCGTAGTTATGGTTTGACATAGGGTCGCCTCATTTTAATAATTTGTTGTGGTCTTTCGGGGTTTCTTCTAATCTCTTACTTTTTTAATTAAAACTGCACTTGTTTTCTATTGGTAATGTTTATTTTCTATCTTACCTTTATAATTTTACACTTTACTTTACACTGCTTTATACTAACACTCTTTTATAATTATTATTTTTATTTAACGCGTTGGCTTACGTTTATTTAATTGCACTTATATTTATTACTATATAGTTACTTTCGTATTATATTTCTAGGGACACTATTACGTCCTTTCACTACTTTTAAGTTATACTAGGTTAGACTAACATAATTTCCTTAATCGCGACTTAACACTACTTTACACTATTTTTAACGCGACTTTATACGCGACTATCTTACTCTATGATTATTATAAGAATCTCGTTGGAATCTTTTCTTGTTTCCACGTTGGCTCGGTTGACACATCCCTCCACCGAACCAAAGTGGGTCAGTATGCCGTGTTTCGCAATTTTCATTATTTCGCAATATTCAAATTGTGATATTAGCAATATCAAATCGCGGAAGAAAATCGTTCTCAATTTAATTCTTCCGCGTGCGGATTTTGATCGTGCGTTCTTCCAAGTCAACGTTTTTATGGTTTGGAAGCTTGCTACTGAAAGCTAGCTTCCACAATAAACAGAAAACCTCAGAAAAATTACTAGCAATTACTCCAGAAAAAATCCGATATGATGAGTTTCCTGCCTTAAATACCACCTATTTACCATGAATACTTCACTATGCTAACTGTGAATGAGAAATAAGATTAAAATATCATTTTTTTATATTTAGTTATCTTGACAAAGGAATTTAGATTTTATTTATATCGTTATATCTTGGTGATTCATGTCTTTAATTGTCTTAATTTTAATTATAATTTTTTTACATTAAAAAAATCCATTTCAGTGAAGCTAATGTCTATTAAAATATGGACTTAAATTTCCTCTTGATTTTATTTCTTATAATATGTTATTTTTGAAAGTGGTATAAGTCAATTTTGAGCTAAAAAATTCCTTTGTTTTTGTTTTAAATATATTTAATAATAAAATTTAATTGATGTGTAGTATTAAAAACATCACTCGAATTGATTAACGTTTGCCAATATTTTTAAATTAATTCAAACGCAAACCTTTAAATATCTCGATACATGAAAAATATAACAAATATAACAGCTCAAATAATACCATGTGTTTCTGAACTTGATTTTTATTGTTAATTTGGTTGCAGCAACCAACTTTGCTTTAACAATGTAAAAAAGACAGTACTGAAACACGTGTCATGCAAAAACTATATACCCTCAAAAACCTCTGCATCTCACTCGTACCAACTTCGACAACAGAAATAATGCCATGAAATAATAATAATGAAATAATTGGAGTTTTGGTGGCCGCCGACTTCAACCGCCGCTTCGGCCGGCAATATCGATAGTTTGCTAACTGGACGTTTCAGTATGGTAGATTTCGTTTTTAAAGTGGCGACTCTGACGACTCCATCGGAACCGGCGTGTATGTCCACTACTCTACCCATAGCTCATTGGTTTGGAGGGTATTCACTCGCTCATCGTGAATAAGAAAAGTTGTCCAACTTTTATGTTAAGCTGTTGTTGCCGCCATTTGGGTCTGACCCTTGTAAGTATACGAGTGAACACCTTCGCCAAAAATCATGATACATCTGCGAAAGCATCTTCCACCTGTTGCGCGGTGTCACATTGATGTCCATTGCTGAGTATCCAGCACCGAAGTGAGCGGTCGTTCGACCAAACAATGACCTGGAGTCAATGCAGAGTCATCGGTAAGAGCTGACAGCGGTCTCGAATTTAGATAGGATCGTTTCCTCCATGATTTTAACGCAGCATACCTTTCTGCCCAAACACAATAGGGAGCAGTAGCAGGATCATGTCTACACTTGATAGAGATGAATCGCTGGCACCAAGCCGTGACCGCTAACAATTTATTGATGTCAGAGAACTTGGAGATAATCGATGAGTCAGCTGGCTCAAGCTGGGAAGTCGAAACTTGGATTCTTTGCATTTCCGATAAATTCAATTGACTCCTTGGATGTGGGGAGTGTGGGCCATTCGCATTCTGGGCGTTGTAGCTAGTTTGGGCCCGACCACCATAACGGATGGACAAGAAGATGTTTAGATGATATACCTCTCGAGGCACAATCGGCAGGATTGTCGATCGTACATATGAAGCAACTGCCGTTTTGTGAAAGTCTGGTCAGAAACGCCCACATTTAGCTCATAGCCGAAACTGTCTGAAGTGGTCTTCCATACCACATCTAAAGCTTTCGATTTATGTTCATGTGGTAACTCGCATTCATGAATACCATCAATCGAACACCATGAAATCAATGTAACAAATTTACGTTCGTTGAAATTAAACCAGTAAGAGTGCTACATTCAGCCTGGACGAATCTGAGATACCCTACAACTAAAAGTTTTCAAAAAATTTCATTGAACGAAATAGTTTCATTTATTTCAATTTTTAATTTATTTAGATTGAACGAAATAGTTTAATTTATTTCAATTTTCAATTTTTTTATATTTTTCATTGCAGATCAATGGTAGTAACATTATAGAGTGAAATACAAACTGAAACTAGAGAAATATGTAGTTATAAGGAAAGCTACCTTATAATCATATTAAATCACAGAGTGTACATAAAGTGGCGTAGCTAGGGCAGTACGGGGGGCAGTCAGTCCCGTGTGGCACAATTTCGGGGGCGTCAGTTTTGGAAATCAAGTATTGACTTATTGAATTCTAGGAATAATTGGGGCTGCAAGTTGATTAAACGTCCCGGGCTCCATTACTCCTATCTACACCACTGTATAAATGGCATGGTCGTTGTTTCACAACCTGTGTCCAAAACACAATAATAAGCTTAGTACATAGTTTTATTATTGTATTCAAATTTAAACTTTATTTCCGAGGTAATAAATTTGTTTTTCTGAGCTATACTGCATAAGTAGTGTAGAAGTGGGCGCGCCCAGTTTTGCTGTTGTTTTATTGGAAAATAAGTTATGTAAAGTTTTATTCAGGAAGTTTATATATTTAACAATATAACCATTTAAGACCCTCTTTTGCCTGTGTAACCTAAAAATAGGCCGACCACGCCCATATTTGTCATATTAGCGGATAATGCTACTCTATACCTAGGAATGAATTTTGTTGTCATTACTCCACAATGAACGCTGATATCACATTTCTAATAAAAAATAAGCGTGATCGTTGAAGCGTAAAACTGTTGTAAAGTAGTAAGAAACCTAATTTACGCTTCTGAGCGTAATTTACACTGAACAGGAATATGGAACAGCGATTAAAGTGAATATAAAATATCATAACGTACGATAAACGGAACGTTCGTTGTTCAGAAATAAGGCCCTAAAATTTTACATATGTCTTCTATTATACTCACCTTCTCTTCTCTTTTGGTTTTCCACTCGCAGTCAAAGCGACTGCAGCGATTTTCGTTGTAGTACCAGTAACAGTAACAACGTTGGATAGATTTGAGATGGCCACGCTGTCATCAATTGGAGCCATACTGCCTCGTACCGTGGGGCTTTTTAGTAAACCCAATATTTAATATGCAGTATTTTATATATTAAATAATATTTTATATATTAATTAAAACAGAAACTTTTTTTCAAATATTACATATTTCATTCATTCACATGTTAATTTGGTTTGGTTATTAATTATGTATTAATATTCAATCAAAGACTTGTACTGCGTTCTTTTAATTCTCTATTCCTTTTTTTTCACATTTATTTCAACTTTTCGAATTAAGTCAATTAATTCGTGCATGCCGCTGTCAAGATTAATATTTTTAATACTGTTTGTCTTCGTAGATAAAAATTATCACAGCGATCTGCAAGGCTTTCACTCTGTTAATATTTAGTAATCTTAATGATTGTATTTTTAAAACAAGCACTTACTGCATTGTAGCAAAATAATTCATTACTTTACTTATTTTTAAGCTCTTTAAACCAAGAGTATCCAACCAACTCGAATTGCAATTATTAAAGACAAAATAAATGCAAAATAGTTCTTTCATAAACGAAATATACAAACGAAGTTACACGATGAAATTTTAATAAACCTTCGTTAGAAACACAACAATATTATTATGTTATTTCACTTGAAGTCGTGATGTTGTCAATATAACTTGAAACCATCTCTGATATATCAATCACGTTAGGTGTGTGTCTATATCTCAGGCTGCATTCATACTTCAGTTAGGGTACATTCACACTTGAGTTAAAGATTACAATTCACCCTTGAATGTGAGCCTAACAATGGGTAAAAATCAAAGACTACAAGACTGGAAACTCCTCACATTTCGTGAGCGACCTTCAAAAAAACTGTCTGTCCGCGTGTTCACATCAAAGACAAAACTGGAAACTCCTTTTTCCGCATTGAATGTGTTTGTGAAATCAGGCTTCGGTGTAGTAGATTACAAAAACAAAACGCATGCATTTTTGACAACTCGGGAGTGCATTTTGACAACTCGAGAGTTTGTTTACAAAATTCAGAAAAACATTTTGAGAGAGGAATGCAACTCTTGTTCTTCTTCGTAGCAATAATGCCTGGAACACATAGAAAATCGCACGACGAATTATTCGGTGCGAACTGTCAAAATTATACGGCGTCTTATTGGAAACGAGAAAAAAATAAAATTACGTCGCTGCCTCTGCTTGCGCCTGCGCATAAATCGCATCTGCGATCGATCTGGATGGGATTTATTCGCAGTCGTCGCTCTTGTTCTTCTTATTTGTGTGTGTTTACATGGACTTTGACAAACCAAAACTTTGCTGCGGCAGAAGACTTCTGACAGTTCGCACCGAAATATTCGTCGTGCGATTTTCTATGTGTTCACGGCATAATAGTACGTGTACACCGCCTGTTTTACTTCCAATGTGCTTATCACTAAGCAAAACCGTTTACACCGCCATACATGTTTAATATTTTTGACAGCTTGTCATTTCTGTTTCTTCTATTGTGTACGTGTTATACAAAAATAATAGAATACAAGATTACGCAGAACAGCTTTCAAAAATATTTTCTTCTGCGCAACTACGTCACAATAGCAAACCAATATAGCTGAACTGTGAAATTTCTATACATTTTCCATACAAAATTGTAAACATTGCCGTAAAATTTTATATTTTACATTAATTTCTCGGTTTTAGAAATAATAACGATATACTATAGAAATATACTATCTGAAATCTCAACCCCCAACATATTATGTCCAACAATCTCAGAATGGATTAGTTCGGCTAAAATAAAATTATTACGACAGAACGTGCATTAATATCTGCCAGCGCAGTTACTCCAGTTACAAAACTTTTTTCCTATCATTCTTGGATGGCGATGGTGGTGGCTTATACTTATTAACCTTCGTTTTTTTATTTTGCAATTAATAAATAAATACATATTTTGTAAATATGGTCATAAAAGTAAATTTTATTGCCATTATTAAATAAACCTTAGAATTTACATATTATATTGAAATTCAAAAATTAAAAATATATAATAACAAATTGATTTTAATGTATAATGTATATTAACATACAATAATTGGAAAATATTTACAATATTGTAAAGAAAATCAGGAGCTATGTAACAGTATTACATAGCTTCCGCTTCCTTTTGTAAGCATTATCCTCAATGTCTTTATTCAGTTTCCAGATTTTAAAAAACATTCTGGCCAGGAAAAATAAGTTTTTTATTTTGATGTCGCAATTGATTTCGGAAGCTTGCTCAATGTGTTTTTCTCACGTTCTGCAGCCAACACTGGATTCCCAGCAAGTGGATCATATATGGACGGAACGGCACCACGCTTCAGAATCCTCTGCTTGGCATATCCTAATAATTTAAAGTTTTTTAATATTGAATAATAGTAGAAAGCCTCCTTTTCTTACCCATTTCAAACTGCATATTATTTTCTTGTTTGCAAAAACTAATCCAAATTCGCATTGTTTTAGTGTCGGATGCAAATGGAAAAAAACTGCACACATTCTGATTCCAATTTCCACAGTTTTTCACTCTGCAATTCATTATTTTTTATCAAATTATATCTTTAAATCACGAAATTTACTATATATCAATGGCTTTGCCTATGGCTCTCACTAAAATGTTTGCTATTGTGACGTCACACACGGTTGAAACCGGTTGTCAAATTTTTTCACATCGAATAACGGACCTGCGCAATGCGTAATCTTGTATTCTATTATTTTTGCGTGTTGTTGTTATTTATGATTTGCGAAGACATAATTCAAGCAATGATTACTGAAAATACAACTGGAAGCGTAGTAAGAAATTCTATATTAGCTCGGCTAAGGAAACATAAAGTATTAATGAGAATGTTAATGGGAATTGTCCAAAACAACATTGCATTGGCTTCACACATTGGTGCAAAAATCCATAGGCACAAGAATATGTCGACACAAACAGCTGTAGTGATGCACACTTTTTGCAGTAGAGACGTTCTGATTTCGCTGTCATCAGGGTTGTAAACCGAATTTTATGTGCCTAGCATCGTGTTTTATTCTTAAGCATGTTCTTAAAAATGTTTAATTTGTATGGCTAAGCATGTAGTTAAGCACGTTTACCCGAGTTAAAAGACACCGGTTATAACAATAATTTTTGATGTAAAATTTTTGTGATTGAATAATACCAATAATGAAGTGCTCTGTAAATTTTTGCAATAATATTAAAGGAAAAGTTAGTGGTAAGGGTTGTCAAATGTCCATCAGTTGTTCGGTTATAAAAAAAAGAATTCAAAACCAAACATGCAGGCATCTGTGAGGATAATGTTTTTTACGTTTTAATTTATATGACATGCACAAAATTAGGTTATGCTAAACGTAAATTACTAAAGCTTAAGCGTAAAGGCTTAAGTTTTTGTTGGTTAGTTATACAGTTTACATTTTTGCATAAAGTAATTATTACAGTAATTATACATTTTTACACAAATGAAAGGTCTTTTAAATGCCTTTCCAACGATAGGAACAACATGTAAGTATCTTGTATAGTTGAAGAGATATACGCTCTTAATTTCCAAATTTCAGAGGGATATACCTCTGAAAATAAACGAGACCGACCACAACTTTTGCTTTTTGTGAAATTGCCGTATAAAACTACAATAACAAAGAAGCAACAAAAAAATAGGAGCGTTCGAGTAACATTTAACCTGTTCCAACTTTTCTTCATATCACATTTCATGTTTGGCATTTGTACCGTGTGTTGTGACCCTAGTGATTTTAGAAATACTTATTGACGTAATGCGCAGATATACAGCACTTTTCTTTGTTTACTGGCGCTACCTTCTATTCTATAAACCTTGATGGGAACATGTAGGAAAGGAGCCACACAACTCCAATTATGTGACTTGTGAAATAAAATATAAACCACTAATCAGGAGGTCGATTAAAAATCTATTTCCAAATTAAATACATAGATTAATTTTTAGTATAAGATGAATACCTTTGATATTCAAAACGTAATGGGAAAGGTAAGTTCCTCTACAGGAACAACTACAGAAAACGATATAGAGTTAGATGAAGAACTTGGACCAATTCCAATTGCAAAATTGGAGGTAGGTACATATGCATGATGGGATTATTTAAAATATTTAAGTTAATTAAAAAAACCTTAATATATTTTCTTTTATTAATTCTGATAGGGAAACGGCATTACAAGCAATGATGTAAAAAAACTACAAGAATCTGGGTTTTTTACTGTCGAGTCTGTTGCTTTTTCGCCTAAAAAACACTTTTTGCAAATTAAGGGATTCTCAGATGCTAAAGTGGACAAACTACTCTTGGAAGCTTCTAAACTTGTACCCATGGGCTTCACAACTGCAACTTTTCTCTTTCAGAAGCGCTCAGAGATTATAGTGTTAACAACGGGTTCTAAAGAGCTAGACAAGTTGTTGGGTGGTGGTATTGAAACAGGGTCCATTACCGAAATGTTTGGAGAATTTCGTTCGGGGAAGACACAGTTATGCCATACGTTAGCAGTAACTTGCCAGCTGCCCATTAGTCAGAATGGAGGGGAAGGAAAATGTTTATATATCGATACAGAAGGTACATTTCGACCTGAGCGTTTGTCAGCCGTTGCGGAGCGTTACAAATTAGTAAAAGAAGAGGTTCTAGACAATGTTGCTTGCGCTCGTGCTTATAATACAGATCACCAGACACAGTTGCTGACTATGGCTGCTGCCATGATGGTGGAATCAAGGTAAAGTAAATTTTGTGTATATTTTGTAATTAATTACATTTACATTTGATCTATTTTTTCATTAAGATATGCTTTGATTATTGTTGACAGCGCTACAGCGTTGTATCGTACAGACTACTTTGGACGCGGAGAGTTGGCTGCTAGACAAATGCATTTAGCACGTTTCCTTCGTTTATTACTGCGGTTGGCTGACGAGGTAAACGACATATCTTAGTATGATCTTTATTTTGACATATAATAACAGTTTGTAATAAATCTTTACATTTTAAGTGTCGTTTTGAAGTATTTACTCAGATATAAGGCAGTATTTTTATAAAAATAGAATGAATTTAAAATTCAAATATCGAATTACAAATGTGTATATTTGCTAATATTTCTTCATCCCATGTAGTTCGGCGTTGCTGTTGTTATAACAAATCAGGTAGTCGCTCAGGTTGATGGCAGTTCTATATTTGCTGCTGATACCAAAAAACCAATTGGTGGCAATATAATTGCTCATGCATCAACTACACGTTTATATCTGCGGAAGGGTCGTGGCGATACACGGATATGTAAAATTTATGATTCACCATGTTTACCAGAATCGGAAGCAACATTCGCCATATTACCTGAAGGAATAGGAGACGCACAGGAATAACATTTTTAAGAAATTGTAAATGTAAATTAAAATTTAAGTTATATTACCATAATAGTGATAATATAATATAATGTAATAAGTATAATAGTAGTTTAGCGAAACAAAATACTTTTATATATGTACCCAATATAAAGTTAAGGAGTATAATTTTTATTTATTTTAGTTAGCCTTTAACTTAAGACAATTGCTTGCATTATTAAAATACTTCAATACACTAATGGCCAAAAAGCCACACCTCAAAAATTCGTAAACTTTCCACTTTGCAGGTAAAAAATGTTAGGAAAGGCTCCCAACTGATAATAAATCTTACTTTTACATGTTTATACTAGAGATGTGATTTTTTAGGAACGGTGACAGCAGTGACTGTCACATTTCTGTCACCATGATTTTAAGCAATGACTTTAAGTCACCGTGACTTTGGTAAAAGTAACCGATATCAAAAGTTTTAACATGTTTAAATATCGGAAAACTTGAAAAACAAATAATGACCACGAAATAGTATTTTTTTGTCTATAAAATATTTTATTTATAGGATAATGCGAATAAAATAATTGTAAATTACGGTGTTAAAATTAGATTTGTATATATTTAATATAAAATAAAACAGCATTGTCATAAAATACCATGTTTGTGCAATTGTTTAAAAATAATATTATGAACTTGATAATATAATTTATAAACGTATGTATTTTATTACAAGGTTTTTTTGTTTAATACCATACATATAATGCACTGCCGCTAACCATTAGAAATATAACAATGCAAGGTAGTTCTGGTAAATACTATCCAGTATTTTTTATTTATCAGTATAAAAACCGAACACAAAAACAATAAAATTGGAGTAATTCCACAACGGTAAACTTAAGCCGATTTAACCTGTCTACCTATGTAGGGCATAAAACTAATATAAGGAAGTTGGGATAACACAAAATAATAATTTTGTTACTGAATATTTTTTCTTCTTTATCCTTATTTTCATATTCGAACAATAATAATAATTAATACGTAAGATAAAATATAAGTCATAAGCAAATATTTACAGCCTTATAATGTAAATAGTTTCAAGGCGAAAACGAAAACACTAATGAAAACGAAACGAGCCAAATTAGTATAAAAGAAGCTTTTCGTTCGTATTGCACACATTCGTTTTATTGCAGACAGAATATGTTGCCATGTGTACAATATTTGAAGTATTTTTATAAGTAATTTCTAGAAACGCAAAGATTTCGGGTAGAATTCAGTGCAAATGCGCCCGGGGTGGACTAGACATGTGGCGTAGAGTGGTAGGCCTTGCCGCAGGCCGTGCAGCGACGTTAGCTGGTGCACCGGTTGGTGGTGAGGGAGCACGCCAGGCAGTTGACGTAGATGTGTCCCGACAATCCGCGAACGGCCTTCGGACGACCAAGGAATCGGCCGCATTGTCGAAGAGGATACTCGCTTCGCCATAGTGGGCGACATGGGGACCGCCTCTGTCTGCCTGCCGAGCGCGCTGCCGTAGGTTGCCACAACTCGGCAGACGGATTACGTGGGCCCTCGCCGTTGCGAGCCAGCCGCCAGAATGGAGAAGGAAGATTGTCGTCACGAACAAGAACCAGATTGTTGGGTTGGAGGTTGAGTTGCGGAGTTTTCCACTTAGTGCGACTTGCAAGCTCATGCAAATACTCCGTTTTTCATCTGTGGCAGAAGTTCTGGGCAAGTGCTTGGACACGACTCCATCGGTTGAGAATGGAGAGCGGGTTGTCAAGGTTCTCGTCCTGAGCGAGCAGAGATCCGCCTACTAGGAAGTAGTAAGGCGTGACTGCCTGTGTAACGATCCTCAGTTTGAGAATGCAGGAGGCGGGAATTGAGGCTCGCTTCGATTTTACTCAAGAGAGTCGAGAACTCTTCAAACGTGAATTTTGACGCTGGGGCGACTTTGAGCAGATGCTTTTTCAGGCTTTTAACACCAGTCTCCCAGAGTCCTCCCATGTGAGGAGCACCAGGGGGGATAAACTGCCACTCAACATTCTGGTGCGAATATTGCGTTTCGATGGTGTCACGGGTTCAAACAAGAAACTGCTTAAATTCTTATTTGAGCTCCTTTAAGGCGCCGACGAAATTAGTCCCGTTGTCGGAATATACCTTTGCGGGGCAGCCTCGGCGCGCTGTGAAACGTAAAAACGACGCAAGAAGAACGGCCGTGGTCAGATCACTACTAGCCTTTGTCACAAAACAGATAAAGATACACTCGTAACCTTTAGTAGTTAAGCACGCACGTCCGGTATAATTCTTTATGTTAAAAGAGTCCGCAAAATCGACACCGATGTTAGCAAAGGGGCGGGAGAAAGTCGTGTGATCTTCTGGCAAACACGCCATGATTTGTGTTCTTTGTTGCTTCCTGTGCAAGATACACGGTTTACAGTGATGGATCGTTGTTTTGATTAGGTTTTTTCCTGCGAAATCTAGTGTTGGGTCCTGATCAATGGGAGCATCAGCTGGTTACCACCATGAAGCGAGATCTGATGGCAAAAAAGAACAAGTAACCGAGAAAACTGACAATCCTACGGCAAAATGATTGGGTGGCGTTCATCGAACGGCAAATTCGGGCATGAAGCCAGCCGCCAAGGCGCATCGTTTTGTCTTCATGAATAAACATTGCTTTTGAGCGCATAATATTCGACGGCAAAATATGTCTTCTAAGAGATGATTTCGAAATGACATTTAGTGTTCCGAATCTCTGTCGTCGAGAGTCGCAACGTGGCATACAGGTTCCGTCTATGGCGCGTGGTATAAATAAATCGATGTACGTATGAGTACATGGATAGGGCTCCCGGTAGAGAGGAAAGCCTGTCAAGTAGATCTTCGTCTGGTCGGAATTAGATGCGAAGAGCCTCTACCGGCTTTTCTTTCAGTGCGGTAGCAAATTCAGAAGCGGTTTGCAGTTCGGACCAACGATTCCTGCTGTGGATGAGCCACGATGGACCATTCCACCAAAGGATGCTCTCAGCTAATTCTTTGGGCGTGGCACCGCTGCTAGCTAAATCTGCAGAATTGTCTTGCGATGCCACATGAAACAATTGAGTGCGTGGTACTCTTTCGAGCTCTAAGCTGGGCAGACATAATGTCTTTATGGGCGCTACTCTCGTTTTAGGGTACAACAAAGAAATGCACTGTGTGACCTGTTTTGACGCGAGCGTAAATGGGTCCGTCGTATGCTTTCTGAGACGAGTCACAAAAGGCATGGAAATCGACCCCGCAGTTGACGCCGAATGTTACCGTTTGTAACTCACAGTCCCTAACGTGAGGTAGACGAATCTTGAAATAGAATTCGTGGGTAGGGGGAATGCTTCGGGTCGACGAGGATCTGGCGATTCGTTTTCTTAATGTCACCGCTAAAAGAGTAGCTAAAAAAGCGCCCTGTTAACATAAAAAATGTTAAATCTGCTTGTAAAACAGAGACTGCATGTAACACATCGTTATAACTGAGCCCACTTTTGACGGGAAGGACGAATTGAATACGACTCTAACTTTCGTAGAAGTGCTATACGGTTTTATGAACGCGTGATGTGGCAGATAGTAGTGCTCAGCATCGGGCGCTACGGCCTTTATAAGACCTAAATCGAGATATTCTTGAACTGCATCGTCATATTGCCTTTTGAGGTCATTATTTTTAACTAGCTTTGGTTCTGAGCGTAGGCATTGTTAGAGGACGATATGCCGAGAATATCCTAGCCAGTGCTCATTGACGTCATCACTCTTGAATGGCAATGTAACGATGTAGCCGCCGTCAGCGCTTCTGCGAGTGGTTTTCACGAAACTCTTTTCGAAAACTTTTCGGAGGGGATAAGTGATGAGCTTTGGGAAGTTCTTCCACCTCCCAAAAACGTTCGAACTGTTATTCGATGGTGACTTTATTGAAGAAGGCCACTCTGATATTAGGGCTACCCGATTGTAGCAGCGGGACTGGTCCGGTGCTCGATCTTACGAGGGAGGGTGCACCAGTGCTGTCGCATGAATCTGGAACGAGGGATCGCAAGGCGACTTGAGCATTCACATGGTTTTGAAACCTTTGCTGAAATAGTTTCGTTGAAGCCAGAAATCGTTCCTTTTACTTGCGGCATGGGTATTTTGAGCGTCATCTGAATGTGATCCTGGATCGATAAGGGCACGAGCGGTATAACAAGTATTGTCGACAAGTAGAGGGAGCTGCTCGCGCGTTAGGCGCATTGTTACTGGGCTGATTGCGTTGTAATGCAACGTTTCTTCCTGGCGAAGACCTTGTAAATTTAGTGGGTGAAGCTGAGTTAGTTAAGAGTCGATTCTGAGCTTGCTCACGGTGCAGCAGCGTGTGATGCCACGCAGTTTTATTGACTGGGGCATCTTTGTATCTGATGCACTTACGCGAGGCAATTTAAACAAAGACGCAACCTTTTCACTGCCTCTAGACATTTACCGGAAGTCATTTGCAAAAATTGCGGACAGACTCGAATGGTGTGGATGGAATGGATGCTCTGAGCACAACGAACAGATGTTCGATACAACATTCAATATTCCGAAGAATATGTGTTCTAAAAATCGTGTACTACTAAATCTCTGCCTCCGACGTGACCTCCGAACTCACGAAATAGTTTTAAGTTAGTCTTAAGACCAATCCCAAAAGGAATAGCCGTTTCTTTATTGTAGACATTTATTTTAAAGTAAGTAATGAAAATAGTAAAACTAAAACTATGTTTAATATGGAATTCTTAAGCCATGACAGATAGTCGGCTTTAAAAACGTCAGTTTCGCATGGAGGCAAGCTAATGCTGTACCCGGCGGCAACTCTGCCGTATCCTTAGAGACCCGCGGCGCGGTGGACTCTGTCGTCGAGTTGACTAGATCTTTAACCAATCCAGCGCACCGATTGTAGTTTCCATACTCCTTGAAATATTTTGCTTTGACGGTTTTTATATGTCACTTACGCGATTATGATTCATAAAAAAAACGGGCTTGCTTTTATTATTTTTTAACAAAGACATTTTATTTCTTGCCCTAATGAAAGGGCTGCTAATTTTCTTGTCGCGTTAAACAAAGCTGCTATAGCAAAGGGTGGATGTTTTTGGTTGGTATACTTGTAGCGTAGCTACTCCAAACCGGTTTGGGGAGTACAGATACAAACTTTTTGCGATGATTTGTAAACTTTAAAGCCCAGAAATGAGAGCAATGCAGAGTGAGTACGTATGTTTACTGCGCTGCTTCGAGTAATATACACGGTGCACTATTTTCAATTGCAAAAGTTGCAATCAATGTGGGGTGTCACACTAGGCATCTTGAAGTCACACTCGCTCGCTCTGATTGATTGATTGCAAAAAACGGAACAGCTTTCATCTCAACGTTGCTGTGGTACCTAAATTAATGCGTCTTGCGTTGGGTTGATCACTGCGTCTTAAAAACGACGTTGCGATAAACCAAAATAGCAGCGTTGCGTCAACATGTGTTCTGACAAAAAGTTTTCAAACATTCACACGCACATGAACATTTTGTTGGCATCGGCAGCAAACTTCACTTCGTAGCGCATACAAAAATTGGAAATTCGAAGTGGTCTCCGTCAGTGCGTTGCTTATTTCAACCACTTCCATAAGACTGCGTGTTCCCATTTCATTTTGACAGAAACGCAAAGCACGACGCTTTTATTTAGGTACCTCAGTAAGGGTTATAATGAATAAGCGCGGCCGTAGACCGATGACCGGAGAACACATATGTAGTAATAAAAAATTGGTTTAAAAATGCTATTATAATGGCATACATACATACACAAAGTATTTCTGATGTAACTAAAATTTAAGCGATGAAGGTAACGATCTTTTATTACTTACATTATTAATACAAACGTAAGTATAAAAATTTATGTACCGTTTTAAAGGTAAAACGTACCTTCATAATCCCATTTCCGAGAAAAAACACAATTTAAGGGAGAAATTTCCACATTTAGATAAAAGTTCTCATAACTTCTAAAGTCTACGACTGTGGGGCAAAATTATGTATGCCAATGAAGATAATGAAAGAACCTTTTCAACGACATCTCGCATGTAATTGCATCTTATCAATATCTGAAATATTGACCTTTAATTGGATGGTCTTCTTCGACTTTGAACTGCCCATATATCCTAACCGCGCTAAAAAAGGTGCGGATATTGCCGAGAATAATGGTCAAAAGTAACGAAAAAACAGGTCATAAAAATCGCTTCTTATTCCCTAAACACAAGTTGTTCCAAATCCTGACCCAACGTAATGAAAAAAATAAGCGTAGAAAGCGCAAGGTCTCTGCTTTCTTAAAATATTATGGAATACTTTTACATTTTTCTTAGTAAAAAATTAATAAATGGAGGAAAAAAGTAATAAAGTCAAAAAAAGGCGTTTTTCTCCAAAAGTAATGGTTTTTTTTACAAAATTTTATTTGATATAAATAGTACAAGGTATTTCAATTTTCTTTATAACGGTAATGACCCTATACGGATATCTGTGATAGTTTAGGAGATCTAGTGAAAAGATTTTCGGTATTGTTTCACCAGATTTTCAATAACTCGATAACTATACGTGAGCAAAAAAATTGGTGTTATGGTTATAATCAGCAACAATAGTAAAAAATCAATGGTAATGTTGTTCCAATTTTTTAACCTTCACAAGCAGAGCCTGAAAATAATTGTTATGCCAATGACCTTGAGCAAAAAAATTAACTTTGAACTTCTATTTTAAAAGTTAAAGTTAAAATAAAGTTAAAGTTTAAAAATCTTTGATAAAAGTTATTTTGTGACTTTTATTTTTAAAAGTCATTAATAACAGTAATTCAAAAGACTTTTTTGATAAAAGTTATAAAAGCTTCAACTTCTGTTCACACGTACATAAACATTTTTTTAAATTTTGCCGCCATCTTCACTTCGTACCGCATACCAAAATTGGAAATTCGAAACCACTTCCTTAAGACTACGTGTTGACAGCAACGCAACGCACTGATTTAGGTTCCACAGATTGGCTTTGTTTTCGGTCTTGTAGTCTTTGCTTACGGACGTATTCGTACTCATTCGTTACGTCTGCATTCGTTTATTTTGGTTGAGGCATTACCTTATAGGGATTTGAAATTATTGTTCAGAGTTTGAGCGTAGTTAATTGGCTAGTAAAGTTGCTAATTTGCAACTAAATTATGGTCAATTACTACTATTTCGAAGTTGAATTGTGAGTATAAATCGCTAAGCTCTCGCAAAATCCTTAATTCTTAAAAAATTCTAACAGAGAGTTAAGAGACGAAATCGACGCTGTACTAACTCCAGCTTATTTCCAAGGAAGCATCATAAAGTCATTAGACGGTTTGTTTGGTGAAATTGGTGGACAAACTGATTTAGAATTAGTAAAGTTTGACCGTATACATAAACGTGCACTACTAAAAGTAAACGAAGAATATTCTACGCACACACGCATCGCTATAACACTGATTGGCTATTTTCAGCAAATACCTTGTCGCTTCCAAATTTTAAACACCTTCAGGGAATTAGATTTATAAAAAAGATTCAAGTCAATGTCGTACTGCAAAACTTATGGAAAGGACAAGGTGATGTTCGTCACAAAAGAAGATTATGCCGTTCCAAGTACAATTGAATTGCCCTTACCAGACCCGCCACAGGGACTTATTACTAGCGATGGTGAAATCAACTGGAGCTGCCCATGCTTAGGTGGTATGGCAACAGGTCCCTGCGGAGTTCAGTTTCGAGATGCTTTTTCGTGTTTCCACTATAGTAATGCTGAACCAAAAGGATCAGATTGTTACGAAGCGTTTCGTTCAATGCAGGAATGCTTTACGCAGTATCCCACTGTTTACAATAAGGCTGGTGGGAATGATGATCCGGACAATGGAAACGGGGCTACGGACTTGAGGTCGAACGGTATTGAGGATGGTGTACATCCTGGTGGGTTAGCGCATTCTACAACAAACAGTATACCTAAGAGTGAATCGACCAACGTGGTTGAAAAGACCCAAACAGCTGTGGTTGAAAATGTTTAATACTGATTTTATGATGTTAACACTGATGATTATGAATCATTTTGTATTTAATATGATTATGATTTTTAGGCAATTCTTTAATTTGAATTAAAAAATGTTATAATCCTATGTAGCTTTATCAATTGAAAATTGATTACTAAGTAAACCGTTTGAAATGCGAGATAACTGCAGCGATACTTGCACTTTAATGTTTATATCGGAGAGCGAGGTGAAACACGTTATATCACTTGTTCTGATTTGTTGATATTAAGATTTGGAACAACTTTCGATTCAGCAGTTCATTTGTTCAAATGTCAGCAGGCAGACATTTTGGTCTATATGTGTTTTCAATTTCATTAAAAAACAGGCGTTTAGAACATTTTTATATAAAAAATATAATTTAAGTGGCAGCAACGGGCTACATAGATATTACCAATTTATTTATTTCAACATGTACAAAAAAATTCCCTAGACCTTGTGCGTAATGTAAACGGTCTCCAGAATATACTTCATATTTGGAAATATAGTAGAGGGAAATTATCGTACTAATGCCTTGGTAATACAATTCATATTGTATGTGATATTACAAATGCTCCAGTAAGAAAATACTTATATAATTCAAAGAACAGATATATGTATGTCATTCAGTCTAATATTTTTCTTGGTGTGTGTTTGACGTTGCAGGGATATAGAGTTAAAAAGAAACCGATCATATACCAATAACATAATAGACAATATGCTCTTATTATAATGAACCCGATTCCAGAAGATTCCGAAGTGCCAGGATGCAGTATGCTTACTAAGAACCAACACGGTCTGAGATCAATGCCCTCGAGCCACAGGACATAGCATGACTAACACAACGAGAGACATATTCGTGATGCGCACTTACAGGCCACTCCGAAACCTAATAACTTTAACCAAGCAGGACCGTTCCCTATCTAAGGCATGAACACGAGGGAACGGTATAAGGTTCACGGAACGGATTAAGCTTTCACAAAATCTCGTCTCCAATCGAAGAATGAGAAAAGGTATTGTGAAGTGTATACGCTTGGAATCTCAAATAAGCAAAACCGATGAAGCGCCACGAATTCATTATTCATTTATTATACTTATTTTTTAACCGGAGTGGGCAACAAAGTAAAAATGTAGTATCTGTGAATCTGAGTAAAACGTAATAATACGACTGCATCACCTCAGGTAATTCATCATATTGAAAGTTCTAGGTTTGGTTAAACTGTGGAAGGCGTGTGCCGGTTAAAACAACTGTGATGTCCAACCAGAGGACCGACATGGCCCTATGATTGCCCTCGGAGTATTGGTGTTGGTGACGCATGTTTGCTTTTGAAACCAGTTCTCTGCTGGTTTCTTGAGATCATCATGGCTACACGTGATTTATCCTTTGCTATTAGAAATCATAAACATGTGATGCTTAAATGTGTGTGTGAAATTTACTGAAAGGCTGAATATTGGCAAGAGTGAGAGAAAATATAAAAACGTACGGCAAACTACGTCGCTCATCTCTCGCTTGATAACTGGTTACTTGTGTGCGTGAAAAGAAACCAAGAACCCGTCTCGATTTTCGCTTCAAGATTTCTCTACACCAGACTGTAGACTTTTCCTTTCTTCCTCCCACACAAACTGATTGAAACGGTTTCGAAAGCAAACTTGTGTCGCTAACACCTATGAACTTCAAAAAATTGGACATGTCAGTTGCTGCAAATTGACATGTCCTTAAAGAATCCTGCTCCCAGTGTTCGAAAGCGTTACGATCGCATTCTATACATAAATTATTACCCCATTCACGATTTGTTTCACCTGAACCTCAGATATTGTACCGAAAGGTCCACTAGATCTGGAGGAGGGAGAATCTCACTCGTGCCACTTCCTCTCTCATTCCCTTTAATATTGAAGCTTTCACGACCAAGCAGAATATCTCACGATATTCGATTTCACTACTGTAGATTCCAGCTCCAAGGCTTGACTGCTTTACCAATTGCAAAGACTTTTGCTTGGACACCGCTTCAAAAACTTCTGCTTGGACACCGCAGTGGTCCTTGAATCAGTAATATCATTATCTGATACTACTTTGTTCGATATTCAATCTTCCGTACTAGCAAGGTGATATCGCCAGTTTAGATAAACATTTAAGCACCCGTAGAGTCCTTTGTGAATAAGTTTAACAGAAGGTGCAATAATAGCATGTTTAACCCTGCTTGCGTCGAATTCTTCCTAGTGAGCACATCCTTTCACCTTTATAAACGCATTAAAATTTGCTTGCTATACTTATAACGGCCCACTAGACTATTGAGTTCTAAATGTATACCATTATACTATGGATAGAAGCTACATAGGAAAGTAAAGACGAGATATGATTCCGTAGTCGTAAGGATATTTATATTATTTAATAATTCGTGGGATAATTAGTAGAAATATATATTATATATATCATACTGAACATTTATTTCTAAATACAGGAAACCAATCAATTAATTTCATATTCCGTATTATTATTGTTCAATGTATCGCAAATAAGTTTACGAACAAATTTATAGACATTCGTCGCAATTACAGAAACAGTAGAAAATATAAGTTCGCTCAAAACAATGCAAAGAATGCCCTTACAATCCTTATTTATGATGTGTATAAACATTTTGCAGTAAATAATGCTTCAATATATATAAGAAAATTTATGACATAAAGCTAAATGTGTATAAAACATTTTTAATAGTCCTGAAATTTTAGAATAAAAACTGAAGTCAGGTATGAATGTACAAAATTATAATAAAGTCTATTACCATTTATATAAATTTATTACATTTGAACATGAGAATGGAACCAAATTGGACTTATGGATTTTCTGAAATGTATTCTAACTGAAACAACTCATAAAACGAAGCAACTACTTTAATTGAAGTTGATGAAAGCTTGTGTGAACAAGATTTATTATAAAAATGTGTGGGGCCTCTCTAATAATGTAAACCACTAAGGATAATACAAGGAATTCCGTTAATAATATTTAATACTGAGAAGGCAACAATTTAAGCCTCAACAGCAGCAGTTACAGGAGATGACGAAGGCTTCTTATCGATAGCATTTCTAACTTTTCTCTCTACTTCCTTATTTATTTTACTTTCCTTCGTCTTTACCGGTTGTTTCTTGAGTGTATTGCTCGAAAGGTTCTTATACGTTTTTTCACTTATAGTAATGCGATTTTCTTGATTGATGTGTTTCGTATTCTCCTTGTAGAGTTCAACTTGATCGCAAAATTCTTCCATGAAATGACGATCGTTGCTAGGTGTAAACATCTTTTTGAAATTGTTATAAATAAGTGTAGCTTCAGTGCGTATTATATCTGCCTTTGATCTAAATTCTGCTTCTTTTTCTGCGCTAAAATTCCACAATTTTAAGTTTCCTACATATCGGCGCAAACGTCGTATGATATCTACACAATCTGGATTACGGAGAAGCATCAATTGTGTCAGTTCGAATTCCTTGTATTGTTTCAAAATATCTAGACAGCGATCAACATCGGCGCGTTTTAAACCAAGACATTCACGCAACTGTTGCGATAAATGTATTAAATCACGTTCGACAAAGAGTGCGTCTTCCTGTTCTATCATTTGTGCAGTAAACCGATTTGTGGCTTCCTTGTGAATTTTTGTGCGCGATGGATTCATAACTATACGTTCCTTAACATCGTCTACTTTTATATCGCCCGTCTCGAGTTTGTCTTTTAGCTCCTCGGCCTCTTTGCGGGCGTTTTCTTCCCATTGACGGCGTTCAACTATACTGGGAAAATCGTCCGGCTTTTGAAAGTCCAATTTAATGCCTATGCATTTGGCGGGGGCCACAAAACAAAGTAGGAGATTATTATGAACTTCAAGTGAGTTAGTTGACGTGTTTGTAAGATTTTCTGCTGATAGGGTAATTGACATGTCTGAAGATACTGTTGTGTTGTGGGTCTTCTTCGATTTTTGTCGAACATCACTAATAATACCTTCAAGAGAGTAATTAATATTTAATTTGGTTCCAAAAATTAAAAATATCAAATTAACCTTCAGTTGGAACCCTCTTTTTAGCGGGCGGATGCTGAGTTGCCGGAGTTTCAGTCAAGCCATCAGTATATTTTTTTTGCTTGATTTTTCGTCCACTTCGGCTTACTTGATCGTTGTCTGCTCCAGCTGACGTTTTTAAAGGAACTTCACCCATTTCATTCAATTTTTCCAGCTTTGCGTCTTTATCATCTAGTGATATTTTCGTCGGTGCTTCTTCAAGAACTTCCATTGGCGATTCTCCCGCCGATTTCTTTTGCGCATCGTCTTCCCCCGCAATTGTTTCATTTATAACATTACCTGTTATGTTATAAGCGCCAGATATATCGCCAGAAATCGATGGGTCACCTAACAAATCGATAGGTGCCGAATCTTCACCATTCAATGCGGCCTCGATTTGTTGAATAGCTTCCCTAAAATTTGACCGTTTTAAATTTTTTTCAGTGGCGAATTTCTCCTTGCATTCTGCATATTGGAACAAGTCCTCTAATTTAATATTAGCAGTTTCTCCGGTACCGTAGAAGTATACATTGTATTTTTTGTTGTTGTATTTGGTAATTTTAGCCGGCCATGCTGGGTAGCCCTTAACTTTAGCAAATACCAAATCACCAATACTGAACTGTTTTTTCTCCTTTCCCATTTTGTATCACTTATTTCTTCAGCAGGTATTTATATCGTGATAAAAAGTTGCCACGAAAATTTAATAGATGCCTCCTTTATTATAGTAGCGAAAAACAGCAATCCACAACGAATAGACACGTTCCAGGGTACACCCAAGGAAATTACTCGTTGGTGACATTCGTTAATACAGGTACCAATTATCCCTTGTTTACACGTGCAACAAATGTCGGTCAATGGACAAACTTTGTCAGCTAATGATAGCCTGAACTTAAAATTGCAGTGGTAACGAATACGTCCGTATGATACGGATTGTGTAAAATTGCCGAAAATGAGTATACTTAACTCGAATTTGATCAAAACATTCTCACGTTGCGAGCACTTCTGTAAGTTCTTATTCTACGTTTCGTATTGCGGATATTACGCTACGAGCATTGTTCGGCAAAACTGTAAAATTGTTATTGGTTTCTGTACAAAGTTGTCAACATTAATGTATACGCAGATCGAACGCGCCAGCTTCATAACTTCCTAGGAGTCAAAGAAAATGGCCCAAAATGAATTCGCCAGACGCTCGACAAAATTTGTTTACATAATGTCTGCCGTTTTTGCTATTCGTGTTTTTTATTCAGCAAAATTTTTGTGTCTTTTTGTTCGGAATTATGGTTCTCGTTTGTTTGCATATCAAAGATCTGCTTTTTGTTTACATTACTTGAAGAATTTGGACCCAATTCAATATTTTCGAAGTATTTTGGACGAAGAGTAGGCAACACGTTTCTGAAAAAAAGAGCGTAAGCACGACGTCGGTGAGAAAATAGAATCGATCTCATCGAAGCATCATGACTCCGAGCGTCAGAGAGACAAATTATTCCATAAGGTTTGTACAGTAAATTATTTTTTTGATGCTGACGCTTTCGATCTGCGTATACAGTGTAATGCCTTAAAAACATAGAAAATCGCACGACGAATATTTCGGTGCGAACTGTCAAAATTACACGGCCTCTTATGGGAAACGAGAAAAAAATAAAAATGTGTGTGTTTTAATTGACTTTGACAAGCTGCGGCAGAAGATTTCTGACCGAAATATTCGTCGTGCGATTTTCTATGTGTTCAACAAAGACTACAAGACTGGAAACTCCTCTTATTTCGTGAGAGAGCTCAAAAAAATGTCCGTCCGCGTGTTCACATACAGTGTATGTGAATTTTATGGTGAAATTGTAGACTTCTTACAAGCTAAAACAGGCCATCTCAAAGCATGATATCTGACAAGGTAAATCGTTTTGCTTTGTTACCACACCGCCACAAAATGTTGGGGTGAGTTAGTGGCAGGGTTACCAATGACACAACTTTATTACTAATTATTTTTTTGGTTTTTAAGTAAACATTAATACAAAAAATATTTTTCATTTATGAGTTCTCGAGGTTCTGACGAATTCTAAGCTGTTTAGAAATATTAAAAAGTAATGTAAACTTATTTGTTTTTGTAATTCTTCATTTTTCTTTTATTTAAATTAAAATGTGTTAACACAAATAAATTTACTCTTCATTTATTTAAATTAAAATTAGTTAAACATAAACAAATTCTCTAGTCATGCATTTTTCAAAAATATTTTTCATTTATGAGTTCTCGAGGTTCTGACGAATTCTAAGCTGTTTAGAAATATTAAAAAGTAATGTAAACTTATTTGTTTTTGTAATTCTTCATTTTTCTTTTATTTAAATTAAAATGTGTTAACACAAATAAATTTACTCTTCATTTATTTAAATTAAAATTAGTTAAACATAAACAAATTCTCTAGTCATGCATTTCAAATTAAATTCATTTAAATTAAAGACCAAAATAACTAAAATCACAATTAAGTAAATATTAAACCATTTCACACATTAATATTCAACAAAACATATTAAATACGTTGGCATCTCTTTCGGCTAAAAATACGCATGGTAGGTTAAAAACAGCTGACTAAATTTGTGAAATGAGCAATTTTTATGAATTTTAACTTCGTTTTACTTGCAAAATATTCAATATTGTGCAGCTATAAGACTTAAAAATAGTTTCATGTACATTTCTAGAAGTTTTGGTTTTAAAACTATCTCCTGGGTCTGTTTTACGTATTTGAAAAATCATATTTCTGGCTTATTTCTATGAAGAAAAACAAGAGTTCATTCCTCTCTCAAAATATTTTGTAAACAAATTCCCGAACTGTCAAAATTCGTTCCCGAACTGTCAAAATTACATGCGTTTTGGTTTTGTAATCTACGACACCCAAGCCTAATTTCACCACTACATTTAAAGCGAAAAAAGAGTTTCCAGTCTTGTAGTCTTTGGTGTTCAAGGCTTAAGTGTATACTATACACTTACGCTCTTAGCTTTCATAGTTGAGTTTATCCTCTCTGGATTCCAGCAAAACAAAATTATTGTTGTCGACGAGGACAAACTTCTTTGAACAGTATGAAACGTCAATTTGTTGTATTTGTCATCTCCCATGAGGGAGATGAATCTTCGAGGACAAACAATGTTCGTTTTGTAATATCCGCATATGTGAAATGTTATAGTTTGCTTGCGTAGCATTTCCTCCAATGTGTCAAAATGGACGAAACGACTACAGTTTGATAAGCTCGTCTACATTCGTCTATTTTGACTGAAAGTAATTTATATTGTAATAAAGTATAGGTCCATCCCTCCGATGGTTTTTCCTTACCAGTAATACCTTACCCTCCCTCAAATCGAGCAATGATCACAGGCTGTCAAAATAAAAGCCTGAGAGCGTAAGCAACGACGAAGTTCATGTCGGGAGCCAACGAAGTCGTACGAACTTAGAAAAATACGACTGGGAGCCAGCGTTCAGAAAATTTTTGGAACCACTTTTTTGTCGATTTGAGCTATCTATCTGTTATGTGGTTAGTGATTATACGTTTCGAGCATAACGTGCTGTTAAAGAATTTGTATAGGCAGAAAGTGTTTTCACTCATGAAAGTGAGTGGGGGGCGCGGGTCGGCGGGTCGGCCCTGGGTGTCGGCGAGATACGTAGTAGAATCTCAAAGGTCAAGTCTAGGCATTCGACCGGAATTTGACTGGAGAGATGGCGAATGCTATCTGGAAGACCATTCCCGAATATCTAGGCGACTTGTATGCAAGGTGTATGCGTGAGGGATATTTCCCCAGTGAATGGTGCAAGAGTGATTCTGCTTCTGAAGTCTCCCGATAGAGCTAGAACGAATCCTCGGTCGTACCTAGGCATTAGCTTGATCCTAGTGCTTGGTAAAGTACTGGAAAGAATCATGGTTGATGGACTTCAGGAGAGTAAGTATAAGTGCGGAACTGTGTCCTCTCCAGTTTGGCTTTGTCAAGGGCAAATCTGTTGAGGAGGCATGGATACATGTGAAGAAATGTGTACGTGAATCGGACAGTAAGTACGACTTAGGAGTGTTTGTAGACTTCAAAGGTGCGTTTGACTACTTGAGCTGGGGGAGTGTGATTGGCAGACTGCATGAGTTGGGCTTTCCAGAATTGAACCTTTGGAAGAGTTACTTTTCTGGCAGAAAGGCGTGCGTAGCAAAAATGATGCTGTATGGAAGAATGTGATCCGACTATATCCTCAGGGGTCCATTTGTGGTCCATTTATTTGGAACATGATGATGGACCCCTTTTTATGGCGCCTCAGTAGGATCTTTAAGCTCTGTGCATATGCGGATGACCTAATCGAGGGACGCTCTCGACGTGAAGTTGAGCAGCGCGGTCTGGTCGCGATGACTGCTGTGTGCGAATGGAGTGATGGTGTTGGTGTGAATTTGGCAATGGATAAGACTGTGATGATGGTGCTGAAATGCAAGTTATCACAAAATCGGCCTCCATTTCTCCCGATTAATGGGGTTTCCCTCAGGTATGTGACGAAAGTCAGATACCTGGGCATAACCGTCGGTGAGCGATTGAATTTCTTTCCTCACCTAGTCTGGTTGAGAGAACGATTGACATGTGTGGTCGGTCAAATGCGCCGTCTCTTGAAGTGTGAATGGTAGCTCAGCAGGCGTGCCATCCGCAACGTTTATGACGGCATATTTCTTGCTTGCGCAACATATGGGTCGGCTGCATGGGGCGAGGTGGTCACCTCTGCTGTGAGGCACTCACGCAATCTTTCCTGCCAACGTGTGCTTCTGATAGTATATCTGCCGATGTGCCGCACGGTCTCTATTGAGGCCATGCAAGTGTTGATGGGTGTCCCCCCTCTTGACCTGGAGGTCAGGTCCTTCAGGCTTAAGAGGGGAATTGCGCTGCAAAGTGATTGGTTAGATAGGTTTCAGTTGGAGGGCATGAGTGTAAGTGAGCGCAAATCATGCCTGTTTGAATGTGTCAGATCTAGATGGCAAACTAGATGGGACAACAGCGTGAATTGTAGAGTGACGTATCGCTACATACGCGACGTCACAACCGTGCTTTTCGACTAAGATATTCAGCATGCAGCTCGGTTTCTTACTTACGAGGCATGGGTCCTTCAATGCCTTTTTTCACTCAAGGAATCTGAGTCCTAGTGAGTCCTTCGACTGTAATGCGTGAGTGTCCTTTCTGAGAGTGATTGAGTGGTAAATATGTGCGTGCCTGCGAACGAATGACTGAATGTATCTGGTTTTATGAATGTGTGAATGTTTTCTTTTTATCGACTTGGTAGCGCATCGAGGCCTCAAAGGTACTGCACTGCCAGCGTGACCCGGGGCCACCAGTCCTCGAGCTACATGTAGCTCACTGGTAGTAAGTCGGTTACGATGTTCGGTCAGTGGCTTTCTGAGCCACTTCACCTTCGGCACTATAGACCAGCGTTGGACCTTGTGGGGGTGCGATTGGGCTTTTGCCTAGAACATGGGTGCCGCTCCCCGGTAGAGGGGTAGAGGTAGGAATTGGCCTCGCTGTGCGTAAGTTTCGTACTGCCTACACCATGCGTGTAATGGGCTCTCCTCTGACCCGAGTCCATACGCGCATTGTTCCAATCTCCTAATCGCACCTAAATACCGGCAACCAGTCCGGAGTTATGAAGGAAATCAACTGGTAGTAGTTTTGACTACGAGGTCCGACAAGAGGTCTTTTTCTGGTACCACGGGTTGTCAATAGGCCCCGAATATTGTATCCGAACTGACATGAGGTAGGCCCCTTGTGGGAGTGTCGTGGTGGCTGTGGTTAAAACCCATTGCAACCGGGTGCCGTGACCCATAGAACGGCGGAGGTGTAAGATAGTCCTCAACTCTTCACCAAAGGGGGGGTCATGTCCTTGATGCATGACTTCGAATTGGTACCATTTGGCTGGATGGATTGGAGCTCATATGTGGTCTGCATGTGCAGATCGGATGTGTGGAACCCTTTTCTGTCTGGTTGACTGGGGTTGGTTGAAGCTTAATTCAACTCCGAGTGTGACGGCACATAGTGAGTTTAAGCCTCTATCGAAGCAGGCACTCATGTTAAAAACCAGAGGCATCTGTCCTAATAGAATACCTTGGTGGAATACCGAGCTTAACAGACGCAGAACTGAGATGCATGAGCTATTAAACAAGGTTAAGCGCACCGGGGACTGGCAGGAATACACCCGAGCACTAACAGAATATAACAAATCGATAAGAACAGCTAAAAGGGATAGCCTCAAGAAGTTCTGCGATGAGATCAACTTCGCTCTGGCCGCAGCAAGAATGTACAAAGTGATGGCCAAAGGACGGATAGAAATGGCAATGACACTGAGGTTGCCTAACGGATCGTACACTACTAGTGAAGAACAAAGGACGACCGCTCTACTTAAAGCTCACTTCCTAGTGCAATAGCAACCGAAGGAAGAGACGAAGTAGCAGTGGCGAGAAGGACAAATAAAGGAGACAGGAGACTTAGAGTCATTTGCTCCCTTCACATCATCAGGTGTTGACGGCATAATTTCAGTCCTTTTGCATAAAGGAAAACTGGAACTCCTGCCTCATCTGGTTAAAGTATTTAGAAGCACTCTTGCATTGGGGTATATCCCATTTCCGTGGAGGAGATCAATAATCTCATTCATACCCAAAGCAGGGAAGAAGTACTACACTTCACCCAAATCATTAAAACCGATCAGCCTAACCTCCTTCATGCTCAAAGCGATGGAGAAGGCTATTGATAACCATATTAGGGAATGTACTCTAAAGAACAAAGAGCTTCACTCATGTCAGCATGCCTACAGAAAGGGAAGGTCAACCGACTCTACACTGTATCAGCACCAGACCGCCAAGAGCAATGGTTCGCTTTGCAAGAGAAGTTGTCGGTAGAACATATGAACAAACAATACAGTTTTGAGAAACAATTTGAGGTTATACTCAGTAATACAAAGCAATGCAGCGAAGACTGCTTCAAATATCATACGGGCTCATACCCACAAGTGGTATACAGATGGCTCTAAAACACCTATATGCTTGGGGGCAGGCGTTGCGGGATCTTGTACAAGACAGTCGGAATCATTGGGCCCAGCGTATTGCAAGATGAGGTCATCGTCAAAAACATATTCGCGGAACTAAACCTAAAGCGTAAAAGTGCCAGTGCATTGTTATAATGTCAAACAACTCAGCAGCTATTAAAGCTCTAGCATCCTACGAAATAACGTCAAAGCTAGTGTGGGAATATCTAGGAAGGCTGGGCAGCTGAAACAAACTCAAACTGCTTTGGGCTAGAAAAGGAGCTATTACTCCCTTTGTAGGTCCGGAACCCTATTGTGGAGGTGTCCCACACCTACACATGGAAGAGAGCAGAGAGGAATTCGCCAGCAAAAGTACTTACTGTAAAAGCACTTTCGGGCTCAGGCAGGCCAAGGGCTAAGCTGTGTCTTGACTATCCAAAAACAACCTAAGAATGATGACTGCGTTCCTAACACGACATTGTAGACTTAGTTTTAGAGGTCACCTCAAAACTCTCGGCATTGAGACAACGACGAATGTCACTTCTGTAAAAATGGCCACGATACGCCGGAACACCTGCTTTCTGAATGTGAGGCTGTCACTCGGAGAAAAATGCAGCACCTGAGCTCTCACTGGCCTCGGAAGCATGCACTTAAAGGCCTAAGCCCAACCAACATACTAAGCTTCCTAAGGAACCTAGGCCTACCTATCGTCATCAAACAGCATCAGAGAAGCAAACGTGCGAGGGAAAGTAGCCGGGCCATACCACATCCTACATCGAGAAATCCCGATCAACTAAGCATCAATATATAATTGAATAATTATTCAACGGGGTGGAGAATGTTCAAGAACATAGACTCCTCAAACCTTCAACACTTCTTCAAAACAGCATACATGTGGTTCCGATATTCCTGAGCGTCAAAGTATAGCAGGTATCATGCATTCGCTGCCCATCATACCAGCTCACTTACTATATGATTATTAAATTTACTCATATCATTTTCTCAAACAGAAGACACGTCATATAATATTAATTTGAATCGTATATACTTACTTTTTAAGATTATCTCCTCATTCATATCCATAATTTAACGATTTATAATACTCATGAATGTCATCACTATTTTGCTAACACTAATTCCTTTCTCGATAACTCTATTTTTGCCATTCATCATGTTACATTTAAAAATTTATTTGATTCTAAATATAGTATTTAATAATACTCATTGTATCAACCCAACAAATGCAAAAAAATAAAAATAAAATGGTATTAAAAAGAATAACACGTTTTTTTAAATTCGTAAATTTTTATTAATCTTTTAATTTTATATTAAATAGTATTTTAGTATTATGGATAAGTATTTTTTTAATTATATAGAAATAAAAAGTAAGTAATGTAACTGAGAACTGAATTCAAATCAATAAACTAACTTATAAACTACACAAACTCGAAATCGAGCTTGACTCCATTTCTATAATTATTACTCCTTGAAGCTTGACATTCGCAAATTAGGAAAACATCACAAGAATTACTTGACTTGACTTTTTAAGACTCAAAGTTTACGGAGTTTTTTTTTTTGAGCGAATATTGTTTTTATTAATTTTAAAAAATGAAAATAAACTTTTTAAGATAAACATTTTAAAACTAATTTCTTAAAAATTCCCATTAGCTCTGCATGAATCTTTTATTTATTTTGATTTATTAAGAAATTGCTGTATTTTATATACTTTTTACAGAAAATAACATTTTGCTTTTGTTTTTATGTTTTACTTTTAGTTACAATTTCAGTAATTGTAAACTTAACAGTACAATAAGAACTACATCAGCTTTTGTGATGTAAAAGCATATATACAGTATAAAGAAAATCTCGCAACAATTTGGACATCTTTAATTATTAGTCAATTCAAAAAATAAAGTTTTATTTAAATACACTTTACAAGAAGGATATGAGGTTGAAAATACACATGTAAGAACGGTACTAGAATTTTTGTTATTACGATGAATCGTATATAAAAAAAGTAAAAGAAAAAGCAGATCCTATGTCCTATTACTAATAGGTTGAAATGCAACCAAAAACAAACATTTCTTGTATATGCATCTGTAAGACTGTATCATGGTTTAAGCGTGAACACAACTTAATATAATTGCGTATTTTTTAAATAAAAGATATACATTGATACAATAGTATTGATTAAATATTGAGTGATACAAATGCCCGGACAGCCTATAACTTTAAAAAAATATATCCCCCGCAACGATGTCCAACAAGCCATGTACACATATTAATATGTAATACACATGTAATTAAATCATACTAATTATAAAATATATTAAATTCAATTACGTGTGTGTATATGCAAATATCAATTTTTGAAGTAAGATTTTAGTTTATGAATAACATTTTTTATAGATACAATTTAAAAGAAAAGAAGTAGAATATTTTTATATATCATATTTCATACACATCTTTGTACAAAATACTCATAGATAGATAACTTAAAGAATGAAAAATTGTTGGATGAGATGTTTATGTGTTAAATTGATCGCACGTATGTATATAAAATAAAATAGGTTTGTTTAGTGTTTTTTTTTTCACAAACATTTTTTCCACCTTTCATTTTCTCAAACTTTCTTGTGCCTTTTGTACGTAGAGTTTTTATCTTTAATATAAAAACTGTTTTTGTTTTCACTAGCTGTCGTTGCTATAATATTTTCCTTCTTGTTGCGTTTCTAAAATTTATTAACAATAACCAAATCGTGCCATATTTCATCTCGACAAACTGTGAGAACGTTCCCTGCTGCTGCTGCCCGACGAAATGGCTGCCTGCTTTAAGTTGTTTCCAACATCACCGATACGCTGATGCGGTGGAAGTTTTTCAAAGAACGGATGGCGCAAAGCTTCACCTAATTAATGAGTATTAATTTGTGAGAGATTAATAAATCAATTTAGTTTTAAAATTATTTGTAAATTCTTTAATGTTACCTACTACTAACATAAGGACATATCTCGCACGCCCACTTCATAAGTGATATAAATAAATTTTTTTCATTTTCGAGTTTATGTATTAAAACTCTTCGCAATGTACATCGAAGAGTTTGATGAAACAACAATTTTTGCAAAGAGTTATTTGTATGTTACATATGTACACTCATGGACAAAACATATACAACTAAAATGGTGTATGGGAAAATGATTCCGCATTCGCTAAGCTTTTTTGAAAAAAATCGATCCGAAGGATTTCATAACTAGCTTGATACGCTTATGTTCACAAGGCACAAAATTTGTTCCACTAAAATTTTGATTCATTAGATTTGTATGCAAAAATTTAAAATGCAACTTATAAAGTATATAGTAATAAAGTAATTGTTTTCTATTTTGTAGCGAATCCGTTATTTTTGATAATTTTCCATCCAATACCAATACTGGAACTCACGAAGAAAATTTGCATTGTAAAGATGTGTCTTCTGCATGCTAAATATTTATTCTGTGGTATAAGCTAGTTATAAGACCCTTTTAATCGTATTTTTTCAAAAAAGTTTAACGACTGCGGAACCGTTTTCACATACACCATTTTAAATCTTATTTGCATATGTTTTGTCCACGACTGTATGTTTAAAAATATATGTGGATTGAAGTTAAACTTTAAACAGTTAAGGTTTTTCATAAAAGAGGCAGTACATAGACAGTCAACCAACCATCCATTTACGACAAAATTTAATTAGTAAAAAACGTATAAGAAAACATCACAAACCTAACGTAACGCGTTGCGATGGTTCGTAATCCAACATTTTCTTAATCAGATCAAAGAGTTCACAGTGCTCGTCGCTATCACTCATTTGATATCTGAACAACGGTTTGCAGTGATCACGCACATAACGTCCAGCCGATGATTTTTCATCCCAGTCCAACTTACCGTGGTAGAAGTACTTTGTTTTTGTTTTACTGTAAAGAACATTATTTCTATAATTAATTAGATTCAATGTCATTAACTGTTCTTTATAAAGTGCGAAAATGTTTCGCTTTGCATTACCGTGCCATACGATAGGGAATTTGTCCGAGTATGCGTTCCATCATGGCTAGATGTTCGCGATTGTCGTGCGTCTGGAAAAGTGTAATGCCCAGATAAAGTTCGAAAAGAATGCATCTGTTGGTTTTAAAGAAACAAAATGTTTGATTTCCGTTCTTAGCATTTGTAGGTAATTTTATGAAATGGTTCCATGAAACGATTTTTTTTTTAATTGGGTAGTTGTGTTAGGTTTCCACCAGGGAATCGGTAAACTTTTCGTTGGGAAAGATAGATGTGAGATGAATTCATTGTAGCGCGGACAAGAATGGAGCAATCGAACTTCGATTTTGTTTTCTTTGGCATTTCCTGATGGATACACATAACACAATCTACCGACTTCAATTGTTTCTGTCAACAAATGTTGCATGGAATTCCTTTGTAGTTATTGTAGGTACTACTTACCCAATGGACCAAACATCGCATGGCTGCGACCAGCCCAATTCCAATATGACCTCAGGTGCGCGATAGTGACGTGTGGATACAATTGTGCTGTGGTGCTCGTGATCGAATGTAGCTGATCCGAAATCAATGAGACGTACATCAGTGCTTTTTACACGCCGTATTTCACGATTCTACAATGAGTTTAAAGATCTTACGCTTAAGTTTTTATATATAGATATAGTATATAAATTACAATTTTTCTGTATTCTCTAAGTATTATGAATATGCATATAAAAATAATCATAACTACATAAATGTAGTATTATAAGTGTAAATCCACCTACAGTTCATAAAATATGCTTGAATAGAAATTCAAGCGCATTTCCTGTAGGAAATGGTACTGGTAGTTACTCCCTCAAGGTAGTTACTTAGGACCTTTATTATTCTTAATTTTCATTGACGACCTACCCACAACAGTAACACGCTGATGTTCGTAGATGACCTAAACATTTTTCTTTGATTCAAAAATAAAGCGGGTGTACGTTATTGCTTTAAAATAACCTGGACAAATTAGTCACGTGGTGTAATTTTAACTGTAAGAAGCTGAATATTTCCAAATGCAAGCAAATGACCTTCTATCGTGCGGGCCACATTAATGTCAACTATTCTATTGGAGGCAACTATTTGGATTCTCTTTTGCATATGGATAATCTTGGTTACTATGGACCAAAAACTCAGATTTTATATGCACATCTACTGTATAACTAATAAGGCCACTCCATATTGGGATTTATTAGGCCCACGAAGGGAATTTATATGCATAAATATCCGATCTGTATGTTATTATTTGTAGATGGGCGAGTTTCTACAGCTCTGGTACTGCGGCTCATTCGGCCTATTGTACCGTGGTCTGTATGTTAGGCTAAGGAAAAATGTACTCACAATTTTATGGTTATACTGAGTTGTGTATTCCGAGTCAACGAAGAGAATGTTTTCTGGTTTCAGATCTGTGTGCGTTAAGCGATTATCATGTAGAAATTTTACTGAGTAGCAAAGTTGATAAGCCATGTGGCGCACCTGTTCCAATGGATATGGTTCGTAGTTGTTCTCGCGCTGCATATTGGGAAATCAGAAGTATGTTTTTAAATATATAGCAATAATTCATACCAAAAAATCGAAAACACTCAATCCCAACATTTCAAAGACAATACACATATGTCCGTGATAATCAAACCAGTCAATCATTTTGACACAGAGGCTGAAAATAAAAAAAGAAAAACATAATTATAATTAATTTACTTTAGTCATGGGATTTACAGGCAGGAAAAAATAGTTGATTTTTTTGTTCTAGAAAGACACAGTAAAAAGCCGGTGTTATTAAAGTTTACGGTACAAGATAAATTTCTTGACATTTCTGAAACATTTCTCACTGAACAAATAACAGTTAACCATTTCAAGAAGCTCGCAGAAGGAGGTGCCAGGTTTAGAAACATATACAAGGTGTTTCGCATAAGAGGGGACAAAAGAATAGGGCGTGTACGCCGAGCCAAGGGTAGAAAAAAATCGAATGGGAGGAGGGGTCAATTCTCCCTCGTTTAGATGGGTAATTTTCAATTTTCTCGGATATTACAAAACATTGATCCTTCCGGTTTGAAATGTTTTCTCTAGAATTGATTACAGAATTTTTTACTATATACTTGTATGTACAATACTACTATTGTATGTACAATACATTCTTTTGTTTTTTAAAAAGGCTATAAAAAATTTTTTTATAAGAATTTGGAGTCAAAAACTATTTGACAAATTTTTTGACATTTACAGGGTATCGCATTACTTTATTTAACGGAATTTTTGGATCATTTAAGCACGCTTATTTCAACAGAATATCAGTCATGGCACCCTCCGGGCCTCAAATTTCAGCAGATATTAGACAATTAATATTAACACATATTAAATCGGGAATCTAAATCGAGAAAAGCTGTGCGAAATATTGCAGAAATTGTAAATGAACCTCGATCCACAGTATTTAATATAATTAAGCGATACAAACGCGCAGATAATAAAGCTAAACCGAGCAAGCGAAAAATATTTTCCGATTTCAATGAACATTGGATTGTTCCTGTAAACTCTACATTTTGAAATAATGAAAAAAGAAATACAATCCGATAGATGGATAGAGCTGAATATACTCATCATATACATACATATATTGTCAGCTATATATACATATATGTATATATATCTTTCAAAGCTCCTTCTTCGTAACACGGATGAAAAAACCTAATATACTCTGTTAACTTAATTTCTAAGGTAGGTAGATTGATATGTGGTGTCTTTTTAGGACTTGCTTACTGATCACAGTGTGGATCCTTTTGTGAAATTTTCTCTAATGCATTAATTTCCAATTTGGCAGCCTCACGGTACTTTTCAACATTTTTTATGATCTTCAGAGCCATACAATAATCTCTGTAAAAAAGTTTTGAATAATTAATATAGCAACATGTTTACGATGAAGTACAAATATCACGGAACAAACCTATCCATGTCTTTTACTTTAACGACACGTCCGAATGTACCCTCGCCTAGGGTAGTCATGATTTTATCTGAAAGATTTATAGAAAACACAATGCTGAAAAACATTTCTTAAAAACTTAAAACAATATATTTTCCGACTTAAAAGAACAATTAGCTTTAGATTATATTTATTTTATATAAAAAATTACAAATACATATAAAAAATCCGCGCGATGTTTTAAATTAAATTTCAGAACATTAAGTTATATGAAACTTCGAAAATAGATATTAAGGTGTTAAAATTTTTAATAAAAACTTTGAAAATAAAAGTTACTTTAAATGCAAAATATGAATATAAAAAATGAAGAACGACGCGACTTTAGGTATTAAAAACAGAAACAGAAAAAAAAAAAAACACTTATTAAAAATTATTTCTTGGCAATGTGTGATAATAATAGCAAGTTTTTTCTATTATTTTTAATTATAAACACCGCTAATGAAATGTTAATATGTACGCTTTGTGGTAAAATAGAGAAAAGGAAAACAAAAAGTTGTCACGAACATCTGTGATGAAGAATGTCGCCGGAGTGATATATCAAGTGGCCATCTGCATCATCTTGAACGACGGGCTTTGCTGTCTGTAATAGGTTTCAAAACGGTTCAGTTTGGATCGATTCGGTATGATTTGTTTCAGCAGTTGATGTGGAGGGATAAGTGTTTCAGTAGTTGGCAGATGTACACGGTTCGGCGTTCGATGAGTTGGTTGATTGGTAGCATTGATTGAAGTTTGAATAATGTGGTGGTGGTTGAGGTGAAATCGTTTTGTTTGATAATTTTGTATTTGTTTAAAAGAGAGAGAAAAGAAAAAAGAAACAGAGAAAAGAAAACAGCAGCGCACATAGAAGAGCCGTGCATTTATCCATTAGTGATGAACCACAATGTGCCATCCAAGTCCAAGTAGAGCAATTCATCAATCATAATGTCCACAAAGATGAAATCGTCCAACGTTGTGTTACAACGGCAAAACAGCATCCAAACAGCAAAGCCATACCAAAATTGCCATCAATTCCATAACCATTACAAATTCATCAATACCAACATCATCAGCAGCACCCATCATCATCATCATCATCATCATTGATTACCATCATCATCATAATCAGAAAAACACGAGAAAAATACGTATCGGATTTTCGATAAGAAATATGTTCGGACAAATGTTTTTGTTTGTTTTTAAAAAATCATCAATCAAGTAAATAATTAAAATATTACTGGTTTTATTAGTAAACAGAATCAACAAATAACACTGAAAAACAAAAGCAAATACCTCTTGAGAATTGCAATAATTACAGCTCTCTATATAATATAGTTAACGTATGGAATAGTAAAAGTTCTTAAAATATTTACGCACCGTTTGTACTGGTTTAATAATTATTAGTTAAATCTCTTGTTTTTAATATTTTTAAATATTTTGTTTGTAATGTAGTCTTAAAATGTTTTTGAATATAAATCATATCTAATATACAATGCAAATACTTATAAAAGTACGAAATTAAACATTATGTGGATTGTATTAACCTCAATCTGGAAATATTGTGTTATTACCAAAAGGACCTTTTTTATTTTATGGGGCAGTTCTTAGTTTTTTACATAAAATATAGAAATAAAAACGATAACTAAAAATGTTTACAATTTCGAGTCTTTAGCTCATGGAAAAGCTTAAAATAATTTTCAAACTTTGTACCGAACAGACATGAAAAACGCGACCTAATAAAAACGTTTTAAATAGCAATAACACAAAAGAAAAATAAGCGAAAAAAAAAATAGTAAATAATAGTGAGACTTAGCCGTCCCCCCTTCGTAAACATTTTCTTGCCTGTTTTGTCGCGTCATTGCTATTGACTTTTCTACATTATTTTAAAAAAGTTTATTTTAAAAATAATAATAAAATAGATAAAATATAACTAAATTCATTTACTTAAAATTTGTCATCTAACTCACAAAAGCTGAGGAGCATTAATTTACATACTTTTTAATATTTAAGACAGGTCATGGCATGCAGTAACAATCAAGCACGAAACAAGAAGAAACCAAGAGGCTTTCACTGCAAAGCTTTTATATTATCAGATCATTTCAATATTATCTACGCACTGAAGCAGGCACAAAGCTCTGTAAATAAACGGAAGGCGGTAGAAGCGCATTATTTTTCTTGTTACTTTAAAGGATATTGCAGTCATGGGTTTTTTTATCAAGCTTTAAGGCGAAGCTTTTATTTTTTGCCTGTATAAGAGCTAAAAAATCACAAAAATGGATAATCTTACAAATGCTGCAAATGTTTTTGGAATGCGTGACCTATTGAAAAGTGCTGCAGATGTTGCAGATTTGGATAGCATGTGCTGTTGTTGGTGACACATTTGACGAGACGGCTCGTATTTTGTTTGGTTGATTTGTGAATGTAACAAATAGGACTTGTAGGAGTTATTTTGCTGCTTATAGCTGTTGGTTGTCAGTGTTGCAGCTTCGAATTCGTCCAAAGCAGCGATTCTGCGCAAGGATGCCGGCTTTTGTTGCCGGTAGCACGTGCGCCCTGCTGCCAGACGATCGCTTATACCACCGAAAGCTAAAGCGCCAGAACTAGAGGAGTGCTGCAGCAGAGCGCCACCATTATTCATCTGCTTTGAGCTGTACTTTGAATACTCGGTATTGTTAGTCATTCTATTTAAACGGTTGGAGTTTGTGGCTCTAACATTTTTATTACTACTTTTCGAGCTGGTATCAGAGCTACTCTCAGAAGATACACTATCACATGGACTAGTTACTTTTTTAGATGTAGACTTCTTCAGTCTGTTCTTCGAAGACGAGGCTTCAACAATGACATCATCTTTGTCGACCACAAAAGCTTTTGTACAATTATTAATATCCAGGTTTTCTTCTTTAGAATTAACGTTTCCATCGTGTTGCGCATATTTTGTAATGCGTTTCTTTAATTCTTTTGTCTTTCGCAGCCGTTCTTCGAATTTTGTTGCTTCTATAAATTGATTATCCTCACGTAGTGCAATTAAAATTGCAGCGTTGTCAACTGATGAGCGATCATCATCCAGTAAATCTTTCTCTTCTGAATTCAGCACGTGTGAATATGTGGGTGAGTGTTGCAAGCCTCTACTGGATTTTCCAATGCGATTGGCAAAGCGATCGTTTATTTTACTCAGATGATGCTCCTTCTGATGTTCATAGCGTGCCCGTTCTGTAGGAGCATCGTAAGTGCTGGCGCCAGCTGTTGGAAACAGCAGACTAGCGCTTGTCTTGTTCCGACCATATTGTCGAAACCTGCGTGGTGTCCCTTGGCCAGTTACTTCAAGTTCAGCATCGATTTCGCCACAGTCGTACCTAGACTTATAGTTTTCACTTCCATCTATGCGCGACCCATCATAGTAGTTGCTGTAGTCGAGACCACTTCTGGGCTTGTAACTGGAAGCGTAATCGTTCGTTCGTCCGTATCTGCTGTTGCCAGCAGACGGGTGGCCTGATCTATAACCACTGCTGTAGTATAAACGGTTGTTATCATCAGCTTGAAGTATCTTATCACGATTGCGATGCTGCATGAGATCGCTGTTCGTAACGTATCGCCCCCTCTCATTAGAATTGTCCAAATAGTACATGCTTTTGTTTTTGGTTAGTCTGTCCGATGTGTTTTCCTTGGATGCATTAGAAGAGTTTGAATTGAGTTTTAACTTTGCGGAACCGAGCAGTTGATGTGTGGTTGCAGATTTGACGAGAGGATTATAATTTTCATCGGGTTCGAGGGTTTTATCGCGGTCCTCATTGTGATTGCGGCGTCGTACGACACGATTCAAGATATCAGAGTATTTAGATTCCAGACGAGTGATGGTAGAGTGTTTGCAACTGTCTACGGCTGCTATAGGTGTTTTATCCTTGTCGATGACTTTTTTCTACATTTACATTAAGTTTGGAATTAGCAGTTATGAATTAAATAAGCAAAGATAATAATCATTGAAACGTTTGGCAGATTGTATAAAATTAGGTGAGATGCTTTAGTTTAAAGAAAAAGACATGTAAATGTGTTTTTTTTTTATCTCTTATAATCCAGGACTACAGATTTGTAATTGGATTATTAATTTTTATTTTAACTGCTGTTCATAATTTTTGACTGTTGAATTCTATAATCTACGAGTATTTGAAATTTAATTTGGATTTTTTAATTTTTATTTAACAGACACGAAATTGGAGTTCTAAATACGAATACGAAATCATAGCACTTTTTCCAAAACAATTATTTTTTCTGAGTTCTACTTGGTAATTTTCAACTTACGAACTTTTAAATGTGTGTATAGTGTATATTAGAATGGTCCCGCAGTCGCCAAACTTTTTTGAAAAAATACTATTATAAGGAACTATAAGAACTAGCTTATATGCTTACGTTCATAAGACAACATTTTTTCCACTAAAAGTTTGATTGGGTAGATTTTATTAAAATTTGTAAGAAAGTGGAAATAATGTTGTGCCTTATGAACGTAAGCGTATCAAGCTAGTTATAAAACCCTTTAAATCATGTATTGTTATTGTATTATATTTATTGCAAATCAATTATTTAATTTGCATATTTACCTTTTAATCATATTTTTTCAAAAAAGTTTAGCGATTGCGGAGCCATTTTCACATATCATCATATTCCTCAATTATATTGCTATGATTATTGGGGAAACACTATTAATATGATATGAGAAGAAAAATCTAGCCAAGCGTTTTTCCGTATATGATCTTTGAATTTGATTTTTATTTAGTTTTTATACTAACATCATCAATGTTGCCACGCCTCTCGAATGTACGGAGTAATGGGTTATAATAGGATGTAACGGGACTTAAATTGGAACGCAAACGATCGAGCGCCGATGCTGCAGTCGAACTTTTTTTATAACGTCCACTGCTTTCATAGCCTCTAGACGGATAGTAATGCCTATATCGATCGCTCATTGAGATTAGTTTGTGGTCGTTATCGTTACTGGAATTGTTTCTTTCCGTTATAAAAGTAGAGTTGTTGTTATTCTTGTCTTTGACGTTGCTGGTTCTAGAACTGTAAGTATTTGTTCCACTTTTTTTGGAACTGCTTTCGCTGATAGTCTTACTTATATTATCACTGCAGACGATAGATCAATATCAGTGTTTTATTAATAAAAACGATTTAATTTTTAAAAAATCACAGCACTTTTAATTTCACAATCACTTTATTTTACAGACTAAAATTTGTTTTTATTTAGAATTTCATTTCAATGTAAATTATATATTTATTTTTCTAAATTTGTTAGTCCTCACGACGAAAACTTTCCGTCGAAATGGTAAAAATTAGGTGATCGGCTGACTGTGTGAGAAAATATTTTTATAGGGGGAAAAATTAAGCACTCAAATACACGTAAAGTGTGAATATGCCATAATATTCTGAGAAAAATCTTAGCATTGTCACCGGAAAGAAAACACAAGAGAAAATTTGAGTGAGGTACGCTTTCATGAAAACAAAGAAACACGATTCTCGCAATATTCCAATTTAAATTTTAAATAACGATTTTGAATTCGAAATATTCTGTATACAAAGGTCGTCAAACACCAAGAAATTGAGTGAATTTCCATTATAAATTTTAATGAAAATACGAGTACATGTCGACATCATACTCTCTGCAACGTAAAGATGCATGTGTATAATTGCAATTTTTAAAATTGACTAACTATAGTTTAATTTCTCTATTTGAGAATCAAAAGATCGATAGACAGTTCTATATAAATACAAACAAATGTTGCCGTATATGTTTAAGAAATGTTGTGTTATGATTAAAGAACTTTCTACGCACATATGTATATATGTACATATGTAACATATGTATATGTTTTGTACATATATGTCTCCGTCTATGTACATATATGTTTGTATATATATATTTGCTAAATGTAAAACTGTATATTAAGCATTTTCTTACAGAAAGAAAGTGATGCAAGTATTTTTTTGGCATGTTTCGTGTTTTAATTTAAATTTGGCAACGAATCGACTATTTTTAAGTTCATATGAATTGAAGGAGGAAAAAACAAGCGAACAAGTTCGTTATAAGAAAGAAACAAGTATGTATGCTAAATATTGTTCAAGAACATTGACGGTGAATAAATGGGAATAAAAAGTATAAAAATGTAGAAAGACTTTGAATTAAATAGAGATATTTTCAAAATACGTATACTGTTAATTTTTTAAAAATTAATAAAATTTGAAGTAGTAAACAATCAACAGTAGTAAAAATGTAGCACATATTTTTCTTGATTTATTTACCCGGGCCCGTCCATTTTAAGGTGGAAAATTTGTCCATACATATATAATACATATCTACAGTATCGGCCAAAACCTAAGCACCCCCTCAGTACATTTTTTTAAAATGATAATTTTTTTAAGAAAACAAAGTTATTAAAATTTATTTTTTTATTTTTTTATTTATATATATATATCTTTATTATTGAAAAACACAAACTTAAGGAATTCAGAATTTAATAAAAGAAAGTTAAAATTCAAAAAACATTTTAAGTCGCAAATATAAGCGGACTAAACTAAAGCACCCCTAATTTCAGGTACAAAAAAAAACTATTGAAATCAATATTTCGTTGCGAATCCTTTATTCTGGATGACACACGCACATCTTTTAGGCATAGAGGATATTAAATTATTAATTATATCAGGTGATATTGCTTCCCAGGCTATTTTTGCGGCTTCAAATAAATTTTCTTTGGTTTTGCAATTTTCTCGGTTGATTTTTAAGTTAACGATCTCCCACAAGTTCTCGATTGGGTTAAGATCGGGGGATTGGGCAGGCCAACGGAGAACTTCTATCAAATTGTTCTGGAACCACTCCTTAACCACTTTCGACGTATGTTTTGGGTCGTTATCTTGCTGGAATGTCCATTTAAGTGGCATCTCTTCTTCAGCATAAGGCAACATCACGTCTTCTAATATGTTACGATACATGAAACGATCCATAATTCCTTCAATCTTATGAATTGGCCCAATCCCTTGCCCAGAGAAACCACCCCAGACCATTATGTTGCCGCCTCCATGCTTTTGCAATATTTAGGATTCAACCGTTGTCCATTTGGTCTGCGTACACGCCTTATGCCATCTGAATCCTTTAAATTAAACTTAGATTCATCAGAAAACAGCACAGTCCTCCATTTTTGGATACTCCAGTTGAGATGGGCATTGGCGAATTCAAGTCTGGCTTTTTTATTTTTTGACGATATGAAAGGTTTTTTTGCTGGTCGTCGACTGAATAATCCGGCCTCTATCGCCCTTCTGCGAATCGTGCTTTCGCTAATTTTTAAATCTAAGCGGTTTCGTATGTGACTAGAAGATGCTGTAGGATCATTTTGGATTGTCCTTTTAATTAAGGAGTCTTCATGTCGCGAAGTTTCACGTGGCCTTCCTCCAGAATGAGTAGGAGATGTGCGACCAGTCTGCAAAAACTTTTTAATTAGCCTAGAAATAATTGATCTGTTGATCGAATATTTTGCACTCAATTGATGTCTTGATAAGCCGGCTCTCCAATCATCAAGAATTCTAATTTTAAATTCACTTGAGTACTTATTGCGTGCCATTACTCTTATCTCAACGAAAACTTTAAAACAATGACAATTTTCGCATAAATTCTAACAAGTTCTTTTTCTTAACACTACAGCTTAATAGCTGCTGCATTTTTGCAGTGTACCGTTAACTAATACAGTAATGTCGCAGTAGCGTAGTAAAATTTCCAAACACAATATTAGGGGGTGCTTTAGTTTAGTCCGCTTATATTTGCGACTTAAAATGTTTTTTCAATTTTAACTTTTTTTTATTAAATTCTGAATTCCTTAAGTTTGTGTTTTTCAATAATAAAGATATAAATAAATAAAAAAATAAAAAAAATAAATTTTAATAACTTTATTTTCTTAAAAAAATTATCATTTTAATAAAATGTACTGAGGGGGTGCTTAGGTTTTGGCCGATACTGTATGTGTACAAAAATAAATACAGTAGCGGACATAAAAATCCGGACAGGTAGTGGGGATGCATTCAAAGGGTTGTAGTGCTCCCCAGGTGCAAGGGTCTGTAGGTCGGGCAATTATTTTGTATAAATACATGCATTATGGGCATTTTTTTATCATTCTGTTGTTACTGACATAACAAATGCCATACAAATTTTAAAACAAGGGAAAATATACCAAATTTTAAAAAAATTAGTTGCGCCAATAAAGCTCAGATTTTGGCATTGCGGGCGGAAAATCTGAGTCTCCGGGACATTAGTGGAAGAATTGGATTCAGCAAATCGTCCATCAGCGATTTTTTAATAAAACATAATGAAACTGAATCTTTGCAGCGGAAACCAGGGTCAGAACGGGTCCGAAAGATCAACGCAGCAGAAAATCGCGTTTTAAAACGTATAAGCTTGCGAAACCGCTTCAAAACGGCTGAGGATATCAGAAAAGAGTAGAAGACAGTGGAACCCAAATCAGTACAAGAACTGTTCGTAGAAGACTCACAGAAGCCGGCTTATGCGCGCGCCACCCCGCCAAGAAGCCTCTCTTTACAGCAAAAATGCGTCAAAAGCGTCTAAATTGGGCCAAAGACCACCAGAATTGGACTGTGGTAAATTGGAGAGAAGCGATCTTCTCAGACGAATGCAAGTTTAACTTGTTTGGATCCGATGGAATTTCGTACGTGAGGCGAAGAAAAGGCGAGCGTTACAGCGACGAATGCGTTAAACGTACCGTCAGGCAGGGTGGTAACCGAATGGTATGCGGATGTTTTTCCTATCATGGAGTTGGACAGCTGGTTCTTCTAGACCGAACAGTGAATGCTGTTATGTACCAGCGCATACTGGAAGAAAATTTAATCTCCTCGGTGGAGCAACACTTTTCACTACTAGGCAACGTCATATTCCAGGATGATTCTGCGCCTTGTCACCGTGCAAAATTGGTAAATTGCAAATCCATAATAATATTTTATGGATGATTGTAGAATTGACTAATAATTACAAACATTTTAATTTGTCAAATCGGTTTATTTTTGTGTAGGTAAAGGATTACTTATCAAAAGTCAGAATTTCGGCAATAAAGTGGGTTGGAAATGTCCTGATCTCAAACCAATGGAGAACCTGTGGCACATTATGAAAGTAGAAGTTACAAAGAGGTATCCCAGGACTTTACCTGAATTAGACCGCATTATCGAGGAAGTCTGATATGAAGGTATCACAGCACAGACACTACACAATTTGATTGACTCAATGCCTGGTCGCATTAATATGGTCATAAAAAACAAAGGACGTTCCATGAAGTATTAAAGTTTTTTTAGAATCTTTAAGGTTATAATTGTTTTCAGGTGTAATTTTATTGAATGTAATAAAAAAGTTATGAAAATTCTTGTTAAATGTTGTAAAAAAACCAAAAATCCATACTAAACATTCTACCATTTTAAACAAAAAACATGCTTTTTATTAACTTGCGAATTATATGTTTCAAGTAGTTAAAGGACATACATATTCATGGGTAAAAGGTTTTTTAATTAAATATTCGCAGTATCGTGTCCGGATTTTTATGTCCGCTACTGTACATAATTGTATATTTTTGACGTAAAAAATTTTTCATGTCAATTGAACACCTACACCGTTGAACACCTAAATGTTGAATAAGTAATAGTTTTAATAATTAATACGCATTTAATTAATTTTTTCGCAATTAATTAATCTTGGTCTTCAATTCCTTATTAAAATTGGTTGGTTACGAAAACAAAGACTATAAGGAATAAAAATTGAAATAGAATGTAGGAGAAATAGATAAACGTAGACAAAACTAAAAATAAAACGTTGACATTAATACGAAAAAACCCGTTCAAGGAAATCATCGAAAAATAGAAACAATGAATTTAAAAAGGTTAATTTAAATGAAGAAACAAAACAAAATTATATCCGCATGTCTTCACAAAATTCTGTACATTATCTAACTGCAAAACGAAACACACAAATACACAAAGAAATCGAGAATATGCAGAGCATTCAATAAAAGACGAGACTCAAAAGAAATTGAATTCTGAAAATTTATACGCAATAAATGTTATTAACAAGAAAATGCAAGGAATAGCGAAAAAATAGTCTGGACAAAAAAAAAATTTTTAAACAAATTAACACTTTTAGAAAAGCTAGAAAAAATAAAGAAACAATCAGAGGAGTTTCTCAATAAATTGGAGAGTAAATCTAAGGTTATGTTATGTGAAAACCAAAACGAAACTCCACACTCTATGCATTGAAGCTTCTGATAGATAAACGTAACATGGCAGCTGTTATACCACAGGATATTACTTAATTCTATCTAGGAATTGAAAACAGCGTTTTCTTTAATACAAAGTATCATATATAAGAATAAAGAAGAATAATACCATATTCTTCTATAAGTTTAAGTTCTGTTATCGAAAAGGAAAGCAAGGTGGTTCCGTACCATACGTAGGCGACAACTAAAGAAGCTTACAAAAGACAAGTGAATATAATCCACAGAACATAATAAACAGAATAACCCTCTTATAAGCTTACAAAACACAAGTGAATATAATCCACATTCATTTATGTATGAGTCTGAACGATACTTCAAATAAGTAAACTCACTTGTTTGATTCTTACTCATTCGGCACAGGCAGACATTCGACAGAAAAAAAAGTGCCAGTAGTATTCACGCTTATTTATATGTGAATTATTATTTTTGGATGAGTATTATGAGTCTTTTGAGGCTGCATATGGAGTTGGGCAGATTTTGTTGCTAAAGGGCCCCGTGAATGTAGGAAAATATAAAAATATTATTAAAGAAGGCGTGATTCCCACAATCGAGGAGATGAGCTGGCACGTTTCAAAAGCAATGTTGTAAGACGGTACTTTTTATCTAGAACTTCATTCAAATCTACATTTTCTGTTTACAGGTAACACAATACAAAGAAAATCTTGTGATAACATCCATGTCCTGTTGTTGTAAATGAGGTGTGAAATGATGAAAAACCACAACCGAAATTCAAAATCTCACCAATAAATTTCTGGAAGTGTGAAATCTGTGCTGAAGACCAAAGGAGGAACAATAATATACTGAGGAAATTCTTGGAAATTTTGTATTCCAAGAATATTCAGATGTAATAAACTAAAATTTGTAAGTATTTTTATTTTGTAACCTCTTTTGTATAATTTATAAAATACGATTATGATTTTTTCAGCTTTTCAGATAGGACGGATATCTATCTGTGGGCCAACCACCCTTGCTCTTTTGCTAAAAGATTTTTTACAGATAAGGCCAGGCACATTTGAATGAAGCTTTAGGTAAAAATGAAAAATGTATTTATCGTTTTTTCAAGCTTCTTTGAACTGTCTTCCTTCCATCGAGCCCAATCAAATTGAATTTGGATACATCAAAAAATGTGACATTCTGCCAATTCGAAACTGTCCAATCTTGATAACTCCTGTACCATTGTAAACGTTTTTTCTTCATAGCCGCTTTCCGGTAGGCCGACGAGCTTCATGACCCATATCCTTAAGGCGTCTTTGCACAGTTCTTTTGCTGATATGCATTGCCCGAATATCTTTTATCTCTTGTATCTCCTTAATTTCTGGCAGTTTGGTACAATTGCGTAGGCACATTCGATCCAAAGCTCGATCTTCCAGTTGTATAGTGGATTTTGGCCTTCCACCTCCTGTTTTCCTTTGTACACTTCCGATTTGTTGACATTTTTGTAAAAGACGTACTTTCGTTACACCCAAATCTTTGAGAAATTCTTCTATTTGAATAATTTTTTCCGGTGAGTACTAAGATACGGTCTTTTTGTTCTTGGCTTAATTACTTCCGATGATTTTTTTGTTCTTTCAAATGTCTAATGTATGTGTACAATGTTGCAACAATGTACAAATTTTGCAAAATTCTTTTTATAACAGAATAATGTATAATCAGGTAATGAAAGATATTTAAAGAACCTATGGAACGGTACCAATATTATCTAGATATCCTATCTAGTTAAGAAGATATAGGCGCCAGCATTTCATTTCGATGGGCTATAACTACTTATGGAGGCGTGGGCGCAAAAAAAGTTGTTGTAATCAGCTCAAAAACGAACACAACAACAACATTGGTGAGAATGTCATCTGATTTATCCGTACCAAAATTTCAGTTTCACTCTACAAGATGAGAAAAACAAGCACGGATAAATTGATTTTCACTTTAAAGAGGAGGCGTGGTACGATTTTCCCCATTTTCAATACCAAACAGTTTATGATGACAGAGAATATTCTTGCAGAAGTTCATGGCGATACCTCTTTTCGTTCTCCTGTAATCGTGATTTCCAAGACAGGCGGAAGGGAAGGGTTAAATCGACTAAGGAGGTGGCGCTCATCAAGAATATTTGTACATATATATACTTTTCTATATCTGACACGCTTCCTTTAATGCGTTACAAACGGAAGAACAAAGTTAATTTATCCTTAATCCCTTCGAGTGTGGGTTTTCCTTATATACGAAAAAGTATAAATATATATTCAAATATATTTCTGTCGTAAGTCTCCCAAAATCTGTTAATCGACCTTTATCGAATCGTCTAATCTTATAACTTTCGAATATTATCTCACTTTAAAATCTGGAATATCAATAAACACTATCTTTATTTTTTTTAAAGAACTTTGATTGAATTTTTATTAGTTTAATTTTAAAAGCTAATTTTAAGGAAAACTTTACATCATTTCAAATGAATTACTTTCACGTAATCAAAACGAAATTAAAATGTGCTGTGATTATTTAACGTGTTTCAGTCAAATAAATTTGTAGTCTATTTGACCGAGATTCTTTTATAGATTTCTTATTTTTTTTGTGATGGTTTTATACACTCTGTTACCGTGTGCCCTTATGTTGCTGCTGCTCTTGTTTTTGTCGCGTGTCCGGTCGTTCGCTTGGATTGCGCCGAAATCGCTGCAACAGGCTGTTGCAACTTTCTGACAATAACTGTGTAACGCTTGCCACTGTGGCACTGCGTATGTAACGATGGCAAGTATTACTTTGCTGCTGTTGTTGATTTCTTGTTGTAGCTAATTTTGTTGGTGATATGTTTGTAGCTGAGGTCTCAGCTGCATCAACTGCCGCCATTGATGTTGTTGAATTGTCTATAGCGATAATACTACATATATATACCTAATGATTTGTGATCTTTTGATTATTTTTCAATTTTTTGTCGCGTTGAAAACGATTTGAAAGTGATTGGGCAATGTTGCATTACAAATTATTTAGTTGCATTTTATTTTATACTTAGTTAAAATAAATTTTATACTTCGCATAAAAGATTTTAGCTTTGATTTAATTTGAGTCGATTTGAATTTAAAATAGACATATGTTTCTATTTGTAGAATAAAGAGCACGAAAAATGTTTATAATTGAAATGCTTAGTGTTATAAATGTGACGACGTCATAAGTTATTATAACAGATTTAAGCCAGGGTATGTAAACGCACACGGATGGCTCATGTGCAAGCGGACGTGTGCGTAAATATGTACATATTTCATATTGGAGGAATAGGAATTCATCCATGATTGAAGGAAGTCCTTACCGTGTTTGTTAACACTTGATGTTACTAAATTATGTTGGAAAATATTCTTATGTTAAGGTTAAATAACTAACACGTGTGCGTTTATATACCCTGGTTAAAACAATATAGATAGAAATTATTGAAAAAAATTGGTTCTGTGTTTAAAAAAAAACAAAATTTCATTCAGGTAAATTTTTATCTTGTTTATGTTCGCTCAATCGGGGTTTCAATGGGCAGACAGATAGACGGAAGATAGAGGAAGTGGCCCTAGTAAATAATATATGTTTTTCTATGTTGTCAATTTCGTATGTTATCAATCTTCATCTAGACTACAAATCTTTTACAAAATTTCAAAAATCTGCGAACAAAAAAAAAATTTTGTTGCCATCGAAAGCAACAATCTGTTGCAAAGCAGTTTAAAGAGTGAACAGAAGAGAGCAAATAGAGATCTCATTATGTTTGCTTCTGCGCAGAAACGAGCGTTGTTGCTGCAATTATTTTCGAAATTACTGTAGTTTCTACATAAATAAACTCTGTACAAAAATAAAAGACAATAACAACAACAACGATAATTGCCCAGATTTTGTGTGCAAAAGATATGGAAACACCAGCGGAGCACAATATAGAATAGAATAGCAAGAAAAAGGTATTGAAGGAAAATGTTGAAAGTATAAAAAAAATGTACATGGAGATATTTCTCCCACACGATTTGAAGTTTAGCATTCTACTGAAAACTCAGAAACTCAATTTAAAAATAAGGCGAAGAAATGAGTCTCTAGCTTTCCAAAAGTAGTTTACTACTATCTGTTCAACGAAAATCTTTAATTGGCAGAGTACTTAATAATGATAACGATAATAGACTGATTTTAACGAACGGGAGGTGGCGCTCACAACTTAATATACCCTTTCGACTACGGGTGTAGGGTATAAAACTCGAAAAGACTTTAATCCAAAAGAATTTATTTTAAAAAATTTTTAGTTTTTAGGTCGACGATTGCGTTACGATTACGCTCACGCTGTAATATCATTCATTATCATCATTAGTCGATAACAGCTTTCTTTGATAAAACTTAATTTTTGAACTTAAAACTAGAACTGAATCGAATTCACGAATTCACTCTAACATGCTTTCGTCAGCATACAAAAAACACACTATTATGATAGGATTAAGCATGCAGATATCGTCAATTTTTAGTGAGCACTCCTAGTGTTGTCTAAAAAAATTTCAATAAACAATAAAATTTTATTAAAAATAAACTAACTTATCTATGCTAAGGTTGTGAGAATTATGCGAAAAAGCGAGAGCATTTATTATGGAAGAAATACAAAGAACTAATCATATTGTTTAAAACTAACGCGGATGTAACAATTCTATGAGCCCTACCGCAATAAAATATAAAACTGTCAATCAGAATCTAACCAGCTTTCAGCGAAAATAAACATGTCCGATGCAGATAATCAAATAAGTTTTCCAAACTGAATAGTATTAGATAATAATAATGGTCAGTATCTCGATTATTAACTTAACAACATTATATTTTTTAAAATATTAAAATAATTTAAAAAAGTACTTGGAATGGTTTAGTATGCAACATACACAATGCGTGGTGTGGCAAGGAGGCATGCGGATAAAAAAGCGTAGACGGCAACAAATAACAGTTGTCGGGCAGCATATTTAGCAGCACAACAATATTAAAAAAGTCTATACCTCTATATTTTGTGCTGCATGAGTGGATTTAGGCATTTGACTGAGGTTCGGATTACATTTCTGCACCGAAGTGTGATTCGTGGAATCGAAATATATAGTAGTTGTATTGGCAGAAGAGGCGGGGTAGGAGGAGGGTGCAGCGAAAGATTGTTGGTGATTGGTATAAAGCGCGGCATTACTTTGTTGCTGACACATGAAATGCAAGTTGTAATTGGAATTGTTCCCAGATTTCGTATGTAAAGTTTCTAACGCTTTATGCCCTTGTTTACATGTTGACGTATGTTGAGCAGCAGCAGCAGTGCCCATTGCAGGTTGGTGCTGTTTGCACGAATAGTTGTATATATCGAAAGGATGATGAGTGGCAACAACAGCGGTCGGATGAGGGAGTTCAGCTCTAACAGGAGGATACGCTGATAAATTCTGTTGTTCATATAAAGTATGTTGTTTCTGCTGAAAGTGGGGTTCAGGTTGCGTTTGCGGAGATGTCTGCTGCCGACAAGACGAAACAAAATGCAATTGCTCTTGATGTCGCTCAAAAGAGTTGATACCAATTTTGTTTTCCTTGTTGGTATTTCTTTGTGTGAATGATCTGAGCTTAGCAACTGGTTTAAATTCCTTTGGATGCTGCGGCATTATGTATTTATTAGGGACATTTGCTGCTGATGCGGTATGTCGTAATTTGTTTATTTGTTGTTGCGTTTGCATACGTACAGCTGTACTGTCATTCATTGCCGAACAGGCAAAAGAGCTCCAATTCAAAAATGGACGCTTATGTTGCGGATGATGTGTTGTGTACTGATACTGAGACATTTCCTGTTGCTGGCGTTGCAGGAAATGTTGAAATTTTCCTTGTCGCTGATATTCCAATTGAATTTGAGATGTTGAATTCGATTTGCCGATTGGAAAACACTTTTTCATCACTTGCTGTTGTTTCTGGTGATGTGCCTGTGATGGTACTGGTATTTGCGACGTTGATGAAATTTCATCATTGATTTTGTTAGTATCACCTCCAATTTCCGGCGACTGATAATGTTTAATAACTGTGTTAATTTCGGATTTCGATATGGATTGTTGTGGTACCATATTTTTTAGCTTTGTAATAGTACCCATTTGTTGATCGATAATGTTTGGTATCGTTTTTGAAAGGGACTGCGGTATCGCCCTCTTGGTACTTAGTTTTGAGTCTTCATTATGATCATTTTCACACTTTTGACATTTTGAAATATCTAGGTTGCTAGAATGTTGCTTCTTTCTGACATTAGAACTAAAAGATGCCTTTGAATTAGTTTTTTGTTGTAGTTTCTGTGGTTCTTCAGCTTCCAGATCTGCAGTTATCGCTTGTACATGAAATGATGTCGTACATTTCGAAAGGTGTGAGCTGCAACAATTTGTCGTTGCCACGCTGCTGCTGCTTATCGTGCTGTTGCTCTTCTCCAACTTACGCTGAATGGATGGAGAGTCTCTAATGATGCTGTTTTTGTTTTTATCTGTACTGTTTTTGATTGTTGTTGAGCTTGCGGCGGTATACCGTTGCTGTGGCTTTTTCGAATTTGTTTGATGCATCTGTCTTACCAAAAACTCAGAATGAGACGTCGGCTGTACAACTGTAGAAAAGGTTTCATTTGTTTTTAATGACTTCTCAACCAATGAAGACGGAAGGTGCTTTACTATTAGTGGATTATGTGGCGCACTGCCGAATACACTAAAACTAGAACTTTTGTACAAACCATGATAGGCATTCGATGTAGAAGTCGTGGCTTGATCGACTTTAGTTGCTGGAGACAAAGCGTCCGTATTTTGCGACAGCATGAGTATCGCGCTATTTGAATTACTGCGACTTAGCGAAGACAGTTGCTTCATGTAACTTGGTATGTGACTCTTATTTAATAAATGAGCTCTGTTGTTTGTGACAGAAAATGGCTTTGTTTGTGACATCGATTTTTCACGCGGAAAAGGGTTTGGAACATGCGACAACGATACGCTTTTATTGAGAGTTGAACGTTGCATTAGCTCTGGTCCGGAATGAATTTTGACTGGCACCCGACTGGGAACTGTTTGCGTTTTGTTGATACCGGGCAAAGCTATTTTTGATGGTGAGCCTTCATTGCAGTTGACCTTGTAGAAATTCTTCTTTGTAATTTCTCTCCGCATCTCCATGTCAAGGTGACTTAAAGAAGCATTCTTTTGCAATTTATTGGTTTTGTGAAGTTCCTTCTGAGCCGCCTCAGCTACGGTTGGATCGAAGATAGCTAATTTTTTAGCGGTTTGCACATCTACCTTAAAAGAATTTTCTGAGCAGCCTGCGGACGAAGCGCATATTTGATCATGGTTCCAAATAGAAAGCTTGCGGGCTTGGTACTTTTGGCATGAGGCTAAATTCTCAGACCAGAAATCATTTATAAGCTGTTTATTCAATGAAAGGCTGGGAACTGTCGAATTTACTTTTTTCGTTTGGGAATTATATGGAGTGGATAACTTTAAAGATGTATTCTGATTTGCGGATAACGTTGAATCCTGCGATTGTTGTTGCTTTTGTGTCGAACACGGCATATGCGAGCTAGAAACACTACGTTGTAAAATTGGCGATGTACTAGACAAATCAAGTATAGATGGATGGAATAGACGCTGTTTAAAACCATTGTTTAATTTGGATTGATTAAATTCTTCTTGTTGTTTCTGCTGCGAATTCCAGCAATTAGATAACTCATCTCGTTTTGGGACCGTAACTGTTTGTCTCGAACTAGAATTGACTAAAGGGGACTGTCTGTGCTTTATGCGATCGTAGAGCTCTTCACACTCCTGAAATTTTCGATGTAATTTTTTATCCAATTCACTATAGTCAGGCAGGCTTTTAAGGTACTTATTCATCATTTCGATCTCAGCGTCGTAGAAATCAGCATCTATTTTGGTGTCTTGAGCTACAGCAGGAGCGTTTTCATCGAGCATCTTCTGGTGTACCATCATCTTGTCCAAATCGGTTATAGGCATTCGCTGTTTTGAGGATGAATTGACTTGTAGGGGTTTGTCACCGTGCGCCGGTTCAAGATTCGTTACCACTGAAGACGAACTTCGATTTTGTTTTTTGTAATTTTGGGTTATTTTATAATTTAATGCAGAGTGTTGCTGGTGTGATTTTAAAAATACTTGCGTTGAAGGTTCCTTGGGACTTCCTGACATATTATGCAATTGATTGATATGATTAGTGGAATTATTTCTGGGCGTTCGCATTGGTATAGGTGGTGGTGGTGGTGATAAAGACGGCGACGATATAGAAGACAGCGAAATGGTTGATGCTGGACTGTGTGCCGTTACGTTATGCGCAGGACTTACTTTGTAAGCTAGTGGAACATTTTTTCGTGCTAATTGTGGGATAGAATTCGGACTGCTGGCAGTTATTATATTCCTATGCTTTCGTGCGCACTGTGGTGATGAAACAGGTGATCTAAGACTGACTTTAGTTTCCATCATGCTAGATGATATCACACTTTCCGGATGAGAGACTTTTTTTTGATAACATTGAGATTGTGTCGTAGATTGTGCATTTTGTTGATATATGTTTGTACCTACAGATTCTTCTGTTTTATTGGCGAATTGATGTTGTTGTTTAGTTGCGCAATTGTTTTCCATTATATGTTCCTGCGTGTTACTCCTTATTAGTTGTGCTAATTTCAAAACTATTATATTTTATTATTTATCTAATGATGGCACTGGGACTAGGGGCAAAAATTGCAATTATTTTAATGACTTTGTATCAGGTATAGTTTTATAGTTTTTGTTGTTGCTTTTTGTAATTCGATGGCATTATCACATATTCAATTGACAATTTAATTAACTTATGAGAATAAATCAACACTGAAAATAAGACACTGAGTTTTTGAAAAGGGGGCCGGGGCGTATCAAAAAAAGGGGCATCTAAAAAAAAGAGAGCTACACTTTCTTCTCTCGCTTTGCTTCGCCATGACACCAGTTAGTTACGATTAGTAGAGCTGAAGAAGAGGATACACGCACACTCTACGAACAAATTAGGAAAACTTCTTAATTCTCCAACATTGACTAAAGAAACGACGCACAAACAAAAACAAACCTTGAGATACTGTTCCGGTATTTTACCATTCTTGGGTATTTGAATTTTCTTAATTATAATTATTTTATCACCCTGTATTTTCTGTATAGTGATGGGCACTCCAGGTTGGGGACGTACAGGCTTGGGCACTTTCTGGTTATCCTGATTAATAAGCGTGCGAACAATTTGTGGTCCAGTTAGTATACCACCAGAAGGTTTTGCAAGTGTAGTAATGGAAGTAGCCGATTTTTTTAGTGGTACAGGCTTTATTTTTTGTTTAGGAACCGGATTATGTTCCTGATTTTCGTTTCGTACAATCGACAGATGATACAGCGGTTTATTATCGTCAAGAATACTTTTATGTGGCTCCTTCTTTTTTTCGACCCTTCGCAACACAAACATTGGGGCTTCTTTCCTCTTTACCATAATTTGAGTCCGTGGGGGTGAAACTTTTTTTAGGTTGACTCCAAGTATAACACCTACTGGCGGCGGAGTTTTAGTTCGATGCACAACTTTGGGGCTTGGCGTTTCGTTATCAGTATTACTTCCTTCAATCTGCTCTACGAACGATAAAGAATTCGGAAAGACATTCGACAAGCTACTGCGAAGTCTTTCCATGTTAGGAACAGATGCTGTTTTTGAAATCTGAAAGGTAGGTTCCGGCGATATTGGAACGCCTGTAGTGGGAAGGGCTTCGTCTATAATACTAGTACTGGGCACCGAGAGCAAGGCAGAACTTATACTACTGATGCTAGTACTATGTAAACGATCTGGAGCTGCACTACGCTCATGGTGTGTAAGCACATAGTCACTTATTTCGTGCGAACGTTCCCGACGTTGCAAAGGCCGCAATTTGACCGAATCAATAATTTCAGAATCATTTTCGTCTTCAATAGGTGACCTCGAGTTAGTGGAACGTTTGTCACCGAATATTGCTTCTGCCGTATTCGACACAGAGTGTAGGTTGGATTTGGGCATGTCATCAATTTTTTTCATTATTCTAACAGGTGAGGTGTTAAATAGTGTTGCAACAGAAACAGTGTTTTGTATTTCACATTTTGCATTTAGTGCCTCAGGCGTTGCAATATCTGAATCTTTTACTAATGCCCCATCTATTTCAGTGGCGGTGGCAATGACTAATTCTGTGGTCGTTATCTGTTTATTGTTTAATCTATCAGTTACGTTGATGACGTTTTTACTGTTGCCGTTTACGATTAAATCGGAGCAATCCATAACGATAACTTCACTCTGTTCCTTGGACATATTGTCGTTCAAAAAATTGTCTGCATAAAGTTGAAACACTTAACGAGTTTTTAGGTTTATATTAACGCGACGCTTGAACGTTTTAATATCAACATTAGTCTGAAGAATAATTGTCGTTTAATTTAACAGCTTTTTAATCTACTAGAAAACTTTGGATAGATGTTTATCGCTTAACAATTTTTTAAGAAATACTTTTGAAGATTATTTTCATCTGAATTAGAGGTAAAAAACGAGCAAAAAAGCTGTAATGATGGCACGAAGTGTACATATCGGATAGACTTAGCTTCCTTTTGATTCAATGTTAATGAGTTATTTTCGATAGCTTTTAGTTTCTATTTGTCTTGTCTGTTGTTCTTGTACACGTTTAGTTCTTGGCAATCGTTAGCATTTATTAATTAATTGATATTACGTTGACTGAAATGTAAAATGAGCATTGAAGTGCATTCTTTGGCAAAGTTAAGCAAATGACAGCGTCGAAATTGGTCAGCGCCGTATATAATATGTCATTTTGAATGGTATTCCTGTCATATGAGTACGAGTATAACAATTGAGAACTGTGATATATAATTGACTGAGAGTTTAATGACAGCGATGTATAATACCAATATTTAATATATGTACATATGGCAAAGAAGTCGATATAATAAACTAGAGATTTGTGTTGCAAATAAATACAAGCAACAGTTGGGCTATAAAGACATCAGGGTCTTTATCGACTGTACTTACATATTGTATATTCAATTTCATAAGTAAAACGATAGTGGCGTTTTTCCGATAGGTGGGGTCAACTGCAAATAAGTCTGGCAACACTGATCGCAGCGATACGACTGAACGCTTATTAGAAGGATAACACTTTGGCCGAAATTAGTGCAGTGGTTGGAAAGTTGTGTACGTTTGGAAATGGAGAACAATTATGAAAAATTGCTCTATATTTTGCAGTATCATTACAACAAAGGGAAAAACGCTGCGCAGGTTTGTGAAAGAATTTGTGCTGTCTACGGTGAAGGTGCCTTATCAAAATATGCTGCGCGGAAATGGTTCGCTTGCTTTCGCTCTGGTAATTTTAACGTGAAGGATGAGTCACTGGTAAAGCTAATGAAAGTCCGGCAAGATAAGCATATCAGTAGTGTCGATATTGGTATGGAGCCAGGCACAAAACTGTTTTAAACCATCTACACAAGGTTTTCTACCAAAAGAAGCTCGATATATGAGTTCCTCATGAGTTGAGCAAGAAAAACATGGTAGACAGAATTAACATCTGCGATGCGCTGCTGAAACGCAATGAAATCGAGCCTTACTTGAAACGTGTCATAACCGGTGATGAGAAATGGGTCACGTATGATAAACGGAAGCGTCAAAAATCGTGAGCAAGGAATGGAGAGCGGTCATAAACGTTCGCAAATCCAAGATTGGAAGGGAATCGTCTACCATGAGCTACTTCCAGTTGGTCAAACAATTGATTCTCAATTCTCTTGTGAACAACTAGAGATTATGCCAGGCAATTGAAAGAAAACGGCCGGAATTGATTAATAGGAAAGGTATTGTCTTTCAGCATGACAACGCTCGACCACACACGTATTTGATGACCCGTCAAAAATTACGCAACTTGGGAAGTTTTGAGGCATCCACTATATAGGCCATGCATAGCACCGTCAGACTACCATTTGTTCCAATCTCTGCAGAACTCTCTGAATGGAAGCTGCTTTCAAAAGAAGCCTGTGAACCACTTGATTCAATTTTTCAACCAGAAACCACAGAAGTTCTTCACTGATGACAATCACGGCTCAACCCGAAAAATGGCGAAATATTTTAGAAAATAAAATAGCACGTTTAGTTTAAATAAATTCATTTTCAGACTTTAAGAAATCAGTTGAATTTTGCTAAAAAAACGCCACGAACTTTTTCTCAGATACAATATTAAAATGTTTCAAAGTTTTTCAAGAGTAATTATCTGTTTAATTAATTTTAATTTATGTGAACTAATAAATACTTAAATACGCATTAATTTATACTCAAAAATCCTATGGTACTATGTGTGTTTTCTAATTAAAAATTACCAAACAATTTGGTTATCTTTATAACACGAATCCGGAAGAGTTTCCTGATAAAATATTTTCTATTTATTCTATCGTATTTGACCTAGAAACTGAGTTTAAAACTGAAGGATGTTAGGCCTGGCCAAAGCTTAAATACCCTACACCCATGGCGTATGGAAAAGTGGACGCACCATACCCATCTTTGAATAACTTTATAGTAATTTATTCACAAATATTCTTAAATTAAAATTGTATAAATCTTTATCTAATTGGAGAATACTCATTGAAATTATTCGCTATTTAAAACGCTTTGCATTAAGAATCGAAAGGGTATTTAAAGACTAATGATAAATATGCTGTTTGTCTTCGAATGGTAAATTTGAACAGAGTGAAAAACATTTGAATGTAAGATTTATCAAAGTAATTTAGTGAATTTTAAAATAGTCTTTAATATTTGCGTCAAGTTTTACATTCTTTTAATTAAGTCAACTCAATTTCAAACAAGGAAATACTTTTAAAAACATCTTTAAATAGGAAACGGCCAACGTGCACGAGAGAAGAAAGTTTTAGCGTGTTGAAAAGTTTTGTTTACAACAATATTTCGTTTATTCCGAGTATGAATAATGTTAAATTTTAGTTTCACCGAAAGGGTTTAATTTTCTGCCATCCAGAGTACCCATTGTACGGTGAATCATTCGCTGCTTCTTCTATTCGCGAGCAGTTTCTTGTTGCACTCAAAATCGAAAAGTTTTATTTTCTTCAATGTTATGTTTATTTTTCCATTCACGTTGTTCGCTTTTTTAAATTTCCTGAAAATAGACGTGATGTGCTCTATAAATAGCATCAAAGTTTCTTTCGGTGTATACAGGGTCTATAATAGCGAAACAATCGGTATAAATTCGGCGTTTGAAAATGGTTTTATACAGTAGATTGTTAATTTCCTGCGTTTTTAAATCTCATGAGTTTCAGCTGTATTTTATTTTATTCGAACATTCTGCATGCGTTTCACAGATGCATTTATTTTTATACTATTTTCGAAAATAAATTATATACACATAAATTCAAAATTATAAATTGCACTTTAATCACTTTCTTTTTCAAAATTAACTTTTGATTTCCAGTTATGACATGTAATTAAATACATACGTATTTTGAATATAATTTGTATACATTATTTTTATAACGATTAAAAATAATAAGGATTGACTTTTTCAAGTATATCACCCTCAACACTCTAAATAACAATTAAAATCACTTTTTTAATACCAAAATATATACACTCTGCGGAGAATTGAAAATCTATAGTAGAAAAACTGCACAAACACACCCTGAAAATTTGTTCACTTAAGTAGTTTCGAAAAAAGTGACAAAAAGTATCTATACTTATATAGCGTACGTATTTCTGGCAGGCGTACACAACCGTCGAATAAAGATCTAAATTTTCTTCTGATTTAGATAATCGAAAGGAGTGCTCAAAAATGCTCACTGTCGCAATAGATGATCATGAAAACTTACAATATGCATCTGTATATAGAACCACTCGCATACGACTTCCTATTCTCTTTCTTGCATGAACATCTCAGACATATTCCCATATAAAACATTTGCAAAATTACAAAGAAACAGAAATTTTCGAAAATTTTGAACGATGACGCTTAAAATGGTGAGATGCTAAGAGAGGTATACGAAAAAATTACTCAAAAACTGGGAAAATAAGACGGAGAATTAATTGTGATAGAAAAAGCTGTGCACTCATTTTGTGTGTTGTTGCATCATTATTTTTGAAATCTTCTCATCTATAGGCGAGCATTGCCACTGATTCCAGAAGAAATAATTGAATTAAAGCAGTCAGCATAATAAAATTAGAATCATATTAAAATTTAAGACAGAATTGAAAACAACGAAATATAAAGACAAAAGACAAATTTGGCAAGTAACTTTATACAGGTATTAGATTTATAGACATAATGTTGCGTCGCTAATCTCGGTCACTGTTAGCTCTTTTACCATCCCAGACTCTTAAAAGGACTTATAATACAATTTTAGTGTGTCTCTTTGTCCTCATTGCTCATTGCTTATTATTCAATTATACTGTTCCAAAAAAGTTCTGAGTTGAGTTAACATCAACGTCTTTTCTCAATTGTGAATTCAACGAACAAACGGTCGGAAAGGGCTAAATCGACTCAGAAGAGGCTGCTTATCTGCCAATAAAATAATAATAATCTCGCGAGAAACGATTAACAAATTTTTTTGTAGAGTAAGAAACAGTAATTTTTAACTGCTCGTTCGCACGTAAATCCGAACCTTGGTTAATACAATCCACAAGACTTAATTTATGTATGTAGAAAGCCCTTATTAAAAAAAAATATTACTTAAGAGTTAAGAAAAGTCTACACAAACCTGAAAAGGTTATATCTTAATACTCGTAAATGGCCTGAAGGTCCAAGAACATTTCAGAATTAATTTAATTACTGCGGCATATATAAATAGGATACAACACTACGTATATAATAAATACTATTATATAAAAAGTATTATTTTAAAGAACTACACTTTCATTCATTATAACCACTTTCTTAGAGGTTTAGATATTTTATGAGAGGTGCACAAAGGTAAATAACGCCAATTCATTAACCTTTGTACTTTTTGTAGTAACTACAAAAATATATTAATTAATATAAAAATTGTAAAATGTTAAAGTGCGAAGTATTAGTTTCTACTAGTGATTTTGTAATGTATTTGTTTTTACTAGCCTTTATTGGCTAGTTTTTGTAGTTGAATTCACTAGTTTGGTTTACTATTATCTTTTTCCTGTATTTAGTATGAAATGCTTTTACCTTCGAATGCGATCGTCGCGTTGCATTGCGTCCAATGTCTCGCTCGTCCTTAACACGATGACGTCTGCGAGAGCTTGAGTTTGAAGTTTCATCTCTGTAACGAAATTTATGGGCACGTCGACCAGAGGTTGGAGACTTACGGTGTGAACGTTTAGAGCGTTCCTTGCGACGACGAGATGAACGATCAAAGCTGTAGACGCGTACACACAGGCGACAATGTAAGGAGAAGAAAAAAGAGAAAAGTATTCATTATAATATAAATTATATCACGTTTTTTCACAAGATGACCTAAAAACATTAGATTTTTTGGGATATTTAAAGCCTTTTAGCATCAGATGATTGGAACAGTTTGTCTTGAGTAATTACGGGTACGCCTTGTTACTGTCCTTGTTATTATTCCAAGTACTAAAACCCAACTTTGACAATTATCGGTGAAAGCCCAAATATTTATTTATTTTTCAGCTTTCTCTATCGTTTGTACTGAAAAAATTTTCTATTGTTTTGTTTTTTAAAATTTGACAAGCAAATTTTTTTTTATTTAAGGAGTATGTAACAGACAAATTAAGAAACCTTTTTAAAGTCTAAACTTCCAGCCAAAATAATAATCACACGAAAACGAAACTTTGGTGCACTGTATAGGTCTTACGTATTCCACGATCGTTACTCTTAGAATAATATTCATCACCACTAAAGTAACATTTGAGCAAAGCTGATGCCTCTTTTTTTCAAAACGCCAGGTTTTAGGCCAGGTTTTACTCAGGTCTTTATCTGGGTTATAGGGAAATTTTAAGATTTCCCTCTAATTTGAATATAGCCGACTTCACGAATTTCGGAAAACGTCAAAAAATAAAATTGAAAGATAATTTTATATGAAGACCTGTATAGTTCATTAAAAAAACGCGATTCAGATTACTTTACGTAGGAAAGATTATACAATGAAGTTGGGCACGATTTCGATTTTAGCGAAATTTCCCTCGTCGTTCGTTTAATGAACTGGATCTTCAGTTCATTAAAAAAACGCAGCTAATATGGGGGTCTGGGTGCTGACACACAAGTGTCAAACTTTAAAAGTGATGTGAAGAAGTAATTGAAAAGACGTAATATTTTAATAACTGAAAACAATTAAAAATAATAACAATGATATGACTGTTTCATTAATTTTTTGCTCTTTATGCCTTGAATTGGAAGCACAAAACACTAAACACAAAATTATATGTCAAATTTACACAGGCTCTTATGGGATTCAAGAAAAAAATTAGTTATCTACGAACATTTGTGTTTAGATAAAGAAACGCATGTCCGTGAGATAGCTCTATTTCTATTTTGACAGCTTTTGTACACAAGCTCTTCTTCTGCTTCCTTATATATTCAATTTGTTTATAAAAAGGAATTGTCATATTTGTTTCAGAAATTACAGAATTAGTTTTTGTGCACGAGGTCCAATTGTGTGCGTGTTTTAAGCAAAAGATACAGAGACAAATGTGTTTAGTGTTTTGTGCTTCCAATTGTGTTCAAGGCAATAAAACCAGTAAGAGTGCTTTCGCCCTGGCTGAATCTTAGCTACCCTATACCTAAAAGTTTTGAAAAAATTTAATTGAACGAAATAGTTTTATTTATTTAAAAATTTAATTTTTATTAAAATTAAATTTAAATTTTTAATTTATTTATATATATAAATGCGAAAGTCTGTCTGTCTGTCTGTTACCTTTTCACGGGTAAACCGCTGCACCAATTTTGTTAAATTTTACATGGAGCCACGGGGATGGACATAAGCTACCTATTTTAAAAAAAGTCAACCTCTGAATTATTTAAATGGGCGTGGCAATGACTTTAATGCCCATAAAAACTTCACATAAAGCCAACAATTTTAATCTCAGTAGGAGCTGCTTTTAAAGCTTTTGAACAAAATTTATTCAATCTAGAGATATTAGAAATCATTTGGGGTTTAATTCAGAGTGAGTGCCGGAAACATTATACCGAAGTAAAAAGCCATTATACGTGTATGTGTCTTTTACTAAAAACAGTAACAAACATCTAGCGAAAATTGCAAATGATCGGTGATAAAATCTGAAAAACATCTAGGTAGAATTGGAAGTTCATTGGATTCAGGGCGAGTGATAGAAAAATTCCCATAAAGGTACAACTCCTGGCTATCACTTTCACTGGAATTGTTGTAATTCCTGTGTAATAAATAATATTGTATCACGATATGCTGCGTAAGCGTAACTTCAATTTAGCGCGGACTCGCAATGACTGTGACGCAGAGCATCACGCATCTCTTAGACCTACAGAGACGTTGGAGCACTCGCAAGGCCTTAGATGCAGAGCGTCATGGATACATACTTTGAAAATTACGTTCACATATTCACATTATACCACTGCCCACTACTCTACCACGCGCACGAAGTCGCGGGTAGGTAGGTAGGTAGGTAGATTGGGCTGTCCCGAGGGACACACTTAGACCAGTTTCGGTCCCTTGTGATACCCTATGGATCTTTATATACCCCTAGTCGAACCACGAAGAGCTATTAATATATCGGCTTATGTCCTTTATATTAATGGATGCTATCTCACATAGATTGTCGAAGAAGTACGATCCCATGTGGGTGTTAAGTCTACGAGCCAGCGCAGGACAACTGCACATCAGGTGCAGGACGGTCTCCTCCTCTTCCTCATCCATGCAGCTTCTACAGAAGTCGTTTGAGAACATCCCAAGTCGCCTTGCATGCGTGCCAATAAGGCAGTGTCCGGTAACCACCCCTATCACTCGACGAGTGTTTTCCCTGCCTAGTGAGAGGAGAGTCTTCGTGTTCTTCAGGTGAAAGAGAGGCCAAATTTGCCTTGCAATGCTGCAGTTCGACCTGCCCTCCCATCTCTTGTTGGCTTGCTTGAGAGCTGTTCCATGAGCCATCGTTTGCAGGTAGCTATTGGCATGCCCACGATATCTCTGTTGGGTGTAATGTTCAACGTAGTGCCCTGGCGGGCGAGTTCATCCGCATAGCAATTTCCTGGAATATCCCTGTGTCCTGGTACCCAGCACAGGCTTATTGAGAGCTGCTCTGCCATCACGTTTAGAGATTGGTGGCAACCTTTTACCACCTTGGACGTGGTGTATGTCGATTCCAGGGATTTAATGGCCGCTTGGCTGTCCGTAAAAATACAGATATCGGTTGCCGATATCCTGCTTTCTTTAAGCCACGACAGTGCTTCGCGGATAGCGATTACCTCCGCCTGAAACACGCTGCAGTAGTCCGGAAGACGAAATTTTTCCGCAACCCCGCAACTTTCTGAGAAAACCCCACCTCCCACCCTGCCGTTCAGCTTTGAACCATCGGTGTAAAACTGTATAGCCCTTTCAATCGGCTGTGATACATTCTCCCAATCGCCTCTGCTTGGTACCATCGTGTTAAATTTGCGAGTTGGGAGTATGAACGGCTTGATGTAGTCTAGGTTTACAAAAGAGGAGGGCAGGCCCTCTCCTATTTCTGGTTTTTTCTGGTGGCCAACGGATCTGTGGGCCCATTTTTTTATAGAGCGTTCAGCCTTACGGCCGAGGTCTTGGCCAGGAGTCTTCCCATAATATCCAGTGGGGGCAAATGTAATATCGTCTCGGGTAACCAGTTAGTTTATTTATATTTTTCATTGCAGAACAATAACATTGTAGAGTGAAATACAAACTGAAACTTGAGGAAACATGTGGTTATACGGAAAGCTATGGTATAATCACATTTAATCACAGACGGTTATAAATACAGTGGCGTAGCTACAGTGGGCGGGGCGGCGGTACGCCCCCGGCGGCACAATTTCGGGGCGGTAGCTTTAGAAATCAAGTATTGACTTATTGAATTGTAGGAATTTTTGGGGCTTCAAGTTGATTAACTGTCCCGGCCTCCATTAGTCCTAGCAACACCACTGTATAAATAGTAGGCGTCGTCGTTACCTGTTTTCAAAACAAAATAACTAGCTTAGTAGTTTTATTATTGTGTTCAAATTTAAACTTTATTTCCGTGGTAATAAACTTGTTTTTATGAGACACACACATTAAAGAAGGCGTGGCAAATATATAAAAGTATATATTCTTGATCTGCTTCACCTCCTGAGTCGATTTAGCCTTGACCGTCCTTCTGTATGAGGAAATCAGGATTACACGACGAAGAATAAAGATATCAGCAACGCATTTGGCTCGATATTTTCTATCATCAGAAACATGTCCGTATTGGAAATGGGGAAAATCTGACCATTACTTTTTAGTGAATATAAATTCATCCATGCTTACAGCTCAATTTCTCAGCTTGCAGAAGTTCCAGCACCAGTTCCAGATGCTGAAGTAGAGGATACTCAGTTGTAGGATACGCTCAAACCGAGGTATCATCCGAACCTACACAAGAAGGCACGGCTAATTACACTAGAGAGATGCCTCAACCCCAACAGGAGTGAATGTCTGCCGAAGTCGAGCATGAGGAGAGACGAGTTCCCGACAGGTTACTCTAACCAAAACAAGGCTCGACCCGGACGTGTGAACCGAAGCACATGTAGCCGAGGATCTGGCCAACGGTTTTGCCACGTGCCATCAATGACGGAATGGATTGCGATCCTGTGACACCTACGGACGCAAGAATAGACCAGTTTATACAGATGTCGGGCGATCTCGTTTGCAACGTCGATGTAACTATGGGATCCGAATCGGGAGAGCTTACTACGGTCCAACTGTCTGAACACGATGAGCAAATCAGGTAAGTTGAGGACATCCTAACGAATGACTTCGCCAGCGTGGATCACATGCTAATACGCTTTAGAGAAGAAGGGAAGCTAGACGATATGCTGTCAATTGATACCAATTTCTGGGAGGCCGTGGATGGGATTGCCGATGCTACGCACACATTCGCCCTAACATCAACGAAGCCACCAGCACTTTCCAGTATCTTTTAGGAATTGATAAATATTTTGAGTAATGTTTCTTAAATAAGAATGCGGAATATTTTCATATTTCAAAAATAAAGCCCTTGCAGTGGCTGCTACGCATAACAAAAAAAAAATGAGAAGACAACAGATAAGAAAAATTTTCAGACCTTGCTTCGAGTTTGTATACATGCGTTAGTGTTTGACGGTCGTGAGGCAGCCAAAATGTTAGCGCTAACGTTGAGGCGTACGTGGATCGAAAGCTGTTCCACTTTTTGCAATCAACCAATCAGAGTGTGTGAATCTGGCGTTAAGATGCCTAGTGTGACATCCCACTATCGTCTCCATTTCTATGAGTTACACATTTCGTGACAAGGTGAATATACCCTTAATCTTAAGGTGTAGGGTATAAAAACTACACAATAAGATGGCAATGGCTCAATGGTCAAATGGTAGAATGTTTTTCACACATTAATTTTCTTTTGGGTTATCCTGAGTACACTATAGGATTTCTTTTATACATCATACAATCCCCATAACATTAACCCTCCTTTAGAATAGTAACAGCTCATTGATATTGGATATGTGAGACATTATGGGCGCCTAATTTAATTTGACTTAGATTGTCATTATAATCTAAAAATTGGATTTATACAGGGTGTATACAAGAGAGGACAAAAGGCTAGGGCGTGTAGTTTAAGTCGAGAGAAGAAAAAAATCGTTTGGGCGGGGGTAGGGGGTAAATTTCCCCCCGTTTATCTTTGTTAAAGTGTTGCTACTTACGACGATGACTCTTTTGATATATGAGACGAATTTTCGTCCGATTCACGTCGGCGCCTTTTAGCTTCACCTGCTCGATTATATTTAGAACGTAGATGCCTACAATTATTTAAAAGATTTAGAATAACTAAGTTATTATATTAAAATTCTTACGGCGATAGTGCGTCTCCTCCGCCTGTTGCTGGTGTAGGTTCATCAGATTCAACACGCCTACGTTTATCTCTACGCTCAACCGATGATCTTTCACGAGAATGATGGCGTCTACGTGTTCTTGGCATCTAGATTAAATAATTAATTATTATACATATGTATGGTATATTTAATTTTAATAACAATTTACAATTAGCTAGAGATTTATTGTATATTTTTGTGTTAAAAATAGATACTTCAATGTTCAAGATCTTTCGAATTCCAAAGGAAATTGAGGTCGATACAAAATATTGGAGTAGGTGTTTTAGAAAGCGAAACGAGGGCATTGCATTGTTTGTTTCTTATGCAAATATTACACTACGAATATTGTTCGGCAAAACTATGAAATGGTTATTGCTTTCTGTACAAAGTTGTCAACTCAGCTCAACTCTCAGCTTTTAGAGTTGAGTTCATCTAGAGAGGATGAAGTTCTGCGAAGCAAAACAAAATTATTGTTGTCGATGAAGACAAACTTCTCTGAACAGTATGAAACGTCGACTTGATACTGATGAATTCGTCGAGGACAAACCATGTTGGTAGTGTAATATCGCCATTATACACACAGTATAATCCACACAAGTTACTTTGAAAATTTATTAACTTAACCTTGTATTAACCGATACAAGAATTTATGCCCCGTTGTAAAAAAGTTTTACAGGGTAGGCTATTGGATAACAAATTAGAAGTTCTGCATACACAGAAAAATTTTAAAAAAATATTTGTAGTGTGAATAGAGTGTTGCTTTAAAGGTACGTTGGTAACTAGATAGTACTAATTTTATTAAAAAGTGCAAGTTTTCAGTTTTAAGCGTACGGAAATATTATAATTGGTGTATATAATTAAATATTATATTACAATAATTAAAAATATAGACAGCAATATAAATATCCTCTCATAAACTGGTTGTAAGTCTGTATAATGGTCGGCTGTTCTACCAGTTTAATTTTTTGCTCTTTTCGATTGTATATCTTTGCATTTGCATTGTCGTGCCAACGGAAAATTGGAAAGTTATTTGTTTTGTCGAATTTGTATTCGTATTCCCCTTTCGCTAACTACTTGCCGGTCTTTAGCATCACAAAACACATTCGATTGTTGCGAATGATTCCAGTTGTAAAAAATCCTCTTTCATTCAGCAAACACATTAAATAATAAGAAGTCAAACATTGTCAAAAAATACGCAGTGTAGATCAGGACGCTCCACACAATCCAAAAAATTCAACACTGTTTGAGCGCCGAGACGAATTTGCTTGTTATGTTGGCTGCGGCTCCTGCATAAGGAATTACTTTAAATAAGTACCCTTCTGATGAGGTCAAACACCAATTCTTAAATCCAAAACGTAAACGGTTTATTGCGGATAAACATTTCGGCAGAGTGACGGCCGAAATATGGAACCATTTGCTCGTCGATTGATAAATTGTCAGCAAATACTCCGTACTGCATATACTTCTGGTTTAGCATATCAAACAGAGGTCGCAATTTCGATAGCTTATCATTTAAGTCAAGTTTTGTATTATCATTTTAGTGCAGGTACTTTTTCATATTCACAAAGCTATTATGACTCATAGCTTGCTTGACCACTGTACAACCAAAATCACGCTGGCTAGACCAATATAAATAAGTTTGAGGCAAGTTATGGTATCCTGATAACAATAAAATATCCATGAATCCTTTGTACCATGAACAGTGGTACAAAAACTCTTATCATTGTTTTACATGGCGTATATGTTTCTTTGCTCTACTATATGGTTAAGCATTTCATCAAGAAAGAGCGAAAAAGTTTGAAACAGTGACTTTCCATCTGATAAAAAATTTTAGTTATTTAGACGGAAAAATCCTAATGCATATAAATATTTTATATGCAGATTAGCGGGGACATACCTAAACATTCTAAACACCGTTTGTGTCATTCATAAAAAGTTCTATATTTTCGGTTGCATTTCATAACTAATTCGGTTCGTCTTTCTCCATTTCAGAGTGCCAAAATCTTCCAAACGTTTAAATACGTTTCTAGTATATATTACTTCACCTCGCGAAGATTCTGCGAAATCAGATCCACTAAAAGCCAATTTTTCAGTGCTCGTTTAAACAGCGTTTAGTTAAACGCCAAATAAAAGAACTGAGATTTGAGTTTTACAGTGCGAGTTTAACTTATCTTTGTTAAACGTATCTTATCTATATTTCATAGCGAATTTATCTAAATGCAACGAGTATTTAGCATATACTCGTTACTATAAGTTGATGTTTCAACCTTTTTTGGCAGCACCTGTCAATATTTTCATTTTTACAAAGAGAACAGCACATTTGTTCTGGTGCAAACAAACAAAATTATTAGCATAATTTTGAACAAAGGTAAATGTCTGTACTCGAAGAAACAGCTGTTTTTTTATCTATTAAAAAGATAAATTTACCGGAGTTTAACTGAGCAATATTGGCCGGTTAAACGCCGTTTAAACTTGTACTGAAAAACACAATGTGTCGTTTAAACGGAGGTTAACTGAGAAACGACGATTATCGAGCACTGAAAAACTGGCCCTAAAAGTTTCATATTCCAACTACGTATTCAACTACGGAATAACGGTAAAACTTGTCGCCTTCTCTACTCATTTTTGAAAATGTTTACAACATTTATTATATTTAGTTTAGTTTTATGTTTTATTTATATTTAGAAAAAATAGTTTTAAAGGGCTAAAAAAGATGTATCTGGTTAACTCATTGCTAAACCAAGTAAAATCGTAAAATTTTAAAAAAAATGTATGCAGTTTTATAATAAACTGACAAATGTATCAAAAAGCGCTAATACTTTTTTAAAAAAAAGTGACCATGTCGGGACGCAGGCTGGTCTCCGATTTTTTGGTTGTTGTTCTTTTTCACGGAGACTCGAACATTACATTTACTCGCTCTCGTCTGGCTTTCGAGTTACAGCCTTTTGAAGTTGGTAAAATTTAGACCTATATCTCAACATGTCCTACATGTTATGGGTATCGTTGGAAAGGTATGCATATTAACTTTCATTTACAGTATCGGCCAAAACCTAAGCACCCCCTCAGTACATTTTTTAAAAATGATAATTTTTTTAAGAAAACAAAGTTATTAAAATTTATTTTTTTTATTTTTTTATTTATTTATATCTTTATTATTGAAAAACACAAACTTAAGGAATTCAGAATTTAATAAAAAAAGTTAAAATTCAAAAAACATTTTAAGTCGCAAATATAAGCGGACTAAACTAAAGCACCCCTAATTTCAGGTAAAAAAAAAAACTATTGAAATCAATATTTCGTTGCGAATCCTTTATTCTGGATGACACACGCACATCTTTTAGACATAGAGGATATTAAATTATTAATTATTAATTATATCAGGTGATATTGCTTCCCATGCTATTTTTGCGGCTTCAAATAAATTTTCTTTGGTTTTGCAATTTTCTCGGTTGATTTTTAAGTTAACGATCTCCCACAAGTTCTCGATTGGGTTAAGATCGGGGGATTGGGCAGGCCAACGGAGAACTTTTATCAAATTGTTCTGGAACCACTCCTTAACCACTTTCGACGTAAGTTTTGGGTCGTTATCTTGCTGGAATGTCCATTTAAGTGGCATCTCTTCTTCAGCATAAGGCAACATAACGTCTTCTAATATGTTACGATACATGAAACGATCCATAATTCCTTCAATCTTATGAATTGGCCCAATCCCTTGTCCAGAGAAACAACCCCAGACGATTATGTTGCCGCCTCCATGCTTTTGCAATATTTAGGATTCAATCGTTGTCCATTTGGTCTGCGTACACGTCTTATGCCATCTGAATCCTTTAAATTAAACTTAGATTCATCAGAAAACAGCACAGTCCTCCATTTTTGGACACTCCAGTTGAGATGGGCCTTAGCGAATTCAAGTCTGGCTTTTTTATTTTTTGACGATATGAAAGGTTTTTTGCTGGTCGTCGACTGAATAATCCGGCCTCTACCACCCTTCTGCGAATCGTTCTTTCGCTAATTTTTAAATCTAAGCGGTTTCGTATGTGACTAGAGGATGCTGTAGGATCATTTTGGATTGTCCTTTTAATTAAGGAGTCTTCATGTCGCGAAGTTTCACGTGGCCTTCCTCCAGAATGAGTAGGAGATGTGCGACCAGTCTGCAAAAACTTTTTAATTAGCCTAGAAATAATTGATCTGTTGATCGAATATTTTGCACTCAATTGATGTCATGATAAGCCGGCTCTCCAATCATCAAGAATTCTAATTTTAAATTCACTTGAGTACTTATTGCGTGCCATTACTCTTATCTCAACGAAAAGTTTAAAACAATGACAATTTTCGCATAAATTCTAACAAGTTCTTTTTCTTAACACTGCAGCTTAATAGCTGCTGCATTTTTGGAGTGTACCGTTAACTAATACAGTAATGTCGCAGTAGCGTAGTAAAATTTCCAAACACAATATTAGGGGGTGCTTTAGTTTAGTCCGCTTATATTTGCGACTTAAAATGTTTTTTCAATTTTAACTTTTTTTTATTAAATTCTGAATTCCTTAAGTTTGTGTTTTTCAATAATAAAGATATAAATAAATAAAAAAATAAAAAAAATAAATTTTCATAACTTTATTTTCTTAAAAAAATTATCATTTTAAAAAAATGTACTGAGGGGGTGCTTAGGTTTTGGCCGATACTGTATGTCAAACAATATTTTATCAAAAAAGTAACATTTTTCAAAAAAATTAAAAAAGAATTATTTTTTTTCATTCATTATTTTTGTACTAAGCAAAATGTATAATTAACCTATATACCTAACATCAGGATCGAACAGGACTTTAGTAAAACAGTCATTTTAGAACTCAAAAGCACGTAAGTACAAAACACTATGAACAATATTCAGAATTTGAACATTAACGGCGGTCAAAGTTATTACAATATGTATTGTTTTTATACATGTTTCGCATAAGAGGGGACAAAAGGCTAGGGCGTGTAGGTTGAGTCGAGACAAAAAAAATGGTATGGGAGGGCAATTTCCCCCCGTTTAGGGGGCAGAGACCATTTTCTAAAAACTAGACTTAAAATCGAAAAAAAATTAAATCTAGAGAAAATCCAGAAGTGTCTATGTTTTGTAGTTTCCGAGAAAATTCAAAATTACGAACTAAATTTCTACCCCAGAGCAGTATTCTTGCACATTTGTGCACCACTAAAATAAAACACAAATAGCCACAAATTGGGGATTGAGTATGCTTCGTAATTTTCACTTTTTTCAGAAACTACAAACACAGATCTTCCGGTTTGAAGCATTTTCTCTAGAGTAGATAACCGAATTTTCTACTTTGAAGAAAAATTTACACATTTTTACATTTAAAAAAAAAAGAATAAATGGACAACACCAATTTTTATTGCTTTCACCTAATTCCGGAGTTATAGCGCTTTGAAGGTTGAAAATTTCAGGCCGATGGCTCCTAAGCTTTACGAGATACCAATGTTATTGCTATTGTTGAAAAGGTAATCGATCTTTCATTTATGTAAAATAATACTTTTGTCTCAATTTTGGAGAAAAATGAAATTTTAGATTGTTAGTACTCGTGATTTTTAGGTCGTTCGTGATCGAAATTTTGACCAATAACAATTCCTAATTAATTCGTTTTTATTCAAAAATAATATAAAATTTTAAATTGGTTGCTCGGTTATGAATAGCAAGAACTCCTCCTCTTCTCACTTAATTAACCAGGTCAACCAAATGGTGGGATTTTTCATACAAATTTTTTAGTTTTATGATCGCGCGAAGTAGAATGCAAAATAGTACATACGAGTACCTGACTGATATTTTTTTTAGGTATAGAAAAACATATATATTCTTGATCAGCGTCACCTCCTGAGTCGATTTAGCCATGTCTGTGTGTCTGTTGAAATCACAATCGCAGGGGAACCTGTGATATCATAATGAAATTTTTCAGAAATATTGTTTCTTATGGTGTGTATGGTGGTCTTATGATGGTGGTTGGTATTGAAAATGGGCAAAATCGGTCAACAACCAAGCCTATTTTTTATTAGAAATGTGATATCAGCGTTCTTTTTTGAGTTATGACAACTTCATTCCTAGGTATAGAGTAGCATTATCCGTTAATATGCCAAATATGGGCGTGATCCGCCCACTTTTAGGTTACACAAGCAAAAAATGTCTTAAATGGTTATATTGTTAAATATATAAACTTCCTGAATTAAACTTTACATAACAATTTATTTTGCAATAAAATATTATAACAGCAAAACTGGGAGCGTTCCGCCCACTTTTAAACTACTTATACAGTGTAGCTTATGAAAAATGTATTACCACGGATATAAAGTTTAAATTTGAACACAATAATAAAACTACTAAGCTAATTTTGTTTTGAAAACAGGTAAGGAACACGCCTACTATTTATACAGTGGTGTAGCTAGGAATAATGGAGCCTGGGACGGTTAATCAACGTGCAGTCCCAAAAATAAATAAATAAATTAAAAATTTAAATAAAGAAATCTATTTCGTTCAATTAAATATTTTGAAAACTGTTAGATGTAGGGTATCTAAGATTCGGCCAGGCCGAATATAGCACTCTTAGTGGTTATAGTTACAAAAAAATTAATGAATTAAAAAAATAGTACTAAAAATCTAAAATTTGTAATCTAAATCTAATCTAAAATACTTTACGTAAATGAAAGATAATTCGATTGCCTTTCCAACAAGTTATAGGCCTAAAATTTTTAAATTTCAAAGAGCTATAACTCCGGAACTAGATGTGAGCAATAAAAATTGATGTTATGATCAGCGCCAAAAAGAACAACAGCAACATATATCTCAACAATATTGGTTAGATCGACAAGCGTCTTATTTAAGCCGGAACCATTGTACAAAATCTAAAATTGCCTTTTTCTCGAAAACTACAAAGTTCTCGATGAAATATTGTTTTACAAAAATGAAAGATAATTTAACAGTACCCATGACATGGAGAAACGTACCACTCATACTTTCTAAGATATAGGTCTGAAATTTTCCAGTTTCAAAGGACTGTAACTCTGAGACCGGAGAGGTGAATAATACTGATGTTGTTGAAAAACAACAATAAAATCTGAGGTCAACCTGCGTCGTCGACTTATGCCAAAAACATGCCAACAACAACAACAAAATCTAAGCGCCTCAACGGCGATAAACTTAATCCAAGAATAGATATCTTCATTTTCATAAAATTCTTTAAATATATTTTTTGACCTTTTCTACTTAAAATATTTTCCTTCTTCACTTTTAGGAAAAAAATAAATTTTACTTTAAATCACAACACGGTATTAAGTTTAATAGTTAAAATATAGTTCTACTTTTATAATTTTAAACACAAAAAGCCTTATAATGTATAAACACAATTTTCGTTTTTCACTCCCTTTGTTTTGTGCTTTTCGTAGTTTTTTATATGTTTGAAGTTACAAACAAATAATATACAAACAAAATCCGAAAACTCACAAAACAAAATACCTAAAAAACGAAAACGCGTTTAACAATTATAAGGCTGTACATTTTTTCCAAAATACTACAGCCGCACAGCAAACACGACTTTCTCTTAAATACACATAGAATTATTTCGTTCTGTCAATTCATTGACATACAATCATGGTTGCAGCAGCTAAAAACAAAACATACTTCGTACTTCTTTCCATTTGGGAAGAAAACGTATCATCCTATTTAGTACTAAAGGATGTCTGTAAAAGGAAGCACTAAGTTGTAATAAAGGACACCGAATCAAAATTTTCATTACAAAACAAAAAAAAAAACACTGGCACAAATCGTTAAATGTTTTTGGGTGCACGTGTTGGTGTCATATTATGTTGAATATATTATTTCGATGTTATTAGACAATTTTAATTACAGTTCTGTGTGAAAATACACACGCAACTGTAATTCACTGTAATTAATTCACAAATAATTTCCACAATAATAATACACAAATAAATCAGTATATATTAAATGCCACAATGTTGCGACACTACCACAGCGACCTTTTTCTGTGATTCTCACAAAATCATGCATCAAAATCTCTGGATTTTTAAAAATTCAGAGGAGAAATTCTTAAAATATTGAATTTCTGTCTGCACACAATCTGTGGTACCTAAATAAGTGCGTCTTGCATTGCGTTCATCGCTACGACTTAATAACAACGCTGTGCTAAGCCGAAATAACAGCGTTGCGTCAACATATGTTCTGACAAAAAATTTTTAAACAGTCACAGGCAAAGGAACATTTTGTTGACATATGCCACCCACTTCACTTCGTAGCGCATACCAAAATTGGAAATTAGAAGTGCACTCCGTCAGTGCTTATTTCAGCCATTTCCATAAGACTGCGTGTTCCAATTTCATTTTGACAGAAACGCAACGCACGACGCACTTATATAGGTGCCGCAGAATGGCGCTCTGAAACTTAGGCAATGGCTTACGAAAACCTAAATTTCGCCTTGAAAAGCTTCCATTGCAAGAGTCTGGCTAACAGACTTAAATGGAATTCATTTAAAAACGTAAAGGAAATTAAGACAAACAATTATAATGTAAGCTTTTCGTTTGTATTTCAGACCTTCGTTGTTTGCAGACAGAAAATGTTGTTATGTGTACAATATTTGAAGCATTTTTATAAGTCATTTTTAAAAACGCAAAGATTTCATGTAGCGCTCAGTGCAAATGCGCGGCGACAAAACTATACACAAAACAAATCCGACATACAACTTGCAAAACACGAACAATTTTATGCTAGACGATAGCCTTTCTGCTTTCGCGTCGTTTATCAACTTTTTTCCTGGAAACTGCCGATCTATTATACAACGCGTACGCAATAAAATCTGCAAGCATGTGAAAATACCAACAACAAACGTTTTTGGTGTTTAATGTATTTCGCTCGATCTTCTGTTATGCTCCGTTGTCAAACAAACGAAAAATTACGAAACGCACAAAACAAAAAGCGTGAAAAACGTAAATTTTGTTTATCCATTATAAGGTTGTTAGTTTCGTTTGCGTTTCAGTTTCCGTTTGCGTTTACGTATCGTTTTCGTTTATAAGGCTGTTAGAAAACCACAAAAAGGAACGAGTGAATAACGAAACTTTTCTTTCAACAGCTTTTACACAAAAAAAAAAAATTTAGTGGTCCTGTGACTTCGAGCAATGTCTCCCATTAGATTTCAAGGCATATTTTTTCAGTGTATCTCTCTCGAACTTTCGGATAAATTGAAAAAATCCCGTGAAATCTCAGAAGAGACATTGTCGATTAAAATTAAGGTTAGATAAAATTTGACAAAGCAACCAGAGACAGTCCTGGCCGAATCTTCAATACCCTACACCTTGAAGTAGGCGGATCACGCCCATTTTCGGCAAATTGGCTAAACCGACTCAGGAGCTGACTGATGAAGAATGTATGTACGAGGGAGGTCCGTCAAAACAGAAATCGTTTCGAAGCTTGCCTTTCTTTACTGTCACGCTATAAAAACGAACCTTTTCTACGCCGCGTTATAACGGTTGATGAAAAATGGATCTTATTCGACAATCGAAAACGTTCGGCCCAATGGTTGGAAAAAAAGAAATTCCGAAACATAGCCCTAATCCAAACATTCATCAGAAAAAGCTTATGGTATCTGTATGGTGGTCCAGCGCCGGAATTATCCATTACAGCTTTATGAGACCTGGTCAATCCATAAAAGCAGATGTATACTGCAATCAGTTGACGTGATAATGAGAGAGCTTTCCATTAAACAGCCTAGATTGGTCAATAGGGATCGTCCAATCCTCTTACAAGACAACGCGCGACCACATGTCGCTCGAACAACGCTACTCAAATTAGAGGAGCTAGGCTTGGAAACTCTCTGTCACCCACCGTATTCACCAGACGTTGCACCAACTGACTACCACTTATTCCAGACATTGGACCAGTTCTTATAAGGAAAATTCTTCAGTTCTCAAGAAGCTGTAAAAGATGCCTTTTCGGATTTCACTGCCTCTCGCCCTGCAGACTTCTTCTCTGGCATAAAAAAGTTACCGTTAAAATAGCAAAACTCCAGCGATAGCTTGGGTGCATATTTTGATTAATCATATTGTTTCTTATTGGAGATCAAATAAACTAAACTTTTGTTTCAAAATCGGACATTTCATCCTTAATGACCTAATACAATAGGAAAGGTTACTATAGTATAAATTCAATGATAATAATTTAATTTATATAGAAATATATGTTCGTACTCTAACAATGTAATGTTTTGTTTTATACATGCGACCATGATTATCAGATATGTTGATGCAAGAGCACCAGGAGCATAGCGCCGGCAGCCTTAGCAACGCGATGAAGTTGTGTTTAACACAAAATTGAGCAAGCAACCGCATAAAGCGATGCTTCGGTATGCTGGAGAATATATTTCGGTGCATCATAATTAATTTATGATCATAAGCGTTACATACATTCGATTCGTATCCTCAACGCTCCTCAATTATTTTGAATTTTTGAATTTTTTTCATCATATCCATTCTCGGTAATTATTTTTTAGAGACATTGTAATATTCTTGGTGTTAGTGAAATTTGTTACTTTATATAGTTGTTCGCAAATTTAATTTGGCAACTTTAATCTCTTTATGAAGTAATCTAACTATGTTGTATTCTACAATAAAAAACGAACTGCAAACTACTTGGAATTTAAATGGAACTTCGTTTTTTTATTGTCCGTCACAGCATTTTGATATTTTTGGCACTAATTTCTTGCCATTACATTTAGCATATTTTCCACTTTAAAAGAATCTCACAATATTTAAAGAAGCTAATGAGAAAAGTCTATAAAATAATTCCAATTTCATATTTTTCTAGTTCTTATTGAAATAATTAATACTTTAAATCAAAATCTGCTTCCACGTTTCTTATATTACAGTCGACCCGCGGTAATACAACAAAGCAAAAAAGCAGGAAGTTAATTTTCTTCATTGGTTCATTATAGAAATCAATATTTTCAGGTATTATCAATCTAATCTAAAATATTATACATACATAGGTAATATTTATAAGTTAATTTTCAAATAATTTTGTTAAAATTTTTTTTCTTTCCAAAGTCCGTAATATCAATGTCTAACTTACATATATATGTATATTTATTAATTTCCTACATATGTATATCCAACATAAGCTAAATTTCAAATACTTCCGATTCAATTTAATTTTTGTTGGCTGTTTTTTTAATTAGGAATATATAATTAGCCACGCCAAAATTCTTAAGCTGGAATTGACTTGAAAATCCTTTAAATATATTGCGAAGAAAAGTTCGCTTGATCGCAATCCGTAAAGAGCAATATCTGGTTTGGAGACTATGCAAAACCGTTCTTCAAAGATAGAAATTCAATTTGTTCAATTGGCGGTAGCACCGAGATTAACAAAATATCCGGTCGAAACAAAAATTAACCGATTGCACAGAGGGAGTATGTATTGTAAATATATGAGAAGAGTATGTACATTAGGGTGCACCTTATTTTCGACCATAACATTTTTACCACGCCGCCCACTAAACTTGTACTATTTCATGAAAAAGTAATTTGTACAAAATTTCAGATCAATTTGACGTCGGGTATACGTGGCACATCGAACACAAAGTTTTGACATAGAAAAAAAAAATTTGTGTTTTATTACTGGTGCAAAAATATGGAAGAAGATCGGTCTGCGGAAGTTTAGTTCGTAATTTTCACTTTTCTCGGAAACTATAAAACATAGATCCTTCCGGTTTGAACATTCTCTCTAGAATTGATTAAAAAATTTTATGGTCGGAAAAATATTTATACTTAATACTTACTTACTACATACTTATTTATACTTAATAATAATAATATTTATACTTAAAATAAATATTTATATGAACTTATAATTTTTTTTGGAATTTTTTTTCCAAATTTTAAGTTTGGCATTAACTTTCTCAAAAACTCTTTGACGTATTTTTTTCCGATGTTAAATCGGGTTTTTAGAAAATGGCCCCTCCCGCCTAAATGGGGAAAATGCACCCACCCTCCCATACGATTTTTTTCTTGTCTCGACCCAACCTACATGCCCTAGCCTTTTGTCTCCTCTTATGCGAAACATCCTGTATAACTAAAAAAAAGGAAACACAAATAAGATGCGTAAAATTTAATATCATAATTTTAAAAATTCAGCTATTAGTTGATTATTATGCTAAAAAAACTATACTGTATCACTATTATTATGAATACTCTTGAATATGAACATTTAAAATGTTCATTATTAAAAATGTTTGCTTCATTCCTTTTCATTGATACAAAATTTCACATTTTTTGCAAGTTTCATATGAATGTGCCACGGTCTTTCTGTTATTCGATCAACTTCATATTTTACAGAAATTATTTCTTTATCCAATGGAACAATTTTAGAGTGCGGTGTAAAAAAATTATGCAAAAAATTTTCGCCAAGTATAGCTAAGGTCCACCCTGATGTACATATACATGTACGTACGCCAGATGTATAGTACAAGGGTATCCAAAGCATGGTCTCCAACATGCTGATGACGACAGGAAACTAATCTCACAACTTTTGGAAACTGCCTATGAGCATCTCGCTGGGACATTCAATTTTCACTTGGCACCCGTTTGTTATGTAGCTTCGGTTTGGCGTTACCAACAATTGCGAAGTTCGAGAAGTTATTCGGTTTTTAACGCAAAACGAGTGAAACATATTGAAATTCATCGCCAACTGAAAGAATTGCATGGCGAGTCGTGAACAAATGTCAAAAACATCCGTAAGTGGTGTAGAGTTTGGAACCGGTCGAACTAAAGTTCGGGACGAAGAAAGAGACGGCAGACCTCCTCAACAGGTATACAAAAACTGCTGCACCGACTACTAAAATGCATCGATCGAAATATATTTTTGAGTTTATAAATTCGGAAATATGTTGCGTTAAAAAAAAACGGCTGTATATAAATAGAAATATAAGCATTACGTTGAATGCACCTGAGCTCAGTTCAATGATCACTGATTTCGTGACATGAAATAACTCCAATAAAATACACTTATTCGCATTTCTTGTTTTATGTATAGTGGAATATACCTAGTGCACATTGCACATTCTAAAGCTACAGCAGTGCACTCATGAGTGGCCATTAACAAAATTTTGAGCTTACCTTTGTAGGTGATTCCTTTACTGCAGTTAAGAATGACAACGATGAAAATGAATTACCACTATTTCCTCGATACTGCAACTGGTTTTGTAAAAAATATCGACCCCAAAAGTTATGCGCTAGTTCCGAGATACGTTTCCAGGTCAAAGAAGTTGGAATTCGTAAGCGAATGTGCATCGAGTGGCAATTCTTGAAGTTATACCTTCGTTTCTTCTATTTAAACACCCTTGGCTTTAAAGATTTGTTTTGCCGCTTGCTTTAAATGGTTGCTTTTCTTTAACACAAACGAAATATGCAAGAATTAAATAAATCTTAATCTTAAATAAGATCTTTGCTATTCTCAATCAAACTTTCGTTGAAATTACAATTTTATCAATTTATTTAGAAAGGCCCAAAATTTAATTATTGGAACAATTTGCTACAATGTCGCTAATTTACGTTACATGTTCTTCAATGGCTTGCATTTTTACTTTCTGGAATTAAAAGATAAAAATGTGACTTACAACCATTAGAATAAAGGACCACATATCCTACCAAATAAAATGCATTAAAAAATGAATAGAAAATAGTGGAATATTGCAAACACCGCACAACTGCTATTATTGTATATTTATTATGTTCAAAGTTTTTGATTTACTTTACTATGAAACAAAAAATGTAAACTTGTTGGCACAGATCTAAATGAAATTATTCCGTTGGGTGGAATATTAATGCTGAGGCACATCGAACAACGTACGCGTCAGAATTTCCGAGCGTCAAAAAAAGTCCAAATTGAAAACGCAGACGCTTGTCAAAATTTGTTTACGTCATGTCCGCCACATCTGCTATACGTTTTCTTTCAGAAAATATGTGGTGCAATGTTGTGCTTCCTTTAAATATTTCCTTTTTAATTATTGCAAGTATTATTTTGAATAGTGAAATTAATAAAACAATAAAATAATAAACACAATGAAGTGAAATCGACATTTCGTCCATTATTTGAAACATTAACAATAATGCACATTTTGCAAATGCTAAGCATAGGGCAATCATTATACGAAGCATAGAATTTATTTCTTAGGAAATGTGGTTTTCCTTTTTTAGCATATATGTGAATAAAAAAATAAACATAAAAATATATGCTTTTTGTTTATATTTCTTGAAAGAATTAGGCACCACTTTATTATTTTCGACGAAGAATATGCAACACATTTCCGAAAAACAGCTTACGCTCGGCGTCAGAGAGAAAATTGAAATGATCCGATGAAAGCGTCGCTCGAGAGCGTCCAAATGTTTCCATAGGGTTTTTAAATATTTTTCGACCCTGACGCTATTTGATGTGCTTCTGCACAAAAATTGAAATTTATACGCTACCATGATTGCAATTTACGTAGTTATTCTACTTAGTAATTAGATATGTATGTAGGGCAGAGATGACGAGATAGTAAGGAGTATGTATCACAAAGGCAAATTCAAGGCAGAGAACTTTTCAACATTGGTGACATCGAACAGGGACATACCGATTGGTTGGACTCGAACTGCGTTTGATAATATTTGATGCTTACGAGGTTGTTGAATTCTGTATGACTTCCTATGTGAATATGCGTAAGAAGAGTTGATTCATCGAGCACTCGGTTGCCAGATAAAGTGTGAAAGAAAGAATCGATCAATTTGTTGCGTACAGCGGGAGATGAGAAGAACGGTGCAATTCATCTTCGTTTTGTTCTTTCACAATAACAAATCATGTACAGCCATCCGTCCGCCGAACAAGCAGATTTGTTTTCAATTTTGCATTTTATGACTTTTGAATGAAATTTTGCTTTTTCTCACTTCGTTCTGCTACAGTTTCGGTGTCTAAGTTTTGTAAACCGCTGGCACGATTTACGTTCCGAGCATAGCGTGCTGTTGAAGAATTTGTATAGGCAGAAGTTATATTTAGTCGGCATATCAATTTCCTATACACTTTATACGAGTAAGATTGAAAAGTTAATGAAGTCAAATTATGAAAATATTTCAGAGGAAGTCTATTTTTTACATTTATTTATTACATGTCTATTTATTTTTATTAATTAGCTCGACTTCGGCTGTTATGGCTTGTAGCTACAGATATATATTTATGCATACCATATAAGTAATGAAACAAGTAATTTTTAATAAGTCATCAATGAAAACAATTAAACAAGATAGATAAAAATCATACAAATAATTATTAACTTATTATTATACATATTAACAAGTTCTTCATAAACTAGTAAAAATTACATTTTAATTCATCTTATTCTATTCACGTACACGAACTGTCAAAGAGAGGTAAAAACTTGCTTTGTAAAACTGTAGTTCGTAGAAACAAATAATGTCAAATAAATACGCTGCACGTGATTACAATACCCACACATCAACCTAGTTAAACAAATGCTCTCAATCTTTTATTTACAAATAGGTGTTTTTTGGAGATTTTTTCCCTTCCCCTTCTATACCTTGCTTCACCTTGCTATGCAACGTTTTTTAACTACGACACCGGACCACCTCAGGAAGTAACCAAGGGCTCACCACGGCACGGGATGCTGCCGTGACCGACGACAAATGCCTAGACTGCATGGGAGTGCTAGTACAAACACGCAGTCGTACGAAACAGATAGTTGGTTGGTAGGTAGGGCTTGTAACCCCAACTGGGGGTTACCGACACCTAGGCCTAGTGGCCCATTATGATTGCCCATAGCTCTATCAGTGGGAACCCTCTATTTCGCGCGCCGGGTCTCCAGCCCCCGCTGCCAGACCCTCCCTGTATTGGTCGGGTAGAGGCCGCGTGAAAGCCGGCGGTTGTAATCAGCTTTAGGAGACTATTACCCGGTAGCTGTGCCAGCTCCGACAAATTATCCAGGAATCCAGCCCCCATAAACTGGTGGCGGCTTCGTGTTAGGGCCTTGCACTGGCAGAGCAGATGTGTTATAGTCTCCTCCTCGTCTATTCATGGCAGCACCTGCAGTGATCAACAACAGCCCCAGGTTTCCATCTAGAAGCCATTAGGCCTATTGGGCAGTGCCCCGTGATCACTCCAACTGCGATTCTCAGCTGCTCCCTCGGTAAGAAGAGGAGTCTCCTCGAGTTTCTCAGAATAATTCTTGACCATAGAGACCGGGTGGTAGCACAATCTGCCCTACTTATCCAGGCATGATTGGCTGCGCTCGTTGCCAGGTTTTCAATCTCTTTAGCCTGGGACGAGATGGGTATACCAACGGAGGTATCAGCCTCTGCGGGACTTAGTGAGGAGCCCATCCTTGCCAACCGGTCTGCCTGTTCATTGCCCTCAATGTTAGAGTGGCCTGGAACCCAGCAGAGCCTGACATTGTGTGTCCTCTTAAGTTCCCTGAGCTGCCCTCTGCAATTCGAAACAACCTTCGATTTTACCGCCACGGAATCCAGCGCAGGCAGAGCGGCCTGACTGTCCAGGAAGAAGTGTATATCGGTGTTCGATATCCGTTCCTCCAGGACAAACTTCCCCGCCTGCTCGATCGCAAATACCTCCGCTTGGAACACGCTACAGTAGTCTGGCAGTTTGTAATGGCGCTCGACCTGCAGCGTGCTGGAGTAGAAACCAGCTCCCGTACCTTCCTCGGTCTTTGATCCATCCGTGAAGATAACAATACCGTCTTGGGGGATTAGTTCCCCTATCGCGCAGTCCTGCCTACTAAGTAGGAGTACCGGGGGTCTGCCCTCAAACTCCAGTCTCGGGAGAATGTAGTCCGTAGGAGCAGACAGATTCAACCCGTGACCAGAGTCGAGCAGTCTAAGCTTCTGAAGAACGCTGGCATACCCGACCCGGGCCTCGTTGCCGGAATAGATCCAGAGGCAGGAGAAATAGCAGAATGTCTAGTCCTGCTTGCGGTGTATTTTTCACTGTTCCAGTGATTGCCCGGCAGCACATCTTTGTACCCCTGTTAGCGTTTTAAGATTGCTGCTGCGCCGCAACGCCTCCCACCACACTAAGCCCCCGTAGGAGAGTATCGGGCATACAATTGCAGTGTACATCCAGTGAACGATAGGCCCCATCTCCCTCCGATGGCCTTTTTGCAGGCATAGAAAGCGTTTAGTCCCTTTTTCGATCTCTCAGCCACGTTATGCTTCCAGGATAGTTTGCTATCCAGGATTATGCCGAGATACTTCACATGACCGGACAGAGGCAGGCATTGGCCGTTAAGACGGGGCCTCCTAAAGTCCGGTATCTTGTATTTCCTTGTGAAGAGGACAAGCTCGGTCTTGGCTGCGTTCGTCCCTAGACCATTCTTTTCAGCCCATCCTGACATTTTTGTCAGTGCGTAGGACATAACCTCGCTGATCGTGGGTAGGAATTTACCGGGTACCAGGATGGCTATATCATCAGCGTACACTGTTGCTCTAACCCCAGAACCCTGGAACTCTCTAAGGATTCCGTCCACCACCATGAGCTATAGGACAGGGGAGAGAACCCCTCCCTGGGGTGTGCCTCACGTGACGCTCTTGCGCAGCACGGTCGTCCCCAAGGATGGATTTATGATCCTGCCTTTCAGGATCTTGTCAATCCACCCCCTAATGTCATCAGGAATGTCAAAGTGGATAAGGGCTTCGTTGATTGCCTCTGGTTTGACATTATTGAATGCCCCTTCAATGTCCAGGAAAGCACCCATAGTGTATTCCGTTTCCAAATGATTTCTCTATCGTAGACACCACCTGGTGCAGTGCGCTCTCAACTGATTTGCCTTTCAGGTAGGCGTGTTGGGACTGGCACAGTCTGTGTGTGATCCTACTTCTGATGTATATATCCACCAACCTCTGTAGTGTCTTTAGTAAGAATGAAGATAGAGTGATGGTCGTTAGCGGAGAAGTGGGCCTTGAGTATGAACACAACCCATACTTCCCTCCATTCCCTCGGGACATACTTGTTCCTAAGGCACCCCCTAAAAATTTCGATGAGCAGCGGTAAGATTGAGGTGAGAGACTTTTGTAACATGGCCGGTATGATGCCGTCTTGTCCCGCCGACTTGAAGGGACTGAACGAAACAACCGCCCACTTTACCCTGTCCTCTTCCATAATGTCACCGACTGCACTCACTGCTGCTCCACAGATGGAACTTTGAGTATTGCTTTGCACCTCCGCTTCTAACCCATGGTCAGTGCAACCTGGGAAGTGCTTATCACAAAGCACTTCCAGGGTCTCACGACTGCTTTGCGTCCACGAGCCACCACGGTACCTTTTCACGGGCAAGTATCCTGCGTAGTCTTGCAGCCTCGCTTACCTCGCACACAGAGCCGCAATATTCCTTCCATGAGTTCCGCTTAACTGTTCTGATCCTGCTCTTGTAGAGGCTGAGCCCCGTCTTGTATAGAACCCAGTCTATGTCATTTGCCGGAGCTTTTGGCCCTATTGAAGAGCGCTCTGATGGCTCTCCTTAGCGCCGCCAACTCTGAGGTCCACCAACTTGGCTTGCTGTTCTTGCGTGGTCGGCTTTTTGGACAGGAGCTGGTGAAAGCACTACGGAGTGCCCCGGACAGGAAACGGACCAGGCTTTCGGAGCTCTGCCCCCTGGGCGTCGCCTTGAAACCAGACAGTTTGGCTGCGGCTAGTTGGGAGAACTTCACCCAGTCCGTTTTCCTGGGATTCCTGAATGGTGCTACCGGTGGTACAAAGACTCTCATATTGAAGAGAATCCTGGAGTGGTCCGAAAAGGAGTACTCAGCGGATACTCTCCAATCTTCAATTAGTAAGTCCCTATCACTTCTAAGGGTCACGTCTATGACTTCGGATCTAGTTTTATTGCTAAACGTGGGAGTGTTTCCCCTATTACAAATTACTAAGTTATACTCTAAAATAATATCAAAAATCGACTCACCCCTCTTGTTGATGTCGCTGCTTCTCCAATATGGGTGGTGTCCGTTGGCATCACATCCCATCACTAGCCTCAACTTGCTTTGAGTAGCAAATCCTGCCAGCGCGCGGACTTGATGCGACGGTGGATCCTCTGCCTCGTACGGGAAGTAAGCGGACGAGATTAGAAGTGAGCGTTCCCTACTCGACTCGCACAATACAGTGGTTAGGTCAAGGGAGCTGTAAGAAGGGAGAAGAAAAGCGTTAATATTATTCTTTACCAATATACAGGTCCTAACCTTCGATGTTGCTTCTGGTACGAAGGTCCTGTACTGACGTGATTTAAGTCCTGCAACCCTCCCGTCTCCCAACCAGGGTTCTTGGACCAAAGCCACGTCAATGTCGTCCTTCGTCAGGGTGATTAGGAGGTCGACCGTGGCCGCCTTACCTTGGTGAAGGTTTACGTGGCCGAAGCCGAAACGGATGAACCCTTTCTGTATCCTGATGGCCTCAAGGGATTTCTGGTTAACCGCGAACCAGTAGTTCCTTCCCCCGTTCTTAGGGACATTGGACGAGAGAATCTCCCAATCCTGTGCCCCTAAGGACGGGTTCTGCTTTCCAATCAGACCAAGCATCTCAACCTGAAGAACTCGAGGCTCTTAGATCGGAGACGGCTCATTCGGCCTGGTCATGGGCCGCGACCCCAACGCTAGACACACAGTGTGGAGCAGCTCTGCCTTCAACGAACGTGGTGAGTCCCTACTAGGTGGGGGAAAAGTAACCGCCTTGACCGCCAGAATGCGCTGCTACTGCAAAAAAAGCTATAATGCCTTTGAAGCCCGTTCATATTCAGGCAGACATGCCAAATTTAAGTGCGATACTGTATTTAGTTTTGTTTTGACAGCTGATTGTTGTTGATGTGTTTGGCAAACGATTTTGGTTCTCTCATAAAACATTCTTTTTTGAGAGGCAAAACGGCGAAGGAAACAAAACAAAAGTTGGATAAATAAAGTTCGAGAGTTTCGTGGTGGCCGCAACTCCACTACCGATCAAGTCGGCAGCGGAAGGCCTTCCGATGCGGTTACAGAGGACAATGTCAGAAAAATACATGAAATGGTGTTGGCTGACCGGAAAGTGAAGATGCGCGAGCTAGCAGATACCACAAAGATCGCTGCAAAACGGCCTCACATGAAGCGGATAAAAATGTTGTTTTTGCAAGACAATGCGCCGGCGCACAAGAGCATCGCGACCACCTCTAAAATCAATGACCAATTGCGGCTGCATCCACCGTATTCGCCCGATTTGGCTCCCTCGGACTATTATCTCTTCCCAAACCTCAAAAGATGGCTCATCAATAAAAAATTCAGCTCACGCGACGCCACGAAGCAGTATTTTGCAGACCTTCCGGAAAATTACTTTTCGTACGGGATCAAGAAGTTGGAAAATCGCTGGAATAAGTGTATCGAGCTAAAAGGGGATTATATTGAATACAATAAAAAAAATTTTTTTCATTCCCAAGGAGGTTACTTTTCACCCCACCTAGTATTTGAATTTATCTTAAGTTCCAATCTCAGTAAAGGTAATAGGGGTAATACTCCCACCTTAATTTTTCCAAGTTCAGGTGAGAGGAAGTACTAGATTTTACTCTTGTGTGCAAGCAGCAGGCTTTTGACAGTCAATGTCTTGATTCGAAAGCAAAAGAAGCAAGCAGTGCAATGCTTGAAATTTTTGTTGTCTTGAAAGTCCGTTTCAAGGCACTTGTGCAGAGCTCTATTGGACATCACTCCCAGCAAAACCAGACTACCCGAGTCGCACACACATAAGGGCTTCTAAGTGCGAAAGAGATGTCGAGAGTACCTTGTCTATTGTATATTTCCGTCTTGTTCTTCGATCGTGATATTGCAAAAATAAACGTCATAAAACTAAAAATTTTTGGTTTTCCAAAAATATTATTAAAAGTGAAATATAGGTACAATACATTTCTTTATTTATTTTAACTAAATTCATTTGTGTATTTAAAAATTACATAAAAATTAAAAGAAAAACATTTTTCAATCATTTATCCTCCGAAAAAAGGAACTTTCAGCGAAGTGTTGAGAAATATAAGCAAAGCAATGTCTCCATTTGCTTATATAACAAAAAGTGAAGAAAGTGATATAGTTGATACAAGTAAATCCTTTCAGTTCATATCCCAAGAAGAGGAATCTTCAAATTCCGAATTTGGGCCAACTTCCAATGTTGATTTTCATAGTCATAGTTTGTGTGATAGTGATAGAAATTGCGATAGTGATAGCGTAGGCAACCTCGGAGTAAAAACTAATATTCGTAGTGAATTAGTCATGGGTTCTTAGGAATAATATTGCCCATAATGCCATTGTAGATTTGCTTCAAAGTTTAACACGTGCAGGTGTGCAGGACTTGCCTATGTCAGCCAAATGTTTACTAAATACGGACATAAAATCTGTCCAAATTGAGTCAATCCCAAACGGAGAATTTCTGTATCTTGGAATACAGAATTATTTTTTATCAAAGTCTTTTGATTTCCTTGAGTGTGACAGTGAAGTGCAGATTGATGTAGGAGTTGATGGACTGAAAGTGTCCAAAAGTTCTAACAAGGTATTATGGCCAATACTTGGCTCAATTGTTAGTTGCCCTAAGGAGAGACTATTTGCACTATTGCTTGTTTTTCAGGGATTAATAAGCCATGCCAATAAGCCATTCTGTAAGCAGTTTTATAAAGAAGTTTTGTAAAGAAGTTTCTTATCTCCGCGAACACGGTTTGAAACTGGGTTTAAATGCGAAACATTGCGTGAGTGCAAGGTTTTATTGAAATCCGTATCGTCCTCTGTTGCCCGAATGACCGGTGAGTCGATGGACGCGCTGCAGATGGAGTTGAAAACTATGTTCCCATTGAGAACTATGGATGCGTTCCATGATTTGGAAGAGCGGCTCTTGTGCGAGAAATTTTCTGCAGCTGTGGTATTTTTTTTTTTTCCATTAAAGAAAACTAATAACATTTTTTCCCTTATTCTTAGAAAACATATTTCTATGCAATCAAAGGCTCGGCATGGAGCCTTGAAAGCAACGTTAAGCAGATTATAACCGACGAGCTCCTGTCGTACTTCAACTGGAACGGAGTGTGGGAGAAGCGGGCGCTGAAAAAATCCGGAGTGTTTAATGATATTTTATATGCTAATTATATAATAACTGATTTCTTATTTTTGTTTAACTGTATCACTTCTTTTAACGATAGATGTATTCAGTTCGAGTGGTCGAGTTAATTTCGAAAGTGAAATGAAAAAAATCATTGAGAAGTCGCACAACAGAAGCACAAAAAAAAAAAACAAAGTATAAAACAAAACAAAGCTGTGACTTATGTTATTTTAAAACCTTTATTTTGTAATTGAAGTACAAACTTTAAGTTTAAGTGTTTTGTATACATAAGTCTGAGATATAATTGAACTGACTGAAATGTCCTAAGCTGTGCCTTATTATGTTATTTTAAAACCTTTATTTTGTAATTGAAGTACAAACTTATTAGTTTAAGTGTTTTGTGTAAGTCGGAGATATAATTGAACTGACTGAAATGTCCTAAGCTGTGCCTTATTATGTTATTTTAAAACTTTTATTTTGTAACTGAAGTACAAACTTACTATTTTAACTGTTTTGTATAAGTCAGGTAGGGATACCCGAATGATATGGGATCGCTACCAGTGAATTAACCGCTTAATTACCTGGTAGCGATGCCATATCGCGATACCCGAATGAAATGGCATCGATTCCAAACAGCTGATAGTGTGAAAGAGCGCACTATATATTTACACATATGAGTTCTTACATGTGAAAGAAAGGGATGCAAGATTTCACGTACACAAAAGTTTCGGGTAGATTTTTCCTAATGCTCTTAAAAAATTAATGGAAACTTTACCCGAGACGTCGGGTAATGCTACCAAGTAATTAAACGGTTAATTACCCGGTAGCTGTCATGTAGGGCTGTTTTAGATTGTCAGTTATAAAAGTTATAAAAACAACAAACTTAGAAAGGCAAAAAACACAAGAAAATTGTCTAATGTTTTTTATTATTGTCTGCAATTTCTGAATACTTTTGCTTAATAGCACGTTTTTCCATTAGCCAGAAGTAAATCTTGGGGCATAAACAACGCAAATAATATGCAATTTTAGCTTGTAAATCACAAATAACGATATCCTTGTCGTTTCGAAGAATAGCAAAAAGTATTTCGTTTGCCATACGATTTGGAGCCATACCTGTAGCAGTAGTTTTATCCATTTCTATAAAAAAGTTCATTTATAATACAAAAAGAAGATCACACTACCCGTTTTTTTACTAACTCCCATAAGTTTCTCCATTTGCTATGAGAGCATTAACCGACAATTGTGTACGTATGTAACCTGGACTGACGCAAATTACTTGCACGCCTTTGTGTGCAACTTCAGCACGGAGCGAATCAGCAAATGCTTGCATGGCATGCTTGGAAGCCGAATAGGAAGATCGATACGGTAAAGAAAACTTGCCTTGCACTGAGCTGACAAAACATATTTTACCAGATCCCTTTTTCACCATGGAAGGTAAAACACCTAGTGTATAAATATTTCATATAAATTTGTATTCTCCAACGTAATGGAGAATAAGATTCTTACATTTTGTCAATGCAACTGCACCAAAGTAATTGACTATCATCACTTTTAAATCTACATCAACGGCGCAGGACAGCACATCAGCACGCACGCTAACGCCACCATTGTTCACCAAAATGTCAATATGATTGTGCACGTCGAGCGCCTTAGCAACGTATTCAGGAATTTCATTTAATTGCGCTAAATCTAGTGGCAACACGGTTGGAGGATATGTAGTAGAATTCTATAAAATAAATCTGTTGTTAAATTTACGCAGGACATCATAAACAAGCACAAACTATTTTAAGTGCCAGCAAATCTCTCTTCACTCTCTCCAACTCATTAATGCGTCTGGCGGCCAAAATAACTTTGCATCCTGATTTGTAGAATAAATGGGCTAGTGCTTCACCGAGTCCGGAACTAGCGCCAGTTATAAGCACCACCTGCTCCAATATATTTTATTAATGCAGTACTTATTTATTAGAAAGGAACTTACTTTCCCTGGTAAATGTTTTCTATAATTTCGCGCTTTTGCGTTTTTCAACAAACTAAATGCAAATAGTGGAAAAACAATTGGACAGCAAATTATTGCTAATATCCAATAAGAAATACTCCAATCACTCACGTCTAAATTCATCTTCAAAACCAAAGTCTTTCATCCATAGCAATGCAAAGCAGAGATAATTATCTCTGATGCAAAGCGCTTCTAACTACCCCGTTTCTTAAAAGTGTATTTTATAACTCTTACGTGATTTGCGTTCAGCGAACTGAGCTTTATGTGTTTGCATTGGTATGTCAAAGCTGTGTATACACAGTGTACACTCGGATATTTCTTTTCATCTTATGATTTTATGGCTTCCAAGATTTTGTTGTGATTTGTGTTTTGTTTCTAACTTTGATATAAATACTAGCGTTGTTGTTGGCAAAATTGTGTAGTACGATAATAGTAATACTTGTGGAATACAAAGTTGGTGCTCAACTTTACCATTGTGGTAGCTACAATGGCATATGTAGGGGACGCTGATGCAGCTCCTATTTTGTTGTTGTTTTTGCCAGAGATAATGAGATAGGACACTTCAAATTCGCCGCTTCAAAAATCGGTTTGACGTCTATTTTTTATGAGCTGTTGAATTCATGTACACTATGCGTGAGAGCTACCATATTGTTGTTCTTGTTTTCTGTCTTTCAGTATGTTGAAATATCAGCTGTTTCATGTTTCACCACGGATTCGTTTAGTTATGAAATCAGCTTGGCTACACGCAGCATCATTTAAACGGTTTCACTACTGGTATGTCGATACCATCGGTGGCTACACACTGTGGTTTCTCATTTGGTTTCACAACTCGTAAACACGTGATGCCAAAGTTTGTGTGAAATTGACTGAATATCGAAATGTAGGCCAGAGTGAGAGAAAATATGAACACGCGTTCGGCAAACTATGTTGATCTTCTTTCGTTTGACAACTGCTTTCTTGTGTGCGTGCAAAGAAACTGAGAAGCAGGGTCTATTTTCAAAAATTCTCTACACTCGATACCAGAGTATAGACTTTTCTCTTTCTTCCTCATCTCTCTCTCCAACGAACTGAGTGAAACCGCTTTTAAAAGATACTGCATATAGCCAAGGCCATTGGCTTTTAAAATATAAATTTCACCATATATAAACAAAGGTGGTGAAGTTTCCCAAACCTAAAATAGTAGGTGCGAACGGTTGTTTGGTCCCCCAAGTGCATGAACAACGTATAACAATACATAATTTTCAAAAATATTAAAAACCAAATGAGAAAATATAAATGCGACCATTCTGGAATTATTAATCGTAATTTTCTTTGTCAAAAGGTGAACAACTATGCATTTGTAACGAAAAATTAGCACAACGGCAACTTTATACCAAAGTAAAAATAAGAAATAAACAACCAATACTTGGTAAAATATGGAAGCATATATTAATTACCATTATACGGAACGGGGAGTTATGTTTTATATATATTTTACACATATAAAAAGGATAATGTTTTTATTTATTTGTTTTGACGTTTCATAAACGAACCCCTGAAAAACAGATATCTCATGCGTTCATGCGATCAATTTATTTTCGGCGAAGTACAAGTTTTTTGCAGCGAAGTACAAGTTTTTCACAGCGAAGTACAAGTTTTTTGCACAAAATCACAATTTTTTATCGTAGTGTTAGTGAAAATGCCATTGTGTTTTGCGACGAATTCGAAGTGTCCTATCTCATTATCTCTGGTTTTTGCTGTTGTTTTCCACGGAGACTTCAACAACAAAACTTCGGGCCTATATCTCCGAAACTATAAGAGCTACATATTGTGGGCATGGTTGAAAAGGTATTCAAATTATTTTTAATTTATTTCCAATTTTGTTGTTGTTGTTGCAGAGCAGATAGGGATCCGAACACCAAATCGTGTTGTTGGTGTAGCATGTGGAGCAGACCCCAGCAAAAACAATTTATCTTCTGCTCCCCTCTGGTTTATGAGTTATGGCGCTTATAAATTTGAATTTATTTAACTATAGAATATATCCGATATAGATATATACCGTTAGAAAGGTAACTTAAATACCTTTAATTTAATTATCCCTTATTTATGTAAAACAACATACTGCGGAAAAATGTTTACAGTTCAAGAAAAATTAACCTCTTTTAATAAAATTTTGTTCCATTCATTAATTATTTTCTGAACCCACTCGAAGAAGTTGTTGGGTGAAGAAGAAAGATCAGAAGTTCAACCAGTGCATTTACAGTTCTTTCGAAAGAAATAAAATTGCAGAAATTACCTAAGCATGTCTGAGTATAAGTTCAATATATTATTAAACAATATATTATAATTATTCAATGTAATGTCTAAAAACGCCGCTTGCCATTAAAATTAGCTCAATTTGTATGAAGTTTCCATTCGTTTTTCTTTATTTTTCTTAGTAAAAAATTAATGAATGGAAACAAATTATGTAAAAAATCGTACATTTAATTAATCTAAAAAAGTAAGAGTTTTCGCTAAATTTTGTTTTATATAAATGAAAGACAATTTGAATGTCTTTCTAACAGTAACCATGTAGATAACTCTTATAGTTTCGGAGATATAGGTCTGCAATTTTCCAACTTCATACTTATACTCGGAAATTGGTCGAAAGGGTGTAAAGCTGATGTTCTTGCTGGAGTTTCCATGAAAAACGACAACAACAACAAAATCGGATATCAACCTGCGACATATGCCGAAAAACGTTTACTTTTGTAGAAAAATGAAATTTTAAATTTTTAATAAAATTTTTTTCATTCATTAAGTTTTCTTCAAGTAAAATGTGTAATCTACATTTATCTAAATGATAGATAAGTAGAGTTTCCTACCTTTCTATGGACATATACTCGTATATTATTGAAATCGGTGTAGGAGTTTAGGAGAAAATGGATTTTAAAACTCACCCATATTACAATGGATCAGATCAGACTACCCAAAAAACTAACTATTTTACTCCGTCGGTAGATTTGTTTGGTGCTATTTTACATTGCAAACATATAGAACATAAAACTTCCATTTACTTTCCGTAGTATATTATTATTTGTCTGTAGTAGTAGTTTATGTATCCTATGTATGGCAAAAAACAAATAAAACATGAAGAAACTTTTAAGATCGTTTGTTTTTATTAAATTTAACATTTATTCGCTTTAAAAACGTGTTTCTCCTGTCATCTGCCAAAGGAAAAGAGAAGAAGCCACACCAAAGATAATTATCTCTGGCCACACAAAAAGGGAAACTCGTTCGTTTCGTTTTCTTATAAAAAGAAAAAAGCGAAGTTGTCATGAAGTTTTTGCCGTCATGCCGTTTGCTAAAACCGCTAACTTTGCCTTTGGGTGCACTAAAATGCGTAGTGTGTTTTGCACGCTGGCTCACCGAATTTGGCCGTCTTGAGCTTTTACAACGTCCACAATCGTGCCTTTTGGTCAAGCGTTTCTAGTAAAATTTTCGCCGACCATTAAGACGATATCTACGACTGATATTAGCGATTTAGCGATTCATTTGGTCTACTGTTTATAATGGCCACATATTTCTTTATCCAACGCTGCCAAAAACTGTCAGCAAACAATTGCATGTCTTTCTAGTTTTGTCGTTTGTTAGTGTCACTGCGGCTATAGGCCACTTGAGAGTCCAAGCAGCAGGTGGTTCGGTGTAATTGCCTCTCCTTTTGGCACAAGTCGTCTTCAAATACCGCCCATATGGGCCGAGGCAGGAGGGCTGAATTTCCATCTTGTCAAACCTTTGTGCGATTTCTCAATAGTCTATGACGGCAACCTTTGATTTTGCGGCTACTTAGGCTAGAGTAGTTTTACTCTGCATCCAAGTAGCACAATGCGGCATACGCTAGCTCGCCCGCATCGACGAATATGTGTAGTTATGTGTTGACTTCTTGACCGATGATTGGCGCGTAACAACGTGTAATTATCACTTCTGATATTAGTGGACCGACAGTCTTCCAATGTTCCCACTTGTCATATAAGGCGTCAGTTTTACCAACGTCCCAACCGATGCCAGAGCGCCAAATTTCTTGGAGTATACTTTCCAACCCGGTTGTATAGGTTAGGTTAGGTTAAACTAGAGGGACTCCCTAGAGTCTTTCGGCCGCAAGCGACCGGACGCACTTAGGCCTTGTGGCCCATTGTGCTCCTCCTACGGAAAGGAACGGGGAGAGGGGGGGTGTGGGGAATGGGTATCATTTCCGTTTCTAATCAAAGAACCCCGTGCCCTGCACGAAGCTCTTTATAGCATTCCAGCCCTTGCGGCCGACTTCCTCAAGGGTAGTTAACTGAGTGGAGCCCAGTGTTTGTAGCCTTACCCTGCCAAATGCAGGGCAGTCACATAGATAGTGCTCTAGTGTCTTTGGGTATTCCAGACAGGACCTGCACAAGTCAGATTCCATGCTACGTAACTTCCGTAGGTGGCCTCTGAGTTCATTGTGTCCTGTTGTAACCCGGTTGTGTAGCACGATAGAAACTGCGACATAGCTAAGCTCATACTAAAGTTGAGTTCGATGTCCAATTGTGCATACGAAAGCCTGCTTTGATGTATATATATTAACCTGCTGTGAAAGCTCAAGAGCTTCCTTTTCCTCGTCAACACTATCTATGAAGTCGTCGACACAATGGAATTTCTAAATTACTTCTACAGCGCGGAAATATTTATTTCTGAAACGTTCGGCATTAACGTTGCGTACATATTGGCCAATTCACGATGCGCAACAGATCCAAAACGTTAGCACGAGGCTTTACATAAACGCTTGATGGTTGCGGTTTGTCGGTGTCATCGCATCACAGGAACCTCTGGGCGTGCACATCGGCCTCTTTCACATTCATTTGGTAGAACATTTGCACAATATTGCCTACTATTGCAAACTGGCCATTTCGAACATTCACAAGTATGTTGCCAAGCGGATTAAGGAGATCTGGACCTGGCAGCATGAATCATTCAAAGAACAACCGTTGTCAAAGAAGTTCTGCTACATATCGATCATTGTTCTCTTTACTGCGAAGTGCCAGTTATCAGTCTATAAGGAATGACGGCTTAGCTTGTGTATATGACTGTATTGGTGTGTTCCCGAAGTGTGGACAACGCAGCGCAGAGCGGATCCGCCTCGCCTTCTATACCTAACCTTTGTAGAATTTTAGTTTCGACTAGCGTAACGGAAGTCTCTTAATTTAAAAAGGCGAATGAATCATTGGATGAGTTTTTATTAGGTCATTAAGTATGAAACGTCCGATTTTCATAAAAGCTGAGTTTGAGAGTTGATATATGTGACACTTGGCTATAAAGGTTTCTATGTTTTTTCTCATCATGAAGGTTCATTATTAAAGTGGAAATCCATAGCATGCGTATGCGTGTGCGTGCGTTTGACAGATAAGTGGAATACACACGTTGTTATGAGATGAACTCCATAGGCACGCATGGAAATGCAACCGCACGCAAGAAATTCGAACTTAAATTCGAAAACGCATGGAAGTAGAAAATTTTCTACTTTCATGCGTGTGGATGACAGTTGACACAGCAATCAACTTCAAATTGTTTACGTTTTGTTGAATTGGTAAGTACAAATTTTGCTTATGAATTATGTTTAATTTAATATTTTCTAATATTTTTGTTTATATTTTACAGAAAATGAATGACGAAAACTTAATCAACGAGGTGTGCGTGCACAAAAATATATATGTATGTTAAAGGAAGCGTTGATTATCGGATCAAATTGAAACTTCCTTCTTCCTTTCATTAATTCAGTGTATTGCATGTATACTGCAATTACACTGCCAATTATCATTAAGAAAAATTCGAAATCGTCGCCCATACTTGCGCTTTTTACACAAAATTCAACCATAGTTTTCACAAAATCATTCACTAATAATATATTAAACAGCTGATTGAAAAACGCACGCGCGCGCATGCTATGGAGTTGCTAGTTAGGTACGCACGTAAATGTTCGAAAACTCCAAATGTCAAACGCACGCATACGCATGCTATGGAGTTCCACTTTTACTCCTTTAAACTCATAGTGAAAATCGTAATCTTTAATGCTCGAATTATCTTCGGCACCATGCCCAGTAACATAAATTTACTCCGCACGGTTTCCAGTGCCTGACCTAAAATAGCTTTGCAGGAAATTGTTGCAATTTGGTATGCTCCTCTACATTCTCCATGTACTTCCTGTTTGATACAATCTATGTAATCCTGCAAGTTTCCTGTATTTGCTTCTTTTGCAGCTAACTCACATCCCTGTATAAATTTATACACCTCACCTCTTCAGACTGACTGTGTTTCTGAAAACAGTGGAACTAGACTGTTTGTGAACTTAGCTATTTCTGCTATTCCCATCTGATTTAGTTCTATGCCTGACTGATCTGCCCGACTGTAGGAGGAGTGGATTCTTTATGATAGAGCGTCTGCTGGTGAGCTAATTCTATTTCCTGTGTTAAAAGTCTATTCTGTTCCTTCAATACCTGTATTCTTTTGTATGGTTTATCTAAGGATGTAGTCTTCTATCGGTTTTTGGTCGAATCCCTGTTCTAATGTTTTGTTTAGCGTTTCTTCGGTTAATCTCTTTTCCTCCAACAATTCCCCTAGTTTTTCGTTACCGTTCCCTAAGTTTTTATGTCCCGTATCCTTCGTCCAAAAGGATAACAGCAAACGTTATGTCGTTGATCCTTCTACAAGATCAATCAAGGACAATGGTGAGAGAATAGGATTTTAGTTGTTGATCCTTCTACGTGAAGGAGCACGAAGAGTGGTGCCACCGGCAATGAGGCTCAGAAAGTGTGGTCTTTTGCCACAGGTACTATAGTGCCGAACTTGTGGATTTTACCCATATTCTGGGTTTGCGTTCTGCAAACGAAAACCGTGGTACCTTCATCCAGCTTTAAGTATATGCCCATAAGTATTTGTGATAACAACGTGAAGCGCTGAAATTGCCAGAGCAATGATACTGACCTACAACAATAATAATGTTGTGTTGTAATGAAAATAATAATGTTCTCTCGCTGGTATCGCTGTTATTAACTCACTCCATCATCTTGCGACAAAATTTTTGGTATAGTATGGTATCGTAACAAACCAAAGCGGTTTACCTTTTAAGTTATCTTGGTTTGTAAAAGCCAATTTTAACTCGTAACAAGGTGACAATTTCATCATAAAAGTCAGTGTACGTGAGCATGCGGACGGACATTTTTTTGAGCTCGCTCACGAAATAAGAGTAGTCTCCAATCATGTAGTCTTTGGCCTACTTCTAATAAGTGTGGAGCATAGCTGACGAGATAAAACTGTTGTATGTAAAAATTCCAAGTGTGGTAAGAAAAAGTCCTTCTTGATAATTAAATCCTCTGTACTTTTATTAGATTATTCCTTCCGATAATTTTCTATCTTACTGCGACTTCATCGCTCTACGTACAATTCTCGTACCTGATTAGAATCTTTTCTTGTCTCCATTTTCGATATTAACAATTTTAATATCGGCAGAAGAAAATCGTTCCCAATTCAATTCTTCCGCATGCTTTCTTTCTTTTTATGTTCTCATACAATTCATACAATTCAGTATTTTAACTATGTATTGATGTGTACATAAATATATAATTCAATTTTGCATATGCTGGAAGTTAAAAATATTTGCGGATGCGTCGGTTCATTTTAGTCAAGTTTCAATATTGAATTTTTATATAATTTGCGGTTCTACTTCGACTTCAGGGTTGATGATTTTATTATTATAAAAGTATCTTTACGCGCTATATAGCTCAAGGCAGCAGCAACTGTTGTTACACCTGTTAGATACCATAAACCATGCAGCGCTCCATGTTCTGAAAAACCGAAAATATATGCACTTTGTTATCGATAATGATATTAGAATTAATCACCTAAATAACTCCAAATTGGGGCACCTAAACTAATGCCAATTGTTGCTAGCTGAACAACGGTATTAACTTTACTAATGAATGTTGGTTCCAGCTGCGCGGTGACGTGAGTAGCATCGAAATAGCGTGAAATTGTTTTCTAAAAATATAAAAATTTTATGAAATTCTCTTCATTATTAAATAGTTTTAAGGTTCGCCGTAATTATTTGACGAATTATTTTTATAATATATGTAATATTTCCCTGCCAATGTTTCTATTTCATGAGAAAGTAGATAAATTTAGAATTCCTTTTCTGTGCTAATTCGGTGGCCCTTAATTTTGTGCAAGTTGTTTAGGTGTGGGGCAGGCGTCAACAGTAGCAGTAACAACAGTCGACAAATTTAACAGCACTGGTTACTCGCCTCTCGAAGATGTTACCGGAGATGCGTAACAAGAGGTGGCGACTTTGCATGGTCCACGTACGCGCTATATGTCCTCGACATGGCCGCCACACGTACTTAAATTTTTTCATTAATTTTATTGGACATTAAAAAATTGACAAACAACTTAATGAGACTTAAATAAATAACACATATCTAATGTATTTTTTATAAATTCATGTGGATTTATTTTAACTCAATTGTTTGCATTGTTAACGGGCATTATATATTAATTAGTCAAGAATTTCTTTTGTATTTTGGAACACATTACTTGCAGTACGACAAAAGAGAACCACTCAAAAGACAAAACAAAGACTACACCACCGTTTGATTGTGGACGAGGGATGATATCACATCATTAATCCTACGACATTGCGAAAAAGTTGGTAATTTTCTTCATGACTGTCACAATGAAAGAATAGTATATTTTGATGGGACTACGGTCGAAAAAGAATATGGACTAAAGAATGTTTCCGACGGTAGTCGGTAAACAGTCAAGGCCAGTACAGCAAACATCCGCGTAGCCAGCCGATCAGACAAGAGACCGAGAACGAGGTCAACATGGCTTCGACATCTGGGACTCGACGATGTGCTGAACTTCCCCGCTTCAGTCAGTTAGTTCTCTCTCTGCGATCTGACGTGTTTCACTTGTGCTCTGAACTCTAGTAATTCCTAATAACATTTTTAAAATATGTACATGTTTTTTCGAAGTTAGAGCTCGGGCATTTCGTTCTGGCTCACTTCGGCGCTTGTAATTTCTGCGACAATCACCACAAGATCGTGTTTTATTTGGTGTTTTTCTTTACGATTTTATGCAATTTTAAGAACCATTGTTTTATCGTTTCTGACATTAGAACAGTGCATACATATTGGGTGCATAACTTAAAAACCGGAATTTGACCGTAGGCAACACTTGTGTATGCGCTGTACTAAATCATTGGCATAAACGCCATTTTGAAGCTCTATTCATAAACTATAAAAATCAGTCAACAGTGTTTGATTTGCTTGTGCGCATCATATTTTTCAATTATGGAACATTGTGAAAATTGGGTAAGAAAACAGCATGTGCGGTTCTGATGAGTCAAGGGCAAATTGACATACCAGCACAAACATATAACGCGCAGTTCGCTGAATGCAAATCATCGTAAGAGTTATGAAAAACACTTTTAAGAAGCGCGGTGGTTAGAAATGCAACGCAAATAGCGTTGCGTTGGTATGAAAGAAGGCTGTTATTCTCAAAAGTTTCATCGAAAGTGGTTTTTCTCAAAATTATCCGTCGGTCTGTTACTTTTAACGCTTAACCCATATTACTCCACTAATTTTAATTATTAAAACTACAGGATGTTCGGACTTCACATATATGCTATATTTTCATATATTGTATATATATATATGAAAACAATTCAGAAAAATAAAGCCCATAATATGTGCCACTCAACTGTATGCCAGCGAATGATTTTTACCTAACGCTGGATATGACAGTTCAACGATATGCATTTGCGCTCGTTGGATGTTATGAAATCCACTTTTTTACCGAAAAAACGTAAGGAGTGCGGAAACTGTTGTTGTAAAATGGCAAGAAACGCACTTTACGCTTGACTGGAAGCGGAACGTAATTTACGCTGATCAGAAATGTGGAACAGCTGTTAAAGCAAATATAACAAAGCATTCCCTCGGTTATTTACCTTGTCCTGGTGGGAGGGCTTAAGTAGGATCAAGGATATGGATCAAGGATTAAATAGGATAGTTCTCTGGTGAGACACAGAAAACAAAAATTCAACCAGGGGTTGGGTCAAGGTGTCAACCGTACCGTTCCGATGACCGACCAGGCAGGAGACCCCTAAATAGCCCAGTCTCAAACGGCGGACTGGGGATACCTAGCGACCTCCGCTTTTAATCAGCCTTGTCCACACAACGGGGCTCTGCGTGGATCGACCTTCTTTCCCCCTACTCTTCGGAATAAAATTAATGAAAACATGAATTTAAACCAAAACAAAGCCAATGAAGGAGAACAGATTACACCTGTACCCTTCACTCAGCCTGTGGTTGACGATATCGCGGCCAATGAATGGATTGTACGTTCCTTGGGGGTTCAAACTGCAGAACGATTAATACGTTTAATACGTTCGATTAATACATTCTGCAGAACTATGCAGTGAATATTCTCCCGTCACTTCTGCCGATGCCACCCTAATGGATGAGAACGCCAGAAGCGTCATTGCCTCTGACGAAGAAATCGTCAAGGGTTTGGATGTCGGTAAGCTGTGCATCAAACGGAAACGTTTGAGAACAACGCAGCGGAAGAAACTCCGCGCCCTCGTGGAGGATGGCACGCCATACAAAGATGCGCTGGAGAAAGTCTTTGAGGGACTTTCGGAGAATGCTGAAACCGTCGGATCCATCGTATCCAAAAGGAAACGTTCTGACGGTGACAACCCGACAGAGCCCAGCAAAAAGAACCGGCCAAACGTTTCCTCCTACGCGGAGGTTGCTGGTGCTGTCAGTAGGTATCGTGCCGGTGGACCTCCCAGCTAGCCATCTCACTGGCGAGCAGCAGAACTCTGTGAAGGAAGCCATCGTTGAAGAGTTACACAAGGCTTCCGCTGATGGGCCCCAATACAGATTTCTCATCTGCTCATTTAACAAGGAGGAGACGGGGGACGGGGTGGAAAGAGGGGGGCAACTCTACGAGGTTGTTGAAATCAACCTTCTTTCCTTTGATAGAGTTCCTAACAATGGACCTGACTGCAAGGGTGAGAAGCGGACCTAGGGAGCAGTTTAGCGAACAGCGAACAGTTAAGTTACATAATCGTCGATAAAATATCTCCAAGAGTCGATACTATAAACAAGTTGCAGCTTGCAACGGAGTTCGTTGGTCGCTCCATCATCTCAACCTTTGAGGACAACTACCCGCTCAAGACCAAGAGTGTTAACAGGAAAACACCATGGTGGAATGGGTATCTAGCAAACCTTAGGAAAAAAGTTAGGAAGCTGTTTAATAAGGCCAAATGGAACAACGATGGCCCACTTACTCGGAAGCCATAACTGACTGCAATAGGGAAATTAGGAAAACCAAGAAGGAATCTTTCAGACAGTACCGTGACAAGATTTTAGATGTCCAGTCTGGATGTCGCCTGAAAAGATTTTGGCTAATGATAAGGCCACCCCGATTGGAACGCTGTCCAAAAACGGTGGTGGTTTCACTTTCGATTTCGGTTTCGAGAGAACTCTGCTCAGCTCACACTCCCCGAATTCAGCTATTCTGGAACAGTCCAAATCCTCTCCTGGAGGGAGGGTTAATCAACCCTCTAGGGAGGAGTAGGGAAACGAATCTGTAGCAGACATGCAGTCAGGTGGGCTATATCTTCGTTCAAGCCTTTTAAGTCGCTTGGTGAAGATGACATCTTCCCAGCACTGCTACAATGATCCTTTCCGACGTCCTTCCGTCCGAAAGCCTTTGTCTTAAAAGGACTAGAAAAACGAATTGACAAGTTTATCATAATTGATATACTACGACTCAAATCCCTATCTAATGAGCAACATGCTTATGCCAAAGGGAAATCTACAGAGACGGCGCTAAATGAAGTGGTGACAAAAGTTGAAGGAGCAATATCCTCCGAAGAAATCTGTGATTGCTTTCCTGGATATTGAAGGGGCCTTCCATAACACGTCTTTTAACCCTATCAGCGACAACTGAGGTAGATTGTCCACAAGGTGGAGTGCTCTCCCCCCCTCCTATGCTCAATGGTAGTGGATGATCTTCTCAAGACGCTAAAGTCGTTGGAAATCCACGGCATAGGGTATACAGACGGTTAACCAGTCATCGTCAGAGGGAGGTTCGAGGAAACCGTATCGGAGATCCTACAGATGACACTAATTGAGGTACAGAGATGGTGTAACAAAGTTGAACTCTCTGTAAACCCGAAAAAGACAGTTATTGTGCCTTTTACCAATAGACGGAATGTAGTCGGTCTAAAAGAACCTCACTTATATGGTGTGAACCTTGACAGTACACTATCATGGAATCCCCATATGGATCGAATAAACCAGGCTACCCAGGTCTGAATTGGGGGATTAAGCCCCATGGGGATATAGGGAAACTAATTTCAAATTTCGAAGGGCTATAACTTCGAAACAAGGGGGGAGCAAAAGATGTTTTTGTTGGGATCTCCATTACAAGCAGCAACCGGACGGATCCCTATTTAAGCCAAAACTACTGTACAGAAACACAGATAAGAAAGCAGAAACTAATTTCAAATTTCGAAGGGCTATAACTTCGAAACCAGGGGGGAGCAAAAGATGTTTTTGTTGGGATCTCCATTACAAGCAGCAACCGGACGGATCCCTATTTAAGCCAAAACTACTGTACAGAAACACAGATAAGAAAGCAAAAACAAAAAGCAGATGTTTGATATGCAAAAAAACGAGAATCACAGTTTCGAACAAAATGACACAACAATTTTGCTGAAAAAAAAACACGAATAGCAAAAACGGCGCACATTATGTAAACAAAATTTGTCGAGCGTCTGGCGTATTCATTTTCTGCGTATACACTTAAGATTTTCCGCTTGAAAAAATGGCGACCCTTCCATTTAATATGTGAACTATCGGGTACGTCCTGAACTTGGATAAGACGAATGTGAGAACACGAAATGGAACAAATGAGGAACTTGACGACCTAATCAAAGTTGCTGTTGTTGTTTTTGGTGGTGACCCCAACAACAACAAAAAAGTTTCTATCTAGATACTGAGTTATAGCCCTTCAAAACTTTAAGCTTTCAGATCTATATCTCCTAAACTTTACGGGATACCTCAATGTTATTGATATTGTTGGAGAGGTATACCAATTATCTTTCATTTACGTAGCCCTTTGAAATTTGTAAACTTCTGGCTTATATCTTCTAAAGTTTACAAGACCTTATAAGTTTACAAGATACCTATATGTTATTGATATTGTTCTGTCTGTCATCTTGAAAATGCGTTTCCTCCTAAGATCCTGGACTGATCCTGATGAAAAAAACATGCGTCGAAAGCTAAGATGCTCTATTATCTTATTATTGGGATAATTATGTACATTAATCATACAATATACTTTGAAAAAAATTAACGAATGGAAAAAATAGTACTAAATAGGCAAAAAATTATTTTACATAAATGACAGATAATCTGATTATCTTCCCAACAATAGCAATAACATATAGGTATCTTGTAAAGTTTAGGAGATACAGACCTGAACTTTTCAAACATCAAATGCTACAACTCCGCAACTGTATGAGAGCAATAAAATTGATGTTGTTGTTGGGCTTAGCGGTGGAAAATATAGGAACAGATAAGGCGCTTGTCGACCTAACAACAACATTGGTTAGGTCGACAAGCGCCTTAATTATTTAAGTAAAAAAAAAATATAGCAACAAAATTGTGTATGTCGACAAACGCTTTATTTAAGCTGATTAAATTCCTGCGGAATAGATTTTTCCTCGTACATCATTTCACTAACATAACTACGGTTTACGTGTTTACATGTGTGAATTATAGCATAAATTTTATAAAACGTCGATACTGACCTGAGTAGATAAATCTTTTTTTCAATTAAATCTATTATACAATAGTATTAAATACTAAATTAAATCTAGAAATTAATTCACAAATTTTGGGACAAGGATAAATTAACAGTCGAGAATGTGCACAGTTTTTTGTTCGATTTGCTGGGAAAATGTCGGGAAGAACGATGAACTTTTGGCGACGTCGTGCGGCCATCTGTTTCATGCTCGGTGCATACAAAGTTGGTTGCGTCAATCAGAAACATGTCCACAGTGTCGTGCAGAATGCACCTCGCCTCATCAGCTCTTCTTAACGTTCGAAGATTCATTAGAGAACACCACATTTTGCAATGCAGGTGTATCGCCAAAGGAAATAAATCGGGATGTCTCGCCAGAAAGAGTGGACTTAAATGATCTTCAAAATGAATTATGCACAATTATAGAAATGCGCAGAATAGATACAGAAAGATACCAAAAACAAATTCAATGCTTGGAAGTTAAGACTGCCTCTATGGAAATTCAATTGCAGGAGTTATTGACAAAAGATAAAACACTTCGCGAAGCGTTTCATTACAAACTTCAAGATCTTAACATAGAGTTTCACTACAAATTTCAGGAACTTAAACTTTCAAAAGAAGAATTGTTGGAAAACTTAAACAAATCCAGAAATGTTGAATTCCAGCTAAGAAATAGCGTTGACGAAGCACATCGTCTTGAGGAACAATTACGCAAAAGCTTGCGAGAGTACTCTAATAAGATCATGGATTTAGAGATTGATAAGGCGGATTTGCAGAGTAAGATAGAAACATTGGAACGAAACACAAACTGGATTAAACAATCTATAAATGAGTTGCAAAAAGAAATATGTAGATGGCAGGTTAATTTAAATTATTTGAAATCAAGGCGAAGGGATGAGAGTTTTAATAAGCATATAGAAAATTATATTACTGAAAATGAAGAAGTAAAACGTAAAATGGGGCATATGTTACATAAATTACACCAGGAAATATACGAATACGATGAAAAACAAGCTAAACGGAAAGAATTAAGTAAAGGGAAAAAAAGCTCTCAGGACATGTGTGTCTTTATATGAATTGCTTATTACTATGGTATCTGTCAAATATGATAAATTTACTTTATGCACGTATGTTCAGAATAATTACACGATTTGTCGTGATCCCAAATGGTCGTGTTCAATAAATGCCGATTGTTACGTCATTACTTATATTCCAATATATTGCTTATTATATTATATAATAGTACACATGTATTATATTATTACTATAGTGTATATATATTACTATACTACACTATATTATTAGGTCATTAAGTATGAAATGTCCAATTTTCATAAGAGCTGAGTTTGAGAGTTGATCTCTGACACTTGACTATAACGGTTTTTAGGTTCTTTCATATCATGAAGGTGCATAATTACTCTTTCAAACTCATAGTGTAGTTCCTTTTTGAATCTTCTGATATAGAGTAGATTTCATAAGACTCAAATGCGGGTAATTTTCGAATATGAGTTTCGTCGCAGAACCAATGCATCGCAGGCAGCTGGAAACATCAATGAAGTGTTTGGCGAAGATCCAGCTAATCATTGGACCTTACGTCGCTGTAGTGGAAGCAGATACGGTTAAAACTACGCGTGAACTAGCAGCAGGGTTTCACGTTTCTATTACAACAATTTTGGATCACTTAAAACAAATTGGTACGGTCAAAAAGCTGGATCGATGGGTTCCGAATGAGTAAACGAGCGTTAAAAAAATTGTTTCTAAGATTGCCTTTACTGTCACGGTATAAAATCGAACCGTTTCTATACCGCATTGTAACGGTTGATCAAAAATAGATGTTATTCGACAATCGAAAACGTTCGGTACAATTGTTGGATAAAAAAGAGGTTCCGAAACAGAGCCCTAAGCTAAACATTCATCAAAAAAGCTTATGGTGTCTGGTTGGTGGTCCAGCGCCGAAATTATCCATTACAGCTTTATGAGACCTGGTCAATCCATAATAGCAGATGTCTACTGCAATCAGTTGGACGTAATGATGAGAGACTTTTCGGATTTCACTGCCTCTCGTGCCGCAAACTTCATCGCTGCAGGCATAAAAAAGTTACCGTGAAAATGGAAAAACACCATCGATAGCTTAGGCACATATTTTGATTAATCATATTGCTTCTTATTGGAGATCAAATAAACTAAACTTTCGTTTCAAAATCGGACATTTCATACTTAATGACCTAATATTGTCCATTATTGCATTTTGCATTAATGAAATTATTTGCAATAACTTGTTATAGCAATTAAATTTGGCCTCACATCTTACTATACATGCCTTATTACAAAAAAATGGTTATTTCAGTTTTAGTCCCCAAAATTGGGGATCTGAACCCTGATTTGGTCCCTTTTTTGTTATTTAGTGCTCATGTATGTGGACCCCAAATCTCAAACGTTTTATTGACCAGCAACTAAAAATACCTGTCCATGGTCAAAAAAGTAAATATGACTATTAACAGCCTTATAATGGAAGACGTACGAGTAATTTACGTTTATTTTCGTATTTTGTTAGTTAGTAACGTCAAAAATACAAACAAATTCACAAAACAAAACGTGAGTACTACGGAAAAACAGTTTATCGTTTATAAGGGCATAAATTATCAGTTGTAATCATCAATCAGACCGTAATTTAGCAAATCAATTCTGACATGTGTAATACGTAGACAGAAATGATATTCGTAGAAGGGCAAACGCCATTACGCCTAAATCTGAGCTGCTGCACTACCACAGATATCTCGTCATCCCAAGCCACCAAAATATAAACTTCTTTCACAATCTTTCATTTCGGTGGGAATTCGGCTAATTTCGGCAGTGGAAACGTGAGTTACCATACTCTGAAATCTTTTTTTAGCAAACACTCAAAGAGAAAGTGGGGAAATATTTCCTTCACATCTGGCGCATTAACGGATAATGTTACTCTATACCCAGAAATGTAATTTTGTTGTCATAACTCAAAAACTAACACCGATATAGCATTTTTATTAAAAAGTAGGCGTGGATATTCTTCGATTTTGCACATTTTCAATACCAACCCTTACGCAATAACAAAGGATATTTCTGAATTTCCACAGACAGGCATGGCTTAGTGCCGTATTCTAAGAGGCACGGCGAAGACGATGTCAGTCTCTTTTGTGCTTTTCTCGATTACAAAAACAAACACATTACAAAATGTCAATTTTGACGAAAAGCACAAAAGAGAGTCACCGACATCGTCTCCGCCGTGACTCTTGGAATAAGGCTCTTAATAGACTCAGGACGTGACGCTGATCAAGATTATATATACATTTCTATATTTATCTTCTTTAATTCTATGCGTTACACATTCCGTGACAAAGTTAAACCAAAATTGACAAGGGATGACGAAAACTCGTTCCAAATTGATCATCTTACCCTAACATCCTACCATGTCGGAAAAATAAATAAAAACCAAGACAGTATAACAACAGTTTAAAATAAAACAAAGAAATGTATGTTTAGCCAGTGTGAAATAGCCAGGATGAATGCCAGTATAATAGAAAATAAAAGAGGAAAGCAAGGAAAACCCATGATTTGTAAAATTTTTCAAATTAAAAAATTCAATTCAACTTGCAAATATTTTAATAATTTCGACCAGACGTTTTCTAATTATAAGAAATTTAATAGAATAAATGTCCGTTTTCTTATAATTTGGCCTTAAGTAGAAGATAGGGCCCAAAAAGTTGCAATGTAATAGGGTACATAATTAATGAAAGTGAAAACGAAAGTTTTTATTTAGCAGTTAAGTTATCATACGGTTAGCTATCTGTCGGTTAAAATTAATCTAAGCGGGCATTAGGAAAATGGCCCTAATTATATTTTTTTAACTTAAACAGCATTAATTTTAATTAAAGCTTGTTACCAAACCACCCAATATTTATGCAGAAAAAGATACTTACGGGAGGAGATAAGCTTATATAACGAATAACAAAGCCCGCAGATAGAAGGAATACGTCACGAAACAATATAGTACCAGCTAGCCACAATGGCATTAAATCGCAATAACACATTGAAATGACCAGCGAGCCAATCAATAATTTATCTGCCATAGGATCCAAAAATGAGCCAGCCTTGCTTGCCTGCTTTGGCCAGCGACGCGCAATTAGCCCGTCCAGCTTTAAAGATACAAATTAGTTTTAAGGTCTAATACAAATTTACTATGGTGTACCAAATCTGTGATACCCGCGATCAAAAGTAGACTCATTGCAAAACTGTAGTCTCCCTGTACAATGATATAGCCAATGTAGGGAGATAACATTGCTCTCCCCGTTGTGAGTAGGTTTGGTATAGTTAGTATGTTTTCACGAATGATTACTTCTTCCATCTTGTTACGGACCCGATGCCGTACCTTCGTACGAACATCTCGGATATCCTCAACAATAAAATTTTTGCGTTCGATTAAGACTTCATACTTCTTATCAATAACACTTTGTAGTAGATCGCGACCTTTTAAGGTACGCATATGAATCGAACGCCTTTTGGAGCCGGCATACATTCCCAATCTTGCGACATTCCAGTTGCGATATTGATTGATGTTCAGCAAGGAGATCCGTATGAAACCGGTGGCAGCAGCATAACGATTAAGGCAGTTAATAGCACCGCCGTTTGAGACACCAATTGCACTCGTACCAGCGCAATGTTCTAACAAATCTGTTATTCTCTTGGATAGACTAGGACCAGGACGTTGGCGGAAATGACGAAATATAGTCGCTGGTAACATTTTATTGCTCGATTACGCAAGTTCGATTCTACCGTTTAGTAATTTTAGGTTTAGTGATAGTGGAAAAATATATGTTTACTTTTAATGATAAGGAAGGCCGATTCTAAGGAATTCAAACATAATTTCACTTCATCGATATAGTGTGATTTTTTGTGAAGTTTTATGTTTCTATGATTTTTTAATCTTGTGCTTTATTATTATTTTATTTCACACTAATTTAAAACAAAACACATACAAAATATAAGCAAAGGTACAAAAGCTCCCTCCTCAAGAGATGTAAGAAAACATAATTTATTTTTATGTGCACATGTATGTTTACAGAGAAAATCAAATGGTGGCTTACACTATCATGGAACATAAATGGTCGTCCTTATAGAAGAAACACAACTATTGCCGCAAGATGGAAGAAATAGATTCCAATGCTGACAAATTCTGGCATTGAAACACAACCATAACTAGAAAAGATAGCAGCAAGTGTCAAAAAAGAAAGGAAAAGACATTGAAATTAATAGAAAATTCTAAACACAGAAGAATAGCGGCACAATACATTCGCTGCTAACACAATTAGAATTAGCAGTTTAATTTTACCGTTGTGGAAATACTCTGATTTCGTTGTTGTTTTAGTTTTTCATGCTAATTCCAATAACAAAAACAATTCTTTTGCTTTCGTACAGTTATGAGTTGTATCCTGTCGAAAATATGAATTCTTATCACTATATCTCCCAAATTATTAAATATACTTGGATGAAGTAAAGATTTTTTAACAAAATTGTTTTCAGTATAAATAAAAACTATTTCAAATACCTTCATAACAGTACCTATACGGATATCTTTTATAGTACAGGAGATATTGTTATAAGAATGTCAATTTACAAACCGATTACTATACGGAAGCAAAAAAGGTGTTGTTGTTTTAATCAAAAAACTAAAACAACATCAAAAAAAACTGCAGTGTTTCCACAAAAATAAAGTTGTTCCGAATTAGGTCAACAGCAAGCAGCAGAACAAAGCGGGAAATCATAGTACTAAGGGAAAATTTAATTTTTTTTTTTTTCTCATAACAGCCCATGTAGTTTGACAGTTGAAAAATGAAGTTGCATATTGCTACTATGGGTGTGTTTCAGCTGTTATTCACAAAGCCACGATGTTGGAGGACTCTCTTTCTGATTTTCGTCGATTACAAAAGAAAGACATTATAAAATCAAGGTTTATATAATACAAGGAGGAATATAACCAAAAAAACGGTCTCTTTCTGCGCTTGTACCTCATAGGATTTTTAAAACCGCACTAGGTTCACGACACACAGCAAAGTTGGAACAATTTAAATGTTACCCAGGCGCTCCGATTTTGTTGTTCTTTTCGTTTTTGTTTCAGTTGTATACTGTACTTCAACAACAAAAACTCTTTTCGGTCTTCTATAATTTCGATAGCGTTGCGTCAACATATGTTCTGACAAAAAGTTTTTAAACATTCACACTCTCATGAACATTTCTTCGTAGCGCATACCAAAATTGGAAATACGAAGTGCTCTCCGTCAGAGCGTTGCTTATGTCAACCATTTCCACAAGACTAAAACCACAACCATGCTTTGCGTGTTCCAATTTCATTTTAATAGCAATGCAACGCGCGACGCACTAATTTAGGTACCACAGTGAAGCTTTAACCACAACCAAGGCCACCAGCTACAGGATACAGGCTGCAAATCCAGTTGACTTCCAGCACTGACTACAGTGCTTCCAGTGATAGAGGCGTGAAGCCAGCAGCAAATGTCAAAACGCAAATCTTTTTATATGTAAAACGTAAACAAACAAAGGAAGAAGAAGAAGCATACCTACGTCGCCAGAGAAAAATAGAATTCGATCGACTCCAAGAGGCGTGAAGCTATCGGCTAACCACAAGATACGTAGCGGCTAACCACAGTTACGTAGCGGCGACTGGAAATCAATGCTTTTTTTCTTGTTCCCCATAATGCTGTAAACACATAGAATGTAGCTCAGCGACAATAGTAGCTGCATGTTGTCAAAATTACACAGGCTCTTATGGAAAACGAGAAAAAAATAAAAGGTACCCGCTGCCTCTGCCAATGACGGCGACAATTTTGGAAAATTTTGTCGCTGTCGCTGCTCTTGTTCTCCTTCTCTTTATGATTGTTTATATGGTATTTAACATTTGAGTTAATATTTTGAGGCAAAATCGTACTGTGTGAGTTTTTATATGATAATTTTATTAAATTAAGTTTTATTTATCTATTTATTTATTTATTTATTTTCAGGATGGATTTTGCGGATTTGATTTTATAAAAATTAAACCAGCTGTTCTCTGCGGCGTCTGAGCTACATTCTATGTGTTTACAGCATAAGGGCCAATGTAATTTTGACAAATGCCGCATGTATCTTGTTGCCGGTAGTCTTGGTTGTGGTTAAAGCTTGAGGCACTAAAAATCGTAGAAGGAAGTCGCGTGTTACTGTCATTGTTAAACATCGCTGATAAAATATCGTTCATCTCTGATGTAAACCTTTTACATAGTAAGAAATTGGGTCAACAAGCGAAGGTATCAAAGTTTGCTGTAGTATATAACAAAATAAAGATCACAGTTCCATAAAAACCAAAGTAAAAAATTGAGAATGTGTTTAAAAAATTGAACTTAATTTAATATAGTTATTTTTACCTTTCCTTTGCATTATATGATCTCAGTTTGCTTCCACCTAACCTAGTAAAATTGTAATGTGGTTCCGTGGTCAAAACTAAAAAAGGTTATGGATAAAACGTTGAGATGAAAAATCAAAATGTATACACTGTATATATAATAATCTGTAATGAATTAATGATTGCCAATTCATATAATAAAACGTTCAAGTTGTTTAAAAAACAAAGAAATGACATTGCGTATGTACGCAAATACGCTATATGGGAAGTGGTCCAATTCTAATAATTTTTATAACCTCAGGACAGAACATTAGAAACGGAAGTGTCAATTTTTCTCCCGGCGAAAGTCAGTTATCTTGATTTTATGAAGGTTAGAAAGTGAAGTAAGTCGTACCAACAAAACTTGGTTTGGCTTACATCTACTTTGGTTTAAATAAGGCGCTAGTCGACCTAATCGATATGGTTGTTGTTTTTGGTGCTGACAAGAACAATTTTTATTGTTTTCGTCTAGTTCCGGAATTATAGCCCTTTAAGTTTGAAAGAGACACCTATATGTTATTGAAATTGTTGGTAAAATGTAAAATAATGTTTTGCCGAAAATCGTTCAATTTTGAAGAAAAATTAAATATAAAATTTTTAGTAGTATTTGTCATACCCTATACACGAAGTGATGTGGGTATATTCACTTTGCGCTTCCGTTTGTAACGCATTAAAGGAGGCGTGGCAGGTATAAAAAAGTATATATATTCTTGATCAGCGTCACCTCCTGATTCGATTTAGCCCTGTCCGTCCGTCTGTGGAAATCACGATTACAAGAGAACGAATAGAGGTACTTCATCAAACTTGGCACGAATATTGTCTATCATTAGAAACTCATTGGTATTGTAAATGGGCAAAATCGGACTTTTTCCACGCCTATTTTTTATAGTGAATATAAATTCATCCATGATTATAGCTCAATTTCTCAGCTTGTAGAACGAATTTGCGGTTGAAATTTTGTTCATAAGTCCACTGCCTCTGACCAAAATAGACTACGAAATGGGCGTGGTCCGCCCACTAATTAAATAAATCTCGATTATAGGTGCACGAATAGAGATATCTTCATCAAACTCGGCACGAATATTGTCTGTCATCATAGGCTAGTTGAGATTGAAAAGGAAAAAAATTATGCCTCGCGTAATTTTTAGGTAAACGTGTTTGGGGTAGGGCTTCTCAAACGGGGTCCCGTTTTCCCGGGATCCCGCGGTTGAAAAATAATCCCGCTATCCCGGGATTTCAATGAAATTTCCCGGGAATCCCGGTAATTTTTGCTAACATTTGTTTACCAATTTGTCGTTTGTGCCGCATTAATGGAGGCACGTTAGATATACAACAGTATATAGATTATTGATCAGCATTACTTTCTGTGTTGCGTACTACAATTAAATGTACAACGTACTACTGTAACTATAGGGTCCGCTATCTAACGTTTTTTTTTAACTAGTGCTTATTTCGTGAATGGTATCACTTAGCTCATGTCTGATTTGACAGATAGTTAGTTTTATCCTTCCGCTGAAGGATATGGTTGTGTATACTCTTGAACAACGCTGGGAAATATTGCGACATTACTTTGAAAATCCGATGCCGATTTTGCCAATAAAATCATCTTTTCAGATGAAGCTCATTGATCTTGACGGGTATGTAAACAAGCAAAATTGTCGCATTTGGGGCACAGAAAACCCGCACGCATACATTGAAAAGCCGGTGCACCCAAAACGAGTCACTGTTTGGTGCGGATTTTGGTCCAGAGGCATAATTGGGCCTTTTTTCTTCGAAAATGAGCAAGGAGTGGCCGTTACAGTCAATGGTGATCGTTATCGGGCCATGTTGAAGAGGAGGATATTGGCAACATTTGGTTTCAACAGGACGGCGCTACGTGCCACACAGCCGAAGCTACACTCGCATTTTCAAAAAAAAAAAAAAGTTATTTGGCGGTCCCTATACAATAAATTCAATTAGTAATACATTTATCCTATGTAGCCGTGTAGGGCATATGAGCAACGCCTAAACCGATTTCCGCCTTCTTTCAACTTAGCAATTTTCGGTTGTGAATGAATTTTTCTGTTCATAATTCTCTGCCAGTGCAATTTTCTGCTTTAGGTTAGGTTTATGTAGGTGGATATCATAATTGTTATTTTATATGAATAAGGTTTTATAAGTGTTATTTCTTACATCAAGTGGATCATTTAATTATCCTTTTTTCTAATGTCTAATTTTTGCTGCCATTACGAATGTTAGTCGAATGGAGAGTCCAGAAGATGTGTTATATGACGTTAAAAACATTACAAAAGAAATGGGTATTTTTGAAGACACGAAAAAGCGTACAAATAATTTAGACAAATTATATAATGCTCTATTAACTATTCCACCGACATCAATCGAGTTGGAAAGAGCTTTTTCGGCGGCAGGTCTTTTTATTAAATGCCGAATTAAATTTATTAAATTAAATTCGGTCTTCGTTTATGATGGCGCTATTGACAATTTGTTTTTTAAAAAATTATTATAAAAATTAATAATTATATAATTTAATGTCAATGAAGTTTATCTTTGTTTTGTTTTGAGAGTCTTAGTTTCTATGAATTATTTTGTATTGGGAGTAGGAATTCATAATGCGGATTTAGATAACAGATGGCGTAACTAGCGTTATGTGCATCAGAGCACACCGCGGCCATTTTCTTTGTTTTTGTCTGTTATTAAGCTAAAAATTTCAGTATGTGTCATTTCGTTGAAGTGCAAACAACAAAGTTTTTTATTGCATCAAACATGTCTAATTTCGTGCCTGAAAAGTGGTTTTGCGGGGAAGTTTAGTTACATTCTTTCATTTGAAGAAAACCGCTGCTGAAAGTTATCGTTTGCTGGTTGAAGCTTATGGTGAACATGCTCCAACTCAAAGCACTTGTGAAAGATGGTTTGTACGCTACGAAATGGTGATTTTGATTTGGAAGACAGAACGGCCTGGTCAGCCAAAAAAGTTTGAAGATGCAGAATTGCACGCATTATTGGATGAAAATTCGTGTCGAACGCAAAATGAACTTGCTTTGGTGTTGAATGTCGACCAAACAACCATTGGCAAACGTTTACATGCAATGGGACATGTAACCTAAAAGTATGTGCGCCACGCCCATTTTCTGCAACGTAAAATATAATAATGTCGCTCCATATTGAAATTTTATTGTCATATCTTAAAAACTAGAAGAAATATATGGTTATAAGGATTTATCACATTATAATCACATTTAATCACAGATGGGTATAACTAGTAGGCGTAATCGTTACCCATTTTCAAAACAAAATAATTGGCTTAGTGGTTTTATTATTGTGTTCAAATTTAAGTTTTATTTCCGTGGTAATAAATTTGTTTTCATGAGCTATGCTGTATAAGCAGTGTAAAAATGGGCGGACCGCGCCTAGTTTTGCTGTAATAATGTTTTGTTAGAAAATATGTTGTTATGTAATGTTTGCTTCAGGAAGATTACATATTTAACATTATAACCATTTAAGATCCTCTTTTGCCTGTATCACCCAAAAGTGAACGGATCACGCCCATATTTGGCATATAAACGGATGAAGTTACTCTATACCCAGATTTTGCTGTCATAACTAAAAAACAACGGCTGATATCACATTTTTACTAAAAAATAGGCGTGGTCGTGGACCGATTTTAACCCATTTTCAATACCAATCTTCACACCCTAAGATAGAATATTTCTGGAAAATTTCATCATGATATCTTCACCGGTTCTCCTGTGATCTTGATTTCAACAGACAGACAGATGGACGGACGGACGGACATGGCTAAATCGACTCAGGAGGTCGCGCTGATTATGAATATATATTCATAGGTATACTTTTCTATACCTATCGTCTCTATCTCTACACATTTCGTGACAAATTGAATATACCTTTAACCTTAAGATGTAGGGTATAAAAAGTTAAGGCTGACCGCATTAAATTGTCTTATTTAATCTTGAATTGTTCTCATTTAGGATTGACCTATTCTCATTTACATTTGATCTGTTCTCATTTATAATACAATTGAGCTATTCTCATTTACACTTGGAAAATGTCATTTACAGATGACCTATTCTCATTTACACTGGGAATATTTCAGTTGTATGAATATAAATCTAAAATAAATTGTTAATTATTAATGGAATCTAATAATTAATTCTTTGTATTTATTTCTTACATATTTTTGTAATACATTTGAAACATATATCCAAACAGATTTAAGTTTATGAAATATTAAAACTTCGAATTAATTGATTTAAATCTATAATGGAGAGCTGCGGAGTGTTCGGCACATTGAAAAATCCTCCATACTGCGGACTTAATATTTGGTTATTCCTTGTAAATTTTTGGATTCTGCCACTATGGGACGATGTTGCTAAATCTGTAGTAAAATGTATATGATTAAAATTTATTATGGTCTCTATTGAGAATTAATCTTGCGAATGTGCCAGCGACTTCACCAAAGTTTTGTCATGGAATGTGCAATACAAACCAGGACAGGAACATAAGTGTATAAGCACATTGAACAGCGTCTGCGTCAGAACTTCCTAGCGTCAAAAAAGTTATTTTTTTACGCTGTTCGATGTGCTTGTTTACTAAAGTTGCCAAAAGTTCTTTGGTAGTCGGTATTTCATAACAAAATTAGTTAACAACCTTATTCCAAGAGTCACGGTAGTCTCAAAATCGTCTCTCACTCGTCTTAGGTATTCTAAGAGTCACGGTCGCCTCAAAAATCGCAACCAAAATTAAAATACAGTCCATATTTTCGCGCAAAACTCAACGCACAAAATAAAATTTCAATTATTTAATTATTTAAAGGCGCCTATAAAAGCATTTCAAGATTGCTCACTTCTCCGCGTGGAATTGAAAATGTCTTTGTTTACAATTTGCTTCAGTGTTGGAAACTTCCAAAAAGAGAAAAACTATGCTATATTTTTTGCTATAATTTAAGCGAAGTAATATACATACAATAACACAAATATTAATCTAAATATAATTTGCCAAGTTTATTGTATATTTTGAAAACGTTTGTAAACCTGTTTTCGCAAAAAAAAAAACAATTTTATGTTTTTATTAATTGAAATTAACCACAGTTATAAAATTTTCGCCTAGTAACACAGAAAATTATATCTTGTACGCTAACCTTTTTGACAAATAAACGTAAAGTCCGGAGACCGCGAGACGAGTTCCGAGACTCTTGGAGTGTTTAAAATTTAAACTTAAACTTTAAATCAAAATTCTTTAATTTTCGATAATGATTAAGTAGCTTCGTTTTCATCTTATATGAGATGTGACCTTGTGCCTTGCATTGAGTATTCGCACCTTTGTTTGAGGGAGCCTTGGAATCATAAATAGAAAGATTTTTAAAACTTATGGGCGCACAATATCGTTTCGTCCTATCACATGATTTAACTTCGTGTCTTGTCTTTAAATGCCCAACTGACTTAGAAGAACGCATCCGACTGAGTCGTTTTGGATGTAAATCGGTTACCATTGGTAGTGGCAACACGTTGATGAAGCGATAGTAAGTCAGAAATGTGCGCGCTAAATTAATTCCACAACGAAAATCTGCAAAATTGCATGCGTTATATTAAAAATGCGTTTCGCTTTAATATAATTTTAAGTGCTTACACCCATTCTCGTTGTAAGAAGCCACTGTTTTCAAATCCTCTAAATAGTATCCGCCAATAGATATTTCCAACGAGTATGTGTTAACAGTGTCACTCAAGAGTTGAGAAAAAAATCGACGCGAACAACCAACTTTGCGTTCATCTGCGTTAAACATCATATTTTGCTCGACGTAGTCTTGTGCATTAGATGCGAATAATCGAGGGAAAACCAGATGGCGTTCATGACGATAGACATCTTCATAAGTGTTGCCATAAATAAAGCAACCATTTTGGCTGTTGTGAGCATGTAAATCTATAACAAAATCGATCTGATAGTACTGCAAATATATAAAACACATTTTGGTTTTCAATAATCCATCATTTTATATATTACAGCAATCGATAACTGTTGATTGCTCACGTTTGAGTCGTCCAGCATTTTAAGCATGTTCTTAATGGCATACAACGTTGGGTGCGAAAACTCCGTGGCTAAATGCCACATGCGATTCATATCCTGCCCAATAACATTGCATCTGTTGTTTCCAAGAAATACACCATCCGGATTAATCATTGGGAGAATTTTAAAGACTAGGTTTTTTCGTAAAATTTTGCCAATTGGATGACTTCCAATAAGAAATTCTAGAAAACCTTGACACACGAATGATGATGGTGTTTCACCGGGGTGTGATCGACAGATAATGACAATAACGCGTATGAAAGTACTGTTCAATAGTTCAGTTCCTATCTTGTCAGTAAGATGGTCAATTGTTAAAAGATCCAGTTTGCGGTTTTGCTATAGGAATTAAAATTCAGCAGAAAATCAAATTTGAATATTTTTATTAATATTTTTTGTGCTACTAACCAACGACGTGCACAGTACACTTCTTGTAAACCAGGATTCAGTGTGGCGAGCCTGAATTACATTTAAGTAAGATTGGAGTCTAGAGTAGCTGTATGGTGGTGCCACTGCAAATTGATAGACATCATCTTCCTTATCAAAATTAAAAGCAAAACTCAGTACATATCGCTGTTGGTGTATTGTCGACCGATAGTAGAACACAGTATGTTTTGGTAAACGTAGCCATTTAGGTCGACTGGATGATTTCACCAACGGCGTTAGATTGCCATTGAATAAATTCTTTGTCTTGCTTAGATTGACAATATGAAAAATCACACGCTGATTCTGTTTGACATTGTCTACCGTAAAGTTGAACCAAAATCGGAAACGTGGGTTGCAAGTATCTGGCCGAAGAAACAGATCGTATTCAAAATCGCCAATCAAATTGGCTCTTCCAAGATTGCCTGTCTCAAAAGCTGCATCAAAGCACAGATGACCACGTTTTGCTTTGCCACTTTGTCCTGGAGGGCGTATAATAACACGGTATATGTTTCTGAAGCCACCCTCGTTCTCGCTATCTTCACTTTCTGCAAACATTTTTAAAATTTGAGTGCTAAATTCTAAATTTAAGAATACAAGACTGACTATTCGATAAAATTTTGCATCGACTTATCTTTGTGAAATATTTGAATATTAAATATTCGAAATATTTTGGAAACAAAGAAACCTATTTTACATACCTGAATCACACATTATGATGTTATAACATAATTAAATTTCTGGACTATCTTACAGGCCTTCACTTAAAACAATAATTTACATATTTTCATTGTGTTCCTTCAATATATAAAATAATACTAAATGACCGCTTGTTTAATAGCTTTCAATAAATCACTAAATAAATATTATTGATTTTGCTAATGCTTTTAATAAAAATCGAAAGTCACTTTGTTGTTAGATGTTTATATACACAATATAACTTTACACCTCTTCTTCTTAGGTAACTATGCGCAACTATTTTTCTGCATACTTCAACTTTTACTTTGCCCTTACTTTAATATGTATAACGATTTCTTTTGTTTGATCAATGATTATTTTCAACTGTAATTTGTAAATTCTTTGCAGAAATCGCTTGTTTGCTCCATGCTTGTTTGCCATGAGCATTTAAACTTTAAACTATTTCGGCAAGGACTCTATGGGCCAGTTTTTCAGTGCTCGTTTAAACGGCGTTTAGTTAAACGCCAAATAAAAGTGAACTGAGATTTGAGTTTTACAGTGCGAGTTTAACTTATCTATGTTAAACGTATCTTATCTATATTTCATAGCGAATTTATCTAAATGCAACGAGTATTTAGCATATACTCGTTACTTTAAGTTGATGTTTCAACCTATTTTGGCAGCACCTGCCAATATTTTCATTTTTACAAAGGGAACAGCTGTTCTGGTGTAAATAAACAAAATTATTAGCAGAGTTTTGAACAAAGGTAAATGTCTGTACTCGAAGAAACAGCTGTTTCTTTATCTATTAAAAAGATAAATTTACCGGAGTTTAACTGAGCAATATCGGCTGGTTAACCTCCGTTTAAACGAGCACTGAAAAACACAATGTGTCGTTTAAACGAAGGTTAACTGAGAAACGACGATAACCGAGCACTGAAAAACTGGCCCTAAGAAATAGATGTAGGGATAAATATAGAAAACACAACTAAACTAACCAAAGAAAATACGTAATGACGTGGAATTCTACATTAGTATGAACGACAGTGCTAAGAACCTAAAAACAAAAAGATTTGCTCGTATCGCTGCAGGCGCGCAATTAAAATTCAAAATTCGCGATACGTTTTGAACAGACCTGCTACATGTGTTATCATTTCATGAAATATTTAAATTTTTATTTCCTCAAACAACAATGTATTGCTTTGCATGTAAAGGGTCCAGCTTCGATTCTTCTAAATGGTTCTAAATATGTATAAGATATTTACCAGAAACAGAGATAGGGAGACAGACAGGCGGACAGAGAGACAGACAGACAGAGACGGATAAATGATGTTTTTTTTGACAATATTAAATGAAGTCATTTGTATACGAATGAGCATACACTTCTTAGTGTTTTGTCGCATCTAATGCGCAACACCCTGTATGCGTCTCCATATCTGCCATGCCTCTGACTTTCAAAGGATAACATTAATAATGGATCAACTTAAACATTTCACCATTTTAGGTATAGAAACCTACATAACTCTAAAGCTCAATCTGTCTCAACAGAGAATGGGTTTTTTAGATGTAGGTTAGTGTCCTTTCCTGTTTATTAATGCAGAAATTAATGTAAAACGCTTTCTTTATCTTTTAGGTCGTGATTTATCTAAATACGTTAACTGAACAGTGTTTTTAATATGGATATGACATCTACGTCTGATATTGTCATCATACATGGCAACTCACATCCCGACTTGGCTAATCAAGTGGCCGACCGTATGGGCTTAAAGAGTGGAGGCTGCTCCGTGTTTCACAAGACCAATCGTGAAACCATGGTTGAAATTGGGGATTCAGTGCGAGGCAAGGACATTTATATAATACAAACGGGCACTAAGTAAGTAAAAATAACATAGTAAAACCAGTAATCAGAGTAATTTACTATTACAACTATCACTACCAGTACTGTATTTATTTATGACAATGACTAGTTTCTAAACTATGGCCATTTTATATTTTTCCACTCCCATTTCTACCATTTACCTGCGGATGTTTTAAAATCCATTCATTGTGCACCTCTACAGTGTAAAAGCAATCAGCATGCAAAATTTCAGCTTCCTGGTGCTCATAGTTTTCAAATTATGGCCATTTAGAAGCAGCTCCGGACTGTTATAAGTAAATCTAAAAAAAAATTCCAAATTTGTCCCACCTCTCAACTGATGCGATGACAAGAAATTTAACAAAGAAATTGGGACATTGGCAGCGTTCCGATAGACAAAGAAGCTTTCAGATGCAGAAGAGAGGCAAATTTTTTGAAGGGTAAGGAAATAGAGAGCGCTTTCTAAATCGTTGAAGAAATAACAGGAAGATAGGGAGCAAGCGTGAGTAACATTCGCTGCGCTTTACATGATAATGGACTACAGGACCAATGGACTAATGGACTATTACCAGAAAGAAGCTTTCGTTTTCGAATAAAAATCCACTGTGTTTTATTGTAGCCGTTATATTTTGTTTGATCGGCAGATTTCACTTGGTTGGTTTAAGGCGAAAAGCTTCAAACGTTCTGCTTTCATCACAAAAACTAAAAGCAGTTTTTCTAAAAAGAAAATTCCATTCCTTCATACTTTTTAGCGAAATCGCATTGGCGGTTTTGATTTAAGTATATTAATCTCAATATATTTTGTTAAAATAATATTGGTATCAAAGAATTAGTAATAAAATAAGCTTTTTAAAAATAAAAGTACGATTCAGATATTTTCATTATTAACAAAAATATGATCAATCAAATGTGTTCTTCTCAACTGTATACCTTCTTTTGACGCTGACTGTTATCACGTTATTCTTGATCAGCTTCACCTCCTGAGTCGATTTAGCCCTGTCCATCAATCTGTCTGCTTGTCCGTCTGTGGAAATCACGATTACAAAAGAAGGAATGTAGATATCTTCATCAATCATCATTTGGCACGAATGTTCTCTATCACCAGAAACTCGGTATTGCAAAGGGACAAAATCGGAGAATTGCCACGCTTACTTTTAATGGTGATTATAAATTCACCATGCTTTAGCTAAATATTTTAGCTTGTAGAGCAAATTTGAAGTTGACATTTTATTCACTATCTCGGACCAAAACATACTCCAAAAATGGGCATTATCCGCCAACTAGTGAAATAAAACACGATTACAGGAATGTCTCCATCCAATTTGGCACGAATATTCCCCATCATCAGAAACTCATTGGTGTTGGAAATGGAAAAAATCGGACTAGCGATTTAACGGAGAACGATGGTCTGTTAAATTATTAGAAGTCAACTATAAATGTACCCTACGAGTGTAGGGTATATGAACTTCGGCTAAAGTTAACACTATTTCTGGTTACTTTTCGAGACCGAAAATTTTATGATACAGAAACTAAGAGATTAGCCAATAAGAAAATAATTTATTAAATACATATCAACATTTTTAAATACAAATATTTTGTGTGCTCTAGGGATGCAAATAACAACATTATGGAATTGCTTATAATGGCTTATGCATGCAAGACATCATCAGCGCGATCTATAGTCGGAGTAATACCATATTTACCATATTCTAAGCAGTGTAAAATGAGAAAACGTGGGTGCATTGTCACAAAATTATTAGCAAAGGTATAGAGCATAACAACTTTAAGTAATCACAAAATTAATTAATATTCAATTACCTCCGCAGATGATGTGTACTTCTGGTTTGACACACATCATCACTATGGATCTCCATCAAAAAGAAATACAAGGCTTCTTTGACATTCCTGTAGATAATCTGCGTGCATCCCCCTTTTTACTTCAATACATACAAGAGAGTGTATGTTGCGATTTTGAAAAATCATAATTTAGAAATAAATTTCTATAGATTCCAGATTATCGTAATTCGGTTATCGTGGCACGAGACCCTGGATCGGCCAAAAAGGCCACTTCATACGCTGAACGTCTGCGTCTCGGGATTGCTGTTATTCACGGTGAACAAAAAGAGGCAGAAAGTGATGAAGTTGACGGAAGATATTCACCTCCTCCAGTCAGGTAAGATTACGAGGGAGAGGGAATCCCGTATTTACGAATAAAAAAGATTTTTATACGCAACCTTTGATTTTTTTCTAACACTATTACTTTCCATTTTAATATATTTATTATAAAAATACTAGTGATAAATGATAGAGAAATGAAATGATAGAGAAGACTTTATATTCTATAGAATTTGTGAACTTAGTTTCCACAGCAAGTGTGTTGGACTTTCTGGGAGTGTGTATGATGCTCTTGTTGCTAATATCGGCCTTCGATGGTTTTATGAATCATGCCGGTTAAAAGAATCTGAATTAGTTAAACTGTTGAGGTCAGTGCGCGACGGTTTAATTTGATTTTTATAAAAATCAATTTGAAGCTTTGGAGTGTTTAAAAACTTCTGTTGAAAGGGAATCTACTAATATTTCTGAATCTAAAACTTCTTGTCAATGGAAAATAGTCATACTCCCAAGAAACCGGTGTCACACAAACCTTCGATGACACCCACATTGCTGTCGAACAATATAAACGATAAGCATTCTGTTGTTCGCGTACTGACTGCGTCATCCCTTAATATATGTAGTTCTCGACCTACCGATAACTCTTCTTCGTTTATTAACCTATTAAGCCCTGCTGGCAGTGATTTTGGAGTTGCTTCGAAGTCTCTGGTGGTTGTTGTTTTAATTAAAATCACGGATGCAGCATCTAAAAGCGCTGCAATTAATAACGACATAAATGATGGTGGACCTATTATTATTATTACTTGGGGGGATAGTTGCACCACGACCTTAAGGTCTATTGTGCCCCCTTCATTAGTCTGTGAACTACAGTACATCCTCCAGCCCCAGACTCCTAAGGAAACTTAGTAAGCTGTTTGGGCTTAGCTCTTTGAGTACGTGGTTCCGAGGCCAGTGCGAGATCAGGTGCTCCATTCCTCTCCGAGTGACATCCTCACATTCAGAAAGCAGGTGTTCCGGCGTCTCATGGCCAGTTGTGCAGAAGCGACATTAGTCCGTAGTCTCAATGTCTAGAGTTTTGAGATAACCCCTAAGTCTACAATGTCCACTGAGGAACCCGGTAATCATCCTTAGGTTGGTTTTGGATAGATCGAGACAGAGCTTGGCCCTTCTTGGATTGAATCCTCCAATTAGAACCTTCGCCTGCCTGAGTTCAAGAATGCTATTCCAGTATCTACTTCTACCGGCTAGTTCCTCTCTTCTTCTCTCATCCATGTGTAAATGTGGGCCACTTCCACAGAACGGTTCTGACTCAACGAAGGGAGTGCTTGCTCCCTTTCTAGCCAGCTCATCCGCCAGGGATGGGCTCGTTACCCTCTATGCCCACGTATCCAGGGACCTAGAGCAGTTTGAGTTTGTTCTTACTACCTAGACTATTGAGTCTTCCGAGGCATTCCCACACTAGCTTGGATGTTATCTCATAGGATGCTAGTGCCCTGAAGGCTGCATGGCTGTCTGATATTATGACAATGCTCTGGTCTCTAATGCTACGCCTTAGATTCAGTTCTGCACATATGTTTATGGCGAGGACCTCGGCTTGGAATATACTGTGTGTATTCCCCATTCATTCCGAATATCTTGTACGAGATCCCGCTACGCCTGCCCCTAAGCCTATAGGTGTTTTAGGGCCATCCGTATACCATTTGTGGGTATGAGCCTGTATGTGATATTTGATTCGCTCCATTGCTTTTTATTACTGAGTATAACCTCAAATTGTTTCTCAAAATTGTATTTTTTGTTCATATCGTCTCTTGGTTGGATTGCGAAGGGTAAGTCTTTGGCAGCTTTGCTGCTAATTACACACCTTCTACCTACACCTTCTCTAGAAAAGCGAACAAATGTATCTGTTACTGTCAGCTTTATCAGGATTTGTAATGGAGTTAAGTCCAACAGAGCCTCCATTGCTGCGGTAGGGCAGGTTCTCATCGCGCCTGTGATGCATAGACAGGCCAGTCTCTGCACTTTAGTAAGGGAATTCTTTACTGTTGCCAGCTGCGATCGCCCGCCCCACTTCCATATGTGATGATGGGTCTCAGTGGCAGTGTACATCCACCGCATGACACGTGGGTTCGGTTCCCGCGGTTTTCTCACAATAGCTGTGTACACGCATTTATTTGCAATAGCTTTAGCATGTGCTTTCCAGAGCAATTTCGAATCTAGGGTTAGGATTACCTCTGGTTTTAATGGTAATTTTACCTCTGGTTTGACCTCAATTACTGAACCATTGAGACTAATGTCACGCACATGCTGAAGCTTTCGTTTCCTGGTGAACGTTACTATGGTGGTTTTCGAAGGGTTGATGTTAAGCCCCACCATACGACACCATTCCTGCGTGATTAAGAGACTACTTTGCACTATGTCGCACAGTGTCCCCTCAAACTTTCCTCGTGCCACAGTTACAATATCGTCTGCATACCCGCTGCATGAAGCTGCGTGTCCTTTAGAGCGCATTTCCTAATATGATTATCAATGGCCTTATACATCGTTTTAAGCACGAAGGAGGTTAGGCTGATCGGTCTAAACGATTTGGGAGAAGTATAGTCCTTCTTCCCTGCTTTGGGTATAAATGAGATTATTGCTCTTCTCCACGGAAGTTTGATATACCCCAATGCAAGACTGCACCTAAATACTCTGACCAAATGAGGCAGAAGTTCTTCCATTCCTTTTTGTAAGAGGACTGGAATAATGCCGTCTACCCCTGGTGATTTGAAGGGAGCAAAACTCTAGGGCCCATTTGACCCTCTCCCTTGAGCAGATATCAGAGGCTATTCTCCAGTCACCTTTTTTATTCTTCTTTCTGTTTCTAATTCGTCTCTTCCTTCGGTTGCACGTGCACACGGGAAGTGAGCTTCAAGTAGGGCGATCGCCTTTTGTTCCTCGCTGATTGTGTAGGATCCGTCGGGCAACCTCAATGCCATCGGCGTGTCTGTCCGACCTTTGGCCATAATTTTGTAAATTCCAGTCGCAGCCGGAGCGTTGTTGATCTCTTCATAGCTTTCCCTCTTAGCTTTTCTTATAGATTTGTTATATTCTGTTAGCAGAATACACTCGGGTGTATTCCTGCCAGTCCCCGGTGTGCTTAACCTTATTGAATGTCAGGGGAATTAATACTAAACTGACTGAAATTCTGCTAAAGTGTCGATATTGATTTTAATCCTATGTAGGATGATGGTGACTTTGTGCGCCTTGAGTACATCATCCGCATGACATGCCATCAACTCCACGCCTTTCCACTCATCCAACTTGGATGCCTTCTCCTGCAGTAAGATCGCTATCTGGTCATCTCTGCAGTGAACCTGGTTTGATACCGTGATTTGAAACGGACACCATCGAAAACCAGCTCGGAAGACCAGCCCTTAGGTATCTCACTGATCAGAGAGTCCTCCAGAGCAGTGAGGTCCTCAATGGCTTTCACTGCTGGTGCATAACTTCCTGGCAGGTTTTGTTTCCCTGTTGCTAGAGGCACCACTGCGGTGGTGTTCACCGCTCTGGATCTGCCTGTCCTAGGTTTCTTGGCCGGATGACAGGGAGGGTTATCTCCGTTCCTCCACTTCTTTGGGCCTCAGTGGTAGTTGCCGCTGGATTTTTATGGCTGGCTCTCCAGCCTTCTTGCCTTGCGTGCCTCTTGAGGTGCAAGTCCACTTGAGAGGTATCGCAGATACGATTTTACCCCCGCTCCACTGAACCCACTCCGAAAAGGGTCTTCCAGACCACCAGAGGTGAAAGATCTTTTTTGGCTGCTCCAGCCACGACGTTGCTAGCCGTCGTAACATTCGTAGTGCCCTTCCTTGTCTCCAGTGTTCTTTGCGAGTGGTTTGTTGGAAATTTTCCTAGTACCCACTGTAAACTTCCTGGTCGGGAGGTTGGTCATATTTCCTACGGGGATTCCCGTCGCATTTCTCTGTAGTGCTTGCCTGCCTGTAGAGTGCTCGATGTCAAAGAAGACTAGCTCAGCGGCTTGAGTCGCGGTACAGTCTCGCAAGTCAAGTATTTTGTTTTTTCCCCCATTCAAGAAGATTTTCTGCGGAGAAATTATGATCCATCTTTACAGCGATCCGCTATATAGAGATAAGACTTAATAGTCCGGAGAGCGCCAGGTATTCGGACACAGCGTAACCGACTGGTCTATTTTTTAAACTGGGTCTCCCGACATGCTAATCTTCGGCATGAGTCGCGTGACACCTTGATCCGTCCCAGTAGTTTGTCCGAGGTTTCAAAGAAACTAACCTGGTAGCGAACGGTCTTTCCACAATCCGTAACCTGTGGAACCGCCTGATATCTGACTAGGCTCCCTGCGTTCCACTCGAGAGGTACCTCAGGAGGAGGACGTAACTATTAGGAGATGAGTTATTTGCGATTAGGAGAATTGGTTTAGAACGTTCGCTTGGGTATGTGCCAAGAAATCGTTTGTCATTGATGCCTTTCTGTTTTGATCTTCTTGTGTAGGATTTCGGCCTAGTAATCCCCTAGACCACCGTTCAAGCCAGGGAACGAAGCTCAGTGAGATGCGGATTTTGTATAACTTCCTTGACAAAAGTGTCACGAATTGAATCTAGCCGCCATGGTTTTCGCAGAAGGTTGGTAGCCTACTTACGAATTGATGCATCAATTCTTGACTCCCTCTTGGTGTAAAATACCGCATTATCTTCAACATAAGCATTTTCAACGCGCTCAAACGAATCATCTGACATTTTCATTGCGATGTTTGAAGCTTTCCAAAAGATGGCATGAAGAAAATGATGTGACGGTATTAGATTGGCCTTCATGTGTACAACTAAATTTTGATTTACTTCAGGTTTATAACCAAATCTTTTTAAAAACTATTTTTTTTAAAATAAAATTAATAAGGTGTAAGAGGCAAGAACTAAAATTATTTACTTAACTGAAAAAGTTTTATTGTTTAGAAGAAAATAATAAAATTCCGACATATTTCAATCGTCCATCGTATCGTCCAATTGGCGTTTCTAATTAATTGCACGCAACTCTATATCATCACACTTAACCAAAGCAATTCCTCTGTCTTTCGCATGCCTATTTCCTTCAATCCTCTGAAGTACTACTACTCGAACACGCACGATAAGCGTTACGGTCGGCGTACCAATGCATCCGCCAAAAGAGAAGCCACCAATAAATGTTGTAGGGGACGTAAATGGTCACATTGCCATTATGGTGGTAAGTTGCACCCAATTCGTAATCAATGAACTATTATAATAAATAACAATTATAATGAATATTATTATATTATATATTATAGGATGATCTGATCGACGATGTTCAGTCTTTTGTTGCCGCTGCAGAGGTTCTGAAGGAAAATGGGGCTTGTAAAATATACGTACTAGCTACACACGGTTTGCTCAGCTCGGATGCACCACGCCTGATTGAAGAGTCACCGATTGACGAAGTAAGTTTGGCAACGTTATAGTTTTTGTTTTGAATTGAAACATGCAACCCGTATTGCAACCCTTTATTCCGCACTCTCACAATCTCGATGACTGTATTTTGTGCTTTTCGTCGATTAGCCCGTGGTTATGCTATCGAGCAAAACTTGGTGGGAAATTACTCTCATTTTTGTGATCGGAGTCCGTGCAAAAAGAGTGGTTACGCTTGTGCTTGACCCACGCTTGCTTTCTTCAAAAATATATATTTTTTCTCACCTTCAACAGCAACCCGTCTACTACACAAATGAGAAAACGTATTATTTGCGGTGTAGTTTTCGACGCGATGGAGGACCAAATGTTTATATTAATTGAAATCTGGTTAACATATATTAAGTCGTAATATTTTGGAACGATAATCACAAGAATATAATTGATAGATTTATCAGTTAATTCTATTTTTTCACTCCATTCCACTCTTCAGTACTTTTGTGAATATTGAGACTAAGCAACACCGGTTTGCTTGGTGTCCTCGGTGTACGCTAGACCGAGTTTTCGTGCTCGGTGTGAGAGAGCGATGTTGAGAACAGAAAAATATCCCGTTCTCTCTTTTACACACAAAACAACAAAAAAAAGTCCTACTTGCCAAGCAAAACTCGATAGCATAACTTCGGGCTTACGAAAACAAACATTAGAAAATGTCAGTTTCTACACAAAACGGAATCAGATTGGCGCTGCGTCAATTGTTGTAGCTGCTGCATTTAGTTGTTGTTTTCCTAGAACGAGTTTTATTGTGATCGATTTTAATTTCTGTTTTTGATTGTTTTGTTTGTATTGTATACAAAAAAAAATCTATGCATTAAAAAAATCTATGCATTAAATTAAAATCATATAAAACTCACAAATACCATTCATTTTATCCATTCCATGAATACGGATGTTTACATTTCTGGTGTTTTTTCAGGTCGTAGTAACCAACACTATTCCTCACGAAATACAAAAGCTGCAGTGTCACAAAATCAAAACTATCGACATTTCAATTTTAATTGCCGAAGCCATACGACGTATTCATAATAAGGAATCTATGTCATACCTCTTCCGCAATGTCACCTTGGAGGATTGAGAAAATTGCATTGAATTGATTGCAATGCTTGAATGAAATTTAATATATATACACAATTTGATATATTGTATAATTAATAATATATATAATTACGATATATAATTACATTTCAATAATTACAATGTATAAAGTAACGAGTACATTATTAATAATTTTTTTGATTCTTTTTCTGTTGCAGTGCTATAATTTACATTAAAATGTAGTAGATTGTTTTGTAAAAAGATAGATAAATGGAACACAGTTTATTTAACCAACGCCGTTTTCTTCGCAGGTGGTAAGGTAAGGTAAGGTAAGGTAAGGCAGCACTGCTCAAGTTGTTCACTGTCACATTACAAAAAATTATGCCCGTACTCGTGTCGTGTACGTGCAGCGATTGATGATAAGTGTGTTTGTAAACGCTTTCATTTCAATGAAAGCATTGTGCGGAGTGGTTGATTTGACGTGTCAGGATTGCAGCAGCAATGTTCTTTTCGTTCCGTCTGTCTATACCTACCATATATTAGAATCTACCTGCATTTCCCAGTTCGCATTATTCGAAATTTTTTAATTGCATTTTTTATTATTTCTTTTAATGTTTTTTACCTTTTTGTTAGCCTCCCATTTTACAGGAATTTCCCAGTTGTAAAAATGAACATGCTGAAAGTGTTGACAGGAAGAGAGCAAATTAGAGCGAATTGCAACCTTTTTCTGCGTCTTGTTTTTTATTTATAATTCTAAGAAATGTATCCTTTCTTTTAAGAATATTCTTTTAGGTATTGAAAAATATTTTGGGTAATTTTTTTTAAATAGGAATGTGGAATAATAACCGGTGTGAAGTTAGCATACTTTTTCTCAGCAGACGGCGAATTCAATTAAAATAGCTCTGTTAGCTCTATGTTATCTTTATTTTGCGGCGAAAAGTGTAAGCAAGTACTCCAACCGAATTTTTTCTTTCCATGTATTTCTATCCCCTCTATAGATGGCGCCATAGTAGCGTTGCACATTTTTGTTGGTAAATCTATGAAACAGCTGATCAAATTACAACTAGAATCGGGTCTTCACAATTTTATATTTATACCCTACACCTTAAGGTTAAGAGTTATATTTACTTGGTCAGGAAATGTGTACGGCATAGAAATAGAGATGATAGGTATAGAAAAGTATATATATTCTTGATCAGCGTCACTTCCTGAGGCGATTTACCCATGTCCGTCTGTTGAAATCACGATCACGATCACACGATCTCTTATGGTGTGCAGGTTGGTATTGAAAATGGGCAAAATCGGTCAACGACCACGCCTATTTCTTATTGGAAATGTGATATCAGCGTTCGTTTTTGAGTTATGACAACAAAAGTTTATACTCCTAGTTATAGAGTAGCATTATTCGTTAATATGCCAAATATGGGCATGATCCGCCCGCTTTTAGGTTACACAGGCAAAACAGGGTCTTAAATGGTTTTTGGTACTGACCCCAAAAACAACTTCAAAAAGGGGTGAGGACTTCCGGTTCCGGTTCTATATCCGTATGAAATTTGAAATTTAACTGCCCATATCTCCTAAACTATAGCAGATATCCGGTTGCTATGGGTTCCGTTCTAAAGGTACTTAGCGTATCTTCAGTTTATGTAATATGATATTTTACCGAAAACCTTATAGTTCTCGAGAAAAACGCAATTTAAAACTTTTAGTACTTTGTGAATTCAATAATTTTTTTCTAAGTAAAATATGTAATCAACACATATGATTATATAAATCCTAAAAAAGAACAGGTTATTAGCTTTCTACATAAATTTATTTGACCATGATTGGTGTAGGAATTTAGGGGAAATTACATTTTTAACATTGCAATGAGGTGAATACAAAGCAAAGTGAAAAAATTTTACGAAAAATCGCGCGATTGTTATGTTATGGCGTTTTGGCGTAAGTTTTCAACTTCTTAATTTAATTTCCATCTAAAGAGTAAAATTTCTCGAAAATAACAGAATCTTAACGACACATTATACAGAATTTAAATCATGTGCTTTTGAGACTCTGATATCCTAATAGTGTGAAACTTGGCTAAGTATAATTTTACTAAAGACTTTTATTGCTGTAACACACAACCATAACGATAACGACAATTCGACTCATAGCTGTCAATATACATATGTATATAGGCTCTTTTTAAACGACATGAATGGTCTCCTTCTTCTTATTTTGTTGTTTACCTAATTTCTATAGGAATTCTATAGATATGTCAGCTCGTCGTTATGGTTGTGTGTTATCGTCAGTGTGTGGTCTAAAAAATGTAAAAATAAATGTGACAAACAAAAAGAACACATTTATGTGATAAACAAAAAGAAAAAGGATAATAATTTTTAACTGGCGTGGTTTTTGATTTTTCTACTACTTCTTTTCAGTGGCGTAGCGTAAATTTCTGCCACCCGGGGCAGAAATGAAATATTCCGCCCCGCACACACAACTTCTCGGCCAACCCCGATAGCTCTGCCGGCTCTGATAGCTCTGCCGGCCCTGATAGCTCTGCCGCCCGGGGCAATGGCCCCTCCTTACCTCCCACGCTACGCCACTGCTTCTTTATAAAATGGTCGTCGTTTATTGTTGCAATGTAACCTTTTTTCTCCCTCACGTCGACTTCGTTGTCAATGTTGCTGACCAATATTTTATAGAAAATAATGTACTTTTGGAGAAAAATTAAATTAAAAGTTTTTAGTGTTATTTTTTCTATTCATTAATTTTTTTCTAAGTAAACTGTATAATTAACCTACATAATTATTTTAAACATAAGCAAATAGAGTCTCTTAGCAACATTTTAGGAGAAAACGCTTTTTAAAGCTCACAATCACGTAAGTAAAATAGTATTTTTATACCCTGCACATGAAGTGAAAGGGTATATTCACTTACTGCTTCCGTTTGTAACGCATTAAAGGAGGCGTGACAGGTATAGGAAAGTATATATATTCTTGATCAGCGTGACCTCCTGAGTCGATTTAGCCATGTCCGTCCGTCTGTCTGTCTGTCTGTCTGTCTGTCCGTCTGTGGAAATCACGATTACAAGAGAACGAATAGAGATATCTTCTTCAAACTTGGCACGAATATTGTCTATCACTAGAAACTCATCGCTATTGAAAATGAGCGAAATCGGACCATTACCACGCCTACTTTTTATAGTGAATATAAATTAATCCATGCTTATAGCTCAATTCCTCAGCTTGTAGAAAGAATTTGAGGTTGAAATTTAGTCCAGAAGTCTATTGTCTCTGACCAGAACAGACTACCAAAAATGGGCGTGGTCCGCCCACTAATGAAATAAAACTCGATTACAGGAGAACGAATAGAGATATCTTCTTCAAACTTGGCACGAATATTGTCTATCATTAGAAACTCATCGGTATTGAAAATGGGCAAAATCGGACCATTACCACGCCTACTTTTTATAGTGAATATAAATTAATCCATGCTTATAGCTCAGTTCCTCAGCTTGTAGAAAGAATTTGAGGTTGAAATTTAGTCCAGAAGTCTATTGTCTCTGACCAGAACAGACTACCAAAAATGGGCGTGGTCCGCCCACTAATGAAATAAAACTCGATTACAGGAGAACGAATAGAGATATCTTCTTCAAACTTGGCACGAATATTGTCTATCATTAGAAACTCCTCGGTATTGAAAATAGGCAAAATCGGACCATTACCACGCCTACTTTTTATAGTGAATATAAATTAATCCATGCTTATAGCTCAATTTCGCAGCTTGTAGAACGAATTTGGGGTTGAAATTTTGTCCAGAAGTCCACTGCCTCTGACCAAAACAGACTACCAAAAATGGGCGTGGTCCGCCCACTAATTAAATAAAACTCGATTACAGGAGAACGAATAGATTACAGGAGAACGAATAGAGATATTTTCATCAAATTTGGCACGAATATTCTCTGTCATCACAGGCTATTTGAGATTGGAAAGGGGGAAAAAAAAGGAAAAAAATTAGACCATTGCCACGCCTAATTTTTAAGTGAACGTGTGTAGGGTATATGAACTTCGGCCAGGCCGAAGTTAACACTCTTTCTGGTTTTTAAATTCTACTGCTGCTATTGTGTTTCAATTGTTTTCCCACTACTTTTATTTATTTATTTATTTATTTATTTATTTATTTATTAATACAACTTATGCACTAAGGGAAGGTCTTTTATAGCAATTAGATTTAAACAATGCAAGTTAATTATAAAAGTAAATAATTAGACTAACTAAAATATACCAGTAATTTATTCTTAGAAGTTGAGTAGAGATTAAGAAAAAATAGGAAATGGAGAAGTATAACACCTAGCTCATGTATTCAAATCAAGGAAATGCCCCCTTACCAGACGCCTGAATGCATTCTCACCTGCCGTGGTTTTAAGCCTGCTTGGCAAAGTGTTGCAGAGCCTGATAGTGCTGATGAAAAACAGCCTCCCAGTGTTAAGAAAATAAAACGGGGGAATTATAAGATTTCGTGTTCGAGTCGAAGTACCAAAATCTAATTTAGAGTACAGATAACTTGGTATGCCAGTAGCTATCAACTTAAACAAAAATAAACAATTCCTGTAATTCAAGAAATCAGAAAAGTCACCACCAAGAAGTGAGTGTCGCCGCTCTCCGATATGATCATATCGCTTCAAACCATAAACAAATCTAGTCATATTGTTAATTAACACCATTATTTTATAAGAAGATATGGAGTACAGTTTGCAGTAAATAAGTTCGGCATATGTAATAACAGGGAGAATAAGTGTCAAGACCAGTTTCCTCCGAGTTTCAGTTGGAAGATATTCCGCAGCATAACGCAAGTTACGCAGCACACAGTAGGCTTTGCTCATCACTGTATTAATGTGATCATTGCATGTTAGTGTAGAGTTGACCAAAAAACCAAGATTAGTTGCTTTGGAAACAAATTTGAGCACCGTATCACCAATGAATAAGGGTGGCAAAGTAGAAAAATTTGGAACATTATTAAATATCGGCATAACAAACGATTTAGTGACATTTAATTTTAGATAATTTGTATTTGACCATAAGGCAATGTTTTTAAGGTCATCATTATTTTCATACATAACTCATCTATGGACTTAACTGGGCTCGACAAATACACTTGCACATCATCAGCATGTATGTTAACTTTCTGTACAACATTAAACAAATCATTTAAGAACATAGTAAACAACAACGGACCCAACACCGACCCCTGGGGTACTCCTACTTCAACCCTTCTAAAATCAGAGAACGTATTTCCAACTTTCACTCTTTGAAACCGATCAGATAGAAAAGACTTGATAAGGTTAGCTGCACTAGGGGAGAAAAGAAAATTTTTATTCAGCTTATTACATAGAAGTAAATGGTCAACACTATCGAAAGCCTTAGAGAAGTCTAAGAGAACTAACTTTTATAACTATGTTGATGTTAGAAAATTGAAATTATGTCTGCGATTACCGTTGTCCATATCATTGTGCATAACAGTAGTCTAAATTTATGATTAAATTCTGTAATTACTAACCAGTAATTACAATTGTAAGTTAAGTATGTTGTTCAACTGTGAACAAGATGGGGAAATACCTGAAGAAATTTTGCATTAATTGCAAAATTGGAAACTCGTTCCAATAAAAATAAAAATCGCCCGATTTTTCAATTTTGGGTTAGGTCTGAGAATGTACGCCGTCAATATTTAAAATAGCAGAGTAGTATAATTGAAAAAGAGTAGTAATATAGAATTCAAAAAGTGTTTACATACTTAAGTGATTGTTAGCTTTAATACTCGTTTTCTCCTAAAATCCTGTACCTGAAAAAAATACGTCTAGAAAACTAAGGGAATCTATCTTCTTATGTTTGAGAGAATGTAGCTTCAGTTTACATTTTAATAAATAAAAAATATTTTGAATACCTTTCCAACGATATACATAACATAAAGGTATCTCGTATAGTTACAGATCTAAATTAAATAAAAATTTTTAACAACAATTACAGCAAAAACACCAACAAAATTGAACAATAAACAACAACAAAACTGAACGAACCTCAATTTAAAAATCTATAAAGAGTGTCTATATTGTATGAACTCCAACTACTTAAAACTTTTGAATCAACCAACGAAAATTTCCCGTTAGAATATTATTTTTAACAGTAGTTGTGATCTATTTATATCTCAAATAGATAAAATATATACCAAAGTGTGATAAAATCTTCTTATTCTATCTCAAAATTGTATTGGATTATATTAAAGTTATACAACTCTTGTATTACTTTTCCATATAACGAAATATTTAAAAAATTTAATATTGCTTCGGTATAAACCATTAACTTAATAGGAAAATTCGTTTAAAATAAACTTTTTTAAAATAAATAAGCTCTATAGAAAGAAATTGTATAAAATTTATACCAATATTTCCTATACTCGTACATAATTTGATAAAATCGAATGTTATAAATAGTTTTATAACATTATTATTTTATTATTATTAATATTAACTAATTATTATTATTAATATTATTTGTAAATCCATTTGTATTTGGATTTTTTATGCGGATTACATTGTCACTTTCGTTTACAGAGCAAATAGAGTAAACTTCAGGGCCAAATTAAAAAAAATTGTAGGAACCGATTTGGACCAAGTGTGTTCCACTTGTTCGTAATGGTCCATAGAACAACCGAAACTAGGTGGCATCACGCATTATTTGTATTTGGAATTTTTATGGGGATTACATTGTCACTTTCGTTTACAGAGCAAATAGAGTAAACTTCAGGGCCAAATTACAAAAAATTGTAGGAACCGATTTGGACCAACTGTGTTCCTGTTGTTCGCAATGGTCCATAGAACAACCGAAACTAGGTCGCATCACGCATCATTTGTATTTGGAATTTTTATGCGGATTACATTGTCACTTTCGTTTACAGAGCAAATAGAGTAAACTTCAGGGCCAAATTACAAAAAATTGTAGGAACCGATTTGGACCAAGTGTGTTCCACTTGTTCGTAATGGTCCATAGAACAACCGAAACTAGGTGGCATCACGCATCATTTGTATTTGGAATTTTTATGGGGATTACATTGTCACTTTCGTTTACAGAGCAAATAGAGTAAACTTCAGGGCCAAATTAAAAAAAATTGTAGGAACCGATTTGGACCAAGTGTGTTCCACTTGTTCGTAATGGTCCATAGAACAACCGAAACTAGGTGGCATCACGCATCATTTGTATTTGGAATTTTTATGGGGATTACATTGTCACTTTCATTTACAGAGCAAATAGAGTAAACTTCAGGGCCAAATTAAAAAAAATTGTAGGAACCGATTTGGACCAAGTGTGTTCCACTTGTTCGTAATGGTCCATAGAACAACCGAAACTAGGTGGCATCACGCATCATTTGTATTTGGAATTTTTATGGGGATTACATTGTCACTTTCGTTTACAGAGCAAATAGAGTAAACTTCAGGGCCAAATTACAAAAAATTGTAGGAACCGATTTGGACCAACTGTGTTCCTGTTGTTCGCAATGGTCCATAGAACAACCGAAACTAGGTCGCATCACGCATCATTTGTATTTGGAATTTTTATGCGGATTACATTGTCACTTTCGTTTACAGAGCAAATAGAGTAAACTTCAGGGCCAAATTACAAAAAATTGTAGGAACCGATTTGTACCAAGTGTGTTCCACTTGTTCGTAATGGTCCATAGAACAACCGAAACTAGGTGGCATCACGCATCATTTGTATTTGGAATTTTTATGGGGATTACATTGTCACTTTCGTTTACAGAGCAAATAGAGTAAACTTCAGGGCCAAATTAAAAAAAATTGTAGGAACCGATTTGGACCAAGTGTGTTCCACTTGTTCGTAATGGTCCATAGAACAACCGAAACTAGGTGGCATCACGCATCATTTGTATTTGGAATTTTTATGGGGATTACATTGTCACTTTCGTTTACAGAGCAAATAGAGTAAACTTCAGGGCCAAATTAAAAAAAATTGTAGGAACCGATTTGGACCAAGTGTGTTCCACTTGTTCGTAATGGTCCATAGAACAACCGAAACTAGGTGGCATCACGCATCATTTGTATTTGGAATTTTTATGGGGATTACATTGTCACTTTCGTTTACAGAGCAAATAGAGTAAACTTCAGGGCCAAATTACAAAAAATTGTAGGAACCGATTTTGACCAAGTGTGTTCCACTTGTTCGTAACGGTCCATAGAACAACCGAAACTAGGTGGCATCACGCATCATTTGTATTTGGAATTTTTATGGGGATTACATTGTCACTTTCGTTTACAGAGCAAATAGAGTAAACTTCAGGGCCAAATTACAAACAATTGTAGGAACCGATTTGGACCAACTTTGTTTCAGTAGTTCGCAATGGTCCATAGTACAACCGAAACTAGGTGGCATCACGCATCATTTGTATTTGGATTTTTTATGGTGGTTATATTGTCATTATTGTCTATGTGGAATTTTTAAAATCTGTACGATAGGAAAGGTTTTGTAAAATTTGTTGAAGGAGTTTCCCGAATAAACTTAAATGTCATTACGCTTTCTATTGCTATCCTCCTTCTTTCGCTTTTTTGTGAGACATGTATTGATGATATGTTGTAATTTATCATGATATATTAAAATTATAGGTTACAACTGAATGAAAGTCTCGGTATTGCATGATCATTTCTTTTGAATTTTTTTATTCAGAGTACGTATTCTTAAATGTTCGTACGTACGTGTCCTTAAATATTTTTGAAGCAGCAGAAATAGTTGAGAGCAGAAAGCTACGTTATTAAATAATATATTGGGTTTTATTTAAAATTATTAGAATCTATTTTAAATAAACAAATGTTTTATTTAAAAAATTGTTATACTTCTGAAAAAATCTAGTCTTTAAAATAAAGAGAAAATAGAAAAGGTACAGCTGTGTGTGTACTTATAATTATTGGGTTGTACAATTGAATAAATGTGTTCAGCTAATTCTGTTAAGTATAAGCGCCATCTGTTAACCGATATCTATTATTCTGTAAAATTTCTGTTAAGTCGCTGTTAAACGGAATTTTCTGTTAAATTTCTCTGTTAAGTGTCTGTTGTTAACATATTCGCCGCTGTTATTAACAGAACTCTGTTAACTTTGTAAACAAACCAATTTGCCGTCTGCTAACTTCACACCAGTGGAATAATAATAATAGTAAAAATTACATAATACAATGAAATTCTACGAACAGTAAAGTATGTAAAAACATGAAATCAGCCGAACATGTTTTTTCATTCAATACAGTTTCTAAGCCATTTTCTAATGCAATCAAAAGCCTTTGGAGCGCAGCGGGATGAGGCCGTATTTGCTTCGGGAAATTTTAAAGAATATTGCTATAATAGGAATGGAATCTTTTCCGAACCTCATCAATCTATCTGTGAAAGACATAATTCCGAAACCTACTAATATATTACAAATTTACTACAATATTTTACCCTTTATATTTCATGAAAATAAAATTAAATATTGTATTTCATAAAATTAGGCGGACATTCAAAATAGGACGATAAGAATCAAGTCTACGGATTGTATTTTGCTAATATATACGGTATATCAGATACACTAAATCGATTTCACAACGAAACGCTGCCGCTGCTGTCCATTGTGTCCGGACAACGCGAAAGGTAGATTTGCTGCCGCCGTGGCTGCCGTATTGTGGTACGTCATCAAATCACACTTGGCCAAAACTTATTGCAGCACGGCCAAGTAAAAAAATTGAAAAGGACCCATAAACATTAATAGGAATATTATTGTGGTCAATAAGTCAGAGAAGTCTTTTTAAAGAACAGCTAGATAAATCTAGCCACTAGGTGTAAATTGTAGATGAATCTCAATATACATATATGTATATGTATATGTACATAAAGGAGAAAATCGCTTGGATGAAAGAGTGGCTAAAAAATGTGGCCAAATATTGATTTTTGATCGTTTGTCGGTCATTCTCCTCACAAGGCTTAGAAATATTTTAAATTTGTCCCAACCAACTTGCGACCGTCAAATGTTCGAGGACTCCGCAATTAGGAGGGCCTTAGGACTGGGTTAGGAGAAGAATGCAACAACAAATGCCTTTCTAACAGTATCTACACCAACCTGATATGTGCTATAGTTTGAGAGATACATATAGGCGATTAAATTCAAAGGGCTATAAAACGGAAACCGGAAGAGAACACCACTCTTTGGTGTCGGGTAACTCCACCCGTTTCTAATCACATCGTTTCTTAAATGTGTATTCACATAACTCGTAGCGCTGAAACACATCGAACAGCTTCAGCGTCAGAACTTCCGAGCGTCAAAAATGTCGGCTCAAAATGAAAACGCAGATCCTTGAAAAAATTTGTTTACATCATGTCCGCAACTTCTGCTTCTTCTATTCCATTTTTTGTCAGCAAATTTGTTGTATTCTTTGTATTTGTATTCATGTTGCTTTTAGCTCGTTTTCTGACACTGAATTTTGCATTTTAAAGTTTAGATTTTTAATCTGTGTTTAATCAAAATGTGCACAAAGCACATGCTTGCCATTTTGATGAAAAACATTCCATATATTTTTAATTTTCTAATCGAATCTAACAAGCAAATCGATAAGAAAAAAATATAGTTATTAAAGTTTGATTTGTGCTTCATTTTCGTATTTTAATAAGAATCCTTAATGACGTTAGTTTTGTTTTAATTAGTTATATTAAATTTAATTTAAATTTTAGTTTAATTTAATTCAGTTTGTAATCTACTTGCAGACTGTTTCCTTTTATAACGTTTTATAAAGTTCGCGATTTAAAATAGCACTTATTTCACATAAAAATGAAATTACTTTTTTTTGAAATTACATTCACCCATAACTAATATATATAATTTGTTTATTTATCAGAGAATAATATTTTATAATATTTTATAATAGAAATTCAGATTACCTACACACCTTTGGCGTGGTATTGATTGAATTTCCATTTTCAATCCCAAATAGCGTGTGATGAGAGGGAATATTTGTTCTAAATTTCATGAATATACAGTGTTCTACTAAACTCTTCGTACAGCACTTGGTCACAACTTTATTGATAAAAAAAGGTAATGCGCGGCAAGAATTTAAAAAAAAAAATAAAATGCAGCTTTGTTTATTAAACCATTTCCTTCAATTTAACAAAAAAATAAACCAATTTCATCAATTAATCCAAAAGTTATTAACTAAAATCGCAAAAAAGTCACTGAATCAGTTCCAATAAAGTCTTCGTACACTAACAAACAAGGTAACTAAAAATCCTTATAAACTGTGAACTTTTTTTAATATTTTGTGGGGTAGCCTATATTCTTAATAAGGGCTTTAAGAAGGTCGATCCATCGATTCCACAACTTTCTGCACAAAGCGTTGTTCGATTTTCACACATTCGTCCTGAAGAACATCATTTAGTGGAGACTTTGAGCTAATATGATGCGCCCTGATCCTTTTCTCAAGCATATTCCACATGTACTCAATGGGGTTGAGATCAGGACTCTGTGGTGGTGTTTTGAGCATATGTGGAACATTGTACGCCAAGCACATCCTGGTGTGGTGAGCCATATTTTTGGTATAATTATCTTGCTGAAAATAATATCCCTGATTTCCTCAAACCGACATAATGTACGATAAGCCTTCCGTTCGCAGATATGGAATAAGGCGCAGATGTGAAATAGTCTTTGTCGTCGACTGGCCGCTCTTTAGACGAACGATCGTTAATGTCGATGTGAAAAATCGCATCATTCTCATTTGCTCTAGAAAATAATAAATGCACAGCAATTCGGCGAATTCCCGACGCTTTGGTAGCCCTGGTTTATACTTTGCATAAAAAAAGTTAACAGCATTATATGAACTCCGAAAATATTTCCCCAATTTATTCAACAGTAAATATAAATTCTGCACACAAATTTTGAACACTCCCAAAATCAAGCACAAGAAAGCGGTTTCTGCATATTTGCAGACTCTCAAATCTGTGAAGAAGGCTTTATCTCCACGAAGAATGCGAACCCATCAGATTATAAGAATTTCGACAGAAAAAAACTCTTACTAGTGGTAATAACAGCGGAATAGTAACAGCCATAAAACGGGCTCTGCGCATGACGAGTTTCGCTTTTAGTGAGCAACCCACTATTAAAGATTGCTGGCTTGAAATCAGCATGTCTGTTAGTGTGTGTAAAGGTATGTATGTACATAATATCTGAGTACCTTAGATTTCCACCAATCTACCTGCGGAAAGAAAACTTCATGCTATCTGTCTCATTCACCAGAAATGGCTATATAATACCTAGACTAGTTGTGTATCGCCGCGTTTATTTGGTTGTTGGCAAAATCAAGTCGGGGATCAAGGAACTAATCGTGGTTTCTAAGGATTCTATATAATATACATAATACATAATATACAAAGCAAAGCTAACCAACTAGTTTTTGGTTTGGGAGCACCTGCACATTGATATTGGTGGCACTGATGAACATTATGTTTGCAGCTGTTGCTGCCACTGTTGGAATTTCTTCCGAGACTATTTTACAGACGAACTATGTACATATCCGTATATTAAGCTTGTTTTAAATATACATATGTACATACATACATACATTACTTAGTTTATCGGCTGCCAACGTAGTTGTCATTTGCTCTTGTACAAAACATCGCAAGTAGCAGCAGTTGGCAGTAGGTTGCTTACGATGGATTCTGTTACGCTATTGAGTATATTGTTAGTTTACAGATGCTGGCCTGCTTACGCTTTCGCATGTCGCGTTGCTTCTCGTTTCATCACGTTGTTCGAGGTAGAAATGCTGGCAGCCAACCAACGAGACACAAGCAAATACAGAAGCCGGTACGTTTTTACCGTCGGCACCTCCAAATTTATTTATTAAACACCATTCGGTTGTAGAAACTGTAATAAAAGGATACTGGGTAAATCTACTCTGTATATGGTTGTCCTGTAATCAAAATACAAGAAGGAACTAACCGCTGATGTTTTAAAATAGGTACCATTGACAACACCCACTTTTCAAAACATTCTCGAAATACAATTTTAAACTAAAAACGAAATAATAATAAGGATGAGTTTTTGAATATTTTGCATAATTTGAGTGTATTACCTTCATTAAACATTTGTTTTACATTTTCGCTTGTATTTATAACTCATGTACATATGTATTTATTTATTTTATTTATTATTATTATATTAATTATAAAATATAAAATCTTATAACTAAAAATAACTAAGAGAAGCAGAGCCATAGCTGGGTCTTTCGGCTACCCATTTATATTTTCATATTTAACTCATACGATATTAATAATAAATACAAAAATTTAGTTAATTTCTGGCAAGGATATGGTGTTAGTATTTCTGAACTAGTATTACTTCTGCTATATTATGAGTCGCAGTGGAGATGGAACTCGTGATCAAAACAAAACTTTACAATTAAAATGAATGGAATCAAGTGGTGTGACCACCACCGCTACTTCTTCCCCTGGCTGCCACCATTGCTAGCTACGCCACTGGGATTTTAGTAGCTCACGGGCGCTGAATATCCTTAAGACGGCCCTGCCATATGTACATATTTACATTTCTTTCCACATAAACTGTGCTAATGTATTAAAGTGTATATGAATTTATATAAAACATTTTGCTGTAAGTATAAATTATATCGTGACTCCACCTATGTGCAGGTGTGCTTTCAACTAAATCTGCGTATGTGTTCGTGTGTTCCACCTTCAAAGTTTTTTTATATACATGCATGCAGAGCGTGACGATGTGCCCACCTCATTTGTGTACTTCAGCGTTTGCTCAGAAAGGAGTTGGGAACTTTTGTGATTTATTTCAGCCAATGGTAAATTATTTACCAAGAGGTGCGCTGAACTGGTCTTACCTTGACTGAATGCACCTATAAGAAAGAAGCATATAAAGAATTTTATATTACATATATATATAAAAACTTTTAATTTGCTTCGGATTAACTTAGAATTTATTTTCTCCTAGTAAAAGGAATTATTCTTAAGAATTAAAACCACAAGAATTTTTAGTTAATTACTTTTTGTCGTATTTGATTTAAACATTTGCATGTATTTACATACTATATATAGTAGTATCTTTCGTTACTCACTGCAACTGAGTCTCTCTTTGCTTTGCGTCGTTGCAGTTCGTCTCAGTGCACCTCTCATCGCTCTCTCTTGGATGCAGAAATCGATAAATTTGTATTCCAATTTAATATGACCTTCACGTACATGACATACATATATATGAAAGGAAATACAATTATATATGAAGAAATATCGTATTTAGGAAGAACAGAAAAAAATTAGAAATGAGATTGCATGTCATTTTTTTCTAAGAACACTGAAGTTTTCGCACTATGCTTTGTTGAAAAAAACAAAAACTATTTTCATATCAGGAACTACTCATGATATGAAAATATTATTTAGAAATTTACTGAAATTTTTATATTTTAAAATGTCACCCATTTAATACGTGGTTACCATGCACTTCACACTGGAATCAAAAACCGTTATAACGATACTGCTAGTGCTAAAAACGCTATGTTTATAAACGGTAAATCGACACAAGAATGGTCCGAAAAGTGAGAAAAGAGTCGAGCGGAGCGCAGTGGCCATAAAATGGACGCAGTTCGTTGAAGGAGTTCAAGTTTAGCCGATGTTCTCTATTGTCTCTACGCAGTTAGAAATCTTAGACTAAAATTTAAATTTTCCGCCCTTTCATGGCGGCTACAGAAATTGAAAAGGGCTCAAATGTTGGAGCAAGTGTGGAGACTATTCGCCGTCGATTGTGAGAACACAATCTAATCGCCGACACCCTAGAAAGATGTCATTTTTTGACCAAGAAGTTTCCTAGTTTTAAATTTTATTATAACAAATAGTAATCAAAAACAAACTTGTAGATCGTTTTTATTCAAAAAAATTCATTTAAATTATTTTCAGAAATACATATGATTTCAGGTACGAAATTCTTATCAATGTGGCATTTGTTACCATATAAATAATCGCAGTATTTATGAAAGAAAATTTGAAAATATAGATACTTAGAAAGACACGGTATAGAAAATATAGTCTACCGTGATATAGTCTTGGAAGCTGCTTTGAAGTCTTGGCAATTTAAGCTGTAGATCGTTACAACAGGACTCAGGGAAGTGTGTGATACGTTCTTTCACCGTTTGAATAAAATTTTCCGTGAAAGAAAATCCATTCTTCTAAGTCTATTAGACCTGTCCGCTTGTCTGCCTATCTGATCGTTGGAATCACGATTGAGCGATTTCTATTGAATTTAAAAATGTATCAAAACCGGTGCCATGTTTTACACAAAGACTGCAATAAAAGTTTTTGAAACAGCAAAACAGGGAGTCAATTATGAAGACAAAACTTAATACCGAACATCCCAACATCCTGTGATTTGAATGGCCGTGATTTGAAAATTTAAAATTTTATAATAAGTTCCATTAAGAGTTTAAGATGGAATCATAAAATGGAAAATAGAAGTCATAATATTATTATTATAAAATATTACTTATTTTTAATCAATAAGTTGAAATTTAAAGTTTCTTTTAATTCCTATTTAATTGTTATTTGTTTGGGTTGATTTTGATTACATTACTTGTCCGAAAACTCGGAAATTCAGTTCTGAAATCAGATAAATTAAGCCGGCAGCCGTATTTAACTGAAATTAAGTGAAATTCGAAACCTTTTTTATGATTATCATGCGGCAGTCGCAGTGAATTAAATTATCTTTTGTTTTAATATCGCACTGACTTCTGACTCAATTGAACAAACTAAATGTGACAGCATTCAGGACCGGTCCCAAAACCAGGCGTAGCTGACAATCAATGATGAAGATGCTGCGATGAGCGCGAGCCCCAGCAACGAACGGAAGGGAATCGAAGAAACTTCTGTTGTCTTGCGTTGAGCTTATTGTGTATTTGTTTTCCCATTGGAAAGGAAACATTGCAAGGTGGCGCAATAGAGTCGGAAAGCGCAAAGAAAGTTAGTCGTTGACACACACACACACGCACATTCACAAGTGTGTGGTATTTATCTGGTTTACTCATCTTTGGTTGGGAAGCTAAGTGAGGTCTTTTACGGTCAACTTAGTTAATTTATTTTTTCAAATACAGCTTTGTTAAGTGTTAAAGGTATATATGTATAATAGCTACAATTAAGTCAGGTGAATTTGTCTTGTGCAACTCTGAGCACTAATTAACAAGCATACTTCACAATAGAAAAAGTTGAATATATTTCTGTTTTTAAAAATTAAGTTTTCTCAAGCTACATGCTTGGCTACTTCTTGCAGGACTTAAGTTTCTCTTTAATCCTTAAGACGCTTAACTTAAATACTGTACAGTGTACACCCTCACTGACGTTAGAACTTCAGACACGTCTTCGCCTCGCACAACTGCTAACATTTACGGAGTTGCGTTTTGTGTTCTTTTCCAGTTACCAAATTGAACGTATTTTTGAATTTATTTACCTTTAGTTGAGAGTCGGCTGTTGACGTCTGACGTTGTTTTTTTTTTTTTGTTGCTTCTGAAGTAACTTACTTTAAAAACATTTCATGCGTTTGTGCGTTCTTACTCAAGGTTATTTACTTCTTGAAAATATGTTTACTCGTGCTGTGCATATTTTAATTGTACGCTACGTTTGCTGAACTGTTTGTTGTAGAATTGAGTTGGACTTGTCTAGTGTTTGTATACGTCTGAGTTGAAATTTTTAAATATATATGTACATACATATATTAAATATCGGAATATCGGAACATCGGTACATCGGAATAATTCGAGAACAATTTACCTAAAACACATTTATTTCTTGAAACATTATCACCAAAAAACTTTTGCGGATTACAAAATGTTGTAATCAATTCTGGAGAAAATATTTTAAAGCAGAAGATCCTTTGTTCTGTAGCTACCCAGAATTGAAAGAGTTTTATTCCTTCCTGAGAAAATGCTGTAAAGCGATTTGAGGACAAGCCACGAGATTATGTTTTTGCTACAGACAAAATATCAAGAATCGTGGAAACAATAGCAAAAAAATGCGATTTGATCACAATTCAATAGACTTGCCAGAACACTAGACTAGGGTGGAAAACACAATAACCGGAAGTATTCATGTCCGTTAAACGTGTCACTATGTATTGCTTCCGTTTTGACGCGGAAAGACAGACAAATAATTTTCCGTTACTCTTTCGAAAGTGCGCCATTTTCAAGAATTAAATTTATTGTGTTGGGTGCTATGATAGATACGAGTATGAGCTCCATATGGCTATGTTAAAGATTAGTTTGATTTATGAATCTAAATAAACATTTTACTTCTAAAGCCAACAAGACAAGTTTAGGCCTTGGCTAGACTCGGTTGCTTTTGCAACCGATTCTCTTCTGATTTCTTGAAATAATCATTGTCAGAAGTCGTTTCTCGTTTGCTGTCAGAAATCGTAAACATGTTGCCGAGATTGAGAAAACATAAACACACATTCGGCAAACTACGTCTCACTTCGTTCGTTTGAAAACTGAGAAACAGTTTTGATTTTTCCTTCAAGAATTCTCTACACTTGAAATAGTGTAGACTTCGTTATTTCTCCCCCACCTCTCTCTCCAAGAAACTGAGAGAAAAAAAAACTGTGTCAAAACCACACACGTGTAGCCAAGGTTTGTCAAATCAAACAACCGATCTTTTCAATCAATCTGGTTTAATTTTGGTTTGTTGCAAAATACAAGCGAAAGAATATTTTGAAAGCGAAAGAATGTTTTGTGATGAATCTTTCTTCCGGATATTTTTTTAATTTTTTTTAATTTTTTCTTTAGCGCTTAAACCTTGTTTAGAATCTTTACAAAAAAATCCTTCTAAACCTTTGTTAGAAAATCCTAATAAATTAAGCTTTAGAATGAGTAGCTTGTGATTTACAATATCAAGAGCCTTATTATAATCTGTGTATATTACATCAGTTTGTCGATTTAGCTCTGTCCGTCCGTCCGTCTGTCTGTCCGTCTGTGGAAATCACGATTATAATAGAACGAATAGAGATATCTTCATCAAATTTTCCACGAATATTCTCTATCATCAGAAACTCATTAGTACTGGAAATGGACCATTGTCTATTATTTGGAAATGTTGTGAAGCGAGCCTTTAAATCAGCGTTGGCCATTCCCTCACGAATATTCCATTCGTCTTGGAAATATTAAAAAGTTTACATTACTTTTAATAATTAATTAATAATTATTAATTCTTAATAAAAATAATAATCGGCGAACCACAATATCGGAGTTGTTGATCAATATTGACCACAATATCATTCCCATTAATGTTATAAGTTTTTTACTTAAAATTTTTTCAGTGTACCTCAGAAAGAGAATTCCTGCGCAAAACAACCGCTCTCAGAGCTTCACACACGCGCAAAATATGATTGGATAATTTTTGGCCAGCGGTGCTTTAAATCATGAAACTGATTGTTATATTGTGTGACTGAATCTAGGAGCTAGAACTAAAAATGTTCGCATAAACAATGCTGACAAGGCAATTGCAACGAATATATCGTCGAAATATATTCAGAAATAACTTTTAAACTGTCTATTTTGGATTGTAATATACTCTTAATGAAAAATGTTGGTGCATACGTCCTCTTTAGACATTGGTAGTTGTAACCAAATCGGTCGAATAATACAGCTGTAGTGGTTCTTATAATGGATGCACCTTAACGTGTCGTTAAAACATTCAAAAACGTTTATCTCGAAAACGAAACATTTAAGTTTTTTATTTTGTGATTTTTGGAATCAGCGGACCACAATAACGCGTTACAAAAAACAAACGTTACATTGTCGGCTAATATTATCAGGCATTAAGCACGTACATTAGATTATTAAATATTTTTAATATTTAAAAATATATCTGCATCCCTGTATCTCCATAAAATAAGTACATGTACATGTAAATATAAGTGCATGTGTAAAAGCACATCGGACAGCGTCAGCGTCAAAAAATAATTTACTGTACAAACCTTGTGGAAGAATTTTGCTCTCTGACGCTCGGAGTCATGACGCTTCGATCGGATCGATTCTATTTTCTCACTGACTTCGAGCTTACGCTGATTTTTTCGGAAATGTATTGCCCACTCTTCGTCCGAAATACTTCGAAAATGAAGTGATGCCAAATTTTTCAAAAAATGTAATCAAAAAGCAGATAACAAAGCAGAAACAAAACGCAGGTTTGATATGCAAACAAACGAAAACCACAATCCCGAACAAAAAGACAACAATTTTTCTGAAGAAAAAAATGAATAGCAGAAACGCGGAAACGACGGAGATGATGTAAACAAATTTTGACGATCATCTGGCGTATTCTTTTCGGTCAACTTTTTTGACGCTAGGAATTTATGACGCTGACGCTGTTCGATGTGCTTATACACTATATCTATTTAAATCATATCATATATATATATATTAACAAACAATGAAGACGTCGAATTGATTTATATGTCTGCCACGAGAACACAATGAATATAAAAAAATGCACTCACTTTTCGACCAAAAAATACACACTTACATATGTACATGCACGAGTACAATACGTTTCTCACAGTTGGTAACAAATTTATTTCCCCTCATTGAAAGAGTGAAGAATTGCAAAAATCCCCCAAAAGAACGAGATAAATAATACGCGTATGTCAAAAACACTGCACGTGAATTTGAAAGTACAATGAAACGTTGTTTATAAGGTTTTTGTTTAAAACTGAGGATACCGGACACTGACACACAAGACACTTTATATTCATTAAATTGCAACTGTTATTGAATTGTGTCCTAACTATTATTATTATAAATAGCAGAACACATAAATATTACATGACACCTTGACTTGCCCAATAGGCAATGTTTAACTATTTCATTAATGTTACCATTTCGGAAAGATGGACACGAGATAAAGTGGTTTCAGCGAGTGAGGGTCTCACACTACTAGTTCTCATTGAATCCATAATGAGTGGGGATAAGGCACCGAATAGGAATATATTCCCTATCCGCTAGAAATGTCAATGAACATCTCACATTCAAGCAATTTTCCCTGTTTTCATCGATGAGGGATCGACTAAAGGAGGCGCGATATCCTTCCGTTTCTCCTCTTCTTACTATCTCTGTTATCAACTGCTTTCCTCATTTTCTGACTACGTCTTCTATGTTCTTTCTGGTCCGTTTAACGGTATTATACGAAGAACTTTTAACTTTGAAGTAGAAGTAGCCAGACCTTTCAGTAACCAAAAGAATTCGAACTGAGATTAGGTCTTATGACTGGTGTCCTTCGAGATAGATATTTTGCTTTGGTTCTAAAGCAGTATACAGTGAAATAGTAAGCGATCTAACAGCTCGACAGTTGTGAAATTGAGTGGTAAATTCGAAAAAGTTTAGATATATTACGAGTATATTGATGAAATTGCACAGGCTTGGTATTATATAATAGATAATAGACCGCCAACACGATTTAACTACATATATATTCTGTCATTTTTGAATGTGGGTGTGCGATATGTTTATTAGAAAATATAATAATCTCAAAAGTCAGGATTACGTCTTCAAGCTGAGGAGGTCAGGAAACTATTCGAGCAGCTGTTGTACTGCTCTAATGTAATATTTTGTAAAGTAGTTGTACTAGTACCAAACATAATTGACCTTGTATTAAAAGTCGTAATCGATTGTATATCTGAAATTACCTATATTATGGTTAAGATCGATGATAGGACGAATTTATGAAATTGTTTACTTTTGTGTAAGGTAGAATCCATTCAACACTCGCCAGAGCAGGCCAAGACATGCATACATACATACACATGTGTATTCGAGTATAGGAAGAAGAGTTCGAGGAAGTAAAAAGCTTTGAGGATAAGAACATAGATTTAGGAAACATTTTCTTATTTATCCGTACACAGAGTAAACATAGCAAAGAGAGCACAACACTCATCGAACATTAATAGAAAACGTGTCCTTGAATAAAAATCGCCGCTAAGAAAAAGGCATGCTCTGACCAAGCGGATGTGGAATATCGGAGGAAGACGAGTATTTTAGAATATATTATACATATCCACACACATACTTATATGTACATATGTATGTATGCGATAAAAAAGAAATCATGTTAACCATACGCGAGTGTGTATGTAGATACGACTTGAAATTGAAAATAAATAAAAAAATTTGAATATTTTTGAACTGTTTGCTTGAACTGTTGAATTATAAAATGCATAAATTATTCATAAATATTTACTATTGATGAAATATACAATAATGCGAATATAGTTAAGTTCACTGTGATAAAGTGATCAGTATGTGGTTGTAGATTCCCAGTTATAGTAATTGTCACAGGCACACAAATCAGTGACGATTGTAGGATGTTAACTTATTTTTCCAGTCACTTTAAACTAAGGCAAAAAATACTGCTGAATATTGTTACGGCTCTTAAATCGTAGGCAATCGTTGAAGAGGAAATTTGAGTGTAAATATTTGAGTGTATTTTATCTTTAATTCGCCATTTAAGAAACCTAACTTTTTTGCAATTAAATTTAGAGAACGTAGAATATTCTACAGTACGTGTACAAAAATGCTAATTAGCCTCATTGACTTGTGTATTTCACATCGGCTTATCTTATGTTTTATCTATCAATCGGTAATTCAATTTCCAGCAGAAAACAAAATTAAACTTTTAATTCCGACACAGCTGCAGCAGGGCCATCAACCTTTGACGACTGATTATGCGGGGAAAGCATTTGCAACTTATTTGCGGTTGCCAACAATTTATAATTAAGTTAAGAACTTAATCAACTTTATTTGACGGTTTTCAACTTTGCTGACGTTGTTTACTTTTCGTGGTGTTTATTATAGCTTTTTATACCCTACATCTAAAGCTGAAAGATATGTTAAGTTTGAGCTGTCGCTAGTAACGCATAGGAAAAGCGCAGACAGATATAGATAACAATATCTGTGGCCACAAGCCGTAACAGCCTAAGTCGGGTTTTCTTACTTTTCAGTAGAATTATTATTTTCAGTAAACTCTTGGTGTTTGCACATAATTGTCTCTTATCTGAATTTAAATAAATATTATATTCGAGTTTGTCTTGAGTTAAAAAGCGCAAAAACCGCAGATCGAGTCAGTTCCGACTAAGGCTCTAAAGGTTATACAGTCTTAGAAGATGTCCTAATATTAAACCTTAATACATATATTGTATTTATAAAGAAGTTTGTGTCTACTTTGATACTACTCATCATCGTACTTTTCTTGGATTCTTTTCGTACTTGGATTCAGTTATTAATGTAGAGTGAATCAGTTCCAGTGAATGAAGTTGAAATTGGTTCTTTCTGCAATTACTTCTTGTGGCCTATTTATTGAACTTTGTGGGCGGGGAAGTCGATCTGATGTTCTACTCAGTTGTTCATTTCAAGTTCTATAGTAACTGCGTAAATAAAAAAAAAACAGCTAAATTTACTTGCTGGTTTGCTTGTCTTTGTAGAGGTTTATTGCTCTACCTTAATCCCTGTCCGAATCTCTTACACACATATACACATTTGAATTAACTTTATTAAGAATGGGAAATGAAAAGAATTTGAATTTAAATTTTGGTTTTACTCAACATATTTAAATCCTTGCACTCAATAAATTTTCTATTTAAAAATGGAGTCAGAAACTTTATTTTGCCGCACTGAAGCACAGCACACACGCGCACTGAACATAAATTAGAAAAAAATAACAAACTGCAGAAAAAATTATTATACCGGACTCTGAAGTTTGACCACAAACCGGAACCGCTTAACTCGACTTTTATATTCTTTTATTTTTTTGCATTAATTGTACAAATCTCACTCAATCCATCATATCGTCAGACAGGCAGATCTAAATCTAAGTTCTAAATCGAATTCGAGGAAGAAGTGAGGAACAGAGACAAGACTGATCAACAATAGATATATTCTTTTATACCTACCCCTCTTTATACTGTTCGTTATAAATGGAAAGACACCCTTAATATACCTTTCCATCTTCGGGTGTAACATTTAATTTTTACCAACTACTTTAATTGCAAACATTTTCGAGACTAAACTTCGGACTACATTTAAATTCAGAAAGGCGAATTCCCATAAGCAACTCTGGCGGACATTCATTAACTCAGCAGACATCGGTGTACATAAGAGATTACGTAGTTTGAGAGTTCTGTGAACCAAATGTGTCCAGGGTTAGAACATTTACAGGAACCAGTTACGCAATGGCTTCGTGTGCCGCCGGAAGTTGATAATCCTGCTTAATGTGCTTTTATTTGAAATAATAATGTTGACGATTATAATGTTGGTGAAAATACCACTCAACATTTCTGAGGTAACATTCCGAATGTGAAGAAAGGAACTAGTAAATCGAAATAAATGAAAGAAAAGCTTCTAACATTTTTTTATACCCTACTCGCGAACAGATAAAGGAATATTCAGTCTGTTCTTCTGTTCGTTACGCCCGGTAAGTATGGAGAAGTATATATTCTCTATCAGCGTCACCTCCTGAGACGAGATTTTATTTTCCGAGTCAATCATCTCAGACTTTAAAAAAAGGGGAGTGGTCACGGGTGGACAAAAAACCATTGAACAAAAAACCATCGATTTCTCAGCTAGCAGCCGAGATCTAAAATTGGATTTCTATTTCCAGATTTAATGTACCAGAGCATATCGTCCCACAGAAATGGGCGTGATACGTTCAATGAAAGTAACTATAACTAGAGTGTAGGGTATAAGCTTCGACCAAGCCGAACTTAATACTCTTTCTATTTAATATTAAAGGTTTCGTAGCTGCAGATGTGTGCTTGGAGATGACCACAAGAGTTTAGCTCATTGCCAGCCAAAGAATTGTTGCGTGAGGTGTTGAAGGTCACACCGGATGGGTAAGCAGCCTGCGTGGGTGCAGCGAAATTAATTTGGAATGTCCGGTATATGAGAGGATTTTTGTTTTATTATTTTACCCAAATTTTCTCTCAACTGTACCTTTGAACACATTTTATTTCAGAATTAATTGTGAAATTTTCCAGTATATTAAGTTTTCGACTTTAATTGCTTTTTACGATTTAATTTCCAGAGTCTGGACAGTGATGCCAATTTTTTGAAATATGTATTGTATATTTGCAAGAACTTATAATTATAAATTAAATAATTTAATAACTTAAATAATTTCGTTAATGCAAAATGCAATAACATGGTTACAATTAGATAACGATTTAATGTATTTGTTGCTTATTTTATTTGAAATAAAAAGTGCAAATATCTGCACATTCATGCAGAGCTGCAAACTAAAATCTGAGTAAAAAAATCGAAAGCATTTGAGTTTAGCGCTGGAATCGCAACAACAATTTCAACGGAGGTAAAACAGTTTACGAGTGGTTTTGGGGCTTAAGACAGTTTATTCCAAAAACCTGGAAAAACCATTTTATGGAAACAGGCGCCATCGACGGCGACCACAGGCGACCGATCGAAGCGCCATGACCCCGAGCGTCAAAATGCTCCCGTAAACTTTGAATGGTAAATTCTTTTTTGACGCTGTTCGCTGCTTCACCACTTAAATTGGAACCTCCTCGTTCTCAAATTGCCAGCTGAGATTGTAAATACATAAATCAGAGAAATAGGGAAACAACAAAAAAAAAAAAAAAACTCCTTAAGGGAGTGTAAGTAAATGCTTGAAATGTAAATGAATATTAAAGAGTAACACGTTCTCCAACAGAGTAATTTTATTTGACGTTAACCTGTGCCAAATAAACTACCCCTGCGTTTAGATTGAAAATGTCAATAAATGTCTTTCTTAAATTACTTGTTTTAAATCAGACTTGCGATTGCTGCACCTGCTTCACACATGTGCAGTTTATTTACTAAAAAAAACATTTCATTGATATAGAATAATTGCATAGATATTCGCAGCTGCTGCCTTTGTATTCGCATCATTGTTTGTTGGGAAAATAGCATCGAACAGAAAATTCAGGGTGGATTTTAATTTTTAATTTTATGGCTATTCAAGCTGCAATTCACACTGGAATTCTTAGAAGAAAAACGTAACCTTAAATATAAATGTTAATATACTAAATTCATAATAGCCAACTCGCTTAAGTTAGAAAAAAGAATTTTTAAAACATGTATGGATCACGAATTTTGCAGTACGATTCTTCTTGATATGGCATACATTCTTATATATGAGCTTACGTGCTTCTCATACACTTACTCGTGTATTTACTGCTTGTCTGGTTGTATGTTGAAATCAGGGTTACTTGTAGGATCCGCATCCGTCTCCCGAACATATGGAGTTACGACAGGTGGCTCTTGAGAGATTGAGTCGTTTTCTACTTCATAAAAACGAAACAATTTATTATAAATAAAATATATTCATTTAAAGCTAAGATTATGCAAAAAGGTTTACACCGCCAGAGTATCGGTCGACTTGATTTTATCGCGTTCAGTCGTGTTGATTACGAATACAAAAATGTTCCTCTTTCCTGGCTAAAATTTTGATTTTAACACAAGAGATATCACGGTAAAATTTGGTAACAATGCTGGGAGGTTTGTGTATTTGGTTAATTTGGTAATGCAATGAAATGGGAAAAGACAAAAATTAAATATTGTGTCGCAAAACAGATGATGTGCAATTTTCCTATCTTTATATTTAAAAAATCTCAATTGCCAAATTGTGACAGAGTTAAATTGTCAACGCAGAGCACAGAAAACCACAACAAACAAATCTCGAATAGTGATGTAACCAGGGTATGTAAGCGCACACTCACGAGCGCACGCGGTCGACTCATGTGCGGGGACGCGGATAATTATATAGCTTTCCTTATAACCATATATGTATGTATTTTCTGTAGTTTTTATTTTACTCTATAATGTTATTGTTCTGCAATGAAAAATCTAAATAAGTTAAAACTCTAAATAAATAAAACTATTTCGTTCAATTAAATTTTTTCAAAAGTTTTATGTGTAGAAAAAGATTCGGCCAGGCCGAATATAAAACTCTTATAATATCGCACTCTTTTTAGTATAAACGTCACTACAGTGTATCTAGGATCAATAACACTTGCGCACCTTAAGAGAATAATCGTTGTACACAGTGGGAAGAAGTGGTAAATCCCCGACAGCAGCTGCTATTCATGAGACCTTACAAACAATGAATGCATAAAAATTTGCCAATAAAGCACATTCTTTGTTCCATCACCATACATAAGAGCCACCGGCAGAGCAGAGCATCGAACGCAATAATAAGTGCAGCGTTTGCGTAATAGCAAATTTGTAATGTATTGAAAGGTAAAATGGAAACCAGATATGGAGCTATATTCGGTTTGGACGGAGTTTAAATACGTTATACCATACACTAATGAGAAGAGAAAAGGTGAGAAGGTAAGAAAGGTCGTATTTCGTCGATTATAACCGATTTTAGAACACACGAGTCTTGATATCTCTGATATCGATACCTACATAGGCCTGGCCCTTTTGGATCTTAATCCAACGACATGCCTGTATATGCTAAAATTCAGTTTGACAGCCAAATTTTGACCTAACCCGGAAAATCGACTTTGTGGAATATCTGCCCCCCCAAGTGCTGGGAGAGGCATATTGTTTAAATTATTAAATATAATCCAGTCACAATTCCTTAGGTAGTACCAATTGGCAGGAATCCAGTTGGTGTGGGTCAAAGGTTTCATTATCCTTGGCGAGTATGGCAACACCAGGAGTCCAACCTCAATTAAGGTTGTGCACTAAGTCTTAATGCACTTAGTTTAAAGTTTTTATTAGAGTTATTATTAGTTAGTTATTATAATATTGTGGTAATGTATACGGAAAGTGATAAATCAAATAGAAGACGACACGGCATCTAATAAGAAAAAACTAATGGCAGCTTAATATACTCCTTAGCTTACGTAGGGTGTAAGCGGTATGCCTGAATAGACAGAACTGAAGTGTTAGATAAACTGTATTGTTTTGGTAGCCGTTGTGATCTCCGCTCACGTTATTGATGGCCACACAAAATGACGAAAGATACTCAAAGGTAAGTCCCCAGGTAGGATAGTTAATAAAGTCTAAGAGTAGCACTTTAAACAAATCAATTTATATTTCCTTTTACTTTCAGTTAAAGCATCTTCAACCAGAGAGTTTTTAATATTTCAGGTTAATCCAGGTAAGGCATCAATATTTCTGGTTTGCATGAATAGCACGTTTTCATGCAGAACTGTTAATACTCGTAGGACAGATTATGGTAATATTTGTGGAGCACGCCCACTTTCGTTGGAATAGTTAAAAATTAAAATACATGTTTTCGTACACGTTTCGTAAAATGTTTGAACGCCTTAATATTTTATTATTGATTATGTTAAATCCCTTAAATATTTGGGGTGATCTTAGATTGGCTAGTTGGCTAGACCATACAACCGCGTTGGTCCAACAAGGCACCCATTTTTGTTAAAATTTTCGTGTTCATGGAAACTGTTATCTTGTATCTATAATATTATGAAATTTTTCATTCCAAGTTGCAAGATGGCATAACTTCTTGGGGTGGTACGCATGCTTGTAAGATTCATCCGTTGTTCATAGCTCAAAAATGTGCGATTCGTTTAATCTGCAGTAAAGGACGTCGAGTCCTTTGGTAGCTTTCCGCTATTCAAAAGATTAAATATTCTTCCGCTTACATATTTATATTACTATAGGGTTCTAAAAGAGTTTTTAAAAGACTTGGTATCAATATTAATTTTACGAGCCACGATTTAAGAATCAATCATATACACTTATTTGCTGTTCCCAACCATAAATCAAGTCATTATCTAAATTTCTATTTATGCTTAATTTTATCAATTTTTATTTACTAAAATTGTTTAATTTTATCAATTGCTATTTCTAATTTAAATGCTCTTTTAGTAGCTCTTTTGACTGAAGAGTTTGCCGACCTAAGTTATAGTATACGACGCAGAGTAATCCAGAGTCAACGTTGAAAACTCCGAAAGAAGTGCTAGTTTAAAGCTCATGTAAAAATCAACTTGTGGCCTTAATGTACATTAACTGCAAAGAAATATGTTCGTAAATGAATGCACAGACTTCAACGTTACATATATTTTACATTAATGTGTTCCAGTATTAAACATATTATCAGCGATAATGTGCATTTTAAACACACACACTTACACGCACCCACGTTGGCGCATCGTATAATGATTGCCCATTAAAATGACTTATAAGCCTATTGAACACCCTTTCATTGGTAAAGTAATGCACCGTCATGCTTTTCATACTCTACACCCGAAATTAAAGGGTATATTAACACTCACATGAACAGCAATTTTTAACTCTTTTGATGAACAGTAACTACCCGGGTAGAGAAAAGTGATATGTAAGCATTTTGAATGGAATTGAAGTAAATTATCATTGTATACTTGAACTGCATCGCTAGCAAAGATTCTGGTGAAATATTTTTTGGATACTTTCGAGTAAGACCTGTTTGTGGTAATTAGGGTAATGGGGGGAAATTCCAGAAAACCGCTTGTTACATTTTTTATACCTATTGTTGAACTTTTTTTATACACATGTGTTGAAGGCTGGAGTTTTTTATAGACAGGAAAATAGCAAATCTAGCAACAATTCTGTTGAAAGATTTTTTGGATACTTTCGAGCATGACCTGTTGTTTGGTAATTAGGGCAAATGGGGAATACCACAAATTTGAGTGCATCCATTTTTTTATACCTGTTGAACCATTTTTTATATCTGTCAAAGGATGAAGAGTTTTATAGAGAGGGTAATAGAAAATTCTGAATGCAATTTTACTGGATGATTCTATGATCACTCGTTCCGATGGTATTTCTGACCGTTTATGGCTTGACCGAGCTTCGTGTTCGAGGCTAATAAGCTGTGGAAAGCAAATGCATTTCCACTATATTGAGCTACAATGATCGTTCGCCGATTCAAGAATATTACAAGGCTCTTGAGATTTGATTCCGAAATTACACACAAGGCTCGTATAAGATCTGATAAGGCAGCACCAATAAGGAATATTTTCCAGATGATCAATGCCAATCTAAAATTTTTCTGCAGGCCGTCAGAGTCAATAACAGTTGATGAGCAACTCTTTCCCTTTAGAGGATGCACAAAATTTACACAAACTCAAAACCACGTTAATATGGCATTAAATTTTGTTGGGTTAAACAATTAAATTAAATTATGATATTGCAACTGGATATTCTGTAAATAAATAACATCAGAGATGTCAATCTAGGACAGCGAGTTGTGAAACACTGAATTCGCTCACTCATATCTCGGGACCAAAAAATAAACCGAAAATTATCCATTACTATACCACACACAAAAGCAGGAGTAGATAAAATGGACCAAATGCTCAAACAATATACAAGCAAACAGAAAAAAAAACGATGGCCTTTAGCATTCTTCTATAACATGCTGGACTTATCATCGCTTGCTGCCTATATTATATTCCGTGAAAACAACCCAGAAAGCTCTGTAGCCATCAGACACAGTGGGCGACGCACTTTTCTCCAACGTCTGGGTGAGAAACTTTGCATTCCCGGAATAAGAAAGAGGACACAGTAATAGTAATGCGATTGCAACATTTGCAGAGAGAGATGCAATAGAGTGCATTTTGGGAGAGTCGATCAGAAAAGATGAAGATAATGAGGAGTTTATTCCTGATAGCTACGAAGAATATGATGCAAGCGGGCGGTCGCCATAAAGGTGGGTGCCATATGTGGTACAGTGAATATAGAAGGAAGCGATGTACTCGTCACTGTTGTGTAAAATGCCAGAAACAAATTTGTGTAGAGCATAGCCTTACACAAACTAAATGCCAGAAGTGCCATATGTCGTAATATTATTTATATATTTAACTTATAGTAAAAAGTTGAAGTTAATAATTTAGTAGTTTAAATTAATATACATAAGTAATTTAAATTTATAATGAAGTAAAAATAAATATAAACTGAATGTTCTTTTTTCATGAAATAAGCTTAGAATTCTATCGCCGTTCACACTTTTCCGACCTCTCGTTGGATGGATAAAATCTACTTTGTATTCTAAGTCTCTATTTGCTATCATTACTTTCAATAATTACATCGATTTTGCTAATTCTATCGATTCTACTAAGGAAAAATCCCTTTATTTACCGGGGTAGTTACTGTTCACTTGAAGGGTAAAATTGAAAAATTGCGGAAAAAAAGCGGAAAAATTTTTTTTTTCAAAATAATTTTTAGCTTTTCTCGTAGAAAACGAAAATTTAGTCACTGAGTCGGAGTAAAATTTTAATAAAAAATTAAATGCCCGAGATATTTACAAGCAAAAACTGCAATATTTACCCGGGTAGTTACTGTTCATGTGAGTGTTAAGGTGTTTCCTCCGTTTGTAACGCATAGCATCTAGAGAAAAGTGTATACCTATGGATAGATATCTAAATGAAGTCTTGGAGACGTATTCTTTGTTGCATATCGCTGCTTGTGCTTGTAAATGGGTGAAATCGGTGGAGACTGACGCCCTACCTGTATACTAAAACTATATTATGTCAGCCCGACCGATACACGAAATGGTATCCCCCTCGATAACTCCTAGTAGTGGCCGAATGGTCGAGCCATACTCAGGTTGCTAAAGAGCCGCATTCGACTCGCGAACCGCAATTGCCTACCACTGGTGTAGGGTATTTCAACTTCGGCCAATTCGATTTTTGGTTTTTTTGGTTAAAATGCTGTGTTGATAGCACAGCAGGCAACCAAAAAATATAACATCTGTGTCGGTACATTTTCAATAAAATTTCTGTTAATTTCAAGAAATATTTCTAGGAATTTTCATGATGCGATTAGTGTAGTTCAGTCCTTTGGTGGTTCAATCGTTAAAAACTTAAATGATTCTATTTGATATTATCTATATATAAATAGGCCACACGAAAAGGGTTCCATCCCTCTAGCGTCTGTTCCCTTTATTCAATTTCAATGGAACATATACCGATTTGTAGGTTCTTCTCTATTGCACAAAAAATGGACGATTTGGTTGATTGAGTAAAAGGGGGAGGTGTTTTTGCTATCTATAGACGCGCATTAGTTTGTAAAAATTAATTGAAACTTAAATAATTCTCCTTAAAAGTAGGAATAATAGACTTAGACTTGTTACACATATATTCATATCATCTTCGGGTGTAGGGTATGAAAAACAATGTCACAATTCTCACCACCAATTTGTTTCTTAATGAATCAATATAACTTTCAAATAATCAGAGCATCTCTGCTTCTAGGAAGAGCTTTAATAAAGTTTATCCATGCGAGTGTATATCCTGTGTATCCGCTAACTGACCGACAGACAGATCTTTTTATCTGTTTTTGTGTGTACCATATACTCGGCGTTCATCCATTTATTGTTTTGCTCGTCTTTTCTTTGGTCAATCCGTTCTGTCGTCCATTTGATAGTCTGTCAGACATGCCATTAGTCAGATATCGAGGGCATCCACTGGCTGTGGACGGACGTTCCCCGGATGACGATATATGTACATACCTACATATTAGTTTACTTAAGTCGAACATATGTCGTGCTAATGTGTGAAGTTTGGTCCTCTCTTTTTTTTTGGTTAGATGGGTTTGTTGAGGTCATGACAATGAAGGTGGCACAAGTTATCTTGCTCTGAATTTGTTATAACATCTGCTCCTATTAATGTAAGAGGTAGAGTACAGGATTAATATGATATTTCGCTAAACACCGCAGAAAATTGAAAAAAAAACTGATCCTTGTCTATAAATTGCTTTAGTTTTGAAGTTTGTTTTTTTGGTTTCTAGCACTGTGCGCAGCTGGAGGATATGCATTTCAATATGTGAACAATACTAAAATAAATGTCGTTTGCGTTTGTGAATGAAAGTGAAAGTATGGAAAGAAATAGTGTTCAAAATTTAATATTGATTAAAATCTATAGTCGTATATATATAGGCAAATGTACATATATTTATTATATTTGCGTTTGCTGCTATACATCGAAAATTGATTTGTAGTGTTGACCATTATGTGAAATTTTCGAACACAATAAATAATAAAGTTTCTAAAGGTTCTAATATACAAAGGCATTAGGTGACTGGATATGCTAATAGGCGTCGTCAGCCCCTTTTTGATTTAAATACTTTTTGTTTTAAACATGTCAAATGTGTGCATAACATCTAACAACTTGGGGCTGACACTTTGCTGACATCTAATTTCCCACCTTATCAACACTATTGTTGCGCTAAGGTTCATGTCATAAACACAAATTTCAAATTTTTTATACTTTTAATATTTTATGTGGTCTTTCAAGCACTCATTCCTGATGCAGTTTAAATGTGTTGTTGTAGCTTTTAGTTTGTTTTCCTGATTTTTATTTTTTTAATATGCCAGACACGTTGTTAGTTAAGACATCAAGTTGCGCCTGAGGTGGAGTCCATTCAGTCTTCTGTTTCATAGTGTGTTTTTTCACACCGTCACAAGGTGACGCCATATTGCGTCCGTTTGGGAAATGTTTCGCTGAGATCCTTGTTGGAGGATTTTTCTTTAAAACAGCCTCGAGTGTTTTTGTACATGATTGCAAGGAAGCAACGAACCAGGAAATCCAGAGAAAATGCTGGATATACTAAACACAAGACTGCATTCATTTGGACTGGGTAGACCTGGCATAGACCTTCAACAACTACTTTTTCAAGTTTAATTCAGCGAAAAATTATTTGTTCTGTTTCTGTGTTTGAGGGTTAAAATATAAGAAATTATTTAATGTTGAGAAGAAATCATAAGAATCAGTTATAATTTTGAAATTTAAAATAATTCTTTATTACTTCCAAGGTTTGTATATTCCTGTGCTTTCTTGTCGATCGGAGGGTCTAGCTTGTCTGCCATCCTCTCCCTTTTACAGGACGGATTGGTCTTCGCTCAGCTGCACCGAATACGTTCGCAGTCCGTTTCAGTGTTTTTCTGTCCTTGTCGATCAGATTCTTTTCAGGAACCTTTCGTAGTCTATCCCACAGTCGCCATAGCATGTCGTCGGGTACGGTAATTTGCTTTTCTGTCCCAATTGCCATTAGAGGCAAACATAGAGTATGTGTAGATTTTTCTTTAATTTTAAATATTAAAATAATATATTTGTGAAATTTGAAATGTATTACCTATTGTATTACCTAAAACCCATTCAATAAATAAATTGAATTTATGAGTTTATAAGTTTTATCCTATAATTAATGTAATTATATACTATATGTACCATTTATGTAAACCAACTCGAACCCTCTCTTGTTTTGATTGTTCGAAAGTAAAAAAATTGGAATATATGTACGTTGCTACGTTGTGACGTTTTAAAGAATCCTTTAATTGAGTCTCACAGACGCTTTGGTATTCCATCTGCATTGAAAGGTTTGTGTGTATTCTACCTACACTCACCTTATCCGTGCAATTTTTCAATTACAATATAATTTAAAATGAATTTGCTTAGTCGTTAACCCTATTATGATAGGTTTCGTTGAACCAACACCGTCTACAGCATATAAAAAGCACTACAAAAATAAGCAAACAAAGGAACATCAACCGCTTAGCGAAACTCGGAGTAATCACCTTATATAGATATACTCGTATAATGAAAAAGATGGTTCTCTTGCATGAAAAAATTAACGGGTAATGGTAGCTACGGTGCACCCTTGTGAAGTGTAAGGTAAACTAATGCCGATGACGTACGGTGTTCATCGCCATGCTAAGGATGCTGACACTACAGAAGATTTTGAGTGGTGATGTTTTCGTGGCTCCATGCTTTGTAAATTTGCACTTGAAACTGCGGAGAATGTCTAACACCATCGTACGTGATGTGAAACTTAATGTTTCAATTAGATGTGAAGTTTTTAAATGAACTAAGGAGTGGTTAACGGAAGTAGATACAGGCCGGCGGTGCCGTGAGCATCACTTATCAGGAAACAATTTTATAATGATCTCTAGTGTGGTTAACGAAATGGAGCTTAGCAAATTTGTACCAAATTCTGTTTCGAATCGTTTTTCGTTTTGTTATATTTTCATGTCTAAAGTGTTGTTCTATAATGTATTCAATATATTATGCATAGAAAGACATGAAGCACTTCAGTGGATTTGTTGCGTTTATAATTTTAATTCAAACTTTCCATGTGATAATCTGGTACTTACATATTTTAGGTTACAAATGAGATTGATTTGATTTGGCTTACAAATAAGATTTAATGATGATAAGGAGCAAAGAGATTGGAGAAGGATTGGACTAGATTTTTGAAATAATTAAAGAAATAGAATAATTTTCATAAAATAATTTCTATTTAACTATAAAACAATATTGAAATTAGATTAAAATTAGCTCAATTTAATAGTGGCAATAACTTCTTTTCGTCCTAACTCGAGTTAAGCGGGTTTGTTTTGTGTTCACAAACATATTGTGTTATATTATATTATTATACCCTATTAACATGAGATCAAAATTCAACCTTCAAAATCCGTTTTTCTTATATTTCTTAAATAACTGGTATCAGCATAAATTTTTTTGCCATTTGAACTCTTAACTACGTGTATCAGGTGACTTCTGAACCAAATGCGTGTTCTTAATTAAGTTAATAACCGTAACAAAAATTAACTGATCTGTACTGATGTTCTGTAGCTACTTTTTATTTTCTTTATTACAAACTTACATATAACAAATTAAGACTTATAGCAACCGCACATCTTTCTAGTGGTACTTCGTTTGGTCTTAAATACACATAATTCAATTAATTCAGAGACTGAAAGCAACGTTTACTTTACGTTGCTGTAACTGACAAATGCTACCACCTCCAGGAAGCATCATCATCAACTTCAGGGTAGCCCACTTAAAATTGGCAGAGTCATAGAAATAGAGAAGAGGAAAGAAAAATATGAAATCAAGAATCTCGAAATTAAATTAAATGTGCTCAGTTTATTTTTTACTTCATAGCAAATGCTGCTCTGTATTATTGTGTTTGAAACCTATGTCAGTTATTTGCGCAGCGCTTGAGCTGGTGTTGCCAAATGACATCCACAACATGGAAAGAATGTTGTGTAAGAGTCTGCGATACCAGTCAGGAGTCATAATGTAAAAATAAGTCGGCAGCGAAGGAAAAAAGGTAACGGAATTAAGATGCCATGATAGCAGAAAATATTATGTTTTTGTAGTACTAACTTGTAGTTAGTAGCATATTTTGAGAATACAGCAGGAAAATACATCAGGTTTTCGTCGTAATTTATACGATTGCGGTGTAGAACAAGACAATTCGCTTACTACGCTGTGTACTTAGTGTGTTTCAAGCGGAATGACATTTATGTATGTTGAAAGTAGGCTGTAAACTGTTTAACTGTTTGGTGCATTTAATAAATGACTAACAAAATTAGAAATTCAATGCTTTTTTATGTGATCACTTTGATGTAGAACACTAAAAAATCATCTCTACTTGGGTATGTATTGTAATATGCTGTATTGGAGATGATGCTGTGATTAGGCTGCTGTTTTAGCTTCAGGAAATATCTCTGTGGACACAAGCCGTAACCGTCTAAGTTTGTTTTTCTTACATTCCAGGAGAATTATTTAAAGTTGTGTTTAATTCCTACAAATCAATAACTATTTATTGTATTTTTGCACTGATTATCTGCAGAGTGTTAGCATTTGTCACAGCAATATAATGTGTTTCCAGATGGATTTGCAGATGAATCAGAGAACAGTAGATGAAGCCTGAAAAGGGCAATTCTTTCCAACGCTTCCAGTGTTTTCATAAGCATAGAGTGACGAGTCAAAATCAATTCAAAACGAATCAGAATGGTTACTTAAATGTAGGTTGCTCCAATACACATACAATTTGATGGTTATAGAACTTCAAACAATATTAGATTTTGCTCGGCAACATCATCCATGATACGCGTTACAGAGCTGGGTGGGTCGGTATTTTATGCAAAAAAAAAAAATAAAAGTTTATGCAAATGGATTTTGCAAGGACACACAATTGAAATTATACCTGATGAAGTTCAATTGCCGTATCGGACAGAATCGTGAAACTTCTATACATTTATCTTCGGGGACATTTTCTGAATCGTCTTCGGAAATGGCAATCATAGCTTGGGAACTCAAGCAGCTGACCTCGTTTAAAGTTAAATTTTTAAAGAAAGATGTAAAGATGTAAAGCTGCATAAGACAAATGCTATGAGATTGTATCAACTGCACTGTTGTATATTATATACAGTTGATATTTCCCAAACTTAAAAATTTTAAATTTAAATTAAAGACTATCCATATTTTAATATTAGAACTAAATATTACACCCTTCTATATATATATCAAGAGCTCTTTTTCATAGAAACCTAATCTAAGAAGTAAGTCAAGCAACGGCTGGCTGGTCTAATTTTGTGAGATTTTCTTCGATTTTTATTGTTTTTCTAGACAATAAACAGGTGGAAATTGAATCCCATACCATTTTGTCATGTCTCGACTCAATCTAACCATCCTAACTTCGTATCTTATGCGGAACACTCTGTATGCAATGATTATAATTTATAAATGCCATTATAATGGCAACATTTTCAACTCAGGCTTAGGGCAGTTTTAGAAAATCTGATAAAATTTATTTACTGCTACGTGTAAACCACAGAGAATACGAGTGTAAGGGAAGATAACTTAGTATATCACTTCAGACCAGAGACCTTCGTAACCCAGAGATGTCATTATATTCAACTCTTTTCAGCGTCAACAAAAATCAGTCATATTTAATGGCGAAAATTTCAATTTTTGTAGAATAGATTATCAAAGGCTATCTAGGATACTTGCCATTTGATAGGAAGAGCTCCATAATAACAAAATAAGTCGTGCGCATGATGTGAATGCAAGATAAAATACTTTTTCCATCGATAGTGAGTGCAGTTGTCGTTCTTGGTTGTTCTGGTATAGTGACTGTATAGTGTTTTGTATAGTGGGCAGTCACTACATAGTTTGCTATCCCAAATGAAACCACGAAGCGTGCGTGGTCGGGATGAAGCTTAAATTCAGAACATGTTAATCTTCATGACTTCAAGTGACACTTGTACTTAATCGATCTTTTCATATTTCTCTTACACAATTGCATAAAAATAAATGGACAGCAAATGGCAATAAGCAATCAGGAAAGTTCCGGAATTGTATTACGTCCGCCAGCCGTTGTTTATATGAATCTACCCAATGTATCAACATTGTATTTGCATCTAACCAATTTTGAGATATATTAATATTAGACAGATCATGTAAATGTGGATATTAACGCTACATGTTTAGGATTTACCCTTTCTTCCAACAGATTATTTTCATGCCTTATTGCACGTTTTCAAAAGGTTTCTTTTACTTTTAGTATAGAAAGAAATCGCATGTCGACCACTTTCGCAAATGTGTAATTCTAAACAGCGTTACGTACCAAGATGATCAAATATCTTTATTCGTCTTCTTTCAGTCGCGATGTCCACAAACAGAGAGACGGGATAGATTGACTCATGATCTAACGATAGTCAAAAATATATAGAGTTTTCTATAACCCAAACAAGCCTCCTTTTTTGCGTAACAAACGGAAAAACTTAATATACCCTTTCACTTTCAGGTGGAGGGTAAAAAATAACAAAATTTATAGAACATTTCATAAAAAATAAACGTTTTTCATATGTATCCCATATGTGATGGCAGTGAATGCCATCAAGAAGACTGACCGACTTATTGATTTCGCTGCTAAAGGTAATGAACATTTTATCAGATTTTATTTTATATGTACGAAGACACATGTGAACGAAGACGATATGTAGCGGTCATGCTGCCGGAGCAGCTGTTTTGCGTATAAGGGTCCATTTTTATAAAGAATTTTGTGATTTTCTATTTTTGCGGTCAACACACTAGATACAAAGCACAGAGATAAGTTGTGTTGTTGTCGAGGGTGGGTGGTAGGTGATGATAGTAACACAATAATTTGCGGTCAGAATAAGCAACGTGCTGCTGTAGGAATTCCCTATTTATTGGGATTTGGATTGAAGTTCTTCAAAGGATTGCAAACGGATATTGGCTGTGTTTCATTCAATTGAAGGGTAAAATGAAAACAGCTTCTTTCACTACTTCAAACCTTTAGATGTATGTGTGTACTTGTAATCAAGCTTGTTTGATGTGACACGTTTCATTTAGCAGATGGCCATCACACTCTTGTTGGGTAGTGCGAATGATTGGTGCTGTTGTCCACAAGGGACTGCTTTTTCATTTATATATTATCACGTGCAATTTTACGTTCCTTTATTAAATTGGGAAAATAAACCCATTAAAAGTTTAAAGCTATTAAAAATGAAATCTACTTAAGTATTAACTATTGAAATTAAATTAAATATTTTGCATGTAAATTAGTTTGCATGGAACAAACATTTCTACAGGAAATGCTTTCGTTTCTACTTCCTCGATATCAGCTCTTATGGTACTCCTTGTTGTTGTTGTTTTTTTCTCTATTACCGATTGACAGACATACGAACTAACTTACAGAATATTTTAAATAAATACAATATATTTTGTGAAATATGTGTACGAATTTTTAATTTTCCGTAATGATTCCAGTCCTGAGCAACCTGAATAATCCGATGGTTGCCAGTATTTACTCTTCAATTTGTATTACATACGTATAAGCCAGCTTTTCTTCAGATATTCGCTCAATCTTGATTATATAATTCACCATGTATATCTGGTATAGGATATACAAACCATAACGATCTAGTTTAGTATGTAAATGTCAAGTTTATCAAATTAACAAACTGCTTAGGAATATTTTTAATGCGTATTATTGTATAAACATGAAGTGACACTCGTATGTAAACTATAGGGTGACTGCTTCAAACTATAAATAATTACGAACAAATTGTTTTATATTCACGCATCCGCAAATATTCTTAATTCGGATATAAGCATAAAAGCATTTGCCAATTTTAAATTTTATGTTTAGCGAATTTACCCTTTTTAAGCTGTTCAGATTATTAAGACATAATAATTGTTGTTTTCTAGAATCTATATGAAAATAAAGACTTCATAAGAGTAACAATTGACTTATTACCTTCTAAAATATACGACCCTGTAGGTGAAAATTTGTTTTTCACTAACATCAAAATTCAGTTTATTTGAAAACAGTAAACATTTAAATTGAATTTAAGTTTTGTTTGAAAGCCAGCAGCCCGACCAGCAACCGTTTGCTGGCCCGTTCGGCATGTTGCCCACATGTTTCAGTCTTCAAATCGTAGACTGGGAGTAAGATTTGCCGCCTGTCGCTGTGTGGTCATTCATTTCATTTGCGTATCTCACGAACTTCGTCGTCAAAGCTACTTACGTCATAAATTTCACTTTCAAAACTAAAGAAGTTGTGAAATGGATGAATTTTCCAACCAAAATGAACATCCTTTACAGAAGCAAGAGTTATGTCCGACACACCTTAATGATGTACATAAATAAATATATATTATATGCACATCTCTGGGTTGTCGCTGATTCGTGCTGATTATCTCGCAATACACAATAGAGTGGAAAAGTATTTTTATGGTAGAGACTCTTTCATAGAAAATATTTCTCATTAGTCCTGCTTCGAAACGGATTTATTATAGTTTTTATTTTTCATACTGCTTGGTAGCTTAAAATATTTGAAAAATTCTAGTTAAGACCAAATTTAAATGATTGGTAATTCACTTTCCTTGAGAGCTGTAAAACTCGATGCACTCGTAGATTGTCTAATCTAAGAATTATTTATAAAGGGTTTTCCAATAAGAGGTGTAATTTTGATATTCAAAGACAAATACCATTTTTTGAGATAAATTATTGCATGTTTATTTCGTAATAAAGAGGAAGGTATGCCGTTAATAATGAAAAACAACATCCTTTTCTTTACTTTACCTTTACTTTACTAAAGATACTTTACTAAAGAGATAATTTACTAAATAACTTTGAGACGTTTTTGTGTCGTACTTTAATTATAAAAGAGAGCTGAAAGCATTCATAAGTATTTTCTATTTAGCGGTTTCGAAATGTTTAATGTTGTTGACACCTATACTCGTAGCATCTTCAGCATAAGATGTTTCTTGTGGCTGCAGTTGTTTATAGCATTGGCATGTTGCCAGGAACTTCTCCATCCCTCGCAGCCAATCGCTTGAATACAATGTAGCATTCTGCCAAACACGTTCATAAATGTGTTAATACATATGGTTTATGCTTATGACAGTTACTCGTAGTAACTTGAAAATCTTAAATGCTTTCAAGGATGCTTGCAGATTGGTAGCTAAGGTTACTGCCGACATAATTTCAGTGCTTCATCGATTAACAATGAATTAAATTGAGTAACCCATGGGGCGTTTACCCAGCGCCATCTACTATATATCTCCTTAATCACGATTTTTACACCGGTTCGTATGAAACTTCAACGAAAGACATGGTATTTCATAAGTTAGTTATATTGAAATAATTTGTTCAGCTTCTTACTTCGCTTAGTTTTAAAATCTACTTCAATACTTATTACTTTATAACTGAAGAAACAAATTACATTAACTACCTTAATATTATTTCTATATAGAGTCTATATATAGTCCATAATTCGTAATAACAAATCGCAGTCCACTCGCATACACATTTCATGGTAAATGCAATTCAAGCAATTAACATTTAATTTCCCCGCAAAGCCAACGAAATAGAAAATTGAGATTCGCTAAGGACAGAGTTGAATGATGTGCTACTCGTATATCAGAGCTCAGAGCCAGATTGATGAGTTGAATTTAGCTAAATCACAGCCAAATGTGAAACCGACAAAATTATTTGTTTGTATTTGTTACAAACGACTAGACAAAGAAGCGATTGCTAGAAGGAAGCTCAATAAATGTGAGCATCATAAATAATTAGGTTAATCGTGGTCTGGCCTTTAATAGATTTCTTTTTTTAATTGCATAAACAACCTTAGATACCTTAGCTTATTCAGTTGATATACTATAATTGTATAATTTTTACTCTACACCCGAAGGGATAAGAGTATATTAACTTTGTTCTTCCGTTTGTACCGCATTAATGGAGGCTGGTGTACAGGAGTATATATACATACATATATTCTTGATCACCGCCAGCTCCTTAGTCCATTTAGCAGTGTCCGTCCGTCTGCCAATCTATCCGTCTGCCAGTCTCTCCGTCTCTCCGTCTGTCTGTGGAAATTCCATTTAGCATTTTCTTGTAAAGTTTCTTAATTAAAGGATATTTCATGGTCCGTGGTTCACCAGTTCTTTTTTCTGGCCGGAATTCAGAAAGAATTCCGGACATTGTGAGTTCGTAACATCGATATGTATATTTTCCTCATACTTGTATATATTGCTTTCCTATACGACTAGTTTCACTTGCTCTACTTTCCAACTGAATGGTTATATAAAGCTTTCAGTTCCGTCACTAAATCTTAAGGTAACATTATTTTGAAATTGGGTATAAAGTACTTCAAGTTCGTACAAGTACTTAACGTACATACATACAATATGTGCTACTGTGTGGGTATGCACACTGCCAGAGCAACAACAAAGGAGGGGTTCGATTCTTATATTGTAGTAGGAGATTTCAAAGGCAGTGACATCGCATACAAACACTCTCAACTTTTGAACACATTCATCTTGCCACACATTCCATTAAGGGCTCAAAAACGCGTTTTTTGAAGTGTCAACAAGCATCTTATCTATCATTCTATCTTTTACTTTTGTCAGCATTTAAACAATGGTTCTTAATTACAAAGAAATTTAAGTTCTTCCCTCCTAAGTCACGAGTCATTCACTCACGTTTCGTGTTCTAAGCGAATATGATGAGAAGTTTGCTTTGAACTTTTGTTTTCTTTGGTGCTTTCTTTTCCTAAAGTGGCATACTCTTAATACATATAATTATATTAGATTAGTCCAACATAGTGTTACTTAAGTTAGTTAAGTCAGCTACTTCCTTTACTCATACATTCCATACATACATGTATTTATGGCCACAAACCAAAACTGCTTAACTCGAGTTAGAACGAAAATGAGTTATTGTCACTAATTTAAAAATTTTGTTTATACTAGCAGCAATTTTATTATAAAAATATTCTATAAAAACCATATAGCCTGAGTTGAATTTACAGAAACATAATTTTAGAAGAACAGCTTAACTTAAAATATGTTTTAGAATATTTCAACATCAAATGAAATATACACTCGAATTGCCACAACTAAATCTAATATAATGCAAAACGAACCAAACGAATTGTGAATTATGAGTAAACATATTAATCAAAAATGAAGTCTATTAACATATAAATATGACAATTAGGCACAGGAATCTAGGTGCGGTAAATACTTGAGCACAATTGTCGCAAACCGGTACAAAGTGGGGGCAAACTGCTGCACTACACTGACTTTGACTTTTCTTGACTTTAGGACTCACACAAATCAAGCAAATGCTTGGTATTCAAAAATTTGCTGGCGTTAATTACTGCCAAAGTGTGTAAATTTTCAACACGGTTCCGTATGTGTGCGGTGATAAATTATCTCAATATTCTGCTATACTTCAGGCTATTCGAAGTGTTCCATTGCCGCTGTGAAGAAGTGCATATTAATTAGTATGGTAATGTTTAACGGTAATTAGTATGATAATAAGCATGTCTGGATTATAATGACAATTCTGGAATCTCCTTTTGGTTTTTACTCAGTTTGTATTTAACCCGCATATTCTTAAGTAAAACACTTGAAAACGAGATAGTTTTCATATAGTAGATAGTTCATATATCCTTTTATTATTAATGTTTTATATCGACACATACTCGTATAATAAAAAACATCACCACAGACAAAATACAAAAAAAAATAATATATTGTATATTGTACAGATAAATCGACATTTTAAATATTAAAAAAGAAACTTTATAAATCTCTGAAAAGACGAGAAATGTTGACAACTTAAACACTGAAAGATCTAAAGTTGACTTGTAACATTTTTACATTTTTCTTTCGAATGGCATAACTGACATCATATTAACTACAACCGCGTTGTTGTGATTTATTTGCATGACAAGTATTATGAAATTATATTGTTAGGACGAAGATAAAAAGGAGTTCCAAGAAAAACCAACGACGCCAAGGGAGCTCTTTGTTGCTCAATATTTCATTCAACTACGTATACATTTTTTTCATACTCCGCAGTGAATACAAGGATCAAGCTCGGAGTTGTCATCATACCTTGTAAATATACGTTGAAGTGTTTTTTAAAATATTTTCCGAAACGTACCCCACTCTAAAGTCAGAGGTAGGATATCTAGTAGTGCCCTCAGCCACCCCACGGATTGGTTATTTTATTTTTTATTTAAATTTCAGGTTCATCTTGTGGGGAACGAAAATAAAGCAATTTGTATTCAAAATATGAAAACAACTTTGCATTTGTCTTTTGTCAAACAGCAGTGACAAGTGATTGTCTCTGGTGGTGTGTTGCTTGGGCTTCAGTATTACGTATGTGTGTGTGTGTGTGAGTGTTTATGTTTGTATGTGTGGGTGGTATGATAGTGCTAGCTATTCCGGTAGCTGCGAAATTTTATTGGTTGCGGTTGAAATTCTTTATATATTTTGCTGCCATTCTTTTGGCAACATGCTACGCAGAGGTAGTTTGTAATAATATCAACGTCATTTGATGGCGCCATTGTAAATGTTCTTGCCCTCTAAGCTACCCAACTCATTCGTATAACTTCTTTTGTTTCGCACATATTATAGTATTAACTACATTGTTCATTTCCTTATTATTATTATTAGTTAATATAATATTGTATGTAACATTATTGATTTTACCTTTACTTTGGTGCAATCCATGTACAGAGGAATCAAGATTGTAAATGTAAAGATGTAGTATCTAAGTTTAAGGTATTTGATGTAGATTTTTTTAATATAATCTTGTCCGCTTGTAGATCATATCTATCCAAAAGAATACAGAATCCCCAAGGATACGGATTGGGTAAAGTATGAAGAGGTAAGCAGAAATACGAGTATAGCACGCGAGAATATAGGGCACACGACACGGTTTGGGAGCATCGGGGACCTGGAAGTGTCTATAGATAAACTCCTCCTGTAAAGACATCCTCCTCCTCGGCTTATCACGAGGATTGGACGAAGAGCAAACATTTTAAAACAGCGACAGTTACAGCGACATTCTTGTCAGTTTGTGGTTTTCAATTGTGTTGCAAACAGCCGGCTATATTGACTGTTATAAACATATACATATGTTGCTATAGTTTCCTATAAACATTTGGAAATATATTTTTGATTAATAAGCCCACAAAAATGTAATACTCGGCAATATTTAAAAATGAATGAATGATTTTGAGAATGCATATTTTACTTGATGTTTCATTGCTACTATTACAAGTTAGTTCAAACACAAATTACTTACTTTCGCAGCGTATGTTTACATAGAGAAATACGTATGCACACTATTTATGTATATTTTATCCCATTCAGTCAATTTCGTGCGTATGCCATTGTGTAAATGAAAAGTCAACAACAACCTACATTGTAGAACAGAATATTATTCTTACGTTGTCATACTTCAGAACGATCTAAGACAAAAGAGACAACGTCAAACAGAAAAAAGGACACTTCTGAAGGGTACCGAATAGCAACAAAGCGTATTATATAGTAGTATGGGGTTCCCGCCAGACTGGAGCCAGGACTTGATACAACTTTAGCCGTCCGTCCGTCCGTCCGTCTTACTATGCACAGTTACTGTTACTGTTCCTACTGCTGTTGTTGTTGCTGTTGCTACACTTATATTATATATATGTATTTGGTTTTGTTTTTGTTGCTTTTATGGCTTCAGTGGGTTTTATGGCTACTCCTTAATTTAGTCCAATTTCTTCGATTCAAGCTTGTGAGTTCTATGTAAAAAGCTTGATGAAATCCATTACGCGAATCAGTTGGTTAATTTTTACCGAAAAGTTATCTTGGCCTACTGAACAGACTTGATTATTATAAATTGTATTTATCTCCAAATTATTTGAAGGATTAAAAAGATCATTGCGATGTGAAATATCTCTACGGGCTTCGATTAACGCAAGAATGCCAGATACAATTGATGAAGAATGCAGTTCATTTAATATTCCAAAAAATTATTTTACTCTTTATTATTATTTTATCCTAACTTTCACCTTTTCAAGGAAATATTGGTCAGAGTATTCACTTAATTTTTCAGTGTTCTCATAACATCACCAAACACCACAACAAGTTTATATTGCTGCAAAAAAATCTATAGTTTGTAATCAATTTCTTCGATAGATGTTTTCTGCACAAAGTTTTATTTATCGATATTCTTACAGATGAAGCATTGATTCTGTGTAATGCGTGCGTGTTCTGGTTTGTATGTTTGGCTATCTAATTGCCTTTTCGACATCTATTTAATCCCTATTAGTCTTGCCATTTGACTACCTTTGAAGTGTGAGTATAGCTCCTCAATTTGCGCCGAGTATATTTTATCCTTCGGCTAACATGAGCTGGGTCATGTTTTCTGTTTTGTTTTTGATGGGTATTTCGATTACAGCGTATATCGTGTCTGTACGTCCCCCTGCTGGTAAACTTCTAATAGCATTCGTTGTACACATACTCGTACATACAACAACACTCGCTCCGACTCACTTCCTTAAGACAAATACTAGCATTTGTTAAGGGTATGGGGAAACATCCTACAGTTTAAATGAAACAACTGCTGATGACCTTATAATTGAAGTTGCACACTTTCGTAAGCGTTGCCGTTGCTCGGTCGTGGACACGATGTGCTTACATGTGCATACACACACACGTATTTTAAGGACTAGTATTTGTGATTTATCCTTAATCTGCAACACTATCAGTTTACTATAATATGTGTGTATATGTCGCTCGCGAGCTGCATGCGGCTCTTTGGACGATTAGTTGTAGCTCTAGGTAAATTTAGGGCATTTTAGCAAAAATACGTCTTAACTGTAATCTACCGATTTTTGCCGAATTCGAATCGAGTTATCTAAAAAAATGTTTGGTGATGTCAACACTGGCTAGTATGGGCAGCACTGTATAGCCTTGGATACAGCAACAAAGACTAAATAAAAAAACTGTTTACTCAGGATAATATAATATAATAATATAAAAATATAATATAATAATATAATAATACAATAATGTAATAATATAGTAATATAAAAATATAAAAATATAATAATATAATAATACAATAATATAAAAATATAATAATATAAAAATATAATAATATAATAATATAATAATATAATAATACAATAATATAAAAATATAATAATATAATAATATAATAATATAATAATATAATAATATAATAATATAATATAATATGATATAATGCAAATATTTTAGTTAATAATATTACATAGGAGTAAAATGATTTTATAAGGAAATTCTCGTACATACTACAGGATTCTCTAATTCAAGTGTGTGTTTTCTTTATCTCGGTCATGCCATCTCTTAAAGTTGCTACTAGTATCTGTCGTCCTTTTGCTATTTCCTCTAATTGATTTATGACATCAAAGGCATATTTTTCACTTCGTAGTTCGTGCGTGACAGTTTTTGTTCCCGGCATTTAGTTCTGAAGTGGTGCGAACTAATCCATCTTTAGACATTCGCTAGCCGAAGAGCGTTTATAATTCTAAATCTTCGCCAACTACAGTCTCGTTGATAATTTTGACTTATGGGTTCTTTCGCTTCATTGTGCACTTGTTTACGGGGGGGTATCCAGCCGCTGTTACGTGTCGCAGCATCCAACCAAATGTGCGAAAGACACTTGTGCGTCATATTTTTCAAACATCATATTAAGTATCACTTTGGCCGGGTGGGTGACTATCGACCAAAATACGAGTACTTGGGGTACGAATTCATAGATCCACGTTACAACACGTTAAATTCCTTTTGATTTATGCGGTTAAGAGCATACATTTTTGCGACGCTTGACTTATGGCTCTTGACTTCTTCTACCATAGAAGCCAAGGCTTCAATGTAGATCTTTCATAGCTACATTCTTTACAACTACGAAGCAAACAAATGTGTTATGGCTAAAACGTAAAATTACGTTTGCAATATAATATAATATACGCGCAACAGTTCAGTTTTTATGAAACTGCGGTTTTTTGAGCTTTAGAATCTGACGAAAATGTCTCATTATATTTATTTTGAAATATCCATTTAACACTAAAATTTCGCTAAAATTCAAATTTCTCAGAAACTACAAAAAAATATTGGTCCTTTAATCTTTGTGACCACTCAGTAATATTATTATTAATTTAGTGTTTTATAATATATAAATAAAAAAATGTAAATAAATCGTATGCTTTTTACTGCACAACAAGTAAATGACATTTGTTTAATATTTTTTTACATACCTATAAATCCGTACATAATATAAATCAATAATTTTATTAACTCATCGTTGTTCCGCTGTTATATTTATATAAAAACTTCATTCAGTCTGAACCTGATGAAATATATTTGAAACCTCACTAAATGAAAAACGTCTACCTGAACGAAATGAAATGTACAAGATGCTCAAAGAAATGATTCTCCAATTGTAGACAGAGTACACCATAAGGACATCTGCGGTGGAGCGTAAACACAGACTCGAAATTAGTTACTTCCGTAGTAGAGGGCAACCAGAGCACCACCGGAAGCACTGCAGCAAATTTATGCCGACTTCAGCTTCCAAGCACCAACCCACTGCGCCCAGAAGGTGTATCAGACAATAAGTGGCGCCTGATGTTTGATTGCGCTATTGGGAGTCTCGTCAGTTTTGTTTTAAAGCAGGCCGCAGATAAAGTTTTTATGCGCCCTTTGGCCCTGCTCTAGAGCGCTTGGGCGAGTGAGGCAATCTTAGCCGGATCCGTTGTCTTCTATTGGTTTGGGAATTATTTCAATTAAGGCAAGTTATAATATCACAAATGCTCTCCTAGCTTTGATTAGTTGTGCACGGGTGATGTTTCGGTGGTGAACTGGTGGTACATGCTGCTCAAAGTCGAGTATTCTATTGAAATGTTTAACCTGACTAAGATGTGTTGAAAAAAAAAACTAAAAGTGAGACATTTTTAACATCTTTGCTACAAACTTAGATTTTTTTTTCTTCTTGATTATCTACCGAAGAGAAGTTTAAAGAAGTCACAAGTGAACACAAGCAATGAGATGTGTAGTTGGTTAAAAAAAGTTTAAAGAGCTGCAGGATTTGAGATTTAAATAAAACGTTTGAGTGTTTTATTCAGTAAATGTGGCAAATATTTCTGATGATTTGCCAAACAATGCTGAAAAAAAAGATGGTGTCCAGCTGTCAGATTAACTATCGGCTGCTAAGTGCTGCCAAATTGAAAAAAACTGTAAAAAAATATACTACGAGCATGAATAATTATACAAGTGAAATTTAGTTAGAACTTATATGTATTTTACTCTTATTTGAATTGATTGAACGACCGCGCAAAAGTACAGAACTCTTGGTGAACACAATACAAGTATTTTCAATATGAATAACAGTATTATCGTTAATATCCTAGAAGAATGAAGAGCATACCTACGAGTAGAAACAGAACTGTTCTAACTTATCAAAATGTCTTAATTTATCCATTGCTATAGCAATAACGTGGTTGGTTTTATGGTAGAAGTGGAGGATATCATGGCGCCTGACTGGCGTGCGCCATAAGCCAGAGGTAAAATCAGGCTCCGAAACTATGATAATGATGATGACGATTACAACAATAAAGAGATGAGCATAGCAAAAAACACAACACAACACAACAACAACAACAACAAAGCACAACACAATGATGTTTCATCTTTTCCAAGTGAAAACTCACGTACCTAAGAACACGATTATTGTAATTTTTGTGGAAGCAGTGGTATAAAAAGGCCAGTCGACCGGACAAAGAACATTCTCATAAAACGAGAACACAGGGTGAAATAGAACAGACGACATCCAGTCGTACTGTCGCGTATTGTAGACACAACAACAGTCAGAGGCAAATACTTAAATAAGTAGAGAAGGTATTTGCTACAGAAAGTGGAAAAATAATAAAGTTCTGCATAAATCATGACAATACGAAAAGGTATAAACACTTTACTTTACTTTACTTTACTTTAAGGGAAACCCAGAAAGGGTGCTGCTATTTTCGGGCCTGGCCGAAGTTCAAATAACCTACACCTCATGATCTGTATGGCATATATGATGTACTCGTATATATACCAGATATCTAATAGGATTGGCGAGGACTTTTGAACAGTTAATACGACATAAAATGTACAAATGTTCGGGATTCCTGATACAGGATGTTCGGAAATAATATTTTATATTCATAGTTGACTTCGATATGTTGTCTAATCTCAATTGTGATTTCAATGGACAGACTTATATCGACTCATCGATATCTGAATCAACTCGGGAAGTGACTATACCTAGCTACTTTACATTGCTCTTTTACTTACTATTTGACCGAATGCTTTTGTTAATATTTAAGTGATTCACTCATGGGGACTGTAATGTCGATGTGAGTGGACTGCGCGCCTTCCAATCCGGATTCCATTCTGTGCAGGGTGAATAAAATTAATACTAATTCTACACATTTCTCCGACTACTTGACTTGAGCTTGTCTTCACGACTTCAAGTCATGACATGCGATGATGTTCGTATTGACAAAAAAATCAATCAAGCTTCTGATATAAAGAAGGATGGCTTTATTTGTAGCAACCTGGTATCAATTAAGGAATCTCGGATATGAGCAAATTTCTTTTACAAATGATAATTTCCATTTTCATGATAAATTTACTAATATAACTCTTTATACTCTTATAACTTTTATACCTTTTATATCTTAAAACTTTATAATTTTTATACTCTTTTATGAAAATACGATTTAAAAGCCGAGTTTCTGATGCTTGAATGAAGGGACAATATCCATACATAACTCATACATACAGTATTGTGTCTATCTATTGTATATACCCTTATTTCATAACATACTGAGAAGAAGAAAACTGCTACTTAAGAGTAAGCACGAAGGTTTTACTCTACTCTAATTCATTAACAGAAGCAGAATCTACTACATATAGAAAAAACCGCAATTAAATTAAGCCTCCGTTTTGTTATACGATTATTATTTCGGCAAAATGTAGCCATACAAGGAAAGTTATGGTATTTCTAAGAATTAAAGCAGAAGTTATGGAGGTCGTTCGGTTCAATGCGTCCAATGTTCGTCCGAAAGCGAAGATTCATTTCAAGGAATGAAGGAAACGCAAACAAAAACATATTTTGAAGGCACCTGGGGAAGGTGTGTACAATTATTCGTTTCTTGATCTTCGAAACAATCGTATGCATTGGAATCTTTTTTACGTAGTGGTGAATTTTAATTAGAGTCTTTGAATTAACTATTAACATGCAGTATGTTAAAATTTGAATATTTACTAATTAATTAATTATTTTATATTTTAACTAATTCAGTTGAAATCTCTCGAATTTATTGGCCGCGTAATCACGTCCTTCACACACGGAGGAACAAACTTCAAATATTCCCTTTCAGCTTCGAAATAGATATACTAACCAAGTAATAATTAAGTTTAATTTTTGTTTTATTTGACCTTTTTATCTTGGTCCCGGCTCTAGATCTAGAGCTTGTTTTTTTTTTATTTTTAATAAAAAAACTAAGTGGTTTCTGATAATTATAAGAAAAATTGTTACGAGTTTTTAGAAATCTGCAAACAATTCGGCATGCTTATTGACCTTAGAGCGTGGATGTGGCTTCGAGTCGGCAATTTTATCAAAATAAGACAAATCTTCCATGTTTTTGAGGGTGGGTACGAATGGTGGAGCAACTTCTTGATTAAGTATGGAATACCAGTCAACGGTTTTGAACCACTCATGTTCCTTGATGTCTTTATTCCCGTTTATCAAATTACCAAACCTTGAATTTTAAGAAAATACAAATATAAAAAAAATACTGCAAATATATGGCACATAAAGCACAATTTTTCAACTAAGGTTTGATTGATTAGATTTTATTATTAAATTTTTAAAAGACTCACAATCTTCTGTTTTTACGCGACTAAACTTGATTTAACGCGATTTAAGAATGCGATTTAAGAACGCGAATTAAGAACCTTGGAAGGCTTGTAATTAACTTCGGTTCTATACTTCGCTTTTGTAACACTATTTTCCCAATTAAACTAAGCAGCGAAAACCAACTTAAACTACAATTACTCACCGCTTGGAAAGATCGACTTGCAATAGGTTGTGAACTAAATCTTTCAAAGAATTGCTGAAATATGCTGGCATTTTGTATTCGCCATCGCAAATTTTACCATACATTGTCATAACATCACGGTTGTGGGGTGAAAAGGGCGAATAACCGGCAACGAACTCGTAGATCAGAATACCAAAGGACCACCAATCGACGCTGGTGGCATATGGCTTTGATTGTATAATTTCCGGCGCCAGGTATTCCGGTGTACCGCAGAGCGTCAAGGTCCGGGATTCCACTTTCTATGAAGATCGCAGGGAGCGCATAAGACAGAGACTGCAGGTATTACTTAGAGTCCAGACCGACCTTAGTAAAGCCAAAATCAGTAATTCTTAAATAGCCCTTGTTATCTATCAGTATGTTTTCTGGCTTCAGATCGCGATACAGCAGCAGCGCATTGTGCAAGTACTCCAGAGCCAGAAATACCTGTGTTGCATAGAATCTTGCCTGTTTCTCGTTGAACTTGCGCACTCTAACAAAATGATGAAATGAAAATCGTCAAGTAAAGATTTAACAAAACAAAAAATAACTAATTTAGGTATATTAAATAAAATCAATTGATAAAACGAACTTGCGGTGATAGGTAAAAAGTTCACCGCCATTGACGAATGGCAAACCCAAGTAAATGAAGTCATTGTCTTTCCGTGAAAATTCCAGATTCAAAAGGAATGGGAATTTTAGGCACTGCAAAACTTTCTTCTCATTGTGAACATGTTGGACCTGTTTTGTTTTAACAATCTGATCCTTAATCATCAGTTTGACTGCGAAATACTTGATTTGATTATCCTTCTCTTTCACAAGTTTCTATGCATATCAAAAATTAATGGAAAAACTAATGTCTTTAAGACAAATTTGTGCTTACCACTTTGCCAAACGAACCTGCTCCTAATAAGGCCACCTCATCGAAACCTTCTAGACCAGTGTCTGGTGATGGGCTATTTATGTCCCATAATCTGTTAAAATCTTCGCGAAACTTTGACAAGATTGTCTCATAGTCAATTTTGGTATTGAACAACTTGACTGATCCACCGACTATATAGTTGTCTGCATTATCAATATTTTGTTCGCTTTTACTTTGCTTCAGTGATTTATCCAATCTGTCTGACTTGTCTGTTTGTCTGGTTGGAGTCCTCTTGACATGTGATTCCATTTTAGTGGAACCAATGAAAAATATGATAAAAATTGACTTTTTTGCGGTTTCGGTAAATTTTTAAAATATATTTTGGAAAGTATGAAATTTATAAAGTCGAATTAAGTTGACAGAAGTTGACAGTAATCAATAGAATATGAAATATTTCGACGATTATGGAATCTCAAGTAAAGTAAATTTAAGAACGATGAGCTAATAGTCTGAAATTATCATTTCAGTTAAATAGTTCAGTTAAATAAACGTAAAGATCTGATGAATAATATTTCTGATTTAATTTTCTTTGTCGAATGTTTGTGTTTTTTCAAAAATGATTTATTTATTCATGAATATCTATTTTGTCCCCTTCAAAGTAATTCTCATCAGATATTATACACTTGTGCCAATGTTTTTTCCAATCCTCGAAGCACTTAAAAAAACCATTTTTAATGATCTTTTTCTGATAAAGAGACGCGATGAAGGTAAATCGTTCATCGAAAGAACAAGTACAAAAAGAATTTTGTATAAAGTGAATATTCTGCTTAGCAAAGAAATTCATAAAAACATCTGAAACCGATGAATATTCAGAACTGCGAAGAAGGAATGATTTTGGTTGAATATCTTCCCAGCTGTTTATATCTTTAATTGCTCTATACTCGCATATGACAATGAAGAATGTTACTTCTGACCACCTTTCTTAAAAATCGGCTATCGTACGCCGGGCATGTATCACTACAAGTCCAGTCTACTTAAATTTAGTCCGCTAAAAATATTAGCACTACAAAAAAAAATATTAAAACCATAAAAAACATTACTCGATCCCATCATGCATATCACACCATATAAAAAAAATAATCCCTTGCACAATTCCGAAGAACACAAATCAACGCATTGTTACAATGACCAACAGCAGTGCAACAACAACCGTAATACATCACAATTTGCATACACGTTGATTTCAATGGGGTTGAATTCAATGGCAAAAGTCAGAATTATCAACAAATGTTGGAAAGAGCCTTGGAGTCTATTTGTAACACCCAGTAGGTATTTCACGCGGTATTTCATAAACCGGTTAACTATGTTGACTTCCCGAGTTGATATAGGCTTCCTTTGCCCGCCGTCTCAATAGTGTAAAGAATTACGCTGTAGTTTTAAAATTATTGTAATTTTTACCACGCTTCTTGAACCATTTATGGGAGTAATTTTCTAAAATCCGATTCAAGTGCACCTCTACAGTGTAAAACCAATCAGTATACAAATTGAGATAGAGTGTGATAGAGATAGAGTGTGTAAGGTGAAATACAATGATTGACAAATTCAATACATTGATTGCTATTTCCTTTTGGGTAATCTACAGAGCAATTTACTCTCTAACATGTATTGCAGAGCTTGCCTTTTAGTATGGCCAGGTAAAGCAAAAAGCTATTTAGAAAAATTTAACCCTTTTCGTCCAGCGGCAGTTGCAATTTACGTCATTTCCATCGTGAGGTTTGGAGCGCGTGTTACACAACAATGTGGATTAGTTACATTTAATCCACACATCAGCATAGTCCACAGGGCCGAATGGTGGATAAATGTTGGATAAATATGAATTTTCACATTTTAGGAAACGGACACATTCGAATGTTTTTTGATTGTTCTTGTATTGCTGGTGAAATTATTATGATTTACTGTATGTATGCATACATACATATATACAAGTGTATCCGAGTACAATGTCGAAATTCTTCTTTTGATGTGAGCCACAAAAACAAAAATTTATGGACATCTTGTATAACAGTACACACTTTATTTCTAATACTAGTAATAAGTTAGGTTCGGTTAAGAAAGCGAGTGATGGGTGTACAAGGGGCATCACATCTACCCATAGGCCACTTATTATGAGTAGCCGAGGAACCGTGATTGAGACCTATTCACGTTGTGGTTACCAGTATTAACAACTATTTAAAATTGCCTGATTAATATATGGCTTTAATACTGTTGTACATACACTTGTACCTACTGGGCCCGATAGAAAGGCGTCAGTCTGCAGAAAGGCGAAGGGACGCTATTCCAAAGAATGCATTCTAAGAACTGTGAAGCATTCATCATATGTTATGCATTCACTTATCATGAAGATAAGTGATGCATACCCATACCATAAAAGTTAATCGTCGACTAAATTGATAAAAGCTACTTATTCTGAAGCTTTCGAAGAGTCAAAGTTGGTAATTCCTCCTCCTCTCACTTTAGGCATACTGCGGTAGGTGTTCCACAAAAGGTCTGTTTTAGTCCCATTGTTGTTAAAAATGTTCTCAAATGATGTTTTCAAAGTTGTCCGAAATGTTACTATGCATGCGTATGCCACACTAATAGAGTTGATTATTTATGTCTGTTGTTCAATCAGGATATCAGTCGCATTGTGTGCGACTTTGCAAAGACTGTCTGCAACTTAATGCTATGAAGTCATGTGTCATCATTTCTGCTAAATAATTAATTAATTACAACTAATTAATGAATTTGTTATTAATTAAATTAATTTCATAATCATATTAATTTCTTATTAACAATAAAGCTTAAGCTGTCTATGATATTGTCTCGGCAGCTTTTAAACCTGAATCTTTCAATAGTATATTGAAATTACCTTCAACTAAACTATAATAATAGAAAAATAAATGTTGAAACATAATGATTAATAGTTACTGTATACAAACCTTCACTAAAATGTCCACGTGTCAACTCTAAATTGGGGTAGTATGCTTGTCTTTGACAAGCTTCTTTGATGATAAAAGACTCGCATATCCTTATCAATCCATGCTCGAGTATGTCCATCAAAAGTTTCTCCTTTCGAAGCTGTGTATCTGTGGCAGATCTGTCTGTATTTTTTGCTATTTACGTACATATATAATGCAAGTGGTAGAACTACCCATACATACTTTTGTTCACAAATGTACTAGAAAATTGCTGACTTATGTAATAGTGGTTAACATCATTTATCAACTGGACAGTAGATAATTTTTCTTGCTTTCACGACGGAAATGAAAATTCGTCAAGAAGCCAGCATCCCAGGAAAAGGGCTTTTCACACAACAATTACTTTGAGCAGAATTTGTCACGCACCTTTTAAGAGGCCAGTTGAGTGAGCTTCCGTAAAATAATTGAAATGTTGGCTGCATCACAATTTATGTTTTGTAGCTTTCAAAATGACTCCTTCGCCGGAAAGGAAACTGGCTCTTAGGCTTGGGAATAATTTGTTAGATTAGAAGAAGTAGGAACATTTATTTAAAGAACTGAGACTCGGACTGTCTTATGCTTTAACATACTAATCTAAATTTAATGTTTGAAAAAACCTTTATTGCTTTGTCATATTTTTATATTCCACTTTAGAGAATTTAAAATAATTACTTTTATTAATTTACTTCTGCTCAAAGATTATAATCTTAATAATAATAATTAATTAATAATTATTAATCAAGTCGTATACGAGGGTGGTCCCAGAAGTAGCCGAGCTAACGAGAAAACACTAGAAATTTTGGGGGAAAATGTCTTTCTTTTTCAACATAACCTCCTTTTAGATCGAGACAATTATTCCAACATTTTTCAAATTTCTGGGTAACATCGCCAAACAGTGGATTGAAACATCCACACGACACGGTTTTTGTTCGACTGTGAGTAAACGCGGCAACGATCTTGCGTACAGCTTCCTCATATCCAAATTTTGTAGTCAAAATGAGATGTACAGCACTTTTTGAAGAGTCTACCATGTCTGCAAGCCCGCGCACACTCAGTCGACGATCGTCCAATACTATTTTGTAGATTTCCTTCACCATTTCCGGATTTATTCGAATGGTTTTTTTAAAACCGCAATCGCCATCCATACAACTTTGATTTCTGTAATCGTCCATATACGAGTATATAGTGATCATCAGCACGGGTCGTATGACACCTTGAATCGCAAGTTCGATGCTGAGGCGGAAACCCATCTGCCAAAGATTCCCTCTTAACCAAGATGGGAATGACAAATAGTAGTACCTAATTAAAATGTCTGCACAGAGAGTGGACTTCTTTCTCCCTACATTGCCAATTTTAAAATGGTCTATACAAACATATATGCCTAAAACAGATTTTGAAATGAAATTTGTGCTTTCTTGTCACGGAGGTCGGCTAAAAGGAGATTATATTTGCGTTACAAGGACGCGCTTAAGAGGACCATTCCGGCTACTTCAATCCGGGGGATTTCAGAGACCATCTTCCTATAAATGTTACTTGGTTTATATAGATGTAACTTTATATGCTTTTCGTGTAAATGTCCTTTTATTCATTTGGAATGTAAATTAAAACTTGAAAAGTATGTACATTTATATAAACCATACCAAAGTAGAATAGAGATGAGAATAGCAAAATTCCATTTCTCCTCCATGAAACATAAATCCGTTTTCAACACCCGAGAACAAAATTTATAGCTTAGTTTGAAAGTAGAGGAAATGCTGCCCATGTTTAACTTTCTTTGTGGCAATATTTATTACTGTTACATGACCTGAGAGCAAAAATTTCTGATGTATGTAGATTAAGTCCTCTGAAAGTGCACCGTGGTTGGCTGCGGAAAGAAAATGCGGCCAAAAACAAACATTTTCCATGGTTACGGTTTTATATATACAAATGGATAGTGTACTTAATTGATATAGTATATAAATCTAAACTGAGAGATCCCATTATTTAGTAGATATGTGTACCACATATTATACATTTACATATACATATGTATGTATATATGTCTATATTCCTAACCAAATTTCTTTTCGTTCTTAATCGACTTTTATTCAAGTTATACCAATTTAGGGATTTTTATGGCAAAATAGGCACTCCCAGTTATAGTTCATAAGTTTATTCCGGAGAAGGTGTCCACACTCCAGCATATTATTATCTGAATTCAACAGAAACTGGCCACAGTGCGGCGTGGAATTATTAGCCTAGAAGAAAAGTTAGTATAAAGATATTATAATAAATTTGTTGAGCTAAAAACAAATAAATGCAAACTTTACATTTGAATTTCGTATGTATTAAATTAAATAATACATTTCTTAACCAAATTTAATTACTTAATTGATATGTTATATGTGATAATGTTATATATTTCAACAATAAAATATTTAGCCAAATTAAAACGAACAAAAATTTTATCTCTTTTAAAGCTGAAATGTTTGAGTATTAAATACAGATAACGCTGTATAAAAAGGAAATAAGCTCAAAAAAATGTACGTGTTACGGGAATCTGTGTTAGAGACAAAGAACTTGTACAAAAAAGTGGTTAGGCTCCAAAAGTTGAAAAACATACATAAATATCTAAAAGTGAAATAGCATATACAATTTTTTCCTTACTATTTGTCCTCATATTGTGATACACAGAAGAGAAATAAAGAAACGAGAGGTAAAGAAATGTAAAGGGTTTTCCAATAAGAGGTGTAATTTTGATATTCAAAGAAAAATGCCATTTTTTGAGATATTTCATCGCATGTTTATTTCGTAATAAAGACGAAGGTATGCCGTTAAGAATGAAAGACAACATCAGCCAAATGGCCACTACGACCACGCTTACAGGACCATAGCTATTCAAAATTACACCTCTTATTGGAAAACCCTTTATATACACCGAGAAAAAAAATCCACTGTTAAAATTACATTTTTCGTTTACAGTTTTAATAGTTTTAATAGTCCAATAGTTGAACTGTTGAAGTTTACATAAAATTCTGATAAGGCTGCAAGTTCATAACGCACCACAATTAAATACGATTGATTTTTGTAGTTGTTCAAAAGACGTCATTCCATTTTCGCCTCTGTATGTGTCCTGATCTGAACGAACCTGCTGTTTATTGCATCAGAGGTGGTAGCTTTTTGGAGTCTTCTTACTCCGTCTTCCGTTCTCCGTGAAATTTTAGATGTTGGTTTCAAGATGGTGTTAATAAGCATGGTCATTACGTCATTCTTGGAATCTAAGCAAAGAGAACTATTAAATAACATAAATTAAAAAATCAGAACTCTTTCTTCAACTGTATCATTAAAAATCTTCTGAAATAATTGCCTGAAATAATTGTCTTTTATTTGCTCTATACAAATGTTGGATAAAGAAATAATGAACTGTGTACTTCGTATCGGAAAAATTCATTTCGAAATCATATCGAAGTCTATATAAATTGTTAAATAACAAATAAAATTTTTTTAAATAACATAGATAATTTTTATTTCCAGAGCATACGAAAATATCTCGTAAACAAAGCAATGTTGATGGTGGCATTTTTGGGCGTTTCATCTGCCTCCGGAAAATACCCACACTAATAGTTGTGACACATATAGTGATTGATGAAAAACATCAACATGCAGAAAAAATCAGAAGCATCATCACAAAGACAGTCACTGATTTCCACATTTTTCGCATTTTCGAAGACAAATTGAGGTGGGCACTTAGGTTCGAATAATAAAAACTGAATAATCAAATAGCTTAAATCTGCACATACAGATATTCCTTGATGGTGTATAATAGATAGCCACAAAAAGGGTAAACTTGTCACATAGACACGCCTAATCCTAAATTCATGCAATATAAGGCTGAGGCGTAAAACCGTTGCAAACTGCTGAGTTTATGTATGTACATTCATACAATAACAAAGAACACACAGAATGAAATCCTTCCGTTTGGTTGTTTTTATACAATTTTTGTATAAATTGTAATCTGGGCGCAAAATAGCAAAAGGGAGAGCTGTGATGTAATGCATGCATGTCTGTCCAAACAACGACATCGAAGCACTAATATTGGTGACGATAAATTTTATCGAACAATCTAAACCATCATCTTAGAATCTAGAATCTAACCGCGGTCCTAGCGCGACCACAAAAAAAAAAAGGATCCCTCGTGTGGAGAAATTTATTGTTTCCTTCATTTTTTAAGGCTTCCTATGACTTCATATTAGCTTTTCTTGTCTGTACAAAATATTTAAAAACTACGGTGGTTATTTAAGATTTTTCTAGCACAGATGTTGATAGTCTATCAATAAAGTATACTACCTGAAAACTTTTCGGACGAATTCGTAAATTTTCATTGTCATCTGATTATGTTTCTCTATCAAAAAAAATTGTGTTTAAGTTTTGGTTTTTGAAATACCTACATACATCCATAGTTTACAGTTGTTATAAAATTATTTGAATTATCAATTTTTGAAATAAATTCAATATAAAATAGTAAACTAAAAGAAACGAAAAATAGACTTCGGAGTGAAAAACTGTCAATAAGTTTGTGTCGATGTACTCTTGCTTTGTATTTACAATGTTGCTTTGCTTAATTTTTCACTGAATTCTGTCTTCTCTTACAAAAAAAATGGAAAGGAAGGAAGGAAGCTTTTTGTTTTACAGATCAGTGCCATCAATGGCAGTGAGACGCGTCTACTCTTGGGTGGGTTCCAAAAAGTAACTTAAGTTTCTGGTCAAATGAATTGGCAAGGTAACAAAATCTCTGTGTGAAATCTTAGTAAATTTTAGAGTTTAAGGTAAGAAAACCGTTGTGGTAAAATTTTGGCACGAAACGCTTTGGTGTTTTCAGACATGGCATAAAAACAGCACAGATGAACGTGTTTGGCGTGAATTTCACTAGAAATAATTTCACTAGAAGTTTGTGTGTTCTGCCGTCCGGTATCGATTTTAGAGGGACGTTTTGCGGTGCATGTTGAAAGTAGTAGAAATTGCTATAATGTTACTTGGAAGTTAAGCATCAACTGGGTGAGTTTAAAGCAGCATAAAATACAACTTCTTACGGCTCCCGCGGTACACAAGCAGCACACTGACGACGATGTGTTTACGACGATGTAAAAATTTTGACATGAGTGCACTTTTTTTGTTTCTGTTTATGCTTTTCATTACACCTCGAAAGTCGTAAAATCAGAAGTGAATATGGCTAAAAAATTAACTCCATTTGAGCGAATGTGACAACCCAAGAAAAATCTTTGCAGAGAAGAATTCCGCCGAAAAGATTTTCGTTTTATTGCTAGAATCCATTAGCTATTTAATTTGATGGATTAGAACATCATCAAGGAATCACGATAACACACGAAAACGAAGCGATTGGGTAATTATTTATCAAATATTTATATTATTATTTAGCAATTATTAAACAACATTGAATTTTTAAATAAATACGATGTGAACATGATGCATGTAATATATTGCATTTAATTTATTATTATTATTATTATTGTGGCCTCTATTAAACAACTCTGTTGAAAGTTCATTTCATGAAAATGCATCAGGCAAACACCACAAAACGCTCATCCTTCATTCGAGGACATTAAAATGTCATTGAATCGCGTTGGAGTGAAGAATGTAAGAAATAAACTATCTTGACCTTGAAAAAGATTTGTTTCATGCGGTTTAGATTGCGTTTGCCAAAATTAAAAGGAAGTCGCGCTTCGTTAGAAAGGGCAGAACACACTGCGATAGTATAGCTTACAGCTTACCCTACACGCCCCTTTCAACACTTTACGTATAATAAAAAAAAAATCTCAAAATAATGGAAATAACTTATTTAACTCATTTAAAGTGTTAAACGACGAACTTTTTCTATGGTAATTACATTTCTACATAGGTAATTACAGAAATACGAGTAAATATGGGAATAACACAAAATATTACTGTTGAGAATCCATTCATAACTTAGTTAAACTTCAGAATTTCTAGTGAATGATGCATTAACTCACGATTCAATGGGATGAGTTGTACTATCGTGGACGAAATCAAATCCATTTTTGAATGTGATACAAGTAATCGAGTTGAAATCCGTGTATTGTTTGTTTAGTAAGTATAAATCATTTACACTTAGCACTTCAAATCTGATAGCTACTATCTACAGATCCATGATGGAGTATTTAAGACAATAATTCGTTAAAATGGACTCGCAACGAGCAGGCAGCAGCAGCAGCAACCCTCGTCATAGTTAACAACAAATTGAAGCATTCAGAAGTTACAACTTATTAAATTTGTATATTTTTAATTTGAATTCATAACATCCTGCAGCAGCAGCAGCAGCAGCAGAGTCCCAGTCAGTGCTGAACGGCGACAGCAGTTGTTGTTCCAGGGCCAGCTAAGAAACATTGCTTCCTTCGCTCATCCATAAAGCCACCAGACAAATGGCGCAATTTAAACCCTTTAATGTCAAGCCATCATTCATCCATCTATCCCCCAAAATACGCTCCAATTTCATCAGTATTTTTGTATTTTTCGGACAGTACGTATTTCTTGCACTGGCTCATTTTTGAATAAGTGTGTGTGTGTGTGTGTGTAGGGAAAATCAAATTAATTTAAAAAATGTTCATATTTCGTTATGAGAACTAAAGGCGCGCAGTCAGTCTGCTATTTCTTTGAATCAAATACTGCTATCCCAACCCCACCTTACCACCCCTTTTTCACGGTATAAGACTATAGTAGAAATCTTTAGGATAGCATCCAAGATGCTGCTGTGTACAGTTGAATGCCTTCTGAGTGGAATTAGTAGTGAAATTTTAATAAAATGAAAACAATTTGGCAAATTAAAAAATAATAAATTCAATCTCGGCACAGTAAATTGGTTATTCATGCTACGAGTATCATAAAATAAAGACACTGATTCCCACACTCAAAACGAATAGCATTCATTACCTTCGCCTGAATCATGGAATCACATCTATAGTATGTACCCAGTTGTGTCGCTCACGTGCTTCAAATCGGATATGATGTCATCTAAATACGATGCCATGCGAGTATGTGTGGCCACCATTCACAATAAATTACAATACAATGAAATTATGCTTTTGCCCATCGAGGCCGATCGATCGGAAAAGGAAATCCAAACGTCATCGGCAGCGCTTTCGATGCGCTTCCAATGATGATGAGCAGCGCTGAAAAACTACATACATACATACATACATACATACATATGTATGTCTATCGAAATGCGAATATGTAGTAGTGTGTTGCGTTTATGGTTGACAACAGTTCATTTATATTAACTATTATTATACTACGTACGTATGTATGTATGTATGTATGTATGTATGTATGTATGTATGTATGTATGTATGTATGTATGTGTGTATGTGTGTAACAACAGCTATTGAGTGGCGGGCGATACAACAACACTGCGCGCTCTACCGCACACAAAAGGCACAAAGCATTTCTTATTCATTGACTTTTGATTGTTTTTGTTGTCCTCCATAATGCACAATGTTTGCACGTGGCCAAATGCTACGCCATGCCCATTAGTTTTTTTTTTGTCTTCCGTAGCTAAACAGCACGACGACTCTTATAAAAAGATTCCTTTTGCACATTATAGCAAGCAATTATAATCAGATAACAATATTACATAGATATAGTATCTGATGTATATTTACGATTACCCACGAATTTATGTCGATTTTAAGTGATGGTTTCTCATGTGTATCATACAATTAAATTGGCAAATATTTCCATGGGAAAATATTCATTCATATTAACTTGAGGTGATATAATTTTTCCCATCCCATGTTAACAACCATCCATTTCCATCCTTCAAACACAATACAGATTATTATATGTATAAATAACATATAAAATAAATATGTCCATTCATATTTATGTACATACTCCTATGTATAAGTAATTAGCTGCTTAGTATTTTCTTTATTAATCACAATTCAGAATTTAATATTGATATTATATACTCATCTAATACGAGTAATTCTTCTATTCTCTAGAAAACACGCTGCTAAGGTTGCTGTCCCCTTGAAAGACAGATCTCGCATTTACATAAATTGTCGCCTAGAAATTCGCAAAGACCAAGTTTGCGCAATAACAGGACAATTATCAGGAGGAAATAGTATTATAATACAAATACAATTCCGACGCACATAATCATAGTTATTTGTACAGTTAATTAATGGACAATCAATCATGGATGTCAACGTAAATTCCCTTGTTTTTTGCCGTGCTGAAGCAATACCACTCTGCGCTCAGCCGTATTTAATTATTATACGCGAAAAATACTCCCACGTTTTTTAGTGCCCTACAACAAAATGGAAGGGCTTATGAAATCGTTACACCGTTGTGACCGATTGGAATGATTATTTAGAGCTAAGCTTTTAATGCGAGTGAATACTGTTCCAGCAGGCATTCATATAGGCGTCTATTTTTAGGTGAAAAAATACGAATATCTGCAATTAAGGCAAAATATCATATCAGATCGTCAAGTTTCAGTCACTGCCGCCTGAAAATTAAAAAGTATCACACATTTGAATTTTATCTCAAGCTAGTATCCCTGATTCTTTATCTTTCTTTCAACATTACCTTTAAAATTTCGTCCTCTTTTTCAATAACTTCTTAAATAGGTACTTCCTACTTGATAACCTTTTCTATTCGTTTTTGTATAAAATTTTGAATGTCGTTGAACTCCCAACATAGTCTCAAATCCTTAGTGATTAATGTATAATTGATTATGATTTAATTGGCCAAAATGTCGAGCTGGAATCTCAAACATCCCGCGAAAGTGGTCTTTCGTCATCTGTTGACTTGCACACGGTTATTAAATCAAAATTCATATTTTAGCGTGTTGCCTAGTTTCTGGATTCAGGTTCGGTTGAGTGTTTGATTGTGTTCAGTAACAGTAAATATATAACAAGCATTCTTTATGTCTAATAATTTTGATATTACTTGTGTTAAGAGTAAATAAGAATTTCAAAAGATCATTTTAGAGAATGAAAAATAATTGCATGCCTTCTCTAATATATAAAAATGAATTCTTGTTTGTTTGTCATTACAGCAGTTGAGATCCGCTGGACAATTTGGACATTTTTTCTTTAGTTTTTTTCATAACAGTCCGGTAGTGATTCGTACGAAAAAATAACCTTAAAATAATATATTTTTAAATAAGCATTCAAGTATAATAAATAAATAATAATAACAGTTGTGGCTTTTTTTTCTGGTCTTATTATTTAGTCTTGAAGCGTCTAAACCCTCGGCTATTGTTAAAACACTAATAGAATCTAAAGATTTTCTTCTGGAGTACGACTTACGAGTTACTGCTGTGCTTCAGAGACGCTTCATGTTCACTCAATATGGAGATGCTGCTCTATCGACTCTTTGATTGACTAATAAAACAGCACGTGACTTGATATAATTTTGCCTATTTTTCGGCCAACTTATGGAAAAAATATTCCCATCCCTATCACAGCACACAGCAGCCGGTTAGGTAATTTCAAAGAATACCTTTTGGGACGTTAATTCCAACGTTGGGCTACGTGCCACATGTGACACTCATACGCATTTCATTTGGGTTTCGCTAAAAGGCGAAATGTTTTTATGCTGTGTACTGTCTTCGCAAATATTCACAACAGATGTCACTGGCCGGTAATGATGGCAAATGAGTAAATACATATTTACAAAAGTGCTGATGTGTTGTCATCAAGAGCTGGCCATCTACTATAATACGAGCGAGTAGAGTGGAATAGCGGCCCGCCACCGAAAATACAAAAGAGTACACTGAGAGAAATATACTAATGCTATCCCATATAGTAGACGAACTGCTCCAATAATTATATTTATATTCTTAGAAGTCTTCTTCACGTTGTCTTCTTCATATTGTCACACAGTTACACACAGTCCCCAAGGACTGTTTGCATTTACACATACAGATGTACAGCGAATAATAATAAACTCAGCTGCCAGCAGCTCACATAAAGCAATCTTCCACTCAACGCATGCAGCACTTACCTTTTGCCTGCCCAACGTGACCCTTATGTGCTTTTTCAGCACCTCAGGGTTGCTGGACTGACACAATGTCCGAGAATAGCTTTCCGTTATGGTCCTTTTCGAGTTTTTCATAAATAATCGAATGTGTTTCTTATAGCTTGCCGCATTCAATCCATATCCAGCCATCTTACAGTCGGTTATGGAATTCATAAATACATTTGCCGCAACATTTTTTATTTCGCCATATGATAAAAATGCTTTGTTAATCTTAATATTTACGTGTGTATAATAATGTGTTGGAAAAGGTAAATAATAAGATACGGTATACAGGGTGATTAGCATTAGAGATGACAAAAGACTGGAGCGTCTGGGTAGAGTTGAGACAAGAAAAAATTTTATAGAAGGGGTGGTCAATTTCGCCCCCGTTTAGACGGGGAATACCGTTTTTGAAAGCTCAATATCCACTCCTTAATATTTGGAAAAAAGATTAAAAAAACAAAAAATCTCCGTCCTCGTCGAAGTAAGATACATAAAAACGCAGTCAGGTGCGAAGTAAGGTACCTTTTACGTGCCAGGACTAGATATTTATAGATGATGATCCTCCTCGCTATCATCCTTCCAGCTTCTACAGAAATCAATTGTAGCCACGACCCTCGACCTTGTCGCGTGTTCACCAATCAGGCTATAACTGGGGGCATGGTCAAGATTTTGGTTTCGAGGAGAGTGAGGAGCTCCCTAAATTTGCGTATGCCAAGTGTTGAAAATATGAGTATGGTTACTAAGCAATGTCCAGATTACCATAACGACTATCGGCCCAGACTATCACTGGGGCCAAGATCTTCATTTACTGTCTTCTTGAAACCGTATAACAGAAATAGAAAGTAGCTGAGAATAAAATTTAATTTCCGGAAATTTAAAGATGGTCATCCTTTAGAGATGTCACCTAATCTCAGCTCTAGCACCTAATCATAGGATAGTCATAGGATTAAAAAAATAGGATATAAACATTAATAGATAGTTGTTTGACTTTTTTACTAGAATAAAATGAATGAATTAAGTAATGCAGTAAGCAATGCAGTAAGAAATGAAGTAAGAAATGAAGCAAGTCAAGAGTAAGGAATGAAGCAAGTAATGAATTAAATAATGAAGCTAGTAAAGAGGTAAGTAATGAAGTGTGCAATGAAGCAGGTAATAAAATATGTTATAGTTAAGTACGAGTAATACCAAAGGTATTACTCAAAAAACACAGATTAACTTATCTAAATTTGCCAACAATTAACATCTCTGTTGCAGTACAGATACTCTTACAGAAGGCTCTTTTATTTTAGATTTTAAAAGGGACAACAAACGACGTTGGAATTGTATCTCAACTCAGTAAGTAATAGTATATTTATACTCGGCAACTTCGATAATGAACTGATATTGATATTTGACCCATGGAATGAATTATGAAGCAGATGAAATTAGAAGAATGTCCCCATTTTACAGGCTCTTACTTCTATTAATATTTAAACTACGACCAGTTTTCTTTCACTCCTGGGAGCATGTTATAAATAACCACGAAGAACGTATTCAGCATCGATATTCGACACTTTTTTACTGCTGCTGGTTGCATGAAGAGCTTCGAAAAGCTATTTAACACCATTCGACATTTTTTCTTTAGGGGGAATATTAAACATGTTAAGTCAATACTGCAGTAACGATTTGAGCTCGACTAAAATTAGTATTGTTATTGTACATGTATATAATATAACAGAAGCGTCCTTTTAAATGAACAGAAAAAAGTTTTTGAAAAGTTTTGTAAATAGTAAAGTAGTTTTTCGGTGAATTCCACCGGAAATGCGTGGACTTTTGAATTCAATTTAATTATATTGATTCACAATAGATGTATCACGTGAAAGACTTCCAAAGTCTGCTGTCCGTGTTGCTGTCAGTAAAGCAAACTTTTGAGTTCACCGTTCTGGATAAAAATTAAATAGTTGATACCACTTGCATAGCTAAGAATAACCCTCAGTTCGTTCTCATTGCAACTGACAGCCTCACTGGCAAAAGGACAATAATTTCAGTTACAATTGGATTTTACGCCGAAATCATTTCATTTAGTTTTCTCCGAAAAGCTTCTCAACTTAAACAACTCACGGCTAGCATCCCTCACGAAGGAATACTTTACTGATGGTATAATGGACAAGTCATAGACTTTTGCCACAACATTTAAAGCGCGCAAATGATTCTTCCCCATGATTCTTTGGTTTTTAGCATTTAACATTGAGGAAATGATTCCACCCAAACAGAAGTAAACAAACTGCAGTCCTTTAGAAACTAACCCTTAAATTCTTTGTAATTTTTGATGCTGGCCTTGCCACATTGAGAGTAAAGTTGTGTGATTTAAGTTGACCATACTTCATGAGATAAAAACAATTCGCTTTAACGAAGGTAACGCAGTAACTTCTACATAAATTTCAATGCCTTTATCAATTTCTTACAATTCAATATTCTTTATATTGGAAATATATTGCCCGGTAAAATTTGTTTTCCTGGAAAATCCGTCAAGAGTAAAAATCTACGTTTTCCAGATGAAAACTCGTTTCTCCATTTTTATCTATACAAATAAATCTGCGTCACCAATCACCTGCAGTAAAATCAGAATTTGCATAAATAACTGTGCGTGTACTCGTATGTAGCCCGCGAAATCCATTCATGTTGCTTGGACCTATCAACCTATGGCTCCATTCACAACAAACTAAACTTTAGGATGAAATTATGAATAGAAAAGTCTCCATCATAAATACATACCATCCCATACTTGTTTTATAACCAACCTTTGTGGTTTTGTGGAAAGTGCATATATGTAGTACTGTAGTATTGTTTGTTGTTCCCTTTATAATTGATCTGTCTGTCTGTCTGTCTGCCTGTCAGCAGAAATCTCGACTGAGAGCATACGATTAAATGTATATGAATGAAATTATGCACATGATTATGCATATGATTTGTGTCGCGTTCGGTATTGAAAATGAGCGAAATCAGTCTGTCTGAAGAGAAATTTTACCGATAGTTCCACCGAAAATGCGATACTTTGCGAGAAATGAAAGGATCCTGAATAAGTGGCAACGCTATGAATTTCTAGCTTCTTTCTAAAATTTACCTTTAACCCATATCTTAGAAAATAACTGTAAATTGTTAATAGTGGCTCGCATTTGAGACGCACGTGTCTCCGTCAACATGCAATTAAACATACCTTCCATTTCTGATTGAGACGATGGTCTTCAGCTGATGCTCTGCCGATTTGATACTCAGCAGATAACAATTTTTTCATAATAGCTAAACATAAGCACTTCAGAGTTTGTCTCTGACATTCGAACAGCCGAACATTTGGTGGTAAGTATCTACAATGTACGGTTTGTAACGTAGGGCGAAACTGTACACAACGGCAATTAAAGGATATACATTTAAGGGTATATTTAGGAAGGTATAATTTATAGTGGTGTAGAAAGGCGATGCAAAGGAAGGCAAAGGAAGCTGCAAAATAATTCACAAGTAAAAATAATATTGAGTTATTATACTAATGGAAAGTAGAAAATTAATATTAATTTTTGACAAACGTGCGTGTGGCACTTCGAATTCGGAATAATGTATCATGGATGCTGTAATTATCTCTCTCTGGTCCGACCTCTCTATGGCACTCTATGGTAAGTATCAATGCTCTATAAGAAGTACCCTTGAACAAGTGAAGTCAAGTGTCACTTGTAACTGCGTAGTTACTTTGAAGCGAGTGCAACAAATTTGTGTGAATTTTAAATAAAATTATGTTTAGCAACATTTTTCTGTAACGAAATGTCCTGCAGATTTTTTTTTTTTAGTGGATGACTGGGACCTTCTACGTCGCAACGTGTTAGATGAAACTTGAAAAGTTGATTTCTTCCGCAATCAATCCTTGTAATTGCAGTCATAAAAAACTTTGCTACCAATGAAAACCGTAGCGAGGAAAGCAAGGAAAAATTCAAACTTGTCGAGAGAAATATATTCAAACTGTAGAAATAAAGAAAAACCTAAAAGTTTAATATTACTAATCACAGGCAAGCAATTAGGTGGAAAATTATTTTTATAAATTCTTTGGATGTAGCATTTGTCTTAGCAGCCAGCAGACAACTACGAAGAGAGGGACAAATTCGCGAATTTCTTTAAGCTCAAATGAAAAAAGCATAAACTCTGTGCTGAAGGCTAAAACATAGAATCGCATAGTCCTCAAATCTTTTAAAATACAAACCGAATTTTCATTAAGTGTTTCGGAACTAACTACCAAGTTCGATAAGCTATTTTTAACCACTGCATCAGGATTTCTCCGGATCTAGGATTTTAATCTAGGAGATAATTGATATGATTAGTGATTTACACAAACACCTAATTGAACAGTATAGTAAAAACCTTTTCTTAGTCTGATTTCTGATATATTTTAGTTTACCGTTATAAAACCCATTCGTGATCAGAGAATTGACTCGTGATTTTCAAGGCGCATGTTTACTGTTGCCCCATGTTGTCCATATGTTTTAATTTCAATGTTAATTACTTATAATGCACCAATTAAAATGAACTCAAATGAAATGATGAATTAATATATGGTCCTTCAAACGCAATCACTCTTTAGTACAATAAAAAGGTAAATTAAAGAAGGTCATGGATAGTGGCCACTGTTCAAACTTCAAACAGCTTAAATATGAGGGTCCCTCACATTCCGTGCATTTTCCTAAATGTTTGCTTACAGAAAAACGTCTTCAATTCAAATTCATCACCTTCATTGAATGGAAAAAAAAATTATTTGAAAAATGAGAATTAATGCACATAGAATAGTATACGGGCACTTGATTTTAATTCTAATTTTCTAGACAAGAAGTATTTCACATCGGATTTAAGTTTTGTATCTAAAATTTGAACTTTGTCAAAAAAAAAAAAAAAAAAAATAATTGAATTTGCTGGTAATGACCAATCACTTAAAAATAATAGTGATTATTATGCAAACATGACAAAATTAATATACGCAATCTTACACCTTAGAGTATAGGGTATAAAAAGGGCAGATTTGAAAATTGCCCAGATTAAATACGTAAGTCATCATCCATAGCTACAGATTATTCTTTACAGTACATTATTATATTTAATCAGTAGCACAGTTTTATTTAGGCGCCACTGCACATGTGCGTTCGTAGCAAAAAAAAAATACTTGTTCAGTACCCAAACTACAAGAAATGATTCATCAGCGCAATATAATGATTTTAAATGCTTAAGCGAGTCCCTGCTCGAGTACCGAAAACATAACGACGCAATATTTGAATCGGTGATGTCACCTTTTCCACATATCTCAAATATATAGTACATGCATATACACCCTCACAATAGTTTTTAAAACCATTAACATTTGTCTGCTTAACTCCCCGCTACCAAACACTTTCTCCATCACTTAGTTTGAAGAATACCAGGGGCGATTGCCTCCACCACCAGCAGCAGCTACATCAGCAGCTTCGTTTTCACACCGCATCTTTGAATGGTCTGCGTCTCATTTCTGTTATCTATATGCACGTATATACAAACTTACTTACATCAGAATCAACTCAGACTAAGTTGTGGACAAATATATGTTATTTGATTGGTCGTTGAAATTTATAGCTTTTTTTTTTTAGGAGCGGAGACTCAATTTATACCAACCCACTATATAGAACCCCTTCTCTCCCCCCCTTCGGGTATTTTGTATACATGAGTACATAAATTAAGTACACGATTGTGCTGCAAGTGCCTATGTGTATAGAGTGTTACACATAAAGTCTTTAACACATTTTGTGCAATTAAAAATATATTTAAGTGTACTTTGCGTCATGCCAGGCTGTAACTGAACCGTAACATCACCAATATCAGCAACAATATGGGAACAAATTCATTGACATCGGGCTCTCTCAAGCATTTTTATGGCTGCACTTGGTGCAGTGCTGGCGGCAACGCAACGAATTCCAGATGGCTTTTCTTGTGTGACTTTTTGTTGAGTTGTTTGTTGGGGTCGATGTGTTGCTACATGGAATCATTTGTTTATGTAATGTTATTGGGGTTATTTGTAATCGACGGCAAAGAAGTTTCAATTTTGTGTACTGTGAGAAAGTTTCGGTGGATTTTGATATTCTTTCATCTGGATATGATCATATCTGAAGGCACCTTGTGTTAAGCTGCATTCCCCGTATGTGGATCGAACTATCTGTCACATTTTAAAGTCAAATCTTAGATTTTGGTGGCACCTCTAGAAAAATGTTGAGCCTAATATGGAAACAGATTTTTTCGGGCAAGTCTACTCTTATTTTTCAGCACAGGTCACTTTTCCCACTGGGGTTCTTACCTCATGCGATTTCTTCCCTTTTTACAAAAACACTGGCATCGACTAACACAAACTATTGTCAAACAACAACTGAGCATCCAATACGTCTAACATTTTCAGAGGCATTTGATCTAACCTAACATTACGATCTTTCAAAATATATACCATGTTAGGACCAGAATGGTTTTCACAGGTAACAAATATTCTAATCGGTGAACTACTGATGAAATCAGTTCAAAATGTACTCGCTAGTAAAAAGTAAAAAAATTAATATCGTTACCCGTGAGTAAAGTTTCTCGATATACATCCTGGTTGATTATTTCGTCTTTTCTTTGATTGACCTCGGTTATCGAGGATCACTGACTTTGACACGTTATCAGTAATATTATCTCTTGCCCTGCTATGAACACATTTTATCTGAAGGCGTATAGACAACCAGGTACCCTACACGCTCAGAATCACTGATTAAAGATCCTTTAACTGAGATCCTAAGTAGTATTCAGTCAGCAAGAAAGTAATTTCGGTTTGTAAACCCACCTTTCTGGCAACCCTGAGACCTGAAGAGGGAAGCTGTCAAGCTGTCAAGTTGTCAAGCGTGGTGGGAGGACTCTCGAAATATATTTTTGACATTACGCATCACTTTGTGCGAAACCTTCTTTAATAAATTTATTTCTTTGATTATTATTAAATTGTGTGTTTAATACTTTACAACTTCAGAAGTGGGATTATCCCAAAAGCCTACAAAGTAGATAATTTCATGGGAGCGAGTTCCACGGAAAGAAATACTAATTAGAACGTATCGGCGACAGTTCGCTGCGCAATTAGGGGAAAAGAAGGTTCGAGAATACAACGACACCAGCGACGTTAGGCTGGAAAAATTAAAATCCGAGGAAAACCGTACACTCTAGGAATCAGGGGAAATATGATTAAACTAGAAAAGCTCAGAGTAATTCAGTTAAATTTGTTATTGCAGAATAGAAATCTGCCAGTAACAGGAACGAAGGAGGAAAAGATTGCGGTTTTAAAGGGGGCTCTCAAAGGTAGTGAAGTTGATCGGGAAGAAGTTGAGATGACGGAGCCATGGCAAGGCCAAATCAACGAGCTCAAGGATTTAGTAGCTAGTTTGGCACAAACAATGCACGAAATAAGGTCGGGCATGAACGAGCCATGCGCAAGGACGTCTCAACAGGAATGTAGAGTTCAAGACAATACGCCCGTTCAAGAAGTGATGCCGACGCCACGCGCAGATAATTTGCAGGATGTAATCGGCATACTTCCCGAATTCGATCCGCTAAAAAAGAGCACAACGTCGAACCAGTTTATCTCCAAAGTAGAGCAACTACAACGGGTTTACGGATGGAGCAACGAAATAGTTCTTTACGCTGCGCAGCATAAACTAAAAGGTGTTGCGAAGGACTGGCTGGACGCTCAACCAGTGTTCCAGACATGGGCTCAATTCTCTAGGTTACTGCAGAACGATTTTCCGAGTACACTAAAGTCTGCCGACATACACAGGGAATTGATGAAACGACGTCGCAGACCAAATGAGTCTCTCGTAGAATACTATTATGTAATGCTCGCTATTGGTAAAAGAGGATTCTTGGACGACCCGTCAATTAATTCGTACATTATCAATGGCTTAAACGATGTTAACACGACAAGATCGCTATTAGTAGCGAATCATAGCACATGCAATGAGCTTTTGCATGCATTAGATAGTCTGTCATCGTTGTCGACAACGCCAACGCGAGCACAGTCTTCAATATCTTCGGAAGAGCATAAGCATGAACCGCTGCGGGATCCAACCGAACGACGTGGGCCAAAGTGCTACAATTGCAATGAAATTGGCCACATAGCGGTGAAGTGCACACGACCTCAGCGAAAGCCGCGCTGTGGAAAATGCTCAAAGGTAGGTCACGAGTCAAAGGATTGTAGAAGCGTGCCCAGAGGTACAGTTGCCAGGGTTAATAGTTGTAACAACGTGGCAATCTGCCCACCAATTTTAAAAGAAGTACGTCTCAATGGAGAGGATTACGAAGCGTTCATAGATACGGGCAGCGATTATTCGTTGATTAGACAGTCGGCGACGCCAGCAAACAGTTTACGGCAGATGTCTTTCAAACAACTAAAGGGGTTCGGGGGAGCTATTATTGAGTCAACTGAGACCATTGAAGTAGATGTTCAACTGGACATGCAGGATATGGTGGCAGTGTTTCACATCGTTCCAGATGAAGTCTTGCCTTGCGCTGTGTTATTGGGTAGAGATGTACTTTGTCGCGATGAAAATCGTATGATTGTTGAGTCTGGGGTTTTACATCTACAAAAGAAGCCGGACGTGGCATTCAAGGCCGCCGAGAAAGTAGAAAGTACGCCAGAACCAGCGATCAACGAGCTACTAAAGGAGTACGACCAATGTTTCTCGGAAGATATGTCACGATTGGGTCGCTGTAAAACCACGGAGATGGAGATTGAAGTCACGACAGACAGGCCGATCGTCGGTAAGCGGTACCAAGTACCATTCGCGCAACGAGAAATTCTTTCGGCGATCGTGAAAAATCTGCTACATCACGACATTATACGTCACAGCACATCACCTCATGCATCATCAGTAGTGCTGGTGAAAAAATCGAACGGCGAGAGTCGCATGTGCGTCGACTATCGTGCAATAAACGCAGTCACAGTTAAAAAACACTTTCCGATGCCTATAGTGGAGGAGCAGCTGTCACAATTGGCAGGCAATAAAATCTTCACAACGCTTGATATGACTTCTGGCTATTACCAGATTCCGCTTAAGGAAGCAAGTAAGAAATTCACAGCATTTTTGACTCCCGATGGATTGTTCGAACACAACGTCATGCCATTTGGGTTGGTTAACGCACCGATGTATTTCCAGGAGATGATTACGAACATAATAAGATCCTTAAAGTTCCGAAAAAATGTTGTCAGTTACGTTGATGAAGTCATCTTAGCGACACAGGATATTGATCAAGGAATTGTTGTTTTGAGAGAAATGTTAAATGCTTTAAAGGATGCGGGTATGACACTACGCCCCTCTAAGTGTGTCTTCATGGCAACGGAAGTTAATTTTCTTGGTCACGTTGTTAGTGAGGCTGGAATACGCCCAGGCAGAGAGAAGACAAGGTGTATCGACAACTTTCCAACACCCAAAACGGTAACAGAAGTAAGGCAGTTTCTCGGAATTACAGGATTCTTTAGGAAGTTTGTCTGTGGGTACAGCAAAATGTCGGAACCTCTAACAAAACTGTTGAAAAAGGATGCGACGTTCCAATGGTTAGCGGAACAGCAAACAGCATTTGAAGAGTTGAAGTCAGCAATTACGAGTGAGCCGGTTCTAGCTTTGTTTGACGGCAGGAAAGACCACGAAGTACATACGGATGCTAGCGCTCGTGGGCTGTCAGGAGTGTTGTTTCAATGTGAGTCAGAAGGAAATATTAACCCAGTGTTTTTCTACAGCAGGAAATGTAACGAAGCGGAAGCACGGTACGCAAGCCATGAGCTAGAGGTTCTAGCTATCGTTGAAACTTTGGAAAGATTTCGGATGTATCTACTGGGTACGCATTTCCGTGTGGTTACTGACTGCAACGCCATCGCAACAACAACTGCTACCACACCGTTACCACATCGTATAGCCAGATGGTGGCTCAAACTTCAAGAGTACGATTTTAAATGTGTTCATCGTGCAGGAGTGAAAATGACTCACGTCGATGGCTTAAGTCGGAGTCCGACGTTACCAGCAGAAAATCCTACTACTGTAGCAGAGAACATCTTAAAAATTTATGATTACAACGACGACTGGATATACCTGATACAAATGCAAGATAACAGTCTTCAGGATATCGTGAAGATTTTGAAAGGCGAAACAAAGACAGACTCATCATTGCTCAAGCAAACGAAAACAGATTACGTAATATGTTCAGGACGGCTGTATCGTAAGGTGAATGCTGAAAATAAATTAGTCATTCCGCAGCAAATAAGATGGCGAATTGCTAAGGCGTGTCATGACGACGTGGGGCACTTCGGGGTAGAGAAAACCATCGAACGGATAGCGCGATCTTTCTGGTTCCCAAGAATACGCCGATATGTCAAGTCATATATAGCAGCGTGCCCTGAATGCTGTCTCAACAAAGTTAAGGGTGGAAAAGCAGAAGGTCAACTGCACTCGACGGAGGTCTTGCCAATTCCATTTAGATGTGTCCACATAGATCATCTAGGCCCATTCCCGAAGAGTAAATCTGGTAATCTTTATATTATTGTTGTCGTTTGTGCTTTCAGCAAGTTTACCATCGTAAGGGCGCTTCGAAATACAAAGACGGCTCCAGTAATAGCGACGTTACGTGACATTATGTCAATCTTTGGTCAACCATTAAAACTCACTTCGGATCGAGGTACAGCTTTTACGTCAAGAGAATTTGAGGATTTCCTGGCACAATATGGTATACAACATGTGAAAACGGCTGTCAGAACTCCTAGGGCCAATGGTCAAGCAGAGCGAGTAAACAAGACGGTGCTAACTGCCCTTAAATGTTCAACACCACACGAGAAAGATTGGGATACGACACTCCCAACGATTCAATGGAGTATCAATTCTCAACGCAACGATACAACTAAATTTACACCTAATGAGTTGGTGTTCAACTTTGATCCCAGGGATATGAGTCACAACCGAATTATTCAAGCCTTGCATGACTGTCCAAGGCAAGAACCAGATGAAGTTCCGGATAAATTGTGTGTCGCAGCCGAAAACATAGCTGTAGCACGACGTGCTTGGAAAGAACGGTATGATGCGAAACATAGCCAGCCGTACCAATACTCGGTAGGAGATCTGGTAGTACTGGACCAAGTACCTCGGGCTACGGGTGAATCTCACAAACTCGATCCAGTATACAAGGGGCCTTATACAGTGGCCAAAGTTTTAAGCTTCGACCGATACGTCGTCGAGGATTTGCCGGACAAGCCACGCCATCAGAGACACTACGCCAATGTGCATGCAAGTGAGCACATGAAACCTTGGTGTCGGGTCGACCCAAATCTGGAGTGGAGTAATCCGCAGGCAGAGGAGAGGTCAGGAGAGGCCGAGCTGTAAACCCACCTTTCTGGCAACCCTGAAACCTGAAGAGGGAAGCTGTCAAGCTGTCAAGTTGTCAAGCGTGGTGGGAGGACTCTCGAAATATATTTTTGACATTACGCATCACTTTGTGCGAAACCTTCTTTAATAAATTTATTTCTTTGATTATTATTAAATTGTGTGTTTAATACTTTACAGGTTTTTTTTTATTTGAAATAAAACGACTTACAAAATTGACTTTAATGAATCACATATTTTCCATTCTGTTCGATGACCATTCTTTCTGGTAACTTCATTATTCCCCGTTAAAAAAACTTCTGGTTTTTACCAGCAAAAAACTCAACCAGCGTAGTTTCTACCATTTAAGAAATTTTGTAAACTTCGAAATAGATGATAGTCTGAACACAGTGGAACACAGATATCCAACTTCTTCACGAGTCCACGACATTCTTATATGATTTTCAATGGTTGTGTGCGATACATTTAACATTTTTGCTATCTCTCGCACCGTTATATGGCGATTCGATTCAATTATGGCTTTAATTTTGTCATCATCAGCTTCAGAAGGATCGACGTTGGTCACCTTTGCATGAAAAATCTGCAAAACGAAATTTTTTAAACCAATTCTGGCATTGTGCGTTGTGTTAAGCAAGCAGTACCGTAAACATCACATACATATCTCTCTGTGAGAATCAGCCACTTTCTTGCCAATACTAAAATAAAAAAGGAAAATCTCTCTTAAAAAGTGTTGATTTTTTCACTCCATATTCAAATCGACAGTAAACTGAGTTGTAAATAAAAATTCGCGGGATTTGGTTTAGTAGCAACAAGACAGTGTCAGCTGTCAAATCTCAAAAGGAAAAAAATAATATGATTGTCAGAAGAGTAACAAAACGAACATAACGCTATCTATTGTGAATACCGAAATTACTTTCTCGCCAACCCAATACAACAGCCCCTGACTTCTTTAAATTCCGGCGATTTTTGGAAGTTATATTACGTTTAAGTTCGCGGGCCACGACCATTCGTATATGATAATATAATATTGATAATAAATATATATACCGATCGGATTTGTTTGTGATCATAACAGTGTAATTGAAGTTTTATACAAAGAAAATATTTGTACGGCATGAAGTTGAATAGTGGAGGGACCACGTCAATTCTTTTCAGGGTAGGCAATAATACTAAATGTACAAATGTTCATTTATGAATCTGTAGCTTTTTTCAATACAAAAATTAGAATTATCTAAGCAAAAGCGCTAACGCCCATAATTGGCAGGTTATACCAAATGGCCGATGTCAGACTAAGCCTCTTGAGGCCGGACTAAGACGTTCTGATTGGTTGGCCCCTATTATATGCCACGAACCAACCAGTCAGCGATATTGAGTCAAGCCTCAAGAGGCTTGATGGGACATCGGCCAATGGAGACATCGTGACATTGGCTAACTGATACTGGCATTATAAGTATAGCTAGACCTCCTACAATGCGGTAGATACATCGCACCTTTATATCAAAAATGGAACTTGGTTCTAAAAGGATATGGCCTTTTATGGTGTAACATTTTAATAAATTTTTTAATTAATATGTAACCACGGCCTAACTAATGTAATCCTAATCGTCGCTTATTATAGTTCTTCGAGAACATGACCTTGCTTCATCGACAAGTTAAACATCCGGTAGCTTTAGCATTTAAATAATCCGTAATTAGACATTACTTGCTCTTGCTTTGCAAATCTTTATAAATTTGTTGATAGGCAGATAAGCAATTTCTAAGATTTCTTTTAAAATTTACATCTCTCTCCGGCAGAGATCGTTCTCTAAAAAGCAAGATTCCATCTGTTTCGCGATGTCCAAACATTCTACTATACTCGTACCTTAACCCCTTCGACCCGAAAGGGTGCTCCTTCCTTGTGGAGCATTCTCTCGAAAGTTATTTTTGAGTATTTAGAATTGAAATGGAATATATTATTAGTAGAAATCGAAGGCTTTATGTTCATAGAGCGGGACAAAAATTGGGAAGATAATTATCACCCAGACGACGAAAAATGGGCTTTCTCAAAACCTCAAAGTTTCTAACGCATTAAGAAAGGAGTCGTAGGGCGAGTATGGACTCCTGTAAGATTTTCACAATAATCTGACATGTACATACATTAAATTGGCTTGGGTCTAAAATCTTTATTGATGTCACGGTGATCACCGCATCAATATAGGGTAGACACGCTATTAAACTGAGTGGCGCTAAGTATTGATATTGAATATTCCTCTGTCGAATTTTCTGAATAATTGCATTATTTGTTGTTTTTGGCATAATATGTATAAGTTTCAATATCTCAAAAATTGTTCAACATATTGAAACAAGATAAAATGGTCCTACAACTTCATAAAATTGTATAGTGGAATATTCCCTTAAAATCATATATTCTCATCGTAAAATAAATCATCCTTGGGAGTTTCATATGTGTGATGTATGCATCTGAATGAAAAAGAATATCGCCAATGATTTTAAGATAGCCAGGATCAGAATTGTGACCGTTTTATATGTGTGTGTGTGTTTCCTGTCATCTTTAACAAATATATAATATATTCCGGGATCACAAGCGAGATGGTGAAGGTGAGTATGTTAGCGTCTCAACATAATATATTTTAGTGTTAGAAGTCTAATTTAAAGGTTTTCTTAAAAGGGGATACAGTACAATAATTAATCTTTTGGAGAATTACATCGGATTATACGTGTCAATCCGCCTGTATGGGTGGAATCTTTCTTTTTACCTTACCTAAATTTTACTTTTAGGATAAAGTTACCTAAATGTGTAAGAAATTCCGAAAGCAAATAAACGTAATCACGTTGGAGAAAATTAATGAAATAAAAGCATTCATCAAGCAATAAATATAACGAAATGTTGCGAAAACGAAGAGAAAATATTTAAAGAAAGTTAACAAAACCTGTAAAGAAACAATGTTAACAAAACGGATGCCTTTTTTGCAAGGGCATATCATGTAAAAAGCGAATATCATTTAGTAGCTGCTGTTCACTCTTGATTCCCAATAAACGCGACTTGAGTACGTAGTAGATCAAAACTTAGTGCCAGTATACCGAAAAGAGTAGGGTGTAGTGTAGTGCGCTTCCGTCGAAAGAGGATTTATGGTCAACGGTCAGAATTAATGAAGAGATTTTGCAAAACGCCAAAACTGAATGCTTTTATTCGCTATTATAAAAGTTTTTCTGTAGGACGCTTGTGAGTGTGTGCGTCAATCTTGGAAGTGTTCGACTTGCAAATGATTAACATGCGTGCTGAAACTTTTACTGAAGCACATAGTTGCTAACAATTACCTAAGAAAATGCAAATTCACAAAGCAGCCGTAATGCGTAATCCTGCACACAGATACCATAAATGAGTAGCTTTGAATTTGAGGTAATCTCCACTAGGGTGGAAATGACAGCGGTTGTATTACTGCAATCCACAGATATCTGCTTACTCTATCTGCACTATTTAAATCTATTTAATATTTTTCAACACTTGTTATGAATGGCATTCGTTTGAGTGAATACCGTGCAGTCCTCTTTGGAGTTCCGGTTTGAACTGATTTTTCACCCTCATTTTGTGGCTACAACACAACCCATGGTGCTGTATATGATTTATTGTTTCTACTTACTCAGCTAAGTATGCTGCGATTTTCCCCCTGCGTCTTTCGCAAAGTTCTTCGCCGCCAGGCCAACCCAATAGCACGATGGTACTTGCCTTGAGAGGTACTCATACAAGTAATAATTTTAAACGTTGCTTTCATTTATTACAGCACATCGTTATCATCTTCATACATGGCTATTGAATTCACCCATGGCACGGTGCGTTTAGCTCCCTTGCAAATTTTTTCAGTAATCTTAAGAGTTTTGTAACTTTTACTGCAGTTGGCAATATTATCATTAACAAAGTAATTGAGTGTCAAAAATTGTATGAGTGTACTATATGGTTAAGGCTGAAGATATTTTATTAATAAATTGATAGCCTAAGATACAGTAAAATTACCCTAAAATCACTGAGAATAGTTATTGCTATTTATTTATGAGATAAGCTTGTTGGGATGACGACATAGAGTCCATATTTAAACCGCCTCTTATCTCAGTCTCCCGAATGCGTTCCAGTATCTTTAAGTCAAAGGAGATAGGCATATGTGTCTACAGTCCTTTGTACTTTCGTAACCCGTCTTGCTGGCCTTAGGAATAAAGACTGCAGTCGCCTTCCTCCAGTTTACAGGGATACGGTTGAGAAATAAAGTACTCCGATAAATGGTTACCAGCCAGAGAGTTACCAACTTCCGCTTTTTCTGGAGCACAATTGGCATAATGCTGTCTGGACCTGCAGAATTACAATATATGGAGAAAAGCTGTATATCGCCTAGCCTATTTTTCCTCAAGTGATCGCTTATCAGCGGATAAACCTGCTACTGGAAGTCTCATCTGAAGTAGGACACACCACCTTTGCACAGACACTGCAGCCAGGGAAGTAAGTCTCCATGAGAGCTTCCATCGAGTTTCCTTAATATTCCCGAAAGACTCGCAGAAGAATTTCCAAGAATTGCTTTTAGCGTCCCTGCTTTCTTTCTAAGCGTACTTAGTATGGTTGCCAGTTTCCAGATGAGTAAAATTAAAAATCCGCCTGGTTTCCTTTCTCAGTTCCCCTAATTCCTCCAACCTCAAGGGTGAATACGACTTTCTACCCCTAAAGATCGGGCAGGAGAGATTAAAAGCAAGTTTCATCCCTTTATCAAACTTATCTAATGCAGCCTCTATTCCTGTGGTGCTTTGCAGTTCCTTGGGGGGCGGGAGGCGGACTTGAACCGAGTCCATTCTATGCCTATTCGGGATATCTGAATATATGCACTTTGGGCTGAACTAAAAGAATGTCATAGAGAATAATTCTATGATCTGAGAAAGACAACCACTCCGACACCCTCCAGTTCAAGGCCGATAAGTGTTTGCTCTCAAATGCAAGAGCAATGTCTAAACCTCCTTCCTTCTCCGAACGTGGAAAAGTGAAAGTAGGAGTGTTACCACTATTACTAATGATATGATTGAAACACATGATAAATTCAAAAAGAGACTCAGCAAAGTCCCGATCGTCTACTTTTCCAGCCACCTCATTGGCCAACATGTGGACGGCCTTGGAGTAGCGAGATCACATGACCAGGCTTTCCGGCTTTTTAAATGGAGCGGTCAGGCTGTGTCTGGCCTCAACCGGAGATAAGTTAAATGAAACCACTGTGTCCTGGATAGAGGCAAGAAGCTCTTCCTCTGAACAAACGAAAGAACAAAGTTAATATACGCTTATACCTTCGAGTGTAGGGTATAATAGAGCGTGTGAGGCCCTCATAAGCCCTGCTCACAAATAAACTTGCCAACGCAAAACCAGGATAGAAGCCAAAGAAACCCACATTGAAGGCGAAAACCTAAATCAATTCAAATTAGAAAATCGGATGATACAAGCACAATAACCTCCATCAACAGAAAAATGAATTACAAACATTCTTAACGTCCGCCAAGTACATCCTTCAAAGTCGATAAAATATGTTCCTTTGTTTATTTTATAATTTCTAAGTATGTAGATGTAGAAAACAACAGAGTAGTTATTCCGTTTCTCATAATCTCATACAGTCAGAAGACGAGGTTGAGTATAAAATATATTCATATCAACGATGTCAAATGTTTTATATTTATTTACTGGTATGAGCCATAAGTAGGCGAGCAAGAGTTGTCTGTTTGTATCGTTTGAATGCACAATAAATGGGAAAATTATTACGTCTGGATAAAGACGCTAAAATTGTCTCTATAAATAATTTTAAAAAGATTTTATACTTCCGTTACAGATATTTGCATTCTTTTCGAATTCCTATTTTAGTTGAAATGTTTTGGAATTCTACCAAATAAAGTACGCTACTAGAAGGCGTTGGAATTTGGAGCCAGTTAATTTGGAGCCGCACCAATTTGTCATATGTATATGTAAAAATTATTGCCAATTTTTATAAAATATGTTCGTAGATAAAGAGATAGATGAATGAATGATCTAAGTACTTCTTAAAAGGTTAAAACAAATAAAATACTATCTAGTTTATAGTTTGGTACATTGTAAATAACTGCTTGTTTAGGCAAACGTGGCGAAATGATTCACATTATATTTGTAATTTATCCTAAGGGCCAGTTTTTCAGTGCTCAGTTATCGTCGTTTCTCAGTTAACCTTCGTTTAAACGACACATTGTGTTTTTCAGTGCTCGTTTAAACGGAGGTTAACCGGCCGATATTGCTCAGTTAAACTCCGGTAAATTTATCTTTTTAATAGATAAAGAAACAGCTGTTTCTTCGAGTACAGACATTTACCTTTGTTCAAAACTATGGTAATAATTTTGTTTATTTGCACCAGAACAGCTGTTCTCTTTGTAAAAATGAAAATATTGTCAAGTGCTGCCAAAAAAGGTTAAGGTATATGCTAAACATTCATTGAATTTAGATAACTTCTGTATGAAATATAGAAAAGATACGTTTAACGTAGATAAGTTAAACTCGCACTGTAAAACTCAAATCTCAGTTAACTTTTGTTTGGCGTTTAACTAATCTCCGTTTAAACGCCGTTTAAACGAGCACTGAAAAACTGGGCATAACTGTTTCTCGATTCGACAGTTCCAAAACTCATTCTATCGAACGTACTCATACTAGAAAGTAGCGGTAATGATTTTGGAAAGACGTGGGATTGCAAATTGAAAGAAACTGTTAAGAATTATAATATCCATATTACTAGGTCGTCCTTTTAAATCTTAATGTACCAGAAATTCAAAATATCTTTCCCCAAAGGAAGTCCTGGGATCCACTTCAATGAAATTAGCCATTCAACTTGAACTAATTGAATTAAATGAGATTAAAGAATTTTACGCCCAACTGGTGATATTTTTTGTGTGAAGACACTCTCAAGTAAAGACTACCAAATGGAAAGCTGTTTCAAAGGTATGTGCACCCAGAATAAGTGGATGTACTCTAATTGAAATTGACCCGAATTGCCTATAAGGACCACTCCACACAATATCTCCCAAATTGGCTTAATTTATTTTTAATTTTCGTTTTTGAACTTTTTTCTTCTTCGTATGCTTCTTTCAATCCCAAATATAAAAAGGTAAATAAGCACAAAAAGAATCAGCGATTGAGTTAGAAAAGTAAAAAGTTTTTATTTTAGCCAAAAATAGATAAAAGTACTGTCAACTAGCGAACAGTTGGCTCGTTGCGGAGTGGCTATCAATTCAGCTCAACCACCTTTTGAGTAGCATCTGAAAATAAATAACGAAGTAAAGTAATATACTTAAGGTTTAATGCAAGTCTCCATGCTTTCTACCTCCTTTCACTTTACGTCGGCAACACTTTACGTATTACGCGTTAACCACAATGATACAGTTATCGCAACGTTTGTTGACTCGTTCACTATAGCAAATGCGAAAATCCTTTGAAAAACCTTTTTACTTTGTCCTGACTTTTGTGTCGAACATTGTATTTCTTTTCTTAATGTTGTGTGGACACAAATAAGAATATACGAGTTGTGCGTATGACTCCGAAAAATAGGTGATTTAATTTTTTAAAATTAAATCGTCAAATCTTTCCCAAAGTTGATGGAACTGTCTCCAGGGTCTTACGCTCGATCACGAATCAATGAATTACTAATAAATAATATTATCCACATATGTATGTGTGTCCCAAACTCTTTATTTATTACAAAAAACTATGATTTTACGTGCAAAATTGATAGGCTATTCCGATACATGACCAGTATATTATCCATATACGAGTAAGTATGCTCTACGAAGAATCGCGCAGCATCCCTTGTGTTCTGGATAATTCTCTTGTGGAAATAACAAATGTTCCCTTAATTATGTCTTGATTGGGACAAAAAGGTAACCCCATCGAATGTATCGTTGATTTTTTAATTTTAGAACTAATCCATCATAAGACTCACACGTTTCTGATAGAAAACGTACCTTCTATCAGAAGGGGGTTGGTCTAGACTCTAGAGGGTTGTTAATTGCATCATGGACGATGGCGATGACCACGAAAGGTGATAAAATATTTGTAGCAGGTTGTATTGATAAAAGGAGAAGTTTTATGTTAAATTTCGTGCCATATGGGCAACGATGTTCAGAAAGGTGAAACAATATTATAAACCAGAGAGCGATATTAATTTTCTAAGCTCTACATTTCGCACATATATAATATTCAACTGTACCCATAGTCTATACTCATCAGTTCTTCAGTCGCCGCATTATTTGGAAATATGTAATATTGCGTCCTAACTTAATCCATGAACAACCACCCATCTGGTAGAAAAAAATTCTTGCATTCGGTTAAGGTGCACTCCTCACGCATATTCGTACGATTAAAATCGATTGAGTGCATTCGAATGGCAAATAAATTACAAAAGCTGCAGACGCACGGAACGAATGCTCAATCTATTCAAAGGCAGATTGGATTAAGTGGTCCAACGCCACATTACTCACTCACAACACATACAAACGCAGGAGTATATGTATACACAACCTTTTTCCAGTCGTCTGTCAATTCATAATATACACTCTCTACTGGGCATGTTGGGTGAGGAAACCCTGCGTTATGTATGAAGGCAGAAACCATTTAGAACACAAGTTATCACTGTTACCTTTCGCTGTGATTCATGTGTGCACTGTGCAGTTGTTGGTCTCATATTGAAACACTTAACAATCTTTGTACATTAGTCCTAAGTCGGGGTTAAATGGTGACTATTTAAACATCTGGCCTAATTTTTGCTCACTCACGTAAATAAATAACAATTTAAATTCTCACGTAGAGCATGTCATGGGAGAATGTAATTTAATGTGACTCTTTTAATGTGTAATTTAATTATTCTTTTTTAAAGGAGTTAAGTCTTTACCTTAGTACATATATTCTCCATAGTTCTCCTCAAGCATGCAGTTAAGGACGAAACTATCGAAATATTCTATTGAGATATTCGTGGAAGTTTTTCCAGGCCAAATCGGACAGACTTCCTGGAAATATGCTCTCCCCAGACCTCTAGACGTTTCTTCGTAATCGTGATTTGCACAGATGGACAGACTAGGCTAAAGCAACTCAAGCGGGAATACTGATCGAGAATGTATACTCTCCTATATCTGCCACGTATGTTTTCCTATAACTTTTCTATACCTTTATGATGCGCAAAACTTAAACTGGAAAGAAACTACAGGAGTCAAATTATGGCAGCGAAGCAGTAATCAAGGCATTTGCCTCATCCCGCCTTAACTCTAAGATTGTTTGGTGTAGGATATATGCATGTACCTAGAAAAGCTTAACTCGCTTGGAGTAACGAACAAATTGCACCAATTGTGTCTACCAGGATATATGACATTAACGGGAAATGAGGAGGCAGATCGCCTTGCAAGTCTAATACTCCCTTTACTGAACCTTTTTGTAGCGTGGGATATAATACAATATCCCAGAAGATAAAAACTGAGGAACAGGAATTTAGAAAAAGATCCAGAATGACGTTGGTGCATACAATCCAAAGCGTTTTAAAGAATGTTTAAATTTATGAAGAAAGAGGTTAAAAATAATACCTGGCTTATTAACAGGTCATTGCAAATTGAAGAAACTCCTATAGCATATAGGAATAGGAATATTCAATGGTTATTCATGCAGCATTTTATTATTCATGTGCAACATTTGCGCATGCGAGGGAGGAAACCTTTGAAAGAGTCAACATGTGTGATTGGGGTGTAAGATAATTAGAACTGAGTAAGTTTAATATATTCTTAGATAGGATAGAATCCATATGAAAGAACTGTGAGCTCGAGAAGGAGGCACAACTCAAAACACTGCGAGAAACGGGCGACACCGATGGCCGACCGATTTTGGCCACTTTCAGCACCAAACTTCTCTATATAACTAACTCTCATTAAGATATCTGTATTTATTCTCGTCAAATCGTGATTTACGATTAATCAATGACACATAGTGACTTCAGGAGGTCACGCTGTACATACGTATTTAACTTTGATAATCGCACTGTGAAAATCCAATGCAAAAAATTTTATATTAAAACAAAAAACTTCGTGCCATACCTCTATTCGTTCTACTGTAATCGAGTTTTCTTTAATTAGTGGGCGGAATACACCCATTTTTGGTGCTATGTTTTGAATAAATCGTGAATATTACGCGAATAAAATTTCACCTTGAAATTCAGTCTACAAGCTTAGAAATTGATATATTCTCATGGCTGAATTTCTATTTTCTATAAAAAGTAGTCCGATTTATTTTGAATACCGAAGAGTTTCTGATGATAGAGAATATTCGCCAAATGAAGAAGAAGATTCCTTCCGTTGTAATCGTGATTTCCACAGACGGACAGACAGACAAGCAAACAGAGGGATCAAGATAACTTATACTTTTTTATATCTGCCACGCCTCCTTCAATACATTACAAACGAAGGCATTTTTTAGCAGTATTCTTTATGTGTTGGTCTCGTTCTATCCCTATCTCTCGATAAGGTGTTGTCCATCAAGAACTCCAATAGAGTAATGATAACGTGAGTGGATGTCACTTCTTGGTGTGACAATTACATTTTTTCTACTCCTACTTTTAATAAAACAAATAATGTAAAGTTAGACAGCGCCCAGTTTTGTAACAACCATGGGTGTGTGCCATAAGATAAGTTATCCCTCATGTATTGTAACAATAATATAGATGCTAACTAATATTGCGTTACTCTGTGTAGCGATTAAAATGCCAACAATTCACTTCACATTAAAAGGCAATTTAGCTTAAACAGCTGGAAAAAACTCCATTAAACGAAATGCGCTTACTTATTGATTTATAAATACAATATGTATAAATTTATGTAGTTATGTTTCTAAGGGGAGCCATAATTTTAATGCGGAGTAATATGGTCAATATCTTTATTCCAGTCTGTCTTTTCCCCAGTATCCGGCTACCTGGCGCCCTCCGGATTAACTAGACTTGACTGGCAGAGGCGTTACCTCTGCGCAACCCATTGCTCTTGGGATCGAAACGGACGTTGCAAAAATAAACAGGAAGTCAGGGAAAGGAAACACTCAAGTAAATAGCTGAATAGAGCTCACCACATGTCGACACACGAAGTCGCTCATTGCGAATGGCAGAAAAAAATGTATTAATCGATTAATTGATTATAAGAAGCTACATCTTTCTTCATTTAATAGAAAAAAGCGCAAAAAAGTATTTCAATCCGTTCAGAAGTAACGGAATTTTGCATGGAATCCTGCATTGATGGACTGACCATAAGTTTTTAAACGTCCAGATGCTTTAATCTGTATTTAAAAAAGAGGAGAATACAATTTTTTTGCTGTTTTTTAATAAAAGAAACTTTTCAGCAATTAATAAAATTTTTTGCACAGTTATCTGTATTCTATCAGCATGAAACACAAGATAATATTAATAATCTATAAAGTAATGAAATAAATACAATTTCCTGTAATGATCGTCAGGGTTTCTAGTTCCTTAATCGCCTGCTTGTTTTGCTGAGAAGTGACAATTTTAAAAACTAATAAAAGGAGTTTGAATAGGTTTTAAAATATTTTAGCTGTCTGAAACCGGCAGACAAGAACCGGCAACAAGAAGCGAGCAAGCAGTTGCTGGCTGACTTGACTCATTCGAAAATATGCACGGAATTTTCAATCAATTTTAATTGGCTCGCCATCAATAAAAGTGATTTTCCTGAAGCGTCCATATTGTGCCTTATAAACGTATCTTTATAAGTGCAGTCGCTCAGTTATTGACACAAACACCCTCCTTCGCTGGTTGTAGAATATTTCCCCGAATTGTTCACGTATGTAAGATATTTTAATTAGATTCCTCGAGCCGATGCTGTGTGTTTTTTTCTTTCTTCCAAGCATACGGGCCACAGCTCATTTATTGCTTATCACACTGGTGATGTATGTAATTGATTTACATGTGGTTCAGTATATACCCCCAGGTTACAAGCGTAATAGATGACTTTTCTGAACTCGTATGTATGTAATTTTCAATTTCTTATTTTATATACGGGGAAGTGTAACAAATTATAAAACTAATGTTTTCCCTCTTGAGAAGTGTTATATTCCTCTTGTGGAAATAAAGTATTGAAATAATAGTGATGTGCATTATTTTACTCACGAAATATTTTATATTGTAGTAGAAACAAAGAAATAAATTATAATCAAATACTTAAACCCTTGCATAAAGATAAAGCTTACAATATCAAAGATAAAAGCCAAACGAATCCAAAGAATTCTTTTCCAATGCATTTACATGCATAAATAATAGGCAAAAAGTAATTTTTTATCAAATCGTATGGATTTTGTTACTCGTATCAGCGTATCTACCCCACCGTGTGCTAGTCTTATCTTAATTATACTAAAGCTCATCGAGTCACTAATAATTGAGATGTCTCTCAGGGACAATTCATTTCCACCAAATAATACTTCCTCCGATTGGTTTCGAGCCCGATTTTACAGTCCGCAGATAAACACATTATGGACCATGCATGTGAATCGAGAAAATCAGCAATTTTCCACTTTAGACCATTGACAGAAGTTCGTTACTGATAATTTCAACAATAAACTTTGAATTTGTATAGACAGCCAGCAAACAGTGGCCGAAACAGTAAAGAAAAGAGAAGATTTCATGTCACCAGTTTTTAGAAATTGTTAAAAAGAAAGAACATATGCAGAACAATTTTAGCTTCCAAACTTTATTAATTTATTTATCGACACCTCATTACATTACTGCAATAATATTTTCAATTTAATTCTGACAAAATTTGGGAAAAAACCGAATTTTAAAAACTCTTTTTTTAACATAAAATCAGAACATCGATTATGCCCTAACTTTTGGTAGTCTTATTACTGCTCTGGACTTCTGAGTATTTTTAAGTTAGCTTCTAGGAAAATCAAGCATATTTTATTTCGCAATTAACTTGAGAGCTACATGATCAAATCCCCTTGCGACTATCCATCCTGTTGGACAAGAATACAGCTGGACAAGAGTTGTTCACACAACGCTATTCATGCAAATGCATTGTTATGCTCGCAAACCCAAAGCCCATGAGCAAACTCAATGAACTCAAAGTCACTACTTTGTGCTCATTGTTGTTGCCCGTGCTGTTCAATTTATAGGATTTCGATTTTGGCGGTCGCACAGTGGCCGGAATTTTCGGAAAGCGGCTTAATTTTGCCACCAAGTTTTTAAGCAACAAAAAATAGAGAGAGATAAATAGAGATATAATGAAATAAGATAAGAGATAACATAAATAAGAAAGATAGATGAATATTTAACCCTCCTGAGGCTGCAACCTACGCTAAGACGCTATGAGGCGACACAGATTAGGATTCTTAGCTTGTGATTTTTTATGAATATTGAATCTCCAGTTTATATGTCTCCAGCCATTACAATTCCATGGAATATGTCACATTGTATGCATCCAAATAGACGGAGAGGATACAGTAATCACAAAAAGCCGGAAGATCTTAATAACTTCCCTACCCTTGCTACGAACACCCTCAAGGGTGGCTAAGGGTGCGTTGAGCTTTGCAATCTTATCCTGCAGAATGCAGTCATACAAATAGTGCTCCACATCTTCTGATTTTCGCAGACAGGATCTACAGATATCACCATCCAAACAACGGGTTTTTCCATAAATGGCCTCTGAGATCATTGTGCCCGTCAGGACACCTACACAAATGCTTGCCAATTCTCTCTTGCTTCTTGATGGAACTTTATGAGTTTGGGCCAAATTAAGCCGGGCAATTCTTTGCCTGCAGAAATGGAAAGTTCACATCTTGGGATCTTACTTCTTCTGGTAAATACATAGACACATGTAGTTCCGTTTTCATCTATCCCACATGACGGTGATTCCCAGTAGTTTCTGAATCCATCTTGATACTGAGAAGAATTCCCAATGGATATGACCATCATATCATCCGCATAGCATATCACTTGGAATTCCTCTTCAGTTAAAGTATCCAAAAGGTCGTTTAGTACAGTAGTACATAGGTCTGGCGATAGGTCTAGTGATACCTTGGCGAGGTCAATCATCTCTGCCTGGTTGAGGAACGAAGACCACTTTCGTCTGTCTACAGGAAAAAAATTTTTCGGTTTGAAATTATTAAATATTAAAAACTAATAAAAAAATTAAATGAATGTACTTGCGTTATTTTGAGCTTTTAATTGATTTTTCTCCTAATATCCTGCAACGATCCTGATGAAAGAATTATGCTTAAAAGGCTAAAGGACTGTACTTTCTTAGTATGTTGATAATTACATATGTGGGTTAATTATACGTTTTACTTTGAAAAAATTTAACTGATAGAAAAAAATTGTATTACAAATTTTAAATTTTGATTATCTCCGAAAATAGACGAAATGAATAATATATGAATGAAATGAATCAAAGATATTTTGAATACCTTCATAATGGAACTCACACATCCGGATATTTGTTACAGTTTCAAAGATATCGGCAACTAAATTTAAAATTTCAAAGGGGTATAACTCTGACCCCAATTGAGTCTGGTACTAAATTGTTGTTATTGGGTTAAGAGCCAAAAACTACAACAACAACAAAATTGGAGCCACATGGTTGATGTAAAGCCCAAAATTGCATTTCTGGGCACAGAGTAACATTATCCGTAGGCCGAAAACGGTTTAACATGGATTATATTGATTTTACTTATTTATTTAGACTTAAACTACGCCTTCTAGGCTTTATGGCTTATGAATAGCTACAAGTTAAATTATGAATACTTACAAGATATTTAGACAAATATTGAACAATTTTTTGTTTTAAGTATACAGGATCAGATCAAGTTAATAACTGACTATACAGAATTGAAATTAGAACAGACTCCAAAGTGTTTCATATTGAAGAAAAGCTGACCTACAGTAGCTTAGGTGAAGATGCACATAACTTCTCGATGATAGACGAGGGACGTTTAATTTGATATTTTTTAACAAATATGTGAAGTCGATAACACCATACAGCAAGTTATGAATAAAAGAAACATTAAGCATTTTCCGTCAATTCATAAGAGAGGGTAAGCTTATCAACTTCAGACGAGACTCAGATGCGAAAACCATAACCTTCCAATGGTGAGGGATATTCGAATGACGGCCTAACTAATGAACTGTATAGAATCTAAGTTTTGTATATACGGGTCATTGAACTATGCGGCGAATGTCAATGCTAAATCGTAGTTTCCGATCGAAAACAACCCCAATATTTTCTGCAGTTTCCAATCGATCCAGTTCGTGGTTGCCAATGGTGTACGTCTGACTCGGCTCGAACCAGCATGTTTCATTATCTATAATTATATCTATAATTATACAAACTTTCTGAATACAACTGTACATAGCATTTTATGATTCAACAAATTATTGTGGTTCCAAAACTGGGCGTTGTACGCCCACTTGTACAGTATTTACATTGTAACGTCCTTAAAAACAAATTTATTACCATAAAAATAAATGTTTTACATGCATGAATTATTACTGGGTCCAGGTTTTTGACCATTTTCCAGTTTTGACCCGCCAGATTTTGACTTGTACGCTTTGAATCCTAGTGGGTCCACTCTATCATACCCTGTCAGACACACAAGCATCATGCACCATATCATTCATTCCACCCAAGTGCCAAAAACACTTGCATTCACCGTAACACTAATACTCACATTCTTTCTATAACCTACCAGGTATCACCATTCACACATAAACAAATTTAACAGAACAATATACCTAATAATAATATTTATAACATATATAAGTATATTGTATATAATTTCATTTTTATTTACATATATATTGTAATATACATATGTATAAATATTGTAATAATGTAAATATGGGAAAAGGTTCATAGCGTTATTCCGATAGGTGGGGTCAATTGCAAATAACTCCGGCAACACTGAACGCTTATTATAAAAGTGACACTTTGACCTTGACACTTGAGAATTTTTGGAAACGTGTCATAACCGGTGATGAGAAATGGGTCACGTATGATCATCAGAAGCATCAAAAATCAAATGCAGGGAATGGAGAGTGGTCACAAACGTTCGCAAAGCCAGGATTGACTCTGAAACGGTGATGCTGTGTGTGTGGTGAGACTGGAAGGGAATCGTCCACCATGCGCTATTATACTTCCAATTGGTCAACTTCCAATTGGAACAACTACTCGAATTCTATTGTGAATAACTAGAGAAATTACGCCATGCAATTGGAAGAAAACGGCCGAAATTAACTAATAGTAAAGCTGTTGTCTTCCACCATGACAACGCTGGAACACACACTTCTTTGATGACCCCTCAAAAATTGCGAGAGTTAAATTGGGAAGCTTTGATGCATCCACCATATAGTCCAGGTATAGCACCCTCAGACTACACCTGTTCCGATCGCTGCAGAACTCTCTGAATGGAATTAAGCTGCTTTTAAAAGAAGCCTGTGAAAACCACTTGATTCAGTTTATCAACCAGAAACCACAGAAGTTCTTCACCGATGACATCCTGGCTCTATCCGAAAAATAGCGAAACATTGCAGATAAAAATGGAGCATATTCGGTTTGAATAAATTAATTTTCAGACTATAAGAAAACCAGTTGAATTTTACTTAAAAAACGCCACGAACTTGTTCCCAGACCCAATATTTAATTATATTTATGTATACATATATGTAATTATAAGAATTATATGTCGTAATTTATAAGTAAACCAAATATTACGTGAATACTGTATTTTCTACAGAACTATATTAATTTTGCCAAATTTTAAATTTGCCAAACGTATTCTATGCGTAATTTTGCTGTGCCGCTCCATTACATGAGTAGGCTCACGAGCAGGCTCGCATTTATTTAAATCCATACGGTAATTTCATATTTAAATTCCATAGACGGAAGGTTATTTTCTCCAATTTCGTACGCTTTATTAAATCTTTCTAAGGTATTAAACGAGAGCACCAAAAAAATCTATCGTTCTGCAATGCCCTTTAGGGGTGTTTCCGCAACCCGAGAATACCTTTAAAGCGTATACTGTGATATTGAAAAGCACTTAATAACTTCGTCCCAGTCAGGAAGCATCCAGACACCCTTACTTTTCCCCACCGCACGCTATAAATTTGTTCCTTATTTATATTTAAATATAATATATTTCATGTAACAAGAAGGCATAAAGCCAAGCGAAAATAGCATAAAGAAAGTATTATCTCATTTGATTTGCGGATGATGTTAAATATACCCGTAAGCTCACGCAATATAGTACCTTCAAACCTTTAGGATATTTTCATTTTCTTTGAAAATTGAACATCAACAATACGTATTCGCGTTAAACTTCATCTGTATTCAGATTTTCTAATATAATAAGTATATTTATTCATGTTTACTATATTGTATATTAAGCATCGTAAAATATTATATCAACTTTGAAGATATTTGATTGGTTGGTTTTTCTTTGATTTGACAAACATCAGACGGATTCGAAGGATAATAAAAAGCTTTTTGCAAGTTTATACGCATACATATTTATGTATACCACATACTGTTACTACAAGATTACTAAAAAAATATCCTTATTTAAAAACCATAAGAATGTTATCTTCGGCCATATATAAAACCATAAGAAAACCATAAGAATGTTATATTTGGCCAAAACCATAAGAATGTTATATTTGGCCAAAACTGATGAAAGATCATTTAACTGAAAACCTAGACCAGTTCACTGAATAGCACTTTTATCCCAACCATTTTATAAGACATAACTGTCAAACAATTTCCAATTAAGAACTCCAAAACTTTTCAGAAAAAGATCCCTCCGACGATGGATCATAGAGGATCGCAGTTATCAATATTTGAGGCTTTTAATATCTCAATAACAGCTGCTTTATCCAAAGATGTAATACGGTTTCGGGGTCATCAGTTTTATCCAGGGGATTAGTGCAATAACTCAATAGTGTGGCATATACGGTGTACGGCAAACGGTGTGACACATGATAACAAAATAAAAATTTTAAATAAAATATACTGTTAAAAAATATACGAGTACTTTGCTCCTTGCGTCCTTTAAGTAATTTTATTTGGCTTCGTCCTCTTGCATTTGTTGCAGTTCAGCACTGCACATATTTCACTGGTCCTGGTCAAGATTTATCATTGGCATTGCGCTTTTGCTGGCAGATTTGATTGTGTGTCGTTTCGTTTAGCGAATTTCGGCAAACTAAGCGTGCAAAAATGCTCGAAATAGTCGAAACATCCAAGGACAGTACACGAGAACACATACTCTCGTATATGCAGAGAAGCGATTTATCGTACGAGATAAGCTCTAATAAATTAATTAGAAATATTGAAATGGCAAGCGCGTGGGCGAAGATACGGCTGTTAAATGACAGTGATTTGTTGTTGTTTCTGTTTGCGAATGTTTGCCTAAACAACATACAACATACAAATTATGTCCACGACTGTTTGGTTCGGTTCGTTGAGGGAGTATTTGCAGAATCATGTCGACGCTGGTTGTACGTACATATGTTGTCCAATATTGAAATTTCCCTCACGAATTGGTTGGTGTGCTTGAACTTTTCGCTATCTGAAGCTTTTGAGTTTTAGGCAGTTGTTGTGTTGTGTTGTGTTGTTTTTGGAAACTGGCGATTGTTGTCTCTGTTGACAGAAGCAGCTGTCTGTGTTCGCGTTGATATACACACAAACACACGCAAATGGTTCAAAAAAGGACACTTCTTTACGGCTTTAAGAGGTCAGCCCTGTTGGATTTTAGGTGTGCCATCGACCACACTCACAATTGTTGTTGCCGAATGAATGTATGTCGGTGAGAGAAGAAACTGAGAATCGAACGACAAGAGTTAGCTACACTGACACCTTAAAATGTGCATGAGAACCTTGAGTATTATCTTTCCTTTTACGAGTAGTTAACTTTATTTTATTCTTTCTTAACAAAAATTTTCCTGCTTCACCAACTTTATATAGTATTATACAAAAAAAAATTGCTATGTCTAGCAGCCGATAAAATCACTAGAAAAGGTTCAGCATTTTTTCTACTTACCACCTAAATTTAGTCTCAAAGAAGAAAGTTTTGGCTTCCATGCGATGGTGTGTGTACCGGACGCTCTCAGCTATAATTTCCTTGCACCGAGTTTAAGAAAGTTTTTCTGTCTTCCGGTTTTTTTTTTTAACAGAATTAAAAAGTTTTGTCCTTTAGACAGCGTTTTCTTTTTTGTCCTGCATGCTGCCACGTTGCGCCCACAGGAATTCTGCTCGAGGTGGTCGACAACGTCGAGGCGAAAGAGAAAGATAAGTACAACAAAAAAATAAATGTTTTTCTGCTAATTGAAAATATCTGTTGGGATCAATTAGACTTTGCCGAGACCAAAAAACCAATATAAAAAACGCAGGCGTGTTATAAAAACCTGAAAACACTTGGCACAAGTGGGAAAAGTTTCCTTTCGAAAAAAAGTACACTTCAGCTGGTTTTTTTTTTTTTGTTATTTCTAGAGTCCTTCGGGATTACCTTCTCCATAGAAGTTAAGTGTATATATGACTGTCGTAGCCCGTTATTGTAAATTAAAATACATGCCTTTTTTTGTCAGAATAACTTAAAAGTTCGGAAGTCAAGGTCGGCGACGAAAAAAGTAAAGGAAGTTGAAAAACTACACAATTTTATTATTTTAATTTAAAGTTGACCTAAAAAACAATGTATAATAATTACATAAATTAAAAAACAAAATTAAACTAAATAGAATATGTATATATGCAAATAAATTTGGAAAATATTTAAATTTAATACTTCTTTAATACATCTTTCATAAGGTTTATCGTATGTAAGCTTCGATTGATCGAGGATAGCTCTTAATTTTTTTTTTGCTAGACACGTTGCTAAAAAAAAGAGCTGGAAAAAAGCACCAAAATGTCCTTAGAAATTTGTTCGACTTGACGACGTTGCTGCACCTTCCATAACCAGTAACCCAGTATAACCCACTTTATTCACCACAAATTTATTTAAAGCAATGAGGAATAACTTAAAGCGGCATTTTGTGCTGGCACTTCATAGCAACTGGACGATGTTCCAGGAACAACACGAGAAGAGCATTCGGACAAAAACAAAGTATATGCCACAGCGCAACAACAGGTTTTAATTCCGAACAGGAGTGACATATTCAAATGAACCGAAAATTTAATTACACATTTTATTGGATTATGTGTCTTTCGATATGGCGGTCCACAGAACAGGGCACGAACCATGGCCGGATCAACGCCGGCTTTTTGCCCCATTCAAACTAACTAAAAATGAGGAAGCCTTTTATACCGTTATACCGTTAGTATAGGTATAGCATCGCTCCCTAATTTATTTATGGCTGGACGATTCGGACACCGGTGACCAAATTTGCGCAACTGTTGTATGATATTTTTTGGCCGTTTGATGTACCAGATTCTGTAAATAGTGAATGTGCTGTGAAAAATTTATTAATATGTAGTTCATTAGTTCATATGTAATTAACTTGTATTTTTATTGTTGATGTGGTTGTGTTCACGCATGACTAATAATTATGCAAAAAGAAGAGATCCAACAGAAAGGTTATTTATTCAATTTATTTTTTAACAAAAGAGTCACTCTTTACATTTATTGAAAAAACTAATATCTAAAAGTTTTGTCAAACAATTAATAGTAGTTAGAATTCAATTAACAAAATCATCCACTCGTGCGGGTGTTCAAAAAAGGTGCATCATCCGAATCACAGGAGCCCCGTTCGCCCCGCCCCCATCATGTCCAAGAACGATATCATCGCAGGTATCAAATAACACCGGACTTGTGACATGCCAACATTGTTGTTGTTTGTTCTGCTGCTGCTGCTGCTGCACATGATTTACCACCGTAAAGTTGCAGCTCCAACAACATTTTAAATCCGTGCTAATAAAAGCAAGGCTCTGAAATCCCCAACGAATGCCAGCGACAGCAGCTACACTGTGAGAAATGCGCCTTTCCTCAGTGAATCGCTCACACATCGTCGTACTAAAAATCATTTGTTGAAGTGGTCCACTGGGATTAACTGTAAACCTCTCGCTGGCCGAACGTAGTAGCAGGGGAGTAGAGGAGGCATGCCGATACTAAAGTGACACTTTGACATGAACATAATTGGGACCATAATCTCTTAGGTGGTTATTTCGAAGGTACTAATGAACTGGTCTTAAAAGACTGCTGCAACCAAATTAATTGGAGTCTAATGCGGTCTAATTAACACCACAATTTAGTCGGAGTGTTCAACTTTCAATTTTAAGAGGTTACGATCAAGATCATTAATTAATATCATTTCATTTCATCCTTAAATAGTTTAGAAAAAACCTTATTTCTTCGACACATTCAAGCCCCCCACAACTTCGGTTTCGGGGGTTTAGGAGGGAATATTGACCTTTTATTCGATCACGACCACTCGATCGCTCGATAAGTCGTCGTTGATATTGAACATTGTAAATCCTTTCAATTAAAAAAAGATTTATACAATCAATTGTTGCTACAATTATTTAACACAACAATGAGTAGAAATTTTCTCAACCACACAAATTTACAAGCCCTGAGAAATAGAAGCAGTAAACAAAAACCGCACATTTTCGAACGAAGTTATCGATGAACATCCATGTAAATTGACTGGAAAAAATTGCTGGAAGCCTTCACTCAGTACAAATCCAACAATGAAATAAAATTTTGAAAAACAAAACAAAAAAATTAGCACCCGCACAACATTCGAGCTCACATTTTGAGCCAAGGATACCCTTCAGCAGGATTTTTCTTTGCGCCAACACAATTGAATGTTCATTTTTTGGCTTTTTCATACCCATCGACTTGTTCGTTGAATAATTTTTCAATTGGTGAATAATTGGCGCCTGCCAGCGAAGGTGTGAAAACTGCTCCTGTTAGCACCGAACTTCACTGCGATTCAATTTGCATACCCATACGAAGTCGCGTATACGTGTATGTATGCATGAGTGTGCAAATGTGTGAATGACGACAGCGATTGCTGTTAAACATCAACGCAGCGCTCATAGTGCTGGAACGCGTAACAGTGTGCAAGCAAAATGATGATATGTGGTTTTAATTCTCATATATTCAATTGTTGTTGTTGCTTGTTGTTGTTGTTGTTGCTTGTATTCAGCGTGGGTTCTGATATGGTCTCGCCCACAAATTGAGTAAAAGAGTCGACCGAAGTGAAAAATGATTTTTAATTGATGCTGTTGTAGGTTTGTTATTGTGTCTGCGAGTGTGAGTGCGAGGAGTGTGTGTGTGTGTGTGTGTGTGTATGATGCACAGCGAAGTGTGAGAAGCATGCAAATGATAACCGTATGATGACCACCGACCGACTTTGATAATATTCACTAGTGGAAATTTATACAAATCGAGTTAGTTTTAATTAATAATTGATATCCTACGAATGATAGACCATTTTCCGCTTCATTTTGGAGTTTAATTCGAATTGAAAATGACAAGCAGATGTTGAACGAAGGAATTCCTAAAATGGTATACTATTATATTAATTATTATCCAAGGATAACAATTGACACAATTACGCAAATTCTCATAATTATTTTTCAAATAATGTAGCATAACTACCCAAATGGAGTTTGATTCCGAATTTTATCCATACTCCGTAAGTTGTGGGAACATTGATCAGCCAATAATTCAGGAAAATGTCGTTCTCAAGTACTGATGAATCTTAAGTCTACCTATAACTCTGGTCCAGATAATTTACCTTTTTGATAATTTATCATTATCACATTGGATCACATTTGGGCTATGAAAGACTCAACACGTCCACGCAGGGTCCAATGTGAGGCCAAGTGAACTTATTTTTTAAGCAATTTCAATCCTCCATGAAAATTAAAGAACACAGCTTGCTGCTTTCTTATGGTGTGCAGGTTGGTATTGAAAATGGGCAAAAATCGGCCAACGACCACGCCTATTTTTTGTTACAAATGTGATATCAGCGTTCGTTTTTTAGCTATGACTACCTGGGTATAGACTAACATTATCCATTAATATGCCAAATATAGGCGTGATCCGCCTACTTCTAGGTTACACAGGCAAGATAGGGTATTAAATGGTTATATTGTTAAATATATAAACTTCCAGAATAAAACTTTACATAACAACTTATTTTTCAATTAAACATTGTTACAGAAAAACTGGGCGCGGTTCGCCCACTTTTACACTACTTATACAGAATAGCTCATGAAAACAAATTTATTACCATGGAAATAAAGTATAAGTTTTAACACAATAAGAAAACACTACGCTAATTATTTTATTTTGAAAAGGGGTAACGACCACGCCTACTATTTATACAGTGACGTAGCTAGGATCATGGAGCCCGGGGTGGTTAATCGACTTTCCGCCCCAAAAATTCCCAGAATTCAATAAATAAATATAATACCTTTTTTGGTCTCGGTTAACTTTTCAAAGTCAAACATTAAAATTAAGAAAAAAATGTTTCTAGTATTATTCACCTGATTTTATACGAGTACTTATGCAACTTAATCCAACTACTAAAATTTATTAAAACCAATTTTTTCAATAATTTTATGGTGAACTGATTGAAACCCAACCGCATTTTTATTATTTTACTTCATACACTACAATATACTCTCGCCTTGATTAATTCATTTTTTATCAATACTTGAAACAGTTTTATACACAACTCAATGAAGAGTTTTTTACATTCCTGCATTTCCTTTATGCTGTCGTGATTAAAATTTAGTTCGGTCAACCGTATTCATTTCATCTTTGGGATTTCCTTTACAGTTACATACAGCTCTCGGACACTCTATATTTAGCGTATCGTTCCATTCGTTGACTTCGCCAGCTCTGTGAGTGAGTACAGACAATTGTTTCCACTCCGAGTTTTCTTTAGCGTCGTTGAAGTGTTCCGTTGATTAGCACTATCTTCATTCTTCGGTGTTTTCGGCTTTGTAGTGGCTGGTAACATACAGCGTATAGCTACGAGTAGACGATTTAAAAATCTGTGTTATCATCCGTTCTGTCACTTTAAATAAAGACCGAACACAGTTCTAGCAGAGTTTTTATACATACATCTGTAACTTGATGATTATACACTCTTGTGTAAAGATAACAACTTCATTTAAAAATATTGTGGATAATGTATGAAATATTCATATTTCAATTTTCAGCTGCTAAATGAATTTAAAATAAGTAATATATTGAAATATAGTTGTTTAAAAATGGTTGGCTAAATGAATTTAAAATAAGAAATAAATAGAAATATAGTTGTTTAAAAATGTTTGTTTTTTTATTTAAATTTGCAATTAATATCTACGCTAGGCTTAATACTAAGAATATGATCCATGATCCAAACTGGCAAATCATCTGAAATGTCTGAAGTTCCTATGAATAATTCGTTCTTTCACATTTAACAGATAAATTTAATCAATCGAAAGCGTTATCAGTGTCAGAGGTCAAAGATTAGCATTCCAACACAGTAACAACTGCAACGCAACTTACACGGAGTTGGATTTCTTGTTAAAAACATTCGCAAAACATTCGCTCCGCGCAGTCAGTACCGCGCTCGTCCAGACGTTCAAACGCTCAAAATCTCAGACGAATATTAATTTAAGCAAGAAAATTAACGAGAACATGATTTCTTTGAAATACCTGACAGTTTTTACATATTGTATTGCGCTCGCCGCTGGTGAAATCGTCGATATCCGCAACTGTCCTGAAGATATAAACAACTGCATCGTGAATGAGGCGCGTATCGACCCATGTCCAGAAGCACTCGACCATCGGGCCTGCAACGTACACCGTCGTAAGAAATCCAGCATCAGTTTCGATTTCACGCCCTCTTTCGATGCCGATTCTTTGGAAGCAGCACTCACTTGGGTTAAGGATGACACACAGGAGCTGCCGCTCATAACGCTCGATAAGGATGCCTGCAAGTACACTCCATGTCCGGTCAGAAGTAACTCAATGCAGACTTTTACCACGGATGTTCCCATCGAAAGCAAATTCCCGCTTAATGCATACACCATCAAGTGGGCCTTGAAAGCTCCGAGTGGCCAGAAATGCTGTTTCACCACCGACATTAGAATAGTTCGTTAAGTTCGAAAGTTTGTATCGTGAAAACCGAAAATCGGATATTAGATTTTATCATTGATTTATATAGAGTTTCTGAAAATAAATGGACATTTTTCTTTCAATTATTTGACGAGGTTTTCTGCTGATCCATGGAAGAAAAGGTTTGTAATTTTATATGTACTTACATGAAGCCTTTTCTGAAAGCCTTACATAAAGCCTTTTTTCATTTTAATGAAATATATGTTGCTGCATCTATTTGACATTGCGTTTGTGAATTCAGATTGCACTACTATTTTCATAAGATGAGGTAATATAATTATTTTAAAATATTCCCAGAGGTATACTTGTCCCAACTTCTCCCAACAATCACCACCATAGAAGCACCTCATCAAATAAAACCGCAGAGAAAAAACTCGAAAGCAAATTAGCTGCCAGCACCATGCAAACAATCTGCTGTTCCCATGTTTTTCGCAGCTTTTCGAGTTTTTAACACTCGGTGTCAATAAAAACACGTTCTACATTACGGGATAATTTTCGGAAAGCTAATTTAACGCAGGAATTAATTTCGCCATTAAAACCCCGCATAAAGAAATTCAAAGCACATTAAAATTTTGTCTGAACCAAAATTAATGAAGAAAATCTATATTGTTATGTATTATTAGCCATTGGGGAAACGTAAATATCTGGCGTCCATCACTTACAGCAATTTGAAATCATTGCATAATATAAAAAAAGTAACCCCTCAAAATTGTCAGACTCTCCTGAATAGTTGCAAACAATTAAAATCTTGAGCACTTAAAGTTTATTCGTACGAAATAAAAGCAGAACCAGCCACAGAGCAACTTTTACGGTTTTATAACCATTAGAAATAAAATATTCTACTGAGTGGTTTTTTTTTTAAAGTGCCGTTTATGTTCAGAGCTCACTGTGAAAATGTAAATGACTGGGAAAATGTTTGGTGTAGTATACATGAACTCTTTACTGCTGAGCGGTTTCTAAAAGAATAACAACAATCATTTTAGCGTAGAAGACAAGCGTTAACTTTCGACATTTGTCAATTCACTTGATACACTGCAATTAATTTCAGAACAAAAACCTTCGAGTATACATAGATATATACATATACTCTCTATAATCTCTTCCATATGGAAGTATCTCAGAGCTCTCTAGTGTTATTTAATTTGGATGAATACTTTATAAGGATCTACCAAATCTTAAGCCACACAAAATGTGATGAAAAGAAAAGCGTTTAGAAAATACAACCTGGATAAGCCCAAAGAGGTGAAAAATGAGAAGAGTAAATTTATACTAATACGACGAATATTTTGGTACTTAATTAACAAAAAATGGATGAAGTAAAAGTGCAAGTTCTCGATTTTAGCATATTGATGACGATCGTTCATTGATGTACCATATTTCAGTGGAAGTGTGTTCAATTCCAGACTTCATTTGACACACTTCACTTGATAAACAAACAATTTCTTGTCATATGATATATAAATAATAAATAATAAGGTACGAGCGTAGAAGGTTTTCCATTCATAAGAGGTTTTATTAAAATATTGCCGATTCTCTTTATCACGTTACCGCTAAAAATATAATTCGAAAAAATTTTATCTACACAAATTAACACAGGTTTCCTTCTTAAAAAAAAAAAACATCCCTCGTCAATTTCTTAAGTGTTGAAAACTCCGCGCCTTTGGATTTGAACGGATACCAAAGCAGCGAACGTTAAATTGCCTGCAATATAATTTTTTATTTACAGTTTTTCTAATTTTTCATCTTTTTTTCATTGTCCCTTCTTGTAGAATTTATGACGATGACGATAATAATGATTGTTCTGTGGTTTTACACGCGATGATATTCTGTCAGCAGTTATGGAAATCTGAATTATGGTGGCTGAAGAAGAGACAAAAAGTGAATTTGAAATGAGTGAACAACTCGACTGACTGACTGACTGACGACTGCGTTTATAAGGGGGTGTTGTAAAATGAAATTCAACACTAAAGAAATAGAATTTCTCGTTTCAAAAAAGGACGTCGCATAAATATGGGGACCGAATTAAACGAATTGAAATGAAGGTAGTAAACCTAGAAACCTTCAAACTGCTAACTGTTTATACATCCCAGCTCTGAGATTTGACACATTGAACAACATTATTGCATTATTCGTGAAATCGAACGTTCGAATATTCAAACTAGTAGTTTTAGAAAACATTGGAGAGGATAGAAAAAAGGACAACTCACGCAGAAATACTCGTAGTTCATAAAGTGGGATAAATCTTACAAAAATTAAGAGTGTGGACTTGATTGTACATCGTTTTGACAGAACCCAGATTTGATTATTTTTATAAAAATCGAAGGCATCGAGGTAAGTGATAAGACCATGAATAATGGGAGTTATCCGCTTGGTGTTATATTATTTATTGTTGAGCGGATTCTATACGCAGCCTCGATGTATGATGGCGCCTGACTTTATTCAGTAGTGAAAGTATGACGTGTATTACAAAAGAAAACAACAAAAGGAAATGTCATAACTAAAGTTGCCAGATTGCTATTATTTTATAATAGCTATAGCTTTTGATTTGATGATACATACCTTATGTATGATACATCTCTCACATTATAATATATCCTGGGGAATTCTACATACCTAGATTGGACTGCTATATTCTAGTTTTCAAATATTCATTCTATTGCTTCAATGTTTTCTTTCATATTCAAAAATTACTGCCTAATTAAAGCTGTTTCTTAAGTTTTACCCATTATCTGCGTTTATTATAAAATGTGTGCATTTACATACATATATTTTATTATATCTGTCGAAAACTTTGCTTTGTGCAATACAGACGACACAACATTATAGTAAAATTATAAGAATGATAAATACGAAAGATATGAAATACTCTTGGCTTACACGCTGCAAGAGTTCCGAAACGAATATTGCAAAATAAATATTCTTGTCTAAAATATTCTGCCTACATTCCTTGCACCAGGACGCATAAGTAGACAGTTTTCTTTTGCTACTTAATAAAGTAAGCAAACAGGAAGTTGTTGCAGATATTACAATGACAGAAGATGGAATGGAAGAAGAGAGGAGAGCTTGTGACAGAAGCATGCGCTACTAACAATCATGGCACAACCTAAGAATCCTGGCAAGCCAGTGGCCTAAACGCTTAGAATATGTAATAATGTACATACATAAATGAGAGTATAAATATATGAAATATTACGGCAATTTGGCACTCATTTTATATAAGTACCACATAAGCATAGCTGGAGTGACCGGAGATTTCATTGTTCAGTCGCTGGGCGAAATCCTTTCTGAAAAATTCCGACGGAGATGATGTTGGCAAAGTTTTTCAGTTAATAGACAAAAGAGAGTCCTCATAATTTTATTAATGCTTAAAGTGTTCACACATTAGCAACGTTATTAGTAATATAATTGGCGAACATTTGGCAACATTTTGTTCGTTACATTTATTAGTGGATAAACGGAAGTCTTGACTATATATGAACATGGAGAAATATATAAGCATATACCGTATATGCGATCTAAGCGGATGTAATTATTATGAGTATAAAGTATAAAAATTTTGCTATTCCGTAAAAACATCAACACATGTTGCTAAGCATAGAAAAGAATCTAAACGCAAAATTTTGTTGCTTGACGATGTTCTTGTGTGCAAGACGATTTGGAACAAACATTCTTCTCATGATATCAGAATAAATGCATAGAGTTGTGGAGATCTTTAGTGACCCATGAGACTCAATAACTCATTGATATCTCAAAAGAGACTTCCTAATATTTAAAATCCAAAACACGTTATTCATCTTTGAAATACGAAATCTTGCTTTCCTGTTTTTTTCTTTTTTAATTATACATATAATTATAGTCCTGAAGTCATTAAGGACAGCGTAGTCAGCAGCGGATTTGAAAATCAACACCCGTTTTTCTGCCATGGATGGTTATATTGTACTCAAATTATGATTTACAGCATCACGGTTTCAGTTCAGGATGAGTCAACAAAACTGGGTAACCAAATTAATTCAGTACAAAGAAATTTGTGGATTTTAAAAAAGTTCAAAAAGTAATGTTTAATTACTTAATGAACTCACCGTAAATGAAGCAGGGTTCGTTGACTGCTTTACTTGCTGGTTTTTTAATTAATTAAAGGAAAATGCGTAAATATATTGAATAAATTTTAAATTTAGAACTCCTATTTTAGCGTTAAAATGAAAAATGTTATTGCGGAGAGATATGCTTAGCTAATGGACGAATTTTCATTTCTTAATTTATGATTTTATTTATTTCCATGCTCTCGAATTTGCTATATAAAACTTCAAATAAGAATTGCAAAGACCATCAGAGGTCACAGGAACCAAACATTCTGGAAAGGAATCAAAGATACCGAATTATGTCTCTAAAGAAACCTACATAGGTTGCAATATACATCTATGAATAATAGTAAAACATACATAAAAAGAAAAATAAATAACAGGATTTGGCGAACTCAGAGTACATCCGGGGAGTTTCAAAAAAAGTTACGCAGTGTGAAATCTAAAGTCTGCAGATGCTGCTCTTGAAAGAACCGGACATTTTTAAATACTCATTGTGCCTGACCGGTTTTTTGGACGATACGACTACACCATGTTCACTCCAGTAATTTTAAGCCACTTGAGGAAGTAGATACCAAGGGTATCATTGTTCGGGCAATGTCCTATAAGATAACACAACCTTAAACTCTTTCGATCCCTTCCTTTCCTTGGAAGGACATCAAGGTACCCTAAGTTTTACTATTTGAACAGAAAAATTTATGACTCAAATGTTTAAACAATTAAAGCAAACTAATGATCGGGTTTCAGCTTTGATAGTTTTGGTGATTGCAGTTTACCAGGAAGTAAATATAAAACTACATGTTTATGGTATGAAAATTATATGGTATTACGTATGATCAAGACTTTTGGCGTGAATATTGTCTGTATAGGTACTTTATTCATCTGTCGTTGTAGTGCTCCATAAAATCCTTAAGGCTTTACATTTTTAAATGCATTTCCATCGTTCTTCGACCTGCCTAATCATTTTTTGGTCGCATTAAGCTTCTATTATCCCTTCCGCTGGTAGTCCAGAACTACACCCGTTTCTGTCCTCATCTAACGTGGAGGGCTTCGCCACATGGTGAACGTACCGCTCACTGATTAGCCGGGGAGCAGAGAGACCCTGGGGCGACTTTTGTGTCTATTTGAAAGACTATATTGTATTAATTAATACTAAATTCAAAATATTAAACTAAACTAAACAAAAACTAAACTTAACTAAACTTCAATATCTGCCTATGACCTCCGTCAATTTCTTATGTACTTCTAAAAAAGCTTACAAAAGCTCTGTGACATGATTTATACAAATATAAGAAAACAGACAGACCTTTTCAATCACTGAAAAATAAATAGTAAGGAATCATACACATAGTCGTATAGCAAGATGTCAATCCTGGTGGATCCATTCAATTCAAAAATGACTCCGAGTGTATTGAGGACGATGGTGCAAGCTACGAAGACTGCACGACGATTGAAATCGTTCGTTTGTTGTTATTAATTTACGTCCGGAGTTTACTTAGCATCATCAGCATACCGTTCGCTCCTGGGAAAATAAATCAAAATTACTGGTTTGTTCCACGACAGATATGTCAATGAAGATAAAAATGAGAACTGCACCGAAATGACATCTGAAGACATGAAGAACGAAACTCTTAGTTGACAACCAAATATTCTAAATCAAATTTTAAATGCGGATCAATATCAATATTTTAATGCGTACATGATTTTTAAGAATAACTTTTCTATTTAGCTTAAGTTCGGAGTTCAATAAATAAAGAGCTTAAGCTCCTAAAAATATTTATCTGGCGCCCAACGTGGCTATAACGAAAGTGCGTAAGTGTAAAAAAATACAATCATAAGACATAAAGTAGCACGCCGATTTAAAAACATTATACAAAGTGCTTAAACGACTCTTAGTGAAAACACAACTCGCAATAAATCCTCCTAAAGTAGCACGTCGCTAAGAACAGTTCAATCTAAAAAAACATGCACCGAACTGGATGTTGCCGAACCAGAGGAATAACCAAATTCTTCAACACCCCGTAGTATCCGCTCGCAGGAAAGCACGCGAGAAGGAAATGCAAGCAGACCGGTAGTAGTTATCGTAAAAAAGGACCACCTTCCCAGTTTGGGTGTAAAACCTGAACTATTTACCGTAAGCTCTAAATATTAGCCACAACTAGTATTTATAACATATGTATGTAAAATTGAAATATTAATTAAATTAAAATTAGAAATTTTAAAGAAAGTCTAAGAAAAGAAACAAAAAAGAAAAATTAGTGAAAAATTAATAAATAAAAAAAACGTAGGGGCTAAAATTAAGGTCAATAAGAAAAGGAAAAATAAAAAAGGTTTCCTTTATAAAGCAGGAAAATCAAATGTAGTTGCAAACGCCCTCTCAAAAATACAAGAAATTTTTCCAACACATTTCAGAAACTATAGAGTCAGATTTTCACGCAATAAAGTTATCGACCTTACTAACGACACAGATCAGGACAACGAAATTCCTAAAGAACCCATAGAAACCAACTCGAAAACAAAGCACAACTCCTTATAAAATGTTACTTTCCGAAAATACAAGAGAATATTTATAGAATCATTAAACAATGTAAAAAATACATACGTCACTCTCCAAAACTATTACTACCAGTATCTCCGATCCCCCAATTGGCAGAACAAACAATCCACTTAGACATATTCTACACGCACAAACACAAGATCCTAACAGAACAAGATCCTGACCCCGGACGACACAGTTTCGGGGCTGCATTTTTAGAAATCAAGTACTGACTTATTGAATTCTAGGAATTTTTAGGGCAGCAAGTTGAGTAACCGCCCCGTCTCAATGAGTCTTAGCTACGTCACTGTATAAATAGTGGGCGTAGTCGTTACCTGTTTTCAAAACAAAATAATTAGCTAGTAGTTTTATTATTGTGTTCAAATTTAAACTTTATTTCAATGGTAATAAATTTGTTTTCATGTGCTATACTGTAGAAGTAGTGTAAAAGTGTGCGTACCGCGCCCAGTTTAGTTTTTAGATTTATAGATTTTAGAAGTTTATAGATTTAACAATATAACCATTGAAGACCCTCTTTTGCCTATGTAACCTAAAAGTGAGGGGATCACGCCCATATTTGGCTTATGGAATTTTCTTGTCATAACTAACAAACGTTTTTTTTTTTTTAAAATAGGCGTGACCCTTGACCGATTTTGCCCATTTTCAACGTGCACACCATAACAAAGAATATTCATGCAAATTTCATTACAATATCTTCACCGTTTCTCCTGTGATCGTGATTTCAAGTTGAAATTTTCAACAGACATACAAACAGATGGATGGACATGGCTAAATCGACGCAAGAGTTGACGCTGATCAAGAATATATTTACTTTTCTTTATCTATCTTCTCTACTTCTATGCGTTACAAATTTTGTTACAAGGTGAATAGAAGAAGAAGATGTAGAAGAAGAAGTAGAAGATAACAAGGAAAGGATCTTCGCTTTCATAATAAAAACAGACACGATTTTAAAGAAACAAAATATGCTACCGAACAATAACACCGTAGAAAAACAACACAGAAGATAAGAGGCCAGCAAACTTCAGGAAATAAATATTTCAATTAACCCAAGAGATTTTTATATGTCCACTGAAACGTTTAAAATTCGTAGGAAAACAAATAAGGACACACGATAAGAAGATTCTATTGCGTTCGAAAATAAGGTTTAAAAACCTATAAAAGACCCAACTGAACAAATAGTGGACAGATTGCATTGTATATCCGAGGAGAATAAACTTATTTTATGAGCATTGTTGCAATTTGGATGTTAAATTAAAAATGAATTTTCGTTGTGTAAATAACTAAAATTAAATATTAATGAAAAAATTATAAACGTTCTCTATCATGTATGAAAATTATATATGATATACTCGTATGTTTACGGATCATTTATTTTCAATTATTTAATGCATGTACTGATATCCTTCATCTAGTACACCTACAGTATTGTCTGTCTTCTATCCATACAGTTGTTACTCACCATATATGTACGTCATGTATATTTGTCGAACATATTTTATAAATCTAAGCATAACATTCAGTTAAATGTAGCTTATAATTGAACAGCACTCATCATACCGTACAAATCAAATGAAAATTAAATGAGAAAAACACTAAAGAACCTAATTCCACCTCCTGTGCCATAGCAATTCAAAACAAAGCGAAATGTGCGATTTTTATTTCTTGGAATCCAAGACTAATCTTCACTTAATTTCATTCAAACGGCAATTCTCGAAGCATGAATTAAGGATTCCAGTACGCATTCGCTTGAATACATTTTCATTTATTTTTATCACACAACGAGCAAGGATTACAACTAAAGAAATGCCACGAACCTCGCAACCAACCTCAATTGAAGGAGGGCGACATCTGTGCAATCGGACCAGGACAAGAAGCGGACAACAACAAAAGCAGCACCAGATGAATACTATTTAAAATAATAGAATTGCAACATTTCATTGGTCCCAAAATACCAGTGTTTCGTTAGGTTTCTTGTTTACGTTTCACTTCGTTTTGGTTGGAGTCTCCTATGCTCGGTAATGTCTTCATTCAATGCCCTCATTTGTTACCGCTTCCACGCTATACAAACAGTAATATTGGCATCATTTAAATCGGTGCTGGTTCGGGAAATCTCAAATTAAATTATCAGCAGCAGCCAATAAGAAAGCATTTAAGCAAGCACAACAACAAATCACAAAGAATAAAAAAGAAAACTTCTAGCTGGCATTCGAATAGAAAGTTACTGGAGGCAGGAAAGGAATCAATAGAAATACAGTAGCACAGATAGAATACCTTATGGAGCATTTACACTGTCCTCTTTTATGCGATGGATTAGATATTATCCAGATTAAGGCACCTTTTGTATATTTCACCTTCATGCTGTGTTCCGCTGTGCAGTAATATGGCGTTAGATACCCTTTGTCCATGCGCGCAAATTAAATTTGATCCGAGTATACGAAAAGTAATCAGAGTACAATCAAATTTGAATCTGCAAACACAAATCTTCAACAATACAGGAATTGTTTCAAATGTAACTTTTAACTGTTTGAGGATTTGTGTTATTGGATTTTATTTTGATTTCATTGGTTTTATCGAGATTGGATTTATCGAGATCATTTAGGAGATATTTTGCATAGTGATTACTCACTAATTTATAGCTATCACATTTTATTCAAATCGTACATATATGGACATTTCCGTAGAAAAGTCCACCGTGAATTTAGCCCTGTCTGTCCGTCTGTGGAAAGCACGATTACAAGAGAACGAAAAGAGATATCTTCATAAAATTCGGCATAAATATTTTCCATCATGAGAAACTCATTGGTAATGGTATCCATGCTTATAGCTCAATTTTGCGAATTTTAAGTTGAAGTCCAACGTCTTCAAAATTCTTTTACTTACAATTCTTCCTCCATTCATACGATTTGAATCGAATGCTTTAAATGCGTTCTTTCCCTACAATTAATTTTAATTTTAAACTTTTGTGTGCTCCAGTCCTCTCTACTGTAGTACATTTAAACTATGAACCTCAGGCATATTTTTTACACCTTCTAGGCTAATATTAATTGGAATTTATTGGACACACATGAGCAAATATTAATCTATTCAGAAAAGCTGACTGCATAAAAGTTTTCTTCCCTTTTTCTTTCTACGATTATTTCTCTTCGCTTGCTATTCTCAACCTCAAGCCTGAAATTGGGTTGATTTTCTGTTATTCCTTCATCTAGCACTCCAATTAAGAAAGCTTTATGCTAGCTTTACCAAAAATACTTTAAATTAATTGTATTGCGTTGAAACCCGGGACAAAAACTCTGACCAGCAGCAAACCATTTCATAGAATTGCGTGCGCTACACAAGCGACCTTACTTTGCAAACTCTGCTTCCTTAAAATTTTGTAGACATTTTTGAAGCTCACCTCAGAAGCTTAATTCATTTACCTACTTAAGACGGTGTCCATCTGGTAGGGCAACTCACGAACCTTACCCTTAAAGACCGTATCCGTAGTTTTCTCTAACAGAACATTTAACAATTATATAGCAGGCGCCAGTAGTTGACGTAGTACAACACGGCTAAGATAATTTCTGCCATGTTGTTAAGTTCCTTTATAGTTGTTATGTGTGTGTGATACTGATAAATTTTGTATTTTCAAATCAACGAGGACACACCTAAATGTTGCTGCTTGATAAAGTTTTGTAAGGGGTTAAGAGGGGTTACTCCCATGGTACATTTAATCCCAAGGATCCCTTCGATGCGGGGTAGACAATTGTGTAGTAGTTGCTGAATTCTTGAAACCCACATAATAATTCTTAAGAACAATGCTTCGCAGAAGGGTCCATGAAAAAGGCATCAAAGATCTGAATACATGTTGTGTTTGTTGATAGTAAAGACGACCGTCAGCAGATGGCGCTCATCGAATGCGAAATTTAATTTTAAAGCCTTTCACAGGAAAGCAGCAGCTGTGGTCAGTAGTTTTAAAAAAATAAACATATTTCTCCCGGCACAAGTCTTCTTTCAAAGATTTCTTCTAACCGAGATAATAAAAAATTGTCACTGTATGTTTTCTTACTTCTTCTTAGAATTGTTTTAAACTTCATGTTGCTCCTAGCAACATTATTTATAGCACTATTTATACACACATATACTAGTATACGGACAGATAGGTGAAAGTTTCCCTTCAAGAAATTCAGTTCAGAACTTTTAACATGCAAATATTTTACACAGTTGTCCAAGAGTCAACATACAGATTGTAGTATTTATATTCCTTGGCAGCAAGTAGATGCTTTCTTTAATAAGCTTTGAATCCCCCAGGATATTAAGACAATGAACATAAGAACAGAGGTACAACAACAATGCTAACACTAAAAAATATCCGAAAGGAGTACAAGTGACAGGCGACAAGTCAGTGTGAGCGGTATCCTTAAAACACATGTGCTGTGAGTCCTCCAGAAAAATTAACATAACTTGTAAGACCCAAGCTCCCACAGGAAGACAGTCACGAAAAGGGTATAAAACTTTAGAGAACTGCACTTTCATGTCCAATAAAATAAATGCTTCATAGTAAGACAGATGCCACCGCCATGTAAAGAACGTGAAAATTAATGTATATGAACCAATTCTCTGCCACAACAATTAATATGAATTGTGCCCCAAAAATTCAAATGGAGATTCATTGATAATGAACCCAGTTGCTCAACTTGTCATCTGCAGATTGAAATTCGCTACTAAAAGACTAAGAAAAGGCTACTGTAGAAATGTTCGCCTACACATTTTCACCAAATAATACTATATATTTACCGCATTTATATTAAATTTCGATTCATTAATTTTCCCTTCCAAATTCAGTATACATATAAATATTATCCTCTACTATTTTCTTATTATGTATTTAGAATTATTTCTTATTATTTAGTGTTATTTTCTTATTATTTAGTAACGTATTTATTTAATCGATCAATTCATGGTTTACCACTCTACTATGGAACTATATTTGCGACACTAAGGTTCTATCAAATACCATTATTTAGTAAAAAACCAACCGTTTATTTTCAAAAGTTTCACAAAAGTGTTCTTTATTTGGAATCTGTCAAGAATAAATATATTACAAAATCAGGAGAAATCAGTAGAATTCAGTAGAATTGCGTGTAAGGATAACATTTAAAATTTATCTAGAATCGCTTTAGGTAGAATGAAACGGAAATCCGTAATTGCACTTCTGAATACAAGCACTGGAAGAATACAGCACCAGAGTGAAACTAACTGCAGAAGTTTGTAAACTTACGCGAAACTCTATAGACACCTCGATATGACACCACATTCAGAGAGTCACTATCTGTATTCTCCGTTCACTGCCAAAACTAAGTATCAACTACCATATAACCCAGCCTTCTTTGGTTCGGCAAATGAAACCCGTGTGTATTTCTTATCCACATTTAGTTCTACTTTACATTAATTTCAATTTTCTTCAAATAGAAGTTTCACTTCATGTCTGCAAATTGCTTTGGGAAATATTTGTTGAACACCGAGATCTATCTAAAATGGGAGAATGATAAAATGATGATATTCCCTTAAAGACCAAAGAATAAACTTTGCTACCTTTTCAACTTGATGTGAAGACTTTTCGACAGGACGTGAAGTGGAAAACATTCAAATAAAGCAAATATCTATGAAAATAAATAAAATAAAAAACATGTGGTTTATGCGTAAACATAAACTTCAATAATCGAAACTTCAAATTAATGAAAACCAAATTATATAAGAGAAAGTTAGCTTCTATTACACAAAGACTAAGGAATAAGTTTAGCCTAGAAGACCTTGTAGCCAAAAGCACCAAATTTGTCAATACATGAATATATAATAAATAAAGTCCTACATACTAAACTAGCTAAATACCAAACTATTAAGCTTGACAATTTTTAAACTATATGGAAATATATTAGGCATTATAATTAATATATACTTTATGGAATATGAAAGTTTATGGAATTCAATAACTAATTTTTAAGCCACACTTTAGCCAAACTCTTCAAATAGTTGAAATAATCTATAATACTAAAACAATAAATTGTACCCCGCCGTACTTTTTCTGTGCATTTGTTGATTTAAACAATATCAGAATCACTTCCGCTAACAAGACAGAACAACTCGCCCCAACTTACACCCACATGAAATCACATACCACCAAATAGGACGATGACAAGGACTACGAACGAGTAGCTGCTGAGTTCAAATCATCCAACTGCGAACAAATATTTTCAATCGTAATCGGAAGTGCGCCTTCACATCTCAAGTAGATTTAAATATGGCGTGCGCCAGCCGGAAGTGATCACCCGCTCCATGGAAGGAAAACAAACACATTACCAAGCGAAAACAGTGAAATGGTGTTTTCAAAATTTTAGTATTTCCCAAAAGTTTCAACGCTGAGCTTAAGACGCTTTCAAAGGTAATGGCAAAAACTGTAAATCCGTACATACATGCATGGGATTTCTAGGGGAAAACCCAAGTGAAGGACCGGCTTCAGCGTCGATTTACGATTGCGTCAGTTAACGATTTGTAAATTGAACTTTTATACTTTTGTTGGCTAAACAAAAACTACAAAATTTTTAAATGTACTCAATTTTCAGAGAGTTTGCCACAGGCATACTTGCATCCTTTGCAATCCTTTCTTGTGTTCTACTTTCTCGGAAAGGAAACGCAAAACTTTGTCGTTCCAGTAAAGCTATTTTAGCCAATACGACTTCAAGGACTTTAAGAACTCTTTTCAACTCATCGTATCATAAACACAGAAGCTCATATATGCAGATGGATGTGAACTACAAGTGTACCCACACAAAGGAAGTTGTGCTTTTTAAGTTACATGTACATACATATGTATGTATGTGTTTGTATTTGCATATTTGTTTCAAAGATTCTGTCTTTTGTTTAGTTTGTTTGAGAACATTCAAATTTCCGGAGCAAAAATTTCGAAAAATAACTATTGATGTGCGTTAGTTTTGCAAAATTAACTGCTGATGCGAGTATCTTACTTTTTAATCAAAGGTTTTTATTTCAACAATGAAGGAAAACTCTTGCTCTGTATGCTTTTCAAATGTATTTATTGGTCGTAATTTCTTAATTATTAATCTTCTTTTTATTAATTTTCACCTCGGTAATCACAATTGTTGTTGGTATCAGAACTATTCCAGAACTGGCCAATGCCAGGCATCCCATCCAATGGAACAGATAGGAAATCAACGAACGCGGTGAATCTCTTTTATTTTTAGATTTATACAAATCTCTGAATGTACCAATCTCTATATCAGTAATAGGGGTAACTCTCCCACCTCCCTTTCCGGAGTTCGGAGTTCGGAGATTGTTGATATTACTCTCATCTCTGATAATTTAAACTTCCCGGTTATGAACTGTAGTTTGGAATGATCCTTTTCAACAATTTCCTTTGTTCTACCCCAACCACCTACTTTCAGAAATCCGAAAAAAGATAGAATCTCTTACGAATCGTTACAAGTCAGTTCTGACTTCCAAGCTAAAGTATCCTCCCAAAGAACTGTTGAGCATCAAAGAATTAGAGAGAGAGAGAGAACTAGATGGATCAAAAAAGTTCGAGAAAGGAAAATTAATTAATTATTAAGAAAGAATTAATATAATTAATACAGAATATAATTAATTCCAGTCAGACTACTTAAAACTAGTTACAAACCTTTCTTAAAAATTCCAAACTATATTCCCTTCAACATCTGCCTGTCATGGGCGGAAAGCTAGCGGAAGAATTTCATATTGCCATTTTCACAGATGGCTCAAAAATGGAGTCTGGAGCTGGAGCAGGATTTTACTCGGAGGAACTGAGGCTATCGCTCTGCTTCAGACTACCGGATTGCGCCCGTGTCTTCCAGTCAGAGATTATTGCCATCATGGAAGCCTGCAAAGCCAACTGCAATGCTAATATTATCCCGAACCCAGAGATAGGGATCTTCTAGGGACAGATGAAAGGGTTTTCTAACTGTAACATTTCTAAGTCTATTTATGCATAATGCAAACTTATCGTAAACTGCAAACTCATTGTAACTGCAGAACTGAAGCACGGGACTTCAATGACAGTTAATATACTTTGTATTTGTATATTTACACCTTTACACAGAGAACAACCTGAACTCCAAATATCATTATATTACTTCAATTATATAAATCAAATTTACTTAACCGCAATTTAAATACGCTAATAAAAACTTACGCTAATATACCAGATTTAACAGGATAAAAACATAGGTACTTGTATTCTCTGTATAAAAAGTAGGCGTAGTCGTTGACCGATATTGCCCATTTACCTATATCTCTGTCCATATCTACCTGGCAAAACCAAACCATTGTATAATGTTATACTGGTTTAAAATTTTTACACATATAATTGTGTTATACAGAGCCGAGATTTGGTAAATTTTATATTTTGTCTTCTTTAATTCAAAAGAATACTTTCGCGAATTTTTCCATTAAATTTAATTAATTCAGTGGCTTCGAAATATACACACCGGGACATGATTTACTGTAGGACAACATAGAAATCACATGCTGAATATTGTCTCTGTATAAAAAGTAGGCGTAGTCGTTGACCGATATTGCCCATTTACCTATATCTCTGTCCATATCTACCTGGCAAAACCAAACCATTGTATAATGTTATACTGGTTTAAAATTTTTACACATATAATTGTGTTATACAGAGCCGAGATTTGGTAAATTTTATATTTTGTCTTCTTTAATTCAAAAGAATACTTTCGCGAATTTTTCCATTAAATTTAATTAATTCAGTGGCTTCGAAATATACACACCGGGACATGATTTACTGTAGGACAACATAGAAATCACATGCTGAATATTGTCTATTGATCCGTTTTTATACTCTATATTGAATGTAAAGACAATACAAGACGGTAAACTGAAAGGGAAATTATATGCATATGCATTTATTACTGATCACTCCTATTTGCCTGCCTGTGGAATATAATAAATTATAACAATAATATTCACCTTAAGATAGGGTCTACAAAATAACTACAACAAATTATTACCTGCTTACCTAAGAACGTACAATAACAGAAGATACCGGAAGAAATATGTGAATGATCACTACTTGATAAGGTCTTCGGCACAGCGGGAGGAGAGTGACAACACTGGGAGGCTTGACCCAAACATGTGTGTCCACACCTTTATTTTAATCTTGTTTAGATGTTCCTCTTATTGTATACTTGCGAACCCCCTCGACCGGCAACAAACAGCATATCAGAAGGGATCAGTTCACACCTAAATGAAGTGCTCGCTGCTCTGTCTTTCACTCTCACTCTTCGCTCTCAGTGGCTTTATCATACCATAACGTGAACCGAAAACATTTGGCAGACACATGTGCACAGAATGCGCAGAAACCTCACAGAGTTTCGTTGCTTCGTCTAAATGCTTGCCACTTGATGGTGATGGCTGCAATTAAATTAAAGAGCGAGTATTGTTTGTTGTCTTTCTGGCTGCCTGTGCTGCTGTTTCTATCTCTGTCACTGTCAATTTTAGGTGAATGCACATGGTTACATAGTGTTATTACCTTTCGACAAACGTGCCCTTCGATGAAGACATTCTATTTGAGGCTGCGCTCTGGCTTTATCACTGCACTTAATATTTGAAGATCCTTCCTGCAAACAATCGGTTGTGTCTGAGCTAATAGCACGGGAAGCTGACAACATCTAATATAGTACAGGCGTCCCTCCAATAGCACGGTTAATTGATTCCGTCGTATTCGGAACCGTGTTGTTCGTACCTTAAATATTTTCCATGCCATAGAAAAGGAAACTAACTATTACGTTATATATATATTTACTGTTCGATCAACTTGATTTGTAACAGTAACAATGATGATTTAGTGTAATTCGAATTTCGTGTTAAAATTTCCAAATTTATTTTCAAATTATTTAGTTGATTTTTTAATGTATCAACTTGAAAATAAAAATCGTTTAAGTTTATTGGCGTGCTGCTTTTCGGGTAGAATAGTAAATTAACGCTTACTCTGAACTCATTCCTTCAGAACCGAAGCTATTCGAACTACCGAAATGTGTCTTCCGTCCGACTTAAATGCAATCATGCATGCTTACATAAATCGAATTCCAACAAACTGTAGCTAAAAATCCCAGCGTAGGAAGTGGGTTTAAATGGTGTTTGTGTACCTAAAGTGCAATCATCCAAGCGCGTCAACGGCGAAAAAGAAGATCCCAAAAAACATCAAATTATCCACATAAAGCATAAGTAAAACCACAGGGGAGCAAAAACTACGTCACCAAGGAACGTAGAAAAATTGTATCAACATCCGAACGCCAACCGCTAGTCGACACATACTACGGTGGGGGCGGGGGGGGAGGGGCGTCCCATGCTAGGGCACCCGCATTTCTCAAATTATACACAAATGTGTATGTAGTTTCTGCACAGTTTGCGCAGCTACTAAACTGGTTTTTGCTGCATATCAGCCAGCTTGCATATCCTTTTACCATAACCACAAAATCGAAATTCAATCTGTATCAACATCAGCAGGCAACGTCATCCGTGGCAGGGCAGGACAGTACAGCAGAAAAACATAAGCCGTAAATAAAATAAAGAAAAGCAACGTGTGCCAAATACAGCAGCTTTGCTCACCGCATTGCAGCGCATCCCAACGTGACTCAAGTTCAACCCGCGAGACACACCATCTGTCAGAATAGAAATTGCTACTGGCTGCTGTCACCCAGTGGAAGGGTAGAAGCGTTCCCAACAGCAAAAAAGGGTTACAACTCGACTGCTCCTGCTCCTGCTCCTGCTGTCGTAGTTGATGTGGTAGTTGGTAGATGCATTTGATATCTACACGGTATTCTGCAGAAATATCAGAAAGCCAAAAAGTGTGTTGATGATGATGACTTTCGCAAATTTTTGCTAGTGCGAATAATTCATGAACTTATTCGTTACAAAAATTAAAGTAACCCTGATTTTGTTAGTTCGTTACAAAAATTAAAGTAACCCTGATTTTGTTAGTTCGTTACAAAAGTTAAAGTAACCCTGATTTAGAAGATAACGGAAACATTACTGTTCCAAGGTACATAAACCAGCTGAAACAACATGAAATACGTAGACATTTTTTTTAGTAATTTATTGAAAAACTGCGATTTTTACTTGAGTATCAAATTTAACTGCAAATACTTATATTCGGCATTTATTCTACAAGAATATTCAGTTCTTTAAAACAATATGTATACACATATTATATGGAATTTTAAGTAACCATGTCGTAAAAATCGTTACAGCGGAACGCATGCAATTAATCAAATAAAATCGTAGAAATTTTCAGAGAAACCGAAAGAGAAAAAAGTCTGACAGCAAAACAATGCAAATCTACGTGAACAACGCGTGCAGAAGAAGCATGGCAACAGAAGGATTAATGCTGGTGGTGGTGGTGGTGGTGGTTACTCCGACTCCGGCGTATGGTTGCGATCTGGCAGGCTTGCCTGTTGGCAATATAAAGGTGTCGCTTCTAAGCGTTCCCAACACACACACACACACACACACACACACACACGCACGCTGTGACACTAGCATGTCCGTTTGCAACCCTAACTAAATTGCATTATTTTATACTGAGGTAAGGTAAATAAATAATAGGCTAGCGAATGAATTCTGCAGAGGGGAGGTTGTTTATAGAGAAAAGTATGGCTCTCTGCTAAGTTGATGAGCAAGAATTTAAGGCATCGTGATTTTGTCAGAGTTGGGATGTGTTAAAAATAACAGCGTTCCGTACAGATTTTTGTATACAAAATATCTGCAAACTGGTAACAAATAAAGAGCTAGTGCTCTAGAACACAAATAAAATGCTTCAGAAGGACAAGCAATCTAATTAATCTGTCTTAAAATTTACTATTAAATATCTCAAAGCAATTACAATGTACGTGAATACATTTTATTTTATATCTGAAAATGAAAAAGGAGAATATATTATATATATATCTTAAATATATGCCAATAATATATATATTTCTTTCTTATAATGACTTGGTAACTAATGAATGATATAACGACCTAAATTATTCATCTATATCTGGAATGAAAAAGGATAAATATTATTTTATTTACTCCCACGCAACATTTCACCCAATATTTAGTGAAGATATTGAAAATTGAAGGATAAAAAAATATCTATCTGTTTTATATATTTTATTATTTCACTTTTTTAAATACTTTTCCATCAATGAGAATTTTCATATTTTGGATTTAAAAAGAAAATTTTATTATATGAAACAAACTACATTCGATGATTTTCAACGTGAAAACAAAGATGAATCATGAAAAAATATAATAATATTTTTAAAGTAAAAGAAAATAGGATGAGATTAATTGGCCGCACTTTTGCTGCTTCCAACACTTCTGATCCTGCACTTCTATTTGCTTAATTTTCATTATGCATCCCCTAAATCATGGCCAAAGCCGAGTGCTTGGGACACATCGCATGTGCTGCAGCGATAATCATTAAATCTCTACGCATACAAAATCCATCAGAGTGTGGATTTGATGCCAGTTTTACCTTGTGTACTACTTATTCTGTGTCGCTCAAATTCACTGCACAATCAGCAGTTTCCGTCTAAGGACACAAGGAAAGGAAAGTGAAAGTGTTGGGCGCACAGTGGATATATGAATGTGAAACTCCAATTAAAATATTGATTTATATGTATGTTCATTCCTGGCTTTCTTCTGGATTTTCTCATTCATAGCTGTGAGTTATTTTCAAACAGTGTAGCTGAATATAGTAATCTATCTAAAATTCAAGTCAATCTCTAAAATGTGAGTGGCATATATTGATATTTGTTCCACTGTAGAATATTCTCAAAGCAGAGAATCGTAACAGATTTTGCACTGCGAAAATACAGGTTTAATTATATAGAAAAAATCTCACATAGAGTGCTATAATGACTCGAATTTGGGTAAAGGTGGATGACGGTGATGATTATTTTTATATTCATTAAGAGAGGGGGGGCAAAACTACCACCATCACCATGAAAAAGAACAGCAGTAAAACTCTACAGTAGCATCCCTTTGAAAACGCCAGACTGTGAATGAATTTGCACGTTCGATTGAGGAAAACCGAAAAGAATCAAGACTACAAAGCAAACAAAAGCGGTTCATAAAATGACAACCATGCGCGGAAACAGGGGTCGCATAGGGGTCTGGTAAGCAGAAGCAGAAGCAGGAGCAGAAGCAGAAGCAGCAAAGTTAAAATCACTGAGTAATTCGGGCCCTTCAATAAAGTTAAAGTTCGCGTCATGGGCACGCGATGAACGTTATTAACGTTTTCATAGGGTTCGCATGGATTTCCTTTCGTGTGCTAATGCTTTGAATCCGATTGAAATTTTTTAATGCCGGCAATGTCCTTGTTGTAGTCCGCTTTTTAAGGAATAAGGTAGGTCGCGTGCCATCGTGTGCATTTGTGTTCCCTGGCTGTTGTTGATGGTGCTGGTACCCTCCTTTTCACGTCATGCATAGTGTGCATGCACCTCATCATCGGCTTATTGTTTGTTCACTTTTCCAAATTTCTATTCCCATTCTTTCGATGAATGAAATAAAAACAGGATCAAGGTAAATTTGTACTAGCATCGGCACACGTCACTGAGTCTGCATTTTGTGCGTGAGTGTTTTTATTTGTGCCTCTGGCAAAACGAAGCGAAATGGAGTTTTTTGTATATCAAATCTGTACAAATTTCAAATCTGTATATTTATCCAGTGTTTGTCTTCTAAAGTTTTGACGCACGTTAAACGAAAACAGAACTCTGAAAGTTGCGAATTGTTTGCTATTAAAGACAGAAGCAGCCGGTAAAGAGTTTGAAGCCGTTATTAAATACCCATCCTTTTCGCTATCCTGGTATACATACGAGTATATTTTACGCATCTTACTTTATTTGATCAGCCGTGCTTTTAAAATTACAAAAAGAATCGGTTTGCTTTCCACTAAACAAATAAATCTGGAAAATGAGAAACTATCGAATTTCAAGCGCTCTGAGAAGGAGCCAAAATTAACCGTCCATCGTACCCAAGAAGATCGTTGAACACCTTCGAAGTGCTGCCGAAGGATAGATTTTTGAAACATACGACTACATTTGAGTGAAGGGAACTACATTTGAGTGAAGGGTACTACATTTGAGTGAAGCCGCCCGTATTTGTTCTCAATACTTTCATAATAATTTCAAAATAGTCCTTTCACAGGAGTTCCCGTGCAGATTGGAAGTTTGAAAGCGTTTGAAATCGTTTGAAATAAAGAAATTCGATTGATATTCTATTCGTAATATCAATTTTTCCGTATTGGTCTATCTAACTTCAGCTCTATAATGCTGTGAATGAGTGCTATATACAAAATATACAAAGATATGAAACAGCAAAGAAGATTTAAAGCGATTCTTTTTGTGTCCTGGTTGGCAAACAATTGACATTGATTGTGCATACGTCAACCAACAGTTGAGGGATGAGACACTCACTCGTCATGCTTTCCGTGTAAATTCGTTATTCATCCATCCAACTTGCTTAGAGTTATGTTCTTTTTAGTGAAAAATTTTATTATTTTTTACTGTACTGAAGTATTTTGTTTCAGAAAGTAGAAAACCAATTTGATTCCTGGAGTCGACAAAGGTACAAAAACGTGTTGAAGCTTGGTAGAATTTCCACATAAACAATTTTATAAAAAAAACAATAACACAAAAATTAATATAAAATAAGAAATAAAATTAAAATAAAATTTTTCGTCCTCTCAACAGTAAGAGGGAATTATTTACCACCTTAAATAAAATACGTTCATTCATTCAGCCTGCACTATATTGAGAAACTATCAATAAACTGCTGGTACCGGCATTAAATTAATTGATTTCAGGTCGTAAATGAATTAGGTGGGAAACTATAATAGAATTTCAACAACTAATTCAGCAACTTTAATGCTGTTCACAATCCAAAGCAGGAGAAGATCACTGAGAATTTATATGAACTGACCAATGAACCAAAATAATGAACATCATAATGCATACATCATCTTTGAATACATCCTCTCTTGTTGCAGTGTTGTAAAGCATCTATCGTCAAATATACTGAAATAAAATTCCCGTTTAATAACATTGAGGCACCAAAATGAATTTCCATATTTGAAGAACACAAAAGAAAACCCAATATTACTCCGTCTATAGTCTTAGATTTTCATATTTTAATTATAGTACTTGAGCTTGGAACCAACTCTACTCTGTTCAACTCTCTATTTATTAGAAGGAGAGTACACAGTTACATAACTTTTTGTATTTGAAAAAATTCTCCATTATCAGAGGCATCAACTGCTTGCATTTCATTTGGGGGCCGTCGCGAAAAACTAGTGAAGTACATCCATTTAACTCTAAATTTGAAAGAATGTTGGTGTTTAATCTTGTGCTATGGACACAAAAGGGTGATGAGAAATATTATTAATGAACTCCAGAGCGGGCTTTGACGGGAAAGGGTAAATTGAGAGGCGTGGGAAATTTTATTGAAAAGTATGACCTAAAAGAACAAATTCCTAACCTAAGTTTAAGTGTAAGCAACTCAGAGTAATGATATACTTCTTAAAATATTTGCCTTTCTTATAACTAACTGCTTAAGTGTTATGAAATGAACAGTTATTTTGAAGGTGGTAGACACTTAATTACTTTACACTTTTGTGCGAAAGGACATTCGAGAGAGAAGATTGAGAATTTAGTAAAAAGTGTAGTTTTAGTTTGCCCACACAATTAATTGTGCTTGTTGACAAATTTCAACCAGTTTTTTATCAGTTCTCTCACAGATTTAGTATTAACATGCGTAGAAAAGTATTCTTTTCAGCAGTATTTTTTACAAACTAAAATAACACTAACACTGTACTAACATTAAGAGTCTTCACATCGAGCTGCTTATTATGGTAATTCGTTATTCAGTAATTCGTTAAATGAACTAACTTCCCAACTGTGTACGCCCTTTTTTGTTATAATCGTGTAAACTGACGTTCGGCAACAGCTGATTATTATGTTTGCATATGATAAATAATACAGTAAGAAGAAGAAAAAAAATACTCCGAAATGTGCGAAAAACCACTTAATTATTACTATTAATTAACTTAATTTCAATTATTACTTTAATCAGAAGGGTAAAAAAAATCGCGTGACTTCTCATAACAATTTTTCGACTGCGGCGACTGGTTCCTTGAAATTAGCACAAAAAGTGTGAATAAAATATTAAAATTCATCGTTTTTAAATTAATATTTATTGTAAAATTCAGTTCTTTAATAAATTATTACAGTAAATCATAAATACAAAATTAAGAAATCATAATACTTACATATTAAAATTATATACATAAACAAAAACTATTTTCTATAAAGAAAAGATACAAAAAGATTCATTTTTAATGTAACAACCAAATTGCAACGATGCTCATAAAAGAGGTTTCTTCTCCTCTGATGTACAAGGTAATCTATTTTTGGGTCTTTTATAGGTTTATGAATCTTATTTTCTAATAACGTTTAATATTATTACAAAAAGTAGTACAAATATCAAAAGTCTATACCGAAGAATATACAATAACATAATATTGTATATTCTCTCTCTTTACTTTAAGACGGTTTACAGAGAATCGCCGTTTAACGTTAACAATGAAAGGTTCCCCAAGTATGATGCGCTGTAAAATGTATATTTTACATAAGCTACGAGTGGATAAAAACTCCGAAAAATGTAGGAACAATTTTGCTTATATGCAATGTGTTCATGCCTCTACAAATGCATGCATTTTGTACGTATACGTGTAAGTATATATGGATACATCATCATCATCATCATAATCACCATTATATTCATGATTATTAACATTATCAAGGCGATTATCCTTAACCTGATCATACCTGTACGTGATTCTGGAGAGGTTGGTCCAAAGTTCTGAGTTTAAGAACTCAGAAGAGAGCGACCAACCGTACACAGCTCCACTTATTTGCATCATGGGGTTGAAAACGCACACCAAAATAATCGTTAAATAAAGAGTACAATGAGCTCAATAACGGTTCAACTTCAAAGTGGTTACACTGCAACAACAGAGCACGTGAGGGAGTTTATTTACCACAGTACAACATGGAGAGTATTAGTTAGAGAGAGGGAGAGATATAAATATATAGAGAAAGAGAGATAGTCACCGAGAGAGAGAGAGATTGATAACGAGCAGGGAAAGTACTCTGCAGACTTCAAAATTAATATTGGAGAGAGAGTATCTTTTATCTGTATACAAAACATACACAACAGGGAAAGAGAGCAACTTTTGAAAGCATACAAATATTGTCAGCACCAATAACAACATGTTCTCGCTAGCTACTGCACACGAACGGTACCGTTACTTTGCTAGCTAAGCACTGTTACATCTCGGCAGCAGAGAGAGAAGAACACCGCGGACATTTTTTCAAGGCCCATGTTATTGTTGTATTCCACGACTGTTGGGCTGCAGAGTTTCGTCTGCTTCTGTTGATTTGCCAATCGCACATACAACCTCCGCCACCCAGAGCGACACAGAAGAAGAACGCGCGACACAGCAGCAGCAGAACAGCATCGCCGGATAAGTAGTAGTAGCGAGCAAAACGTCGCGGAGTTAACACATGTGTTTTCTGAATGAATCTTGCGGGAGGGGTCGTTATCTCGGAACAAACAAGAGATGTTTTAAAATAACAAAATTTACCGCGCTTCAAAATTATCGAAATACGAAGCAGTCAAAGAGAAACATATAATAAATCAAATAAATTGGACTAAAATGTTCGACTTCTAAATTTAACAGATTGTTTGTGTTTGTGTTTGTGCGTGTGTATGTGGAAAAATATCTCAAAATTCAGTGATGAAAAAGACAAAAAAATAAATTCAAGATCATGAAGCTAAAAAGTGAATTCGTTTAGCAAATTTACTACTGATCTAAGAATATTTGATGTAGGCCCAGTAACAACAAAACCAACACGGATTACAAACCTCGACACACTCTACTCGGCACACACACTCATTGCAAAACCGAACGACGCCATTGCTTTTGACCCGCCCCAAAACTAAACGATAGCTGAAGCCCATTCAGCTCATTCTTGGCTAAAATGGCTGCGCGCTAAACTTGCAAATCCATCAAAAACAAAAAACATTAAACAACAATTGTACAAATGCTTCGAGAATCTATTGAAAAATATAATTCACTGATAGATCAATTCTAAATTGATTATTAAATTCATTCCAATGTTGTCGTGCTTGATACCGTCGTCACGTTTCGGGCAAGAGGATAACGTAATCAGTCGAAGCATGCCATCGTCACCAGCGTTCTCAATGCAAAGTAAGTACAAGAGATACCCTTCAATAAGAAGGGTACTTGTTATGTAATGGATGGATATCTGTCGAAGCTGCTGGCAAAGTCCTTGTTTTGTACCAGGCTATAATTCTCATTTCTAATGTACTCAAATCCTTCACCAACAGTTTCAATTATAATATACACATTTACACATATAATATAACCTATGTGGAAGCCATGTACTACTGATATGTAAAATAGGTAGATACATACATGCATTTTCCAAGAGGATTGCCAGGAAAACGCAACGATTTTTATTGCAATCACCTTTTTTTCCCTTTAGTACCGGTTCAAAGTTAATCAACGGAATAAAAAAGTCTATTATCCTTTATTTGTCCTTTAATTGTCTATTATTGTTATCATTATTTTTATCCTTATCAACAAATAACAAAATACATATACAAAACCTTGATTTTTTAATTCTAATAACGAATCGAAGCAAACGGTTTCGAACTTTAGTTAAATCAGCTTTTTCGCGTCTTAATATGAGTTTATTAAAAGAACTATCTTGGCTAACTTCATTATTTAAACTAATTTCACGGACTTCTTTAGAGTACAACAATTTTTTCTATTTAAGAATTACGGTTTTGGAATTATTCTGGTGTAAATATTTTGAATATCGGTTCTCAGTACCCTAACCGGTCGATCTCCATTTTCTCATAAAATCTGACTGCTGAATTGTCGATTTTGCTAAATTTCTGTATGATTTTAAGCACTTCCCCTAAAATTAGTGTGCTTAACCACTTTCCCCCGACTCCATTGAGGTTTACAAGGTCCATCAACAAGGTTCTTAAAATACCTTTGTTAGGCTGGGAAATTTGAGGAACTTCACCAAGCCCTGGAGCAGTATACATTTCATTAAGAGGAATCTCTGGGCGGTCCGTAAACAATAAATTAAACGAGGCACCGAATCTCGATCACCTTATTTAGCTACTTTAGCACAATAGGAGCACCATTCCAAACTCTTCCAGCCGGCTTCAAGTTACATCCAGCTGTATTAAAAATGCGCTGTCAACTCTGCAGCAAAATACCCTCAAAAACTTGGCGTTTCATTGCCTCATCTTGAAATAAACACCTTACGAACCACCAGCGTCATCGGTTATCAGCACAAAAACGATATTCAACACTTTATTTGTAAACAAAGCAAAATAATAAAAACTAAAAACACGAAGTAATCCTGAATGCTTCGAAGTTTCTAAGAGGGTCTCTCAACTTTGATGTGAGTTTAAGAAGCCTCAGCATCAGCATCATCAGTACCGAAAATTGTCGCGGACGTAAAACAAAAAAATACATAAATAAACTTTCATTAGCTTCGATATATTGTACATTTATGTATTTAGTCGTACATATTTCGATTACGTCAACTGCTTGAGTTTTCTGTGAAATGATATTTTAGCAGCAGCAACTATGATGAGCTCACCTTTCCATGGAACTCTCGGCGAATGGGTGGCAACACATGCTTCCGTGTGGCATGCTGGTTGAGCTGCTTGTTACGGCACAGAGTGTTCCACTTCAGGGTTAGCAGTATTGGTTATCGTCGTATATACTATATTAGTACATATGTACATGTGTGCGCACACACACACACGCACACATCTCTTTAAACATTCGATGGTGGCAAGTGCATTTGTGTGCGTCTAAACCAGAGCTGCACCAATCTAAGTGGCCAATTGAATTCCGATTTCGTTGCTTGTATTTTGTGACAAATAAAAACGTTTCCGAACGGCTAATAATATGATTGCTGAAAGAAATGCATTCGCTTCAACTTATATTGTAATCATTATTCATGTTTTTAGCTAATTTTTCTTGTGCGTAAAATAATAATATTCTTGTGGTAATAATAACCCCAAAAGCGAAATAATATTTGTAATGAAATATATTATATTATTCCTTAATTAATACATTTTCCTTTCAGAATTTTTAAACATTACACATTTAAAAAATTAAAGACAAAATCGTGTTTTCATACAAACTATTAAATTCGGGGAAATAATTCAAATCTTGAATTCTTTACCATTTTGTCTGTATTCTAGCTAAAGAAAAGCTTAATCTATTTTACAGACATGTCAAAGTTCTCGTGACTTTTATAATTTCATGAAAAATAACGCTGATCATTTCAAAATACTGATTTTCGAAGCCGAATATTTGTATTGCAATGCGAATTGAACTATTATATTATAATATTTCCTGCTCCTTTTCTTTTATAAGCTACCTCATTGCTTACAACAACGCTGCATTAAAGTGACAGAAGAGATTCGGACAAGTACCGAGCTATTAAACCAATTACCACCAGCCATTGTCTCGAAAGTAACCTCCTCCAAGTAAACAAAACACACCTCAACACCAGCACTACCACAATTACACCAAACCTAATACCACATCGAAAGACAACAACGACAACAACCATGCCACCAAACATGCGCACGCGAACAGGTATGGCCAAAACATACTCCGCTAATCTTGAATGTAAACAGGTAGTTGCTACCGTACACCATGAACACGACAAATTAAGTCGCCGTGCTAGACACAAGCCAGACCGACTTCCAACAACAACAAATATGGCCAACAATAGTGGTATCTGTTTCCCCGGCCTAACATAACCTTTCGTAAAGGTAGCGCGTGGTAGCACGTGGCACGGCAGCATTTGACGCTTGTTCGTACCTTCTTTCAACGTGGATTTTAGAGAATTTCTTTTTATTTAAAGTGGGCAGACTAACTGAAGTTAAGTCAGACTGCCTTCTTTGCAGTTAAAAAATGTTTGGTTTCTAATGATTTATGGCGGGTTTATTTGGTTATTCTCTTCTGACAGGTTTCATATTTGCATTCAGCTGATTGTGTTGATATGGCTGTAAATATACTAAGTACGAGCATACAGGACACAGTTCAACTTTAGAAAGGATCAGTTCAATAAGTCGCATGGCTTGTGTATGTGCCGGCAGCGAGAATGTGATGAGTCGAGTCGTCCGTTTTAGTACAGACTCTAGTAACATGAGAGAGCAGGTGTGTTTTATTGTTTATCTTTTGCTAGTAGCCGTTTGGCAAATAACAATATTTCACACCTCATACAAAAATTTTGTGTACCCTACACCAGAAGGCGAGTGTCATTCATCCAATCATGGCGAGTGTCGTCCATTCATTCATTCATTCTCACACCTACACACACCATTAATAAAAAATGGGATATCAGCGTTAGTTTTTGAGTTATGGCAACTAACATACATTTGTGGGTATAGCACATTATAGTAACATCATCCGGTGTTGTGCCGAATATGATGGGCGTAATCCGCCCACTTGAACTGAGACGCGAACAATTTAATATGGATTTAATTGATAGCTTTACAAACTTTTTTAACAAAACTGTACATTTTATGGTTTAAAACATGGTTGTTGTTTCAAAACTAAGAGGGATCCGCCCCACTTCAGGATGTAGGGTATTTCAGATTCGGCAAGGCCGAAGGTAGCAGCACTCTTTCTGGTTTTTAACTGAATTTATGATACTATTACGCTACACAGAAAACACACAGAATGTTAAATGAAAACAAAACATTAACCTGTCATTGGAGGAAATTCATTGCAATTAATTGAAGGCGTGAGTGAAGTGAAACACTTCCAATATACTATATATTGAGAACTCGAACTAATATTTTAGACATTTAGAAGTATAAAAGTAATAACACAATATTTTCCATCGTAGTAAATCAGCAAAAACCATACATTGAAAAGTACTTTTCTATAATACAAAAGTAAGGTATCAAAGTATGTATATTACATAGTAGTTCATACATATAAAGATATACTACTGAATATGCGATAGTATATATGTATAGATATATATATACCAGTATATAGTACATATATAAGAAATGTATCAGTGTTGCATATAAATAGGTTTCGCGCGCAGTGATTTATTAGCGTCAACTGAGGACAGTTTTACTACATTTTTTCGGTTTTATTTGTTATTAACGAACAGCTGTGTGTGTCATAACAACGTATTAATTGTTATGTCCTCAATTTGATGTTTTTAATGTGGCAAGTTTTTAATTCTTCTCCAAAAATTTGCTGAATGTGTTTAATAATATTATATAAATGTGAAATAATATGAAAAAGTCATATATTACAATAAGACTATTGAAATAATATAACAATGTTTTTGTAAAATGAAAATCTTATTATGAAACTAAGTTATTATCTTAGGAATATTAAGAATGAACAAACGTTAAGAAATATTTTCATTTTGAAATAATGGGACTTCAATAATTCAAGTATAAAACCAAGACATTATCTTAAGTTTAATAAGTAATGTCTTTTTTAAAGTGCTTCAGCAATATATTTCATTATAATAATATTTCATTAAAACATCAACAAGTCTGCAGTTTGTATTGTGTATTAACACTTTAATTTAACGAAGACCGTTTATTATTTATTTCCTTTTACTTGCGTTAATATTTTCTGTAAGCTTCTTCAATGTGCCTGCACTTTCGCTTAAGCTCGCACTCTTGTAGCTCTCTCAGGAAGCATCCATTTTTCTTCCTAGTCTTTCATAAAAAATTAGTCCCTTCATAAATGATAATTAATCATTTCTGAAAGCGGAGTGCGAAAGCTCCTCCATCACACTAAGCCAGCCATGCTGTTATGCTAAGTCGCTCCATTTCATCTCGTCTATCTCGCATCTCACGTTTATTTGCTAGTTTGTCTCAGGCTTGCTACTCTAGTTTTTAGCCGTATACGGTTGGGGGTACACACAACTTAAATAAACTGAAATTGATTAATTTTTCACTCTAAAACATTATTTTCTGTAAGTAAAGCTTACAAATTTAATTTTTCAATTGTTTACTTGATACATTTAATATTCGAAATATTCGTGTAAAAAGAAATCGCGTAAAAAAGTACCATGAAATTCGCTTGGATTAATTGAAACATTTAATTTCTGTAGTTTGCCAGCACCTCATCTTCATACATATACTCGTATGTTATCTCATAGAAGTTGGTTTTGTCACTATCTTTGAATTATACTATTATTAATATAACTAAAGAAAAGGCAATGACGATCCGTTCATTCGTATAGTAATAGACATTAACATTTATAGTGGATTACATTAATATTGAATTATACATACTTATACTATACTTAGAGTTTCTTTATTTAATTACTTCTTTAGAATGTTACTTAGGTGGTGTCGTGTGAATTATACTAGTAGAAATCCTTCACCTTACAACCTTTTCCAAATCTAACTCAACTCAACGAACTCCGGAAAACGGACCCCAGGTTTGTAAAAACTCCCCAGGTTTGTAATAATTAGTGTCTTGTGCGTTTTCGTCAAGTCTAGTCAGAGTTGCAGTTCAGTCAATCCTACATATATACATACATATACGAAAAAGATTTTCATTTATATATACGATTATAAATAACAGCGTTTATAGACAAAGTGTAATAAATATTAATTTGTGATGCGATGATTGCTTGGCTTATATTTTATTGGTGGCTTATATTTTACTATACAATTTAGAGATGTTGAGTAATGATTTTATTGCTGTTAATCGGATAGTAGGGTGGTAGGATCGCTCAGGTGAGATAAAGAGTCATTGTTAGAAAATATTTTAAGGCGATTATTATGGAAAGCTGGACAATTTAGGAGAAGATGAGAGGGGCTAAAAGTGTTGTTATTGCAGAATTCGCAGTAAGGAGAAAGAGTTGTGTCCATGAGATACTGTTGTGTGTAGCTTTTGTGTGCCGTACTCTGAGTCTGGTGAATTTTATTAGATTTCTTCTGTTTATTTTCGGTTGGTTAATTTATTGCGCAGTGATTATATGCTGAGGTAAGTCCAGGGTTAATCTTTTTATGCTAAGGATAGAGAAGAGAATTGTAGAAGAGTTAATATGATTATTGATATCTTTTGAAATGAGGTTTGAAGTTGAAAACAATTTGCATTTTATTATTTATATTCTATTATAGTATACTATTTCTATTCTATTATAGTATAGTATTTCTATTCTATTGTATATCTATGGAATTCTATCACACTTTTAAAAATAAGTCTTTTGAAATCCTTTCCTTACATATCCTTTGTTACGTAACCCTGTTTGAGTGCATTTATTTATAGAATTTACTCAAAAATACACATCCACAACTTTGAAATTGATTTAATTCTTTGCAAAGTTTAGAATCAAAAATATTCTTTCACAGCTATGCATTTTCCGCCTTTTCCGCGATTTCTATGAGCTTTTAAGAGTTTAAAAGTACTTTCTTGCTTTTTTTTTTATTAAAACATTTCATTTAACCAAATGCCAAGGCAAAAAATTCGACAACGCATACCTTCCATAGGCTTCCAAAGCAGTCCAGCGCATTCTTTAAAAGCGCTCACAGAAATGCCAACAGCAACAACACGAATAGCGAAATCAGAGGAAAAGGAACAATAAATCAATGTAACTCACAGCTAGATTCCGCCAACGAATCAAACGTGGAAACAAACACCATGTGCAATTCACGCACGGGGTGCCTCCCGAAGCCAGCACACGGCGGAGCTGCGTGCATCTGGTAATCAACGCCAGCCGCACCGTCGCAGTCGTTGATGCTGCAAAATGCTGGGACTCCGCCTGTGCGAGGTTCTTTCTGAAATCATTTTCCCGACATTTTTTACACAACTTATTCATTGTTTTTCGGCAAGTAAATTGTTTGCCAATATTTATTTTATTTCTTGTTTCTGTGCTCACCGAAAAATCGCAAAGGAAATAAAAAACGAATTTCGTATCAACTGAAAAGGAAATCCAGTCATCCCAAATATCGTGTTCGTTTTTCGCTTTTGGCCATTTCAAGCCAACATTCGACTAACAGTAGTCCACATACGATGTATGTACCATTTGTGTGTATTTTAAATATACCAAATGTATTATGTGGATATTTTCAAAAGAATTTCTTATCGTTCTCGCCGAAATGCAACAAATGAAATTAAAATGCACCGAATCACCATAAAAATGTACGCCGAATAAAGACATTATGGACAGCAAAGGCGTAGCCAACGGCTTTGAAGGATTATATTATAGTAAACAATAATAAAAAGCAATACTCTCGGCAGTAAAGAATATATTTTGAATTGAGCACATCCATTTTTGCTTACATTGCATACGTTATTACAAGCTTGTGAGATGGAAAGTTATAAACATTTACAAAACTATTCAAGAAACTATATAAAACAACATATTATTTCTTTATTGCATTTTTATTATGGTTTTGAAATACGTTTAAGCGTAACACAAGACATTTCATACATGTCACTCTTATAATAGATTCATAAGTGATCATGATCCTACGATCGTTGGTTCAGCGTACTTCCAGGGGTACGCATGCCCCATTTAGAGACCTCTGAGACCACTTTAGATGCACATGTTTAGTGGCTCAGTGCTGGTGTAGCACCATTCTTTTAGTTAGCCTTCGGTAAACACATGGTACCAAGACATTATGCCAATTAAGTGCCAAGAATGGAGTCCATGCCGAAGTCTAGCTTTTCTGCGTGAACTATAAATAGCTCAAACAATTAGGGGAAATTTTGGATTTTCACTTTTATGGTTAACATTAGAAATGCTCGTCTAGAGTGCGTGCATTACTCTATACATACATATATTTTGTACGAAAACAATGCATAAATATATTTGAAATATTGCGAATCAATTTATAAATGTTATAAATGTTTTACTTTTGTTCATTACATCTAAATAAAAATAGTAATTGTAATTATTCTTACGTCAATAAAAGAAAATGTAAAATGCGATGAGTTTTTTATTATTTCAACTAAATACGTAAATATGTAGTGTACGAGTAGATTTCCTCATAAAAGCATATCTTACTCACTTCGTACAAAGCCAAAGCACTTAACAACGAAAACAAAATTATAAATGAGTGAAAGAATTTTCCATCACTCGCTGCTTTCACGAAATTACATACCATGTATGTTTCCCCTCACTCTCAGCCAACACTGCTACTTTATTAAACCATTTAATGATCATGTATTCTTACAAGGTATTATTTCTTTATGTATTCCAACATGGGGACTGCGTGAAGGCGGCCAAGCATTGCAGTCCAGTCACATGTGTGTGGCATGCACTGCGTCAAGTAACGAAAGCATGATGGCCACAATTGTTAATTGCTGCAAACGTTCATTCCATGTACATTTACATATATACGAGTATATGCAAGGTGAGAAGATAAAGTAAGATCACTTCTTGGATGGATCGCTACTTACTTCTACTCCTAGAATAGTATACACTTCACTTCATAATGTACACAGACCTTTGAACCTTCGGGCTTAGTGATGAAACTCCATTTTGTATACCATGTTTCTCGTTTTTTTCGTTTCATTCTGACTCAAATGAACTCTGCTTTTCTTACCTACCATCTTTTTTTCATACACGGCTTCATTTATCTGCAGTGAACAAAGCAATCTTTTGAAAGTCAGTTTTCTGTGCGGCGGACGGCGAAGTCTTTAAAACTGATTAAGTCGCAGTAGGAACACATGAAATTTACTTCATTTTGTTGTACACTTCTTGTATATTATATGGTTGGATTTTATAGTATGAGATCATCGGTTCCTCCAGAGAACCGTCCCATGAGGAAATTTTCAGACTACGTGGTCGAAGCGCGTCATGACTTGAGTACTGCTGATAGAATTTATAATGCACAAGCATTTATGAGTGCGACATAAAACAACCATTTATCAAAATATTTATACTCGTCTATTAAAATAAAATTATTGTGTTGTGTTGTGTCAATGTGTGAAAATCATTGCGTTTAATCTTAGGACAACTCGCATCAAGAATAGAAAAACAACAGTAACAATAAAAACAAAACAATAGTGCTTCATAAAAACAAAGAACGCATTACACATGCGATTACTTGCTTATGTAGAGTAACCTAACTTCAATTCATGTCTTCCGAAACGTATGTGTTCCACATTTTCTCTGCGAGGTGTTCAATGCACACACGCACTGTAATAAAAAAGAAGAAATCTTTTCGAGAGGGGAAGGTTGATTGTTGATCGTTCTCGTGAAACAGGGTGTTTTAGAGAAAAGTATTTATAGGATAGATTTTGAAATGACAGCGTGCGACGTACTTTTCTACGACACGAAAATTCCATGGCGTCGTTTACGATGATAGTTCAAGAAATTAAGGTTTACGAAAGAGGCACATTTACATAGGAATATTACAGGACAATATTGAAGCCTCACCCTGTACGTTCTTAACAGACTATCTCAGGCTTCGCTACGCGAGCTACAGGGTTCAACTCGTTCTTAGGTAGTAGCATCGACACTGTTTCACATTAACGCAGGCACACAGGCACATTGTGTATCTTTCAATTTAACTTATCGCCGCACCATATCTTTCATTTAATTTGCTTTTATTAAGCCTGCGGTCTGATTAAGAGGAACGATCGTTAATTAATACACGTATAGAAGTAGCGTGTTCGAAAGCTAGGTCGAAACAAAATGGCGGCTACCATGTTGCTGGCATCATTTTCGATGCCTTTCGCATGCGTACAACAATGTAGCGAGTACTTGATACTGCTCAATCTATGAAATGTGCTGTTCAAACACCGCTGCTCCTCAACTTCAAATATAACCGCTTTCATGTTGAAATCGTTTCCGCAGGGCGAATTCGTTCGAATTCGAATCGTTTCCGCAGTGGCATTATAATTATGCCACTAGCGAGATAAAATACAAATATTCATCTACTATATTTTTAAAGTATTCCCTCATGCTCATAACAAATGCCCGTTTTCATTGTAGTTCCTGTGTTGGCATCCAGTTTGCATCATCATCAAATCACTCAAAAAACACCCAAAGCTGATGACGAGAGTTCGTCCGGACAGCCTGGATCCATGGGGGCGCCATCCATTGAAGCCGATTTCAGAGTGATCTGTCCGAAGTGCCACGTACGTCTAACGGGATTTCAGGTAAGTCAGACTTTAACACTATTTAGCAGAAAGCACATCACTGAAAAGATGCTGCATGGAGAATATTGTGAATCCCCGAAATTTCTAGTAAAAAACCACTATCTGCATTTTTCAATCGTTCTTCTCCAGAATTGGCGTGCTCACATCGAGTCCGAGCATCCAGATGAGAAACTCCTTCACTATGAGAGTCTGCTGCAATTTGGCGAAAGACACTATTGCCGCTATGATTATAATGAGTATGATTTAAGTGCAGCAACTTTGAATGATGTCAACGGCATTCAACAACTTAAAAATAATAATAATAACAACAACAATAATAATAAAACCCACAACAACAACAACAACAACAATAAACACCGTCTTCATCATGAACATCAGAACACAGCTGACATTATTGCCAGTGCGACACCGACTCCAAGTAGTTCCACCGCGGCTCCACCTCCGACTGATCTATGCACAGAAGCTTACGTCCAGCAGCAACTACGCCCTCACCCTCACCATCATCAACCGTTAACCATCGATTCGGCGCTCCAGCATCTGACGCATCCACACTTGAAGCAAAACCTACAAACAACAGCTGCTGCGCAATTCATGGCAGCTTTGGCTCAGAATATGCAGTCGGCCCAGAATAGTCCTGTGGTCGCTGCAGCAAGTACGTCATCCAAGGGATCCAGATCCTCCAACTCCTCGAGTTCCTCACCGACCAATCAATTGTTTCGCCTGACCAACGGTCACAATCACGTTCTGCATGCCGGTGCTAGCGCAAGCAGCAGTAGTTTATATGATTTGGAGGTGGCGCGCTCCAACTCCAGTCCGGGATCGGCACTCGGAGATACATTGTGTACATCTGCTTTAACTACATTCAGTGGTGGAGCCTATCAGTGCATGCACTGCTGTAAAGCATTCCATACGCGGGACAACCTGGAAAAGCACGAACTCATGCACTCGCCAAGTGCACAGGCCATTGGACAGGGTGGAGTAAACCAGGTAAGCGTACACTTATTACTAGATTCTAGATTCAGAATTTCAAGAATTTTCTTAACTTATTTACATTGCTACATAAAATACATGAATAAAATAAGTAAATGATTTGAAACTTTAAATCATTCTCCTGAAAAGTAAGCAGAACCGAGTTTTAGGCGTTTTTATACTAATTGTAAGCTCAGTTATATGGAAATGATGAGCTGTCATATTTTTATAAAACATACATATAGTAATTCCGCAATCTGAATTAACCAAGCATAACCATCTGAACTTTCAGACGTAAAAGAAAAACAAAGAAACTACTTTGTTCTTGTATTCTTTTGAGAAATCAGCGCTGAAAGTCTGTTTCTTTGATTTTAATGCTTTCTATATATGGTTATTAAAAGTTCTGGATGACATGAAATTTAGTAATGCACACATTTCTATGTGGAATTTCAACATAAGGCTACGGCAACCACATTCGTGGATCACTTAGTGTATCATGTTATAGTATGTAAGCGCACACTCACGAGCGCTCAGGGATGAATCACGTGCACTCGTTCGCGGACGTGTGCGTAAAAATATATGTATTTCTACCTCACAAGTCCGCCTATAGACAGTCGTGTTGACTTTTGTACTTTTCCATTCCACCTTTTCCCATGATTCTTTATTAGACTTTCAAGCTGCAAAATAGAAAAATTTGCAGTAATAAATCTTGTCCGTACAAATTTGCTAGGAAACAAAGGCAATGCTTACTGTTCAACTCTTTTAGATATTTATTGGGAAGTCTTGTTTTATGTATTAATGAGTATTCCGTATATTCATATATAGTGGAACCTCACCTTAACGACCATCTCACTTAGCGAGCATATCGCATAACGAGCAAAATAAATTTTCAAAAAATATGCTCCCATGCCGAGCGAAATTTCGAACACCGTCTTCACGTCACTGGTTTGTGCCGTTAGGCCTGAACTACATCAGCAGTGTTAATTACTCGTTGTTCATGCGTGTTCCGTTACTGTAACGTTTGATTCGACATATTTTGCACTTTTTGTGACTTTTAACTTTATTTGAGACTTTTGAAACAATGTTATGTTAAATATTTAACAATGTTAAATATTATACATATATTAAATAACATAACATAATATGGAAAGAATTATGCTCGTTAACCCAACTTCCACTGTGCTATACATATGATATTCAGGAAAACACTAAATAATATGGATATGCATGGTACTTACGTATATAGAATGTTTGCTGAAATGCTTTGCAATCGGTACAAAAGCGGACAACCACATAATTATTGGAAGAACGAAAATAAGGAGGTGTAACATTCCCCATTGCAACAATTACGATTTTTTTATTACAGTACAGCCGTTTACCGTATCTAGTATGTATTAACTTCTGACCCGTCCTATATTCCTGAACATCTAGTCGAGGGTATAAAAAACTTATCAGCGTCCCCCCACGTATCCTAGGCCCATGTGGATTTCGGCTGTTCCGAAATGAAGCCTCAATTTACTCCGTTTAGGAGGGAGAAGGAATCTTCTAAAACATTTCGATGTATTTTGCATTTTCTCGATCTCCAAATTATTGGCAGAATTTGAGTACCTCCTTACTATGGCATCCAAAGCTAAAAACTAGAAAAGGTAGTATAGAAAGTGGAAGCGCTGCACGCTGGCAAAGCAACGATCCAGATGTACTGCCGAAGTGGCCGCTGGTACGTTTCAAAGATTTCGAATATAGTTATGGCACAAAAATTCCTAGCATGTGTAGTTATATGCAAAAATGTACGACTATGTATATTGTTATCTTTAAGTCCGGTATTGTATTTGTAAACACAGCAAAAAACCTTCAGCTCCGTTAGATTGACACCCCAAAAAAATGCGCATTTACTCTTATCAGAAAACCGAAGAAAGTGTATTAAAACAACAACAACGCCGTCATAATAAAAATGAGATAAGAGCAAAAATAACAATGGGCTAAAAGCGTAGGCGTACACAAGTTGAGAGCGTAGACGAAGTGCTATCAAGGGACTGAAACCAGCCCACGGCGACAGTAGGTTGAAACATGTATAGATGTCATTCCAAAGGAGGCCGTCCTCATATATACAAGCCGGTGGTTGTCAACGCCGTCAAATCTCGATTCTATTAAAGGTGTTTGAAGTCGGTTTGTCGAGAAATGCACCGGGAAAAAAAGCGTACGATAAGATTCTCGGATGATGCATTGCATTAAAGGACCTTGTATCGACCTATAATGGCACAGGGGAAATGGCACAAAAAGAAGATAAAAAATGTGTACTGCATCAACACTCTTTATTTAGTATTTTACTTTTCCGAAAAATTATGTGGAAAGAAATTGTCGAACAGCCGACAATATTTCCTACTTTTTTAGTTAAGCTATTAAAAGCCTGCCTTCTAATAGCCAATCATTGCTGTCCATTTCCGTCAGTGGGTATTAAAACTGTGGCAATCTCAAGTAGCCGTCTGCCGTTAACTGTGAGTAGGCGAGTATGTATGCGTGTGTGAGCACGTTTTCATACTATTTTTATTAGTTTTCTATCTCCGACCCTCATGTGGACTCGCGCTGGACTCTCGCTGGACTTTTCTAATAAATTCATATCAATGTTTGCAACTTTTCTTTATTATCATAAAAAACCATAGTACCAAGTAGATCGAGGCAGTGATTGTTACCTTAAGCATGTTATTATTGCACTCACACACTTTCATTCCGAACACCCTGCTGCTGCTGCTCTGTTTGTTTATAAATACATGACCGGCTGTGAATGGCTTCTATATGAACGCTCGTCGTCTCTGCGGCGCGTCCTCCATCCGAGGCTTGACCAACAACATAAATAAAGCAGCAGAGCAGTTAAAAATATATGAAACTGACGTAAGCACCGTGGCAAGCAACAACAATATTTGTCTGAACGTTGTATGTACTTATATTCTTCTTCCACTCCACGGTGTTGAACTGCAAAAATCTAATATTGCAATATATTTCATCTTCACTGTTCAATCTGTTTTTTCTTAAAGGTTTTACTAAGCTTTGCGTATTCGTTTTGAGGGTAGCTAAAAGCAACCTTTTCCCGAGAGGTAGTTAAATTTTATATTTCTCATATGAGCAATTTGTGGTTTTTACATACAATTCTCAGTTCACTTACAATGTATATTCTCTTCCTTTTACTATCTGCATTTGATGTTGAGGATGAAATATGAAATCACAAAGGAAGCAACATTTTAGAAACTTTTTCAATTAAAATACGTACATGAATTTTTTTATTTATATATTTATTAAAAGACAAATGTTTAATAATCGATGGTATTAAATGGATAATAGAAGATAATAGATAGGGTTGACTGTGCTCTACCACCGCTCTACTCCCTTGAATCTAACCGCCAAAAATTCGTAGGGGCGTGGCTTTTGTTTAGGAGTTGTGGGCCTTTCAATGTCAAACATTTCAGCTTTTGGAGGAGCGATATCTTCTAAAGTATGGCAGATACAGGTGTAAATTTTTTTTCATTTTTCCATATTTACGCAGATAATTTAATTGTAGGAAACAATTTCTTCGCTACCCCAAAAATTGGTTACTGATACGCATGCACTCACGTCGGTGACAGCCAGCTGAAAAAAGTAGATGCTCGCATGCCCTCTGCCCCAATGAAGGGGGCCCTCTGCCGTTGAAGATGACTCCGATGCTGTTGGCATCTGATGGGCAGCGAATTCATTGCTTCATCATTATCAACAGTAGCAACAAATATACGAGTACCACGTCTCCAGTTTAAAAGGTCAACACTTACATGCATATGACCATAGTTGTTCGCCAAATGGCTGCCCATAAATTATTGGTCAAGTTTTTTTTGTTTGTTTCCACTTTTGTGCTTGTTGTTGGTGCATACATATAAAAAAATATATAAATTATAACTGCAGCAATTAAATATTTGCTCAACTTTTTTATTTGCACTTTAAAAAGCTGTTCATTTTCATTGTGTTACCTCTGCGTGTTGATCATTAAATGCATGTGTGCGAGTGAGTGTGTGTGTGTGTGTGTGTGTGTGTGTAAGTGTGTGTGTGACTGAGTTTTTTGCACTTTCCATTGTACTGAAGGACTTTGTGGTAAGTACCCACAGCAGGAGGAGCACCGCCGACATTTCAAATTGAAAAATTGCATACACTTTAGGTAGCAAATAAATGAACACACACACACACACACACACACTCACTCGCACACACACTCTCGTACATTCTTTTGCATTGCATGCAGCTGGAATGTAGTACTTCGAACTTTGAGCTGGGTACGTGTGAGGGACGGTTATAAATTCGGATCTGCTTCACCCGAAAAAACACGCACACAAATCCATATACAGATGAAAAATCACTACAGTACGAGTAAAGTTAATAATGAATTGCAATTTATATTGCATAATATATGAGAAAAGTTATTTCCACAAACAATAAATGAAATTAAAATTGCGCGGTGAAGACATAATCGTAAGTCAATGTTTATGGTGACCACTTGACCACGTGAACAAAAACCATTAAAACTGAAATTGTAAACGCGTCCTGAATCACATCTTATCTTTATTCTTCGAACATCACCACTTTATATCTTGTTACCTATTTTTCACTTGATCAGGTAAATCGAAAGTTGAAATGTTCAGTCGATTTCAGATTACGGACAAAACAAGATTACAAGAAAACAAGATGATGAAGCCGTCACAAAACAGAAAAGTTTTATTTAACGAATGACTTTAATTTGATTTTATATACTCGTACATATACGTATGTATGAATGTATGAATGTATGTTTGTGTGTTCCAAAGGTACACGAAATGATTTCCTTTCAAAGCAATTCACGCATTTAAATTCTCAACTAGTAAAAATAATTTCTTGATTTCTATTGTTTAAAACCTTGTTATATGGTTGTGGAAACAAAAGCATACGTAAAACGCGATAAGCCTTGGGTTGGGTAAATTGGGTCGTTCGCTTTCCCTAGTATATGTACATGTTGTAAAAGTATTGGTTTACGTTATCTCATATTTACAATTAAAAGGTTTTTCGAATTAGTTATTTGGTTTTTATTTTATTTTTCTAATCCTATGTGCCATAAAAGCAAATATCTATTATTTTACACAAATCTATTGATTTTTAGCAACTAAAATGAAAAAACTAAATCACATTGATAGATTTCAGTTATCATGGATTTTTTTGTTGTCTATAACAAGATCCTTAAAACTTTTTCAGTTCAATTAAAGGATCATAAATCATCAATTGTATAATTTGTCAATCGATCATAATTATGTACTTTAAGTATGTATATCTAACAACAGGTTAAAGTGTTCATTTTGTGTAATATAAGCAACACTTTAAAAATATGGATTCAGTGTGCAGTCTTCAGCTCGACTCTAATAAAGATGGCGGTTGTTTAGCCAAACCAATTGAACACTTCAAAACCAACAAAAAACATTGAAAAGAACCGCAAAGTGATTCAATTGAACGCTTTTGTCCATTCGTCTGGCATTCCATCTGTCGTCAGAATTTGTGTCTGTCACATCGCTCAGTGCGTAAAAATTAAGGTGGGTACACAACACAATTGATAACATCCGGTCTATGAACAGCCAGCATACTTCGACTGTGCGTTTATGTTGCGAGCAAAATAAAGGAAGCACGCCTACTCTTGTGAAAGAATTTTTAAGGTCAAGAACCTGTTACTTAAATTCAAAACCATCTGCAAAGCAATGCGTTGAATTGAAGTGTGGAGCAACATCCTACTTTTAAAAAGAATTCATTTTTAAATGTTGCTACGATTGTTCCTAAAAATCCTTTGTCATTGCTTTTTTTTAGACTATTTTAAACGATTTAATGCGCAGTTAATAAACGCAGTCGGTGACTATGACTTTCATTACTGAATTGCTGATTTCTGTTATCACTGCTGCTATAATGTACCTCATTGAGCATGCTTACATGGTGTGGTCTATTTTTTGTTTGTGTACTCATTTTTTTATAGTGACGTTTTGTATGTTTATTTGTGTGCGAGTTTCAACAGGTTGCTGCGTGTAGATACTCGTATATCGTTCAGGAATTGATAGTGGTTTGTGGCAGCCAATCGGAGAAGCGTCCAACCAGGAAGGTTGGAAGTTTGAAGGTGTGCTAAAGAATTGAAGTCGTGCATTTAGTGAAGTCTTCTTCGAAGAGGGGTAAAGTTGGTTCCGAACAACGAAAGAGAGTCTGTTACGATAAGATTACTTTACTGAAGTAATTTATTGAAAGACAGATTATTTATTTATTGAAATGCAAATCCAGAAAGTATTCAATGCTCGATGAGTTTCCGTTTTAAAGTCATATCTTGCAATGCAATGAATAGATATCATATAATTACACACACTTTTGCATTACTGAATTCCATAAAAAATGAATTCAAGGCCACCACAAAAATAAAATATTGTTGGCAATACGAATTTAGGTTTTACCATAACCTTAATTAGAATCATCATTGGAAGTTTCTGAAAGATTTTGTTTTCTCTTTCTAGGGTTGCAAGATCTGCCACAAGACTTTCGCCAACGTTTATCGTCTGCAGCGTCACATGATCAGCCACGACGAGTCTGTGCTGCTGCGTAAATTTAAATGCAACCAATGCGACAAGGCTTTTAAATTTAAACACCACCTGAAGGAGCACGTTCGCATTCATTCCGGTGAGAAGCCGTTCGGCTGTGATAATTGCGGCAAACGCTTTTCACATTCCGGCTCCTTCTCGTCGCACATGACGTCAAAGAAATGCATTAGCATCGGCCTAAAGCTGAACAGCAGTCGTGCCATGCTGAAGGCATTGGAAAAAAGCGGCTCGACTCCGTACAGCAACAACACGAATCAGTCCAGCGGCAAACGTAACGGCAAGCTATGCAACAAACGTTCCGGCAGCAATACTTCTAGTGTACCCAGTGCGGTGACTTTGACGCCGAGTGCTCTCAATCCGATGAACTACTTTGCAAATGATTCGAGCTCCATGTGTAGTGCAACGAATGTTGCGGCTGCGCCCTTCTATCAGAGCCTGCTGCCCAAATACACTGACTACAACAACACCGTTAACGCTACACTATTGGCTACACTTCAGAATCCTTTTTACAGTATGGCGCTAGATCCACGCATACATCCGTACAGTATACAGCGCCTGCTGGAGTTGACTGCTTCCGGGCAGCACCAGCCGCAAATTAAACAGCAACAACTCGAGGAATGTGTAGAAAATCTGAGCGAAGAGGTGGCAAATCCAGATGATTCTAAATCGCTAATGGATTTGGAGGAAAACGACTCAAAAGAAGAGCAGAAACATACAACAACACCGAACGATAACCTTGAATCCTCGCTACAGTCGACCTACAGAAGTGCTGAATGCGTGGATGGTACAGATACAGGAGGAACTGAAGAGACTTCCACACGCAACCATCCTGCCTTAGTTGAAAATCGTAATGATTCGGAAATCGAAAAATTAAATAACAGCGAGAAGGCGTCGAGTGCAGGTTCTACTAGTTTACGTATTTCAGACATCAAAGAGGAGCTTATATCGAGCACATCGATGCAGGACGATTATGGCGACGAGGAGGCGTCATCATTGACTTCACTGAAATTGGAAATCGATAACAACTGTCACAACTATGAAAAGGAAGAACAACGAAGTTCGAAACAGGAAACCTCAAACGCAGAAATCCATCGAGAAGAACTCATGGATTCGGATTCAGAATGCAGTCGTTGCAGTAAGCCGTTTAGCCATCCCAGCGAACTGGTGCAACACGAAAAAGTATTACGTGGCCTTATTAAGCAGGAATTAGAGCAGAACTACCACAAGCAACAACACGAACTGTCTATCAAAACGCCGTCATCTTCGTTTCTGCACGATGAGAATGCCGACGAGGACCACGACTCCGCGAAGAACGAAAGCAGTAGCGAGAACGGCGAACGAAAGGTGAGAGTGCGCACTGCCATTGCAGAGGAACAGCAGAATTTGTTAAAGCAACACTACGCCATTAACGCACGTCCGAATCGCGACGAATTTCGCATGATAGCAAATCAGCTGCAACTTGACGCACGTGTCGTTCAGGTCTGGTTTCAAAATAATCGATCACGAGAACGCAAACTGCAATGCTGCACTATGAATAACAATAGTATGAATAGAAAATTGCCATCCCCATCAGTGCCACAGTCTTCGGCTTTAGGCTTTATCGCACAGCCAGATAGCTCGTCCTTTACAGTGGAAGATCAGCCTCTTGATCTGTCGGTCAAGAAATATGCCAGCTCACCTGTTTGTAGCAATTCAACCTCGCCACTTTATGGACTCACTCCTCAACAGGCCGTTGACTGTGTTGATCTCAACGAAGCCGTCAACCTGAGCTGTGGAATAGTATCGCCATCCTCGTTTTCGCCCCAATCGGACGCCTCATCTGCGCGGCCTTCCTTAATCAAACACCAAGCAGTCTCCGCTTCAGCTCTCTACCTGGGCGAAGATTCTCCTACACTACACTTTCACCAGATTCCCTCACATAATGCGGCACTAGCACAACACATGACTGCGTCTCGAAATGACAGCGGTTTTACGGCTATATCCCTGGCCGTTGCTACTGCTGGTAAGCTTTCTCCATACATCTTGCCCAATGCAGACTCACATCGCAGCCTCCTGCCGATGGATGCATTCTTTCATATGAATGCGGATTATGCTGATAAAAACGAGTACGAGTCGGCTTTTTCGCAGGAAGACGAAAGCAAATGCTCGTCGTCGTTGACAAATAAACCGAAACGCGTTAAAGCCGAGACGCATGGTCATGCTGGAGATCCGGATTTGCCATTCATTTGCGATCAGTGCGACAAGGCGTTCGCTAAACAGAGCTCCCTCGCTCGTCATAAATACGAACACTCAGGTAAGACAGTTACAAAGTCGTTCATGTTCATTTTTTCTCACTAAAACTGTTGTTGTTTCCTTCAGGTCAGCGGCCATACCAGTGTGTCGACTGCACGAAAGCTTTCAAGCACAAACACCACCTCACGGAACACAAGCGACTGCACAGCGGCGAGAAGCCATTCCAGTGTTCAAAGTGTCTCAAACGCTTCTCACATTCCGGCTCTTACAGCCAGCACATGAACCACCGCTACTCGTACTGCAAACCTTACAGGGAATAGGAAAGCGACACTTCAGAAATCAGCACCTCCACCACTAGGAAAACAGCAAGACGTGCCCTCCGTGGTACTAGTAACAAAGCTACTACGAGTTCAGATCTGTTGAATATTACTGAGCTTCGAGAGCAGTTCGCCGTAAGTGCCGTTACATCAGATTACAGTATCAGTAGCTATCACGATCAATTTCGTCAACATCAACATTTTCAAAGGCAGATTCAACATTTAAAACTAGTCCCCTGCTGGCCTAACACGCACCCATCGTTTACGCCTCTCCAGCAGTCTCCAAAACGTGCTCCGCCATCACTACCACTCAGTCCACGTACTGATTCAATGCAGACGATGCTGGTTAATGGTTCAGTGCACTATCAACATCGTCACCAGCCGCTAGCTCCTCCTCCACCTCCACCACCACCACCACCGCCAATTCAAATGTCACAACACCATCAATATCTACATACGCATCCATTCCAAACTTTCAGTAAAGTGTTGCTAAACTAGGCGATTCATTGTTGTTGTGCATCAAGCTTAGTCGAACATTCTAATGTGCTAAATTTCAATGCTGAAGCATCAAATTTATCGAAATAAATTAAAACTTAAAGCTGTACTTAAATTAAAGTAACATTCTACATGCATACATTAAGATATTACATACCGACAATAATGAGCAGTACTTTTGAATTAAGAAAATGTCCCTGAAGAAATTATTGTTAGCAGGAAAATGAATGTATAGAAAACCAAATCTCATAAAAAAAAATGTGTGATTTCGTTTTCTCAAGAAATTCAAAATAGTTTTCGAATCGTATACCTTTTATTTAAATATATTCCGCTATTCATTAAGAGTTAAAACATTTCTTTGATATGTATATCTGTTATAAATCTTAACATTTTTTTAATACATATAACACTGATCAATGCAATTAAAATGCCATTCATTTCACTTAATGAGAATTTTAGTTCTTAAAGTATTTTTTTAAATACAAATAAAGCACTTGCATATAATTTCAAGAAATTCATAGATGCATTACACTAAATATCCAACACATGGCATAGTATTAAGTCTGCCATAGCAATTCAGACATCACAAGTTTATGTCTCAAGTACAGGTTGCAGATTTAAAATAAGTCCCGTAATATAAAAAAACTGTTGCTACTTACGTAGAACTATTTAAAAAAAAAATAATAAAAAATTTTTTGGTTACGTTTCTGGACCACAGCTCATTCCAACGATACAAAAAGTTTGGACCATACGAGATTAACAAGACAATACATCAATACACACACACAAGTGCAGTAAATGAAAAGCATGTTAAAGAAATGAACGCTTAACTTTCGCAATTAAGTTTAAAAGGGAGGTTAACTATAAAATCTTTAAAAAGTAATATTAAAATATAAAAAGTATAACTACGTGATTTACATGAGCGGCAGATGAACATTTTTGAAAAATAACTTAACCTTCAATCGACTTCGAAAATTAGTACATAGTTTAAAAGTTTTAAATCAAAATATTTTTACACTTATCCTCAACAATATCAAAATAACTGTTGTAATATTTGTTAAAACGCCCACCGTGTAAACTGCTTATAAATACCTAAGAAAGTTAGTGTAACTTTACTACGTATTACAAAGTTTCTTTATCACTATACTATCTGCAGAAATATACATACATACATGTAAAAATTTCAAACTAAATGTACATTTATTTTCAAAATTAAAGATTATGCAGGCAAGCACTTATTTAACACCTCAAAAAAAGGTATAACGAAGAAATGTGTAACTAATATATTATTATGTAAAAGACACATTAGTGTAAAAATGTAATCTTAAACTAAAATATTTAACCAATTGTTTATATATAAAATTTTATATATAATAAAAACCAAGAACTACGTGACCATTCCGTTAAAATAAAATCACAAATGTTAAAATGCTCAAGTTTTCACACAACTTAGCGTACAATTTAGCGTAACAATTTACTTGGCGTTAAAATGCTACCGTTAAAAATTACAAAAATAGAAAAATAGTTAAGAAAACATATATACACGAAAAAAAAACGAAAAATATGTATTAATTTGGCCTTATTTAAATTATGAAATAATAAACTTTAAAATTATAGTACGTCTATAAACTAAGTAACTTTGAGCTACTGAGTTCTATTGTATGTCGGAAATGGAAGCTTATAAAGAAACAAAAAAGTTTCGTCAATATAAAGCAGATGTGGCAAATGTCAAGGATTAACTAAGCTAAACTCACATAAGAACAATAGGAATAAATATATTTTATATACATATATATATGTAATGTGTGTATGTATATAGAATATGTATGTATATTAATATATTTCATGGACAATAATTGTAAAAACAAAAGATATTAAGTTAACTAGCGAAATTTGTTCTAATTCAGTCTGTTAAATGTAAAAATGTGTGTAACCCTAAAAAAGCCTTTAGTTATGACATAACACAATATATATTTTGTTCCTCAGAGCCAGCAATTGAGAATTATCTAAACGACTGGATACAACAAAAGCACAACGAAAAAATAATAATATTAAAATAGACAGAGTTGCCATTAAAATCAGAATAACAATGAAAACTTACAGCAAAAAGGTTTCCAACACAACGAAAGCAATTTTTATGTTGTAACACATTTAAAACAAATTTTAAAAAAAGTCACACTGCATTTATTTAATTTATTATTTCACATTGTTCACTAAAGCAAAGATGTTTTAGTTTAAATTTTGAAAAATTGAATTTTTTCTATATTATTTTAATTTTTGGTGCAATTATAAATTTTGTACTTGGAAAAACATACACATACATGTACTGTACATACATTAGCTAGAAAATCCAAAGACAAAACTAATATTATATAAAACTAACCATCAACAAATAAGAAACAAAATTCAGCTTTAGAATTTTATTAATGAATTAAGAACGCTACTCTAAAATATTATAGTTTCTTTGTGATTTTAAAGGAAAGAAATGTTAAATTGTAAAGAATTAAATGAATTATTTTTAAACATCCAATTCTGCTTCGAAGAATTGTTTTAGGGCCTTACAACAACCAAATTATAGTTATAAAATAATTATATTAAATTGTTAAAGCAAACGATGTTTTATGTTTATTAAATGAATCTCTAAATAAGATGTATTTTTGCTCAATGAAATTTCTTTTTGCTATGCCAAAAATTAAAGTTAAACAGAAAAATTAGCAAGCTATTTTTAGTTTATCTCTGTATGTATTTTGCTAAACTGAAGTATATATTTTTTTATATTGATAATCATACATAATTATCAATTATGTTTTGAATATAAACATTGTTTTCGATATTATTTACTGTTTTAATTTATTTTTATTTACATTGTTTTTAAAAGTTATACAAATTCAACGAAAAAGTAATTAAAGTTTATTGAATATTGAAACAAGAGCGTTAAAATGTTACAATTATGTATGCAGATATCATATAATATACATGCATATATGTATGTATGTATGTATGATTGAGGTGTATAAAAGGATAAAACCTAAATCCTAAATTATGTGAAATGGTTTTAAATAAAAAAATTGTTTAAACCAATCTGTAAAACTAACATGATTGGCGATTAACGAGGCGACAAGCGCAATCAACGCGGTCTGATCTCTTTGAACGAAAAAAAAAACCCAATAATTGGTTGAAATTTGTTTAATTTAAGAGGATTTTTTCCCTGAGTGTACATACATACATATACATATATCGTATTTATTCACAGTTCATCAAACATTTTTATCTTAATAGCTTTATAAGTTACATACTTACAGAATAATGTAAAGAAAATTAAAGCAACCTTATACAAAAAAAAAATAATAAACAGTTTTTTTCAAAATTTCCATCGAATACTTCAAGTGTTAGATCAATATTTTTATTCATCCAGGAATATGTTTTTTATAAACAGTTGAACTAAAATCTAAAACGTCAGTCGAGTACGGCTGGAACTGCACGGAGCCCAACGATTTCAAAAGCTTTAGAAAAATTCAGCAAAGTTAGGAAAGAGTGTTTATCAGCATCAATATTCACTCTTAATTTTTCCGAGATGCGCAGTTATGCATCCCTTTGAGGTCTAAATCCGGAATGACTGGAGCACAATAGATTGTGTACAGATAGATAGATATTCGAGCATTTGAGGCAGGATTAATTTTTCAAGTATTTTATGCAAGTAAGAAAAAATGACTATCGGACGATAGCTGCTACTGCTACCATCGGAGTTTTTGGAAATAGAAATTATTTTGATATCTTTCCAATTAGTTGAAAAAACTGAAGTAGTTAGGATGGAGTTAAAAATATAAGTTAAGGATTAACAAGGAATTAAAAGCAGTAATATCTTTAAACATTTTGGACTGATACCATCCATTCCAGTCGCATTACATTTAATAGATTTTGATAGCAAGTACAACATCAACTTCATTAATATTTGAAAACGACAGGTATTTCGTGTTTGTATTTAACTCCACTGGGCCAACTAAAGGATAACTTCTTATTAGGTAAGATAAGGTAAATTTCAATAAAAATAAATTCAAGAGGACTAAAAATATCAGATTTATGAATAAGTTTGCTACGAAATTAGTTCCGAAAAAATATAACACCACCACCAACTCTATCTAAACGAAACATATTAAATCCATCCTAGTGGTAAAGTCTATTAGATATATCTGGATGCAGCCATGTCTCGGATATACAAATAACAGCGATACCAGAATCTAAAGGCTTTGATCATTTAAATGGCAGATTCCTAAGCCACATTTTTGCGCACTTAGAATTCACAACGTTGTGCAGGCCGCGTTGTGAGTGACAGACACCCAGTGGGAAGTTCTCCCTGCCTTCAACAGCAATCAGTAGTGATGCAGTGAGAAAAGAAACCTACCCAGAATCGACTCAGTTGAAATATATAGTAGAGCAACAGTTGTACACTCATAAAAAATAAAATTAAGGTAAGTAATTTGAAAAAATGGGAAGCAGAATAAGAAAAGAAAGAAAAAGTAAGTTAGATGCTTTACATTAATTAAAATATTAAATGCTAATATTCTAAAAAACTATATAAAAAAACTATTTAAAAACGAATATATCAATTATGTAGAAAAATAGCCCCGGGGAAAGGTTGTCAATATTTTTATTGTTTTATGTGAGAAAATAATTTTTGTTTGCGATACAATTCTTTTTTAAATATATAAAGAAAAAAGAAACCTTAAAATAAAATATCTTTTAATACATCTTAAACACTAATTATACATTGAATATGTGTATATATTTTTATTATTGAATTAAATTTGAAACAAAACTTACTAATAATACAAAAAACTATTATATTTAATGAAAATGATTTCAACATTTTATTAAAGTTATTTTAAGAATATCAATTTTTTTTGTATAATCGCATTTAGTCCCAAAATTTGATAGCACCATCCCATCCGGCCGTTACGACCTTGCTCGCTTCATGAGGATGCCAAAGCGCCGCAATACAAACTCCCTCGTGAGCTTGCCATTTTTTGTACATTTTCGTTGTTTTCCAGTCCCATATATAACATTTTCCATCACCATCGCCGGACACCAGGTAACTCATATCTGGCGAGAAATCCAAATTACAAGCGTAGCCAGAAACCATATGACCACTAAAGCTCTTTTTCCGATTTACTTTGAAGCGATTCATAGCAGAGAAAATTACTATTTTATTATCTAAAGATTGGCAAGCTAGCCACTTTCCATTCGGTGCTAATGTCACGGCGGGCATTGAGTGCATTGTTGGATCAGCAATGTACTTCATATCTACTGGGATATCCCATTCCCAGATGCGCATGGATTTATCATCGGATGTTGTAACAAAGCGGCGATTTTCATCGACGAATGTAATAGTGTTTACAGCGCCCAGGTGACGATCGTATTCCTGTACAATGTCACCACTGCGAATGTCCCACTTTAAGGATATATTATAGTTTTATAAATTATAAACGCCATTTTAACTATATACTTACGCAAATAATTTTCTTGTCCGAGGTACCTGCTACGAAGAGGTGTTGTTTGTTGTTATCCGGATGGAATTTAACGCAAAATGGCATTTTACGTGCAGTGAACCGGGACACAACATCGCCGGTTTCTGCATCCCACAGTTTAATATAACGGTCATATGAAGCCGAAATAAATTGCGTGCCTTTGTTATTCCAACCGATGTCCTTGATAGCCTGTCGGTGCCCAGCAAAAGTGCGAATACAACGACGCTCTCCGTACACTTCCCAAAGCTTTACACGGCAATCCATCGAACCAGACAGTAGTAGATGAGCAGTTTTAGGAAACCATCGGATAGATGAAATGCCTTTGGTGTGCCCCGTCCATGTGTGAATGTGTGCTTTGGGCAGAAAACACTTGGGTGGCGGAGCATTTGAACGCAGGTTTGTACCGATGTCGTGAGGAGCGTGTAAGTACGAGCGTCCCTGATAGTCGAACGCGTCCTTAACTGTAACTGAAACAGTTAGTACAAGAAATTAAATTATTACATTTTTCACTTACTATGCAGTGTAGACTTTTCTTCCAGTGGTTTATCCTCTTGAATACGACTGCGCCTGTGTCGCTTTGCTAGAATCTCATCTAAGGCGGCTTTCTCTTCTTCATTTGGCTTTGCTATCACTTTTTCATTATCGAATTTGCCCCATGGTCCCACGAAACCTTCGATATCATCAGGCTTGTCGTTTTTTTCCTGTTTTCGTTTCTTTTTAGACGTTTTTGCAGACTCAAATACAGTTTTACCCTCTTCATCGTAGGCAGATTGTAAATCACCCACAAAGGCTTGACAATCTGTGAGGTTGTCAACGGACGGATCCAACGCGTATCCGTAGGTGTGAAAAGTCCGCCGTTGGTTCTCAAATTGAAATGCGTTGATGTGCGCACTTTCTACGTAGCCGGCCAATGTGTTGCGTGGTGCACGCATTTGTTCGGTGAGGTTATTATTTTCCGGTCCCTTGACCGGAGCATAGAGTTCTTCGTACCTTGGGTTATATTCAACTTCTTTTAGAGTAGGGTCCAAAGAACGTTGAACCATTGTCGCACCGATGGGCACCACTTCAGGTGCTGCGCACACGGACAACGTTTTTGCAATCGATAGATCGGGATCTACTTTGAATTTGATATAATCTAATGATGTTGTTGTCCTACTTTCCTCCGTATCTGTTTCCCCATCGGAGGAGCTCGCATAAGTTTGTAAATTTAACATTTAGTTTCTCCAAATATCCTTAATAAAAAATTAATTGTATATAAACGAGTTCCACGACATCTTTGCTAATAACAAGAATTAGTGGTTTACACTCATTGTAATTGTAATTTGAATTCAGTGCTGATATTTTTGAATACATCAAGTATGGCCCTAGGACATTTCAGACCAAGATTTCATAAACTGTACAAGATAGCTTCATATTATTGGTGTCTGTGGGAAGATATTCGATTTAGCTTTCATTTACTTAAAACAAATATTTTTTGAAAATAGTTGGCTTAACTTTACCGTTGTGAAATTACTCCAATTGTGTTGTTGTTTAATTTTTATGCCGATTACTACAACAGGAACAACTGTTATTGCTCTCTTATAATTATCGAGTTATAGTCCGTCGAGAAAATTTGGAACAACTTTGGTTTTGGGGGTAAGAAGGAGTTTTGATCACCTATTTTTAACCGTTACTTTGAACCGTTATTCTCGGAAATAGCCCCCCATTTTATTGGGCGAGGCTATCGTTTAGAATTTATAATCGGTTGAAGTTCACCTCAATATTTGAAAGCACATGAGATACATGCGAGGTGTCGTTGGGAAAGCATTTTTATTGCCTTCATCTTTGCCATACGTCGTTTTAGCTGTAATTGTAGAGTTTAGAAGTTATGAGTACTTTTATGAAAATGTGGAGTTTTTCCATTGAAAGTTTTTCTCGGAAAAAAGGTACTCCAAAATGTGTATATCGCACTAGCCTTCTGTTCTACCTTTAAAATGGTATATAATATGTTCTACTTACTTTTTGTTTTAATAATGTAAAGGGATGTGAAGTCAAAATCGTTACCTTAATTTTTCGCTTCAATTTTAGTTACACTAGAAATATTTACTGTAGAAAATTTATATCCTTCATATATATATATGTCTACCACCACGCAGTAAAATAGTATTTTGGATGAATTATTGCCTTCCTTTCCTTGTGTATTGTGGCAAAGATGGCTTCACGTCGCGCCATAGAGCATTCATTGTATTTGTATGGGCACCACTCGTTGGATCTTTAAAATTCACCGAATGATAGATTTCAAAAAAAGAATTTAGTATTTACGTTTCAAAGAGCGTTTTCCCCTAAAGCACTGTACCGATTTTGAGAAAAAAAATAGGTGTAGAAAGCTAATAATATCTAGTAAAAAATAGGTGTAGAAAGCTAATAATATCTAGTTTCTTGTTCTCCGCAAAATTATGCGGGTTAATTACACATTTTACTTTATTAATAGGGGGAAAAGAGTACTAAAAATATTAAAATCTCGTTTTCTCCAAAACATAAACATAACATACATTGAGAGAGAAAAATCGCTATTGTTTGCGACGTCGGATCGTTGCGTTGTGGTTACACACTTAAACATAGTCGTAAGTAATGGTTTTTCTACAAAATTTTATTTTAAATAAATTAAAGGTATTTCAATTTCCTTTATAACGGTACCAATCCTACCCGGATATCTGAAATAGTTTCGGAGATGTAGTAATAAGAGTACAAAATTTACAATCGGAAATTATGTTGTTTTCTACGGTAATTACAATAACAACAAAGTTTTGTGCAACTCTTTTGGTTTCCGAATTATACCCCCTCGAGTCCTACAGCTCTCTTTTAGTTTCTATCTATAATCTATAGCTATATCTCTGGAAACAAAAGAGAGCTACAAGAAGTATCGTTGGTGTTGTAATTACAGTATAAAACAAAAAACAACAATAAAATTTTAGTGTGTCCACAACGGTAAAGTTATTCCAAAAAACGTAATATTTTTAATTATTTACTGTGGTACCTAAAAAAGTGCGTCGTGCGTTGCGTTACTGTCAAAATGAAATTGGAACACGCAGTCTTATGGAAGTGGCTGAAATAAGCAACGCACTGAACGAATTTCCAATTTTGCTGTCAGAACTGTCACTTTTTGTCAGAACATATTTTGACGCAACGCTGTTATTTCGGTTTAACACAGCGTCGTTTTTAAGTGCAGTGATAAAACGCAACGCAAGACGCACTTATTTAGGTACCACAGTTATTTTACCTATCGATAACCAGAATTTACATGTATACCTGCGATAAATTTGGTTTCGCCGAAGTATAAACTTTTTGGAGCGAAGTACAAATTTTTAGAACCAAAACATAAGTTCTTCTCCTCTCCTATATCCTCATCAATGATCTAAACAATGTAGAAGCATAATTAGACGGCGAAAATTTGCTAAGCTAGGGGACAAACTTCCTTTGCAATAATTTTTCAATGTGATGTATTGACTATTGAGGTAAAGGATCCAAACCATTATTTTACTTTGATGCAACTTCTATAAATTAATTTTATAATTTTTTCCTAAAGAAAGAAAAGTGTAAGCTTCAGTCACAGCTTCGGCAACATACAGGAGAACGTCAACATATAGTAAGACCATCAAATATGTCGAAGCCGTCATCAGACACTTTGGGACTTGGCTATCATATGCCATCAAGTGGCTTTTTGCTGCGAGTCCGAAATTCAATGACGCAATTTAGCGATCTTTTCAGCGAATTCAATAAGTATATAGCTCCAGCCTATCATCATGACCGCTGTGAACGCTCCGTTCATATGCGTCTATATTCAATGCATAAACGTGAACTTATGATGGTTTTTCTGGGCTTCTTAACATGTTTGGGGCTTAGCATAGTCATCGGTTTGGCTGGTCCACCAATAACAAATACTTGGGAAATAACGACCAGCCGCATTCTATCAAATACAACATTATCAAATAACAAAACAATTTTGGCCACGGGGCCATTCGTCTTGAAAACTCCAAAGATGACATCGTACGCGCAGCAATTATGGCTTATAGCAAAGATGGTGACAAACAATAACGATGGTTAGATACTCAAAAGTATTCAACTATACATTTACGTTTGACTATTTAAAATTTAGATGAAAAGTACGATAAGAGTTTCCGAATCAATGTGAATACAAAAGGCATCACCGAGCAGCATAAGACATCAAGCGTTCTAGAGGAGAATATCAATCGCAACCGTACACGTTATTTGAGCTGTGAACGCAACAACTGTGAAGAGTTTACGTTACTTCATTTAGGATTCTTAGACTACGTTAACTATATAATCACTGTGAGATTCTATGGATTGGAATTATTTCATCAAAAGTATAGCATTAGGAGTATTACGTTCTTTGTGAGTAAACGCCTATCTTTGTATATTATAATCTAATTTTTTAGGAAACTCTGAAAAGTAACAGGAAAGTTCTAAATGAAAATAACCGATGTCGTTATAAACGTTGTCGTTTTATAATCTCTTAAATGTTATTGCTATCTTTAATGAAGCTTACGAGTTTATCTAAAAAACTTAAACTTTAAATGCTTAAAATTTAAACTATTTCCATTTGTTATCATAGGTTTTAAAGGTTCAGAGGTTCCTCAAATTTGTAAACATGAAAATGTAAATCATCGATTATTTAAGATCATTTGAGACTTAATTGAATTTGATTTGATGATTTGACTTTTGGAATAATATAGAGTTCGAGCTATCACCTTCACGGTCAGCTGGCGCAATGTCAGTAGCTCCGTGCTGTTGAAATAAGGTGGTAAAATCGATATTGATCATACGAACATTCAAATAAAAATGTAAAATTCGTTACTAGTGATAAAATAGAAAGCAAATTGTTGCGATAATCTAGAATAATATTACGCGTTGTGCGTTAAATTTAATACCACCATTATTTAAAAGTAATTCTCGTTTTTTTTTTAAATGTATGCTTACATTAAATAGCACATATAAATACCATCTTCTTTTAAACTATATATCCTAATCTACAATTTTTTTTCAGTTCAAAACCTACAATCCGGAGTTTACACAAATCGAGATCTGGTTTCGTTTTATATTTCTCTTATTAACATTTATTGTTATTGTGAGTTATTAGCTTTTTGCTAATTTGAGTGTCATTAATTCATATGTATGTGGTTTGGTTTTCCTTCAGTGCTGGTACACGCACACCTTGCGCAAGTATCCAATATCCGATTGGTCTATTGAACAAAAGTGGATATCAGTTTTGCTGCCGTTGCTGTTGTTTTACGATAGTGGGTGTAAAAATGCAATTGTAAATTTAAATACTGATACCTTACTTCAACAGACCCACTTTTTCCCATGATGTTTCTTACGAACTCTTGGGTGCCAGGCATGGTGGATGCCGTTCTACAAGCCACATTCCTTTGTTCTTTGCTTATGTTTTGGCTTTGCATCTATCACGGATTGAGACAAACTGAACGTCGATTCATCCGCTTTTATTTTCCTAAAATCCTTATTGTACTGCCGGTATGGCTTTGCGCCATCCTATTGGCAACGTGGGAAAAATGTAATGAGTTAAGAGATCCAACATATAGTCATTTTGTGGATGTTAAAAATTATAATGTAAGTTTAAATGTATATCTGTACTAGAATTGTGTATTAAAACCGTATTTTTTCATTTTTTAAAAGGGTTTTAAAATATTTTTCTATATTGCGGGTTGCATGTATCTCTTATATTTATCGCTCTTAGTACTGCGAGCTTACACGGAATTGCGTTTGATGCCTTTTTTTGGTAAGTTTCAAAACTAATTGTGAATTACTGGTTTTTCTGTAATATCTTAAGTATACCGGCCGCTGTTATATTCCGCACCCGAAGAAAAAGATATATGTATACAAGGTGGTGCAGAAAACATCACTCTATTTGAAAACGCTACAACCTTTTTTGCGGTTAATATAATTGTTTTTTTTTTACATTTGACAAATACAGTTGCGCAATTTATTGCTTCAAAATAGAAAGGAACACCAGAACGAGGAAAATTGTTTCAATGTTTTTGTGGAATAATTCGTTAGTGGTTTTAACCGGACTGAAACTTTTATAACGTTTTTCAAAAAAATCATGTGGATAATTCTTATCAATGACTTTTAAAAATAAAAGTCATACCCATAACTCTCATTGAAGACTTTTATTTTTAAGTCATTGAAAAAAGTCTTAAATAAGATTTATGGATATGACCTTCATTTTAAAAGTCATCGAAAAAAGTTTTTCTTATGACTTCTTTGAAATAATAGTTATTTTCAAGCAGCAGTGTTTTTTTATTTCCACTCTCTAGTAGCTTCTTCCAAACCTAGCCATATTCATGCTTCTCCACACTTTTTAAAAGTAACTCTTAAAAAAAGTAACTCTTAATAACAGTTAAACTTTTAACTTATATTTTGAAAATGAAAGTTACCAAAAAAACTTTTAACTTTTACTTTCATAATAAAAGTTAAAAGTCTAAGTTTTTTGAGGAAGCTCATGGGAATAAGAATTATTTTCAGGCTCTGGGTATAACTCAACGTGAATTTCGGAACAAATATCCGACCGTACGGCGAATACTGCTCAAACAATGCGACGACTGGTAGCTCGATTTGAAAAGACCGAGGTCGGAAATCACCTGAACGGCTTCGAGCAAGCCGGTCGTCTGAGAACATCCAAGCTGTGAAGTATAGTGTTGAGGAGCCCTCAACATCGACACGAAAACCAATTGGCCGTTTCTCGTCAGTTCCTTCAAAGAATTTTAACCACAGTTTTGAAGATGTTTCCGTACAAAATGCAGACGATTCAACAGCTGGTGGAAGCTGAACGCCAAAACCGTGTGGGAACAGCCAGAAGTTGTTGCTGAATAATTAATTACAAAATGCATGTTTTTTTCGAGAAATTGATTATAAGCGGCTAGACTCATTTTCACCTCTCAACAAAAAAACACCGGGTTTTGAACATCCGACAATCCTCGTGACCTCCATGAGACACGATTCCATCCACAAAAAGTTAACATTTACGCGGTATTTACTCAGAATATGTCATTGGGCCATACTTTTTTTAAGACTATAATGGAAACGCGGTAACCGTTCGGTGAACAGTGCCGCAGCATTTGGAACGAGTTGTTAACTGTGAAACTGGATGATTTGGAATTGGTGGTTATGTGATTCCAGCAAGACGGTGCCACCGCCAACACCGCGCGTGACACCCTGGAATACTTTTCCAGGCCGTTTGATTTCTCGAGTTTTCATAATAAGAAATTTGCATCAACTCTGGTTGTGGCCAGCTATCGGTTATCATTTTCGAAACATTAAAAAATTAAATTTAATTCGTCAAATAAACATATGACGCCAAAAAATTTCATTTTTTAATTATTTTTGGAATTACATAAAAAAAATCAGATGATACATTTTGCGCCACCTTGTACAAGATACATTCCTTATTTGTTTGTAAATTAGAAGATACGTTACATCTTTTAGCTAATTTCAAATTTTATTATACTTCTAAATTCTGATTTTTCTGAATTGTTCAAAGATATGCGATTGAAATTCTTGACGTTGTTAATGCTGGTGGTTTTGTCGATTTCCATCACTGTTACAATGTTTCGATTTGGTTTTGGTATCTTGGAGGACAACTTTGTGGCTTCCCTAAATACAACGTATCGCAGTTCGGCACAGTTTATGTGCTTTTATGGCCTCCTCAATTTTTACCTCTACACTATGGCCTATGTGTACTCGCCAAATGCACGTTACTTACAAGGTAATCCAATTTCTAATAAAAATTATATAACAATTGCTTAGGAACTTGAATGTTTACATTTCTAAGATGAAAATGCTGTCACAAAAGATAACCCAGCTTTTTCAATGATCAACGATTCCGATGAAGAAGTTGTTTATGGCTCCGAGGACGAATCTAGGCGACCTTTAACGCTGAGTGGAAGAAATGATTATGACAGCGATTAGAAAATTGTAATTCATCGATATAAATAAAATATATAATGAAGATGTTATTTTCAACCATATATAAAGTTTAAGAAAATTTCAGCTTAAGTATGCTATTCCTTAATATGTTCTTAAACACCATTACATTAGTGTAATAAGTTCTTTATCCTATAAGTAGACAAGAATGTTTCAAACATCAGGATTCGGTGCGCTCGTAGTCAAGAGCCAGGTAAAAAAATATTGGATCGCTTTGTTAACTGTAAAATTGTTACAATTTCCGGTTTAAAAAAATCATTTTCGAGGTTTGTGAATCGATATGATCGAGAAGAGAATTTCGACGATCGCAATTGGAATGAATTTTGAGTTTTCTATTTATATATTTACATACATACTTTGCACAATGCACGCACGATGATCCTGTTTTGGAAATATAGCGCAAAGTCGGCGGACCACTTCCATCTGTTTCAGAGTACTTAATATTGTTATACAATATATGCATAATGGACAGATCATTCAGCTTTTTTCAGATAGACGATGTTTCTCTCTCGATACAGGATGTTTGGAAATTAAATTTTGTCGTCATAGTTGACTCCGATATGCTGTTTTAGTATTTTAGAAAAGTTAAGAATGCCCTTGGACCGATTTTCCTAATTTGCAATACCAAATTGTTCTACACAAACGATGAGTGTTGTCGTTCAATCGTGATTTCAATGGTCAGACGAAAGGGTGGACGGATATCTCTAAATGGACTTGATGATGCTGAATCGGTTATTTTGAAAGTGCGGTAACTGTAGTATATAAATTAGTGCGTTGCGTTGCTGTCAAAATGAAATTTGAACACACAGTCTTATGGAAATGAGTGAAAAAAGAAACGCACTGACGGAGAGCATTCGGATTTCCAATTTTGGTATGCGCTACGAAGTAAAGTCTGCAGCAAAAGTTAGAAAAATGTGCGCGAGAATATGAAAAGAGTTTTTGTCAGAAATATATGTTGACGTAACACAGCAATTTCGGTTTAGCGCAGCTACATTTGGAAGAAGCACTGATCAAACCAACGCTAGAGTTGTGTAATTCCGGACATGTATAGTTCCCGGACATGTCTCCGCACTCGCACACTTCGGCCTAGGTGAAATCGCCAAAGGCCAGATTAGAGATCTTACCACGTTCTGCCCTCCCACTGCGGCCAGTGGTGGTTATTCGGGGTGGATTCCCTACCCAGTTACGGAATCGCCGGCGGCCATGCTGGTCCTTATAAGTAGGCAGAACCGCTTACTAGGGGCACAGGTCTGGGAGATCGTCTCGTCCAATGTCCCGAAGAACGGAGGAAGGAAATTCTGGCTAGCCATCAAATTGTGGATCACTAAGGGTCCGAGAGTCGACTGATGGAGGGGTGGAAGGGGCAGGTAGAACAAACCCGAATGAAGGTGGTGCAAATTAATTTGCATCATTGCAAGGCACATCGGTTGACTTTCTCCTGGTCATTGAGAAGGAGGGTATTGACGTAGTCCTAGTACAGGAACCCTGGGTGAAGGGTGACAGGGTTGCAGGACTAGTTTCAGGCCGATTCCAACTGTTTGTAACAAACACCACAATGAAGGTAATAACATGTACATATGTATATTGGTAAGAAAAAACATTAACGCCTTTCTTTTTCCACATTACAGCTCGCCTGATTTTACAACGGTAGTATGCGAGACTCAGCAAGATGGTTCGTTCCTGCTCTCGTCCGCATACTTCCCATACGAAGAACAGGAGCCCCCATCGCATCAAGTCCGTGAACTGATAAACCTTGCCAACAAGAGCAAGTTGAGGTTGGTTATGGGATGCGATGCGAACGGCCATCATACTCAGACATTAGCAAAAGGGTGAATCAATCTTTTAATTTATAGTAAACTATGATCTTGTATATAATAGGGGGTCCATACTCACATTTCGCAACAAGGACACGTCAGAGGTGATAGACATAACCCTGAAGAACGATCGGGAAACTACCATCGAGGGTTGGAGAGTATCCACTGAATGCTCTCTCTGATCATTACGGGATACTCTTCAACATAAAGACTAGGAAACCACCAAAGAACCACCATTTCGGAACCCTGAGATAGCTAACTGGGAAAAGTTCTCAGGTTTAATCCCTGGGTCACTGTCTAAGTGTCGCCTGTCACCCCAGGCGATAGGAACAAAAACACCGACCCCTATTCAGACTTTTCTCGGAAGGACTGCGCAGCGCCTTTAACTTCTCGTGTCCTGTTAGCCGTCCGTGCATAAAAGCCAATCCGGCCTGGTGGACCACAGAGTTCTCGGCGCTGAGGAAAACATCGAGATCGTTCTTCAACAGAGCAACCAACACCGGTAAGGACATAGACTGGGCTCTATACATAGCTGGACTCAGACCCTATAAAAGCAGAACCAGAGCGGTCAAGAGGGATTTCTGGAGGGCATACTGCGATTCAATAGGGCTAGCAAAATGCTAGCTCGAGAAAGGGCAATACCCAGCAGCATCCAGCGTATGAACGGCTCGTGGACTCAATGCAGCCTTGAAACTCTGGAAATCTTGTACAATACACACTTCCCAGGTTGTACCGACTGCGCTACGGATGTGCCATCAGCAATCCTGATAGTGGTCGACAACGACACAGATAACGGGTCACACGGAATAGTAGCGACATAGTGAATGCAGAAAGGGTCTCGTGGGCGGTCGACTCCTTCTAGCCCTACAAACCTGCGGGTCCAGATGGAATCATTCCGGACATGCTACAGAGATCCCTATCCACCATTTTACCTATGCTCATTGACATATTCAAAGAATGCCTACTGAAGAGGTACATCCCAATGGAGTTGAGGGAAGTCAGGGTTCTATTCCTCCCAAAGGCATGCAGACCCTCCCATAGCTCCGCTACTGACTTCGGGCCCATCTCCCTCTCATCATTCTTACTAAAGACTTTGGAGAGGCTGGTGGACCTGTTTATAAGAAACAGAATCACACACCGGCTGTGCTAGTCTCAACATGCCTATCTAAAGGGCAAGTCAGTTGAGAGCGCATTGCACTGTGTGGTTGGCACAATTGAGAGGTAAAAGAGTTTACTCTAGGGGCATTCCTTGACATAGAGGAGGAATTCAATAATGTCAACCCGAAAGCGATTAGTGAAGCGCTGAAGTACTTTGAAGAGCCCCGCACCATTAGTGACTAGATTGGTAACATATTGGAAAGCAGAATTATCAATGCAGCCATGGGTGGCTGCATTTGCAGCAACTGCCGCAAAAACCTCACACGCGGGACACCTCAGGGGGGAGTTCTCTCCCCTCTTGTGTGGCTCATAGTGGTAGACGAATTGCTAAGTGAATTGTCGCATTCACTGGGAAAAACTTCAAGGTGGGCAGACAAGAACGGCCTCGGCATTAATGCCTCAAGGACAGAGCTTGTCCTTTTCACCAGGAAGTATAAAATACCAGACTTTAGAAGAACAAGCCTGAAGGGCCATATTCTTCCTCTGTCTGGCAACTTAGCACCTTAGATACCTTAGCATAGTTCTGGACAGCAAGCTCTCCTGGAAGAAGAACATAGCGGAAAGGATGAAAAAATGACTGAACGCCCTATACACGTGTAAGAAGGCCATCGGAGGAAGCTGGGGCCTGCCACCGTATATTGCCCATTGGCGAAAGAGAGACTCATAGGTTACTACTTGCAGAAGGAAAAGAAATATGTAGTTAAATGAAATCTGATAAAATTTTGGATAATTACCCCATCTTTTAGTTGTTCATATGGAACTATCTTGTTATTTTCCGTTAGTAAAATCTCCAACTCCGTATTAAATGTACTTTTCGTTTGGAACTGTAGCAATCCATCTTGTAATTCTTGCGAGACGTTCTGACAATACTATTTTCTCATCAGTCTCTTGGTATACGCCTGCGACAGGAGGCCACAAAAGTTTCCAATCATTGCTAAGCGGATAAGAAACAACTACTAATATTGCTTTACGTTTCCATTACAATTAGCCATTATAAACAAAGAATTTACAGAATTTTGCGGAAAAAAACAACACTTGTAGTGATTTTTTACTCTGATCTGTTGATTTTATTATACAATTAATTAATCTCTTGGGACTCGTCGATCTTCATTATAAATGCAAGCTTTGCATTTAATTTTCTTCATTTTGTCATTGTGGTTTCAGTTGTTATTTTTTAGGGACCGTTGATATTTTGCCTACTAAAACTTCCAGCAACTTTACACGGTAGCAATGGATTGTTTGCACTGGACTGCTACCACCGATAATTTGTCATCACCTGAATATCAGCTTGTTAAAGAGTATTTTACACAGAGGCAGCAGTTGTTGCTCAAAAACCTAAATTGAAAGAAAGTCATCACAGGACTGAAACCCTTAACATCGTACGATGTCATCAAACAAACTTGGGCCGCTGTCTTCGACTTCCGCATCAATTGCTCTGTACTCGTTTTACCAAAAGTGGAAAATTCCTTACCACAATATGGCATTAACACTGCGGCATATTCAGAATTCCAAGGACTGACGCTAGCTGATCAGAATTTTAATAAACCAGTGGCTATAGATATCATCATTGTAGCCGATCTTTATGGGCTTCTACTTCGTAATGACATTAATCGAGCAACTATTAGCTCGGCCAAAGCACAAAGCGCCCATCTAGGCTGGGTCTTCTGTGGCCGCGTGGCCCAACACTCCACCATACAGCTGAAAACAACATGGTGCACAGCAACACTTACTGACATCAATAGTCTTATTCAACAATTGTGGAAGTTTAATGAGTCCGAAGAAGTGCACCACCCAAAAAATTACGCATGATAAAATTGGCTTGACTAGCACTCAAAAAATGACGGATTGATTGTAAGGCTTGATTCTGGGCGCTACCAGGTTCGATATCCTTTCAAAGAAAGCTATGATCCAACGATTCTGTCGGGTTCGAAAGCAACCTTTAAATTATATAATTGCCAGTCAAATTGCCAGTTCTACGTAGATAGTCAGTTTGTAAATATAACCACTGCGTCTCTCTTAACGATTGCCTCCATGTCGGGCCAAAGCTGCAGAATGAACTCTGCTCCATAATTCTAAACTCACGAAGTTACAGAGTCGCTTTTATAGCTGACAGAAAAATGCTATCGTCTAATTTTAATGGACCGCAAAAATTGCGAAATACAGCGGATTGTTTGGTGTATTAGCTATGTTATGCCGGCTATTTATTGGTTATTCGCTGTCACTTACGGCTTAAATTGTTCATTATTCATTCATTGTTCACTATTATAAAAGTGCTCCATACGCTGGCGTCGGATAAGCAGGGAAGTTTCCCCTTTGTAGCAGAAGTTCTCAAACAATCCTTTTATATGGACGAGTGCCTTCATGGAGCGGATACAGCTGGAGAAGCGATTGGCTTAATTCGTCAACTTCAAGAATTGTTGCATCCCGGTGGTTTCGTTCTGCAGAAGTGTAATTCTAATTCATGCACCAAATAAACGAGAATGATAACAAAATACCAAGTGGGAGTTGTTGCAATTTGAATCTTGATTGGGAAACTAAAGCTTTAGGATTATTTTGATTTCGTAAGCCAGATTACATCGAATTCAATACGAACGTAGCACCAGCCCTTACATCAATGACAAAAGGGCAGTAGCTTTTGGACGTCGCAAAAATATACGATCTACCAGGTCTACTCGTTCCAGTTATAGTTAAAGGAGAAGGTATATGTATGTCAACAAGTGTGGCTCACAGGTTTGAAACTTAGCAGCAGACAAACCAAAAAGTGTTATTTGGTTTAATTTTCAAAAATCAAGTCATGAGCTTTTAGGCTAGGGGTACGTGAAGGTAGGAAACAGATTTATAAGAAAGACAACAAACAACTATAAATCTATGTGTGTAAAACGCATGGGGTGTGAGGGAGCTGTCGCAATATCAGCATTGCACTCACTCACACGTGTAGCTGAGAAACCAAAGGCTTTGCTGCCGCTTGTTTTCGTTCCCTTTGTTTGGATCGCAGCAGCGGCCGCAGCCAGCGTCGATTTTCTCTCTCACCTTAAGTGCCGGCACAATCTCATGTTGTTTTCAACGTAGTTGAAGTTGAGTAGCTTGCGTTGAAATCTCTTTATAATATATAAGCATTAAACACAATCGGAGCAACTGGATACAAGATACATTTTTAGCTGTCAAATTTACATGGGCTCTTATGGAGATCGAGAAAAAAGTTTGATTTCCAGTTTGTTGCTCTAGTTTTCGTTCCATTTTGTATCTTGTCTCCGAGCTATTTCTAATTTTGACAGCAACAAAATCATTCTTGTTCTTCTTCGGTGTGTTTGTTTACATTCTGTCATGTAAAATTTGACAATTTTCATTGTGGGGGTGTCACACTAGGCATCTTAGTGCCAATTTATTTAAGTTAATATTTAACGAAATTTTTATTATTATTATTACAAGCAATTTATTTCTGAAATAGAAAATATACGGCTTTCCTATTTAAAAAAAATTACTCAAAATATTTATCAATTGCTAAAAGAAATGGAAAATCCTCTAAAAAAGTTTGCTGGAGAAAATGTAAAAAACAGTTGAAGGTTTTCTAAGGCGGCGCTTATAGCATTAAACACAATCGGAGCAACAGGATACAGCAACATTTCCAGGCAACAAGAAATTCCATGGCGTTAATTATAATGGCTGGGCAACTGTTGCTCAGCAACAAAAATTTCATATGTCAAATTCTTAATGGTGGTGTAACACTAGGCCACTTGAGGCTGTCTTAGAAAACCTTCAACTGTTTCTTACATTTTCTCCAGCATCCTTTTTTAGAGGATTTTCAATTTCTTTTAGCAATTGATAAATATTTTGAGTAATTTTTTTTAAATAGGAATTCCGTATATTTTCTATTTCAGAAATAAATTGCTTGAAATAATAATAATAAAAATTTCGTTAAATATTAACTTAAATAAATTGGCATTAAGATGCCTAGTGTAACACCCCTCACAATGCAAATTGTCAAATTTTACATGACACAATGTAAACAAACACACCGAAGAAGAACAAGAATGATTCTGTTGCTGCCAAAATTAGAAATTAGCCCGGAGAAAAGATACAAAATGGAAAGCAAACCAGAGCAACAAACTGGAAATCAAACTTTTTTCTCGATCTCCATAAGAGCCCATGTAAATTTGACAGCTAAAAATGTATCTTGTATGCTGTTGCTTCGATTGTGTTCAACGCTATACTCGTTGGTTAGAGTATCTGTACACTAGAAGCCAGCTTACCGTGCTAGTTGTAATACCATTAAGTTGACATTTCGATATAGCATTCTTTTTTCGAGAAACCGCTGCGCCAAACCACTAAAGTGAAATGAAGCCCATAATTTTAAAAAATATGAGAGAAATAAAAAATATGAAATGCCTCCATTGTGGAGTTATTAATCGTAATTTGTTTTGTCAAAAGGTGAACAACTATGCATTTGCACTAAAGAATTAGCACAATGACTATTTTATACCAAATAAATATGAGACATAAACAACAAATACTGTGAAAATATGGTATTATAAATTTATTATCATTATATGGAACTGGTAGTTATGTTTTATATATATTTTGCACATATAAAAAACATAATCTTTTTAATTATATGTTTTGACGTTTCCAAAAAGAACCCCAACAAAGAACCCTCAACAAGGCTTCAACATTTTTACGGCATTCTCTGACCTTAACGCCCGAAATTTTGTGTCCCTTGAAAGACAAAGTTGTGTAAACAGCGCCATAAAAATTGAAATTGAATAAAATGGTATTTTTGTATACGGCGAAGAATTGTTTATGAAATTATAGTACAATCGGAGTAAATCCGGTCGCTATTAATTCCACTTTAATTCTAGTGAATGTTTTGCATTTAATTTAGTAATTAACGCATTTCCTGGTTTCATATTGTCGTGTGGTACAGGTGGGTTTATTTGTATAATGAGCTTTTATTTTTTTATTCAAGTTGTACAGAAAAATTTTAAAAGTAATTTGGTCACTATTTGCTAAAATGTCTGTCGTGGTTTGATGCAGAACAAAATTATCTGTGAATGAAATCGGAACAGATTAAATTAATAACATCTAACGTATTAAAAGTTAGATGCAACGCTATCTAAAAAGTAATAATTCAGGAAACCAATTGCTTTCTTCGTATAGTGAATTAAGTATGTATGTATGTATTTCAAGAATTAATTTTAAAAAATTCCAACTGTTATTACATATACACAATCAATAGAAAACTGACAGCTAGTGAGTATTGCGGAATTGCATCAGCCACAGCAGCAAACAAATATACACGGGTACGTTTAACAACAGGTTGGTGGAAATTTTAAATTTGTTTTGGTTTTTGGCTTACAACTTTATAATGGAAATCATTTGAAAACGTAAACGAAAACAAAATTTACGTTTTTCATGCGTTTTGTTTTGTGGTTTTCATAATTTTTTGTTTGTTTGACAATTGAGCATAACAACCGATCTTCTGTTATGCAATACAATAAACACAAAAAACATTTGTTGTTGGTATTTTCACATGCTTTGCAGATTTTGTGTATACGCAGATCGAAAGTGTCCGTATCAAAAAAATACTTTACTGTACTATACAAACCTTATGAAGAATTTCGGGAACAGATTCACGACTTCCCGGTAATGCCAATCGTATTGTTGTTTTTGTTGTTGTTGTTGCTTGTGATGGAGACCCCAAAAACAACAAAACATCTTTCGTTCTCCCCTACTTTCTGATTTATAGCCCTTTGAAATTAGTGTCCCCATATCGTCTAAACTGTACAAGATATCCAGTATAGATATATACCGTTAGAAAGGTAAGTTAAATACCTTTCATTTATGTAAAGTAAGATTTTACCGAAAAATGCATACTTTTGGAAACGTAATTTTAATGTTTTTAGTACTCTTTCGGCTCCAATAATTAAGTAAGGCATATAACTTACCCATATAATTTTGCGGAAAAATCGCGCGATTTTTCATAACAATTTTTCATTTTCTTAGTTTTTTCCTAAAATCCTGCACCGATTACGACGAAACTAATAGCTGTGGAGAGCTAATGACCTCTAGTTTGTAAAAGCACTAAATTTACTTTAACGCACACCAAGAAACCATTTCTGTGCAGTTTTTTGTTGATATTAGGCTTAAAATTCGCGCAAATGTCCAACCTATCGATATAAAAAATATAAAGGGTAACGTTTCGGGTACATATTTTTACATACAGATATATAGCAGTTTTTTGTCTTTTTTCTTAAAAAAATGCTCTTTTAAAGTTACGATTTCAGCAAAAGGTTTTAACCTATTTTTCCGATTTCAAAGTAATATTAGCAAAAAATATGCGTGCATCCTTCCTCTTTAATTTAATCTTAGTTGTAATCGAATCGGTTACATATGTCATCTGTAGTAGCTCTTCAAGTGGAAGGACCTTAACGTAAAGTCGCCAAAAATTTCAAAAACGATTATCTCGAAAACGGATCGTTTAATTTTTTTTATTTCATTTTTGGAATCAGCGGACCAAAATCCTTTCGAATATGTTGTCAACCAGCCCGTTACAAAAAAAAATGTTAATTTGTAGGCTACTGTAATCACTTTAATGTACATATACAGTATTGTGCATAACCCAAGCAACATTTCCTGTGACAGTTAAAAGAGTTCCATAACATTATTAACCATTAAGTTATAGCAAAGAAAATTACATTTATTTACTTCTTAATATGTCTTTATTATATATCCAAAACAACAAGAAATTTTCTTTCCAATAACGGTAAATATCAAAAGAAAATCAAAGATAACTAAAAATATCATGTGCAAAACCTAAGCAACTTAATCTAATATTTAGTATAATAGCCATTATTTTTTATACAGCTAAACAAATTCGATGTATTGACTCAATTAGCTTTGTAATGCTGCTGTTTGGGATGTTTCCCCCTTCTTCCTTTACTGCAGTCACCAAATCCTTCTTATTTTTTAAGCGCCTAGTACCTACGCAACGTTTTAGTATTGAAAATAGGTTTCCGATCGGATTTAGATCGGTTGACTGCGCCGGTCAGCAAGCACCATTACCTCTTTAGAATTACAAGAGTCCTTAACATAATTTGCGGTATGTTTTGGGTAGCTGTCGTGTTGAAATTGCCATTTCAGTGGCATCTCCTATTCGATATGTCTGTGAAAATCGATCCACCACGCCTTCTATTCGATAGATAGGAAAAATCCCACTACCAGGAAAGCTTGCCCACATCATTGCACATCTTCGTCCATGCTTAACTTTCCGCTTACAGTACAGTGAATTCAATCACGGATGGTTACATAATTTCAACAAACTTATTTTAACTGCCCTATAAACAAACCTCTTTTGAAGATGCTTTTTTTAATCATAGGCTCCTTTGAATCTGAATAACTTCTCAGATCAGCTTCAATAGCGTGCCTACGTATGGTACTGAGGAAAAAAAATGGATTCTTTTTGATTAAAATACAGATTTCTCGATCATCTCGAACATTATTTATAGGGCAGTTAAAATAAGTTTGTTGAAATTATGTAACCATCCGTAATTGAATCCACTGTACTGTAAGCGGAAAGTTAAGCATGGACGAAGATGTGCAATGATGTGGGCAAGCTTTCCTGGTAGTGGGATTTTTCTTATCTATCGAATAGAAGGCGTGGTGGATCGATTTTCACAGACATATCGAATAGGAGATGCCACTGAAATGGCAATTTCAACACGACAGCTACCAAAAACATACCGCAAATTATGTTAAGGACTCTTGTAATTCTAAAGAGGTAATGGTGCTTGCTGACCGGCGCAATCAACCGATCTAAATCCGATCGGAAACCTATTTTCAATACTAAAACGTTGCGTAGGTACTAGGCGCTTAAAAAATAAGAAGGATTTGGTGACTGCAGTAAAGGAAGAAGGGGGAAACATCCCAAACAGCAGCATTACAAAGCTAATTGAGTCAATACATCGAATTTATTTAGCTGTATAAAAAATAATGGCTATTATACTAAATATTAGATTAAGTTGCTTAGGTTTTGCACATGATATTTTTAGTTATTTTTGGTTTTCTTTTCATATTTACCGTTATTGGAGAGAAAATTTGTTGTTGTTTTGGATATATAATAAACACATATTAAAAAGTAAATAAATGTAATTTTCTTTGTTATAACTTAATGGTTAATAATGTTATGGAACTCTTTAAACTGTCACAGGAAATGTTGCTTGGGTTATGCACAATACTGTAGTCCTATAATTAGATAAATAAATAATTGCGTGGAGATGTTAGTGAAATTCGTAACACTTGTATTTAGTATTTTCATTTTAGACCCTAACATGGATATGCAGCTAGTGTGGGCTCGTGATCCAATCGAAGGGTATATCCAGTGCCACATAAGTGAAATTGGTTCCAAAGAATTCGAAGTCACACCCCTTGATAAAAAGTTCCAAAAACGCACTTGTCATGTCGATGATATATTTCCATCGTGCGATGATCCACAGGATCGTGATGATAATTGTAAGTATTAGCAGACTTCTAAAGTCCTATACTGTTAATCCGTAGCCGGTAGGGTACTAGTATAACTATAATATCTTGTTAATTGCAATAGTTGTTAAAAGTTCCATAACATTATTAACCATTAAGTTATAACAAAGAAAATTACATTTATTTACTTCTTAATACGTATTTATTATAATATATATCCAAAACAACAACCAATAACGGTAAATATTAAAAGAAAACCATACATAACTAAAAATATCATGTGCAAAACCTAAGCAATTTAATCTAATATTTAGTATAATAGCCATTATTTTTTATACAGCTAAACGAATCGAGGTATTGACTCAATTAGCTTTGTAATGCTGCTGTTCGGGATGTTTCCCCCTTCTTCCCTTACTACAGTCACTAAATCCTTTTTATTTTTTAAGCGCCTAGTACCTACGCAACGTTTTAGTATTGAAAATAGGTTTTAGATCGATTGACTGCGGTGGCCAGTAAGCACCCTCACCTATTTAGAGTTACAGGAGTCCTTAACATAATTTGCGGTATGTTTTGGGTCGATGTCGTGTTGAAATTGCCATTTCAGTGGCATCTCCTATTCCACATGTCTGTGAAAATCGATCCACCACGCCATCTATTCCATGGAAAGGACAAATCACATAAACAGAAAAGCTTGCCCAAATCATTGTACTTCTTCCTCCATGTCCGCTTATAGTACAGTGGATTCAATCGCGTTATATAATTCCAACAAAATTATTTTAACTGTCCTATAAACAAACCTCTTTTGAAGATGCTTTTTTTAAGCATAGGTTCCTTTGGTGCTGAATAACTTCTCAGATCAGCTTCAATAGCGCGCCTACGTATACTGAGAAAAAAAATTGGTTTCTTTTTGATTAAATTACAAATGTCTCGATCATCTCGAACATTATTTAACAATTGAACAATTTCGTTACTTTAACGAAAGCCATAACATAAGGTGAATACTTGACTGTTCGAAAAACATACATACCAATGTAGTTTCGAAACAGTACATGGACTTTAAGCAGTATATGGAGTTCATGACTGAATGACGGAATAAAATATTCCATACTATAGACAGTTCAAATTATTTATTCATATCGGTATGTTGGCGTAGCATAAAACTTAAAAACTTAGAAAAAGTAAATTTTTTAGTCATTTTGCTAAGATATGATAATTTTAGTTGTTCTAAGAGTCTGTAATGAATAAAAATGTGATCGATATGAAATTATTGTCAATAAATAAACAGAGTAACTATATATGGTACCTCGGTTTTGGGGACGTGAGGAACACGAAGTTCCTTTTACTGGCGTATTTTACGTAAATTTGCTTATGTACATTTTATTTCTTTTTTAAAAAAATGCCTTTTGAAAAATCTATTTCTAGGTGAATTAATGCTACTCAATGAAGCAACATTTTTGAATAATTTAAAAACACGGTACTACAAAGATAAAATTTATGTAAGGACATTTATTTTATCCACAAGAAACTTTATATAATAATTCTAATATTTTATGCAGACTTACGTTGCTAATGTTCTTATCGCTGTGAATCCGTATCGTGAACTAAATCTCTACTCGTCCGCTACTATTAAAAGCTACAACGGACGTTCCTTAGGTGAACTGCCACCCCACGTATTTGCTATAGGTAAGTTAAGTAATTTTTATTAAAAATATTAATTATATAATATAAATCCACTTCATTGAAGCTGATAAAGCTGTACGCGATATGCGGGTTTTGAAGTCATCGCAGTCTATAATTGTCAGCGGTGAATCCGGTGCTGGTAAAACGGAATCCACTAAGTATTTGCTAAAATATTTGTGTCACTCATATGATAGTGCGGGACCAATAGAGCAGAAAATTTTAGATGGTATTTTCCAATACACTATTTCAATTCAATGGTTTCGAAAGATTTATCGGTTTATCTACTATAGCTAATCCTGTATTAGAGGCCTTTGGAAATGCCAAGACCACACGCAACAATAATTCCTCTCGTTTTGGCAAGTTCATCGAGGTTCATTACGATCCCTTTTGTCAAGTAATTGGTGGCTATATATCGCATTATTTGTTGGAGAAGAGCCGCATTTGCAGTCAGAGTCTGGAAGAACGTAACTACCATGTTTTCTATATGTTGCTTGCTGGTTCTCCACAACGGTTACGAGACAAATTGTGCCTAGGCAACCCAGATGATTATCGCGTAAGTTTATTTATGTGTTTCATAGATTAACAGAATAAATGAAAATTATTATTATTAGATTATTGATTGTGAAATGAATGTAAGGCTGTAATTTATTAGTTAATGGAATCCTAAAATTTGTGTTGCACTGAAAATAATGCAATTCAATTTTCGTATTGGATCGGTACAGAAAGTTTTGCAAATTTTAAACTTGCAAACAATTATCCTTGGTTATTAAGTAGGCTTGGAATTTTTTTTTTAACGAGTAATATTTGCCGTTCACAAAACTATTTTAGTTTTCGCGACAGCAATATTACAAGCCAATAAAATGGGCTCCCAAGAAGAACCCCGTAAAAAAATGTCCATTTGGACTAATAATCCAAATATTATTTACAAAAAGTTGGCAAAACTCGCCAGATCAACACTACCGCTCAAAGGACCATTTTGCGGTTTCAAGAGAATCCCTCAGTTACGGATAAGCCAAGAAGTGGACGTCATAAAGGTTCAACGGACGCAAATCTAGACAAGAAAGTGGTATCCATAGTGAAGAAGAACCGTTCCATATCAACAAGAGATATTGCCAAAAGAGCAAGGATGTACACGTAATTCGAATCAAACAAAGAAATGGTATAAAAACTTACAAAAAGAAAAAAGTTCCAAAACGCAACGCAAAACAGAATGCAAAAAACATTCTTCTTGCACGGAAATTGTACGAAAAGCATCCATTAAAGTAATTGAAACAATTGCACAAACCTTGATGGAGGATCTTAAAAGAAAAGTTCGAGCATACAACAGCTCATAAAATGCCTTTATTTTTTCTAATATTGATACTGCAATAATATATTTACATAATTGGTAAAAACAGAAATTTGAATAAAGTAAAGAATACAACATACTGATAATTTTCAATTTTGCAAGACTTTCTGTACCTGTCCTTAGGCTAGAAGTATCATATTTGTGTCAAAAATTTTAAAATTAAAAACAAATATTTTAATTTAAAATTCGCAGTACCTTTCTGGTTGTACGCAATATTTTTCGAATGCAGAAACTGAAAAAATTATACCAGCAAGTCAGAAATCATATAGCCACCAACAAAAGGGTCCTCTAAAGGATCCATTAATCGATGATTACTATAACTTTCAACAATTGGATGAGGCGTTGGAGCGTTTAGGACTCAGTGAGTTAAATAAATTTAGTATTTATTCGCTTGTAGCAGCGGTTTTGCATTTGGGAAACATTGCATTCGAGGAGATACCAGATGATGTCCGTGGCGGCTGTCAGGTTTCTGATGCATCAGAAAAATCATTGACTATAACATGTCGTCTACTCGACATTGACCCTTCTGAGCTACGGCAGGCGCTTGTAGCACGTGTGATGCAGAGCAAAGGTGGCGGCATAAAGGGCACCGTTATTATGTGAGCTAAATTAAAATACTTTTATTCTGCTAAATTAGTTAATTTTTATTTCACAGGGTGCCTTTGAAGGTTTACGAAGCTTGCAATGCACGAGATGCACTTGCCAAGGCTATTTATAGCCGCCTTTTCGATCATATTGTTTCGCTTATTAATCAAAGTATCCCTTTTAAGGTGTCTAATTTTTACATTGGTGTCCTCGATATAGCCGGTTTCGAATATTTTACTGTGAATTCATTTGAGCAGTTTTGTATTAATTACTGCAATGAAAAGCTGCAGAAATTCTTCAATGACAATATTTTAAAAAATGAGCAGGAGTTGTATAAACGCGAAGGCTTAAATGTTCCCGAAATCACTTTCACCGACAATCAAGATATCATTGATTTGATTGAGTCGAAGTCGAGCGGTATTTATTTATTACTTGACGAGGAGTCCAAGTTACCAAAACCCTCTGCTGTTCATTTTACAACTGAAGTCCATAAAGCTTGGGCAAATCATTTCCGTTTAGGTTTGCCTCGATCTTCACGTTTGAAAGCGCATCGTACATTACGTGATGAAGAGGGTTTCTTGGTACGTCATTTTGCTGGTGCTGTTTGCTATAATACGGTAAGTTGAGTGAAGACATAACTCGTTAACAGAAAACAAAGTTCAAACAGAAAACAAGGTAAATAAAATTTTTTTAAATGAAATATTCTCGAAACAACAAAATGTTACACATAATCAAACATAACAGCTGCGTTCCAGGTGATCTAATCTCAAGCGGATTTAACACTTTCACATGCAAAACAACAACAACATTTTCAATCCAACTACATATTTTTTCGGATTCTATCCTACCAGTAGCTTTAACTTCTTTAGCGTGCCACGCGATAATCGGATTAGATCAGAACGCCTGGAACGCAGCTAATAATAATAATATTGTTATTTTATTATTATTAAGACAATAAAAAATATGTTACCTTAAAAAATAAATCATAAATACTTTAACAAACCTTAACTTTGATAGATGCAATTCATAGAGAAGAACAACGATGCACTCCACGCTTCACTGGAGGGTTTAGTACAGGAATCCAAAAGTATTCTGTTGAAATCGCTATTTCCTCCAGGCAAAAACTTCGTTACACGTGGCAAACTCAACTTTATTTCCGTGGGGTCGAAATTTAAAACTCAACTTGCTGAATTAATGGAGAAACTCGAAAAAAATGTAAATAACTAGAAATGCGTCACATGTTAAAATGGTTCATTCTTAAGATTCATATAGGGAACCAACTTTATACGCTGCATTAAACCAAACAGCAAAATGATTGATCGTAATTTCGAAGGTGGTCTTGCTTTGGCACAACTAAAATGTTCAGGTACAATCTCTGTGTTGGAGCTTATGGAGCATGGTTATCCATCGCGTGTTCCATTTGCCGATCTCTACAATATGTACAAATCCTACTTGCCAGCCGAGTTAGTAAAACTGTCAGCACGCATCTTCTGTGAGGCAATGTTGCAATCCCTAAATCTCAGTTCAAAGGATTTCAAATTTGGCATAACTCGGGTATTCTTCCGCCCCGGAAAATTTGTTGAATTCGATCGCATTATGAAGTCTGATCCCGAGAATTTGTTAACTATAGTTGGTAAGGTGAAGAAATGGTTAATACGTTCTCGTTGGATCAAGTCTACATTGGGTGCTGTATGTGTAATTAAATGTGGGTTAATGTATATCGGCTTAATTTTGGTTATTGGTCTTAATGATTTTGTTTTATGTAGTAAAGAACCGCATAAAGTATCGCAACAAATGTGTTCTTCTCATACAGAGAGTTGTACGCGGTCATTTGGCTAGACGTCAGCATATACCACGTTTTCTGGGTATAAGGAAAATTCAGATAATACGCCAGAGTGCGCAAAAGACCATTGAGATTTCAAATGGATTGAAATCAGGCCATAAAGACATTGCCAAAGAAGTCAGTAACATCAATGGGCAAATTGACGAGGCGATACGTCACATTAAAGTTTGTTTTAAGGTCTTAATTATCGTATATATTAACTGTATGTTGTTTCTTTACTTGCAGTATAATGATAAGATTACTCCAAGAGAGATTGATAATCTTTATAACAGCGTAATGGCAAACATGAATAAGTTAACCGTAGATCTGAATACTAAATTAAAGGTAAGAAAACGCATCAACATTACCCACCTGGCATAGCTTTCATATGTTACTTAACGCAATTCAACACAAAACTACATAACGCTTTTTTAACATTTAGCAAAAATCGCAAGAGTTTAAACAGTTAATTGTCGCTTATTCCGTAGAAGAGGCACTGAATATATTTATATTCACATACTTTATTATCCATATACATTTTTTTTATATTCTGAATTTTTCTTTAATTTTTTAGTTTGTGTGGGTTTAGAAAAATATAACCAAGTTTCAAAATTGCAATTTCTTATTAAAAAAAAAAAAGATTTCAGTAAAAATTGTATAAGGATCTTATTGAAGTTTATATTGTGTTTGCCTTTATATTTGACAAAGTAGGTAACTCCAAGTATAAGGATATAAATTTGTTTATTTGTGTTTAGTGGAATCGGGTTTTTTTAAAAAACTTTAAGTTTGCTGAAATTATATGTTAATCTTTCTTATGTTATGGTAAATTTTTTGCAAAAGGAACAGCAGCAAGCTGAAGAGCAAGAGCGATTGCGTATAGTGCAAGAAGCATTGGAAGCAGAGCGCTTGGCAAGGGAAGAAGAAGAGCGCAAGAAACAGGAGGATGAACTAAATAAACGGCTGTAAGTTTGATATGAATTAGAAAGTTTCAATTTCTTATTCAATCACGATTCACCATCATTCATAGTAAGGCTGAAATGGAAGCGCGCCGTAAAGTCGAAGAAGTGCAGCGACTTAAACAGGAAGAAGAGGATCGCAGGGCTGCATTTGTTTTACAGGCACAACTAGAGAAAGAGGCACAAGATGACGTCAAATACCGTCGACAACTGGAGCAGGAACGATGTGATCACGAGTTGGCCCTAAGATTGGCAACCGAGTCGAATAGTCAAGTAGAAGAGAGCCCACCGGTTATTCGCAAGTAAGTGTGGTGATAAGCATACAGGGAGGTGGGAAAGAACGTTATCGTACTAATTATAAATATTTATACACTACCGGCCAAAAGTTTCGAAGCACCCTTGAAATTTCCACAAATCTTAACAATAGTTATCCAAAGCTTTTAAAAATAAAAAGTTTAATTGTAAATTTTAAAGTTTATTACATTTCCTTACAAATTACATTAAAATTATATTTTAGGATAATTTTTATTATCAAAATTTTTACTAAAACGTCTAAACTGATTTTTCATCAAAAAATCCCCCTTTGCACTGAATAACTTTTGCTACAATTCTTTGTATTCTGGCGATTAATTTCTTTATGGTTTCCTGTTGTATATTGTTCCATGATTCCAACAATGCATTCCACATTTCCTCTGTCGACGTAGTCGCTTTTTCTCGCACCTTTTGGCCCAGCTCAACCCATAGAAGCTCTATTGGATTGAGACCGGGGGACTGGGCAGGCCAAATCATATTTGTTAATATTCCAGATGTTTGTTTGTTCTCTAAATAGCCTCTACACAATTTGGAACTGTGTTTGGGATCGTTATCTTGTTGCATCACGAAACCTTCGCCGATCAATCGTAGGCCTGATGGTATGGCATTGTGCTGCAGTATCTTTCTATACTCCTCCTTTCGCATAATTCCATCGATTCGAATTAAATCGCCTACTGCATTGCTTGAGAAGCATCCCCAGACCATAACGGAACCGCCGCCGTGCTTCACTGTTGGGATTACACACTCCGGCAGCATGTTCTTTTGTGCACTACGTTTGGCGAAAATTCTTTGATTTGACCCAAACAACTCGAACTTTGATTCGTCGTTCCAAAGAACATTTTTTAAATCCTCTTCGGTTCATTCCTTATAGGTTAGAGTCCATTGAAGTCTTCTCTTTTTATTTCGTGATCGCAGTAAGAGTTTTTCTTTAGCAATCCTTCCAGAAAGACCAGTCACTCTAGCCGTCTTATTACAGTTGTTAGTGACACCGGGTTTGATCGACTGTTATTGATCTCGGCTTGTATTTCTAGAGCCGTTTTTCTGCTGTTCCGTCTGTTTGATATTGTCATTGCTCTAACTTCACGATTTGTTGCCGATCTTGGCCTTCCAGACCGCGGAAGGTCCGCAAGAGTGTGATAATCCTTGTACTTTTGTACGGTGCGATGCACAAAACTAGTCGAAATTTTGAATTTTTGCTCAATTATCTGCTCGGAATTGCCTTCCTTATGAAGAGTAATCACTGCAGTTCTTATATCAATCTTATTTTTTGGCATTACTTCGGTTTTTTTAACGTTGGTCAGTTTGAATCTTGAGGAACAAAGAAAGGTGTCAATATTCTAGGTCAGCCTTTTATACATGACCCAGGGTAAAAAATGGATGGTAATAATTATTCATAATTACCTTTAGTAATTACCCCATAAAAAAAAATTACCCTGAGTACCTGAAAAAGGGTTTTTATAATTCTTTTTCTCGATTTTGTATGGCAAGTGCAATAAACAAAAAATATCCAATTTCTTGACTTAGTGCATTGTTTGAGCATGCAATTAAACAATGAACGCCGTAAACCCGTTTTGGGTTCCATATTACAGTTATCACCATCCTATTAAAAAAGAAAAAATCAAAATTTATACAATAATATAGAAATGCCACACGTTTTTCTATGAACAGGAGTGGTGCTTCGAAACTTTTGGCCGGTAGTGTATATGTGTAAGTGCTGTTTTGAAAGTTAAGCCAGCAGCACACGTTCTAACTACTTAGCAGCTAAGTTTTCCTTATTATGTAAATATTTAACAATCAGCATATTATTTTATTAACTGCAAAATAGTTATTTTTTTTTGTATTTCTTTCGTTTTTATACAACACAATTCTACTTTTTTAGAATTAATCATTTATCTCCTCTTCCAGTGGTCAAAGTGAAATATCCATGGGCCCAAACAAACTTATCAGGTAAGAACCACGTTTTTTGGTACATAAGCACGATTCGAAAACCTAGACAATTTACAGTTCAAATTATATAACGTTTCTATTTTTTAAATTCAAGCCTCACTCGAGGTGCTATGAGTTATGTAACCAATGTAGTGTCTACCATAAAATAGATATGTGGTTTGTGAACTAAGTTACTAACACATAACTAAGTTTATTGTTTTGAAATTATTATATTATCGACATTGTTTTTTGTTATAGGTGTTTAAATTTGGAACGTGAACCAATTTCAATCCCGTTTATTTCTTTATAGATTAAATTCGGAACTTGAACCGAATACATGAATAACTTCAATTTATAGATAAAAACACTAACCTAGAATAATTAACAATAAGAAATTAAATTAAGTACAAGAAATATTACCTAATTGACAAACGAATATTGCAAAACAATTATCGAATTAATAAGAGCCAAATTATTAAAAAAGCTTCATTATTGCGCGTCAGCAAATTCGAAACGTAAATTAATTTCATTTAAAAATTGCTTTGCATTGTATCATCGATCGCCAGCGTAACATGGCTTGGAACATTAGTGCAGTCAATGACATTGAGTCATGCTTGCAGTCGATGATCCAATTCAAGGCAGAAAGAAGCGCCTCCGTTAGCAGAGGGAATCGCTACAGACATTTTTTCAAAAACGATGCAGTCCTTTTCTAATTTATTTATTGAATACTACATTCAATAATAATTGTTATAAAAAAATGAAATAAATTATTATTTTTTTCCCACTTTTTTCATTTAACAAGTTTTCACTTATTGTACTCTCCTAATGCTTGTATCTATACTCACACACGCAGTGTCTACCGATGATTCTAGTTTGTGATTTTCCTTGCTTTTCGTCGATATTGACATTCGTAATGTCTTTCTTTTTTAAAATCGATGAAAAGGACGAAACTGACGATTTTATTAGGTGTGAGAGTACGGAATAAGGATATAACCCTGAAGCCCAAAACATCTTCGATGACATTGTCGTCGATAATGTCTTCCAAGACAATTCCTATTTGTCGTGCAATCATTTTCCATTGATGACATGTTTAGGGATCGTGGGTCGTGCATATGATTATGTGTAACCAGAATTCTACGCCTAGTAACCAGAATTAACATTAATAAGTTCGTACGAACTCGTATATAATAAGATATTATTGACGACATACATACGTACGTTTTCGTCGAAGACAACATAGATGACACGACATTCGTTTGAAAATGTCGATGATCACCATAGGTTTGTCTTGCAAACGTCCTCAACGACGGGTATATGTCATGCACGATTCGTCGAAGATGTCTTGGAGACAAGAACTATGCTACGATGTTATTTTCTATGCATACCTGTATGTAAATAACAGTTAAACCTTATATTAAATATTAGGTATTTAGGTAGTATTTGGTATATATTAGGTACAGTTTAGAATATTACAACATTTTAAATATAAATTGTAGCACAATTGCTTTTAATAAATGGATTATACTATGTATAATCTACTTATAATACATAAAAGCGCTTGGTTTTCGACATACTCTCGTGCGAGACTACCAATTGATTTCTTTGGTCTTAAAAAAACCCTATATAATTAAAAAAATGTTTTCAAAAATATTTAGATCTGAAAATGTACGTGCTCAACAGCAGCTTTTATGCAAACAGAAATACGATTTGTCCAAGTGGAAATATTCAGAGCTACGGGATGCAATTAATACATCCTGTGACATTGAACTCTTGGAGGTAATTTATTTATTTATTGAAATCTACCGGGTTTAATCCTTACAGGTTAGCTATCTTAAAATTTACCTTATAGATATTATTCATCCACACAGATGAAAAAAAGGCATTTTTTTATCATTAAAGAATTGTTAAATAAAATTTATTCCAACTGTAGCGTAAATCTACTAACAAAGCTAATAGTATGTCATATTTTCGCACGCATAGAGTCGAGGTAGATCAAACTTTGTAAATCGTGTTTGAATGCTTTCGATCCTGGTGATACAATTCAATTGGGAAAGACCCCATATAATAGTGCCATGTTCTAAGTGTGATCGCATTATGGAATTTGATCTCATTAAGAATTTGTGTTGAATGCTATCAAATGCCTTAGTGTACAATACATTAACTTACTATCTATTTTCTATAGCATTGATACAAAAAATTTAATTTTAAAAATTAAAAATTTAAAAATTTTTAATTTTATCAAACAGGTTAGGTATTGCTGAAAGTTTAACTATTGTTTCTTTTAGGAAACTATAGTTTTCAATTAGTTGTTTTAGCCTTGATTTAAATAATGAGGCGATAGAGGCAAACTTCCATTAGTCAAGAATTTTCTTGAAATATAGATTTATTAAAAATTTGACTTTGGTTTTCATTTGAAAAGTACATTTTTTTAACATTTAATTGGTTACCGGTAGGCGTGTCGTCATGAGTTCCATCGTCGTTTGAAGGTATATCATGCTTGGAAGGCAAAGAATCGCAAAAGGACTACCATGGATGAAAACGAACGTGCACCGAAGAGTGTCATGGAAGCTGGTGGGTGGTATACTTGTATATTGAATAATTAGAAAGTGGTATTTTTATTTTTTAGTTGAAAAACCTAAACTAATATTTCAAAGTTCATTACAAGCTAAATGTTTTAGCTGATTTAATTACCGAATTAAAATTATCAATGTTAATATATATTTTCTAACTTATATTTTTAATAAAGTTCAGTTCTTTTTTCTCTATAAAGCTTTTAAAGCTCCGCTTTTGATGCAGCCTAAACAGGAAATTACAACAGTCCAGCATCGCTACTTTCGCATTCCGTTTATGCGCGCCAATACTACTGAAAATAGTTAGTGAATAATTTTCAAATAAGAAGAATGTAACATTATACATACATTCTCATAAATTGTTATATTATGGCTTAGTGACACATATTTTTAAACAATACAACTTTTTCTTAGCTAAACGTGGTTTATGGTATGCTCATTTTGATGGTCAATGGATTGCTCGCCAGATGGAGCTACATGCGGACAAGCCAGCAATACTCTTGATTGCAGGTGAAAATTCTTCGTTCACTTTCGTGAACCATAATATTCGAACCAATAATCTTCCCTTGTTTAATATATATACATTTATATCAAATATATTTCAGGTGTAGATGATATGCAAATGTGTGAACTGAGTCTGGAGGAGACTGGTTTGACGCGTAAACGCGGCGCTGAAATTCTAGAACATGAATTTAGTCGCGAATGGGAGCGTAATGGCGGCAAACCGTATAAAACCTTAGGCACTTAAAAAGAATTAAAGTGAAAAAATAAATAAGAAGAAAGGCAGCAACGAAGAAAGCAACTGTAAAATCGTATTTACAAATTAACGAATAATTTTTATTTTAACTTAGTACCCAAAACAAATGAGAAGAAGTTGTAGCTTTCATTAATAATGTGTTAAATTACCATTCACAAAAATGTCAGTTCTTTTGAGTGTTCTGTTAAATAACTACTGCATTCCACAACATTCTTTAAGTGCCTTTTAGATTTATTTGGAATATTTTTATTCTCACTTAGAAGCATTATAATATCTTTAAATTTAATTTAAAAAATTAATAATTACAAACATTAAAATCCAACTAAAATTTTAGATTATTAGAATTTAATTATATATTTAATAATATAAAAGATTCATAACTCAAAATTATTAAGTAAATAAAATAAAAAAAAAAGTAAAATTTTCTTTCCTATTATGTATGTACACATTATTGTAGATTGCATATCTGCAATTTACACAGGGCTATTCTCGTAGTCAACTTTTACTTGATAACGCTGCTTTTTTACAAATATTTGTAGTTTAGCTGTAAAATTGAAGCACTTTACAATTCTGTGCCTGGTGAGAAATCGCCTTTTTATTCGATAAAGTCAAAGATAAAGTTTTTTTATAATTAAATAAATAATATCGTATCTAATCAAATAATTATCTATTATATAAAATGGAAGAAAGCGCCATTACTCTCCTTTATGATGAAGAAATTCCATTTTTATATTAGAAGCTGATTTTTGTTTAATATTCTCAAGTATTATAAATATATGGACGATGCTTTGTAAGACTTTCAGCTCTCTAAGATAATTAGATATTTATAAAATAATTATATATAAAACAAAAATTGTAAAGAAAATAGTTTTGATTTTACAACCAGAATATTTACAATTTGTAAAAACGCACCTTTATTTACTAAGTTGACAACGATAATAACCCTGTTAGTATAATTTAATTTAGTTACATGTTATGAAGATTATTAAGAATAAAGATTATTTCATTTACACGCTTTTGCAAAGTTACTTTCATAGAAGGTTAAATTTACATTTACATCGCATAGATTGTTTAATTACAGCAATATATGCCGGCGTATGTCGTTTTTGAAAGCATATGGAGATAAAATTAGTCCTGTTGATGCAGTCAATTTTTAACGCTGTTAAAAGCGTTACCGCTGGAATTTATCCTCCTTATAACAACAGTTTGCACTCTTACGTATTTGCTTTAGAAAAGCGTATTTTGCAACCAAATGAAGCGTAAGCGGTGTGCCGTTGAGAAGCGGTTGCTAAAAAGCAACCGTTTGTATAGTTCATGCCAAGATCTTGGAGAGTTGTATTCTGGTGTTATTTTTTCAAGAGTATTTTCAATTTTGATGATCAAAACAACGGCAAGAACAAAACAGGTATAAGAATAAATTCATTGAATGTTTATAATCATAAGAAATGAAGAGGCGCTTGAATGTCAACTATGTGTACACCAGTTACAAAGGGAATACGTAAGGGGGAGGGGAATACGTAAAGCGCAGTTTTCTCAACGGGGCTCATCGTAAAGTGTTAAGCACAGTCGGAGCAACAAACAACAGCAACAACTCACGGCGACAAGAAATTCCATGGCGTTAATTATCCATGTACCAAAATCGATGCGTTTTCGATGCAAAGTCTTCCTTGAAGTAAATGAAAGATATTTAAGTTGCCTTTCTAACGGTATACATCTATAACGGATATGTTCTATAGTTAAGGAGATATTAGGCAAATAAATTCAAAATTCAAAGCGCTATAACTCAGAAACCAAAGGGAGCGGAAGATGAATTTGTTTTTGTTGGAATCTACTCCACATGCTACAAGAACAATAACACGGTTGGCGTTTCCGGGCGGATCCCTATCTGCTCCCTCTGATCTTAAATTCGTCTCAACCAACTTGCAACCGTCAAAAAAGTCCGTGGACTGCAGCACACACGTGCAGATTTATAAGAAAACCTAGCAAGTTGGCGAACTTGTCGACCCGTGCATAGGAGCCTTTACACTCAGCTGATACGAGTTTTTTCAAAATTGTTGCGATTTAATTGTAATATGGTTAATACATCTTGCTGGATATTCGTCTTATTTTCTTTTCAATAAATTTTATTTATTTATTGAAATTGTTCGACTGCAATGCGTGTTGCGTCTCCAACAACGCGTTGCTACACACAATAACATTAATAGCACTAACAAGCGAATTAGTCATTCAGATAGCTTTGGCTGCATTAGTGTTATAAGTCATTCTGTGGAATTGGGAACAACAGGAGACGGAACTCAAACCTTAAAATGTCACATTGGGAGGAATTCTATAACACTCATCTTCCTCCCGCTGATTTCGAAGATAATCGTACGCTGCTGAAAGAGTTTTGTCAGCGACACAATAAACTACAAAATCGGATTGTCCTTGTAACAGTAAGTTAAATTGTGCTAATGAATAGAATATATTTGACTGTTTATTTAAAAGAAAGGGTTGATGAAATAATTTACTTTATATACATATGTATGTATGTTTATGTATATATATAACTCTTAAACATAATAGAACTGAATTGAAAGGTATATCAAAGGTATCGCAAAAATCTAGTTTACCCTAATTGCGCTAATTTTTTTTCTTTTTTTCCCAGATACATATGTAGTATTCCGAGAAAATCTAAATGGTGAAAAAACATGCGATGATGGAAATCGGGATACTTATGAATATATGTATACAAAACCCAGCGCTATGAAAATTGCCGTCTCAAAACCAAAACCTAAACAAAATAAAAACCAACATGAATCAATCTGTAATTAGGCTGTGGTTACCCTACCAATCACACAGGTGGGACTTTTTTATTCTTGTTTTGTGTGCAATAGAATAGTATACACACAAAACAATGAAGTCCTACCTGTCGAGTATGTTCAATAGCATAAAGAGATAGGGTTATCTGGCGTATGGCGGCGCTACGGCTGAAACGAATTTCAACCCTCAAAAGTGACAACCTCTTGGGCCATATGAAGATTGCAGAAATCTTTATAAACGACCAATTGTCAAACTAGATGACAATATTTCGTATAATCTAGTATTCACCAGAAATTGCACTGTCAATACTTACGAACGTAAAGACTGGAGGAAAAAAATGTCTCCTTCACACCAAGATCACAAATCTACATTCGGAAATGGGTAGAATTCGAGTTCGCCAAACTTTGGTATCCGGAAAATCCTTGCTCTAAACAGGAATAACCTAAGAATCCTGGCAGGTTATCTCACGGGACATTGTAGTCTCAGATATCACCTCACAAAAATCGGACTATCCGATCCGGACTGTTGCAGATTTTGCATGCAATCTCAGGAGACTTCTGAGCATGTGCTCTGTGACTGTCCTGCAATCTGTAAGCAAAGGCATCTCTGTGACCCCTTCGTGTCTTACTACAAAATATGAGATAGAAAACCAAACAGTGTGTTCAACTTCATAAAAACCCTACTAAACACAGGTGCACAGTAGAGTTGGGCACAACTAGTTAAATCGTTAACTAGTTATCGTTATAGTTAAAGTTAATTTAACTTCGTTACTTTCACAGACGCCTTCGTTATCGTTAAAGTTACGAAGTTACTTTGCAATCGTTAACGTTAAAGTAACGAAAGTAGGATCGTTGTTCTGATCGTTATAGTTAATGTAACGAAGTTAGTTCGGGTCGTTAACGTTGAAGCAACGTAGTTGTTCTTGAACTAGTTAAAAGAACGAGAAACTAAAAACTTTAACGACATTACTTTAATGAATCTTCCTTACTTTTGTAGATTTATAGTAGGTATTTACCGCACAATGGGTTTCTGTGAAAGAAAAATTTTTGCTTTGCTAATCTATAGTAAAATTAACAAGACAGATTTTGGTCATTATCTGCGAGAGGTGCCCATAATATTATATAATATTTAAATTTTACTATTTATTTAAAAAGTAATTATTTAAGTTAATTCTACATTTAAGACTAAGTATACATATGTTTCTGCGTACATACATTCTTTTTATATACCATATTACGAATATAATTAAGTGCGGATAAATGGTGGTCCACCACTGGTGGATGATTTTCAAAAAAATTTTGTCATCGATAGACGGTTGATAGATGGTAATTGTCGCTGAGTAGGTGTATAGATGAACTGCTCAGCCAGCAATTGCTGACTGTGTGTTATCAACTTCTCTTTCGTACCCTTTAGTATCGGCGACTGTGTGGCGGCATCGCATTACAATAACAACTTATTTTTCGGCATCTGCGGAAATTCATGTGTTGTTATTGTTGAGTTGGTTGATTTAAGGGTTATAAAGGAGTTTAAAGAAACAAGGAATATCCAATCATTTCATGTAGTTAATTAATTATTTAATATAATTGTAATTAGTCGCATGTCCTTTACAGTTACTTAACTCTTAAACCGTTGGACCGATTTCGATGCGGTTTTCACCATTGTACTGTAAATTTTAAAGGCTTTAAATTTTAAAGCTGAGGTAAACTCAGCTATCTGTTTTAATATATTTACCCTTGCTCATTTATTGCCTCAATACTAGCGGTGGGAACATCGTTAATATAAAGTATCTCCTTAAAGGTACATTATAACAATTGTCACAAACATACATACGTATTTTATGTTAGTTTTGAATTTTTTTTTTTTTTGTATAATTGTGGAATTCTGGAATATTTTAATATCTTGAGAGTGTACTATGATTCTTATTCTCGTTTCCAAATTGTACCCACTATTTATTAATTTGCATTTTATATTGTCTTACTTTTATTTTAGTCTGGTGGCACAACTGTTCCATTTGAGCACAATACAGTTCGTTTTGTGGACAACTTTAGTGCAGGTACACGTGGTTCATCATCAGCGGAATATTTTTTGGAGCATAATTATGCAGTCATTTTTATGTACCGTCAAAAATCGTTGGAACCCTTTACAAGACATTTTACGGGGCAGCAATTTTTCGATATGCTAGACATTACCGAAAAGGGACGAAGTACCTCCATAATGGTAAACCCTGATTCCGTAGATGTGTTTGCGCCAATCTTAGCCAAATACAAGCATGCGCGTGAATCACAAATGATTCTTTATGTTAGTTTCACCAGTGTAGTTGATTACATGTGGCTTTTGCGTGCAGCGTGCGAATGTTTGTCGGCATATGAAAAGCGCGCTGTTCTTTATTTGGCCGCTGCTGTTTCAGATTTTTACATTCCGCAGGATTTAATGGTAAGAAGTTAAATGTAAACAGCCTTTTTATTTTTATAGCATCTGAATTCTAAAAAAAGAAATGCAAAGATCTTTAATATTAATTGTTTATAAAAAAGTAAGCTCCATTAATGACGAGTTACTTTATCTAATAAATATGTTTCCCGATAAATATTAATTGTTAAATATTAATATTTATAAATTTCTGTTAATATTCATCACTTAAGCTTCCATTTAATTCTGAATCCTAGATTGTTGTTAAAAACCTCTTCAAATGTCAGCTAGCCGAGGTTTCGGAAGATTTCACTACTTTCTGGACGAACCTTGTCACTTATTATTTAACGTATCTTAGATTTATGGTTTCAGACTTTTGTATTCACTCGTATGTAGCCAGACTTAGAAACTGATTCGAAGATTCGATGTATTTTAAAAAATACAGTTCAGATAATACCATTTTCTAGACACGGACTTTAAAATACAAATAATTATAATATAGTTGCTGAGTATTCTTTTTCTTACCTATAAAATTGATAAAAAACACTGAACTTAATGTTTTTAGCGCTGTTTCTTTCCAGTCTTGTATGAAAATATGTATGTTCACAAGTCTTTTATACTGTATACATACTCTTTTATACTGTAATACCGATGTATATAAAATATGTATGTTGTGACACTAAGATTTCGCTGTCCCAAATTCGGAACACATCATAACATTTTTGTTTATAAGTTAATTTATATTTTTTTCAAAAATCGGATTCTACCGGGAGCAGCAAGAAATGCGGATGTACACACTACAGTCGAGTCGAGTACACACTTAGATCTATCGGTTGGAACCCTCTATCTGCGCGCTGGGTCTCCAGCCCCCGCTGCCAGACCCTCCCTGTATGGGTCAGGTAGAAGCCGCGTGAACGCCGGCGCTCTTAATGAACTTTAGGAGGCTAGAAACTGGTCGCTCTGCCAGCTCCGACAGATTATCCAGGAATCCCGCCCCCTTCATCTGGAGGCGGCTTCGTGATATGGCCGGACACTGACAGAGCAGATGGGTCATAGTCTCCTCCTCGTCTATGTCATTGCAGCACCTGCAATGATCAATTACAGCCCCAGGATTCCATCTAGAAACCATTAGGCCTATTGGGCAATGCCCCGTGATCACTCCAACTGCGACTCTCAGCTGCTCCCTCGGTAAGGAGAGGTTCCTCGAGTTTCTCAGACGAATTCTTGGCCATAGAGCCCGGGTTGTAGTACAATCTGCCCTACTTATCCAGACGCGATTGGCTGCGTGCGTTGCCAGGTTTTCAATCTCTTTAGCTTGGGACGAAATCGGTATACCAACGGAGGTATCAGTTTCTGCGAGACCTCTATATTAGAGTGACCTGGAACCCAGCAGAGCCTGACATTGTGTGTCCCCTAAAGTTCCCTGAGCTTTCCTCTGCATTTCGAGACAACCTTTGATTTTACCACCACGGAGTCCAGCGCAAGCAGAGCGGCCTGACTGTCCACGAAGAAGTGTATATCGCCACCCGCTCGATCGCAAACACCTCCGCTTGGAACACGCTACTGTAGTCAGGCAGTCTGTAATGGTGCTCAACCTGCAGCGTGCTGCAGTAGAAACCAGCTCCCGTACCTTACTCGGTCTTTGATCCGTCCGTGAAGATGGCAATACCACCTTGGAGGATTAGTTCTCCAGTCGACCAGTCCTCCCTACTTGGTAGGAGTACCGAAGGTCTGCCCTTAAACTCAAGTCTCGGGAGAGGAGTCCGTTGAAGCAGACAGGTTCAACCCGTGAACAGAGTTTAGCAGCCTAAGCTTTTGAAGCACACTGGCATGTTCGAGGTGGGCCTCGTTGCTGAAATTGAGCTCTCTGAGCCTGAGCAGGCTTTTGGCTGCGGTGCCCATCATGAATTTGTGCTGTTCAGCTTTAGACCGGGCTTGTTGAGATATAAGTCCCTCGGAAAGTGACTTTCAGGTACCATTTCACCCCTGTGCCGCTGAATCCCTTTCCTAGTGGATCGAACCTTGTAGCTCCAGCTACAGATCCAGCCTCTGTAACCTTCACCACTAGCCGCAACCTGTGGACCCGCCTGACAGCTGACTATGCTCCCTGCTTCCACTCGAGAGGAATCTCAGGAGGAGAAATAGGTATCTGGAATCGTTTTTTATATAAGGTGGATTCAGCAACAATGGTAGAGTGCGGTGATTTTGTGCATTAACCATTTGAGATTGCTGCATTCGTAGAGGTGCATTTTAATATTGTCGTAGAAAACAGTGGCGCCGAAGTGGCATAATTATATTGTACATGCTATAATGGATAAAATTGCAAGATAATAGAACAACCAAGGTCCACTAATACACTTAAAATTTGTGAAAAGTAACTGGGAAACGCTAAATGTGCTCCGACCTTCTGGTACTCCCATCAGCGGAATCTGTAAAGGTGTTGAAAAGGTTTACAGTCGCAACACTGATTAACAATTACTTCTACCATTTCATAACATGCTTTTTTATTATTTTGCAGCCTACACATAAAATACAGTCGCGGGAAGGAGCTCCAACCATTTCTTTGCAGCTGGTTCCAAAAATGTTGGCACCACTAGCAAGCCTCTGGGTGCCTTATGCATTTGTTGTATCCTTCAAGCTGGAAACTGATGAAAATTTATTGGTTGCTAAAGCTCGCGACAGCTTATGCAAATATAAACATAAAGTGAGTGTATTCATTACGTTAATATGCACATATGAAGTCTTTGCAAATCTAAGAATCTATTGTGTATATCACATTGCTTACGTATTAACCATAAATCGGCATATCCACGTGATATATGAATTCCACAATCATTCGTTAACTGCTGTAATTTTGTATCCTATCCCCTAAGTTTAAACGGTATATTAAAGTATATATGTACATATATTCTTGATCAGCGTCACCCTCTGAGTCGATTTAGCCCTGACATCCATTCCGTCACGAGCATTTTTTATAGTAAAATTTAAGAAATACTTTCCGAAATCATATAACAACCTTGAATGAAAGTAGGCTAATAGCATTTAGTAAGATTCCGAAACATCTAACTTAAATTACGCAAACTCTGCCAAATACGGGCGTCGCACGCCAATATTTGTATAATGAATACAACAGAGATTTCTGTTTAATAGACTTGAGTAAGCTATAAAAACAGAGTTTAATATCTGCAGATCTATTATCACAAATATCAATTCGGGAAAGAATGGATCTGATTCGTGAACTTTTAATATATATAATACATCTTATCAACGATGCTCTTTGGCAGTTGAGTGACACAGAGTAATTGAATATCTTTCAATTTTTAATCAATATGCTCATTCGACTTTTCATGTGCCATACCAATCATGAGTGTTTAGGGTATTTAAGCTTTGACTATGCCGAAGATAGCACTCTTTCCGGTTGATTTTTTGAATTGAATAATATAAAATTTTGTATCACTCTTAGGATATTATGGTTGTGTTTATATTTATATGTATATGTTTACTAATTATTTGATCGCTTCAGTTCCTTGTCTTTAGTTGCACCCAGCTCCATCTTACACTAAGTTTGTTTTCTTTGCAGTTGGTTATTGCAAATATATTGCAAACGCGTAAAAATCGTGTGGTCTTTGTGACACCAACTACATCTTACGAGGTACATTTGAGCAGGGAACAGGCACTTCAAGGTCTCGAAATTGAAGAACCAATTGTTGCTGACGTCGTGAGTATATTCTCAAACTAGTTCATACGCTTAGATATAACAGTCTGTAAGTGTCTTTAAACAATTTCCGATACTCTTCAGAATAACAACATTATTAATTCTGTTACCCGAAAAATGTTCTGATATGAATTCTTGAACACTCAACGCCTGAGTCAAAATAAAATGAATACGACTTGCCTGACTGGTACAGAATACCTTTCTGATCAACTACAGCGCTTCACATAGCTATTGTTGCCACTTGCGTTGTATGTCGTAATCGCAACTTCAATTTCCGAATAACTTGAAGTGTAAGAGACAAGAGCATATTATTATTTTTATAATAATACTCAGTGAGAGAGTCAAGGCCAAGTCGAGCCCATTAATGCAACCACAGCACTTTGCGTGATAAGCCATAAGCTTCATTCAAAAGTTGAAATTAAACTCGAAAACCAAGCTAACAACCATAGCACTTTGTTTGGGAATAATTGTGGAAGCTAAGTTCCAGTAGCAAGTTCCCAAACCAAAATTCAGCTTGGCTCGAAAATATAAAAAAGAAAGAAATCTAATGCGGAAGAATTAATTGGAAGAAGTAATATTGTTAATATCGCAAATATAAATATTACGAAATACGACATACTGAGCCACTTTGGTTCTGTCGACGGGTACGTCAACCGAGCCAACGTGGAAACAAGAAAATATTCTAACTAGAGTTCATGATTGCGTGGAGCGACTTAGTCGCATGAAGAATCATGAAAAACAATTATAATAAACGATATAATTACGAGCACACAACCGGACTTTGACTACACAACACTTGATGTTGAACAACCGCTTTTGGGGCACACCGATGCAACATGACTTTATTGGGGTCGACCTTTATCCTTTTTCATACGACAATCTGCAATTTTATGTCCAGTTTTTTTGCCAAAGTGACATATCAAATCAGGTGGAAATTTCTTCTTTGCATCTGGGCCAGTAAGGGCTCCTAATGCGGAATTCTTCTTTCTTTTACCGTACGCGAAAGCGTTCAGTTGTTGCTGCAGTCCATTTATCGTATTTATATTTGTTGTACATAGCAATCGCTGTAACCTATTGTCGAAATTATCTGTATGTGCGAGAACGACTGACACGGTTACTTCTTCGATACTAATTAGCTTTCTCCTTGACATAAGCTTTCGGATTTCATAAACTGGGAGGCATTCTCCATCCTTTAAATCCCTTAAATAAGTTTATTAACGTAGCGGTCGGAGTCTCGATGCCTTCAAACGCTGAACGAATAATTTAATTTACAAACAATTTAATTTTCTTACAAACAATTTAAAATTACAAACGGCTGCCAAGTGAAGAGGAGATCCTCTGATCAAACGAAGACTTTGGTAGGATCTACTTTTAATTAAGCCATCTTAATTTTTAGACAAAGTTGGAAAATTTTTTAAAAAGTAAATGATTTTTTGAAGATGTCTTTATTTTATAAAAAGGTAATACTATTAATTTCCTTCTTTCTTGGCGGTTTCTTTCAGGTACAAAAGCATAGCGAATTTATAAGCAACACTAGTCAGCAATGACCAATGTCAATGCGACAAAAGCTTGTTCAAGTAGATTGTCGCGTAACCAGTCCACATTTTTGCCGTTTATTAAATCCTGGACCCGGCCGTAAATATTAACGTGTACATTTACTAAGATTAAGATAAACAATAAAAACCATATGCCTAATATTTAATTCCACAGATTTTCTTTGAAGAGATATAATATATTGTACATACATATTTCTATGTAAAATAATGTTTGGTATGTGTTTAATTTGTATGTATGTTTGTCGAATGTAGAATTGATAAGTATAAATCAATAATAGTAAATAGTAATACCAACAAAGGTGTTTAGTAACAGTCAAGGATGCGTGGTCACCAACCTCGCAACAAAGCAACATAGAATAACAAAAACAAAACGAAAGGAAAGCCACAATTTTGGCGACACTGCAAATGCAGGAATTCTGTAGGTTAATGTGCTTAACAGGTGTATGAACGCTTAACCTGGACTGTAGTATTTTCTGCAATACTAGCAATATTGCACGTTAATGCATTTGAATTAAATTAAATATGCAATTGTACCAACAAGTGATATCACTTTCATTTCCTAAATTTATACAACCAGGGGCAGACCAATCTAAGATGGGTATAGCAGAAATAGCGAAGATAACAAGCAGCCGTGTTCCACTGTTTTCAGGAACCATATCAGCGTTCCCGCTTGAACCAGGTCTGCCGATAGTGTGGGACTCCCGCACTTGCGGACTACCTACTAAAACCGTCCTCTTATTTGGGGGAATAGTCAATAGTAGGTTCCCTTTTCGCCCCCCACGTCTCTGGTCACTGCAGGCGGCCGAGCGAGTCGAACTCTGTCTTCAAGACCAAGTCCCGTGTCAACGCAAGTGCGTTCTCAAACCACGAATCTCAACGATGAACGTCATCGTTATGACCATTCACGCTGAGCCTTCTGGCTGCCAGTGCTGGACATTGGTTCACTATGATCCGCCGACTCTTCATCTTCTAGATACAGCCTGCGGATATCATCCTCCGCAATCCCCATCTTGTGGAGAAGATATCTGAAATTGCCGTGCCCAGTGATCAAAGATATAAGCCAGCTAAAACTGCCAGCAGTGTAGTTGTCTGGCCTCCCCCCGAAGCGTTTTATTAATAACCAGTTTCGCCTAACGAGAAGTGGTGAGCTCCCTGCACCTACGTGCATGTTCGGTGTACGATCTCTCGTCCATTAAGGCCCTGACCTTTCCATCACTAAGAGTGACTCTAGGTTCGAGCCCGCAAACATTGTCAGCAGCCCCCTCCTTAGCGAGAGAGTCCGCTTTTTCATTCTGTTCTGTGCCTATGTGCCCTCTGACCCAGCAGTGTTACTATACTGGGCATACTCATTGAGCTTCAGGACAGCCTCCAGCACCAATCTAGAATTAACGTTCGTCCGCTCCATGCTCTTCATCCAGTTTCCAGTTATCCAGTTTCTGCTATTCCGCACCTGATCGCCAATTAGATGGTTGAAAGCATGTATCAGGGCCAGTAATTCGGCCTGATACACGGAAACATATTTCACTAAATGGAGCTTACAGCCGAGGTTCAACTCCGAAGATAAAACCCCTGCACCTGCCCTTCTATCTATCAATAACCCATCCGTGATGTTGAGGTAATGCTTGTTGCACTCATGTCCCTGGGGACATCCCCTCGTCATTATCGCTCTTAGATTATGACTCCCTCATTGCAGATTTACAGCCCTGTGGCGCAACATGAATTCAATACAGTTAGTTACTACCGGATTGAGTCCACGGTCCTTTCGAGCCAACTCAATGTTCCGAAACAGATCTTATCAAAAGCGCCGTTTATGTCCATAAAAATGGTCATAGCGATGCCTTCATTGTTCAGTTCCTTTTCCGCTACCCCGACCAAGACGTAAAGGGCGGTCTCGGTAGATCTCCCGGCTCTATATGCGTGCTGAAATTTATTTAAATAGTCCACCACCACCATCTCCATTGTCTTTAAGATAAATGACGTAAGGCAGAACGGTCTAACGGATTTGGCCTCCGTGTAGTCCTTCTTAGCGGGTTGTGGTAGAAATACGACTCTTCCATCCCTTCACATATCAGGCACATAACACGTTGCCAGACATGCCAAGAATACTTCCCTCAATCGCTCGAGCTGCTGCTTCTGGCCTCACTGGAGCAACGCAGAGAATATCCCGTCCGGTCACGGGGAGAACGTCATCAACGCGCCTCTTATCCTGTTCCTCGTCATTATCCCTCCCGCCTCGGTCCTCGCTGATCTATGATACCATCTACGCAATGATGGCCAGGCCAGATGCTGTCAGGAAACAGTCTGTCTATCATCTCCTAAATAGACTCTTCCAGTGTCTCCAGCAGGACTCCATCTTTATTACGGATGAGTCCCATCTTGAACACTGGATCCTTTGATATCAGCTTCTGCAGTTTACATACATCAGAGATATCCTTCTTGTTTCTACAGAATGTGCCTCCACGTCTGCCTCTTCCTCTTACAAAAGGTCTTCTTCAACCATTTCTTCTTTTCCTTATAATCAGCCCAAGCCACTGCGTCTTTGTGCCTCATGTATTGATTCAAATCCGTTCTCGCCTCCCTCTTCATGGATTCCAGTTCCTCGTTTCACCAGGGAACAGAGTTCTCTTCGTCCACTATGGTTCGAGGGCACGCCATTTCATACGCAGATATCATGGGAGAGTTTAACCTCCTCACCTCGATCTCTACTTCTACTGTGCTCCTAGGTATTCTGTTCAACTCAGTCGGCAGAGATCCCTTCAGAACTTCCTAGTACAATCATGATCATCCATGTTCCTTGGAATCCTTATTAACCTGTTACATCGCCGCCGTCTCAGTTCACACGCGACATCGAACCGAATGGCCCTGTGGTCAGACATGGTTAGCCTGTCCCAGACCCTCCAGTGCGATAGTCTCCCTATCATTTCAAGACTAGCCAGGGTTAGGTCAATAACTTCACTTCTGATTGCGTTTACCAAAGTCGGTTCAGACCACCTGTTTACGATTTGCAGGTTAAATTTACTCACAAATCTGTGAATATTGTCACCTCTGCGATTATCATCGGAGCTACCCCACACTGTATTGTGAGCAATAGCATTGCAACCTACCAGCGTCTCCACCTCCAGAGGAGGTGGCGGCTCTGTTGAGTCATATGGTAGGTAGGTAGATGCGATCGAAATTATGAGTCATGAATATCGCTTAGAGACCACGTCTCACCAATATACAGGTCCGTTTCTTTCCGCGGAGAAAATAGGATAGTCCCATTACAAGATATGCCCTTAATACTACCATGGTGTATCCAAGGCTCTTGCACCAAGGCTATGTTCAGCTTATCTGCCGCTGCCCTACTGCGGTGAATGTTCAGCTGACACACCCGCACAGGCCCCCCTCCCGCCCTGGTCTTACATTCCCGAAGGAGTGAGTCTAAATGCAGAGGGGGTTAATAATTATAGTAAGGAAAATATTAAGGTTTTATTTACATCAAACTTGTGGCTCCAATTTTTTTTGTTGTAGTTTTTGACGCTGACCCCAACAGCAACAACAATTGAACACGGACTTAATTGGGGCCAGTGTCCTATTCAAATTTTAAATTTAATCGCCGATATCTCTGAAACTATAAAACCACAGACGTACAATCTCCGAGGTATGCTTGGCGTCGTTGTCTTGCTAAAAGTGAAACTGCGCTGGTAGCTCTAATTTTTCAGCACTTGGCTTCATCTGTCGCTTCAAAATATTTAAATAATCGAATGTATTCATTGTATTTTAAATAAGCTCAATGCCTCCAACTCCAACAGTATTTTTCCCGTTAACTTTGTAAAGAAGCAAGTCAATAGCAAAAAGTTTTTTCTCTGCTTTACAATAGAAATGTGTAACTTATAGAACATTTTTATGCAGTTTAAATTTTTCAAATGCTACCAACCAAATGATAATCAACAATGAACGACTCATAAGTGGAGACTTTTTCTAACTAGTGTATATTCATATCTTTTCGAAAGGTATAGAAGAAATAAAGCTAAAAACATAGATTACCGTATAGAAATAGTTGTGCCAAACAAATTTTAAAATGTATAATTTAAATACATACACGTGTGTGCCACGTGTACAGCATGAATAACCGAGTTTTCTTAGTCTCGCATTAATTATTTTTCCTCTTCTCATTTTCAAATGGTTACTGATAATAGCAAATGATTCTTGCTGCATCGTTCATCATTTTTGCGCTTGAAAAAACCAAAAACATCAGGTGGCATTCATCGTACACAGTGAGTTCCACGCGTGTGCGCACCAGGCCATGGAGTACTGTGGCGCGTTCCAAGTCTAACCAACGCTGCAGTGCCAACTCACGATCCTTGCTAGATCCGGTGAGTGCCACGTCTGACGGTCCCCAGAGGACGAATTCAAGCACAGATTTTGCTTTAGACAGAGATTCGGAACGTTCTTGCAGTAATATATCAGAAATGATGGGAGAGATTTTAGTCAATGGCAACATTTCGGACAACGCAACGTTCGCGCACTTACAGAGCGACCCCAAGAGCTCTCCATTATAGTTGCTGTTGCTGGAAATAGGAGAAAAATAATGAGACATTTTTAAATTAAATATACTCCTTTGGATTTATTTCTCGTAAACTTACACTTGTAACACACACAATCGCATATGCAGATCCTTGTTCTCTGCATCTTTAGACAGCACCACATTTGATAGGCTCATTGGCATTTCTTCGATGCCCTTGACCTGCAGATTCTTCATGCCGTTGATTAGTTGCAGCATAATGAAAGCCACTTCACGTGACATGACATCATCAAAAGCAGGAAAACCACCACTACCTTGCTGATCGATATAATCCGCATATTGCTTTTTGTCCATAGATTCATTGGTGGCACTATTTACCTCCTTTATGCCATTGAAATTGGGAATGGAACCATGAAAATTATTATTATTATTGAGTAGTTGTGACTTTCCCTTTAGGATAGCGCCAATCGAATGCAAAGTATCTAGTTGGAGGCGTGGTAACACAGAGATAGTGGCCTGCAGAAAACACACTTCTGTGCTAGGTATCAGTGGTAAGTTGTAATTAGGTACCAGATCACAAAATTCTGTTATCGGATTGAGCACACCACAAACACCTCCAGATAGTTGGCAGAGTTCCCCGCCTATGCCAACCAGTTGATTGGAATCGGCAGATAGTGCCAGAGTCACGGGTACATTTGTCCAAAAGCCTGCATGAAAGGCCTTCTTGCCTACCACAAATGCTTGCACAGAATCAAGTAGTGTGAAGTCTTCGAAGCGCAAATTGATAGCGTTAACTAATGCCCGAAGTGCTGGGGGTACGATCGGAGTTTGCTGTAGCTGCGAATGAATAATAAATTGAATTGAAATGAAACATTTGTGTTAATTATGTTCAATTTGTTAATTTCACTGTATGATGATTTAAATTTAAATTTATATTAAATATATATATAAAATTGACTAAATATAAATTTGTTACATAAAATTGTGAGCACTCTATTACAGAAACTCACCTGCTCCAACACTTGTGCCAGGGCTTCATGGTTAGCGACTACTACCGCAGTGTAGTTATCCTCCATAGTCTTATGTACGACGCTACGTCCTTTACGAATGCGCAAGCGACTTGTTGCCTTGGTGGGATTCATAGATGTCTTCGTTAAAAAATCAAAAAATTAAAAAATTTAATTCAAACACACGCGTTCTGCTCACCGGTGCGATGCCCCAAATACTGTCGTTAAAATCAGTAGCCACATCGCCGCCCGCTTCGCTACCGTAATAGCTGTACGGCGAATAAATATCAAATTCGCCTATTTCACTGCCACAGTACGAGGCTGAAGTAAGGTGCGAAATGCTTGCTATTAGTAAAGAAGTAAAATAAACCAACAATTTTAGAGTGCAGATCTGTCTGTAGCAATGAAATTAAATACGCTGATCTTGGGGTATGCCAAAAATAAGCTAATGATCTCTTGTAAATGTATTTATGTAGGTATATAATATAGTAATAATTTATAATGTTGAACACAGACGAAAAATTGGCATTGTTTTTCATTGAAGCTATCGTCAATATATATGAATTTCCCGGAGAAGCGAGGGTAATGGTATTTTGCGATGTTTACTTATTATTTATTTTAATATGAAGTATAATATATTCAATTACTTAGTACTGCAAAGGTATGCATTACATTGCTCGCTGTTTTCATCATATCTTAGACTATCTCTTTGCTTGAACGCTATTTTTCTGGAGGGAATTACTACACACTCACATACATATAGAAATACGTACGAGGTCTGTTCAAAAAGTCTCGCGAATTGTGTGTTTTCTCACAAATTATTTATTTATTTATGAATATATATATTTTATCCCCTTCAAAGTAATCCTCATCAGATATTATACACTTGTGTCAATATATATCCACAATCATAACGTAGCGTCGTCCTTTCATGGGCATCTTCAGTTTCGGGAACAAGAAAAAGTCACAGGGGCCAGATCTGGTCTTGGCTCGTGCGGCAGGTACCATTGGGATGATTGAACTTTGGTTTCCACGTCATAACCATAAACCCATGATTTGTCATCAGTTATGTCCCTCTGGAGCAAGTTTTGGTCGTCACGGACAGAGTTCAACAGCTCCTTAGTAATGTTATTGCGATGCTGTTATTGGTCGAAATTGAGCAATCCATCTCATGCTCAAATTATTGGTAAAAATCGAATGGCACGAGCCAATCGATATGTTTATGTCCTTAGCAATTGCTCTGATGGTGATTCGACGATTGTCCAATAATATTTTCTTCACTATCAATGCTTTTGTCTGTTGTTGACGTGCTCGGGCGTCCGCCGCGCTCTCCGTCGTTCACGTTCTGAGAACATTTTGTACCACCGATAAACGTTGCTTTGGTCCAAGGTAGCTTCACCATATGCCACATTGTTTTTCACACAAAATTTTATACAGATTCTTTGATCCATTTTATGGAATAGGCAAAAATCGAAGACGTGCCAAAACACGTCCAAGCAAAATAGCTGCCAAAAATTAACTGAACATCCAAAGTGGCCGAACTTGTCAGCATAAGTGAGGCATGAGTACCAACATAACGCCACAAAAAAATCGAATATAAGTAACCCGCGGAGATTCAAAATTCGCGATACTTTTTAACCTCGTCTGTTACTCGTATATTATGATATATGTCTGTATATACGTATATTATGAGGATCTATAGAAAAATAATAGGGAAGTGCTATAATGTAATAAATATCCACGAAATGTAAATTATTAGAGTACGCCCATTCTCTGAACAGTAACTACTGTTAACAGTAGCTGCTTATTACTGCTGCTTCATACCTTATATGGATGTTGTAAGATAAGCTACCTTCAGTGTTTGTGGCAGATAAACAGACAAGACGGAACCAATTTGACGGTGATCAAAAATATATACATTTATGTGTATATTTCCACACCTCCTTCCTTCAGTTATAAACAGTGGAAGAGTGTTGCAAATGCAGAGATATTTCTAAATTCTTCTTGGATTTTTGGCTCCCACATACCTATGCTATTGTTAAGACCACTTCTGCGCATTTCTTCAATTTCACTACGTATGTGGCTCGACACTGATGTGCTACTGGTTTGATTTGCTGTACGACGTATCTGCAATTTTCGTTGAGCCTTTGAAGGTTCTACAACATCTGAGGGCGGTAACGACCTAGGAGTCTTCATATAGTCATACACATTATCGTCACGTTTATCCTGTAGGTAGCTATCATTGGTGTTGTTGATTTTGCGCACTGAGTCCTTCAAGCTGCTTGGTCGGACCTCGTTGTTTCTGGAGGTTGCTGTTGATGCACTTGTTGGAGATGTATTACTATTTTCAAATGTTCCCAGTTTTATGGCTACTTCTGGATCGCTCTTTTGATGCTCTAAAGTGCCACTCAGATTGCTGCCTATCACTTGAATGTCATCTGTTTTTAAGCGGACGACCATATCTTCAACACTGGTTTGTCGTGGGCTTACAGTTTTAGTTGCTCCATTGTTTTTTTTGTGGTTATTTGTGCCGAAACATTGCTGTTGCAAGGGTCCCTGTTGTTCTTCTAATAAACTTTCTCCGTTCGACGAGCAAATTGATCCAATATCAAAATTTTCATTATAGTCAACATGGTTCTTGCGGACCAATTCGAATTGAGCTTCCCGTTCACGCATACTGGCAGTACGTTCAGGTTTTCGTGGTGCAATTGATGAACGAATTTCACCTAAGATAAAACAATATTTATTTCAAACTATTTATGCTCATTAATGAATGTCGTTGTTTAATTAATTGTGTTCACACATCGAAAGCGACTGACTGCGACTACTGTCAGTTCCGAACTCCTACGAGCTTATGGGAGCAACTCTACAACAACAAAAAGGAACCAGATCGTATGCATAGAACTTAGTGTTTTGGTAGAGAAGAATATGTCAATGAAAAATAAAATATCGGTAGAACTGAATCGTTTTTGTCTGTGAGCGAATTGGTGGCATATTTAATAAAAAATAATAAAATTATTACCTACCATCACTAGAAAGTAGTGCCCGGTTTTCTCTCTAGTCTGAAATGACTTATATTTGAGAAAAGTTCACGGCAACGGGAGCGCATTGCTATTTTCAGTAACTGTGAAAGGGAAAGCTAATGGAAATCTGCATCAAAATAACTTCATAAATTCTTCATAAATAAATAAATAGTTACTTTCGTTCAAGGACTACTCCTAGATCATCTACAATTTCAACTCGTTCCAAATTCCCTCCACAAATAGTGTAATGGAAGAAAAAAGGACTATGACAACTGGCAAAAGTTATTTGTTTGCACTTCATTAGATTTAGGTCCATGTAGTTGATGTTATGATGTTATTTAGGTCCATGCAGTTAATGAATCCAAATCCGATTGTCCGCAAACATTAATACATTCCCATTCTTAATAGCCGATGGTAGACCATTACCATCCCATTCTTGCGGTACACCTGAAGGATGTTATATTGTTAAACACCACCATCTGAGTCCGATTGATGAGATAAGAGAGTATCCAATTTAGAAGAGGTTTATGAATGCCAAACAACTTCAGTTTTAAAAAAAGAAGTCTATGATTAACAACATTAAAAGCTTTGCTGATGTCTGTATAGATCGTCTGTTTGCATAGAAGATTTGAAGTTATTGATGATCATCGACACGAACTCGAGTAAGTTTGTTGTAGTTGATTTTTCCCTGCAAAAACCGTATTGCGCTGGAGAAACTGAAGCACGTACATATACTCAGAGATATTTGTTCAGCAATTATCCACTCAAATAAGTTAGGCCGCGCACTAATTTTGGTAATGCCACGATAATTTCTTACATCACATCTATTACCAGATTTATGAAACGGTATAATAAAAGAAGATTTCCAAGCTTTTGGAAAATAGCCAGATCGTAAGGAATACTCAAATAATGTTGTGATAGGCGCCGCTAGTTCCTCTGCACAGTATTTAAGAAAACATGCTGGTGATGCATCAGGTCCGGAATTATAGTTGCACTTTATAGTTTTTAAGGCATTGTCTGTATTCATTTGTTTTGGTTCAGACTTAAAATGTATTTTGTTATAACAGGAAGTTGAATGTTTTGAAAAGAGTTTAAGTTAAGAGAGTTTCACAGTTTCTGATATTTTAAATTTTTTCGAAAAATTAACGCTTCCGAAAAAATCTTTTGAATACAGCCGACAGCATTGCTGTTATTAACTCCAGGAACTCCAACAATTTCAATGACTTTCTCCTGCTGCTGTTGTTAACAAAAATTTAGCTTATTCTCAAGGTTCAAAATCCTATTATTCAAAGTTTTATTTTCTTCCTCCAGCTTGCTAATCATTGCCAAAAAGTCACAATTGATTTTCTTTATGCACAAGATCTCATCGTAGAGCATTTTCATTGTTACAGTATTGTTACACAGATCAGACTGAACCGATTCAGAGGTAAGCACACTAGACTTAGAACTCACTGTCCGTGAGGAGTTGCCAGGATCTCCCATCGGACGCGTCCACAGGTGGCGGATAGTGGATCGCTCGGTATGTCCTCGACATGCTGGGTAGGTGGGACAACGTACCACCCGCGGACCAAAACTGGATAGGGGTACGGCCCCCGAAAATAAAACGAACTTAGTGAAACTTACGGTGCAGGGGAACGGATACCCAGCACCGGCGGCTTTGGTGAGTGAGCAAGCGGGCTCCCAGTCGTCGTCATCCTATGACCGCAGTGCTTTAGTGGTGGGCAACTTAGCTACCAAGGCATTTATTGCTAGAAGATCGGTAGACACGACAAACGTGGACGTGGACAGGGACCGGACGGGGGAGGACAGACTGGACGATACTGGACCCAACTGACGCAACGATGGACTCGGACGTGACCGTAATTCTCCATAGGGGAGGCCGGCCTATCCGGGGCATCAGAAACGCCTAACCCCACCGGCGAAAGGAGTGGGGGCCACGTTAGCGCACTACGCAAAAAGGCTGCGTTCCCCGGAAGAGGCACATACGGTACAGGACGCAAAAAGGCAGCGACAGATAGCAATAAGCGGCACACAAGGGACCGGAGTAGCGCTTCGCCAGAAGGAGCAACCAACCATCTCTAAGGCCTCTCGAATCGGGCAGCGTAAGCTACCTAAGGAGGGAGGCGTGGTTGTTAGACGGGCTCGCTCGGATGGCAGGGCACCTACGGCCTGCACCTCGTACGCAGATGCCACTAAGGAAGCGGACGACAAGCTATGCTTTGCCGTCATCGATAAAAGCAAGCCGAGAATTGGTGACGAAAACCAAGGTAAACTGGAGGAAGCCTGGAATGATGCCCTTATGGACATTATCCTAACATCCGATGATGGCGTGCCGGTTTTCCAAATCGACCACTACCGGTTTGCCAGAGGTATATTCCTGGTACAGGTGGCTACCGAGGGCTGCATAGACGGACTGCGCAGGATGGTGGGCAATCTGCCGGAGTTGTGGGATGGAGCTCAATTGCGATTAGTCGCAAGGAAAGACATCCCGGAGCTGAAGAAATGCACCATCTTCCTGCGTGGCCACGTTACAAAGCTTCCATCGGGTACGATCCGATGAATGTGGAGAAATGGGAAGTATTCCGCCGGGAGGAATTGTCGGATGGCAATCTCCTCATAGTTGGAATCGACCAGGACTCCCTAAAGATACTGAGCACAACGAGAGGACGGGTGTTCCTGCTGTCCACCACCGTCACCAACAAGCCTCCCAAGGGTCGGACCTGGACGAAGAGGTCACCTCCTCACAAGAAGACGACCTGCTGTTGTCTCCGGTATGCTAATCACGCAGATCAACATACACCGGAATCGGGTGGCCACGCAAGCGCTGCATGAGAGGATGATGGCAGGTAAGTGTGACGTTGCTCTAATACAGGAACCTTGGACCGTTGAAAACAAGGTTTCTGGGTGGGGCAGCACAACGTTCCAAATTTTTTACAGTGCAGGTTCAGGTAGACCAGGACGTGCATAATATGTAAGAAAAACTATAACATGATCTCTTCCGCAGGTCCCTCATCAGTCGACGTGGTGGTGGTGGAGGAGGTGGGATCTTCCCTACTGCTAGCCTCACTCTACCTTCCATATGATGCACCAGGACCACCGCCATCGGAGGAACTGGAGGCACTGAAAACCTACGCAGAGAGAAAAGGTAAACGTTTATTAATAGCATGTGATGCTAACGCTCACCATACGTCTTGGGGCAGTACAGACTGCAATGGTAGAGGGATAGCATTGTTTGATTTTCTTAACGCCAATGACCTGACGGTCCTGAATGAAGGGTACGCCGCAACCTTCATAAACAGGAACAGACGGGAAGTATTGGACGTAACTTTCTGTGATAAAGACACTGTAGCGCAAGTCAGGGATTGGCATGTGTCCAAGGCACATTCATTCTCGGATAACGTTTACATCAGTCTTAAGCTCGCTAATATAGAGGGAACGCCCCTTCTATACAGGAACAAGAAGGCCACAAGCTGGCCTAAATTCAAAAAGCTAGGAGGACTAACTAAGGTGCAATGATGCTCTAATACAGGAACCTTGGACCGTTGAAAACAAGGTTTCTGGATGAGGCAGCACAACATTCCAAATTTTTTATAGTGCAGGTTCAGGTAGACCAGGACCTGCATAATATGTAAGAAAAACTATAACTTGATCTCTTCCGCAGGTCCCTCATCAGTCGACGAATCCACTGGAAATCTGTAAAGGGATCGAAAGGGAAACCTACATCATTACGAAAGGACTTGTAAGAGCCTTTGAGGAAGCATGTCCTTTGAAAAAGACAGACCTTCCCGGGAACAAAGCTTACCTCACACCTGAGCTGCGAGACCTACGGAGACACTGTCGTAGGCTTTTTAACCGAGTGAAACGGTTAGGTACAAGCACTGTTTGGGATGACTACCATGGAGTCCTAAGACAATATAAGAATAAACTTAGAGAGGCTAAGCGTAACTCTTGGAGGATATTCTGCAAGGAAGTTGACTCAGTAAACGAATCAGCTAAAATCAAGAAACTTTTATCGAAAACTCACTCGCAACCTGGACTAGTGACAGAGAAGGACGGGGTTCAAGCAAGGGATGCGGAGAGTTTGATAAAAATACTAATGAACGAGCACCTCCCCAACTGTCTGAAGGTATATACGCAACAAAACAGGAAAGGAAGGCACGAACATAGGGATGGGATGAAGATAACCCATCACATGGTAAGGAAAGCCATAAATGGCTTTAAACCGTTCAAGGCACCAGGGGCGGACGGCATCTTCCCGGCAATGATTCAATGCTGTGAAGATGCCCTGCAGCACAGACTAGCCTCACTATTTACGTCATGTATCCAATTGGGTTACACGCCGAAGGCTTGGAGACAGGCGATGGTGGTCTTCATAACCAAACCAGGGAAAGAGGACTATACCTCACCTAGGGCATACAAGACCATGGAGTGCATTTGCGATGACATGATCAAGGAGAGCATTCCAAGGTAAGCACTGAACTATAAGCAACATGCTTACGTCAAAGGCAAATCAGTAGAAACTGCACTACAGGAGGTAGTGCACAGTATCGAAAAGTCCTTGGACTTTAAAGAATACGCTCTCGCCGCTTTTGTGGACAAATAGGGTGCCTTCAACAATGTATCCACTGAAACCCTTATAGGATCCTTAAGCTCATTTAATGTGGACCGGTCCATCTTGAGATGGATAAAACACATACTGAGCTATAGGTACATAAGATGTGAACAATGGGGCATAGAGGTGAAGGGAAAAGTATTACAGGGAACACCGCAAGGGGGTATTTTGTCACCACTGCTATGGGTCACTGTAGTTAACAGCCTCTTGAGGACGCTAACGGAAGAAGGCCTTCAAGTGGTGTGCTATGCCGACGACATAGTAATCATAGCCACAGGTAGGTTCCCTCAGTATTTGTCAATAAGAATTCAGGAGGCCCTGGGAAAAGTCGTCGATTGGACCAGGCATAGGGGCCTAAATATAAATTCTGAAAAAAACGCATCTATGCTTATTCACCAGGAAAAGGAAGATACCAAGCTTTGATCCTCCTGTTCTGGAAGGCACAGAGTTGAAGGATAAGGTCAAATATCTCTGAGTAATCCTGGATAGGAAACTTAACTGGAAAGAGCACATTGAAAGCAGAGTCAACAAGTCCTATAGAGCGTGGGCCACCTGCAGAAGATGTATAGGACCCAAATGGGGACTAAAACCACATATAGTCAACTGGCTATATCTAAGCGTGATCCTCCCAATACTAACTTATGCCTCAGTAGTCTGGTGGTGCGCGCTAAAAACTAAGTGTAACGCAAAGCCGAGGGAAAGGGTGCAACGATCATGCTGCATCGGGATCTGCGGAGCGTTAGGCACTACCTCAACAAAGGCGATGGAGGTCATCCTCTCCATACGCCCAATTGATATACAAGTCAAGTATGAAGCAGCTGTAACCGCAGCAAGACTGAGAGTCCTGGGCTCCTGGTATGACAGGAACCACATTACAGGACATCAGACCATACTTGACCATATGAATGTAAGGCCCCGCGAATGGGATTGCGACCGTATTCCGGAAATCCAGTTACGAACGCCAGTGGAATCCATCATATCACAGATGTGCGATTGGAACACTGCATGGATAGACGAAATGAACCATAGCATTCACCCATACACGGACGGATCGAAAATGGACGGGCGCACAGGAGCCGGATTTTACTGCATGAATAGTAACTATGGAGCAAGCATCAGGTTACATGACACCAACACAGTCTTTCAGGCTGAAATTGTTGGTGTTATGGAAGGTGCTAAATGGCTAATCAACAACACCATCCCAGGTGGGAGTTGTAAAATCTTTTCAGACAGCCAAGCGGCTATCATGGCAATATCAAATGACCAGGTGACATCAGAGGTGGTACGTAGCTGCAAAGCAGCTATAACACTTCTGGCGCAGAGGTATTTAATACAACTGGTATGGGTGCCTGGATCCCGTAATATTGAGGGCAATGAAAGGGCTGATGAGCTAGCACGAAAAGGCACCTTGTTGGAAGAGGTTACCCTAGCGACCAAAAAGCCTTTCCAAGCCCTAAAAAACTAGATAGCGGACTGCGCAGACAATCTGCATTATAGGGACTGAACCGCGTCGGACGGCTCCAGGGTCACTAAAAAACTATGGGGTAATCCTGACGCGGCCCAAACTAGGAAACTTCTGTCCAGAAGTAAGAGGAAACTACGTACAATCATAGGTATTCTGACAGCACACAATGAACTCAGAGGCCACCTACGGAAATTACGTAGCATGGAATCAGACTTGTGCAGGTCCTGTCTGGAATACCCAGAAACACTGGAGCACTACCTGTGTGACTGCCCTGCATTTGGCAGGGTAAGGCTGCAAACACTAGGCTCCACGCAGTTAACTACCCTTGAGGAGGTCGGCCGCAAGGGCTGGAAGGCAATAAAGAGTTTCGTGCAGGGCACGAGGTTCTTTGATTAAGCAAAATGGCATCCATCCCCCACCCTTCTCTACTCTCCTCGTTCCTTTCCATAGGAGGAGCACAATGGGCCCCACGGCCTAAGTGCATCCGATCGCTTGCGGCCGGAAGACTCTAGGGAGTCCCTCATGCCTAACCAAACCTAATCTAGAACTCACTGGATCACTGCTGACAATTAACGGAACATCCGAATGCTGTTTTTGCTTCACTTTTTTTTTGCTGTTTAGTTGTTGAAGAAGTTGTTGCTTTTTTTTCCAGTCCATGCTGAATTGGTTTCGTTGCAGCTGGCGCAGCAGGTATGCATGAAGAAGAGTGTTGTTGTAGCGCAGCAGGGGAAACCGGTTTTGTGTTCAGAGGTTGTTGTTGCAAAGAATTTCTGCGTAGAGCTATGCACGTGTCACAACGATATTCTGTATTATTAGAGTTCATGAACTCCAAATCAGTTAAAGTGATATTTACACAATTGCAATGAAAAAAACAATCGCAGTCCTCACATAAAACCTTTGTGGGGTCATTGCGCTCAATTCTTTCCTTGCAGATTAGACAATTCATTTTCGCTTATGCTCACTCCGAAAACACGCCCTACTACAACGAAGTACAAACGACGACTTTTTTGGCTCGGTTTTCATCGTTTAATCATCGGTTTTCAATACCGAATTCCCCCTGATTCCCTATTTACATTCTATTTCGTTTTTTTGTGTGAAGATTGAACCTTCGCATAGCCATTCCATAGAAATATTTGCAATCTCGTCGATATTTGGATAAATCTTCTCAGCCAAAGATGTGAAGACTTAAGTCATGCGCGAACCTGATCAGGTGCATAGTATTATACAAAGAAATGCCATATTTTAGAGCATCTCGGTTATATAGACATCTAACATTTATTAGAACAGTTAATAAAATGGCTTCTGAGATCTAACAGGGTTTTGGGGTATACCAAAATACTTCTGAAGTATATTCCAAAAAAACCCGTAGTACACACGCAGATCCCCATTCAACTTCAACCTGACTTAACTAATCTGACAAATTTGTTATTTAATTTGAAATGCAATCCTTTAACGCCTCTCAGTTCAAGAATCACTCTCACTCGTGATGTAGAATGTTAGCAATAAGTAAGTGCCGATTTGCTCTTTGATTATTTTTAACATTATAGAACTTACCTAAATTGGCATAAACATTATCCGCTTTGTGTTTAATTGGAATTCTACCACCAACACCAGCAATACTGGTCGTCTCAGAACTGGCAGAACCTGACATATGTCCACTGGTATTAAACGCAATGTTCTGTTTCCGATGCATTTCTACGCTCTTAGGTGGCGGCGGCCTGACCGGCTTATTGATCTCGTGCGCCCGTTGCCCATCTGTGGTGCGAAGTGGAGGCGCTAGTGGTTTCGCCGTATCGACAGAACTGCTTTGTGTTGTTGCTGCATTATTGGTTTTCGTGATATCCTTAACAACTTCTAAGGCTGTAGTGTTTATATCTATTGGATGAATAATGACCAGGCGTGGCTTGCCTATAACACTCGAATCATCTGCGGTACAGATCTCAGAGTAGGTTCCTTCTTTTCTATGAAGATTGTCGGCAGTTTTGCAGGTGCTCATCCGAAAAAATTTTTTTATGCTAAACTTGCTTTTGGTTTTTGCTTCTGTTGGTGGTAATATATTTACAGTGGGTGCACTAAAGGGTCGTGCCATTTTCAGATGACTTGCAGAAACGGATGCTGCAGTTGTTTTCTTTTCCACTGGTGATGCTAGACATTCATCCGACATGGATAGATTGCTGGTTATACTATTAATTTTAACAGTTGGTTCCAATTGTGTCAATGACTGTAATTGGAGATTCTTCGTCGAATCATTACGATGACAGGTGAACGTGTTAAGACTGCGAAATTTTGGATTAATTGCTGTTCGTTCACGTTTATCCTTTTCTCGGATGACTGAAGGCAGCATGTTCTTATTTGCGCTGCTGCCGCTAGTGGAATCTATGGTGAATTTGCGTGTGTATGTATTGGATGAAGAGGTACATTTTGTCTCAGCCAGAACTGTTTCTATATCTGCACCTTTTGCCTCAGAATTTTTCGCCAGTACTACCATGGTATTGTTAGGGATAATTTCCCGTAGCTTAGTTGACATAATTAATTTTCCTTTCGTTTCTGCGTTTGATTCTGATGGTGCAGCGGTGTCGCCACGATGTGTTTCTACTTGCGAAAACTCATATGTTGCTGTTACGACAGACGTAGTGTTTTGCCCAGGCGGGGGATTCGGTGCTCTTGCTTTTTTTACCTTGGGTTCTTGTGTTGATTCTGGAACACAATTATCCTGTATATTGATGGGTTGTCGCTTAGCACAAAGTATTTTGAATGGACTCTGAATAGGAGAAATAATTGGTTTGGTAGGTAAATCAGGTTTCTTTAGCAAAGTTGTTGGGTGTTGTTTTGGCAAGCTGCATACAAACGAAGGACTAGCATAGGCCATTTTCCTAGGCGGAGGGGATTTAGGCAACGCTGGCAATTGCTCAGCCTGTGTGAACATTTCATTATTCTGAAGACTACCATCCGGATCTGCACTACCATCGGGTTCTCCGTGTAACTCGCGACTCTTCTCCAAACAAAAAATCTGCTTAGGTTGACTTAACGTTGCACCTTTAACTCTTTTAGGAGTGACTCCCAACTGTATATCTTCATAGTCGGAATTTTCGTGGTTAGAATTTTGCTTTTCCATTGGTTGTCGGTCAGTTTCCTTTTCAACATTCAGATTAAACAATTTTAATTCATTTCCAATGCTTATGTCAATGCCGGAATCTGGCTCACTACGCATCATGTTGTATAAAGTCTCCTGATCACTGCTACCATCAATGCTGCTGCCGGAGGAGTTCAATGAGCCACCTGAACTACATCTGGTGACAATCAAGCCATCAGAGGTTATTTTACTGGTCATGAAATTGCTATCATGGAAATTATCATGTGTCTTCGACGACACATCGTGTGTTGTGTAATGTGATCTTAACAATACACCGTTGCCATGGTTCTGATCCTTAACGTCCTGAATTTTCTGCTGCTTAGGACTACGCTTTTCATCGGAAATATTTTCATAGTTCACCTGTGTATCTACCACATCGTAGTAGGCTGAAATATCGATGTCTGAGTTGCTTTCCGAGTCTGACAACTTGTGAAAGACGTCTATCCTTGGTTTTACATGATTCTTAGAGATTGGAACTTTGCGTGCGATGGGCTTCTTAATGTCGACATGTGGCCTACTCTCCAGAATATCTGCTAAACTTGTAATTTCGAATTTTATTTTACTGGAACTACTGGGACCGATCGTGTCACTTTCAGCAATACGCGTCTTTAATTCATTCTGTTGACTTTCCAACGTTTCAGATATTTCATCAAGTAACGACTTCTCCATAGCACGTTCGATTGGCGGACTATTTTTGCCATCATTATCGTTGGTCGCATCTAACTTAATCTGTGTTGATAAATCACTTGTTATTATAGTCGGTGATTTGGCGATGTTTATAGTCGCTGATTTGCCCGCAGTTAACAACGCAGTTGGTGTCTCAATCGACTTTGTTGAGGTTATTTGCAGCTTGATGTTTTGTGGAGAGCAGTCTAAGTTTGAATTTACTTTTGTTCCTGTATTACTCTCAAATTTAGTGTTTCCAGAACTGTCGGCATTGATTGTAGGCTCTGTTACACCGAATGGCACTACACTAATTTTCAGAGTTTGCTTTCTACCCTCCTTGTCCATTTGTGGCGCACCCAATTTTAACGAAGCAAACGATTTCGTTATGTTTTCTTGTGGATCACTCAACAAATTCCCATTGTTCATGTTGAAGTCTGTGTTAATCCGAGTGATGCGCCTCAATTCGAACGTCTCTTCGTCGTCGATGCTGGCAATTTCATCTCCCTTATTGGCAAAGTTTATAAAATCATGAGTACGTTCAGTACAGCCATTGTCATCAGTCCAGTCGCCGCCGTAGCCAATTACCACAGAGAGATTCTTTGTAAAACAAACTTTCTGACTCTTACCTTTGTTCGGCAATGATATAACTTTTTTCTTAATTATACTTTTTACTGGCTTGTTAAGTAAATCACTTTTATTGGCAATCTCCGATGAAAAAACGGCATTAGATAAATTGTGTCTTATGCTTGATAAAGGAGATAAGGGTTCCTCAGCCAAAAATATGGAGCAAGTCTGTTTATGTTCATTCTTGGATTTAAAACAATTCGAGCAAAGATCCTTCTTCCAAGCGTTTTGTGTAAACTGCGAGCATATTGATGAAGACATGTTTATTTATTAAGTTTTTATCTCTATAAATTCAGTAACTATTGCATTAACTGAATTTAGTTCAATTCCATCGATTTTATGGTCATAATCTGCAAAAAAAGGTAAACCTTTTAATAATTAATTAATTTTATATAATCTAAATAAAGGTGGAATTGACAGTTCTCTAACTGGCCGTTAAAGTTAACAATGGAACTGATGTTTCACAGGCTTTGAAACACATCCTGGAGGATTGCAAAAAGTTCGATCAGAATGACAGAACTCTATGTTACCCAGACAAGTAATACTGAAAAGACCAAACAATGACGAACAAGAATTGGAAATAAATAAAAGAAAACCAATAAGATTTGTGATAGGAATCTCTGTATAAATGGGAATTATAAATAATTGTAATAGTGCAGAAAAAATGTATGTACTGTTTGTACCTACATACATACATATATAAATTCGGGAATTAATGATCGAAGTAGTAAATTATGTGAACTAGTTTTTGAATTGGTAGTTATCATGGTTTATACAGATCGTCCTCCTCCCAAACCGTCCCGTAAGTTCTTAATATTCAACATCTTTGAAATTAATTTTTTTAAGTTTTTGACATTGTGAAGAATTATCTTAGGGAAATTCTTAACAATGAATTAACTAACCTAACTAACCTGTTAATTTAAGCTGTTAGTTTAACTAGAGGTGAATAAAACCTTTAAATTACGTAATTATTTTTAAGAGACCATTAAATTTCATAAATAACCATAGGAGTTTAACTACGAGTTTATTAAATAAATTTTGTTAAGGTGAAACTATGTGTCACAGTTAAAATTGTTAATAAAAAAAAATTAAAGGATGGTTTAGTTTGTATTCGAAAATTCATAATAGACTTTGTTAGATTTGCTTTTGTTTTGTGGTTTAGATGTCTGCCTAATAAAAATACCATCGAACATATTCGATTAGTTCGAGATATCACATCATTCGTCGAAAGATTCATGGTAAGACTATGCTATTCAATACTGGTAATACTGGTATTTAATTCATGAAGTTTTGAATGAGAGACAGTCTTGCAGGAATGAATGGGAACTTCAAGTGGTAGAGCCAACTTGAACCTACTGAACCTGGGATGCCATACAAGAGATGACTAAACATGAAAAAAGCTTTTATGCCTTCTCAATTTTTAGTTATAAAGTGTTCAATTTTCTTGCAATGTTTTTTCTTAATGTTTTTGTAAGGCCTATATTTGTACATATGCTTATGTTGGCAATGTTTTGGAATGAAACGAAAATTAAATTAAATAATGTAAATGAAGACAATGCAATTTTTATATATTTAATATGGAGAAATCAGGACGAGTGAAATAGAAAACGCAGTGCTTTACGCATCTACGCTTTCCACCCATTGTAGCACTGAAAGATGAGAAAATGTTAATCTAAGATGTTTATCTTCTTTTCGATTATTATTAATCAAAAACTACAATAAATTTCTAATTTGTTTGATATTTTCACCATTAATAAATAAAGTTGGTAAATTTACTGTAGGTAAAATGGTAGGTGCAAACGAATGTTTGATACCCCATATTCTGAATAAAATATAGCATAAAATATAGCGTATAGCAAACTCGAAATCTACACAAAATTCTAAGAAAATTACGCATAGAAAGTATAGGTCTAAAATGAAAACCTAGCTCCGAGTCCGAAATCAGGTATGCATTGTCCCCATATTTAAAAGTAAATGTATACAAATTTAGCAACAAGGAAAAGCAGCTGATGTAAACTGAATCATGGATGACTCCAAAATTCGGAAAAGATGACCCCTTTTCGAATCGAAATTTTTATTACTTAAAATTAAATTTTTATTTTATTTTATTATAATTTTTTTATATACCGTCAAACTGGCTGACAGCAGAATTGTTAAGCGACACGCCGACCAGATACAACGACGATTTGCAAAAGTTACCGCTGATAACGATCGGAAGTGGAATAATCTTAGACGCAACCCACGTTGGATGATGATGACGGACCATCATCGCAGCTGCCATCGCAGTTATACGCAGTGCATACAATCAAATTTGTTTGTGACAGCAACTAGATGTATTAATATTTTCTGAACTATTTTTTCTTCTTTAATAACTATGCTTGTGTAAAAACACATTATATATGTGATTTAATAAAATAAACCTGATAAAGTTGTTCTTAAAAAATCCTTGTTTTTCACTAATTTTAATAGGTTTTAGAGATAAGGAACCAATCACCTGTTTTGCATACGAATAATGTCTTGTTTTACACGGTTTTTTTTTTAACACGGGTTTTCCTGGAACCAATTTCCGTGTAAAAACAGAATTGAGTGTATATATGTGGTGTGTAGTGGAAGTGGTATATAATTCGTACAGTTTTTTATTGGTGCAGGAAGAATAAATATTAATATAACTACAATAGTTGCATATTTAATATAATACGAACAGAATTCAACTATCATCAACCAGAAAATGATATTTGTTCTCGAAAAACCGTTGCAAGCTTAAAACGTTATTATTTATTTAATTGCATTTTTATATGTCATATAATAAGCAATGATTTGATTATTTTTGATGAACTGGAGTTAAGTAAAAGTGCGAGAAAAATGCCATATATGATCAGGTTAACACCTGTTTAGTTATTGTGTTATAAAAATTGTTTTGGTATAGAAAATTTGCGTAATGTTTCAGAAATACATATGTACATGTGTATGTTCCTCAAATTTCACTTCGATATCTACAAAACCAGCAAATTATTTTAGCACAAAAAATTTGAAAGTTGAAATTCAATTAATTACCATTTAATGGTAAATTGTTAATGGATTTCAGAAAATATTTAACTGATTGATTTTAAACGGATTCCAATAGAAAAAGCTACTATTGACATGAAAATAACAGAAACTCAGCATATAATAACAAATAATTTAAATAACAGAATTTATTTAAATAGCTTTGAAGACGTTATTTATGGAATAATAACAATATTGACTGGAATATACATACATACATATGTATATTATATATAACATTTAAGATTAATATAAGATATAAAAGATTTAAATCATATAGTACTCGCAGATCCCTTTTTTTAATAAATTGAAACAACTTTACGAATAAATTAAATGCTCCAATGCCATGTTAGTTGTAAAATTCTCATTGCGAATTTAATTCCGAATTCAATTACAATTGCAGTTATTTTTGCTTAATAAATACTATTGTAAATTATATATATATACCTCTTCGTGAATGCATTCGATAAAAGATCCGCACAGTTAGTGTTTCTTGAGAATGTAATAATACGTCGTAAGGTTTATGATTTTGTAATTAAATATTTTAGTAAGAATAATTATTGCGGTAGTAAGACTGCGGTATTTTAGAGGAATTCAAATACCATATGTAAATATGTTTGAAATTCCTTTCTACGTTTCAATTAACACTTCATTTTGAAAAATCCACTTCATCTACATATGTAGGCTCTTCAACATTTACTTCGGAACTGATGCGAATAAACTTGCACTGTAACCGTTTCTATAACATTCGCGTAAATTGTAACTGGTGAGCGGCGATCTCTCCATAATTTTTTAACACCATTTAAATTTTTCTTTCTTTGATGGTAACTGGTTTTTACTATAGTAACCAGTTTCGAGTACAATAGATGCGATGGACTGCAATCCACCATTGTAAAGTTACTCACATGCACTTAACTTTCCGGTTCACTACGTTTGGGTCGTGGTTTGATTTTCACAAGATCAGTACTTTTCCATCATCAATTTAAAGCCACAGCTCAATTTCTTTAATTTTCAATTGCTTTAATTTGTTTTGTTTTTTACCACCGGCACATGACAAGATCAATAGAAACACTGAAACAGCTCTGCCAGAAGATCTTCATTGAAGCTTTAAAGTGGCTATCAGAGATAATCTCTGGTGGCTACTATTGTGGTTTTTGTGGTATTGGTATTGTATCGAGTTTTTATACTTCTTTTGTAGATGTCTAAAAGTTGCGCCGATGATCGCTCATTTGTGTAGTAAAGCAGTTTTTAATCTACACCAGCTGTGCCCAAAAGGCATAATATATGTATATTGATTGCGTTTGATGAAATCTAGTTAGTAGATGTCGAGGTGGGTCTCTCTTGCTGCGTTTTTTTATTTTGACTACACCCGAAAAATTAGATTGTTAGGACGTAAAGAAACGAGACAAATGCTTCATACTTTACCGCATCCATTTATCTCAGTGCTGAGAGAAATAATGACCAACACACACTCAAAATTTGATAGTGTGCGTTTGGACATCACTGCTCTACACTCAAAGGCGAAATGGTATGTTTAGGACTTTCCCTTTACAACGCGAAGAAGGGAGTTTGGCACACACAATTTTTATTATATAGAGCAGTGTGGTATTACATCAAATTGGCTTCTTAAACTTCTTATAAAAATATTAAAGTGAGCATTTTAACATTTTATACCCGAACATCTAGTATGTAATATACATAGGCATATTAATGTGGAATATACACCAGAGAATAATGTACCATATAGTTTTCCGACATTTAACTGCGCACTTCATGGGTGATCATCAGCAAAAATCTTTTGAGACTGATGTGTAGGCATCTTAAACAATCTGTTAAAATTTTGCCGCGGTGACGTTTCTGTCTAAAGAAAAAATATAACGGACGTGCACAATGCGTATCATTCTTTAGTTTTACAGCGAATAAATTATTCTGTATACATTTTGTCTCTGCTAAATTCAATACTTTGGAGTTTACTTGAACGATAAAGACAAATTTCAGTTCCCATTGTATTCTTAGATCTCATTTGGTTTCTTAATACCACGCAATGTAGATGCTGGGGTCATATAAGCAACTATCTTCCAAGCTGAAATAACTGCCATTGATGGATCCGCGGAACTCAAATTGGACAGAAACCAGGCAGGCAAGCAGTAATCAAGGCACTGAGAACCAGAGTTGGGTTAAATCATTAACTAGTTATTGTTATAGTTAAAGTCAATTCGTTACTTTCACAGACGTCTTCCTTATCGTTAAAGTAGCGCGGTTACTTGGCAGTCGTTAACGTTAAAGTAACGAAAGTAAGATCGTTAACCTGATCCTTATCGTTAAAGTAACGAAATTACTTTGCAGTCGATCGTTGTTCTGATCGTTATCGTTAACGAAACTACTTCGGGTCGTTACCGTTGAAGTAACGAAGTTGTTCTTTAACTAGTTAAAAAACGAGTAACTAAAAACATTAACGGAATTACTTTAATAAATCTTCATTACTTTTGTAGATATAGGTAGATGTAGTTTTATGTTTTTTAGGTTATGGTATAATAGGGTTCTGGCAAAAAAAAATTTGGTTTTGCTAATCCATAGTAAAATTAACAATACAGATTTTGGTCATTATCTGCGGGAGGTGCACATAATATTAAATAATATTTAAATTTTACTATTTACTGTGTAGCCACAACGCAACGATGCGACGTCGCAAACAATAACGGTTTCTCTCTCGAAATCTTCGAATGAGTGCATCATAAATTATTTACATTTTCTTTTAAATAAAAATAATTTGAATAATTTTCTTGTTTAACAAATTGTTTGTCAAATTTATTTACATTTTTTGGGAATTTGAAGGATTTCATCAAAAAGTAGGACATACTGTTTTTCAAAAAATGGTTTTTCGTAAAAGGTTGTCAGAAAATTAGAAAATTTTACGACGACGTGAATTAATTATTTAATATAATTCTAATTAGTCGCATGTCACTTTAGAGCTAGTTAACTCTTAAACGGCTTGATCGATTTTGATGCGGTTTTCACCATTGTGCTGTAAATTTTATTGCTCAGACTACGCTCATAAAAGACAATCATGATCGTTTCGGTTGCAGATGCTACGCTGACACTAGAGATAGCTAACCCGGCAAACGTTGTTCTACCTACAATAATTATTTTATTCCAATTTGTTTTGAAATGTATTTCAATTACGGTAGGAAATTTTTTAATAAGTATGAAATAAAATTCTTTTGAGTTTGAGAGGTTTACAAATTTTCCTCTCTCAATTCTTCGAAAATTGCGAAAAGCACAAAACGAAGCGCAACGTATAAATTACATAATGAGGCTAGTTTCGCATACTTATCAAGTTAAAGTCAGAAAATTGATATTCTTACATCTATATCTCCGAAACTGTAAATATCCGAATAGGATGGGTACTGCTATAAGGGAATTTGAAATACCTTTTATCTATGTAAAAGAAAATTTTGTCGAAAAACCACTACTTGTGGAAAACAGATTTTTCACGATTGTATTACTTTTTTCTCTCAATTTTAAGAAAGTAGAGACCATTAGCTTTCTAATCGTATTTTGTTCATCAGAATAGTTATATCAATAAAATGTATTTCAAATGCCCCTATAACGATCCATCCTACCCGGATGCCTTTAATAGTTTGGGAGATATAGATGTAAGAATTTATATTTTCGACAGGCTCTAACTTGATACTTATGCGAGAGCAAAAGAAATTTTTGTAATCAACATCAAAAACACGAACAAAATTGGAATGATTCTCCAAGGGTAAAGTCTAATATATAAGTCTTATTATAATTAAAAAATATGTTCTTCTGCTTGGTTCTGGATTCGAACCCGTGAACACAGAATGAACATATACAACAAAACGAAACAACAAATTTTGACAAAAACTTGAGTTGTGTTTGCAATTGTCTGCTTCCAAGTTTCCTAATAACGTTATAATTCACAAGAATTGTCTAACGTTGGACTCTCATATAGCGGCAGTTGCATACAAGAGAACACATCAACAAAGGTCGCTAATAAGAAACTTTGGCGAGTTTCAAAATAGCTATCCGATCTGCCAGTTTGAGTCAAATAAATTTGTTGTTTTTTACAATAAATACAAGATTTCTTGTTTTATATGCATATTACTACAATTATGATATAATTGTAGTAAAATGATATAATTGTAGTAAAAAATATAATATTGCCATTTTCTTCAATATGATTTCGATTCAAATAGGTTTATTAGAATCTAAAACATACGAGTGCATACGAATTTGAAACTGAGCAGATATAAAACTACAGAATTTCTAAGTTATCAATAATTTCTGAAATCAATTCTACATCCGTATATGAAGGCTCTTCTTTCGGTTCCCAAATCTGGTGATTTATTGATGGCAGCTGTTTAACGGGGAAAACGTGCACCGAGAGATCGTTAAATACATTATAGATAGGATAGATGTCTTTCAATGTAAACTCCATTGCATATGACAATATATCTAGGATATATGCAGCGTCCAAGCGTAACAACCGATGCGGCTTGTTGTTGGACAAAGTTATGAAACTATTATTAATTAACACAATATTCTTCAAAAGCTCTGGTCGCCAGTTGCTCCAAAGCAAATTGTTCGTCAGAAAGTTGGGGCAGTGAGGCATGTAAAAAATAGTAAGTTCATCAGCCACATACTTTGCTTCACAATTTTTCCGTAACAATGTGCATTGCAAATTATCGAGCACTGCCTTCTCAGAATCTCGAAAGATGGGGTCAAAGAAATTCGCCTCTCTGATTTTGTAATACTTCTGCGTTTCCAAAATAAAGGCCAGCTGGTGAAACGCCTGGAAATTGCGTGTAAAAGGTCCAATTCCAAAACAAACAAGTCGTTTTGGTAGATTATTCGTAGGCAATGCTAATAAACTCTGACCCAGAATAATCATTGCTTGTTTGAAATAGTCAGTACTAGCCATACGTATGCGAATTTGATCGAGACGTCTGTGCGGGAATTTAAATCAAGTAAATTGGTAAACTTAATAAATTAAAAAAATATTCTTACCTCAAAAATTGCACAACGTCCACATCAGGACAGTCATTGTCAAAACCTCCGCCCGAATTACTTGGATGGCAACGTTGTAAGCTTCTCCGAGCTATCCATTTCTTGCGTGTTACAATACGGAATTCACCAGGCATTTTTGGGAATCAATGACTTTTTTATGGAAAACTCTTAATGAGATCATTCCCTAAAAACAAAGTTACAACAGTATTAACGGAAAGACTAACTTGCCCAAAAGTAACAATAATTAGGCCTGGCTAGACGCAGTATCCTTTAAAACGGTTTCACTCAGTTCGCTGGAGAAAGAGATGAGGAAGAGAGAGAGTCTACACTCTGGTATCAAGTATAGAGAATTTTTGGAACAAAAATGGGCCCTACCGTTTCTTTTCACGCACACAAGCAGGCATTTATCAAACAAAAGAAGGGCAACTTAGTTTGCCGAACGCCTGTTCATATTTTCTCTCTCTGGCCAACATTTGGATTTTGGCATCACATGTTTACGACTTTTGAAACCAAATTAGAAACTGTGTAGCCACCGATGGTATCACCAATGCAATAATGATACCGTTTCAAAAGATTCTGCGCCTAGCCAGGCCTAGTGTATTCAATGAAATCAAAAAACCCCTATAGTCGTGGTGTGAACAGTGCCTTGCGCCGAAAACATTATATCGGCTGCTTAATTAAAAATTATCGGTGGCAGCTAAAAGTGCTAGAGCCGCCACAAAAGGAGTACTTTTGTTCCGAAATCAATTGTTTTCTTCGAATTTCTGAGTCCTTTGATTTTTTAAATTAATTTCGCTATATCTCCTTAACTAAAGAAGATATCCGGTTGGTATACCGTTAGAAAGATAAACTATATATCTTTCATTTCTGTTAAGTAAAATTAAACCTTCGCTTTTCATCCTAAAGTAACGGTAACAAAATATGAAAATCTCTTCTTAGCCCCTAAAACCAAGTTGTTCCAAAAAAAGTACTGAAATTATTAAGAATGTCTTTTCTCCACAAATATGCAATTTTCGGAAAAATTGTACGACACAATTTTACTTTTATTTGGGACCACGGTAAGTAGCCGCGCAGTTTTAGGGGCGTACTAAAATCAATAATCTTAAAACCCATGATTTCCTCTTTTCAACAATATATAATATGTTGGAGTTGCTCTAATAGTTCCGCCCACATTTCCTGAAATATACAATATTTGCGTTTTACAAACCGCAGCATTTCCGTTTTTTACCGCCTTACAGCACCTAAAATTGGCCACAAAACTACATCATGAAATACACATAAAACATGAAATACACTGTTTTTAAATAATCATCCCTTCTGCAATTTACCAACTCTAACGGTAAGTATGACATGTTATATAGCGCCGAAAAGATAAAATTATGGTCTTTGTAATAGTGATTTTAATATATATCCTTATTGACAAATAAGACGGAGGGGGAAGGTTTTGTGATAGAACATATACCACTTGTTTCTTAAAACTCAAATATCTTCCAAACCTTGGCGAAAATGGTGTACTAGGGAAATAAGAGGCGTGGCACCTTTCTTTTGACAACTCGAACATTAATGTACCTTACCTAATTTTGGAATAATAAACCTTTGAAGAGGTGACCTTTCGCGAGCTTCAAACTTCGATAACACCGAAACTAATGGCACGCCCCCAAAACTAGGCGCCTATTTACCGTGGTCCCAAATATCGGTAAAAAAAGTTACAAAAAATATTTTTTGAGAATATTTTTGGAGAAAAGATATTCTTAATAATTTCAGTACTTTTTTTAGAACAAATTGGTTTTAGGCGGTAAGAAGCGATTTTCATGACCTTTTGTTACGGTTACTTTTGACTGTTATTCTCGGAAATATCCGAATAAAACATCAAACGAGAGTCTTGTTCCTTTAGGTGTACCTCAAGGAAGCCATTTGTGACCACTGCTATTCCAGGTTATCATTAATAATCTACCATCGGCTATTATGAATGGGAATGTACTGATGTTTGAGGAAGACGTGAAATCATTCCTGTCATATAAGGACGAAATTGGCGCCAGTCTCCTACAATCGAATTTGAATTCCCTAACTGCATGGTGTAACATCAACTGCATGGTCCTAAATCTAAGGAAGTGCAAACAAATAACTTTTGCCCGTGGTCATAGGTCCTTGTTTCTTAAATTACTGTTATTACTAAACTATTTGTGGAAGGAATTTGGAATTAGTTGAAATTGTATACGATGTAGTAGTCCTTGATCGAAAATTACGCTTCAATAGTCATTTTAGCCGCATATCTAGCAGAGCGAACAGCAAATTAGGCTTTATAAAGCGATGGGCAAAGGAATTTAATAATCCATACATCACTAAGTTATTATATAAGGTATATGGATTATATAACTTGGTCAGGTATACCTGATTCCAACCTATGTAGGAATATGCCTCGCCTGTCTGGAGCCCAAACTATAATTGTTACATTGCTGAGATTGAATCAGTCCAAAAACAATTCTTACTTTTTCTTTTCGCAACCTCCATTGGGATGAATCCGTAAACCAACCACCACATGAAACTACACTCCCGGCTAATGCTGATAAATTTACCATCACTCGCTAATCGAATGTTTTATCCTGAACATTCTGTATGGCATTACTAATAGTCCATATTTGTTATCCAACTTGTTGTCCATGTTATCTTAATGTTCCTCGTTGTACATTGTAGCGATATAAACCTCTACATCTAAGTTTCGGCAGATCTTCATATTAATAGCATAAACCTCTTCGGAACGCCTGAGCCGATAAAGGGATCATATAATACATATGTATATAAAAAGTACAACCGTGCAGGTAGCTTTCATTGTTTTATTGAATTTTGCTTTATTTATTTATTTTGAAAATAAGCTTTGAAATTTCAAATTTCAAGGGGCTATAACTCAGAAAGTGGGCTTGTTGAGAAAGAAATTTTGTTGTTGCTGTAATCAGCGCCAAAACAACAATGACAAAATTGGACAAAGTTCGCAACGGTAAATCTGTTCCAATTCTTCTTTAAAAACAAATGTTAGTATTACTTTAATTATTAATTTGTTGCTTTAGGATTTAAAACTATTTAATACGTAGCCATCTAATTTTATTTCACGCTTAGCTTCGTTGTCTTCTTGCTGCTTTTCTAAAAAATCCTTATTCTTAGCTCTTAAACGATCCCGGCGCCTTTGTTTCTGTTGTTTTTTGCGTCGATTCTGTAACAATTTTTCATTTGCTTTTCTAGCATTGGTTTTCTTCTGCATTTTCAATAAAATAAAATTACGATCATTGAATAATAGTTTTTCTGGCTTAGCTGCTTGCAAAATCCGTTTCTTTTGCATAGAATAAGATTTGTGTCGCTCTTTTAAGACTGGTAAGAAAGAGCACGGAAGCACGCGATGGCGTTGATGTATAATACTGCAAATGTTATCATCGATAGGTAGAAAATGGTGTTGCGTCATAAAAACTATATCGCAAGGTTCGGTCTGCAGCAAGGTATGCAAAAATATGGAATGTTGTGTGATTTCTTGGGAAGGTGTACAGAGCATAAGTTTGTCCTTAAACCTCGAATTAAATCGTAACATATAATGCCCGATGGGAGTGTTTCTTAACATGTTCAGGAATTCAAATAAACCGGTAAGCAAACACGATATTCGCAAGTTATACAATTTTAACAATTGCTGCTCGATTTGCGCTCTGACAATTTTTTCAGTTAGAAGTAACTCAAATGTACTAGTAGATAATCGTAGACGGTGGAGTACTTCTTCTTCACTTGTTGCTAGCAAACGAAGGGTTAGCCACTCTTTAAGTAATTCATACTTTGTCATAACTTCACATCCAAATTGGGGTTTATGTTCAAGTTTTATTTTGACACCACCAAAAAAAGTTACTGCACTCACATCGAATGCCGGAGGCTGCTGTAGCGTAGTGAAGAGATGAAGCTTTTCTTTACTTTTATTTTCTGTTAGGTGCCACCTAACAGTCGCCCGGTTGGGCTTTAATTTTTTAATATTTCTGGAATCTGTAAAATTTGCATTTTGGAGATGTTTAGCAAGTAGCTGTGATTTATAGTCTAATGCTGTATTCAATTGTGAAGAAGTATCTGTGTTTTCGCGAATCGGCGTCGTTAAAGGGTCTTTAGATTTTAAATTCAACCACCGGATATCGGGTAATGCAGCTTGAAAAGTTTCAAACGCTTGCTCTACCACCTTTGTATGGGTATGCCAACCACAGTTTCTGGATGGCAACGGGGTATGGAATGTGACTAATCCATCTGTAATATCCATGAACATTTCCGTTGGCAAATCTGGATAATCTCCAGCTGTTAGCAAAAAGAGCAAGGATTCTAAACCTATGCAGTATTTAAAGGAACTACCGTCATTACAACAACCAGAGATTATATCACCTTCGCACGCATTTGCGAATTTTTCTTGATTTTCCATAACCTCGTCGTATATGAGTGCATAGGTATTCAGATTATTTTTAAATGCCGTGCAACTAAATGTTTCCGGGTCAATTTTCCAAACAGGGATCTCTCCACTGCGGTCCAGTACTTGAACATCCTCAATCTCCACAATTCTTTCGGTGCTGTCGCACAATCGAACGCTCGGCAAACCACTATACGTGTTATAACTCAAATTCATATGACTAGCAATGAGCAATTGTACTTTGTGCTGATACCATAAGCTGTAAAGAGCCACAAACTGTTTAGCAGGTGCGTAAATTTTTTCACGGTGCCTTTTGCAAAATTCATTGAGGTACTTCATGAATTTCAGTTTCTCCTCTTTCCGTTTTTGATCTATTTGTCGCCAAATCCATATATCCTCTTCACTTACTTCCTTCTTTAACTGCAAGGCTTCCAATATCTCAAGTCCATCCAAGTGTTGTGCTTTCGAAAGTACAGACTTGTATGGACTGTGAAACATAGGCGAATTACTTTGCTTCGCGTAATTATCTGGATATACAAAAACTGGCACATGTTTTTTGGGATCACATATTGAATTATTCTGAACAATATCAAAATCCATTTGCCAATGTTCAGTATGTAGAAAGACTGGATGGATTTCATTTAACCCAAGATATAAAGCATCCGTATGATCCTCGAAGAATTTGTTAAAACATTTGAATGATGGCTGATTGCAGAACACTAAATTACCTTTGTAGGCAGGAACGTGTGTCGACATTTAAATTCTATATAGGCTTTGACGGCGAAAATGCAAAACAGATTCAAAACTATGTAATGAAAATATGACGGCAATAAAATTTACCCATCAATGAAATTTAAGTACATCACCCAGCAACGACAGTTAGCAATGTTTTAGGGTGGCTTACATACGGTCTTTGGGATAGAGTCTAGTTATTCTAGGAAGGCCAATTTTGTTGTTGTTGCTGTTGTAGTAGTTTTGTAGTAGTTTTGGAATAGATAGGGAGCTTGTCGACCTATTGTGTTATTATTGTTGTTGGTTTTTGCCTTGACCCTAATAACAACAGGCATAAATGGCAGCTATTCTGCATGCAAGCTCAGATTTTGTTCATCGTTTTTCTGCCGTTCCTTGGGACCATCAGGAATGGAAGTGGCTGGTTTTTATCAGGGGCTGGTCAGCCATCTTGAATTTATGATCATTTGAAGATCAAATAAATGTTTTCATAAAAGTCACTTATCTCACAAACTAACTGAGCTAGCGGAACAGCGAAGTACTGTTGGAAAGGTACTTTTAATACCTTTCATTTATGTAATACAATATATTTTTTCATGACATGGCGGTGAAGGAGTTATATTGATTTTTAGAAAAATGTGACAAGTTGACCTTGAAGCAAAAATTTTTTTCTTCGAAACGAACACATTAAGATATAAAAGAAATTAAAGTTATGGAAGGCTTGTTCTTTTACTTTTAAAATGGTATATAATACTTTATACTTGCTATTGTATTACATTCCTTTAGCTTTACTTTTCTGTAAGCAAACAAATGTAAATACGGAAATTGAAATTAAAAAGTTTTTATGAAAAGTCGCGCGATTTGTCATACATATTTTTTGACTGCGTAGCTTTACTTCAAATGCAAAAAATTTCGCGATTTTTCATAAATATTTTTTAATTGCAAATTTCAAACGCAACAACTCCGTAATCAAGGGGCGGGAGATGAAAGAACAAATCAGGGAAGCGGGAGATGACGGAAGATTTAGAAGAAATCGCAATTTTTTGAATACTGCAACCGAAAATATATAACGAGATAGAAGTACAGTCGGGCCTCGATTATCCGTGATAGTCGGATAGTTAGAATAGAATAGAATAGAATAGAATAGTTAATATCTGTCCTTTCCAAGCCTAATTTTTAAATTTGGAGAAAGCGCCGCAGACGAAATATTGTTATGAAAAATCTCGCGATTATCGCGATTTAAATTTTTAGGAGAAATACATAAATACTTACGTTTCAAAGGTGTAGGAATTTAGGAGTAATTGCATTTTTAAAATCGCAATGACGTGAGTACGTTTAGAGTGACATCCATACCAACCGGATATCTGGTATAGTGTAGGAGATATGGGCAGTTAAATTTCAAACGGCCATAAAACTGGAACCGGAAGTCCTTACCCCTTTTTAAAGTTGTTGTTGGGGTCAGCGCCATAAACAACAAAAAATTGGGCGTGTTGTACTGCGTCCGATTTGTTACCAATATACAAATACTAGTACGAAATTCTATAACATTTTCATCGTGTTGTTCGGCGAAAATATCAACGCCGAGAAAATAAAGCGGCTTTCACACAGTACGATTTGTTGTACAACTTGGTGATGCTTGAAGACTTGTTGTATGTGTGAACGCTACATACTACAAGTTGAAGGTCAAGTCGTATGAAAATTAAAATTATTTTGATTTTTGACACCTAACTTGCTCTGCTTGATCGTGTGAATGCAGGCAAAATGACTTGGTGCAAACGCCATTTGAAAAATGTGCTCGAACAACGCTGAAAAATCTTCGCTTCGCGAGAGATCCGCGTTCTGTGTGGCGTATATTTTATTACTGTCGTATTTGCTTTTCGTTGAAAAATCTGTGACTTATTCGGCTATTGTTTATAGGATATATATAGATGCTTTAGGCATTTTGTAGTTGACTAAATGAGCGATGGTAAGATGAAATAAATATGTTTAGCTATATAAACTTGTTATTTGAAACCGCAGAAGAGATAATTAAACGAAGACTTCTCATTGATGGAGACGGCACGGGTGATGATCGTCGACTCAATATGTTACTTAAACAGTTTCTTAAATGGTGTCAACCGCGTAGAGATGCGCCTGAAAATAAGTGAGTGTTATTGTCAAATTTGTATTCATAGTACTGACGCCTGTTTCAGTCAAATTATTTTCGATCGCCTTTTAGCGCAGATGGCCCAATGTACATTTGCCTCGGACAAGGCCCATCATGTTAATCTCATGATTAAAGAAGAACTCGAGAACTACGCACGACTATCTGACAGCATTGATCAGAATATTGAGGAGGCAAAAAAAGATATCGAAGACAGTAAATGCGAACTAACGCTGGCTAGGCGGATCCGAAAAAATCGTATAGAATATGATATGTTGGCTAAGCTTATAACAATTCAACCAGATCGCAAAGAATCTTTAAAACAGCTTGAATTGCTAAAACAGCAGCTTGCTGACTTGCGAGAAGAGAAACGGAAATTAGACCGAAAAATGCATTATAGACGTAATGATTTCAATGTTTTGATGCACACTGTCTTTGAACTACAGGAACAATTAGACAAAGATAGCTCTGGTGACGAGGGACCAGATTTCGATCAACAGTTCGTAGACAGTGCAGATGATTTAAGCGAAGATGATGGAAATTCGCAATATGCTGTAATGAAAAGGTTAAAAATTAAGGAGTATGAGGAACTGAAAATGTCAGTGGATGATGATGGTGTAGTGTTGCAGCTCAGTTACGAGAAAGACGAAAATGTAATTAAAAGTGAGGATACCGGTACTAATTCCAAATAATTATATAAATATATATATAGGTTTTTAACAGTTGACATTTGCTTCATTATATTTCTAGAAATCTTAAATGGTTCTGCAGAAAAACCGTTCCAATTGGATTGTGGCGAATCTTGAAAAAATTGTCTACTTGGGAATTATTTGCTAAAACCTATAAAATAAAAATGTTTATTAAAATATTGAACTGAAAAGTAAATTTATATATATTTTTTATCGGCGATACCTCAGGGGTCTAGTTGGCCTGTTTGTACATCTGTTTGGAAATCGGAGAACTTCCGCCGAAAATACCTGTTCACGATTACCCTGAGTATTTATTCTGCGCTAATATACATTTAATATTCATCAAAAATAAGCCGATATCCAACTGATGATTTAGCTTTTAGAAGTATATTTTCAATGGATTTTTCTATATTTATTAGTCACATTTACTTTTAAAAACATTCACTTATTAATGGGCAGTTCGAAACCCATCATATCAGCAGTTTCCCTCACTGTGCGTTCACTTCTCCCATGAAATTCCTTTCGCAAATCGTTATATTTGCGCAAACTGGATAAATATGTGAGATATGTCTTTCCCATGAACAGCATTTCATCTCGTGCCTTACACAATTTCTGATCAATTGGGGACAGCTCCTTAATTTGTGCAACAATGTAACGTCTAGCTAGGGCCTTTCTTGTGCAATCACTATAGTTGGTGAGCCGTAGTTCTTGCAACAAGGAGCGAAGAGTATTCTTGGTAGCCATGGTAAATAGAAATAAGGGAATAATTATATGTAATTTTTATTGCCGTTACCACGCCGTTCACCAAAAAGAACACCAGAGTTATTTCAACCGTTTATAAAGATCAATTGGAAATTTATATCTGTTATATCTAAGAATGATGAAAAACAAGATAGCGTTTTGCGCAGATTCGTTATCTTTTCTTCGTTTTCGTCCGACTTCACAGTATCTTCATTTTACAGTTTTCTTGAGGTGTCCACACACCGCTTGATGCTATAATTTCATTTAATTTAACAAATTTCTAGAGGTGTCTACACACCGCTTGATGCTATAATTTAATTTGTAATTTTATTTAGCTACTAATGCGAACTGCTTCACAATTTTACAATTGTCGCGGCATAAATTCAGAATAGCTGCCAAGCTCAGATTTTGTTAATTTTTTACCGTTAATTGGGAGCATCAGGAACGGAAGAGGCTGGTTTTTATTGGGGACTGGTCAGCCATCATTAAATTATGACCGTTTAAAGTTCAAAAAAATGGTATAATGAAAGTCACTTATCTCCTAAACCAGTGAGTATATCCTATGTAATACATATATATTTTTACACACAACATGATGGTTAATGTGTTATATTAATTTTGGAAAAATATTTTGACTTTGAAGCAACAGTTTATTTTCCAGATAAGGCTCTTGTCGACCTAACCAATGTTGTTGTTGTTTTTGTTGCTCTGCTCTCATCTAGTTCGGGAGTTATTGCCTTTTGAAATGTGAAAATTTCATGTCTGTATCTACTAAACTGTACAGGATACCTCTCTGTTATTGGTGTTCTTGGAAAGGTAATCCAATTACCTTTCATTTATGTAAAACAACATTTTACCGAAAACTGGAAAAAAGCGAAATTTTTGAGAAAAATATCTTATGTACATTTAATGCTGGCAACGCAGTAAAATAGTATTATATTTCTAGGCCAATTTTTTGCAGCATGCCTTCGGCCGCTCTTGTTGATTATAACCCTTATGCCTTGAACACATAGAAAATCGCACGACGAATTATTCGGTGCGAACTGTCAGAAATCTTCTGCCGCAGCGAAGTTTTGGCTTGTCAAAGTCGATATTATAAACTTTATATCGACTTTGACAAGCCAAAACTTCGAACAAAACTTCCAAAACTTCCAACACTGGCTACACAGTAAAACAGTATGTTTACCCAATTATGTGGTGCCTAAATTTTAAAAAATTGTTTGATCGCACAAAAATAGTACTTACGAGTGATAGTACTTACGTGATTGTGATTTTAAAAATACGTTTTCTCCTATGATGCTGGATCCCGAATGGATGGACGGACTAATGAATGGAAGAAAATAGTACTGAAAATCTAAAATTTAATTTTGCTCCTAAATTTAAATTTCTTCGTCAAAATATTATTTTACTTAAATATAATAGTAATTCGATTACCATTCCAACAATATTAATAACATTTGGAAATCTATTAAAGTTTAGGAGATACAGCCAGAACTTTTTACCCATCAAAGGGCTATAACTTCGGAACTAGGCGAGAGCAATAAAAATTGTTGTCGTTGTTGGGAATAGCACAGAAAACAATAACAACAACTACAACATCAACAATATTGGTGAGATTGACAAGCGCCTTATTTAATCCAATTTGGAGTTGTTACATATATTGGATGTGCGAAAAGTTGTCCCGTGAGGGACATTTGTCGCACGTATAAACAGCGCATTAGAATTATTTCTGGCTGGATTTTTCGTTAGCTTGCCGTTCATGCTTACCAATTTTGTTTTTGTTTTGTTGAAAAAAATTGATAATAATAATTTATATTGTATCATTCTTGCTGTCTAGTGTTCTTAAAGACTTATTTCTATTGCGCTAAATAAAAATTTATCATTGGGTGTTCTAATTGGTGTTGTTAAATAGTGTCCATGATTTTAAATAATATAGTATTATTACAAATGCGTTAGTAATATAATACACCATATATATTTTGGAGATTTTTAATAGAGAATTTTTCACCAAAAGAAAAAAAAGTGAAATAAGAACCAACGTTGGGATTTTTGTGTTTTTTCACAATATAAGATTTTGCAAATTTCCGCAAAATTGACCTATAAATATATAATTTTTCATTAGTGTTTATTCAAATATAAAAAAAGGAAATTAAATCGTTTAATCAGGTTTAAAGACGATTACACAGGCAACAAGTTTTCCATCGTGTTTTTGTACAACGAGTGGGAATGCTAATATTTGAGTTCATGATATAACGAGATGTTATAGCTCTGGGAGCATTTACGTAAAGTCGAACGCATTAAATTCTTGCAGCACCATGGGGTTTTCTTCGGCCCTACAGGGTCTTGCCGCTCACGAGGCCCTAATCCTCCGTCAAGACGCTGAACTCCGTCTTATGGAAATCATGAAGCGTTCTATCCAATTAAAGGCTAAATGCGACAAAGAATACGCTGTGAGCTTAGCTACAGTGGCTCAACATGGTATGAAGATTGATCGTTCGGATGACATGCAAGGTAAGTGTTAAATGAAGCAAATTGGTTTCGTGGGGTTAGAAAGGATTTTAATGAAATGTGTTTACCGTTACTTTTGACTGTTCACGGAAACAGTCCGTTCCGTTTTGATTCACGGAAATAGCAAACCCTTTTTTGTTTGGGGTTTGGGACCACGACCGAGGACGATCCTCACTTAGAAGAGGAAGAGATATAGTAAGATCATTGAATCGCAAATCCGTTGTTATAGTAATACCATTGAACCGCAATTTGCTAAGTCCGAGTTTTGCATTAAATTACGCTTGCACGCGCAGGAGTTCGACTTTGCCAGCGAGAATGTTTTACTTTAGATTTAAGTATTATTTGGTAGTTAGTCTTAAGAGAGCACTTAATCAGGTCGACAGTAAAGCTGCGACCGAATAAAGAATCAAATCATTAGGTTTTATTACATTTAAGTTAATACTGAATTCGATTGTGAAAAAGTATTGGACGTGCTGACTATTTGAAATGAATTGAAATTAATTTTGGAAATATTTGCAAAACCTTAGTAGTTATTATATTAGAAACGGGATTCACTGCGCTAATTTACTACTGAAGGCTTCTTGTCCAATAAGTCGTCATCAAATCGTTTGGAAAAAGTTGTTCCAGAAAAAAATTAATGAAAACATCTTTCAATCACTTGTCCACAATGGCCAAGTCAGGATCATCTAAAGAAATTCTGAAATTTCACTCTTGATGAGAGTGAAAGAGTAGTTTTACGTTTGGTGGTGTTTGATCCGGATAACAGTGGGCATCCATGGGAAAAAGTGGAACAGTGCGGTCTCCTGTTATCGGAGAAATTGTTCTTCATAGAGTACGAGAGGGCATACTATTACGTCGAGAGCGCATACCATTTTAATGCGTCAGTATGTATCGTGCCAGAATGAATTCTGAACGCGATAAATTTGCAGGTACATGTTTTGGTTGTGGTCTAACAGTTCATAAGAAGGAGAACTTATGAACAACCCCCCCTTACAACTGTCAAGAAGGATACACCTACTGGAAAAGCGATTTTTCAATGTGCGGATAGGTCACACTGAGTTAATTTGCTTTAGGAAAAATTCTAAAGTGACAATTCTAAAGTGTGCTGTATAACTAAGTGGTGTGACATATCACCAGCTGTAATTGTTTCGAACGGAGATGGCAAGTATAGTTTCAGTTTTATTATAGATTCGGGAGCAGATTGCTCTGTAGTTCATTATCGAGCAGTTAAAACCATCGGTGCTAAGATAATTCAATCAACGCATTCTCTAGCGGGCTTTGGTATGCCAAATTGGTTTTCTTTGGACACTGTCAGTTCTATGTTACTTTGCAGGTTTTGACATTAGAAATTATTTTTCTTATCGCACCTGATGGTACTATTCCTGGGGTTAATGCTCTTATAGGTTGCGAAATAATTAGTCGTCATTGTTTGGTACCCATATCAGGATATTTTTTATAATTAAGGATATACAGGCTTTGAAAATTCAAATTTCAAGGGACTCCAAAAGTGGGCGCACTCCAGATGTAAATTTTATTGTTGTAATTAGCTTCAAAAACAACAGCTAAATTGGAGACAGTTCACAAGGCAGTTTTAAGCCAAAAACGGTTGCTCTTATACTCTCTAAACTACTCTAATACTACTTAAGTATTTTGTGTTGTTATCTATATATATAAAAATGAAAGGTCTGATTCACTTACATCCCATCAACGCATAGGCTTAACCCTTGGACCTAGAAGAGTGAAATTGTACACAGTGATTTCTTTTATGAAGTATACGACGAATAAGAAAGGATTTTTCGAAATGTTACTTCTAAGGACTTCAGAAAGGACATAACCAGAATTTCTTCTTTTCAGAGGCTAAACCCTTGGACCTAAAAAGGTGAAATTTTGCACAGAGGTTTCTTTTATGATGTATACAATGGAGAAGGAAGGATTTTTCACTTCTAAGGACTTCAAAAGAACACATAACTCTTTTGTTAGCCATCAAATATGGATTTTCTTTTTTCACGAAAACATCCCGTGTATAAATGCCTAAAACCCATTTTCAGGATTTTTCATCCTCTAAAGGGCAAAAAATTGGTAAAAATACACCCAATGACATAATAAAATAAAACGAAGCATGCTTTGAATTTTTGTCATGTTTCAAAGAATATATTATAATACAATATATTCCTGTCGCATCATCAGGAATCGCAGCAAATCTATTAGAGGGTGGAAAAACAGCTCACGCTAACTTCAAGCTGCCGTTAAATTTCATCCATGCTGAAACTCTACTATGCAATATTTCAAAACAGAGTAATATGGCTCAACTGCTACGATATTGTAAATTAATAGTTTGGGATGAAAGTACAATGGCACATCAAAGCAGCTTCGAAACACTGAACAGAACTCTGAAAGATATTACGTGAACGATGACATGATGGGTGGACTCACTGTGCTATTAGCTGGAGACTTTCGCCAGACTATGCCCATAGTGCCGAGAGGAACTCGGGCTGACGAAGTTATGGCATGTATTAAAGCATTAAATCTTTGGCCCTTAATACAAAAATTCTACCTTAAGAAAAACATGGGGGAGATGTTTAAAAGGAGATGTTTTCTCTGATCAATTCTCCAAGCTACTCCTGCAAATAGGAAATGGAGAATATCCGGAAACTGATGGCAAAATTCAAATTCAACCAAATCTTGCCTCAGTTGTGCCGACCGTATTGTAAACTGCGACGCCATTGTATACACCGATGGTTCCAAAATGGACCTCGGAGTGGGAGCAGGCGTCTTCTCGCAAAGACCACGTATGGAGATATCCCTGAAACTCCCAGATTGTGGCAGTGTATCCCAAGCGGAAATATCAGGCATAAGGGAGTCCTGTAAGAGACTAGCGGAAGTGCGAACTACTGGCGGGAGACTAAGCATAGCCAACGACAGCCAGGCAGCTATCCACTCCCTGCTGGCCACATGGACGTCAACAACCCTTGTTGTCACGCGGAGGCAAAGCTACTTTGGGTCCCAGGACACAGAGGCATCCACGGGAACGAAAGGGCGGATGAGCTCGCCAGGCGAGAAGTTGCAATGTCATCTGACAACGCCATCGACAAACCACTTATTACTCTAAAAGGAGAATTATAGAGCGTATTCCGCAATAAAGACAAGATGGAGAGATCTGCCATCCTGCCGCATTTCCAGGACGTCATGGCCATCGTATGACAAGGCCAAGGCGGAATGGCTCATCAACAGGTGCCGAATAGCTAGGCTAATCGGGGTGATCACTGGCCACTGGAAGATTGGCGATCACGCAGAACGTCTTGGTCTGACCTACAACACTTTCTGCCACAGCTGTGGAGACGCCTCCCAGAAAGAGACGGTTTCCTACCTGCTATGTGAATGCCCGGCATTCATGCCTGCCAGATTTACGACTTGGGGCATGATCACCTTCAATGGACTGGAGGAAGTCGCCAACTTCCATCCCAGGCAACTGCTCAGATTCCTCAATCTGACGGTCTGCATGGGATAATAAAACCAACACCACTTCAACATTAACGGACATCTCCTCCCCTTTCCTTTCAGGTCTCACGTTTTCTAGGTTGTTCAAAATGAGGCTCCTCAGCTTTAATTGTTGTCCAAAATCGAGTTCGATGTGGGTGCGACCTCCTACCTACCTGTGTCGACCGTTAACGAGCTAATAGAACGAATATATCCGGATATGCAAAATCTACCATAAAACAACAGAGTGGTTGGGCGAACGTGCGGTACATTAATTAAAACTAAACAGCAAGAAGATTAAACAAAACATTTCTAATATTGTACAATAAAAAATTGTAGAATTAAAACAAACACATAAAAAACAAATAAAAACATACCAAATTAAAAATACAATGTAGTATTATAAAATAATATTTTATTTCCCGCGCAATGCCGGGTAGTTAAGTTAGTACAATATATTTTTACTTTTAAATATTGTTTCTATTTTAAACAAATTTCATATTCTATACCTACGGAACCTCTTTTTTTTTAGTAACTATGATCAGGCGAATAAACATAACCTCCAGAGATTTAAACTGTTTCTCTTTTCTGCTTGTAGGTAGCCACATTTTGCACTCTTGGCGAAAATACATGGAAGAAATGGATCAGCAAGCAAAACAATTCAAAACCAACGCTGAACTTCTCGACGTTGTTTGCGATAAAATCGCGCACCTGTCTCAGGACAAACGCAAGGCTCGCAAAACATATCAAGAGGAGCATGCCAAGATAGCATCGCGTTTAAATCAGGTAAGTTTTAACTACATAATTTTCAACTATAAGTGAGAATAGGAGACTTACTACTTTAGAAGTAGTGTAAAAGTGGGCGGACCGCGCCCAGTTTTGGTGTTATAATGTTTTATTGGAAAATAAGTTGTTATATAAAGCTTTATTCAGGAAGTTTATATATTTAACAATATAACCATTTAATACCCTTTTTTGCCTGTGTAAATTAAAAGAGGGCAGATCACGCCCATATTAACGGATAATGCTACTCTGTACCCAGGAATGAAATTTTGTTGTCATAACTTAATAACGAACGCTGATATCATATTTTTAATAAAAAATAGGCGTGGTCGTGGACCGATTTTGCCCATTTTCAATACCAACCTGCACACCACAAGAAACAATAGATCTGCAAAATTTCATCACGATATCTTCACCGGTTCTCCTGTGATCGTGATTTCAACAGACAGACGGACGGACATGGCTAAATCGACTCAGCAGGTGACGCTGACCAAGAATATATATACTTTTCTATACCTATCGTCTCTATTTCTATGCGTTTCACATTTCGTGAAGTTAATATACCTCAACCTTAAAGTTAATATACCTCAACCTTAAGGTTTAGGGCGCGTTTTAGGTGATATTTTATTCGTTTAATGCCAACCTCCCAATAACCTCCCATGTGTGGAGCATTTGGAGAATTAAATTTCCACTTAATTTTAGAGTTCGCGAAAAAATTCCGTACCTTTTCATTGGCCAAACACCGTTCTGTCATTTTGCACAATTTCGCCTCAGCACCCACAAAATTTATGCCGTTGTCAGAATGGATAGTTGTGCAGTATCTGCGTCGGTTTATAAACCTCTTGAAACCATTTAGAAATGAGGTTATTGACAAATCCCCAACAAATTCCAAATGCATTACCCACTTCCATGCGAGAACGTACATAAAAGGAAACGGACCGGCAAAATCTACAGCACTGCATAGGAAACTGCGTACCTAAGTAACACGATTGGTCGGCAGATTGCCCATAGATTGTTGCGCAAGATTGCGGTTTAATAATGTAAATCTAGCGCACTTGTGATAAACACTGCGGACCAAGTCACGTGCTCCCAGAACCCAAAACCGACGTCGCAGAATGGTTCTCATGATTTCAAGGCCAGCATGCAGGGTATGCACGTGGATCTCCGCGACTTTTAACTTTGCAAGAGGTGAACCCTTTGCCAGGATAACCGGATAACCTTTAGAGGCTAAGAAGGCTGAGCATCGTGGCAACAATGTCGCCTTGAGCGGAGCCACTTTAGCCTTCGAAGTGACTAGCGTGACAGTTATATTGCCATTACTGTTTACTGTTCGCGCATATATAACTGCGGCATAGGCCAGCTGAGAGGCATCTGCAAACACATGAAGCTCAGTCCTTGAACCTTCAATTCCACACCCCAGCCAGCGATTAAGTACGATTTCTGACAATAGCTTGATATTTTGCCGTTAAGATTCCCAGGACTTTGCTATGCTGACGGGAACAGCGTCATCCCATCCGATGTCTGTCCGCCAAACCATTTGTTGATATATCGTAATATATCTGAGACGTCTCTTTGTAGCATTTGTCAACTCTGACTCTGTTGGCGTCCCAATGAGAAGATGGTCCATGTAGAAATCACGGAGAATCCCACTTGCGGCTGCGTTATGGATTTCCGCAGCGATCCTTCCGGTATGCTGCAATGCCTTAACTGCTAGATGAGAAGCTGCTGCTACTCCGTATGTAACGCGCAGCATGCGGTAATCTTGTATGCGTAGAGACAGATCAGTGGATCGATATATAAAGCGTCGTTTAATGAATTATTCGAAGATGTTTTGGCGGACGCGTTGAAAACGACGCGCAACTTAGTTGTGGAACTGGTGTCCTTCAGAACGGCGTGATGAGGCATATAGTATGATATTTCTGGCATGTCGAATACAGGTTCCATATGTTTTAGGTCTATTAATTCTCGCATGAACTCTTTGTAGCGATCGCGCAACAAAAAATTTCGCGAGAATCGTCTCTCCATGCGAATCAATCTTAGAGCAGCGTAACTGCGAGACTCTCCTAACAAAGCGGCCGTCTTGCGCACGTACATGTGTGGATTCGAAATTCTTTTCGCACAATATTTCTTCAGCAGTGAGGTGTTTCTCGGCTCTTCAAGCTCCCATGATTTGCACAAGGTTTTGAGATAATTCGAAATGTAAAACCTGAGTATGTACTAGTACTAGTACTATTGAATTAAACATTACTCACACAGCCAAATATTGTCCACCCGAAGACGGTGCGTTGTGCCATTGGCGTACCCACTACTCCCTTGCACACTTCGGGGGCTGATACACGACTCATCACTATGAGAGCATCACTCACGCTGATTGGTTGATTTTAAAAAGTGGAACAACTTACGATCCAAACGCTCATAACATTTGATGCAAAAATTTTGGCTGTCTCACGATCATCAAACAAACACATGCATACAGAACTCGAAGCAGGGTCTGAAAATTGTTCCTATCTCTTGTGCTTTTATTCCTGTTTTACTATGCACAGCAGCCGCAGCAAGGGCTATGCGGAAGTGAACATACAGGCAGGTGGCAAGAAAAAATGTATTAAAACGCCGTCGGCTTTTTTACTGTTTGTCAAACCAATTGCAATAAATAAATTAATTCGGTTTTTTATTTTTAGGATTTTCTTAAAAATGTACTGTTATTTTTTTTTTATTATCCATTGTAGCTCTAGCAATTTATTTTTGAAATGTAAAAATAGCCTGCACTCCTATTTAAATATTATATATAATATATATTAAATATAATATTAATACTGACCCAAAATAGTTACCCATAACCAACGAATTTTCTTGGAAATATAGAAGAAAGGATGAAACGTTTTTTAGAATTATAAATAAAAAACAAAATACAAAAAAGGTCGCCATGCTCTCTTTCTATTTTTTATATATCCTAACCCTTTCACCTGTTGTTAATTTTTACCACTTTGAAATACCTGTAAAAAAGGAGGCTGGCGAAAAGGTAGAAAACAGTTGAAGGTCATTACAGAAAATAATGGAAAATACAATTAAAAAAGTTCGAAGAATGCGATCTCATAAATGGTAGATTCCATAAATGCAGGCATAACAGACGGTGCGTCAACGACAACATTGCTTCTGCTACTGATACGTCAAATCAATCACTCCGTACAGTGCTTTAGTTGAAATGAATGCATAATATTTTGTCGTGTATCACTGAGCAACTTTAGAGCTTTATTTGAAACATGCACAATGATGACTCGTGTATCAGGGCCCTTCCGGAATGAGTAACTGCTCCATTTCATCAATCTCAATCAAGATGTCTACAGGTCCAAGATGCATGTTCCTTGAATCAGCAAATTGCAAGTTTCTTAAATGTGGCCAAGAAAATACCGTGATACGATTTTTTGGTAAATCATTAGAAATATTTGACAAAATGAGTGCATTTGTGAGTGAGAAGTACTCATATGGCGAATAAAGCGACGACAGATTTAGCCAGGTGTCGCCCTTTGCCCACCCTCCATGCGCACATGACTCTGTGACAAAGGAGGCGATGCTGAATCAAATAGAATGCGTGCGGTTTGCGAGCGACCAGAAATATCTTGTAAAATACTCCTTTCATCAGGAATATGCGGTTGATCGACCTTTGCCAATCTAGCGTCAGATATAAGCGATTCGTCCAAGGCACTTCTGCGAACTATTGCCGTGGCGACGAAAGTTGTTTGCGGGTTTTGGTGACATTCCTCAGAAGCGGTGACAGCGTGCGTGATCTTGGCGGCGTTGGAAGTCGAAGCAGCAGTGCAGGAAGCGGTTTTATGGTTGTCGCTGCCGATAACCTCTGAAGCGGAGGAAAGGGCATCATGGAGCAAGGTGTGGTGACGCTGATGGCAGGCTCGACAAGATGAATAGCTGCGGCATTTTGCCTTCATGTGACCTGAACTTAAACAATTTAAGCAGGCAGCAGCGTCTCTGAATGATTTTAGTTTAGCGTACGAGTCTAGGGCTAAGAATACCGCACAATCATAGATTTTATGACTGCCTTTGCAATGAGTGCAAATTATGTTCGGCTCGTGTCTTCGATCTACCGCGTACAGGTCGTAAATAGATTTCTTGGGGGCACCTTTGGCCTGGAATTTGGGTGAGCGCTGTCTGTAGTGGTGACATTCGTCAGCATAGCGAGAGAACGACATCTTGTTTCCAGGAAGCACTTCAAGTCGTCGAATGTCGGAAGCTCATCATTTTGAAGCGACAACTCCCAATGCTTTCGCGTTTCGAACGCCAATATGTGAACAACCACATGGACAAGCCAATAGTCCCACAAATACACTGGACGTCCCAAAGCTTTTAACGCTGGGCATGTTGTAAAACAGGATCTAGGACACCAGCAAAAATCGGCAGCTCCATTTTCGGCAATCGAATGTACGACGGCGATGAAGGCGCGATAGCTCCATCTGTGGCAGATTCTGGCAATACTTTCTTCAATCTGTTGTAATTGGCAGATGCCGTTGAGTAGAATGCTTCAGCTTCGATTCGAGACTCCTCTTGTTCTAACAACTGCTCAGCTCCACACGTACCTTCAACCAAATCTTGTGCCAAGTTGAACCGACTCCATTGTTCGGCTAAAATTTGCTGATAGCTGCAAATCATTTCCAAATCTGTTTCGTGTGGAGTTTGTTCGCTTTTGCTCAAATAGTTTTTCGCGTTTAAGGCAGACACGTGTTTTCTGATTTTTCGCTGCCATTTCGTTTTTTAAACGCAAAGCATTGCACAAAACCGGTTCTCGACCAAAGAGTACACACACACAAAGAGGATGGTATACTCTCCATAAAATTTAGAAGGAAGAAGACAATCTATTTGTAATTCGTAATTTTTAAGTAATAGCGTAGTTCTTTGAATTTCGTGATGTTAATTTACGAAGCGAATGCGGTTAAATTATTATTCTTTGCGAAATCCGGCGGCGAAGGACCAAAATGTTGCTTAATTATCAACGTAATATTATTTGTAGAAGCAAAGAAGAAAAGGCGTGTACTTTTTCCACTGAGTTTTTACTAACTAACTATAAATAGACAGGGATGTACGCAACACATGCTCTATTATTATCTACAATATTTTGCCATTTTCGGGTAGAGCCATGATACCATCGGATACAGAAGAACTTCTGCGGTTTCCGGTTGAAAAACTGAATCAAGTGGTTTTCATAGGCTTCTTCTGAAAGTTGCTTAATTCCATTCAGAGAGCTCTGTAGAGATCGGACGAAGTTGTAGCCTGAGGGTGCCATGTCTGGACTATATGGTGGCAGCATCAAAACTTCGCAATTTTTGACGGGTCATCAAAGAAGTGTGTGGTCGAGCGTTGTCATGGTGGAAGACAACACCTTTACTATTAGTCAATTCCGACCGTTTTCTTTCAAATGCTTAGCGTAATGTCTCTAGTTTTTTACTTTGACTATTATCCTATTAAAAGTTTGGGAGCTGATATCTTAACGAAGACACGACCTCACTCTAGCAGCTGTGGAAGCAGACTTACAACTCACAATTTGTTTAAAGCCATTTATTACTAAAGCCATCTATTGGGAAAAATAATGGATTTCTTTTTACTACACCTGATATCTTAATTAATCAACTAGATTTCAACTAGCCATCTTAAAAAACATTACAAATTAAGTAGGCCAATTATTTTAGTAGTGCATAAATGATCTACGAGTACAAGATTATTTTTGTTTAAATTGGAGATGTTGCGCATTTAAGGGTTAATATTAATTTGTATTATTTGTACGTTATTATAATATCTTTACAAAGATGTTTTATTTTTACCCTTACAGCTTACAGATGAGGTGGTACGCAAAAGATCAGAATATCAGAAGCATTTAGAAGGTTACAAAGCTTTGAGAACACGTTTCGAAGAATACTATATAAAATGTAAGTATTAATCCAGCCGATTCTAAATATTAATATATTTTTGACGTAATTTCAAGAAGTTTATAAAGTTGTGTTGTTTCTTCTCAGCGATTTGCGTACAAACTTTTGTAGAACACCGTTACAATTTGTTTTTTGTATATACATACTATATGTACATACAGCTCTTACCCTCAAAATGGGACACTTAGAAAAATTCCACTTTTAGTTGTTTTGCCAAGATAATTAAAGGTATGGGGATAATATTAAGCATTTTATATTATTTTATTTTTTTAGTGCATAACAAAGAAATCCAGTACAAAACAATTTACATGTTTGTTATAAGGAAATAAGCCTAAATTTAAAAATTTGTGTGAGCGTACTCTAAATTAAAAGTATGTTGGACAACATTAATATTAATAATGTAAGTCAATCTATTTTTAAGCTTAGTATTTGTTTGATCTTGGACAACATTAATATTAATAATGTAAGTCAATCTATTTTTAAGCTTAGTATTTGTTTGATCATCATTGCTCGCGATTTTATGCTCTCAACAAATTTCTTCCAAAATTAGGGCTCAATCCTGTACGATTCTAGCGTTACAATAGGTTTTAAGGCAGCAGTACTGCTTATCTTCCTTTTCGCCATACTTTATTTATTTCACCAAAAATAAAATTAAAAAAATGCATATTACATAAAAGATAAATCCTAAGCAGTCCTTTTAAACAATATGCATGCGACACTATCTCTCATACTTTAGGAGATATTGCGTCTTCTAAATCTGAAATTTTCGACATTTAAATGCCCACAATTCTTGAAATTCATAATTTCTTTTCAAATACCAATTTTTTGGCTACTTGTGTTTTATTACTGGTGCAAAAATATCCCAGAAGAGTGTATTATAACGAAAAATTACGAAAAGCACAAAACGAAAACTCGTGAAAAACGTAACGTTTGTTTTCTTTTACGTTTTAAAACGATTTCAATTATAAGGCTGTTAGTTAAATTAAATTTTCTCAGACTCTTCACAACAGATCCCTCGGGTTTGGAGCATTCTCTCTCTACGGTAATATATTATGTGAACAACACAACTCTTGGTTTCGTAAAACGAAGTTTGTGATACGGTGTCCAAGTAAATGTTGTGTTCTACGACATACGCCTTCGACCTGCTGCCCATATACTTCTCTGTTCCGTTTATTTGAGTAATTTTTTGTTGGAACCAGATGTTGAATTATACCGTCATACTGTTCTATGCTAAATGTGTATACTATAAGAGATAGTATGCAGTTTTGTACATAGATACTGCATGTGTGCATTGGAAAAAAATATAAGTTGGTTACAAAAAGAAAATAAAAGGAAATTAAGCATTGTAACTTTTGACGCGTTACGATTGTTTTTACAATCTTGTTTCCTCTTTCGGGTAGATTTTCATGTGGCGCCTTAAATGAGCAGAGTTGTTGTCTTATTCCCAATTCTTACCAAAAGTTATTGACCGAAGATCATGCTTTTAAAGCACTTAACATTGTCTGTTATTAATACGATACTTTAGTGACCCCAAATCCCTTTTTTCCCTTAACAACGATGTAGAATTCCAACAAAGTATATACAAACAGTCGGCCGGGGTTCTTCGACTCTTCGAGGACTCGGTATTCGACATGTGGGCACACAGAACTTCCATGATGTTCTTCTTATAGTCGGTATTTAGAAAATCGTATGAGTTCAAGAACGCGTCCGCCACCACACCCATTTTCCCCTTCCGAATAAGGTCTGCCGAAATTAAAAGCCGATCGTAATTAGCTGTTCATTCAAATCTGACTTTATTTTGGATCGCTTAGTGTTTTTATACCCAAAGGTATCCCATTATTTTCCTTAGTGTACAATGATATTACATACGCTTATTCTACTCTTACATATTATTATTCTTATACTTATTCCATATCCACTCCATTCTGGCGGATTCTCACTCAAGAAAATTGGCTTATGCACTTAAAGTAGTTCAACTCCGTTCGATTGTTCATGGATCTAAATTCATGAATCTAGGTCGAGGTGCTCAGCATAAACGCTAATTTGGAATTGAGTCGGTCAAAAGCGAAGTGCGGGTATGTTGCTTGGGCGCGACATACAGCACATGCATTGAAATTGCAATTTTTTAAAAAGGTGTTCTCAAAAAGGATTATCACTTTCCAAAACTTAACTGTTGTCATTCAGTATCTATTACAGTATCACGAAAAATAATTAAATACCTGATTTTTTGCAGCTGGACGTGGTGGACGTAAATTAGATGATGTTCGCGACAAATACCAGAAATCTTGCCGTAAACTACATCTCACCCACAATGAATATGTACTTTCTGTATCCGAAGCCATAGAAGTAGAGAAAGACTTCCGCACAGTGATGTTGCCAGCATTGCTGGAACACCAGCAGTCGGTACAGGAAAGTTTCATATTATTGTGGCGAAACATATTACAGGAAGCTAGCCAGCATGGTGACTTTACGTCAGATAAGTTCAAGCAAATTCAAATTAGTATCGACAAAGTGATAAATAATATAAACCCCAGTGAGGAGTATATAGAGTTCACCGAAAAACACAAGTACGTTGATTTGATGCATATCTTTGTTTTCTTTTAAACTGACTACACATTTCTCGTCTAGAACTTTACCTACCTTGCCGCTGGAGTTTAGGTTTGACGAATCTCTAATCGAAGATATACCAGGAAAACTACAGCCCGACACATTGACTGTTGATAATCTCACCGTCGATTGGCTGCGATCGCGGTTACTAGATCTGGAACTTGCGGTGAAGGATTGTCAGGAGAAGCAACTGAAAATTATAGAACATGTGAATGACGGATCGCCCATAGCTAATGGAAGTTTAAGTTCAACTTTTACCAACTCGAACGGCATACAATCAAATAAGGATAGTCAGAAGTTCGTTATATTTTGTATAAAAATAGAGGCTTGCTCAGGAGGTAAATTTTGGGGGTCGATCGCAACCATTATTCTGAGATATTAATAATTGCTACTAAGAGAGTAAGGCGATTTTTCTCGAAATAACACTTAGGGCCATATTATTCACTCGTAGTTAAACTCCGTACGTATCTATTGAATTTAATCCACTTCTTCCCAGTGTTGCGTATACGCAATGCGAAGTTTAACTTCAGAAAATGCAGTGAAAATTAACTCTTTATACACAACTTAAACTAGTGGAAGTATGTTTTCTTCAATAATTTGTGTAATAATTAAGTGTTGAAATATATTTGGTTCAACTCTTATTGCTATATACATATGTGGGATGCACATGGATATTTTTTTATGGATATATTAGACCTATAACTTGATATGAATGCCGTTCTGCTTTAGTTTGGTGTATTTTCACCACAGAAATTGTCAGATGTAAAACGTAATATCCCAAGTTTCGTCATCCGGCAACACCATAACCTTAAAGTACTAGTGATTCCGTATAGGCATCACGTAATTTTTTTCCTGCAAAAATGTCAAGTTTTGTGCCGAATAAGCATCATTTGCGGGAACTTTTGATTTACTTCTTTAATTTAAAAAAATCTGCAGCTGAGGCGCATCGATTGCTTCTAGAAGCATATGGTGAAGCTGCTTTAAGTGAGAGAAATTGTCAGGAATGGTTTCAAAAGTGTGTTGGGTGGCTGTGTATTTGGTGGGATCAGCTTGGTGTCGTTTATTATGAATTGCTCAAACCAAGCGAAACCATTACTGGAGCTCTCTACCGAACACAATTGATGAGATTGTGTCGGGCACTTAAGGAAAAACGCGCCCATTACTACTCCAGACACGACAAAATTATTCTTTTACACGATAATGCTCGTCCACATGTTGCGGCGCCGGTAAAATCATACTTGAAAACACTCAACTGGGAAGTTTTACCCCACCCGCCGTATTCACCAGACTTAGCCCCTTCTGATTATCACCTGTTCCGGTCGATGGCACATGGTCTGTCTGAGCAGCGCTTCACATCATATGAAGACACCAAAAATTTGGTAGATTTGTGGATAGCGTCAAAAGATGAAGAGTTTTTTCGACGGGGTATCCGAATGTTGCCAGAAAGATGGGGAAAAGTAGTGGCAAATGATGGAATATACTTTGAATAAAACGTAATTTACTGTTCCTTCACAATAAATTCCTAACTTTTTATAAAAAACCGAGGAAACTTATTTGTACACCTAATATCTATTGATGAAGTAGTGATCCAATATTTTGGACGTCACTCTTCTAAGATGTTTATACGAAGGAAACCAGTAAGGTTTTGATTTAAACTGCGGTGTATAGCCTGAGCTGGACGATACGAGTATCTGTACCAGTTTAACCTTTATAGTGGAGCTTCAGAGAGAAGTAATGATTATCTGGGCTTAATTGAAAGGGTTGTAACAAACTTTTTGAAGGTTGTTCATGATCTTGAAAATCACATAACAACTCTGTCACATACAGATATCTATCTCTAATCACAGTCAAATTGACTTCAGATATGAAAGTGAAATAGAGATAAAACTCTATTGGAAACTAAAGAAAAGTTAGAACTGGAGGTAAGCTTTTTAAAATGTTATTATGTGACATAATGTTTTCATATCATATTAGTACTCATCAGCGAACAGCACAGCAATAGAAGAAACGATGGCTGGTTAGCTGATAACTCGGGAACTGCAGCGATATGGATCCAGAGCACCGGATGGTCACGTCGAGGACCATAACTCGAAAAATGGCTTCGTTTGGGTGAGAACCGCAGGCATAGTCGATGTCAGTTGCTACTTTAGAGTTCCAGAGTTCCAAGATAAGCTGGACGATTTAGAGGATACATTCTCGTCTAGAACGTGGGGAAAACGTCCACCTTTCACCGAGCAGGCTACCAGCAAACGATATCAGATATTACATTCGGCTCTGAAAACATAATTATGAGCGGAAAAAAACCTAATCTCTGAGTAATCGGAGATTATACAGGCAGCGTAACCATCAATACATAGTCTTCGACATACATACATACCGGAAAAATCTCGCGTAAATCCGACCACAGAAAACAAATAAGGTGAAACCCAGCTCGCAACAACGTTGGAAAATTTGCTGATGAGTTTAGCCCCGGAGAAATCTTCGTAGACAACGAATGCCACAGGTCCTGGGAAAGCAGGCTTCCCAGGTACGCGTTGCAAACACCATTAAGTTAATGATCCGAGCGTATGATGCATCGTTGCGGCGTAACCCCCTCCAATTCCTGGAAACCGTCCTACTGGTGGCCAAATAAAATCGCTGCGATAAGGACAGAATGTATGCGGTGATGACGACAGGGTCAAGGCGCCAGAAATGTGCCGAATAGAACCTCGCTATCGGTGCATTGAAAAAAAGACGTAAAAAAGCGGCTGCGAGACGCAATTAAGCGCAGTAAACAAGAATGCTTCATGGCCCTGATCCGCGCAGTGGTCGCAAAATCGTGGGGACTTGGATACAAATTGGTCACCAAGAAACTTGGAGCTTTCCCAAAAATCTAAGCTTATTGAAGCATTGGAATCCCTGAAGAACAATAAGACTACCGGCTTTACCCAAGTTAAACTTGGCAAGGAACTAGCGCGCAAAGAGGCAAGTAACCGCACTGCAGACAGATGTCAGCAAAGATAGACAGCTGAAACCAGAGCCAGATGGACAGCACGCATGATACCGCTAATAACACACTGTACTGAAAGAACCCATGGCGTGGTTAACTACTACCTACCACAGTTCCTAAGCGGGCACGGCTACCTTTGCAAGTATCGACTACTCCGACATGTCTATACTCTATGGAGATTGATAAAGCGCACACATTCTTTTCCTGCGAACACTGGGACTCAAGTCGTCGAACACTAAAAGACATAACGGGTCTAATTGAACCGGAGAACATAATGTCACAGATGTTAAGAGATAAGCCCACATGCGTTGGCATTATTTGTCGAAAGCATACTCCGACAAAAGAAATCCGACATGGAAGAAGAAGGGCGACGGCAACAATAGCCGCGCTAAATTACGGACCTGGACACAGGAGAGTAGAGTAGTACTGTACAGGACCTCTTGGGTCTCTACCTTGAAGTAATGCGATAGCGTTTCCAGGGCAGAGACATTCGAAGTGAGGAGGGGGGGGTTTTTTAGTCAATACACTACATACGTAACGGCGACGGTCGTTATATGATTCGAAGGTATTTTTCCACCCTCACCCGTCAAAATAAAAAAAAACCGTACTTCTGGTGGTGGGAGAGTGTGAGAATGCAGTGATTGTAGTGATCGCTCTTAGAAATATCTGTTTTTGGATGTTCCATTTTCTCAAAGCCAGCAAGGAAGAACGCCAACATTAAAAGTGCGTCAAAAAGACTTCACAAAGTTTCTATCTATTTATTGAAATTAATTTAAATTTTATTACTTTCTAAAAAGTAACTAAGTTTTCAATGATTACTCTTGCAAGATAATTCAACAAGATCACTGTGTTCAACGAAAGCTTCCACTATTACAAAGTTTAATCAGTTTTTTCCAACAAATATCACGCAGCTCACTCAACTAACGTCTATTCACTTTAACAACCACTATGTGTATGTAAGAAAAATAAAATAAATAAATTAAATAAAAATAAATAAAATAAAACAAAAATAAATAAAATAAAACAAAAATAAATAAAATAAAAAAAAAAATAAAATAAAAAAAAAAATAAAATAAAAAAAAATAAACAAAGTAAAAAAAATAAATAAAATAAAAAAAAGAAATAAAATAACAAAAAAATAAACAAAGTAAAAAAAAATAAATAAAATAAAAAAAAAAAATAAAATAAAAAAATAAATAAACTTAAAAAAAAATTAATAAAATAAAAAAGTAAATAAAATAAATAAACGGTTTCAAAAGCGAACATGTCTAGCCAAGGCCGTTGCGAGCTAATGTGACAACTAGCACCCTAGTCCAGATCAAACAACAATGATTCTTTCTAGTGTCATTCCCAAACTCCACTTCCTTTACTTGATATTGATTATTTCTCATCCCTTTAAGTTTCCAACAACCCCGGTTAGGTGACCCTTGGTCTTGCAACGGTGACACCTCTCCACGTTGACATCATTCTGACAATGAATTGTGCTCTTCATTGATGAAACTGCAGGCTGGTGAAATAAATTTCTTTGGCATTCTTCGATTAGACATGTCTCTAAAATCTTTAGAGTATGTTCGTCAATCTTCCGAGCTTTTAAAATTGTTGCGAGCATGACGCAACAACATGGCATGGCAACATTTAACGTCCGGTGAGAAGGTGTTTATTCAGATATTGAGTCTTGCTGGCTTAATTGTTTTGGTCATATTATATTCGCCCTTTCCTCTGAATAAAAGGGATTAGAAATGAGTGAATATGTGTGCATTACGGAAAATTGTCTTAAAATCTTAAATGTTTTTTTAACTTAATTTATATTTGTTAGAACCCTCAAAATATTTTCCTGGGTGCGCCGCTTTGTTTAAATGTTTAGACATTTCATTAATGTTCTATGTAGTAGGCAGTCGAAGGAGCTTAATAGTTTCCGTTGTCAGGAAAGGCAGAAACAAAAGCTAATCGATATGATCAAAAGTGCGCTAAATGAAGTTGGATGTGAGGAGCTGCCATCCGGTTGTGATGATCATCTGAACTTGGATCACAGTTTTAACGATAACGGTTTCAATAACGATCAACAGGTACTTGAAAATCATTACTTATTAGCATTTTTATGGCGTTCGGAAGTCAAGGTCCTTCTTTAGTTTTTTCGTGTCATACAGAGGTCGAAATGTTTGAAAAAAGTTCTTAAGTGATCAGAAATTTTTCACTTCGTTGAATGAAATGTGAATTGGAACTGTCAGGTCAATTTTTTCATTTATTCAGATTTTTGACTAATTTTATATTTAATTTATTTTTAGAATTAGTTATTAGTAATCGTTTGTTATACACCTGCGTCTCTTTTAATGCGATAGATACGTTTTGGAGCAAACCGCATTTAAAAACCACACAAAAATAACAGCCTTATAATTGGAAACGCAAACGAAAACAAAAACGAAACTAAGCTAAACGAGTATAATGGAAGCTTTTCGTCTATATTGCAGACTTTTGTTATTTGCAGAAAGAAAATGTTGCCATGTACAATATTTGAAGCATTTTAATAAGTAATTTTTAGAAGCGCAAAGATTTCGTGTAGAGTTCAGTGCAAATGCATGGCTACAACACTACACACAACACTATACACATAACAAATTCGACATAGAACTTGCAAAACACAAACAATTTTACACTAGACGATAGTCTTTTTGCTTTCGCGTCGTTTATCTACTTTTTTCCTGGAAACGATCCATTATAAAACGCGTAGCCGATAAAATCTGCAAAGCATGTAATACCAAGAACAATCGCTTTTTGTGTTTCACTCGATCTTCTGTTATGCTCCGTCGTCAAACAAACGAAAAATTACAAAAAGCAAAAAACAAACTCGTTCAAAACGTAAATTTTGTTTTCGTTTTCAAACGATTTTCATTAGAAGGCTGTAAATTTAGCTTATATTGAAAACGAAATTGAAATAGTTTTATTTATTTAAATTTTTAATTTATTTAGAACAATGACATTGTAGAGTGAAATATAAACTGAAACTAGAGGAAATATATCGTTAGGAAAGCTAACTTATAATCACATTTAATAACAGATGGGTATAAATACAATGGCGTTGCTAGGGTTGGTGGGGGTGGCGGTCCGCCCTGGGTGGCACAATGTCGGGGGCGGCAGTTTTGGAAATCAAGTATTGACTTATTGAATTGTAGGAATTTTTGGGGCTGCTGAAGTTGATTTACCGTCCCGGGCTCCATGAGTGCTAGCTACGCCACTGTATAAATAGTAGGCGTGATCGTTACCTGTTTTTAAAACAAAATAACTAGCTTAATACTTTTATTATTTTGTTCATAATTGCTCGGGGCGGACCGCCACCCCCGCCCCACCCTAGCTACGCCACTGTATTTATACTCATCATTTATTAAATGTGATTATAAGGTAGCTTTCCTTATAACCATATATTTCCTCTAGTTCCAGTTTGTATTTCACTCTATAATGTCATTGTTCTAAATATATTAAAAATTTAAATAAATAAAACTATTTCGTTCAATTAAATTTTTTCAAAACTTTTAGGTGTAGGGTATCTAAGATTCGTCCAGGCCGAATATAGCACTCTTACTGGTTTTCAATTTCCTAACACGAAAAATTGCAATATTACAATCATGCTTCCGAGAACTGTTATTGAAATCTATTGTATTACAAACAAAAATTAACTAATTAAAGAATTAAAATTTTTTTATATTTGTATATGGTGCATAAATATATTAATGGAAAATATTAACAAATTTATTGTTTACTATTTTTTTCTACTCACCTTTCTACCTAAAAACTAATCCATAAATAAACTATTTATGTATAAAAATTCTCCATTATTAAATTATTGGCGACAACCGAAATACACACCATTAGCCGTCTAATATGTCGACTTCATCTAACAACTACAACAGCAACGTAAGTATCATCAACGAACTCATGCGTCGAGGTGGTGTTCTTACATTGCTGCGTAGCCCTTTCAAACGTAAGTCAACGCCGCAGCCAACATCACCGATGGCACATACAAGCAGAAAACTGCTTACAAAGCTAAAGCCACGCTCGCAGAGCCTCGGATCACTATCGGTTAGTAAAGGTTCTGCCATAAACGATTCTATCTGCAAACCATTACGCATGGCTACCAGTTTGGAGGCTAACTGTAACCGCGGTCTGCACATGGCCATCGATGCCGACTGGCGTCGAGTCCATGGTAATTTTGTGAGTGGTATTGCCGAAACTGTGACCAGAATGTTTTACAGTCATAGAAATCCATTGCCTTGCTTTGATAATACCGCATCCTTCCCCGCTGACCCGAAAATGTTCGTTCAATGTTTTTGCTGTGCTTTATAAAGGGACTAACATTAAGAATAATAATATCCACACGGATCTGAACTTTATGGAACCAATGACAGTCCAAAAACCGACATTTGATAACGAGAACGTAAACAGTGCTGCTTCGATGAATTTGAGGTCCATAGAACGAGGTGAAATGAGTTTAAAGGTGGCAACTAGCAAAGCAAAAATATTATCTCCATCATCATCAAACCCATCAAATCCCATCAAACCCATTACGACCTCTATTGATGCGCATCTAATTAGAATTAATGAACTAAATCGAGCTTTAGTCAGTCAAAGTGACTATAGAGCCAATCGATTGTACCACAAACATGCACCTTGAATCGAATTCTAATTTCTCGCAAGAAGACATTAAAGGAATTTTTAAACATTCTCCAAGACACAGCGCCAATAATCACCAGTATAGGAGTCTCACGGAAGAGTTGCCTTCAATTCTTCAACCAGTTTCACAGTGAAAAAAACTTTCTTTGTCGTTCACACACATATTTATAAATACGCTTCTAGCCAATATAAAAGACTTTTCGAAGTAGCCCTTGATTCGCATTCAGAAAGCACATCGTCACATTAGACTAGTGAAGTGACTGAACTAAATATAGAACAAAACAAGCCTCAACCATCCAACGTTGCCTTGAAAAAAAAGTGCCTCAAATAAAACCGATTCTGACTAGCAGTTGGCTAGTTCAGTTATCAGCACAAGTAATCGCCTACTATACACTGTAACTTCCTTTCCAAAAAATGCGACAGTAACCACTAGCAACAATGCCGCGACACAGACATCAATGGCTATACGTAAAAACAAGTAATATATCTATCTTAGTCGCATCATCTAAACTGAAGTTAAAAGCGCAGATATGTCAAAATAAATCTAATACAATACGTAACACATTCCGCTGCAAACTCATAAAATTTTTCAAATTAAACTTAAATAGTTCTGTAATACCTGTACCAAGAGACGTCGCATTCATCCGAACAAGAGGGTTGTCGGTTTCGCCAAAGATTGTAACACGGAATATAAATAAATATATATATAAAGAGTATATATATACAGTGGACGTCCAATAGTACGAATTATATAATGTCAGACCTTTTCGTACTATTGGACAAAAATTTTACCCTATTTTATATAAAATAAAACATATTCAAATAGTTGAATTTAAATTATATTTTTATTAAAAACAAAACAAAGTAAAAAAACTTAAAAAATATGCAAATTCATATTAAATCAATAAGTGTGAAAGCATACATTTGTTCATATGTATGTAAATAAATATTAAAAGTACATATAAAATATATTTGTTAAAAAAATCAGTCATTATATTTGTTGGTTAAGGAAATCAGTCATTAGGCATTGGCGTGTTTTGTTTTGCAGTTTAATTTCCACCGCCTTTTCTTGAATAGATCTCAATAGAAGTGTTTGGGAAATTTCAATATTGTTTTCAACAGCCCATTGAATACACGTGTCAAAACATTTTATCGCATCTTCATGTTTAACTTTTGGCAACGGATTCGAAGGAACTGCAATTTGGTCATCATCGCTATCATTATCTGACTCAATTTCTTCATCTCGGTCTCAAAAACTGCCGCTATTCGTACTATCGAGTAGTAAAAAAATTTTGTATTCGTACTATAGAACTGACAATGCAACAAAATTGCCATTCGTACTATTGGACATTCGTAGAAACGAAAGTACGTACTATTGGACGTCCACTGTATGTATATATATATATATATATATATTATATATAAATTTGAAAGAAATTTGCTTCGTTTTTTGTCTAGTTTGTACTAAAATTAAATCCTATATTGATTTGAATGTCTTACTATTCGGTTATGCATGCAAAACTGTAAACTTGAACTATGGTAGGTTGAAATATAAGGGGCTCAAAAAACATTTTATAATCTGTACAATTTAATCAGCAAAATTTTACATTTTAATTTCAATGTATCTTAGGCCTTCCCCCTCTTCATTTCCTACATACTCCTTGTGAGCTAGGAATATATTTACGTCTGCATTACCGACATCGATTTATTAGCACACGAATCCAGAGTTCTGAGCGCCATCTGACTCCGAGAAAATACATTCTTCCCTCTCATCTTTTGAACCATTGGAGCACATCGATTTGTTGCTATGACTACAGCTTGAAACACTGAAGTCATACTAAACAATCTAACAGCATATCCAATGATATTACGTGAACCGAAAATACTTTCATTCTCGTGCAACCATTGGTTTAGAGCGATTTTCCAAACGGTAAATCGAACTATAGCCAAACGCTATCTTTATCAAGGCCAAATCTTCCTTTTACCAATTCTGACTGTTTGAAATATGGACGGAATATATTTTATCAAAAAAGTTGGGGGGATTGAAGCATATGGCAAGCAGTGGCATTCCAAACACTTTGGGAAATCATCAAATGTACCTTAGTTAGTTATGCTCTCACTTATTACGGTCGACAAGTCCAAACAAGTCCAATATATGCTTTCACATGCATATACATATGAATGTAGATGTCTAGCTATGGGATTCCGGGGCAACATTGAGAGGTGCAGTGGGTGCAGACTGCATAAAACTTGTCACATATGTTCATCATTTTCTACCTTCTCCAGTTTTCACGCAATCGATGCAAATGATATAATTGGTTTTACTTTCAAATTACACAGGCCTAGCATATTTTTGGGGTTTTAAGCCCCAATTGGTTTTACAAATTCTACGACATACCCAAAGGTGAGGAGCCTTCTTGTTTTGTGATCTATATGAAGAGTTCAGGATAGTTACTGTCCAGAATCACTTGCAAATACTTCAGGTTTTTTTAAAACACAACTTGTTCTCCATTCTGTATGCGAGAAAGAAGACTCTTCCGTCTTTCATCTATGTATATGTAAAGGCTGATACTGGAAAATTGTATTTTCCTTTGTGTTTATAGAAAGTTGTCCCTCTATCACATCCCATCGTACATGTAAAACCTGACGCAGACCCACGAATTTCTCAGAATTTTGAATAAGTCATCAACAACTACTGATATATTGCTAGCTATACTGGATGATTACTTTGTTGTTGACTATCGAACAGTTACATATATTTTGAAAAAATGTATAAATTAAACAACAATTGCCGAATCAATGCCAGAGAAATTTCAGTTTAACTCATGGCAAACAATTTTTTCTAATATTAAGAACAACGGGTTGTTACCACATATCATTTGTTCTAAAATGGCAAAATTTAGTCAATTTCGGACATATTTGATAGTGATATTTTATCAATGCTTGTTAAAATATTACTGAATAACAAATAAAATAATTCAACTAATATTATTAAGTTAAAAATATATTTATTTCAAAAATCATATCACATTTTGTAAAACTTCTATTGAAATAAAGTATAGAACTTTATTTGTCCTATTATCTATAACTTGATTACTGTAAAAAATAGATTACTGTAATAAGTATAATTAAACTAAGTAGGACACCTCAGAAATAAATTAATTAACAATATTAGCTTGAGACATAAATACAAGCATAATTAATTTAGCTTGAGACTCATACTGCATGATTTTTTTATTGCTGTTACAGTGTTGCTAGATTGTATTTACTACGTTTACAGTTTCCTTATTTTGGCAATCCCATTGCAAATAAAATAACATGAAAAGATCGAACCAATATTTTGAAATAAATTAAAAAATTCTTTCTTTCTTAATAGATGTCGCTCTCCACTAACCGTCCACTGTATGAGGAAGAATGGTTTCACGGTGTGCTGCCTCGGGAGGAAGTCGTAAGACTTCTCAATAAAGACGGTGACTTCTTAGTTCGTGAAACCATCCGCAACGAAGAAAGCCAAATCGTTTTAAGCGTCTGTTGGAACGGTCACAAACACTTCATTGTGCAGACCACTGCGGATGGATATTTTCGCTTTGAAGGTCCGCCTTTTCCAAGCATACAGGAGCTCATTATGCATCAACATCAGTCTGAGTTGCCGGTAACTGTCAAGTCAGGAGCCATACTGCGTCGGCCCATTTGTCGCGAGCGCTGGGAGCTAAGCAATGATGATGTGGTACTCTGTGAGAAAATAGGCAGGGTAAGTCTAGGAAGTTCTGAATTGCTTTTGTGATGCTACTAATTGTTCTAACATTTGAAGATGTAAAGTGAACCCGTTTGTAACACATAAATTAGGCGTGGCAGGAAGAAAATTATCCAGTACAGTATATGGCATATTTTTAGTAGCTTGTTTGACTATTTGTTCGTCCATTGTGAACACTATTAAAAGAAAATGAAAAAAATATTGTAAACTTGGCACACAAGTAGACAGTATACATTGGAGCAGCATCCGATCTTAATCGTTTACAGTTTAACTCGGAAACCATCTGACGACATCAACCAGAATATATACATTTATATCGAAATCGAATATGTACATATGTATACACCAGAGATTTTCATTCGGATTGAGAACCGGAGACTGTCACTCCTGACTTCAATAAATTGTTTCTCAAACGAATTCTTAGCCTTTCTTCTAGTATGTTTAGGATCATTGCCTTCTGCATAAGGCAGCATAACCTGCAATATATCACCATAAACGTTTTCGTCAATGAATGTTTTGTAGCAGTGCTGGAAAGATCCCATCTTCTCCAGGCTATTTAAAAGGCTTGAATGAAGAAATGGCACCTGACTGCATGCGTGCTATAGCTTCGTTTCCTTACTCCTCCCTGGATTGACCCTCCCTCCAAGAGAGTATTTGGGCTGTTCCAGAATAGCTGAATTCGGGAAGTATGTGCTGAGCAGAGTTTCCAGGCTCTCTCTCTTATCGAGAGTGAAAATGCTACCGTTTTTGGACAGCGTGCCAATCGGGGTGGTCTTATCTTTATCAGGCGGCATACAGAATGGATATCTAAAATCTTGTCACAGTACTGTTTGAAAGATTCCTTCTTGGCTTTCCTAATATCCTTATTGTATTCATTTAGGGCTGCCGAGTTAGTAGGCCAATCGTTGTTCTTCCTATTCAGCTTCCTAACTTTTTTCCTAAGGTTTGCTAGATGCCCATTCCACCATGGTGTTTACCTGTTAACCCTCTTGGTCTTGCGCGCTCAGTTTTTCTCAAAGGCTGAGATAATAGAGAGACCAACGAACTCCGTTGCAAGCTCCAATTTGTTTATAGTATCGACTCTTGAGGGTATTATATCGACGATTAGGTTACTTAACTGTTCGCTATATGCTTCCCAGTTCGTATTCTTTTTCTGTCGATATGGGGCTACTTTTTCTGGCGTACCCCAGATCAAACCGAATTTGTCTATGATTGTCATAAAGTTCGGTGTGTTTCTATATTACAAATACTTAAACTATAATAGTTTATAAATTCTAAAAGTGACTCATCTCTGCTATTTACATCGGTGCTGCCCCATATGGTGTGATGGGCGTTGACATCGTAGCTAAAGACGACATTCATCTTGGTTGTCCTGCTGTATTCCACAAGCTTCATCACTTCGTCAGGGGAGCAATCAGGACTGTCTCTAACGAAGTACGCTGATGCGACGATTACTTCCCGGGATCCGCTTCTAACCCTTGCTGCAGTCAGCCTAACTCTATCAAAGGAAAAAAGTTAGTGTTATTATTAAAAATAATGCAGGTTCTTGGTATGCTAGTTGCCGAATGCAGCACCCGGTGTTGCGCATTAAGGACCCGCATGATCCCCTCCGCATTGGTTCTCTTGCAAAGGAAGTGCGCCGTGGCCTCGTGTGGTTTCGGGAGGTCATCCCCCTCCATCACACGTAGCTTGGCACCAGTCCATGGTTCGACAGCCAGCGCGGTCCCGACCAGCCAGTCCCTAGGGTAGTGTCAGCGCACCTCACAACCAACCACCCTGGCTTAAAAGAGCAGCCAAGAAATCTGTATTGGGGCCCATCAGCGGGAGCCTTGTGAAGCTCTTCAATGATGGCTTCCTCCACAGACTTCTGCCGCTCGCTAGTGAGATGGCTAGCCGGGAAGTCCACCGGCACGATACCTAGTGACAGAGCACCAGCAACCTCCGCATAGGAGGGAACGTTTGGCCGTTTCTTTTTGCTGGGCTCTGCCTGGCTGTCACCGTCAGAGCGTTACCTTTTGGATACGATGGGCCCGACGGTTTCAGCATTATCGAAAGGTCCCTTAAGGACTTTCTCCAGCGCATCTTTGTTTGGCGTGCCATCCCCTATAAGCGTGCGAAGCTTCTTCCGCTGCGCTGTTCTCAAACGTTTCCGGAACGTACTATCCGTTCATAGGCGGTGAAGTTTTCAGCCACAGAATGTGGCGTGTGGAGGGTACAGGTGTAATCCCTTCGTTGGTTATGTTTTGGTTTAAAATTGTTTCATTATTCATTTTATTCCCACGAGTACGGGGGAAAGGAGGTCGATCCACGCAGAGCCCCCGTTGCGTGGAAAAGGCTGATTAAAGCGGGGGTCGCCAGGTATCCGCAGTCCACCGTTTGAGACTGGGCTATTTAGGGGTCACCAGCCTGGTCGGTCATCGGCACGGTAGGGTTGACAGCTTGACCCACCTTGGTTGATTTTTGTTTTCGGTGTCTCACCAGGAAACTTTCCAGTCCCGTGGGTCTTTGATCCTACTTAAGCCCTCCCACCACGACAAGGTAAACAACCGAAGAAGGGTATATGTATATTACATATTAAGTGTAATTATTCTTACGTCAATAAAAGAAAGTGTAAAATGCGTTAAATTCTGAAAAAAAATAAAATAAATATTTATTGATTTGTTACGATTGTTACGATGTTTGTAATTAAACGAAACTTCAAATAATTCTCCTGAAAAGTAAGAAAAACACTTTTAGGCTTTTACGGCTTGTAGCCACAGAAATAAGCATACGATTTTTCTAAATGCTTCAGTTTGAGTATATGTTACTAAATAACGAAAATAACACTAAGCTTTTACTGTCTATTTTTACTATTTTAATTATTATCCAATTTACTTATGAGCATTATATTATATTCATATAATATTATATTTTATTATATGTAATTATTAGGTTCACTTTTTATACAATTTACTTAAAACAGGGTAATTTCGGAGACGTATACAAGGCAAAACTAAAATCAACCCAACAAGATGTTGCTGTCAAAACATGCCGGATGACTCTGCCGGATGAACAGAAGCGAAAGTTTCTACAAGAGGGGCGCATTCTCAAACAATACGATCATCCAAATATAGTTAAGTTAATTGGTATTTGCGTGCAAAAGCAGCCGATTATGATTGTTATGGAGCTCGTACCAGGTTTGTGCTGCTACATTTATTTACACGGCAATTTTTTTTTCTAATTCACACCGTTTCCAGGTGGATCTTTGCTAAATAACTTGCGAAAACACTCAAATTCTTTAACCCTTCAACAGCAGATGGGTATGTGCAGGGATGCATCTGCAGGTGAGTTAAAAGTAACCGTTTCGTTTTTTTTTTATTTTTTATTTATATCGATAGTAATGGGAATATTTTGAGTTCTCATTTGTTCTTTGTAAATGAGGTCTCGTGTTTATTAGATTAAACAATTTAAGTTTTTGTATTCATTATTTATTTGGCATAAAATACTAAATTGCATTCATTCAATAAGCAAGTTGATGCAAACAAAAGATTTTGATCTAGCCTCTGCACTTGATGTACAAAAAGTTTAATACAGTTTTATTTCATCTTAAAAGTAAAAATATGTATAATGTTTATCACAATAGTATAAAAATAGTCTTTGTGTCTTATTTCCGTGCGGTTAGTTAGCATCTCGGGAGACAAGCTGTGGTGAGCTATGATGACCACAAAAGCAGAGAATAATATATGTCATAAAGTAATATTCTAAATGTCTACTAAATGACAATACTTAATGTAATCTAGCCATTTGACAATAAATTTGGCTGTAAATGTTTGGAACATATTCTGTGGAATTGATTTTGTAAATATTAAAGTGTACGAGTATGTGCTCATTTTATGCTGTGCAAATTTCTTCTAAAACGCAATTTCCTCGTCACAAAATATGTTTTGTGCACAAAAAAAATTTTGTAGAATTTGTTGTTTTCAGCAATTTCGTTTTCTACGAGTATGTATCGTGAAAGATTATAATTTTACAATTATGTACATGTTGTATTTTGTTATATTATTCTGTAGGCTGTTATATTATTCCAATTAAGGCTGGCAATTACAAAACTATTATATAAAAGCCTGTAATAATTATTACATGTATTTACGTTTTTAAAGGCATGCGTTATTTAGAATCGAAGAACTGCATACATCGGGATCTGGCTGCACGAAATTGTTTGGTAGACTTTGAGAGCTCGGTAAAAATCTCTGATTTTGGTATGTCCCGCGAAGAAGAGGAATACATTGGTAAATTCAAACAAAAAATTTCATTGTCGGCTTTCTTGTCAAACATACAATTGTAGTATCCGATGGCATGAAACAGATTCCTGTAAAATGGACTGCACCAGAGGCTTTGAATTTTGGCAAGTACACCTCGCTGTGTGATGTCTGGTCCTATGGCATATTAATGTGGGAAATCTTCTCCAAGGGTGATACGCCGTACTCGGGTATGAGCAATTCTCGCGCAAGGGAGCGCATTGATTCAGGTAAAAGAATATTTTGAGGAACATATGAACCGATTATTTTCAAAGTGGCCAAAGTCCATTTTACAAAAAAATTAAGCTACGATACCACAATACAGTGTGCTAAAACACAACGATTTGCGAATGTAATACAATATACTGGGCACTTGCGAAACTACGAGTACTCAATAAGGTGAACAACTATTTTCCATTGACTATTCTAAAATACCTATGAACAGAACATTTGAAACGACCTTTTCCTTGGATCTTATCTATAGACGGGGTAGACTCAACGGTTGTCCAGGGTCGTGTGTCAAGAAATTTATATTAAAAGATGAGACCTTTGTTCGATGTTACTTAGCAATTATATTTTTCCAATTCAGCTCTTTATACTAATGCTTATTGCGTTATAATTAAGAACAACGGTTCTTAGTTGAATTCGCTAGTTTGTATTTGTATAGTAATGTTAATGTCATTAATTATTGATGCATTACCTTTTTTAGGTTTTTATTGCATTTGACTTGCTTTTGAGTGTCCAATTTAGTCTCCAAGTCAGTTACCAATTTTTATAAATTGATTAAAACGCAAACCTTACATATCTCGATTTTAACATAAATGGATTCGGGCACTTTCATAATAAGCAGCAATAAATAATAATCGATACTGACGATTTTATATTACTATAACGTTCTTATAATCATTTATACATGATTGACAAGATAAATGACAAATTTTTTAAAAATTGGAAACTTTTGCGGTTTTCGGCTTTAATTCCCACATTTGTTTAGACTTTTTTAAGCCCTATTATTCCTGTAAAAAAATTAATGTATTTGTTTGAAAAACTTTTGTAAATTGGCCGATCCATGCTTCATTATATATGAAGGACGACCTAAAAGAGGTATACTCAAATATACCGGAAACCAAAGCCAATCTAGCAAAACCAGTACCAAACTCCTAATTTCAGAGGCGCGTATTTACTGTTCCCCTGTGTTATTTAGAAAGACCATTTTAAATAATAGAAATAGTTCTTTACATTTTTTCTGTAAATTTTTTTTCTTTACATAGTTTTTGTGCCTAAATCGTTATTTTCCTTTCGATATTTTTACAGGTTACCGAATGCCTGCTCCGGAAAACACACCACCTGAAATGTACCGCCTAATGCTAAAGTGTTGGGCAGCTGAGGCAGAATCTCGTCCACATTTTGATGAAATTTTTAATGTAGTAGATGCATTAATGATACGCCTAGATGATACTCAATAATATTTCATCCATTTTAGTAAATTATTATTTATATTCTTATCCTAGGTATTTATAAGACATATAAATTTATGTACATATGACTACCCAGCAAATTAAATGATATCGCATTAATATCGAAAAAGTTATAACTTCTAACGTTTTCGATGATTGATATCATATCAGCCGTCTTTTTTTAATGATCTGGTTAGTAAGGTCTATATAGGGACAAGGACAAGGATCTATATATAATACAAGGAAAATTTCGTTTAGCTCAAATTCGCACCCAATTTCATTGCATATTATGTCAAATAAGTTGCCTCAGTCAGTTTATTTGATTTGATCGGTCGAGTTGTTGATTTATTTTATTTATCATAATTTTTAACATTTTATGAATGGGTGAAGTTGGCTACATTAAAAAAGTGGGAAATTTGCAAATTTCCCTGTAATCTGTATGGAAATCTGTATACAACCTGGGTAAGTCATGTATAGACATATGGATAAAGCCTGGGTCAGTTGTATGGCGAAGATCTGTATAGATCATTAAAAAAATACGTCTATCGTAACTCCGTCGAGGAATATTTGTTTTCGATGGAATATCAATTATTGATATCGAAATTGTATGTATTTATATATTTTGCTATCGTTATCGATGTCAAGTGAATAAAACTTTAATATTAACGACGATTCGTGGTTGAATATCTTCTCGATACAGATGTGTCGATGAATGACATGTTGAAAGTTGTAAACTCAAATAAATTTGAGTTTAAAAAGGCAATGGATGATGAATAACTGCTTCTCATCCACTCCCTTTATTTCGATGAATACTTTTCGAAAGTATTCGTGTTTAATTCGCTCTATATTCAAGTTACGAACGTTCCAACGCCTTTTGCTAACGTATTGCAAAATACGCATAGAAATTAGTAAAACATAGTAAATTCTTCAGCTTAACTTTGCCGTTGTGGAATCACTCCAATTTTGTTGTTATTGTTTTAGTTTTTTATGCTGATTAAAACTAGTATACATTTTTTTTCTCTTTTATCACCGCCTTAGAAACTAACAGAAAAAAACCACATTTACATAAAAGTATGTACTCATAACTTCTAAACTTTACTGTGGGCAAAATGCTGCGAATATGAAGACTATGAAAATAAACTCCCAAAGACATCTCGCATTTCATTTTTTGGACTGAAGCATATTTTTATGATAAAACGAAGACAACACTTTTGAGGGGAAATTTTTGAAGCCATACGAAAATCTATTTTGAGGCCGCCTCAGGTTTTTTATTGTTTCTATAAGATTTTGCTTGTGTTCATTTTTGAAGCTGAAGCTGAGTTGTGTTTTATACATTAATCAGGCTTTTGGACTCTTTTATGTTAGTCGACTACTGAGAGGGATTTATATAATTTCTCTTCAGTTTTTGAAATTGCTTAAAAAAATTATTAACAGGCATTTTTTTTTTGTTTTGGTTTTATTAATTGGTTTTGGTAAATAATATATGAAGCAGTTGAAATCAGAATCAGCAGAAATTTGTATTGAGTGTTTACTTTTTTTCTGTTTTCTATGATTAAAATTTAAAAGTTTGTTCCTTTGAAATAAAATTTTTAAATCTAGATATTTAGAATTCGAAACGATATTTATAAATTATACTATCGAAATGAGGTTGGAGAGTATATGTACATATAATTCAAATTAATTCTGTACACTTGTCTGCAAAAATTATTAACATTTATTTTAAACTATGTATTGTTATATAATTTGAGTCATATGCTAATATTTCTTAAAACTGCTAAAAAAACTTATAACTGCCTAAAACTGCTCTGTTACGTCATATGTATTAATAATATAAACATAGAGAACATGAAAATATATAAAACCGCTAAAAAACTGATAACTGCATAAGTCTACTTCACGGAAAGAAAAACAAAAACACCGCAATAATTTGAAACGAAAAAACCCAGGAACAATCTATAAAAACAAACAGGGTATGTAAGCGCACACTCACGAGCGCACGCGGTCGACTCATGTGCGCGTGCGCGGACGTGTGCGCTAGAACATTTTTTAGCGAACACGACCGTGTGCGCGTTCGCTAAAAATATTTTCCAGCGCACGCGTCCATATGGACGTGCGCACGTGAGTGTGCGTTTACATACCCTGAAAACAAACAAGACTAAAATCATTAAACAGGAATCACATAAAATAGACAATGGAAACAGAAATTTCATTTCACTACACAAATCGTTGGATTTCTGCTCAAGTAATCAACATGACCCATTTTACATTCGGCACGAATTCCCTTAATGTCTTTCGGAGGTTGAGTGTGATAATAGGTTTGAGGATTTTGCCTGGACTAAGCTTTACATTGCCATGTTATACAACAGAACCAAGATACTCTGTTTCCTTTTTAACTAACACACTTTAACTTTAACCTATAAAACAAAATAACAATAATACATATTAGTAAACTGATTTTCTTTTGCTATAAAAGATATATTTTATAAATTACGTATGTACATTGAGTGCTCATCAACAGTGCTCATCAGACACTGAATTGTAACCAGTTTGCAGGATTGGTGACAGTAATCTGCTTTATTTGTTCCCCAGTCAAGCCTTTGGCCAACATTCGTGGCAGAATGTTCATAAATACATGATGATAACCATGGCCACCGAAGGAAGTCTTTACAGAAATAAAGATTATATAAAATTACCAAAAAAAAAAACGCAACGATTACCAAACGGTGCTTTGTGTGGACGTCATGTGACATCAGAAGTTTATCCACCAATCCATTCTTAATCAGCAGCGAAAGATTTTTTATGCGCTGAGCATCTGACGGCATGTCTACATCTGGGTTTAGTTGATAAAAGGAGCACTCGGTGCCAAAGAGATCGTATTGGAGATAGCAGCCTAATTCGGAGAACTCTAACAGTTGTTCCATTTCTAACAAGGTGCCTATTTGAAAATGAGATCGTTACTCATATTCATAAAACAGATATACACAACTTACGATCGAGATGCGACATTACACATTTATGTGCGCTACCTCCCGCTTCTAAGTACAAGCGCACAATCTCAAAGGGTGCCTTAGAATCACGTCCCGGATGGAATGAAACCCCACAGCCAAGCAATTCTTGTATCTCGCCCGTGGCGCGTATAGCGCGTTTTTCAAAATCTTGTAGAAAATGAAGAATTCAAAAATGGCTCAACTCAATTTAAGTTTGCACTATTTAAGCTATACTAATTCAATTCTACCGTGTATTGGATAAACGCTGCCCACTTCTCCGACAAAGCCGCACCTCACTGTTTCACCATCCACGTCAACGCCTGCAACAATCTCCTTGTAATACAAGTCGGTCATCTGCTCCACTGTCATGTTGGCGTGCTCTTTTGCCTGCTGGTTGTGTACGTAGTGACCCGTACCGGCAATTATGTGGACTCCCGTGCTTTTGGAGGTATCTAGCATATGTTTAAGATCACGTCGAAGCCCGTGCGAACTATTCTCCACAATAGTACCGCCGCCGTATTTCTTATAGAGCTCGATGTCTTTCTTTGTCGCCGCATGCGCACTCTCGTCGTGGAAATGTAGATTTTCCAGAGAGGAATAAGGATATTGACGCAGATAGCCGATTGTCTCCAAGCTTATCTTCTGCTCTAGATACGGCTTAAACTCTGTAGGTGCATCGCAGTAGAAACCATCAAAGTTGAGGGATATATGTTCGTGAGTAAGAGTACGTCCCAATTGATTGGGTTCAATGGTACCAAGAACTGAAAAGAATTATCAATTAATGCTATTGTTTAAATATAATTTTCCTTTGAATCATTTTCCTGCTGCTAGATCCATAACTTCAATAAATTGTGAGGAAGTAATAAATGAATTATTTTCACACATTGCACTATCAAATTGTCTGTATGCTGGCTTCTTCTTAGCGGATGTCCTCCAGCATGAATAACCCAGACATAGCCTTTTGCACGAAATCGAGCAGTGATGCGAGAAACTGAACAATTTTGTACGTTATATTTTAAAGAAATAGTTTTCTGCGATATTCCTCTAGAATAGTCGCCCAAAATCCGCTTTCTTAACTCAAAATCAAATGTATCGCGCACCATTTGAAGGAAAATACTACTATAATATTTTTAAAAGCCAACTGAAGAGATCCACTTTGGCGAAAATATGAATAGAAAATAATCTCTTGAAAGACTGCTATTACAAGTTTTAAAAAAATTAGATCAATATACCGTTACAGCGGCAAAATTTGTTTATTTCTACATGAGTTGCATTTGTTTTGTCCAGAAAGATTTGTAGTCTTTTTTTAAAAATGTTCTATCTAATAAAATCTAAGCAATCAAACTTTGAATACAAAAAGTGTCGTGTCTTATGAACGTAAGCGTATAAGGTAGTTATAAAACGCTTTAAATAGTTATTTCAAAAAAGCTTAGCGACTGCGGAACCATTTTCATTTACATTTTATGTTTGCGGAACCATATGTTTTGTAAACCACTGTAGGTCCATATTGGCGTCTGATTTTAATACTGAAACTCCCTAAAGATAAATAACTAAATATCTCGCTTACCTGTTTGCACAATTGGCATTTTGACTTGTAGTATGTGGCCAATAATGAAAGAAATATTTAAAATTTAATACATCCTAACACGGTGGCATCTAGAGTAAAACTGAACCGCAATATTCAGCGTTGAGTAAAGTAGAGCAGACAAATGAAAAATAAACCAATAAAGTGCTAAGCGCTAAGCGATAAGATAGCAAGCTTAGTTAATGACTGAAGAAATAACCATAAATAGTATTATCTTCTGCCTGGCCGAGGGTTAAATGCACTACGCTCATTATATATGGTATATGTAAAAGGGAGCTTTGCGTATGTAGTACCGGCCTATCTTGGGATAAATATGTATATAAATATTTTCACCAGATGTAGAGTATCTTAGAAAACGAATGTCGAAAAAGTTGCACGTCATGCACAAATGTGTATAAATACATATACATATACACATACGCATACATATACACATTTGTATAGTATGTATATGTATATAGAACTGTAAAATTTCTGTTATATACATATGTAGGTGTCCAGCGGAATTTTTTTAACTAATAAACAAATCCTATTTTTTGTTAGTACAAAATTAGCATTAACAATGGTGATAACAACTCATCCATCATTCTGCAGTACTTCCACTCTTGCTGCAATACTCTATTTAAAAATCCTTTAACTTTCATTCAATTTTTCTATTATTTCAAACACAACTCCTTTATTTTTTCTCAAAAGGAAGAACGGTATTTCAAATATTAGTACGATCCAAATACACCTAGTATCCGAATAAAGCTTCCACATATTATCATGTTCACCTGAATCTAATTGGAAACTTTTTAATTTTGTTTTTATTTTCTAAAAGCATTTTGAATCATAGATTTTTTTTATATTTCTGTATCTATAAAAAATTTTTTCTTAAAGAAATTTTTAAATAAATAAAATAAAATTTTCCCAAATAATGGAAGCCGAGAAGAAAGTCTCCTGTGTGGAATTTCCTTCTGAAAGTACAAGTTCCAAGTCAGATATCGTCAACAGGTGCAGGAAACCGAAACCTAGAAATGAAATAAAGGAAGTTGTTTTAGATGATCAGCCACCCTGCTCGATTATTCCTTCATCTTCATGTACTTCTTCGTCCTCTGTGTCGACTGGTTATTTCAATCCAGAATGCAAATTACATCGAACAGCACTCAAGACACCAAATATTGGATACGAACTGGCCATCGCCAAGTCCGTGCTACAGCAATACAGCACGCTGAGTGGTGATAATCTGTAGGTTCTTGAATAGAAAATTTTGTTCTGTGGGTATTATCACAAACACCTTTACAGATTCGATCACCTCTCTGATATTATTAAGCGCGTTGTAGATGAACGACCTCCAAACATTATTGATTTCTTTGAAGAATTCAGCCGCAATGTTCGCGAGCAGAAATTTCACCTTCCAGAGCGTTTTCCACCGGATGCTGTTTATGAAGAAAGTCGCTCTTATAAAATGGCAAAGAGGCTTCTACTGTCAATGAAAGTAAGTAGGTTATAGTTATTTTCGAATCGAATCGGATATAGAATTGTTATCTGGAATTCGTTTATGCAGTTGGTAAACAGTGAGGATGGTCAGGATGTTTTAACTGGTCCCGATGAAATGTCAGTGGAATCACATAATAGCAGCGTCAAATTAGATTTAGCTCAAGAAATTAGAGATGTTGATAGAATCTTTCTGACCTTCAACGACCGCGTTCAACAATTACAATTTTACTGGAATCAGTGTGGATTTAGCATAAGCTTAGATGACATATTTCAGTTGGCTTGCTCTATGAATCGCCTGCAGACGCATCCTTCTATCACTCAATGTCGTTTTTGGGGTGTTGTTAATGGCTTAAAAGCCTCCTACTACGTAGTGGAAGCCTCACTAACCCGTGAGGAGGTAGGCGTACGTCTGGAACAAATGGAAAACGAGATACGTGAAAAGCAAGCTCCGAAGTTACCCCAAAAAAAAAGAGCCAGCTCAGACATTAGCCCGGAGCTCATCCCCGGCACTAATGGTTGGGAAAATTATCCAAGTGAAGATTTGGCTGGTATGAAGCCAGCTGTTGATCCTCTACCAACTGTTGAAGTCATTGACACTTACGATATACCACCAGAATTGGTTGGTCAGGGACTGAATCGGTACTCCTATTTCGTAGTGAATGCCTTATCTCAAAACTGGATTGAACTGCCGATTGTTACACCCAAACAGATCGTCATTTCTCGTCATATTAAAAAATTCCTTACCGGCGATCTAGAGGCTGAACTAACCACATACCCTTGCTTTCCCGGCAAAGAGAAGCACTACTTGCGCGCCATTATCGCGCGTATCACGGCAGGCACTTATATTGCGCCAAGCGGTTACTACCGTAAGATGACCAAGAAGGAAAAACGTATTTGGGAAGGTACAGATAATGACGAGGAGGAGGAAGAGGACGAAGATGATAATTTGATGAATGAAGGCGAGGAAGAGATGGAGGAACTTGGTATGTAATAATATTTTTCAAATTACTGAAATGAAAAAAATTTTTTTTTAGACAACGATATAATGTTGCTGCGCAATGAAAAATATGCTCCTGAGCTATTGGAAGCCATGAGTCCATTAAGACAATGGGTTCACATACGTCCAAACATTCTTAAACAGGGTCGTATCACTTGGTTTGATGAGGAAAAAGCGCGTAGAGCTCGGGAAAAAGAATTAGCTCGTCTCCTACGTCTAGAAATGAGTGAAGAGGTTGAGGAAGAAGAGGAAGAACAAAGTGAAGAAGAAGACGAGGGTGAAGAGGAAGAGTTACTCGAAGAGCTGAATCTACGCGAAAGAGGACCACCCATTCTTAATCCTTGTAATTTCGATATCACGGAGGAGTTCACCATGCCCTGGATATCACGCTACACCAGCAAATATACAAACAAGAACGAGCGTGTTCTGGTGATGCGCTCGCACATTTGGCCCGGTGCATACACCTTCACGTTCGAGAACGTGTGTGAATCGATATACATGGGCTGGGGACACAAGTACACGACACGTAATATGGCCTTCAAACATCTGGCGCCTATAACTAATGAGTACCCCCATGATTCGGACGACTTTATTGAAGCCATTGACCCGACAGTCGCCGAGGAGGAAGCATACAGGCTCATGCTACTTGGACAGCAAATGCATGATGCAGTCGATGAAATGGATGAATTTGAAGAAGAAATGTTAAATGAGTTCGACTAATTTGAATTTCTTGAACTTCCACACATAATTATAAAATTATATACAGATTAACAATAGTTTATTATTTCTTCTAGTTTATTCATTTCGTATATTATTTCGTTTATATATGGCCAATGGTACCTCCGAAAATTGAACCTTCTGATAGTGCTTCTTAAGACTGTTCTTTAGCTCCATGCTATGTGTCCAATCTCTTGTCTCGCAGACAACCTTGACCTGCGTATAGAATGATAAAGTTAAATACAATAAAGTTAAAACATTAAACTGATAGTCTGTTGTGCCGTCACCTCTACAGTGTAGATATCCTTTAGCCAAGCGCGTTCATGCATTATATCTTTTATAGAAACACCCAATTCTGATAGCACTTCGCAAAGTTCTTGTATACCGCCGGGTCTATCAGAAACTTCAACATTAAACTTAACTAAACGTCCCTCCGCAGCCAGGCCACGATCAAGACAGCGGCCAAATACAGTGGTATCGATATTTCCACCACAGAGGAGAACTACGACCCTTTTGAAAATCCCCTTATTGATCTCCATTATTTAATCTTAATAATCTACTTAGCTTTGGTTTCTACTTACTTCTTGCCTTGTAATTCATTCAGATGTCCTGCAAGTATCGCTGCCAAACCAGATGCACCTGCGCCTTCCACCACACACTTCTCCTCCTCCACCAGGCGCAATATAGCTAAAGCAATCCATTCTTCCTTAACTACTACCATTTTATCTATTAGCGGCAAAGCTGTTACGAACGCATTATAGCCAACTGTTGGCACTGCCAGGCCATCTGCTAAGGTGTTTTTTATAGGTGTGTATACTGGTCCATTATTCTTCATGGCGCTGGAGAAACTAGCGCACTTTTCCGACTCTACACCCTTTCGAAAAAATTATATATTTAATTCAATGGATCTTTCTGTTTTTAATTTTTTAATACTATAATTTTTGTTCGCGGCGACAAAGCCTTGATAGCAGTAGCTATGCCGGCAATAAGACCGCCACCGCCTACTGGAATAATCACCGCATCCGGATTAGGCACTTGTTCCAATATTTCCAGGCCAATTGTACCTTGTCCTGCTATAATTTGTGGGTGATCATAGCCATTTATGTACAATAGACCATTATCTCTGGACATTTTCAAAGCCAATGACTTGGCCTCACCCATATCTTTGCCATCAACAATGACGCGCGCCATATAATTGCGACATTTTTGAATTTTCATAATTGGTGCGGCTTTGGGCATTACCACAGTTACGGGAATATTCAATTTTCTACCATGATAGCTTAGAGCCTACCGATCCGTTAATAAAACATGTATTAATCAATGTTAAATTTTTGTGTTGATACACATACCTGAGCGTGATTACCCAAAGAGGCCGAAATTACTCCTACTTTCTTCTGATCTTCAGATAGCGAAAGAAGAACATAACGAGCACCACGTTCCTTAAAGCTTAAAGCGAAAAATATTGAATATGAATATTGAAATCTATGAATTTTTGATTAGATGTAACGCATTCTCATGTAAAAGAACACAATCGTACAGCACAAAGAAAGTTTACAAATTTAGCTAACCCAAATTAAAATTATTTTTATTTTATTTATTCACTCAAATGAAAATTATCCCTGTATATTTTTTTAATATGAGTAGTTAATTAGAAGTACAACAAACCTTCCAGTGTATTGTAGAAAATCTTTCTTTAAGTACAAATCCATGCCATACGATTCCGAAGAGGTTGAATACTACATATGCATATATAAAAATATATAGAAGCGTAATAAATGCAGTTTTTATAAAAGCCTCGAAATATGTGTGTTAAATATGTATGCTAAATAAAAACAGTTCGCTCACTGGACACGGCGTACGCTCGACGCCTTCCTTAATTAGAAATGCAGCAGCGGTAACATCCTGAAATGATATTTTTCTGGGATTGTTAGGATCGCAATACGGATCCAGTATTTCATCTGAATACTCAAATTGCAAGGGTACTTTTATTGCTTTCGGTTTATGAATGGTATTTTCACCATTTTCTAATTTTCCATTCGTTGCATTGACATCAATGACTTCCTCTGCTTGAATTGACATTCTTAAACTATTACTATTACTACTTTTACTGTTGGGAGAACGATGTGTTCATCGTTCCAATCAATCACATATCAAAACTCAACTGGCAACAAAATTATTTCCATAGCTCAGTTAACAAATGCAGCGCACAAACGCTTATCAAACCATACAAAACTACAAATACCAGTGGCGTAGCGTGGGGGGTTAGGTGGGGCCATTGCCCCGGGCGGCAAAGCTATCAGGGGAGGCACAGCTATCGGCGTCGACCGAGGAGTTGTGTGTGCGGGGCGGAATATTTCTAACCGGCCCCGGGTGGTAGAAATTCACGATACGCCACTGACAAATACTACCGCAGACCTACAGTTTAACTCGGATTATCTTAGTTCATCGCTACAGCGTTAGAGTTCGCTAATGTTCATATGTATGTATAATGTCGAAAGCTCGAGTTTCAAATAAAGAGATGAAATCATTGGTTCTTCATTACAAGTAATCGCACTCAATCCAAAAAAATGGCACAACTCAAAATTTCTAATTTTTCAGAAAACGCAGTTTTGTGAGTTCCAGCATGGCTTATGTACTCGAACGTTAGAAACGGAAGGAGAAACTTTATATATCCTTTCACATTTGTGTGTAGGGTATAAAAATAAAGCACTTAAAACATTTTATACATTAACTGTTCAAAATTATTTTATAAGTACAGTCGGGCCTCGATTATCCGTGATCCGGTTAACCGGTAACCCCGATTAACCGTAATGCCCAAAGATTAGTCTATTGTTTTTTGTTTGCAATGTTTTCAAATTGCTTGCTTCGATTAACCGATTACCTCTATTATCCGTGATTACACGACTTTTTTTAAGAAATTGTATTATTTTTTTGCTTAATGTGCTTTTTTTGCCTCATGTTTACAGTAGAAAATTTAATGTATACATATTTATTTAATTTAAAAATGTACATAAACTTCTTGAATTAATTTTTTTTAATGTAAATATGTATGTCCACCAATGTTCACTTGTTAAATAATGAAAATATTAAAAAAACTGTATAATCAAAATTGTTATTCGATTAACCGTGAATATCGATTATCCGTAATGCTTCTGGTACTGACCATCACGGATAATCGAGGCCCGACTGTATGTATGTATGTATGTATGTATGTACATTTTAACATTTTATTAGATAAGCTATTTTTTAATTAAATCAACAAAATACACAAAAATGTTTTTTTGTATGTATTTACAGTTTTCTAATATTTTTATGTTTTAGTTTTCAATGAAAAACAAATTTTTCGAAATTTGAAAAATAAACAATATTTTTGACCTACGAACTCGGAGCGAAATGCAGACCCGCGTCAGATTCGATAGCGATTCAGAGAGAATACATATTTTAAATAGATAGACACGATAGATGAATGGTTTTGGGTTTTGTTAGTTTTTGGATGGTTTGCTTCGCGACAGAGACACTTGAATGCTTGAAAATTAAGTTGTGTTGGGTTTTGTATGTTAGATTTTGTAAACGATGATTAAAAATTAATATTGCTAGTGGCGTGGTTTGAGGGAAATACTTAATACTTAGATTTAGTTATCCATAATTCCGATTTCCGCGTTGAAATTATTTTCATCTTCAAAGATCGATTCTTTGCCTGCGTAGCATTTTTTTCATCACCGACAATCGTTATGGCACGGAAGCCGAAGTTTTCTCATCTTCTACTATCGCTATTCATCAACAAACGCAGTTTTTTCAACTTGAGGGGTCGAAATACTTGAAGATAAGAATTTTTTTCATCCCAACTGATAGTTTTGTTGGAAAGATCGAAATTATTTTGAACGTGAGCGATATGTTATTTTGTACTTGGATGAAAAAAGATTTTTATCAATAGAGATGGAAATATGCTTATCTTCAGTGAGGGATAGCGATTGCACTGTTTTGCATTGGATACGTTGACGTCACTGAAATCAAGTTAGCTGCAGCTCCAGTTAAAAATCATACGGATTATTTATACAGATGTCATATTCGAAATGTTGTTGTTGTTGGAAATTCGAAATGTTGTTGTAGGATATTCCGGATCAACCCGGCATTTTCGCATGCCTAAAAATTGCTGCTCCGTGTATGGAGTTCCTCATAAGTTAAGCGAGAAAAACATGTTAGACAGAATTAACGTCTGCGATGCGCTGCTGAAACGCAATGAAATCGATCTTTTTTTCAACAGAAGCAGTCACCAGATTGTTCACAATCGTTAAAGCTGAGCAATTAGACCCAACTGCGGCAGCAACACAGACACAATAGTCAAACTCATCTAGCATCAACAAACAGAAGAAGAAGAACTACAGAAGAAAGAGCAGCAACATCAACTAACTGTACTTGTGTTACATTTTATATAATACAAATAAAAACAAGCCTTTGATGCTATTATTATCTTCATATTTATTTTTACTGCACAAAATTTTCAAAAATATTTGCACCTCATTCATTTTTCGAAATTAATTAATTATATATTAATTAATATAAATGGTTAATTATAACTAGTTATGTAAAGTATATATGTATTATATATAATCCTATATATTTATATATTGTGTATAATCGTAGTTTTGTGTTGATATTTGAAATTAAAGGTCCAGATACCGGATAAAGGACCGTCGTCTCATATTCAATACGTTTTCTACGATCAGTTACTATTACATATAACTATAAATTGTTAATGTCACAATCCAAATAGTACCTTTTTTATTTTTCACTTACAGAATATAATTTAAGATTAGTTTAGATTAGATTTAGATTAGATTAGTAAAACTAGTCATTCCTTTCTCAAGCCACCTATATACTTAGCTTATTGTAGATTCTGATTTTGAAAATTATTGGTTAACTATAACTTGTTAGAGTAAAACTAAAATATAATTTAACTAATTTAAAAGCTAGTGATTAGTTTTACTGTTTTTTTTTACTTTTTCTCAAATTTCTTAATAAACTTATGATTTCGTCTTCCACTAAAATTTACTGTGGTTCATTAACCGTTATTGTTATCATAGTTTCTTTAAAAAATTAGTCAATCTAGTTATCAAATTAAGTTCAATTAAATTTGCAATTCCTCGTTGATGTTTGAATTTGAAGTTAATTATATATTTAATAAAAAACGAATGCAATTGTAATCCCTCTTGATGCCGCGAGTAGTTTTGAATATACATATTTAACATAACAACCAGTAAATAAAGCGGACAATAATTTTAAATGAGCGCGAAGAAAAATGGGGAATATATACTCATGGAATTTTTGCATATAAAACAGTATTTTTATTATAAAACATATTTGCATAATTTCCACTTTTCCTTAAAATTATAGAAATGTATACATATATTAAATACATATATATTCTAGTAGTATACATACTAGTATATACACATAATGAATAAATGTACGAGAATAAGTATATATTATATATAAAAATAATACCACTAATTTTTTAATAAGACTAACGAGAATCGAACAACATTAACAGACACTATATAATTTTATTCTATAATATATATATCAATAAGGCGCTTCCTGTTAAACAAGATCTGAAACTAATAAAAAAAAATCATTAAAACAATATAATAAATTTAGAAAAAAACAGAAATCCAAATAAATGTAAATATTCTACTTTGGCTATTATTTTATTTATTTATTTAAGATAAATAAGATAACTTATGTAAGATTTATGTATGTCTTACAACCGGCATAATTCATTACGAAATCAAAGCAAATGCACATCTACAATGCAACATTTTGTTCGGTGTTCATTCTTTTAACAACATTCTGTTAATTGTTAATTTTCACTTAAATACCAACATATTTTTCTGAATGAATTAAAAATTGTATTATTTTTATATTTACATTTTTCTATGTGTTAAAATGACGTTACTCAAGATATTTTCATTACATTGAAAGAGAACGGAAAGGGCCACTACTGAGATTAACGTAATAATTATTTGCGTATATAACGTGTGTTAAAAACAGGCAAGTTTTTCATTATTATACAGCTTTGATGTTTGCTTCGCCTTCATATCTTTTTATTTTATTATGCAATTTGTCATTTTAATATCTGCATGTTTTTAAGACGTTTATTAACTTTTATACTCGACTCGTATTTAATCTTGTTTTTAATTAAACAATTAAATTATGAACAAACGTCCATACGAAATTTGATACTTAAATACATTTTAAACATAATTACAAAACAAAAAATACTATACTTGGTTTGGTTCAGTATTAGTATATGTTATAGAGAGCTGCAGAAGATGTCTTGAATTGATATAGGCACTAAGCTACAGTATTGCAGTGCAGTGCACTATCGTACACAAATGAACGAATTGACACGAACGATTCAAGGCAACTACCCGAACAAGCCGTGACTGCCTTGCCGTCAGGTGCATCCTTTTCGTTCAAAAAAGCAACGAATGGCAATGAATACTATTGCCTGTGTTGTGCTTTGTTCAGCATCAGCACGCTTTCGGCAGTCAATGTCTTGATTCGAAAGCAAAATAAGCAAGCAGTGCAATGCTTGAAATTTTTGTTGTGTCTTGCATATGCGTTTAAAGACATCTTGTGCAGCATTCTAATATGTTATACATATCCATATAAACCGAAAATATTCTATTATACCAAGTGAAGTAAATTATTGATCCGGTGGTCGAATCTCGTCTTTGTATAACCCTTTCAAGAGCTAGTAAACTTTGTAGAGCTCCGTAAAGCCGTAAGTTTTAAATTTATTTATTCACGTTTAATTAAATTCAGGAAGAAATAAAGCATTAAGATAATCGAAAGAAAATATTTTTATTGGTAAAATAAATTATTTAAAATTTATATATGTATATAATATAACGAATTTTTATGTTATATACAGGGTTTTTCGCATAAGAGGGGACAAAAGACCCTTCCTTTAGGTCCCTTCCCCTCCTAAACGTGGAAAAATCGACCCCTCTTCAATACGATTTTTTCTTGTCTCGACTCAACTTACACGCAATAGCCTTTCGTCCATCTTATGCGAAACATCCTGTATATATACATACATATAACGAATTTTTTTATTATTTATATAACGAAACATAGGTATAATGTGTTAAACACATCCCATTATTGAATTATAGAAAAACAAGTGTCCATAAATCATTGCAAGGGATTAATTATTTTTAAGGAAATTATGCAAACATGATAATAAAAATACTAGATGTATAAAAAACAACCTAATTGAAAAGCACTACATACATGTTTTTTAACATATTTTATTAGATGGTTTAGTATATTTATAGAAGCTTAGTAAAAATATATAATAAAAAATCTTTCAAAATGTGTAGTAGTTGGTAAAAATTTCAATGCTTTGTTTCTTTCTTTTGCCGAACTTAAAAGACACAACAACTTTTAGTACAATTATACATTATTAATTAGTTGGATCTTTTCTAGTTGGTATGTAGGTTTATTTATTATTTTTTACACTACTAAATTTACTGCGTTATCGCGCAGAGCAAGTACAAATGATAAACATTATATTTAGCGTATGTTCTATAATAAATTTCTTTAAACTTATCGACTCTCAATTTTAAATTTGAAGCTATTAAAAGCTACAAAAAAAAAACACGAAGAAAATGTTTTATTATAAATTTATTTTTAACTAAACGGAGGCACAACCGTTTAGTTAAAAATAAATTTATAATAAAACATTTTCTTCGTGTTTTTTTTTTGTTTTTTATATTAAGATATTTTAGAATTATTTCAATAAAATAAACAAATCTGATGCTGAAAGCAAAATTCTAAATATTATAATAATAAAATTAAAGTAAATAACTGATTATGAAAACAGGTTTAATCATAAAATAATTTGCTATAAATTTTGGCAACTACTAAACTGAGAATTAAGAATGAAAGTTATAAAGCACAATATTATTGTGTGTGCGAAAAACAAAGCTTTTAGAATGCTTTTTTCATATATATTCCGATTCAATTCTGTTTAAAATATAATGTATACTTTAATATTTTAATTCACTCGTATCCTTTTTTGTTTTCTATTGCGTTCTTCGCCCTGTTCAATTGTTTTCCCGCTCTAAAATATTTGTAGTATCGGTAGTTCTTTTTTTCCATTTTTTTTTTATAATAATAATAATAATAATTATATAATATATAAGAATTAATAAATTTTTCTTTCGTTATCTTTTAAAACTAATTAAAAAAAAAAATTAGTTATCATATTTGATATTTATATATGCAAAACTTCCTTTTAGTGTTTTTTCTTCTTACGCTTCTTCATCTGCAATACATAGATTTTCGGCTTATGATACATTTTCATTGTAGGTATAAATATCTGCTGTGGTTTGCTATAGTGAGTGTGTGTGTGGTTGTGTTTGTTACGAATATTAGTTTGTTTCAGTTATGAATCTTATCAGCTGTTATTTTAAATTTATATTTATATATTATCTGTATATTTATTATTTATATATATTTATATATTTATCTTGTATATTATAAAACTGATGGCACAAAAGTTCAAATTTTTTGTATTTTCTCGCCAACTACGACAGGATTATTGCGTCGGATTTCTTGGGCCCCGTGTTCCCGATAGTTGAAACTACAATCGTGCTTGTCACTGTATCTATGCACAGCGCAAAAAAGTCCGCCACAACGACATTGGAAACCTGTCACAAGAGGAGAAATTAGATTTTCTATTAAATAATTCAAGAACTTGCCTACAACTTTGTGTTAATGTCCATTAAATTTCTAAGAATATTATGCATAATATTCATAATTAATAATATTCATAATATATAGCATAATTAAGAATATTATGCTTTATGAAAATTTTCGTATTTCTATATAATTAAAGTGTAGGTCATGCAGTCGAAACTTGAGTGGCGGCCAGTAAGCCAAAAACTTAGTTTTGCGTAAAACGCATACCAGTAAATGTAATTTAAAATGGACGAAGCGTTCTATTTACAAATTCTGGGCACTAACACTAGCCTGACTGTAATTCGAGCGAAAATTCGTAGTCTTGGAATTACTGCTATGATCGTTCCAGACTTGATTGATTTTGGTATATTCCCGTATAAAGAAGTCTCTAATCTATTCTAAGTATTTTGTTACTGCGCGTCTGCCCTAATAAACTTTATTGGAAATTAAGGTCCACAGTCTTCAAACGAAATTCATCTTGCTTACCTGTTAAGCCAACCTTCTTGCGACACTCAGCGCAGCGATTTTTTTTCTTTTTTGCATCTTTGTCTTCTTCCTTGTCTTTGTCTTCTTCTTCAGCTGCTTGTGTGGAAGTAGATGGACCAGATGCTGCTGCTGGTTCGCTGGTGTTGGTCGAATTTTCTTCATTTACTTTCTAAAACAAAAATAATATTTTTATAAATATATACAGTGCTGGACAAAATAATAGGTGTGAGCATATTTTTTTCAAAGAAGCATGGTTTTCATATATTTTTTATTATCCCTCGAAGAATAAGTCAGTTTTTAAGATATGTACATATATACTTCAGCGTCATAATAAAAAAGAAAAGGCTTTACAAACTCTAAAAGATAACTTCACTTTTGATTAATTGATGAAATACACAAATTTTTGGTTGGTCAGAATAATAAGTGTGCCGAACACGCTTAGTAATAAATATTAGAATTCCGTTAGTTATGGTCCCGTATTTTAATGAATTAGTTAGAACGCATTTAATACTACGTATATTCACCATTATTCTTGACGATTTTTTCTATTCTTCCGGGCATAGACGATATCAACTTTCTACAGGAATGTTGTTAAGTTCTCCCGAGGCATGTGGTAGCATTACCGTTTTCAACAAATTCTTATACACGAATCTATTCATTACGCCATTAATTTGATGTATCGAAACTACACCTTGGCACGAAAAACATGAGAAGCGCCTTCTATACACTGAATTCTGTTTTTACACGGTCGTGTTTTGCACGGTTTTGATATAACACGGTTTGAAAATAAACAAATTTTAAATTTTTTTACACGATTTTATTCCATTTAGCACGATTTAAAATCTTTTCGGCTTAAATTTTTTTGGTTAAATTTAATTTTTGCGAAATATTTTCATATCACAAATTAGGTGGAATTCCCTTTTTGTGGATACAAGCAAATTTACTGGTCAGAGCAATTGTAAATAGCACAAATTTATGGGAATTCCCTTTTAGTGCATACAATCAAATTTATTTGTGACAGGAACTAGAATGTGTTAATATTTTCTGAACTATGTTTTTTCTTTAATAACTATGCTTGTGTAAAAACACATTATATATGTGATTTAATAAAATAAACCTGAATAGTTGTTCTTAAAAAATTATTGTTTTTCACTAATTTCAATAGGTTTTAGAGATAAGGAACCCATCACCTATTTTGCATACGAATAATGTCTTTTTCGACACGTTTTTTTTTTACGTTTTGGGTTTTCCTGGAACCAATTTCCGTGTAAAAACAGAATTGAGTGTGTATTGTACTATATACAATATTTGGTACAATGCTGACGAATCGGCTTATTCTAGAAATTTTTGCCCGAAAGAACGTACATGTCGAATCACGAAAAATGTGCTCCAGGTAAAAAAACTGAAAAACAACGAATCACTTTTTTATGTTGTGCTAATGCATTCGGGACACAAAAGCTTTTGGTGATTGGAAAAGCTAAAAATCCTCGTGTTTTTCGAAATGTTATTTGTCCCACTGAGTACAAAAGTTCCAAATCGTCAGGGATGATATCAACAATTTTCAGGGATTGGTTTCATAAATCATTTGTGCCACAGGTTAGTTTGCTTAATGCATACTGAAAAATTTTTATCATAAGAAATTTTATTTGTTCAGGTAAAAGCCTTTCTGATTATGGAAAAATTATGTCAGTTGAAATTAATATACATATGTCAATTATGACAACGCTCCTTCTCATCCATGTAAGGTAGAGCTCAAGACAGAAGATGGAAACATAATGGCAATGTTTATTCCGCCAAATGTGACCTCACTAATACAACTAATGGACCAAAATGCAATCAAGATAACGAAGCTGCACTATACAAAGAGTATTTTAGCAATGATAATGGCGAAAAGTTGTGAATTAATTGAATTAACATTGCAGGATGCTGTTGCACTTCTAGAGGCCGCGTGGAACAAAGTACTTTACTTTACTCAGACTTTAGCTAAAATACTCTCTTTGTTCAGCAACGGTCATTAAAGAATTACGAGAATAATATGAAATTTTTGAGAGTGCGCAACAAGAACAAAAAAAAAATGCTAGATCTAAGCTAAATCTAGCAATATACCTGAACATATAAATGTGAAACACAGAGCGCCGTGCAAAGTCGAATACGATCACCGCACATCAAACAAATAACAATAAACGGTGTGAAATTAGCACTAATAGACATGGGTTCGGATGTGACAATTTGACAAGACAGCGTCTATAAAAAGAATTTCAGGGAAGTAGATTTAAAAAACAGCGATTCGGTGTTGTACGAGTATCGTTTAGGTACTGTTCCGACAAATATATTAAGAAGTTTTACAGGTGAAATACAAATAGATGTACTCAAAGTTACCAAACAATTTAGTTGTGCCTGATAATCGAATTAAATGTCATGTTTTGCTAGGTTACGACTTCACAGAAAGGTTCGCTTTTGTATCGGATACAAATGGCTAACAGTTTAATCCACGATAATGCGATTCTGTGACAGTTGCATGTTTACAATATCATAGAATCAGACGAACATATCGACACTCCGTTGCAATACAAACAAGTAATAACGCAAATTATGGTCCAACGCCTGAGAAAATCTGCCCAGTTTAATGAAAATCATGCCAGCTAATATTTCTCCGTTACGTCACTCGCCAAGTAGATTAACACCTCAACAAGAAAACGTTGTGAAGACACAGGTAACAGAATGTTTACGGTTGGATGTGATCCATCGATCAACATCAGATTTCAGTTGTAAACAAAAAAAAATGGATCTCATAGAGTATATAAGTCGATCATGTACTGCAAAAAAATTCAACATTCCAAATTTTATACGGTGATGGATTTGAAAATATTTTTTCCACGTGTTTGTTGAAGGAAGCTATTAAAAAGTATATAGCGTTCGTAACGAGGGCGGGTTTGTTCGAATTTAACAAAACTCCATTTGGATTTTATAATTAATCCGCTGTCATTAGGTATGTGAATTACATATTTCAGCAACTTATTAATGAAAATGTACTAGAATTATAGATGGACGATATAGTTATATTCAGCACAACAGAAAAAGGCATACAAAAATTAGAATCTCAAACTGGCTGCGCAGTATAACTTAAAAATCATTTTCATGTGCGCCATTCCATTCTGCTTTGATCATTGCGCTTTTTTCGATTGCGAATGGAATTGAAAACGCGGAAGTGAAAAATGGAAAAACAAAAGAGATGGAGAGATGTATTACCCGTTTCCTAGCTGAACTACTAGCGGTATTACTAGGCGCATTTTTTGGCTGGTTGGAACTATTCTCAGCTTCATCATTTCCGTTGTTCGGGTTCGAGTTGGCGCTTTTATTGTTGGCGCTGTTATTGTTGGTGCTGTTATTGTTGGTGCTCTTACTGTTGGCGCTGTTATTGTTGGCGCTGTTATTGTTGGTGCTCTTACTGTTGGCGCTTTTATTGTTGGCGCTGTTATTGTTGGTGCTGTTATTGTTGGTGCTGTTATTGTTGGTGCTATTGTTGTTGGCGCTGGTATTGTTGGTGCTGTTACTGTTGGCGCTGTTATTGTTGGTGCTGTTATTGTTGGCGCTGTTATTGTTGGTGCTGTTATTGTTGGTGCTATTGTTGTTGGCGCTGGTATTGTTGGTGCTGTTATTATTGGTGCTGTTATTGTTGGTGCTATTGTTGTTGGCGCTGTTATTGTTAGCGCTGTTACTGTTGGCGCTGTTATTGTTGGTGCTGTTATTGTTGGCGCTGTTATTGTTGGTGCTATTGTTGTTGGCGCTGTTATTGTTGGCGCTGTTATTGTTGGTGCTGTTATTGTTGGTGCTATTGTTGTTGGCGCTGTTATTGTTGGCGCTGTTATTGTTGGCGCTGTTACTGTTGGTGCTGTTATTGTTGGTGCTATTGTTGGTGCTATTATTGTTGATATTGTTGGTGCTATTGTTGTTGACATTGTTGGTGCTATTGTTGGTGCTATTGTTGTTGACATTGTTGCTCGAATCGTTGCTTAATTCATTGCTCTTGGCCCCATTTTTACCACTGGGGTTACCATTGGTATTTTTGTCTTCCATAAGATATAAATTAATGAGAAGTGGCTGCGCGTTAAGGAACGTAGTGTACGCTGCTGTGCACGATCTGTACTTGTCGTCGATTTCGGCACTTTGATGTTGTTATAGGATTTGTATTATTTATTGAAGTTGTTTTTAAACACGACTCATCCGGATTGAAATTTAAATTTAATTTCAATTAGTTAGTTGGACTACTAATGAATTTCTCAATACTTGTTAATACCAGAGAGGTTAGTGATTTTGAGAGAAGTTACGAACTTTACTTTCACTTTTGTTATTTTGAAACTATTTGCATTCTATGGATATTCCTTTTCGCAAGTATTTTTAATTCACCGCTAATTTCTTGTATATTACAAATAAACGGTAGTGAAAAATTATGTAATTTATCTATTTTTTAATTGTGGCTCAGGATTTCCTGCTGATCTTAAGAAGTCTGTTGTTGGCGTTGTGCCGGTTGTAGTTGCAGTTTGGCATGTAATTTTTTATCGTCGACAATAGTTTTCGAAAAAGACACTACAGCTAGAAAAAATTCTTCTTCCGCTTCTAATGTGCTATTTAGTAAATTTTCTTTCTGCTGTTATTGTGCTGAGTCCTTGCCATCAACAACTTCAGTAAATTTCTCTCCGTTGCTTTTGCACTCACTACCAACATCTGCATTGGTTTTATTTAAAGCAGCCATAGGTTGTATATTATGTGGATTTTATTGGTTGATATGTACAGGTTATTGGAAAGGAACTTTTATTTAGTTAAACTAACGTTAATTTACTTTTGTGAATATAAAACCCGCAACTAAATAGATTGACCCTTGCATCAGTTGGTTAAACAATAATTGAATGGAGAATTATTTTCTTTTTTTATTTGAAATTTTTAATCAATTAATTTGGAAACTAAAAAATTTATGACGTCTTCGAATTTCAATGTGAACTACACATAACTATTTTTGTATTTATAAACCAAGTTTAAAGTAAAAACACTGTAAATTAAATACAAAAACCTAGCGTTGCGTCTGTTTCCCGATGGCCACAAACAAGCAAAATGTGAACTAATTAATACAATAATTAATTACATTTAGCCAAATCAATAGAACAACATCAGCAATCCATATATGCTATATTTTTATGCGACATCTGGTAACAATTTCAATTTCTAGCATGGCGACAAGGATCTTCCATATTGAAACGGTACCGGACTAACCAAAAGCTATATTTTTCTTTGCACTGAGGGCGCAACTCCACACTCAACTAAGATTTCGTCGTTGATTGCTTTTTCTGACCTTACTCAGGTAACTGATTCCGTAGTAGCAGACTGATAAGGGTCCCGTTTTCACAACTGTACGTGCCAACGGGCACGTAAAAACCTCCTACAATTTGCCCTTAACCAGAGGCTAGTTAATCGGAAGTTGGTGAAAATTAGTGTTTGGAACTATTGAATAACAACAACTAACTAACAAAACTTAAGAGCTGGGCCACAATACGGCAGCGACAGTGTCAGTGTTTCTCTCACCATGCAAACCTTATGGGAAAAAACACTGCCGAGTAGGAGAAAAATTATAGACTCTAGTCCGGCAGTGAGCAGTGAAATTAAAATCCTCTCATTTTTGGGATAAAAGTGTTGCACAACTTTTACACAAAATCTCACTTATTCTATAGGAATGAAACAAAACAAATACTCAAACAAATACAAATGTGAAAACAAATGACAAATGAGAGCTGGGCCACAATACGGCAGCGACAGTGTCAGTGTTTCTCTCACTTTCACTGTCAGCCTACAATGAAAACAGTGGCAGCGCGCAGCGCTATCTGTCATTTGTTTTTACATTTGTATTTGTTTGAGTATTTGTTTTGTTTCATTCCTATAGAATAAGTGAGATTTTTTCTAAAAGGGTTGCAACACTTTTATCCAAAAAATGAGAGGATTTTATTTTCACTGCTCACTGCTCACAAGCCTTGACTACTGAAAGTCTGTTGAAAACAAAACACAACAACGACAATAGAATTCGCTGATATTCGCTTTTTTGAAGAAAAAGGCATGGCTAATTTCAAAAGAAGACCGAAGAAGATCTACACCGACTATGTGCGATATGCGATGATAATTTCTGATCGTGGACTCGAGAAGGGATTTCACATCTCGATTCGATTTTATTGTTTTTGAATGAAAACTTAAAATAAAAAAAGTTGTTCAATAATAATTAAAAATAATCTGAGATATTGGAACCAATACATAAGTATTGGTATAAAATTATATGCAGTTCAAAATTTACCTACAAAATTTGTGTAAATATTCTAAAAATTATTTAAATCGTCAACTTAAATAATTGAATAATAATTTATATTTAAATTGCGTAAAAATATGAGTCTGAATCGAATATAAATCCAAGTTCAACATTTTTGTTAATGCGCATGTTACCCGAACATGCAACAGAATGCGCCGTTCATATCATTGCGTATTGTTGCCGACATTATAGCAGTATTGTTATCTTCAATGAATTATTATTGAATGTTGCAGTTACCTTCCTCAATGCAGTAGTGTCTTTTCTTCTTACAATTGAAGCAATATTGCCTTTCCGCCAAAGCAAAGCAACGCATCTATCTTGTTCAAAGCAAGTAGACCACAACGCAATCACGGCTTGTTCGGGTAGATGCCTTGAATCGTTCGTGTTAAATCGTTCATTTGTATTCGACAGTGCACTGCAATACTGTGGCTTAGTGTCTATAGCAATTTAATAAATGTTGTGCAGCATCTGTATGTTTTGATGCCTTAATACGTAGACTTGTCGGAATTCGTTTACTGCATTATGTCCTATTGGTTTTTCACTAAATTTAATGATGACGCAATCAAAACTGATATCGGTTGTGATTTTTTAACCAAATAAAATTGTTGAAAAGTTCCATGTTCATTTTATAGCACGGTTTTCAACAAATTTTGTCCATATTTTCTATAGAAAATATGCATCCAACAATCTATAGAAATTTGCTACTTCACTGGACTCTTCAAAATAGTTCGATATTTGGGCTACACATGAATTAAAAGCTTTTAGCAAAACAAAAAAACAAGAAAGAACTTGGCTGAATCCCTTATAGCCACACCCGCAGGATAAATTTATAGATGAGTGGGCGGACCACCCCATTTTTTGATGTGATATCCATCTCTAAAATCAGATGTATTAATATTTACTTAAAAAATAGGGATGACAATGGTTCCTACCCTGTAATTTTATCCTGTAATCGTGATTTTAACAGACACACAGACGGACGAACAAAGCTAAATCGACTAACGAGGTGACGCTGATCAAGAATATGCATATCAAAGAACTGCAACCATTATAATCATTCTTATCTGTGCTTGTCGTTTGTACAATATTTTTTCTTTTGCTTTCATTTCCCTTTACAATTGTTTTGGCATGAGAATATTGTGTTATCTGGGTACATCTGTGGTTTGTAAAAAACAACAATTTAGATGTAAAAAGCAAAAACAAAATATCAACCAACAAGCATAGCAATGCTGATTCCTTCAGTAATGGCATGTGTCTATTGATTGTACGATTTTTACTCGGGCCTTTTTGCGATTATTTTCTTGATTCGGACTCTTCGTGGCGATTGTTTTAATTATTCGAACTCTTCGTGGTGATTATTTTTGTCCGCAGCACATTAATTTTTTAAACATTCATATTTAGTTTTTTGTATACAATTTATGCAACTTACAATCTTTTTTTTCTTGGCTGCCTTACTTACTTCTTTTATTTCATTGTGTTGTTGTTGTAAACTCTGTATCGTCGGTTGTGCAGTGCTAGTTAGTGTAATGGCTGGATTAAATGTAGGGCTTGACTGTGGGCTTGGAACTGATACGGACGTGCTGCTAACAGGTGGTTGCTGCTTTTTTCTCAACGAATCCTAAATAAAGACGTGCCAAAGTGAGGGTGGAAACTTAATTAGTATTAAATGCAAAGTAAACCACTCACCTTGTAACACACGGAACAAAGACCATCTGTAGCTGGGTTACCATAGAAACCGCATCCTGAGCGGCACATCGGTTGCATTGGGTTTGATTCGCGTTCCATTATATTTAAATTTGTTGCTGTTTTGTTGGATGTTATTTTATATATCTGTATTAAGACAAGGATTTGATTTGGTTTTAACACTATAGAACTAAATTCTTCAATAACAGTAAAAACTAATTTTCTCACTTGAAGAGGAAGATAAAACACTCAAAATTTAAAATAAATTTGTAACGAAATGTATTTCACGAGAAATTTCTTTCCACCAAATTCTTTCCAAATGCCGCTCTTCAATTTCCTTTAGGTTGTTGCCCAACTGCTCCTCCTCAAATTTATCTATTGTTCAGTGAGTATCAAAACAATTCCAGTAGGAAAATGTTTTTGTTGTACTGACAATGCTGGATGTGGTTGCGTTATCTCTACGAGGTGAAGGATTGTTCTATCAGCAGCTATAGCGAGATAGTTTTTGTATGATTGATACGGCAGTCACGATTAAATTTTATTCTTGTTTAAGTTATTGATCTTAATATAAAACAATTCTGCAATAGAAAAATAAAAAAGAAAATTAGATGTTGAAATAGTTTAAAAGAACATTAACAAAAACAATAGCCGCATTCAGCAGGTGAGCGCTCCTTGAGCGGAAAGATAAAAATAGTAAACAAGACGAGAAAAAAGTTGCCACGTTTGATTTTCCCACACGAATTGCAAGTATCCCAAAAACGATAATTCCCAAACCTAAAACTTCAATCGTATCCCAAACTACATATTCTATATTTTTATAATTATAATTTCTTTGTTGCGTCATTTTGAGTTCAATAACTTTCAAATTAATATTACTTCACTTAATATTGTTTTGATTTATCAAGCCAATTCTTTAAAAACACTTGACGTTTGTTCTGTAAAAAACGAATTAATTTGTTTCTCTTTTCCTTGCTTGTCAGTACTGCAACTCTGAAAAATATAGCGTAAAAATTTTTCGCTACAAAAAATTGCGACCGCTCCTTGAAAATGTAAACAATAGGGTACGTTCAGTGACATCAAAACAACTGAGCGCTCCCTGAGCGTAATGAATTATTCTGTTTGTAAGACATAAATCTTGTAGCATAATGGTAGAAAAATAAATAAATAAAATTATTGAGAATAGCCTGATGAGAATAGGTGTTTTTCTGTCAATTCGCAACCGTCCGCCTTCGGAAGTGCCTTAAGACGGTCCATGGCGAATTCCGAAAGTCTTCCCTGCGAGGCGTTAAGTTCGAATTCGCCGTTTTTAAAATTCGCGAATAATGTTCGTGCAGTTGACTAACCTATGACACCTTTGCCGAACACACTTCCCGAATCTCCCAATCTTTTGACCTCGCTGAAAAGCGGAAAAAAAGATGTCAAAATGCTGATTTTTGCCTTCTTGAAATCAGATCAAGTCTTATAGATTCGCTGAAATAAGCAACGTTTTGTGCACATCACAAACCGAGGCAATAATTTACAAAGTTCAACCATAAGCTTTATGTATTTTCGACAAAATGAATCGGGTTTTTAGGCTGGGGCTGTAGTATTCTGTTACCTCGGTACGCAAGAGTGATACCTTGCGGAAATGGCTTTCAGGGTAATCCTGCAGATGCCTCGGTCCCGTTAAAACCATGGCGGGTCTTCAAGTATTTTCGAAGTTATATCGCCAGTAAGTTGGCGATACAGGTTCAGGTGAGTTACGCTCCTGATTAACGCTCGTTCTAGCTCTGAACAGTGACTCTCATATGGAGCAGTCTAAACCCTTGCGTGGCCTCGCTGCATTGCTTAGATAACCACGCGGACCTGTAAGAGCGACTGTACAACGAACGGAGATAGCGATTTGAAGCGAGGACCCTTAAAAATTGAACATGGTAGAACAACAACAGGCAAAAAAACAACAACAACAGGCAAAAAAACAACAAATACAACCACAAAAACTGATGGAGTTTTCATCTTCCGGAAAAGACTCCTACGCAGAAACACCAACTGGCAAAAACTTGCCACCCGCAGACAAAGAAGGTCTCCAAAATCAAGATAGCGCAGCGAACTACACCCCCACGTCAGACCTGCATGGCCCTAGTATACACATGCACCCGGCCAGGAGTATATAGTATAGGTAAATGACGACCGCAAAAGAGGAAGAATTTGCGAATATACGAGTCTTGCTTTAGAAAATGAAGAGGGCAATTGTAAAGTAGAAAAATGTCAGCATGGACCTGAAAGACGGCGTTTCCGAATTAGACGAGACAGTAGACGTAGTCGAAAGTTACGGAAAAAGCTGTGCCCAAAGAAATACCCAAGGGGAACGAAAACCAATCGTCAGTAACTAGGCCAAAATAGGTAGCCTCCAGCCCGGCATCATCAAGGTGGCCGCATCCTAGTCGGGTGAATAAAATGAGAATGAATGGTGTAGAATGCACCAAACATCAAGAGATGCTTCCGATACTTTGGACCGGTCACCAAGCATTGGGCTGCACCGGGACAGACAAAGTGTCAGGACCTTTGATTGCGCCAAACCCCCTAAGTGCTGCCTTTGCAGCGAGACACGCAGCTGTGGATCATATCCCAGGTTCTAGCAGATTCGCGATACACAATAAAGACACAGCCAAATGAAGATTCTGCAAGCAAACATGAATAGAAGCTCTACTGCCGATGCGCTTATGGGCAAACTCACTATAGAACAAGAGACCGACATCGTCATCATCACCGAGTAGTACAAGCGAAAAACTTATGGCTGATGGTACGAAGACACCTCCGGAACTACGGCCATCTGTCTCCCAACCCATTCTAAGTTCTAACCTAATGGCTTCGGCAACGGTAACGGTTTCGTCTGGCTCCAAAGTCGGCAGTGCACGCTAAGTTGCTATCTCACCCCAAATGATAACATAGAAGCGTTCCAAAAAAATCTAAGCGCGATTGAAAATAGAGCTCTAGACAGCGGAGGCAGCTGCATCATATCCGGTGACTTTAATTCCAAGGCCATCGAATGGGGATGGTCATATAGAAACTCCAGGGACAGACGGGTGTTATATATATGCAGGTTAGGGCTCTTAGTCGCAAATACAGGATCGTCGCCCACTTTCAGGAGACCCGGCAGCGAGGGCATCATACCAGACATCACCCTAGCATCAGAAGAAATAACCCGCGGCATTTCATCGTGGATAGTCCTAGATGATTTCACCGGCAGCGACCACCAATATGTCGCTTACCGCATTGCAACACTGCCTAGTACTGCCCAAAACGGGCAAAAAAAGGGCTTGGACTTTTAATGTTTCAAAGTTAAATACCGAAACCTTTATCGCTGAGCTTGACTCAGAGCACGGAACAGCGGCGATGATACAGGCAAGGTGATGGTGACAATACAATGCATAACACAAGCCTGTAACAAAAAGCCATGTCGAAATTCAAAAGCGGAGGAAACAAGAAAAGCGCTTACTGTTGAACAGAAGAAATATCATAATTGCTTTCTGAATGCATAATTGGTAGAAGAATATACACCAAAGCCAGACGCGCACACGACTGCATAGCTAGAAGAGAAAATTACAAGAAACTAAAGGAAGAGCTAAAGCTTGCTATAATCACTAGTAAGATGGAAAAGTGAGAAGCGGTACGGAGTGATCTAAATGGAGACCTGAATAACCGCAAACGCTTCTATGATACCACTACAGGTGTAAGCAAAGATGTCACTTCAGGGATTGCTCAGGGATCGATCCTCGAAGCCCAAAAAAAAATTAAACGAGGTTATGCTGCTACTAGGTATTGCCACGGCCTCCACTTGGCTACAGGGAAGACTGAGTTCCTAGTACTCTCATATCGAACAAGAAGTTAAGTTAACAGTCTGACCAAGTGTATAAAAACAAAAGAGATTGTGAACTATTTGGGGGTTAGGTACTACTGGGGGCAAATACGCCGCAAAAAAGGATTCCCAAATCACAGCAGCACGTGCACTGATGGCTAATGCCGGCGGCCCAACACAAAAGAACCAGAAGCCCTTAATACGAGTTACGCATTCCGTCCTGCTTTACGGAAGCGAAATATGAGCCGACGCGCTTAAGGCAAAGATCCGAAGAAAGGCCGTTGCCACGAGAGTTGCGTGCTTATACCGCATGGTCTCGGAACCGGCCATCCTAGTGATTAGCAGCTGCCCCTCCCATAAACCTACTGTCCAAAGAACGAAAGAGGTTATGGGAGCTTAAGAAAGAGGACAACTCTAGGACCGCACTAGAGGAAATCAAGTTGCAAACCGCACAACAATAGCAGGCGAGATGGAACTTAGACACGCGTGGGAGATTGACCCTGATTGAAATGAAACTCCTTCCGTAGAGCAGTCTTCTTCCACATTATTGCACCAGTAATAAAACACAAGTAGCCAAAAAATTGGTATTTGAAAGGAAAGTATGCTTCGTAACTTTCACTTTTCTGGGCAACTACAAAACAATGATCCTTTCGGTTTGAAGCATTTTCTACTTTGAAGAAAATTTGTACTCAGGGTGTGTGCCCATTGGTTACTTTTTTCTCGATATAGAAAATTTTGACATAAGAAACTGAAATTTTAACGCGGGTGAGTCAATTCAAACGTCAACATTTTATGTAGCCCTCAGGGCTAGGTAAATTTTTGACAACCGTGGAGTATTCTCTTCAACGTCAAGTATTTTAAAATTATTTAAAAATGGAAAAGAAAATTATGAAAACTTGCATCCTCGAATTGGCACAGCAAAGAGAAAATATTTTAATAACCAAAGTAAATTTATTTCAACATTACTCACCACAAGTAAAAAGTATCCAATTGGCACACCCTTATTAACAATTTTTTTTTTTTAAATGGCTATAAAAAATTTTTTCCCAAATTTTTTTTTAAATTTGAAGTTTGGAATTAATTCAAAAAGTGTTTGACTAATTCAACAACCAGTAAAAGTGCTATATTCGGCCTATGATATATATATATATATACCAAACGCGTTACACCCTGTATATACTGTACCATATCTTTAATTTATTAAAAATTATTTCTCTGAAATATTAAAGGCACATTGCACATGGGATATAGATATATTTGAAACTATTTATAATTTAAAAATAACATTAATTTCACAATCACAAGAATTAAAGGAACATATTTAGGGACGGAGCCCCAATTTTGTTGTTGTTATTATATATGTAATATGTTTTGGCACTGACCTCAGCAACAACAATTGATCTCTGACCCCATTGGGGCAAGAGTTACAGCCCTTTAAAGTTTAACCGCCGATATCTCTGAAACTATAACCGGATGGTATTAGTAACGTTGTAAAGGCTTTAATAATATCTTTCATTTATGTAAAAAAATAATTCATCGAAAACCCAACACTTTCAGAGATAAACACAATTTAACATTTTTAGTACTATTTTTTCTATTCATTAATTTTTTTCTAAGTATAATATGTAATATGTAATAATGAATTAGTGATAATTATCTCAATATTTAGAAAGTAGAGATCCTTAGCTTTATACAGCTCACCAATATCGGTGCAGGACCTTTGAAGAAAACGCAGGTTGAAACGTACTTTTAATAAGATTAATGCCTTTACAACGATACTAACACCAACCGGATATGCACTAGTTTCAGAGATATCGGCGGTTAAATTTCAAAGTGCAACAACTCTGGACTTAAGGGAGTCCGGACTCAATTTTTGTTGTTGGGACCAGCGCCAAAACCCACAGCAACAATAACAACAAAATCGGAACTTCGTGCATATCGTACATAGAAGCCCAAATAAAAAAATTTAATAAATCAGGTAAAATTGTCTTCCTTTTTCCAATTGTTTCATTGAAAAAATGTTAAATAATAAATTGGGAACTAGTCTAACGTTTTAGAAAACGCAGTATTTCGAATAACAGCTGTTGAAGGCGTCATTTCTGTATATTTGAAAGAGCAGAGCTCTGAGAGCTTACACTCGATTGTTTTCATCAGATAGTAGTGTATGCACAAATACACTGATAAGTCAGAAAAATGTATTGCGTTGAATTTTTAACAAAATGGAAGATAATTCCACTGGTCGGGCAGCAAGATTAACCATGTAGAGCCGAAGGTGTGGAATTTATTAAAGTGACTAAAAACAGGAGAAATAAAGAAAAGAAATTTTGAAACGTATATTCTATTGAAACTTGCTTGATTTTACTAATTTTTGAGTATTTATCACAGATTTTATGTTGAATTTACAGACAAATAAGATTTAAAAGTTACCTTCAACTTTTATTCTATGCTTTATATAAAAAACTTACATGACGTTACATTAAGATTTATACTTGGTGTATTTTTTTGAAACTGTTCCTGTATATTGGCACAATCTTGTTGGGAAAATACATCAATCCCTTCTAAGCGAATTACATCAAGTTCGGTTCGTAATTATTTTTTCACACAACAAACATTAAATTTTTATTTCGATATTTTTCTCACCAAATTAATTTCATATACTTCAATTGTTTTTGCAACATGCATATATAAATCAGAAAAATATAAATTGTCAACGTTTGTCACGTTACGTCGGTTTTTTATAATCGATAAATTTATAGCAGAATAAAATATATCTCTGAAATGATGGTTCCTTTCTATACACGTACGCAAAAAGTTATAGATGCCGTTTATTTCATTAAAAATTTATTTGTTATATTAATATTTTTCACAAAAGTTCAAAATTACAATTTTTCACTCAATGACAATTTTTCCCCCATTCATCACAATTCGATTTTTCTATATGTATCGACAATGAGTGTATACGAGAAAAAAAAATGAGAAGTGGACACTAACGTGGATTTGATCCTCCAACTGATATGAAGTCTCCAAGCACTCGTTTTCGACTAAACTAGAGAAATCGGTTGCAAAGTTTGCAGCGATAATTCTTTAAATTCAACTAAAAAAAATTGTAAAACACACGCGCACACATTGAAAGCATAGACCGATATCACACTTTTTATCACGATGCGCACATCACCAACTTTGATTGGTTGATTCGTGTCATGTGAAGTGGGCCACCCAAGAATGATGAAATACAAGATTACGCAAGCTCGCTGTGTTTTTGTATTTGATGCTGACTTCACAAGAAATATACAGCCTCATAAGGTGCTTACACATCGCTGTTAGCTATCACTCCTAAGGGAAATGTTTGTGGATGAACGTCAATCCACAAACAACACACAATGAAGTGTGTAGTATCCCAAACACACCTAATAATACTTTATAAACATTTTTATTATATTCAGATATCTAAATATTAAAGGTTACTTTAAAATGCTTTAAACTTCACACCGCAGGTACAGTTTGACATTATCAATGTGTGAGGCGACTCTAATGCGTTTTCATGTACGTAGATGCGCAGAACGAAACCACTTTTATGGGACGATCGGCATAATCTTGCATTCTATCAATCTCGTGAGCCAACTAATACGAGGGAGTGAAGCACGCATCGTTATGGTAGACGTGACGCCGGCCATAAAGGCGCAGATGTGAACAACGCCATACGATAATTACGTTTCGCTTGGAAAAATACAAGGATAACAGAAATTCACCACAGCGAGTTAGCATTCGGTCCACAAACTGGATCTTAAATTTATAAGCACATCGAACAGCGTCAAAAAATACTTTACTCTACAAACCTTATGAGAAAATTTTGCTTTCTGACGTTCGGCGTCATGCTGCTTCAATATGATAAATTCCTTTTTCTCACTGACGCCGAGCTTACGGCCTTTTTTATGGTGTTGCCTACTCTTCGTCTAAAATACTTAATAAATAAATAACGAAGTGGTGCCAAATTCTTCATGAAAAAAAAACCAAAAAGTAGATGTTTGATATGCAAACGAAACCACAATTCCGAACAAAAAGACACAACAATTTTGCCGAAGAAAAAATACGAATAGCAGAAATGGCGGACATGATGTAAGCAAATTTTGACGAACCTCTGTCGTATTGATTTTGGGCAAACTTCTTTGACGCTGACGCTGTTCGATGTGCTTACACACTAACGACTAATTAATTGAGTGTGGCCGCGGGGAAAGTGTTGAACATTTCTGCATTGTCATCATGAAGAGGAAGTAAATACAAACAATAAAGAAATGAAACATGCTGGTTCGGTAAAATAAAAACAGTCAACTTTGAATTTATAATTAGAAAACAGTATATAATTATATATCGTCCATTGCAAACTTTATATTTATATAAATATGCATATCTGAAAAAATATTCTCATCAAATAGGCCGAAATACCTATAATTTTAAAAAATCGTTTGCATTGAAATATGAAGGAGTCATTAAAATTTGGCAACGCATATAAAATGGACCATCTTTTGCCCAAAACACATGTGTATCTGAGATGCGTATATGCATGATAAAATCCATGTGCATATTGCTTTTCACATTTCTATGCACAAAAGTTCAAACTTCGACAACAATGCAAGAATAATATAAGCAAAATATATTAGCAGCACAGATTTTTTTCATTTATAGATATGGAAAGCATTCTGTGGTACCTAAATTAGTGCGTCTTGCGTTGCATTGATCACTGAATCTTAAAAACGACGCTGCGCTACACCGAAATAACAGCGTTGCGTCACCATATGTTCTGACGTTTTGAACAAAATGTTTTTTAACATTCACACGAAGATGAAAATTGTTTTTAACATCTGCCACCAACTTCACTTCGTAGCGCATACCAAAATTGGAAATTCGAAGTGCTCTCCGTCAGTGCATTGCTTACTTCAGCCCCTTCCATAAGACTGCGTGTTCATATATACTTTACTATATAGTTATCCGTTATATAATTCCGGAGTTATAGCCCTTTGAAGTTTGAAAAGTTCAGGCCTGTATCTCCTAACCGTTAAGAGATACCTATGTTATTGATATTGTTGGCAAGGTAATGGTTGGAGAATAATGAAATTTTAGATTTGTAGTAATACTTTTTTTTATTCATTAATTTTTTTCCAAGTATAATGTATAATTTCAACCAGCATTATTATCGCAATACTAAGAAAGTAGAAGCTCTTAACTTTCGATGCATGTTTTTTTTATCAGGCTCAGTCCAGGATCCTAGAAGAAAACGCATTTTTAAAATCACAATCACGTAAGTATGTAAGCACTTTTTTCAATTTTACTACTGCTTGAAAAGCGTTTGGCTAAGTTTTGGTTTAAATTTTAGTTACACTAGAAATATCTTATGTCTCACGCCGGGTACGCAGTAAAATAGTATTGTTAGACCAATTGTTTTGTGCGGCCTTCGGCCTCCGTCCGCGCTTATTGGACATTTAATATAACAACACTGGCTAACCAGTAAAACAGTATTTTTAGGGAATTATTTGGTGCCCAAATTTAAATAAAAATGTTTTACTTTTATGATCGCGCAAGAACAGTAGTTACGAGTACGTGATTGTTATTTTAAAAATGCATTTTCTCCTAAAATCCTGATCGTATATACTGCTGGAGAAAATAATAGGTGTGAGCATATTTTTTTCAACGAAGCTTAGTTTTAGTATATTTTTATTATCCCTTGAAGAATAAGCCAGTTTTTAACTACTTTTTAAATACTTCAGCGTCATAATAAAAAAGAAAAGGCTTTACAAACTCTAAAAAATAACTTAACTTAATTGATGTTAATTGATGACACAAATTTTTGGTTGTTCAGAATAATAGGTGTACCGAACATGCTTAGTAATAAATATTGAAATTTTATTAGTTAGTTAAATTAAAAATGTAAAAAAATTAGTAACATTTTGTTAGTTAGTTTTGTCCTATATTTTAATGGATTAGAACGCATTTAATACCACGTATATCGCCATTCTTTTTGATGCCTTTTTCTATTCTTCTGGGCGTATCAACTTTCTACAGGAATGTTGTACAAAACTTTTTGAATATTTTCCCATAACTGCGTTTTGTTCTGGCAAACAGGGCGTTTACATTATGCTCTTGGATCCATGCTTTGATAAGTCGCGATGAATGCTTAGGATTATTATCCTGTCTGATTTGCGCATACTAATCGTCGTCGAACGGTACATGATGATATAACATTGCCAACATCGCCAGCAATTGTTCTAGATGACTTGATCAGGTCGCGTTTAGCTAATGTAACGATTTAAAGTGCTATAACTCCGAAACCAGAAGGGATCGGGGAAAATGATGTTGGAGTCTCCTTGAAAAACAACAACAAAATTGGAGCGTCGTCAGCGTCTCAAACATATAAAGCGGTTTATTTAAACTGGTATTTTATACGGATGTAAATTTAAGCCGAAAAAAATTGTTTGAAGGACAATTTGTCATATTTTTGCAAAAATCAATAAAACTCCATAACCGTAATGTTATGCGAGAAAAAGTATAAACATGTGTTTAGTGATACAACATAACTCAGATCAAGCCAAAACTACTTATTAGTGCAACTCATTAAAGAACTTGTGTTTCTTGTAAACCTACCGTTTAAAGTCCAAGCAACCATTCAATTGTTGATTGAAATTCAAGTATTTGTTTTGGTACATATACAGTGAATCATACCTATATATATGTTATCATACCTACACAACATGCTCGTTGATGTTTTTGATTTGCAATGATCTGTAATCCGTAAGGCTTTTTAATTATATTTCTCAATTATTGCAAAACATGTCACACGTATCCATGGTTTACCAATTAATTTGTATCCATATGTTTTAACAATTACTCGATATACCGAAACTCGATTACTTAAACGCTTCTATGCTAAAGATTGACGACATAATAATCGAAATATAAAAAATCAATCAAAAGAAAAAAAAAATACAATTTAATGAATAGCATGGTTGCACAAACGAAAAACAAGACATACCTTTTAGAAGAAAACTTACCTTTTGGTAGACAACGTACTTCATTAGAAAATGTTTAAATGAATGAAATAAATGTAGTACGCGTGGCATACTACCGAACGACAAATTCGGAGCAGATAGGGAAACGCCCACCGTTTTGTTATTGTTGTAGCTTGTGATGGGGACGCTAACAACAACAAAATTATTTACTGCTCCCCTGGTTTTCTAGTTATAGCCCTTTGAAATTTAAAATTAGTTGCCACATATCTCCCTAACTATAGAAGATATCCAGTACAGATTTATACCACTAGAAAGGTAAGTTAAATACCTTTCATTTATGTTAATAAAGATTTTACCGAAAAAAAAATATTTTTCGATTTTAATATTTTTAGTACTCTTTCCGCCTCATTAATAAAGTAAAACATGTAATTAACCGACATAAATGTGTGGAAAATAACAAACTATAGGTCATTATTTTTCCACAGCTATTTTTTTCGCCATAATCGGGGATGGTCTGAAAATTTCGTCGCTAATGCTCTGAAATCCAAAAAATCCATTAAGACGCATGAAGCACCTAAAAAACCTCCTCAATTACCGACAATAGAATCGTTACATTAGCTAAACCCGATTCGTTCAAGTCCAAAACAATTGCTAGCGAAATTGGAAATGTTTTATCATCACGTACCGTTCGACGACGATTAGTAAGCGCAAATCTACCTGGTAGGATTGCTCGCAAAGTTCATCTGCTTAGAACTGCGAATTTGAGGAAGAGGAAAAACTTTCCATTAGTCCACAAAACCTGATGCGGATCACAGAGTGGAAAGAAATGGTGCGATATTCTCTGGAGCGAGAATAAATTTTTTTTGGTAACGATGCGGGAAGAAACGTTCGTCGCCCAAAAGGCTAAGAATTCGATTTTAGGTTCACAAGAAAAACAGTAAAGCAAGGTGTAGGTCCGATACATCAAATTAATGACGTAATGAATATATTCGTGTATAAGGATTTGTTGAAAACGGTAATGCTACAACTTCTAAGCATTCATCGCGACTTATCAAAGCATGGTTCTAAGAACATAACGTAGACGTCCTGGAGTAGCCGAGTCATTCCCTAGACTTCAATTTTATTGAGAACCTTTGGGGAGAACTTAAACGAGGAATTTCAAAGACTGTTTTCCAAAGCAAAACACTCAATAACATATTCAGAAATAGTAACAATATTCAAAAAGTTTGGTACAACATTCCTGTAGAAACTTGTAGATAGTTGATATCGTCTATGCCAGGAAGAAAAGTAAAAGTAATCTAGAATAATGGCGGATATACGGTGTATTAAATGCGTTCTTACTTAAATGTGATTTTAAAAATGCGTTTTCTCCTAGGATCCTGGAGATCCTGATCCTGATAAAAAAACATGTATCGAGGGTTTTTGCGAAAGTACTTGCTTGCTTTTCGTTGAGTTCTCTTTCAAAACTTAACATGCATAGGCACTGCATGGTTGGGCCTTAGTTCTGTAAAAGAGAAAACCGAAGATAAGAACGAATTTTTTTTCATAGTACAAAACTTCGTTTGAATTCGTTGTGTTTGTATTCTTGTTACCTTTCAGCTCGTCGTCTTACACACCATAACAAAGAATATTTCTACATAAATTTCAAAAGATTTATGATATTTTCACCGGTTCTCCTGTGATCATGATTTCAACAGACAGGCAGACCGACGGAAATGGCTAAATCGACTCGGGAGGTGACGGTAATCAAGAATATGTATATATACTTTTCTATACCTATCGTATTTATTTCTATTTCTATCGTATCTATTCATGACAAAGTGAATATACCCTTAACCTTAAGGTGTAGGGAATAATATAGGTGTTGTCTACGGCCTAACTGTAGCCGAAATGCTCTACACCGTCAGGCTTCTAATCAGTTGCGTAGCTACCTAGGGGCTAGGCGGGGCAGTGCCCTGGGGCCCTCAAGCTCAGGGGGCCCTCGAATCCTTACCAGAAATCTCGATCGAACTGAACTTTTGGAAACTTCTCCCATTTTCAAAATAAATACGACAGGTTGCAACCCCACTTTAATCATGACAACTCAGTTGAGAGAAATTCAAAACTTATGCCTATGGAATTCCCCTAAATTCTTTCTGTAGGTTGGCAGTGTTGTCAATTTGACGGATAGTGATATGTGCGTTTTATTATTCATTGATGTGCGTTTTATTGTGAATTCGGGTTAAGATTTTTGTTTCGAGAACGGTTAAAAAATTAATGCTGTATCAGGAGTAAGTAAGCTAATGTCAATAAACTTTTTTGTACTGGTCCGCGGGCAGGAGATCGTTCATAATCTCCACCGTTAATTGTGGTAACACTAACGGTGATAATTTTTTTCCGGGGATTCCCCAACGACACTTGTAGCATATCATTGTGTTTCTCCTTCCTTTTATTTTACTTTTAACGTCGTCAGTGAACAGTGAGTACCTACATAACTACTCGAGCACAATCTAATATTGTATTGTTTAAATAAATTAGAAAACCAAAATTATGGATAAAAAGAAGAAACCCAGTGGTGCATTTAAACGCAAACAACGTCAAGAAAGAGAAGATAGTAAACAAAAATTGCCCAAAATTGACAAGTTTTTTAGTCAGCCTTCTGCAAGTAAATCTGGCCAAAATATTTCTATTCGACAATTATTGTAGTTGGAGATACCTCCGCCGCCGATCATGTGAACGTGGATGATGTTTGCATGACACACATAAGAGCGGAGGGTTTGGAGGATCCACAGACCTCTGCATTTTTCGAAAATGTGTACGACAAATCTTCTTATGACTTGGGAAACTTCACGAACAAAATATTAAGTGATAACGAAAAACGGCAAATTTTTGATATGGGGCCTTTACAGCCTTCCAACAGACATCAACCAGAACAATACGTGTTTTTCAAAATCGTACTACGTTTCGTGTTCTAAATATGGGTCAGTTAATCGTTTTTGGTTGTGTTATTCCAAAATACTAGACACTGCCTATTGGCAACCCTGCTAGTTTTTCACTTCAATTTATTAATATTTACCACCTAGTTTTACCTCAACTAACTCAAGCATGGACTGTTCACCAATTATGTAAGGAAATAATGAGCAAATATGGAGTGCTAGAATGCGACCTAACGGAAGTATTTACAGCAATGTAATTATTCTTTACAATTCCCGTCACTTCTGCACCAGCTGAAAGGTCATTTAGCAAATTAAAAATAATAAAAAATTATTTAAGAAATAATATGGGCCAAACTCGACTCCGACATTTATCGCTGATAGCAATTGAACACAAAATCGCATCATGCCTGGATTTAAACGAAGTCATTGATACTTTTGCGAAAACCAAAGCTAGGAAGAAATTGTAAATATAATTGTTATTTAGTCAGTTGGTAGGCCCGACCAGTATTTAATAAACCCTTGAATCTTCTATATTTCATTTTATTAGCCAAACCTACACCAAGTATTAATTGTAATTTATGTTGTTACTGTTTAATGTTTTTATTACTTGCCCAGGAGTGCACAAAAAAGAGCTTAAGTAGCTTAGCATTTTTAAAGTATATATTTATTTATTTATCATATTTTTATTTGATAAAACCTGATCAGTTTACATAGCAGTGGGGCCCCATTTTTTAATTTGCCCCAGGGCCTTTGGTTACCTAGCTACGCTACTGCTTCTAATAGGGAATTGATATACCCTGCATGCATAGATGTAAATTTATATTTGCCTTCTAAAATAATGGCCCAGCGTTATCCATTAAATGATAATCGCTGGTCCGATTTTTCCATTTTCGATCCCAAATACGCTGTGATGACATAGAATATTCGTGCCAAATTTCATGATCATACCTCTATTCGAGACGGTGGCCTCGAGAATAATATTTCTATTTTAAATTGGCTTTACAACTTGAGCTATAAGTATATTCACTATAAAAAGTAAGCGTTACAATAGTCCGATTTTGCCCATTTCGAATACCGACGAGGTTTTGATCATAGAGAATATGCGTTCCAAATGAGTGATTATGAAGTAATCTCTATTCGTTCTTTTGTAATCGTAATTTCCAAAGACAGAATAAATCGACTGAGAAGGGGAAGCTGATCAAAAATATATGTATATATAATTTTATATATGTCCTCCGTGGCGTCGATGATTTCCTCGCGTGAGCTGAATTTTTTATTTATGAGCCATCTTTTGAGGTTTGGGAAGAGATAATAGTCCGAGGGAGAGAATCGGGCGAATATGGTGGATGTGACAGCAATTGGAGCCGTAATTCATTGATATTAGCCGTGGTTGCGATGCTCTTGTGCGCCAGCGCATTGTCTTGCAAAATCAAAATTTTTTTTCGCTTCATGTGAGGCCGTTTTGTGGTATTTACTAGCTCGCGCACCATCACTTTACGGTCAGCCAACACCATTTCATGTATTTTGTTGACATTGTCCTCTGTAACCGCATCGGAGGGCCTGCCGCTGCGGACTTGATCGGTAGTGGAGTTGCGGCCACCACGAAACTCTCGAAACTAATATTTGACGGTGTAATCGTTAGCCAAACACGACAACAACAATCAGCTGTCAAAACAAAACTAAATACAGTATCGCACTGAAGTTTGGCATGTCTGCCTAAAAATGAACGGACTTCAAGGTACCATAACCTTTTTTGCATTAGCAGCGCATTATGGCGGTCAAGGAGGTTACTTTTCACCCCACCTAGTAGGGTATAATTAAGTTATGTAAAACAATTATTAGCATGGTAATAAATTTGTTTTTATGGGCTATACTGTGTACTGTGTAAATAGTGTAAAGTTCTGGCTATTTTCCGGATGAATGGAAGTCTTCCTACATTATTCCAAGTCTGGGAATAGATGTTGTATAAGTAATTATCATGGGATTGCTAAACTTAGCGCGTTGCCCAAACTATTTGAGAAAATAATTGTTTCCACTATCTCACGGAATGTTAATTCTTTAATTTACTCGTGTCAAAATGGATTTTGGATCGACCACTACTAATTTCCTAGAATTAATCTCAAAGCTATTACAACCTAATAAAAGCTATTTAGTATTGTTAAACAAACAGATGTTATATACACAGATTTTGATAATGGTTTTGATATTGTAAATCATAGACAACTCATTCTAAAGCTTCATTTATTCGGATATTCTAACAAAATCATAAATTTGATACCATCTTACCTTACCGCAGACAGATGGTGTTGTTTAACGGTACGAAATCTAGTCTTATTAGGATACGTTCCGTCCGAGTTTGGTAAAGTTTGCCGCAATTTTAATGATGTTAAGATTTGGAAATCTACTCAGTTTAGGCAATTTTTCTTGTATTCTGGGATATTCATTCGAAAAGATTGTGTTAGTAAAGATCATTATTATCACATCCTTCTGTTACATAGCAGCATCAGACTTTTATCTTGTCACAAAATATGCCATACTCATAATAAAATCGCTCGAAAGATGTTAGAAGATTCGTTAGAATATTTGATGAGATATATGGAGACTCGCTACAAGTTCGAAAACCATATGCAGTTTTTAAAAAAATTAGTGCGGAAACCAAACAAAATTTTGAAGCAATTATTGTTGAGGCTTCATGAAAGCCAAGGTTTGATTCAATCATGCTCCACCAAAATAGGATCTTTGCATGTAGATTCCAAAAAAAGCGAAAGACGCTTACTGATACAGCTTTACAGAGGTGCAATTAAAGTCACTATATGTATGGCGAAAGACGCTTACTGATACAGCTTTACAGAGGTGCAATTAAAGTCACTATATGTATGGCGAAAGACGCTTACTGATACAGCTTTACAGAGGTGCAATTAAAGTCACTATACATATGTATGGCGAAAGAAATCAAACAAAAACTACGCGATGTAAAGTCAGCACCACTGTTGGAATCAAGTTCGCCAAGAGTGATTGCAATAGCTTTAAGAATGGTATCTGTGGGTAGTCTGAAGCCCTTCGATATTGCTCACACGGACAATGCACGTTTCGAGCTTTTCCTACTGGCCAATGACGTGCAGGGATCGGACCGCAAGAAGGCTACATTACTAACGTTAGACAGCGCTCCGCTGTACGATCTTTCTTGATCTGCCGTTTATTAAAAAACTGTTAACTGAACAGTTTTCTGTTCAACCATCGGAAATCGCGGCATTCTACAAGTTTCATCGACGTGGCTCTAAAACTTGCCATCGAAACTTGCTCCGCGAAGAAGCCTTTCAAAAATATATGCGGTCTGAGCACGATTTACCATTCTCAAAAGTTGTAAGTAGAGCAACCACTGCAGAAGCCGTAAGGGATCAGAATGAAATTCGCCATTCTAAAGCTGTTAAGTCAATAAGTCGTCATAAAGGATAAATATTGTTTTGGCGTTCCTTCAATCGAATTTTTGGATTTTGAATTAGACGCACGTGGAATTGGGCCTAGTTAAGTTACAAGCTTTTCCTGGGTTATTGAATTTTTATCATATTTTTGTGCCAAATAAAGACACCATAGCTGAACCTTTACATACATAAATTGCTGGACGAAAATGCGAAACGGATATGGACCGAACAACATCAAATGGCATTTAATAGTTTGAAAAATATTGTAACTTCTGATCAAGTTTTCCTAATTTTGATGAAAACCTGCTATTAGTCCTCGTTTGTGATGCATCTCCTTTCGGAATTGGCACCACCGTTTGCTCGCAGGATTGGAAAAGCACATTGTCTTTTATTCAAGAACGTTATCTAAAGCTAAACGGAATTAGGCCCAAAATAGACAGAGAGGCAGTTGCAATTGTAGCAGGCGTTAAGAAATTTCACGACTATTTATACGGACAGAAATTCAAAATCATCACAGACCACAAACCGTTACTTGGCATTTTCAATTCAACCAAGCCTGTTCCAACCATTATTTTAAGCCAGATGTTAAGAAGATCAATATTTTTAAATGCATACGATTTCGATTTATCGTTTCGACTCGGACCAAAGATGGTTTATGCGGATTTCCACAGTCGTTTTCCGGTTCCGTCAAGGAATGAAAAACCTGTGATACATCATTCGTCGATACACCACAAATTGCAGCCCAAACTACGAAAAATCTGCAACTCAATAAAGTTTTCAGCTGGGCGTTAAGGGGGTGGCCGAACAAACTTAATCGCCAGGATCAAATTTATCTCTATTTTTTTCGTCGTGTAGAAATATCAGTTGTTTGCGGATGTGATTGCGGAACGGATGTTTGCTTTGGGGCAACTGCGTAATTGTAGCACCGAATTGTAGACAAACAATCCTAAATGTTTTACATACCGGCCATCCCGGTATCGTAAAAATGTGGTATAGGTGTTAGCTCGAAGCCCGTTTATTCAATTTCAATGAAACTTCTACCGATTTGTAGGTATTTTTCTTTTCTGCTGAACAAGACGAACTTTCATCTGTATTAAAAGATATTAAGTATTACGTCTCAGTACATTAACATTGTTTATCAACATATGTATGTATGTTGCTAAGCACAAAAAATTATCTAAACGTAAAATTTTGTTGCTGGGACTTCTTGTGTGCTTACAAAGACGATCTAGTTGATTGAGTGAGAAGAGGAAGTGTTGCTATTCACAGACGAGCATTTTAAAAAAAATAAAAAAGAATTAATTAAAAATGGGATTGTTATTAGTCGAAATTTCGATCATGACCGACCCTAGTAGAGACATTGAGATAATTGTATTTATTAATTATATATTTTAAACACAAAATATTTTAAATCTCATTTTTCTCCAAAATTAATAGTTTTTCGTTAAAATGTTATTTCACATAAATCAAAGCTAATTGAATACCTTTCCAATGAAATAAATAGCATTGAAAAATCTCATATAGTTAACGAGATACGGACACGAAATCTTTGCATTTCAAGGGGATAAAGTCAGAAAACAAGAGAGCTTCAATGTTTTTGTGTTGTTGTTGTAATTAATGTAAAACAACAACTAAATTGGGCATTTTGTACGGATGTAAATCTCTTCCTGAAATCCTTGACATTTAAATTAATTTTTCAATATTTCACATCAAAACCAAACATTAAATTCCCTAGAGAAAATGTCAAATCCAATTTTCAATTTTTTTCATCCAATGTCAATCCAAAACCAAAATTCCGAACAAAAAGACACAACCTGCTGCAGAAAAACACTAATAACAGAATCGCGTAAATGGCGGACTTGGCGGACCAAATTTGGTGAAAGTCTGGCGAATTAATTTTGGGCCAGCTGTTTTGACGCTGGGAAGTTCTCTGTCTGACGCTGCTCAATGGGCTTCAGTCTTGACTAGTCGATTTCGCGCTCTGTTTGACTCAAAGCATTCGCCGACGATAATTATCAGCGACGGCGCATTCAGCTTCAACTTGTCGGTGCCTCAATATATTCGGCGGCTCGAAGAATTCCTTAAAAAACAATCGGAGCTATGCCCGAAAAAATACACTGTATCTGTATATTATATTCCATTGGAAAGGAAAAATTGAAAGCTTTCAAATTCCAGCTTGTAGATTAATTGTCAACTTCCACGATTTTATTCGTAAAACTAAATTATATCCTTAATTATGTAAAAAATTAAAGATACATTTTTTGAAAATTTGTCTTAAGTGCATATTATACGAACTAAAAAAAAATGGTCTAGAAATAATATTTTACGCGTAGCCGGTGTTAGACATACAAAGGGTTATAATAAAAAACGCGGTTATAGGCCTTAATACAAAGTACCTTTCTGCTGCGTAAAAAAATATTCAGTGATTTTAGTGAAATATTTGCCTTCAACCTAGTGACAAAGGCAACCATAAACATAAATAATATTTTCACTAAATTTGTTGCTGAGTTCATTTGAAAATGTTATTGTTGCTCATTCTAAAAAAATGACGGTTAAAAATTTGATTTGTAGTGATGAAATGATGAAAATCAGTGAAATCTTGCACTGCCGATTTTTACTTTCATCCGTTTTTCATTAAAAATAAGTGAAGTATAACCTTTTATATACCGTTTTAGGCTTCTTTACCGTACTAGGCTTCTACCATATATACTTTTTGGAGTTCCTTCATGATCTCATTTCCGACAAAAAACCCAATTTCAAGGGAAAAACCCTGCATTTACATAAAAGTACTCATAACTTCTAAACGTTACAACTATTGGCGAAATGATGTATACCACTGAAACTGAAGACAATGTATCTTTCCAACGACATCTCGCACGTATCTGTACCTTATCTGCTTTAGGAAATATTGACCTTTAATTGGGTGATCTTCTTCGACCTTCAACCGCCCATAAATCCTAAACGGAGGCTACGACCCAAAGAAGGGGGAGGACATTTTCGAAAATAACGATAAAAAATAATATGAAAAAAGTCACTACAGTCGCTCCTAACCCCCTAAAACCAAGTTTTCCAATATTTATACCGTAAATATTAGTCTATTGTCTACTGGACGGCTGTGGGGATTAATTTTCGGCGTTGGTTAGCTTTAGCCGGCTCTTCGCAACGGCGCATGTATCTGTTTTGAAATCCGTCGCGAAATCTTCTTCATGCTTAGAGTAAATTCGCTATACCTTTTATACCTTTTACAGTGAAGCTAGACTAATGCCCTAATAAACGATAAACTGTTTTTCCGTTTTACTCACATTTTGTTTGTGCTTTTCGTAGTATTTTATATTTTCGACGTTACTAACAAAATACGAAAAGCATAAAATAAAACGCTTGAAAAATGTAAATTACGTGTTCCATTACTAGGCTGTAAACTAACCCATTTGTAAGTTCTGTTGTAAGTTTAATGTAATGTACCTTAATGTTAATGCCGGTAACATTTTTTCGCCTCGCAACTCAGATTTTGTATTAAATTTTTTGTATTAGTATAAATTTGATTGTGGAAACTCGGTTTTATAATTTCAGGTTTTAGTGGGAATTTCAAAAATCTACAGTACACGTTAATAGAAATTGAAAAAACATAAATTACAATATATAAAAGAAAATGGCAGAACTGAAAACGGATTATGGCGGGCAGGTACCTAAGGTACATAATAAGTATTTAATAACTATTACTACAATAAAGCTTATTGCAGACTACTGATGACAATAGTGAAACCGATGAATTAATACAGAATGCATATCGTATGATTGATTCAGTACGAATGAATCACGACAGAATTCTCTACAGTTCACAACCAGCAACAGTAAATAATAATACAATTAAGACGCCTAATAATAGAACCTCACCAATTCGCCCCCAAATGGATATCCAGAGAAGTGAGTTGATATATATGATTAATGACATTCACTACATGCAATATAAAATCCTTTATGTGAAGCAACTAATCTTGGAAGTTGTCCTGAGCGCTTGCATTCTATGAATACTCTCTCATTTGGATCTCGTTCTCAAAACAATGGTGTACCAAGTACCACAGGTAGTAATATTTGGCCCTTCTCAATATAGTAAATAATATTTAATTGTATTTTTGTTTCCACATAGCTGAATATAATCGCCAAGATATGAACTCTGCATTTTTACTTGATGAAACAGTTGACACCGTGTCAACAAGTAGGTTTTTACGGTGGAACGACAAACAAAATTCACACAAAGATGTTATTTATTTTCTAGATAGCTCACCTAACTCGAACTCACACTCTGTCGATGAAGTTATTAACCTTTCCGATGTCGCAGTACCAGAGTCATCATCAAATGTTCAGGGCCAAAATCCAAGCATTATATCTCAAATGCCTGTGAACATCGTTGATGAGGAAGATGATGTGATTATTGTTTCATCTAATATGTCAGATATTGTTGATCTGTGTTCACCACTTCACCAAGTCTCTAATCAACGTCGTAGACGTATTCCAAGTTATCATCAGGAGAGGAACCGTTCAAATCTAACATCTCGGCGAGGTGCTCGATTAGATTCACCTATAATCAGCACTCGAGTGTCCACAGTCTTTGTTCCGCAGATTTCCACCACACATATCCCACAGCCTCAACATCAGGATCAGTTGTTTCTGACAACGCCAATGACCACAGTAGATGACAGTGCGGTGGATAAAAACATATCAAGTACAAAGTTCAGTAATGAACGTTCCATTCTTATGTGTCCCGTTTGTATGGAATCATCGGTGAAACGGAAGCCTACATCTACAAAATGTGGTCACGTATTCTGTGCGACATGTATCAATCAGGCCTTGCGTCTAACTCACAAGTGTCCAATGTGTAATACAAAACTCAATAACCGCATGTTGTTCCGAATTTATCCATAAGATTTTGTAGGACAGAACGTCATATTTGACTGCGCACAAACATTCATTACATCCTTTAAATGCTTTTAGTTTTAGTGTTTATTGAAATTTATTCATTAGCAACTTTATTTTATTTCTAATATATTTTTCCTCTGATATAATAATTTTGTTTTGCTGCTTTTGATATCAGTGTTCCTCCCAGAAATAACGAAACACTCTTGCTTTTTCTATTTCGTCTTAGAAAACTTGGGCAATTACAAGCAGGGTTCGTAAATTCTCGCTTTTTCGTGCTGCTGATCGCTCAAAACAGTCTTTGCTTACAAGAGCACGAGCAGCTTGAGTCGTTGCTCATAATTTTTTTAAGAGCACGAGCGAGCCGGAGGATAAAACGAATAACCGCAGTGAGCAGTTCCGAGCAAAGAGTATTAATAGGTAAAGAGATTACATTACCCGAATGATGCTATCAACATATAGTTTGAATAACTGGAGTTAAGCTCTGGTTGATATATGATCTATACCAGTGATGTCCAAACGCATCACATTTTGAGTGTGTTAGGCTATTTTCTCTCAACACAGAACAATGGATGCGGTGAAATATGAAGGATTTATATCAGTGGTGTCCACGAGCAGCTATTTGGGCACTCAATTTTTGAGTGGCATAATATGTATGTATATATTAGAGACCTTAAAGGTAAATATATTTATGTAATAAATATAAGCTAATATAAGGTAGCTAAGCTATATTATATATATCCTTTAGCTATAAGGAGATAAGGTAGTCATTAAACTCAACAATAACAACATGAATTTCCAACATGAATTTCATGAACAACATGAGATGCCGCCACCCGGTTGCCGATAAAGGGCACGAAAGAGAAATTGGCAACACACAGTCAGCTTTTGTTGGCTGAGCAGTTCATCTATACACCTACTCAGCGATAATTACCGTATATCGATGACAAACTTTTTTTAAAATTCATCCACCATTTGTTAGGCAGACTTAATTATTTTCGTAATATGGTATACAAAATGAATGTATGTATGTACGTACAAACCTAAAAATCGGAATTTTTTTAGGAAATGTAAACGTTTATTAAAGATCTTGTATAATATTGCTATTCAAAATATTTCCATGGGAAGTTACAACATTTTCCCATCTTTCTGGCAATTTGTAGATGCCATCCCAAAAACACCGGTCATTTTTTGAGTCAAAGAACGTATCGAGCCAATTTTTGATGTTTTGGAGTAAACCGTATTTTGGAAAGTGCATTCCTCATCGACCGAACAAATGATAGAAGGCGCCAAATCTGAACTATATGGTGGGTGAGGCAGAACTTCCCATTCTCTATTTTCCAAATAGTTTTTTACGGGTTGAGCAACATGTGGCCAGTCATGTTCTTGCCTAGTGTCTTGTCTTCCATTCTGGGCGTTTTTCCGGCATTTCTCTGTTTAAACGAATCAGTTGTTTTCGGTACAGCTCTCCAGTACTGGTTTCACCCAGTTTTAGAAGCTCATAATACACATCTTCTTTGTGGTCCCATCAAATACAGAGCATTATCTTGGCGAAAATATTCTTCTTCGGTGTCGACTTGGTTGGTTGGCTTCACATACGATTTGTTGCGGTTCGGGTTGTCGTCCATTTATCGTCGCCAGTAACAATTCGATGCAAAAACGACTTCCTTTTATGGCGCTCGAGCAGGCTGAAATTTATTGAGCGAAATCAATATTCATACAATGGTGATAACTTAAGCGCAACATTTAGTAAAGAACCCTGTGGAAAGAGTATTAATAGATAAAGAGTTTAGATTAATAAGTGTTACTAACGACATCGGGGTTAATGGGTTAAAGTAGATGTTTTAAAATTATACTTTGTATTACATCGGAATTTAGGAGAAAACGCAATTTCAAGGTCGCAATAACGTAAGTATTGTATGTAAGTACTATTTTGAATTCTAATTTTCTTCAACCGCTTTTAGATTGTACGTATTACCTGGCACTATTAACGAATCATGTTCAAAAGCATTGCACTTCGAACAATTTCGATACTTTATCCGAATTTTTTAAACATGCTGGCAGATTGTATAATCCGCCAGTGGAAAAGAATTCGGTAGATTCGGATATCATCGACGAGTATATCCTTTGAATCGAAGGTGAACAATCTGCCCTTTTCAGGGCAACAGAAAGTATATAAAGAGAGATACAAGTATTTTACAATGCTTGCATTGATATCTGCCTTTCCAGTGCAAACAAAGGTAGAAAGAAAGAGTTTATTTTTTATAGTCCATCGCGAAAATCTTCGCTCGATATAGCGCGAAATTAGAATCGATGAAATTAGAATCCTCTCATTTTTGGGATAAAAGTGTTGCACACTTTTTAGCAGAGATAATGAGATAGGAAACTTCTAAAAAGTGCAACTCTGGTTTTCAAATCGCATGTTGGTGGTTGTGTTTTTGTATGGTAGTGTTCGTGAAAACTCGATAATTGATGACGTTTTAGTGTAGAAACTCACCAGACTCAGACCCCATTCTTGGAATTTTTTGAGAAACTCCCCAGACTCGCACCCCCGAATATGTAACAATTTTATTTTATACACCTTAGACAGAACCCTTTGTTTTGAGATACCAACTTGATGCAATGAATGAATGTCAATTATTTACAGATACGCTATTTAACAATCACTCGAACTTACTAACTGTAATTTCAATTTATGCTATACTTTTTAGTTTCATTTAGAAATTTTGTTATCTCAGGAAGACAAACCGTCAAATTATCTTCAATGTACGTTAACTGTGGACAATTTATTTCTGTTTTGGCCGGCTATGAAATTACAATGTGTGAAGCAAAATATTTTGTTCAAGCTTTTAAAGAAACGTTTTAATATACTTTGCATTTAATCAAAATTTAAAACGTGCCTTTTATTATTTAACTCTCAAATAGAACGAATTAGTTTTTAATCACAGAGGAAAAAATTTTCTTAAGTTCTGGAAAATTAGAAAACTGAAGTGAGTTATAGATACATATATGCACTTATTTTTGGGCTTTGAAATATATCAACACATTTAAATTTTGTATATATATATACAAAGAATTTCAGAATTGCTATTAACATTCCAGTTTGTTTTAAATTTTTTTTCAAGGCTATTGCTTAATTTTTATAATTTAGACCAATCCTAAATTCGTTTTAGTTTGTTTTTTATATATATATAGTTTCCAGGAACACACATTAATAAAACAAATCCTATACCGAGTCGTTTTACTTTATTTGCACTCTCAATCTCAATAGTTACCAAAAATGAATGAAAAAAAAACCCTTATTATATTATCTAATAAACAATATTAAAAGCAAATAGGTTATTAAATTTATATAAATATATAGGTAAATGGAATGTGGTGTTGGCATATCTGCATATTTGATTCACCTCATTATTACATTCGGTTTTCCGGTTTGCAAACCTCGCACTATTACGTTCATTTTAGTACTTAAGTAGTGCTACCAGTGCGCTACGATCTAACTGAAAATATGTTTTTTTTTGTTGAAAAATACACGAGTGTACTTAAATATGTCTAATTTATTAAACATCATTGTAATTAAGCTTTTCTTTTCATGTTATCAACATATTTTTCATTTTGTTTAAGTACACTTTTTCCAACTTACACTTTTACACAATTTCGTACATTTATAATTTCTTCTGGTAATGTGAACAGAAACGCTGTTTCGTGACGTCATTAAAATGTTCATCTCACTTGAATTTTTCAATTCAAGCGAACAGACAAACTATACAATTTGCTTAAATTTACTAATTTTGAATTCCTTTTTCACATATTTTTCAAGAATGCAAGAAAGAATGTTCCTGGGACATCAAAATGCTCAAATTCCCAAATTTCAATAATTTTTTATTTTTCATCTTTACTTCTTATGTGTATAATATTATTATTTGTATATATCTTGTTTCCAGATTTTTTATTTATTTATTGTTTTAGTTTGTATTGTATATAACTTTTCGCTAGTCTTTATTTCTGTTTGTACCGATATAATAGAATTTAAGTTAACTGCTCTTGTATATTTTAATTACTACCATAACAATATGCGTGCTTTAACATTGCACCAAGCTAGCCACAACTAACTGTAGCACCTGTGAGTCAGTCAGCAGCGATGGAAATGAAAGTAGTAGAACTCTTCGATCAAGTACCATCAGTGACTCTTTCCAGGTGGATGAAAAGCTGGCGACCAAAGCTTGACTGCGGTGATCTTGCTTACGTAGCTCATCTATCTGTTTTTTTTCCCAAAAATGCTCACCATCTTACAAACTGTTTGAGGCCACCAAAAAAGGAGGAGCAGTATTTCGTCGACGTAATCAGCACGGCACGCACTGCTCACGAAATAGCTGCTTGCAATGAGTCCCAATATCTAAGAAAAAATAAGAAGAGGATGAATAACTAATATTTCGAAACGAAAACTCCTAGTATGTAGAAATATCTTGACTTACATCTCCGAAGCTTGTGGCACATAAGTTGATATCAGAATATCAGTTGAATGAATCAAACATTGCTATTAAATCAAAACCATCCTGAATGCTCATCTCAAGATTTTTCTAAAGGGCAAAATTAAAAAATTTAGAAATACTGAAGTAAATTGAAGCAAGAATTTTGATGAACTAAAACTTTTAAATGAATAAATTATTGAATTTCGTTATGAAGTTAGAATTTACCTATAGATTAAAAGTTACCAAATTAGGAAATAATTTAGCAAAACTAGATATATAAATACAATATTCAATTTAAAATATTTTTACAAAACTCAAAAATTAAACTAGTAGAAGGTTACAATAAAGAGGATTGAAATCTTACTATCATTAGAGTCAATGTTTTTTCCATAATTTGATTGAACAGATCTTGCGCCTTCGTGCCAAGAATACTCCCTGCAGGCATTGTCCACCAGAGTGAAACTGGGGCTCATATGTTTACTACTAGCAGAAAGACAAGAATTACATAGTTAAATGAAATCTGATCAAATTTCAGACAATTACCCCATTTTTTTGTTGTGCATGTGGAACTATTGTTATTCAACAACATTATTATCTTGTTATTTTCTTTATTAAGAACTCCAACTCCGTATTAAATGAACTCTTCGGTCGGAACTGTAGCAGTCCATCGATGGACTTGGATGGAATTGCAAGATCTTGCAATTCTTGCGATACGTTCTTCCAATTCTGTTTTCTCAGGAGTGTCTTGATATATGCCTGCGACAAGATGCCACAAAAGTTTCCAATCATTGCTAAGTAGATAAGAAACAACTATTAATATAAAAATATTTTAATACTATCGAATTTGGTTCACGTTTCTATTACAATTAGCAATTATAAACAAAGAATTTCAATTTACTGAGTTTTACGGAAAATAACACTTCACACTTGCAGTGATTCTTTACAATGATTTGTTGACTTTATTATACAAAGAATTAAACTTTTGCCACTCGCCGATCTTCATAACAAATTAATAACACTCCAAGCTTGCAGAGATTGTTTATACTTATCTTTTGATTTTATTATGAATTTAATTAAACTCCCTTACAAATGCAACCTTTGCATTTAATTTACTTCTCCTTGCCTTGGGGTTTAGTTATTTCTTTTTTGGCACTGTTGATATTTCGCCTACCAAAACTTCCAGCAACCATACACGGATCAATGGATTGTTTGCATTGGTCTGCTCTCACCGATAACTGGTCTTCACACGAATATCACCTTGCAATAGTATGGTACACAGAACCGGACACAATCGAGGATTCTCCTCCAATATTTTCGACTTTGCAATAGCGACGTCGGTAGCTAGTTAAATTTCAACAGCGAAGTCGATGTGTTCCCATACCACGCACACACTTTTATATACGATTTACTTTAATATCTATTACTTTAATGCGCTTATTAATTGAATTTAATTCAATAAACAAAAATTATTGCCCGATTCCTCCAAAAACTTTCTGTAAATAAACGAAACGTCATTTAAAATGTCATAAAACCATGACGTCTTATGGTGAATAACACGTACACTATACGTGTAGCAAATATTCATTTTATTTTGACACATTTTTTGGCGGGAAAAGAGTTTCCCATCTCATTATCTCTGCTTTTTAGACAAAATCTCACTTATTCTATAAGAATGAAACAAAACAAATACTCCAATAAATATAAATGTGAAAACAAATGACAGATAGCGCTGCGCGCTGTCACTGTTCTCATTGTAGGCTGACAGCGAAAATGAGAGAAAAACTGACACTGTTGCTGCCGTATTGTTTTCCAGCTCTTACGCGGCGTTCACATTTATTGCATTATCTACTTTAGATTATAAAATATTATTGCATTATCTCCTCTATTTTATAAAATATTACATTTACATTACTCATTACAAGTTAATTTCCGATCTTAAGCTTCATTCGCAATTTACTGCAATAATCCAAGTATGTAGCGTGCAAACAAACAAAAATCCAAACATATTCATTCTTTGTGTTTCAGCGCATATATTTTTCCTAGTGCTAAGTGAAAAAATTTCCAATACACAGTCAAAATGTGATAGTGTGTGTTTGGACATCGCTGGTATAAACATACTCAGCACTACAATGCATTGTGTTGCCAGTTATTGCATGATTAACTTCGGTTTCGTTAAATTTAAACCAATTTAAGTTACTCGTATAGTTTATAATTATTAAAGTCGTGGATATATACAATTAATCTAATTCTTCACATTTAAAATACAATTTCGGACAGATCAGGGTATAAATGCAGTTTACGGGACTGGCTCAGTTCAGTCCCCTAAACTACATCTTAGCTCGCCTTCTTGTCCTGAATATAACCATGTAAAAAATTTTTGGGGCGTGGCCTTAGTTTAGATTTTATGGGCGTTTGAATGTAAAAAAATCTCAAATTTCAAATAGCGTTATCTCCTAAACTATAAGGTTTACCAGTAAAAAATTGATAGCGTTCGAAAGGTCCTAGCAAGGTCGATATTTTAAGTCATAATCATTTTTTGATTTTAACAAGTATTTATGGAGATAATTTAGTTTTAAGAAAAAATAGTGGATGTTGTATTACAAAATATTTTTTTTTTCTCTTCTTTGATAATTAAGGTATATATTAAATTCAGGTTTCTTAGAGCCCATAACCTCCCCTTTCCAACGGTATATAACATGATAGGGTATCTCCCACAGTTTCGACCACTTTTAATGAAATATTCAAAATTAGTGTTCGGTGGATATCCGAACACGCATCTTAGACTTGACTACAGGAAACCTTTGTACCTTAGCGCGTATTGTTCAGTATTTAATATTTAAAATTGAAAAATTTTAAAATTTTAAAAATTTTAATTTTAATTTACCTGCGGCGCTAGTAAATTCTTCATACATACATTACCAATATTTAAAATTGAAAAATCGCGCGGACAGCGTATACATAACCCACTAATGCCAAAATCACATATAGAAGATTATCCAGAAGAAGAAGATTACGAAATTTATGTCGAGGATTTAGAGGATTAAGTCTTTGTGCATGTAAATACAATTTTAATGAAATCTGACCACTGATGATTTTTACTTTATATCGGTTTTACATTACAAATACAATAAGTAAGTATGGCATGTTATATACCATTTTAAAGGTAAGACAATGGGCTTTCACGATATATATTTTTTGTGGTACATTAATGTATCCATTTCCGAGAAAAACATCGCTGTTTCACGAGCACAAATTCATAATTACATAAAAATACGTATAACTTCTAAACTGTTGGAGTGTTATGAAAACTATGTATAGCACAAATAAAGACAATAACAATACCTTTCCAATGGTACCACTGGCGGTACTATAGGTTATCTACTTTAGGAGTTATTGACCTTTTATTAGGTCATCTTTCGTGAACTTAAAACGCCCATAAATCCAAAATGGCTGCCTAGCCCCGGAAATAAAGTACACACTTCCGGTCCTAACGGTAAAATCTAACGGTAAAAAAAAACTGAAAAAAATCGGAGAAAGTCCCGTAAACTGCATTTGTTCCCAGATCAGGCGTTTATCGACCTAACCAATGTTGTTATTTTTGGTGCTGACCCCAACAACAAAAACAAGTTTTATTGCTCTCATCTAGTTCCGGAGTTCAATATTTCACATCAAAAATCAACATTAAAAATGAAAAAATTTCACAACAAATAACAAAATTCTCTAGGGAAAGTGTCAAAACCCATAATGAAATCGTTTCTACCAATACGGCATTCCTCTGCTCTCTGTAGCGTAAATTCGCATTCTGTTTGATCGTACCTTTACACTCCTTTACCTTTAAAGTTCACAGTTTTTAAGATGCAGATGTTACAAACTAACTCGAATGAAAGTTTTGGTAGGAAAAAAAACATTGTCCACACTTTCAATAACTTGAGTGATTTGCAGATGTGGTCAAATATTTTCTAAAGTTGCTTGATGAGGATAAGGACCTATCTTCTGGCATAGCGGCTATTAAGACGCTGCTCATGATACTGGAAAAGAAGCAATGTAGGTTTTCGAATCGAGTACATTAATTGTTAAATATGTTTTGTGTTTTAGTTGGAACGATTCATATTCTTCATAATACGATGCGCGAAGCGGTTCAGGCAATTCGTAACACGGACCTTTCCATTGCAGCCATTGTTTCGGGCGGTGAGCTTTTCTGCCGTTTCATTACACTTAGCTTAGATGATAAGGATATGGAGGAGTGTCGCCAAATTATGCTGCATCGTGGCAAAATTTTTTTGACCAAATTGCTCCATTCACGCAACGTAATCGCCGAGAAAGCACAACAGTTTATTACGGACGGCTGTCGAATATTGACGCATTCATGTTCACGTGTTGTGCTTAAAGCATTGATTTGTGCAGGACAAGAAAACAAGCAGTTCCATGTTTATGTAACGCAGGGTGGTCCAGAGAATTCAGGGTAGATTTTTTGTAAATGTATTATATTATATTTTTCAAACTTTTTTACGTACATGAAATAGAGAAGAAATGGTTGGCCACTTGCAGCATGTTGGCATTGATTGTACTTTAATTTCGGACTCAGCCATTGGTTATATGATGGAATCGGTAGACTTTGTAATGGTTGGTGCAGAAGCCGTCGTAGAAAGTGGTGGAATCATCAATCGTATTGGAAGCTTTACAATGGGTTTGTGTGCACGCGAGATGAAGAAGCGTTTTTATGTCCTGGCGGAGAGCTTTAAATTTACACGATTGTATCCCTTGAATCAACGCGATCTGCCCGATGAATATAAAGTAAGCAATTGTGGTTCATTTAGAAAAGATTGAAATCATTTTCCTTTTCAGTATTCGCGAAAGCATTTAGGCGATGTTTCTAAGCGTCACCCATTAGTCGATTATACACCCCCCGCTTATATAACGTTACTGTTTACAGATTTGGGTATATTAACACCCTCAGCGGTTAGCGACGAACTTATCAAATTGTATATGTGAACTAAATACATTAAACGTGACTGATTTATTATAATATTACTTCGTTCGGTGTATTTTTATATCACTATTGTTTTATATGTAGAAGTATTTATTGCTTTATGAACAAAAAACTAAGGGCCAAATTTTCAATCAACTATCACCGTGATTATCGGTGCTTCTGCTTTGTTATTTTCGCGTTGTCGTTACTTAGCGATTTTCAATGGACGTGCAAGCTCGTTCAATAAAAACGCAACAACACTTCCCATACTTCATACGTATTTTCAAACGTTATTAGAACGTTAAGAATCGTAATAAACTGTCATATGGAACGACAGCTGAAAATCTGTCGTTAGTGAATTCTTTTCGAAAAACTAGATTGAAATGTTCGTAAAAAACATTAAAATAGTTCCATTTATTTATTATTTACTGTTATTATTATTTATTTATAATTTTACAAAATTATAAAGCAATGCGAAGAAGAGAGAAATCCTATGAGAAACTGATAGTAAAAATGCAAAGCAGTGAAACAATGTGAAGAAACAAAATCCGAGTACACCTTCAAGAAATTAAACAGCGCATCCAAAATGCATAGCAGAAAACGAGTCGGTACGTAAGAGTTTAGAAATAGAAAAATTTAAGATCACGATGATCAGGAACGAGCTGACCCAAAGTTTCGAATCAATCAAAAATACGAAGGCGAAGCCGTTCGTATTCGTAAACTTAAGGCTCCTTGCAAACTGCATGCGATTTTCTTTCGTGCGAATTCTGACAAAAACCTGCGAGCGATCTCATTGCACTTTTTACTGCGAAAGAAAATCAGAAGCAGTGTGCGAGGAACCTAATGCACGAACCTGATTCGTAATCGTTATGAAGCGAAAAACGAAAATAATCGCCACGAGTTCGCATTAACTATAGAATCGCCACGAAGGGGGCGAATCTATAAAACAATCGTTACGAAAAGTCCGAATGGACAAATTAAACGTGAAAAGGCTAAAGTTTTCGAGCTTTAATTGTTCAACACGAGCTGTAATCGTTTAATAAGAGCTATTCGTTCAAGGAATCAGCATTGCTGTGCATATTTTGGTTTTTTCTTTCATTTAATGAAAGATCTGACCGAATACTATGAAATTCTGTACTTGGTGGATATTTTGTTTTTGCTTTTTACCTCTAAATTGTTTTTACAAACCACACGTGCCCTGATAACTCAATGTTCTCATGCACACAAATAATTTTAAATTATTTTATAATAATTCCGTGAACGAATAGATAGTATTACTCGATTAAGGCTCACAATCTCGCCACTTTTTGCGATTGTTTTAATTCGAACTATTCGTGGCGATTATTTTCGTTGTTCGCTTCAGAAGTTTCGTGCATTAAATTTACGAATACGAATGTGCCTTTGCACGAATTTTTTTTCATTATTCGTTACGCAGATAACAATTATTACTTTCTATGTTCATGACTAGACTAATAAAAAACTATACTCGGTTTCGTTTTCGAAGTTATATCTTAAGTTTATATTAAGAAAGTAAACTGCATTGATATATAGATACATACACAGGTATATATGATAATATATTAATTTTAAAGAAACTAAATATATGAAGGAAAATGAAATTTCATGCTATTTCTATGGCGCAGAAACGAATTTTTTTGCTTAACCCCATGGACATGACATACGATCTGAAGATGTTTGTTAACCGTCCCCTAATTCAGCATTGTCTGCACACACTTCATCCTCATCATTGTGCTCCTCTGCTTCATTATCTGTGCTATCAGTAGTGTACTCATCAATATCGTCGTCAGAATCATCAAGATTATCAAATTCCGCAGCGGCCTAAAGTAACGTTACGATGTATAAAAACAATACAAATTTAAATCTTATATATGCGTACCACTTGACCAGACTGAATATTGATTTCAATTTGCAAACGTATATCCATTATGAGGAACACAGTGGTAACCAAAATTGGAATCGTTATACGACTTTTCCACGCCAGGTTGGTAAGAAATAAAAAGACTTCACCAAAAGCCGAATTCATTTTTTTTCTTTTATTAAAAACTCTTGCCTTCAGTTTAGATGCAACCAAAGTCTTTAGACTGTTCCTGGATTTCTTCAAGTTTATCGTATTTAATAATAGGCACTACCTCGCCTACAGACAAACCATGTACGGGTTGGAAGTGCCTATAAATACCTTGCACTGCGGAATCAATTTTAGGTATTGGTACGTTTAGTTCTATCTCATCACTGTAGTCGGAAGACGATGTTATTTGCTCTTTGTTCTGTAACAAAGCGCGCAAAGACTGCTGTCTTTTTTCACCGAGCGCCTCAACTAGTTTACAATTTTTTTTTAATCCTTGCAGCTTTCGTTCTGTAAGCAATTGCGGTTGCTTTAGATTACACTTTCAATATATCACTTTTTTTATGTACTAAATATATTATATGCATTTTGTTTTGCTTACGTAAAGTCTCTAGGTAACTGGTAGAATCAGGTAGTGGATTATATTGACTGCAGTTCTTGCTATTATGCTCAATGTTCTTCAGTGTGTTTTCCAATTTTAAATCGCTTATGTTCGTGGGAAAATTGTCTTCGAATCCAAAATTACTTCCTTGGTGCTCCACTTCGGTTCTCTTTGCGACAGGCACTGACTGGTTTATGGATGTATTGCGGATCTGCCAGGGATCGGTCATGTTCTTAAATACTTACGGATGCCAAAATTATCCTGCTTTCTTGGTAGGGATTTTAACAAAATTGAAATAATTTCTTCGCTAACATAAAAATTTTTGTTGACATACATATATCTATAGTGTTACAAACCTGACAAAAAAACAATAATTGTATCATACTATTTTTCGGCATAAATCAGACGATTTTCGATTTCGACTCTAGTTCCGGAGTTAAATTTTATCGAAAATCGTTCAGTTTTGGAGAGAAATGAAATTTTAGATTTTTAGTACTATTTTTTTCATTCATTTGCAAAGTGTAATTACAAAATCCAGTAAACCCAATTTTAAAACGGTTCTGAACAGACGACAACTAAACTACAAAAAATTGTTGGTCTAAACGTTAATTGGTTTAAAAATACTATTTCACTGCGTAGTTGGTGTTAGACATACCAAAAAAAGTAGTTAACTCTTAAACGAAGCGAATTGTTTTCTGTTATTCTGTAGAAAAAAATTTGGAACAACACTACCGTTGTGGAACCACATCAATTTTACAATGCAAGCACATAACAATATTCCGATCCGTTTTCCCATATAATATTCTAAATTTTAAAAACGTAGAGACCATTTACTTTCAACGAGTATATTTATATTTATTATTTCTGGATTTTTTTTAGTTCTCTCCTACAGAATGTTCTAAAGTTTTTAATTTTTTTAGAACGTCCAAAGTGGCATTTTTATCGATTTCTCTATATTTCATAAGAAGACATTCATAAGCTTTGTCTTTCAAATCTTTCTTTTTATATTCATCGCTTTTCACTTTCCATAATTCTGTAAAATCTTTGCAGAGGTTTAAAAACTCCTTCCAAAAATCCGAGTCGTTTTGCCTGCGTTCACACGATCAAGCACGTCGTCAAGCAGAGCAAGTTGGATGTCAAAAATCAAAATCGTTTGATTTTCATACGATTTGACCTTCAACTTGTCGTATGAAGCGTTCACACATACGACAAGTCAAGCATCACCAAGTTGTACAACAAATCGTACTGTGTGAAAGCCGCTTAACTGGGCCCAACGAGTAGGTATCATGACCGATACGCTATTGGGATTGTTTGAAAGGTAATAGATTTATCTATCATTTACGTAAAATAAAATTTCGTCGAAAACCTTTTTTCTGAGGGAAATAAAATTTTAAATTTGTTTGAATTTCTCCATTCATTAATTTTTTTCTAAGTATAATGTATAATTAATCCACATACTAAGAAAGTAGTATTTTACCTTTTTATAGATATATATCACCGGTGTAGGATCTTAGGATGAAAAGCGTTTTTAAGCCCGTAAAGTTGAGATATAGGCCTGAAATTTTCAAATTTTAAAAGGCTTTAACTCCGGAACTAGATATCAATAAAAATTTTTGTTGTTGTCGGCGCTCAAAACAAGACATGAACATGCATGAGCAAATGCCTTTTCTGAGCTATCAGAGAATACATGAGTAATTATTGCATCGATACCTGTGTTACTAACGGCTCCATAAAAGTTTACAGGCATTTTAGGATCTTAAAATGTCAGTAATAGATCTTGTGATAATAAAATTTTAAAAACCTCGAAAGCTTTTTGACTTACTGCTTTCCATCCCAATTTAACTCCTTTGCAAAGGAGTGGTGCGGAGGAGGAGTTAAGTGGTGCGCGCAGCTCATGCATTTGTCCGACGAATTTACCGTAAAAATTTATAGCACCCAAGACCTATCATAATTGATTAACATTTTCAGGATGCGGCATCAATAGCAGCTGTGTGCGCTTTCGCACATAATCGTTTGTCGCTGTTTGCCAGCGCTAGCTTGATGATCTAGGCAGTTTGCTCTGTCGTCTGCTCCTTCAGATGCTGGATCTCTGGGACTCGTGCCATCTCGTTGAAGTCGATGAGGCTGCTCGCTGAGTCATGCTGCCACACATTAGGTTCTGCAAGACCATTTTTGCAAGAAACGTCTGTAAAAGTTAAGCATCCCAAGTTAAGTTAGCGTGTATCTGGTGATATGCACGCTACAGGTAGATCGTCGAATAAACTGTGTTGCCGTGGACGATGTGCGTGAAGTCCTGGATGAACGGTATGGGGTAGCAGTCCGCTACCTTAATCGCGTTCAAGGCGCGGTAATCATCGGAAGGACGCCAAGAACCGTCGGACTTCTTCACCATGTGGAGCGGATTTAGTCAGCTGCTGTCGGAGGGCTCACAGATTCCTTGTGAGCACAAGAAACGGAATTCGTCCATGAAAGTCTTCAGTTTGTCTGACGCGAATCGTCGTAGTCGGGCGCCTACCTTCGTCAGGATATGATACGTGACTGTCGTAGCCGTTGGGTCTTCGCACTATTCATGCTCGTTATGTCCGTGAAGTCAGGGAGCAGTTTGGCGAACGGATTGCGCCTGTCGTAAGTAAGAACCCTTTTGCTGGTCGGGCGGCGCCCTCCGCGTGGAGGTTGGTAGCCGAGTGGATGAGTTTTTCGTTCTTCATGACGAGGAGGCCATAGTGCTTTAAAAAGTCAGCGCCAATTATGGGACTGCTGAGTTTCGCGATGATAAACTCTCAGGCCAAGTCGAGCCTTAGACCGAGGTGATCCTGGAGTCACTCCTTCTGCCGCCAATTCTTGACCCAGAAATATGACCGTCGCTTTGAAGAATGTACACTTGTTGATGTTGAGTCTTAAATTGTATTCACGTAAAACGTTAAAAACTCGTCGTAACTTTTCGATCATTTCTAGCATCATTGCTGTCTATCAACACATCACAATTTAATGAATCATATCGCCTGGTTGAGTTCGTTCTTTCACTTTTGCCAGTAAACGTTGGAATACTGCAGGAGCCTTCTTCAAGCCAAAAGGCATTCCCTTGAATTCATAGAATCCTTCTGTTGTCACAAATGCGGTGTATTTTTCGACTGTTGATCGCTATTGGCACTTGATAGTAATCGTTATTTAAATCCAATGTTCAAAAATATTTATACTGCATCGCTTCCTGAAGGCGTTCTTCAATTGGATACATTTCTTTTTGCGTTATTTTATTTGATCGACGATAATCAATGCATATTCTGTCTCTACCGTCCTTTTTCTTCACTAGTATAACCGGACTAGTGTATTCCGATTTCTTTACGATAGCATTTTGTAATAACTTTCGAATCAATCCGGTTACGATTTCTCTCTTAGGCCATGCTACGCCATATGGCATTTGGACTATTGGTTCATTACTGTCTACTTTGATTGACATTTGTATCAAGTTTTACATATTTCACTAATATCATTAACGAACATGTCTTTATACGCGTTAAGTATAAGTGTTTCTTGGTTTCGACATTTTGCGACTCAGATTATTTGTTAATATTTTCAAACTTATGAATCCGTGAATGTTCAACTAACTCATCTAATCCTAATCCATCATATCCTATCCTAAATAAATATCATAAGAAAGTAATTCATCGCTGACAACATACAAATATACGCTCATGTTTATGTCCATCTAATAAAATGTTTTTGTAAATTCTTTCAGTTGCGAAATACGCTCCGCCGCAAATGATTCATTTGGAAGAACATGAACAAAATAGTAAAGAAATTTATATCTTACTAGAGTAACCCTGCCCGCGTTGCTGGACAATACAATAACATACGTTTACGTCTTTGTATTCAAAATTAAATTTTCTAGAAAAATAGACATTTTCCTGCAAAAGAAGTGCAAAATAATATAAATTTTTTAAAGTGAGAACATCAAAAAGGGAAAAATTTATTGCAGAGCTTGGTGGTAAACGACATTTTTAGTAACATACAGTTGACCGTGTGAAAATACAGGAAATTCTAAATTTATTCCGCAAACTTGCAACGACTGGCCTTGAGTTTTATTAATAGTCATTGCAAAATCCAAACGAACGGGAAACTGTAATCATTGAAATTGAAATGGCATATCATTGGGATGCGTGGTATTAAAACATCTTCGCCTTTGAATTTTCCATTTAAAATTGTTGCTTCAATTACATAATTCATTAATTTTTTGACCGCAAGTCTTGTTCCGTTGTATAATTTTGGTGGATTTTTATTACGAATCATAATGATTGTAAATCCGATTTTCAATTGTAATTATAAGTGAAAGATTACAAATCAATAATTAAAAAATATCAATGCTCGCACTGTAAACTTAAATGACAATCAATAAACACACAGAAATTAAATAAGCCAAATGACGCGAGCAAGCAGAGCCTTATACCGACAAAATGTAATTCGCATAAGAAAAAAAAACATTTTATATAGGGAAAACACACCATCATAAAAGCGCGTATAACCCATATTCGTAGAAATTTTTCGATGTTTTTTTTTTTATAAACCATCAGTGAAAGTAGACCTTTCCAACGCATGTACTCGTTTGAAAATCGGTTGAGTGGTTCTCGAGTTATAAAATCACGAACATAGGACAACTTATTTTTATATATATAGACTAGCGGACCCGGCGAACTTCGCCTCGCCCCAAATATTTAAATTTTCAATGTAATTTATTTGAATGGAATCAGTAGAGAGCGATTTGATGAACAATGTTTTTCGATTTTGTTTCCGGCGCAAAAACAAATAACGAAGACGGTTTCCCAACACGCGAACATGCAACGTACAGCTGACCGTGCGAAAAACAGGGAAATTCGAGATTAATCCCACAGACTTCTAGTGTTTTGATAAATATTGCACTGAATTTCAATTGATTGTAATGCTTTTACCGTATATGGATATAATGAGTGATTTACGACAATCCGGAATCAGTTTAAAAATACTCGTATCAATTGCAGCAAGAAAAATAGCACATTTACTGTAGAAAATTACAATGCCAAAATGACACCTGTCAGATTGCGCAAAGTCTAAGTCAACATATAGCGCCATCTATCGGATTTTGGCTGAGAACTTTCTATTTTTTTATTTAAAAAGCCATTAAGGAATAATTTCACACAAAATTTCATACAAAAATTCGATTTTCGATTTTTCAAATTTTCCGACTTTTCCGTAGGGAATTTCCAAAATTTTCGAAAATACGAACAACTGACAAAAAATTTTATAGAAATCGGCCCAGCCGTTCTCATTTTATGAATTACTATACATTTTTTACACCATTTTTATATATATAGATTGAGACACTTGTGTCAGGAATAAAGAACATAAACATAAAAGAACCATTTACATTAACAGACACTCCAAACAATAGTTTCGAAATAGTTTCCAATAGTTTCCTAAAACCCTCAACATCACATTGTATATGTACATATGCACATACATATGTTGGTAATGTGTTGGAAAGAAACGAAAATGAAATTAAATAATGTACAAATATTTTGCATCAAATCACAATTTTTTACTCTAGATTAGTGAAATTGACAATGTAATTTGGAAACAAATTCGAAGTTGCCTATCTCGTCATTTCTGGTTATTATGAGCAACCTTAAACACTACTTTGTTTCGGCATCGTCATGCGATGTATGACATCGACCAATGACTGGAAGAAAACGTAACAGGTGAGTAGATAACAAGTGAGATATGTCCCAAATGATTGTGCCCCAATTGCATATCCTTGAAGCTCACAGAACGCGTTATTGATGAGAAATTCAGTTTTTGAAGCAACAGTATCTTGGAACATCACTGAGTGTTCAAGTTTTTGTACCATACGTTTACCAGCTGAAAGAACTTTGAGCATGTTGGGGTAACATATGTATGTTCTGTTTGGGGATGGATTGAATGTTCTCTGTGGAGATGATTTCGGGAGGAGAGCGCAAGACAGCCAGAAATTATCCAGGCAACTGTCTGAACATTAAAACGTTGCTTCAGTGCCTGGATGATTGTCGTAATATTAAGACCATAGTCCCGGGAATCATATTCTAATTAAAGTGAAGTTTTGTGGTTTCTGTTTTGCTGTTTGTAAATAATTTTTTTAATAAATTTTTTAAAATATCGTCCCCATTATTGAATGCAGAAATTCTCTCCAACAGTGATAGCAATTACTCAAAACTTTTAAAATTAATCAAGATTGGCACACGTGTATAAATCACTAAAATTTTGCACACAAAATTCATTGCAAATAAGTGTAATACTACTTTTTTCCATTTTCCCGCTTAACACCTAATTCCAAATCAGGAACATTCCGTAAGCTTTTGGAACAACAAGTGAATTTATTATACACAAAATATACGAGTATGAGATTAGTGTATGGATAGTTTTGTACCTATCTAGACTTAAATCCCAGTAAGTCCTAGATCAATCAAAAAGAATGATATTTTCAACCTGGTCGAAGGGAATATATCCCAGATAATTTACAGATGGGCAGTGGTCCGCCCATTTTTGGATACGTATACAATGCTAGATGTATTGAGATGTTAAATTTGCGTGTGTAACATTTCCAAAGAAAATTTTTTATATGTTGTATTATGGCGCCCATTCCTAAATGTCAGGATTAAATTGTAACTTTGTAGGTCACTGACCTGTTCAAAGAAAATCCCGTTTTTTGCATATATGTACATAATGCAACAGTGAGCGGACTATGTCCCTTAATACATATTATTCGGGATGCTGTTTGAGAAAACAGTTCCATCAGTCTTCAAATAAAAAGTGTGTTTGCTGGTCAAAGACTACTTTAAACTTACATCTTTTTGTTTTTGGTTTTTCTTTTATTTAAATGGAAATTAGATAAACAAATACATAAATTCAAAATTCATTCAATTAAATTAAAGAGCAAAAGAATTAAAATCACAAGTAAGTATTAAGTACAAATTAAAATTAAATCATAGATTAATATTCAACAAAACATGTTGATTGCCTTGGCATCTCTTTCGGCAAAAAAGGCGTGTGGTAGGTTAAAAACAGCTGGCTATATTTGTGAATCAATCAATTTTTATGAAAACTTATTTCGTTTATTTTACAAAATATTCAATATTGTGCAACTACATGACTTCAAAAAGATTCCATGTGCATTTCTATACGCATGCGTTGGTTTTAAGTCTGCTTGGTCTTTTTTACATATTTTAAAAATCATATTTCTGACTTAGTGCTATGTAGAAGAACAAGAGTTTGGAACAAATCGGGCACCGTACAAAAGACCCAATCGTGTTGTTGTAGGCGCTGACCCCAACAATAACCCTAAATAGGTTTGGTCACTTCCGGTTTTATAGCCTTTTGAAATTTACCTGCCTATGTCTCCTAAAAACTCCATTTATGTTATACATATAAGATTTAATCGAAAACCTTATAGTTTTCAAGAAAAACGCAATTTAATATTTGTAGTACTTTTTTTCCAATTCAATAATTTTTTTCTGCGTAAAATGCATAATTAAGACACTTAATTATCCCAATACTAAGAAAAAGGGATCCTTATTTTCTTTATTTCTCTGAGTTTTGTAAACAAACTTTCCAGTATTCAAAGCTTACCTGCAAGTTCTCAAAATTGCATGCTTTTTAACAATATGGTTTTTATATTTTCTGGTTTTATAAAATTTAATGGCATGCCCTATTTTATAGCTCTATGTTATTGTATTTGATTACTAATACCTATTTGAATAATATTTGTAATAATTGTGTCAATGTATAATTATGGTATACCATGAAATTTTATTGGACTTCGATATTTTTTACTCGCTTTCATCATTTATAGGGTATGTAATTATATTGTATATCTGTGGGCAAAAGCCTCACTCGAGTTAATTTATAAAAATAAATAGAGATGTAATAGGCAGATACTTCCTCTGAAATATTTCTAATAATTTTTCCGCCATCAAATTATTAGTATTATTCGTATACCGCATACGACAAAAAAGATTGTCGGCATATCAAATTGTGTATATAAATTTTCCAACAGAACGCTATGCGCTAATTGGTTTGTGTACTAGCTAGCATTTTTAGTTCTATCAGAAACAAATTTTGCTATGGTGTTTATGTTGAAATAATAAAATACTAGCTAATACTAATAATACTAGCTAGCATTTTTAGTTCTATCAGACACAAATTTTGCTATGGTGTTTATGTTGAAATAATAAAATCCTTAATAAATACTTCTTATTTCTAGATTATAAGAAAGTAGATTTATAAAAGTAGCAAAAATAAGAAATAACCCCAGGAATTTATGAGAGGAATATTTATTTTGTTTTTATACCCTACACATGAAGTGATGAGGGTATATTGACTTTGTGCTTCCGTTTGTAACGCATTAAAGGAAGCGTGGCTGATACAAACATCACCTCCTGAGTTGATTTAGCCATGTCCGTTCGTCTGTCTGTCTATCTGTGGAAATCACGATTACAAGAGCAACTCATTATCAACTCTACCATTAGCAACTCATTGGTATTGAAAATGGGTAAAATCGGACCATTGCCACGTCGACTTTTGATAGTGAATATAAATTCATTCATGCTTATAGCTCAATGTCCCAGCTTGTAGAACGAATTTGCGGTTGAAATTTTGTCCAGAAGCCCAATGTCTCTGACCAAAACAGACTTCCACAAATGGGCGTGGTCCGTCCACTAATTAAATAAAACTCGATTACAAGAGCACGAATAGAGATATTTTCATCAAATTTGGCGCGAATATTGTTTAACATTAGAAACTAGTTTTTAAGTAAACGTGTGTAGCGTATATGAACTTCTGCCAGGCCGAAGTTAACACTTTTTCTGGTTCTATTATTTTTCTGTTGTTGATGTGAGCAGACGTGAGTTAAGTGAGCTGAGTGATTTTTGCCGTGACCTTGGAATTTATAATTTTAATAATATAATGAATTTATAATTTTTAAATCTGAATTCTTTAGTGCTACTGAGGACACCTCATGTAGCTATATTATCCGCATGTACTTGTTCCAGCTTCGCTTTGGTGCGTGATTTTAAATCTCTCTATATCTACAATATAATTTTAAACATATATAACATATTTATATAATTTTAAACAGCACAGTTGTAGAACGATATGCATCGAATTTTTGATGAAAAAGTCTCGAAGAATCAAACATAAAAATCGAAAAATTTACGTTTTCAGAAAACACAACGAAACTAACCAAAGAAATTAAGTTCTGCCGTGAAATTCTACACAGGTATGAATAACAGTGCTGCCAAACCTAAAAACAAAAAATTTGTTCGAATCGCTGCACCCGCGCAATTAAAATTCAAAATTGGCTTCACTTTTTGTTCACAGTAGTATTTAATAAGTCGACATTATTATTGGCAAACAATTGTTGAATTGCTGGATGACGTTCATGAATTGGAAATCCTAAAATCCGCCAAAAACTTTCACTACTGCTAATAAATCTTCCCAACTGGAACTGCGTACTGTTTATTTTGATTTTGTAGGGCGAACATAGCAGCATCTGATCCCCTGTTAACGTATTTGCACACACCTTGTTTGATAATAGTGGGCTGTATGGTACAACGCATCTATTATCAATATTATCTTAGTGCATTTGCCATTTTCCATGCAAGGAGCTGTTGGATTTAAATTTCCACCATGAATCATTCTTCTTTTAATTGTTTCAAAAATTCATTCATCATTTGTCGGATCAGGTAGTTCAGCTGATATAATTGCGTCTATTTGATTGGAGCTTATTTTTGTTTTGAGCCATAGAAGAATATGTGCATGAGGAAGACCTCTTTTTTGCCATTCAATAATGTGATATGTACACATCTCGCTGGACTGAATTATAAGATTTTTTTCATCAACTTGCAGCAGGAAATAATTCATCTTTTACTTCCTTTCATGCCGGGTTGCAAGTAAAGGTGACAGAAAGATCTGGTGTTCCATACGATCTTACATAAGTCATGGCATCTTGAGTATTTTCGGTCATGTATCTAGGACTTCCAGTAAAGCTCGATGGAAGAATGCAAAGTTGACCGATGTCACTGTAGCTACATTGTTCATTTGCAATGCATCATTGTTTATGCTATCTCTAAGTGTATGTAGGAATCTGTTAGTAATTCTTTTTGATGCAGTTTTATATACAGCAATCTCTGTCTCCACTTTTGCGTACATATCTACAGCAAACTACTGGAACAAATCCTGGCATCGGTGTAAATGGTTGAAATATTTCCGTTTCCTGCTGGCAATTTCGTGTTTGTCATACCCGCTGAGTCCTTCTGCGCAATTGATGAACCTCCTATGTTCCCTGTTGCCGATTCTCGACTGTATTGTATCAGGCCCGTGTAAGTTTCGATCTTAAACGGGTCTGATGTTTCCTCTCTACGGTTTCTAGAATCTAGGGACCGTTGTCGAGACAAACGGGAATGGCTTTGTTGTGCAGCCTCAGAATGTGAATGCAATTTAAGTGCTCGTGCTGTTCTTTTTTTTTTGCTGAGATTGGTTTTCGTATTTTTAATAAGATTTTATAAAGATTTTTAAAGAGTGTAGCTTGACTGAGTATGTAAGTCAAAATAATGCAGATTTTAAGCAGAAATTTTCCTTTTTATATTATATTAGAAAATAATGTATAGGTACAATTTATTTTTAATTAGAAATTTCTAATACAATTGTGATAACTATTTTTTACCTGCTTATTATGCCCTTCTTTTTATTACAGCAAAAAAGGCAAACCGTATTTTGTTAGCTGTATTTTATCTATACCTGTTGTTCTTTAGAACAATTAGTTAACCCTATGGTACTCTAAATGAAGGGCGTACACAAAGCCGAAAAACGCCTTAAAATTGGTCGTCCCGTTGCTGAGATATACCCCTTTATATTATTCTTTTCCTATAAGCGCACAGCGCCCCCAGCGGCAAAAACACTTTTAAAATTTCAAATAGCCTGTTACGGCCACTAATAGTCGGAATATCGAAAACCGAATTCAAACCGGTTCTTGAGATCATTAGTTTTAACTTAAAAATAAGAGTCTCAAAATAACTTTTATGGACGACTTTTAAAAATAAAAGTCTTCAAAAGATTTTTTAAAAAAGTTGAAAGTCAATATAAAAGTTTATTTGTGACCTTTATTTTTGAAAGTCATTGATAACAGCTATTCAAAAGACTTTTTTGATAAAAGTTATAAATCTTTCATCCTTTGGTTTTAAGCAAACAAACTTTCGCTTTTATTATATAGAGTATAATACAATTTATTTTCAGGAACTTATTTATATTTTATATTGTATTCTTACAGCTGAATTTCTTCCGTTGTATTCCGTGTTGCTCTTTTCGTCAGCAGTTAGCATGCATTATCAAAATCGCGAACGCAATCACCGTGATCGTGATTTAATTTTTTAATAATAAAAAATGAGTAGTGATCAATGTAATCCGTGAACCCACGCTGCCTTTACTATGTGGAGTGGACGTAACGCCCGCCTGCCGCCAACTCCGATTAAGAATAAGAATCTTGTCAACAGTTTACTAACGACTAAGAACACAAACACTTACATCGAGCAGAACAGTAAAAACCTATCGCCACACAATAGTGCAATGTCAGTCATTAATACAACTTCACCAATCGCTTTAACTGCGTGCACCTCGGGAGAAGCTATTGACGCTGTGACACCTGAGTTGTTAGATACTACATCTCAAATGTTGGATAATATTTCGGAAAACGAACGCCGAATGATAATCGATGTACTGAATCGGGATGAAAGTTTGCGTCAACGGGATGCTGCCCGAATTACGTAAGTACCATTTTAAAATAAATAATAATAACTCGCTACGGTATATCCCGCTACTACCGCTTAACGGTCCTAGAATGATAGAATACAATATTACGTAATACACATTATTCACATTCGTAATACATCTCCTGTATCTCCTTAGCTATATGAGATATTTCCATGTAATCTCTTTAATACTGCACCGATCCTGGTAATAAAAATATATCCAGAAAGCTAAGAAACTCTACTTTCTTGGCTTTGGCCTAGCATTTAGACGAGCGAGTAGAACTAGTAGCGTATGCATGTGTTAGTATATCCGTACACAAGAGAGCCAACTAGCAGCCAACTGGTACGGTCCACTTGCTCGTCTAAGCCCTGTGTGAGTTCACCATTTAACATAATGTAGTGTACCCACATACCCGAACTCCGCTCCTGACTATTTCATTTTGACACTTTAATAGTACTTGACAAACTTTGTTTATTCCTACACTTTAAGCGCAATGCACGGTGACCGACATTCTGCTTGCACTTTTCACTCTACACCAAGAGAATTCAATTTCTATTCTTATGAACCGCCCAATTCTAAGGGTACGCGCACACTACAGAGTTTTTGTTGGCCGATAGTTTGTTTACCTTCTTAATATGCATGGAGATATATGGAAGCGCGCACACTACACCGACCCGATTATGAGCATATCTCCATACAAAGACGAAGGTAAACAAACTATCGGCCGACAAAAAGTCTGTAGTGTGCGTGGACCCTAAGCCAAACTTATAATTGGGCAATGGTTCATTCATAGAGAAAGAATAAGTTATTCTTTCTCTATGGTTCAATATAGCTCAATAATTATTACAAACAATAAAAAATATTGAGTGAAATCAATTATGTGAAGAACGAGAAGAGCTATGTATAGTATACATTGTATACCATTATGCTTATAGTGTGTAAGAATAGATTAAGCATATTTAAAATACATTGTCAACATATTCACTCCTAGAAAAATAATGGGATCACTTAGGTTATACAAACCCGAGTAATCCAGAATAAAGACAAGAATTGTTCTACGACAGCCAGCAAAAACAGGCCTTCATTTCAATTCTCCGTCAGCGACTAAGCAAGGTGAAATAAAATATAGTGCTAACTTCATGGCAGGTCCAGTGGCGTTCCCGCCTATAATCTGAAACCAAAAGAGATCTGCAAGAAGTTTTTTGTTTTTGGAATTGCCGTAGAAAAGAACGATAAAATTGGGCACTTTGTACGAAAGTAAATTTAAGTTAAAAAAAAATACCAAGGAGACAGTTTTAAAACCAACGCATGCTTCTACAAATGACGATGGAACCTTTTTTAGTCTTATAGTTGCACAATATTGAATATTTTACAAGTAAAATTAAGTTAAATTTCATAAAAATTGTTCATTTCACAAATTTAGTCAGCTGTTTTTAACCTAACACACATACTTTTAGCCGAAAGAGATGCCAACGTATTCAACATGTTTTGTTGAATATTAATCTGTGATTTAGTTTAATATTGACTTAATTGTGATTTTAGTTCTTTTGGTCTTTAATTTAAATGAATTTTAATTTAAATGCATGAAGTGTGAATTTATTTGTGTTTATCTAAATATAATAATTTTAATTAAAATAAATGAATTGTAAATTTATTTGTGTTAAAGAGAGAAATTAAAAATTACAAAAACAAATAAGTTTACATTATTTTTTCATATTTGCAAACCGCTAAGAAATCGTCAAAAGCGCGTTTTTCTGGAATTTTCACTTAAAAACCAAACAAATAATAAAGTTGTGTCGTTGGTATCCTTGCCACTAACTCACCCCATCATTTTGTGACGGTAAGGTAATAAAACAAAACGGTTTACCTTTTCAGATATCATGCTTTGTGATAGCCGGTTTTTGCTTGTAACAAGGAAACAATTTCACCATGAAATTCACATACACTGTATGTGAACACGCGGACGGACATTTTTTTGAGCTCGCTCAGGAAATGTGAGGAGTTTCCAGTCTTGTAGACTTTGGTTCTACCCTACTAAAAAGTATGTTAGTCAGTGGCGTAGCGTGGAGGGTCAGAGGGGGCCAATGCCCCGGGGGGCAGAGCTATCAGAGGCGGCAGAGCTATCGGGGTCGGCCGAAGTGGCTAGTGGTAAATGCGGTATATTTCTAACCGGCCCCGGGTGGCAGAAATTCACGCCACGCCAATGATGTTAGTGTATACGCATATTGAAAGCGTCAGCTTCATAACTTCCTAGGCGTCAAAGAAGTCGGCCCAAAATGTTTTGTTCACATTTCTTGAAGAATTTGGACCCAATTCATTATTTTCGAAGTATTTTGGACGAAGAGTAGTAGGACGAAAAAAGAGCGTAAGCTCGACGTCGCAACGAGTATATATTATCTCTTATATTATTATGCAATTTCTTTATAATATATACTCGTTGACGTCGGTGAGAAAATAGAATTGATCCGATCGAAGCGTCATGACTCCGAGCGTAGGAGAGCGAAATTCTTCCATAAGGTTTGTACAGTAAGTTATGTTTTTTATACTGACGCTTTCGATCTACGTATACATTTAAGCAGCTATAAACACGATTGAACTCGGCTTAAATCAGTTGACGATCGGTCTTTAACGTGTGTGTTTGTTTACATAAATGGATAAATATGGAAATTAAAGTCGGAATGAAATAATAAAAGCCAAGTTTACAGATGGTACCAGACCTGTGATGACTTTAAAACCCGTTGTATATATAAAGTTTAATTGTTTAAGATACGAGGTAAAAAAATTTGATAATAAAATCAACAAATTTCTTACGAACAAATCAAAGAAAGGGTTGAGAAAGCAGTATAGGTATAAAAATGCTGAAAAGGAACTAGAAAATGTAAAATGAAATACATGAACAAAAGAAAAATGACACAAATTCAACGATGACAAGACTAGAATAAGAGAAAATAACCATAATAAAATCAAAAAATATATGTATACAATTTATTATACGAGCAAGTATCTAAAGAAATGAATTTCAACGCAACCGCTTCAATCGTCTGTTTGCATTCCAAACCAGAAAAGCAACCAACGATCGACTAGATGCGTCGCAATAGTTATATCTTATATCTGAGAATAAGAACTCAGTGCCAGAATATTTAGAACTAGAGGTAATCATAATTGTGTGAAAAGCAAAGACTACAAGACTGGAAATTCCTCGCTTTTCGTGAGCGACCTCAAAACAATGTCCGTCCGCGTGTTCACGTACAGTGTATGTGAATTTTTTGGTGAAATTCTTCCCTTTTTACAAGCAAAAACCGGCTATTACAAAACAAGATAACTGAAAAGGTAAACTGTTTTGGTTTATTACCACATCGTTACAAAATGATGGGGTGAGTTAGTGGCAGGGATACCAACGAGACAAGTTTATTATTTGTTTGGTTTTGAAGTAAACATTACAAGAAAAACTACTTTGCATTTAATAGTTGCCGCGCTTTTGCAGATTTCTTAGCGGTTTGGAAATACATACAGATTAAAAAGTAATGTAAACTTATTTGTTTTTGTAATTTTTCATTTCTCTTTCATAAATTATAAAATGAGTTAACACAAATAAATTAACAATTCATTTATTTAAATTAAAATTATTATAGATAAACACAAATAAATTCACACTTCATGCATTTAAATTAAAATTCCTTTAAATTAAAGACCAAAAGAACTAAAATCGCAATTAAGTAAATTTAAATTAAATCACAGATTAATTCAACAAAACAGGTTGAATACGTTGGCATTTCGGCTAAAAATATGCGTGGTAGGTTAAAAACAGCTGACTAATTTTGTGAAATGAGCAATTTTTATGAATTTAAATCTCGTTTTACTTGCAAAATATTCAATATTGTACATTTCTAAAAGCATGCGTTGGTTTTAAAACTGCCCTTGGTCTTTTTTACGTTTTTAAAATATCATATTTCTGGCTTATTGGTATGAAGAAGAACAAGACTTGCATTCCTCTCTCAAAAAATTTTTCTGTATTTTGTAAACAAACTACCGAGTTGTCAAAATTCACTCCCGAGTTGTCAAAATTGCATGCGTTTTGTGTTTGTAATCTACAACACCCATCTTTCACATCAGTTGTCACAAAATAGGCAAGATGCTAGTGTTTGGAGAGCAGTCGAGGCCAAAGGCCTAATGAATGTTGTGACCCTTCTCCACCAGTTTTGTACAGTTCATTCGTTATCAGAAAAGCTAAGCAAGAGGAGCTGGACCGTCGCTTGCAGCACGCTGGAGCACAACGACCCAATTCTTAACTTGAATTTGGCGAAATACGAGTCGTTGGCTGGAATTATTCTCAGCATCGGTCTCGACCCATTTTTATACCCTACACACGAAGTGAATAGGGTATATTCACTTACTGCTTCCGTTTGTAACGCATTAAAGGAGGCGTGACAGGTATGGAAAAGTATATATATTCTTGATCAGCGTGACCTCCTGAGTCGATTTAGCCATGTCCGTATGTCTGTCTGTCTGTCTGTCTGTGGAAATCACGATTACAAGAGAACGAATAGATATATCTTCATCAAACTTTGCACGAATATTGTATATCACTAGAAACTCATCGCTATTGAAAATGGGCAAAATCGGATAATTACCACGCCTACTTTTTATACTGAATATCAATTCATCCATGCTTATAGCCCAATTTCTCAGCTTGTAGAACGAATTTGGGGTTGAAATTTTGTCCAGAAGTCCATTGTCTCTGACCAAAACAGATCACCAAAAATGGGCGTGGTCCGCCCACTAATTAAATAAAACTCGATTACAGGAGAACGAATAGAGATATTTTCATCAAATTTGGCATGAATATTATCTATCATCAGAAACTCATTGATATTGAAAATGGCCAACATCGGACCATTACCACGCCTACTTTTTATAGTGAATATAAACTCATCCATGCTTATAGATCAATTTATCAGCTTGTAATATGAATTTGAGGTTGAAACTTTATTCGCAAAACAACTGTCTTTGACCAAAACAGACTACCAAAAATGGGCGTGGTCCGCCCACTAATTAAATAAAACTCGATTATAGGAGAACGAATAGAGATATTTTCATCAAATTTGGCACGAATATTCTCTGTCGCCACAGGCTATTTGAGATTGAAAAGGAAACAAATTAGACAATTGCCACGCCTAATTTTTAAGTAAACGTGTGTAGGGTATATGAACTTCGGCCAGGCCGAAGTTAACACTCTTTCTGGCGTTATAGTTAACAAACTATGACGTAAAAGAAAGACGTAAATAGTTTTTTAACGGTCAATGCAACAGGAACCTTTGCTAAGAAGTTGAAACTAATAAATAATGAGAAAAGTCCTCATATTTATTTGTACCGGTGCGTACTCGCAATGGAGGCAAATAGCTTTCCGGTATTTCAGATGGTATCCACAAAACAAGATGCTGCTACAATTACATATTTTTTTTTTTTCAATTTTACATCTCCACGAAAAGTTGTGATAGATTTCAGCAAAGCGCTTCTATTGGCTGTAGCTAAAGCCTTTGCAAATTGGTCCGGTACGCAGGATTATATGCAAACAATTTATAATTATATAATTTTGAATAGGAAAGCAAAATTACTAATTTCCTATATTAGGCTAGACTTTAGCCTTTTTGTTAAAATAGTTTCAAGGTGGGAATGTCTTCGAGGAAAACAAAATAAAGAATCGAGTCTTCATAGCGGAATTTCCTAGAGTTGATAAATTGGTTATCCAGCATATAAGCTGGCTACAGGGAAAAGTATTATTGTGTCATCCTATCAACGAACCTGAGAGTGCATCTTAAAAGTCTGCAGAGATGAATGACACGTGGGCTGTCGTTAAAAATTGGAGAGGTTTAGCAAAGCCACAGCCTTGTAAGAAAAAAAAGGATATCCTATTTGGATAACTTCCCAGAATCGGATGAAATGCCTACACTAAAAAGAGTTACAGTTCCACCGTTGCGGAATGGCAGCCTTTTATAAGGCTCGATTTGCGGCAACCAATTCATTATTGTTCGAGAAACATGAGCATTTCATTCTCTAGTACACTTGGTGACAAATTCATTCAGAATGCATCGTTATTACGAAAATGTCTCTTGCTAAGATCAATGAATTCTACAATTTTGCAAACAGTATGACAATGATTGTGGGTAAAACTATTACGAATCAGTTGTACCAACAACGAATAAAAACACTGAAGGGCATTAAACTCCTAGATCTTAAACCTTAAAGTCGAATGTTTTACTTTTAAATGCAAATTGCAACGTTTCTCAGCTTGCAGAATATTTATTCCGCGATTTCTGCAAGCGAGAAGTTTGAGAATAACAGAAGTTTCGAGAAGTTTGAGAATAACAGAAAATTGTGACAAATGTTCTCGTCAAAGAAGTAGACAAATTCAAGTGATTTCCATCAATGTAAATATAATACAAAATGGTTTAATTACAAAATGGTTTACTGGATCTTACAGTGCAATAACAGATGTCAACCAAGAGAAATGGACATCTTGCAAAATGTGCAATGAAACCGTCACAGAAAAATACGCCTTCAATTCACACCTCTTAATAGATTGTAACGAATATACAAATTAACTAAATATTTTTAAATATCAACTTCTAGTACAGAACTAAAGCCGGACTCTATGGGCTGGAGCTTTATGAATTAGCACACCCAACTTTATGCTAGAAAAAGGCCACCCAAGCTACAGTTGAACTTTTAATAGCCCACACAGGCACATTCAGTCACACACGCATGGGTGTTGAAAACTGTTTTGAGATCGCTGAACAATTTGGATCGAAGACAGGAAAGACAAAGAAAAAACTAAATGGAAAATGGCATTTGTATATAACAGCCAACACCATAACCGGTTCCACTGCCTCGCACCAAAAGTTTAACAAATATTTTTATTTTATATATATTTACACGTATTCTCTTTTATGATTTCCTATATTGAAGATTTGGTCAGTTGGTTATTGAATTCCTCTCTTTATATTATTTTCGACATGGCAGAAGAGTCTCTGATGACTACTTGAATTTGTGGTTTTTATACCCTACAACTGTCGATGAAAAGGTTGCAATTAAGTTTCAACTAAGAAAAGTTAATCAACTTAAAAGTATCAGAAAACTGTTTCAATAGGTTTCAAAAATAAGACTCATTATTAATTAAATTTAAATAAAGACTCATTATTAATTATAATAAGCCTAAAATGATTCGTGGTCAGGACTACGGGCGGTTAAAAACCAGTAATTATCATAGCAAACACAGCTCCCACTATTTGATAGCTTCAATTCATCACGCTTTAATTCATTGACGAGTTTCTTTTCGTTGATTTGAGCGTACGTGGATTTAAAGACCTTTAGACTCAGTATCACTAAAGTATTCATTCATTCATTCACTATGTAGCCATTTTGACAATTTCTGTGTGGATTTGTGATTTTATGACATGAGTACAAACATGGAAAACGCATGCACTCAGTACAAATAGCTATGGTTTAAAAATCGGTTACAGAGGCTGGCCAAATCTTAGAGTGTGGGTTGCTGGCACTGCGGAATTTTTCTAAATGATGAAACCTTCAAACAGCACTCCAACCTCACCTTAAAATATTGTATTTATATCTGTTTACGTGATTTTACAAGCGCATCAAGATTATTCAATCTTCAGCTGTGTAATGAAATAGTACAAATAAATGCAGTCGATCGATTTTTTTAATATGTCTTCCGAATATGTTTTCATTTCCAATTTTAAAGTGGAGCATTCTATCTTGTTGCAGGGAAATCCAATCCAGCGAAGATTGGCTGCAAGACTTTAAGAGTGGTTCTTCCGGGTCGGTAAATCATTTACATACAAATGACGTGCTGAGAAGTAGTGTACGACGGTCTTGGACAATTTCGAGTAAGTAAAAGATTTTGTATTGAATAAATCTTTTCATTTTCTTATCGCCTAAGCTTGAAAATATTATGCTAAAATTTACCATGGCATTCAGAGAACTGCAACGAATATAATCGTTTCTATCTGCGCATCGAATAACGAATACATATTCGTGCAAAGGCACATTCGTATTCGTAAATTTAATGCACGAACTTGATTCGCAATCATTCTAAAGCGAAAAACGAATTATCGCCACGAAGAGTTAGTACGAAGTAACAAAACAATCGCAAAAAGGCTCGAGTTTTAATCGTTCCAGCTTTGCTGTGCTTGTTCTTTGTGCATATTTTGTTTTTGCTATCATTTACCTTTTAAAATTGAATTTGTATACAGGCATGCGGATATTGTGGTATTTGGGCACAATATCCTGTGTGATTGATATATTGTGTGATTATTGTACTTTTTTTGTTCAGGGAGATCACCATCAAGATTCTTTCGGACAGCTAAAAAAATCTCTAAACAAATTCTCTTCGATCTATTCAAATCTCAGAACAAAGAAATTGACTCAAAATTTTTCGATTTCCAGCTAGCAATAGCTAGTTACAGCTTTGGCATTGAATTTAAGTGCGAATCATGACGCACTTTTCTCATCGACGCTACCAACAAGAAGCATAGAATTCAAACATAGTCAAATAATATCGTCTTCCCTTTCCCGTTTCTTCCACAATGATCTAAAGCAATTGTTATGCGATTATTCATTCACGCATTTATCGAGATCTTTTGTGTTTACAAGCATTCACAAATTTTTTGTATGCGTTTAACTGCCCAGCAAAAATTTTCCAAAATTTCGGAATGCCTTAGTTTCAGTATCGATTTCTAGATTCCAGAACCCATTCTTTTTACATAGGCATGTCATTGGAGATAATGCATTAGACTTAAGCGACTTGGGTTAGTTTCTATAATGGCTTCCATTCATCGATTATGTAACCACTTCTAGAAGAATTAAAAATAAATAAAATAAAGTTATTTTTGTTACATTTGTGCATTTCGATACACATTTGAACCATTCTATATATTTTATTTATTTACAAATTTATTTATTCGAAACTAGCAACTAAGACACCTTCGACTGATAATGATACTTGTGACACTTGTCTTGCAGATCCCGATAACGATCCCAACAATTCAACAGACCACGCTCAAGTTTGCAGTAATCTTCAGCCACAGCAGCAGAGCCTAATCGAATTGCAGTCAGCTGGTCGCTGTTCGGTAATAAGGCATCAGATTCCACGAGATCATCAGATCAATTATGACACCGGCACTGCCACAGCGAACATTGGGTTCGACTCAATATCTTTAAGAGGTTCGACCGAGTTCCATGTTAATCCGCAACGACGTGTGCTCCGACAGTCTACGCTACCAACTTCGCTACCTAATGCAGATTCTAGTTTAGCTGTTAGTGGCATCAGCATGTCAACTTATAATAAGGTTAATTTGACGGCGCCGACTTCACCACATCAGCCACAGAACGTAACGCTCTATCCCGAAGCTTATAATAGTGACGATATCTCGCAAACAAATACGATCCAATGCGATAATTATATACAGCAATCGCAGCAACAACAAATACAGATCGATATCACAAATAACGACAAATCACAGCCTATGTTCTCCAATACTTCTGATCAACACCTACAAGTAGACAATAAAAATTCTTTATTAATGATACAGTAAGCTTAATTAATTTCTCTATCCCTGTTAGATACGCACACAAGCAACACATTCCAGCAATCCATGCCAACCTCAACTCTACACGTCGAACTCGCCAAATCGCAGTTATACGCGGTCGCCTGCGGACCACAGATATTCACCGTTTATGCGGCAAACATCTTTTCCCTCCGATTCCCCTACTGGAACCCACAGCATTCCTATCATACCGCACTCGTCATTTAATGCCTCTCATCATCCCTCGAAAATACTGCCAACTTCCCCAAATAGTCTGAGTATTTCGTCTCTACCACAGCAGTACCAACAACAACAACTACCTACCTATAAAACTTCAGAAAATGATGAACCGGACCAACTGCTGACAAAACCACGTATGCTACGCCAGGCTACACTACCAAATCCAGATCACCACATCAAACTATTGGCGACGTCGCCACCGAAACGTCAGACATCGCCACAGTACCGTCGTTCGCCAGAGTTCACCCGTCAACAAACCCTCCCAAATTTAGAGGCATCAAGCAGCAACTATCAGACTTTACACCCACCTGGCTCATCCAACATCAATTTACACCCACCTGGGTCATCCAACATCAATTTACAGGCGAAGTTCATACCGATTTCACCGCGTCAGAAAAATTTCTTCCTTTTTCCGAATACCCAAAGTCCACGCCCGTTTCTTTCGCAGCAGAACGTACCCACGGTCGGAATACCAGATAGTGGTTCGAGCTCCGACCACTATTCGAGCAATCAATCCGTCAACATTCATCAGTCGCGTGATCACGTCAAAATGATCAAGATACGCAGTCACAGTAACGAAGAGTATACGATCAGCAAACCACTTAATTCTGAAAGTCGGCGTTTATTGCCCGAGATACCAACTTCTCACTCGGCTAGGTACAAAAAACCAATAGTAAGTTATTAATTTTTTTAATAATTCTTTTTCTCAGTCGCTCTTCAAGCCGTTTGGTTCGTCAAGAGTGCGTCATGGACGATCTTCATCGTCGCACCTTCGGAGAGGCTAAGCAACAATTCAAAGAATTTGAAAATGTAATGGAAGAAGAGGGCACGCGCCCCGAGTACGGGAATTACTACTACGATAACAGTAGCAACTTCCTCGAGGTTAATGAGACGCCGTACGAGAAGAACTACAACACCTGCTTCAGCAGCGAGCCACGCATCATTTATGATGGTTCCGACGACGGCAGTTACACTAATTGCCAGACCGTAATGCATAGCGCCGAGACCGTTCAAGCGGAGGGTCAAAACTATGGCTATTACGGTCTTAACGCGTCTGGTGGCGCATTGCCACGCACACCACAAATGCACAACCGCTTGCGTCGTCGGCAGTCGCGTGACTATCAGATGCAGCAGGAAGAGACAACACAACAAACGGCGTCTACTACGCCGGAGACAGCAGCAATCGTGACAGAACTACCACTCACAGTTGAAGTTGTGGCTGTGAGAAATGCGGCATCTTCTCGAAACAAACCGGACCAAATGCGTTCAGTTTCAGAGGATTCCGGTGTGAAGCCAAATACACCGAAGGTAGTAACGAGGCGTTCGTTGTCGCATCCAGAGAAGGAGACACAGGTCCGTTTTTGTTTTTATTCGGAGTCTTATTCTGACATAGAGTTTTCTGTTTTCCACAGACTATCAAAAAACCTGAGCCCACCAAAATACCAAGTCCAAAGCCTTTAGCAGATCTGATGGAGAAATCAATCCGCATGGGTACCAAAATACCAACACTTAGGAGGCGCAACACTCGAACAGGTGTTGATGATGAATGTAAGATAAATTTATTAGTAGTGTATAATTAGTTCAGAAAAAACTGAATGGCATTTAATGCAACACCATAAAATTTAAATGAACATGACAACAGATTTATTACAAGAACTGTCACTGAAAACGGCGATATCTTTGGTATCTTCCCTTTAAATATCCGAACTCGCAAGATATGAGGCGATGATGTTATATTTATATTGCTTTTATTCTTAATATAATAAGAGAAAGAAATATTTTGTATCTGAACGCCTTATAAATGCGGAAGCAGATGCTTTCAGAAAGGGATAAGCTGATAATGCGGGAAGCTGCTAAAGATAGACATTAAAAAATTAATCATATTGCTTAACTGTTAAAGATGCATATCACTCAGTATTCGAATACCCAAAACGTTATTTTACGATTGGTTGAAAGAAATAATGCAAATTTAAATTTCAAGAGTTTTTTAATTGAGATCAGTTTGTTATTTGCTATATAATGTAAAAATAAATAGATATCGCTTCAATTGAAAAGCATTGTTAACAGATGTTGACTCATATTGACATAGCTATATATTCTACAATTATATTTTACGTTTTTACAGTCCAACACGAACGAAGAACTTCCCAAATATCCTCAAAAAAGGATGTGGAGGAGCAAAATGGCAAACATCTGAATGCGAGCAAGAATGACATACGTGGAACAGAACAACAAATTGAAGTGCGAGAATTTACTCACCATCACCTGAAGGAAGATTTTCAGCCTAAAGTGCAAGATAGCAAAACGAAAATCGACAGAAATTCACAAACTGTGAAGGTATAAAATAAAATATTTTAATGATATCTTGATGAAATTAAATCTTGGCAATTTTTTAATTTCTCCTATAAGCAATATACACCCACTTTGGGTGACCAGGAGATTCAAAATGCAGTGGAGGCTGCGGCCGTCATCTTTAAAAAAGTGGTTCTTCAAAGACGCCAAGAGAAAAAAGCAGCCGAAGAGGGTGAGTCGCGAATATTTTCTTGTAATGTTGTGTACTGGTATACAATACATATATGTAAATATATTTTCTGGTTCCAACTATTTGTGGTTAACAGCTCACACAGTAGTGATAGTGGTTACAGGGGATTCTCTATTTTATGCGTATCAATTTAAAGGATTATTATACCATATTTCACTATCTTTAGTTTGTTTAAAATCTACAATATATTTCTCTATCTACTCTTTTTAATGTTTTATAACCTACACCTGAAGGGATGAGTATATTCACTGTGTTCTTCCTTTTGTAACGCATTAAGAAAAGTATATACATATATTCTTGATCAGCGTCATTTCCGGGTTCGATTATCACTGATCTGCTCAACGAATAATAAATAAATAAATAACGAAATTACGAATTTCAATATTCGTATTTTAGCGCTTGATTCGAAACTTCGTTTTTCTGTATTCGTTGCAGTTCTCTGTTATATATGTAAATCTAAATAAATAAATTCTAATTCTAAATAAATAATTAGAATAAATTGTAGTATTTATCATATCCTTATGGCGTGAGTACTTTAATAAAATAAAATAATTTGTGAAAGACGTATTTTAACTGTTCCTTATGGTGCGTTTATTGTGTGCAATAACAAATCAATTTAAATTAAATAATAAATAAGGTGTTTAGTATGTATGTATTTGCTTTGCAGCATACAAATTTCAAGGAATTTTGCAAGTTTGTGTTTAATTAATGACTAAAACTATTAACTATATTCTTGGATTAATGGTGGTGGTGGTTTTTTAATACGGTATTAACATTAATGGTAATAACTAACTATTAATAAAATTAGTGTCGTCAATGATAATACAAGCACTGCCTTTAATGTAGATGCTTGCGATTTGGAGGTCCCATCTGAGTTGGAATTCAAATCAATTACCATTAACGATCAACAATACAATACGAAAGCCGACGAATTTAAGTTGGTGTTTCTTAACTCGGACTCCTCGTCGTCGTGTAAGGAGGAAGAGGACTGCGAGGATAACAGCTCGACAGCATCATCCACGCACAACTGCAACAGCATCAAAATCGACGACTGCGACTGGGACTATTTCGAGCCAAGGATGCTTTACAAGCACAACGTTTACTCGCCCTGCAGTTCTCCGAGTGCACAACGAAGTAACAAGTCACTTAACTTCATGTCCAGTGACATTACACTTTCGCCACTAGATTCCCCGCTGTTTGATCGCAAGCAACTCATTTTCTATCCGCATACACGTGAAAGCGACACTGGCACCGATGAGGAAATACTTATGGAAGGCGAGAGTTCATCGCAGACTAGTTCAGACAACCATGTCACACGTGCCAGTGGTACCAGTGTCAGACATCAACAGGCGAGCATGAAGGCATGCTTAAAATCACGTCTCTTGAGTAGGGAGCACAAGTATCACCGCCAAAAACTGTCGAAACTACCGGGCGCATGTGGTAATCTTTCCACTTCCGGACCTGGTTCGAATACATGCACTTGTGGCGCTAAGCGAATCATCAATGAAGCACCTCAACCTCAGTATGTTCCCATTCCAGTGCCTGTGCCTATACCTGTACCCATGGCAGCATTTCAGAGTTGGAATCCTAGCGAACTGCTGAGCAACATATTCGCCACAAGAAATTGTTCGAATTTATCATTTATTAATATTGACAAGGATGAAAGCCTCTGCGCTTCTATTCAAAAGCTCTGGGGTGCTGCAGGTCCCAACATGGTACAGCAATCGATGCGCACTGATAGTTTGCAAGTCGCTCCAGCTTCGGCATATTCAAATGCCGGTCAACCTGATGTTATGACCAGGACATTAAGCGAAACTCATCAGAAAACTGGGTTAACATCCGTCTCGCCATTTTTAAGCCCATCTACTAACTCGCTATGTGATGTCCAGCGGTCACAATACTCGTCATTTGTCGACGGAGGAACAATAACGGGTGACAGTACTGAGACTTTAACTGGAAGTTCCGCAACTAATTGTACCCACTTACCGACGAAGTCTACTAACTGCAACAACAACCACCACCACCACCAACACTACGAAAGAGTTATTTCTAGTATGTTTGATAGAGGGAGAACAGACGACACTAACGACTCGGAGCAGATTGCAGCTGTCGGCAGTCAGAAACTAGCTTCAGTATTAACAGAATCGTCGCCGGGATCAAGCCGTGTAAGTGAGCCAGCGGATGGTCGTGCAGCAGTTTTATCAACGTTACAAGAAAATAAGCCACAATGCAATAAACAAGCACCCACTTTCGATAATCAGGATGACACTGATTTGATTTCTGACAAGCACTTTAGTTACTTTAAGACCTGTAAGCAAAAATCGGAAAATTCGACACAACCAATAGAATTTAGTAAAAATGTAAGTGCATCAACTGAGACGAAACTTGCAGCCAACGCCAAACAAGTCTGTGGACTCGCTCAGCTGCCCACCACCATAACAGGCTCTACCGTTGAAACAACCACCAACAACGACAATATGGCCAGCAAGACAGGCAAGCCAACGGTTTTAACAAAACTAGCAACAAACAGCAGTTGGACTATAAAGGCTACCAACCAAAGAGAAGTTAGCCAAGCGCACAAAAAATCAACTGCAGCCCTATCAGACACATCGAATTGTATTGGTATCGGCACAAGTGAGCCATGCACAAAACTCAGCAGTGGAAAAGATTTGAACGTTGTTGAAACAAATTGCAACACTTGTATGACTGCCGCCATAGACGAAAATGCAGGGCAAATAATCGTGGATAGCGAGGAAATAAAACTAGTCGATAAAGTGTTAGTGAAGGACATTGTTAAAAGTGCCAAAAAACAACCAACAACAGACGATTCGGCTGCATTCGCCCAGCCACTGGCAATAACGGCAACAGATCACGTTGAACAACCGCAGTTTATAGAAGTTTACAGTAAAAATAATTCAATGATAGCGATTAGGAAACAAAAGAACAAGTGCGCAACAGCAGACGGTTATCTACAGAGTGAAAACATCTTCTGCTCTGAATCCGAATCGAATGCGACGGAGAGTGAATCAGAGTCGGCAGCAAATGAATCGAATGCAACTATAATTGATACGGTAATTTCGAAATCTGATTTGCTCACAAAACGCAAATCCGCGTCGCGATGTTTGGTGGAACGTAGTTACGATGTAGCAAGCATTTACGGAATTGAGAGCCTGATAGTGAGTCACGTGGATGAAGATGAGAATGCCACACATTCTCTTTCATTTTCACAATCGCCCAGTTCTTCGGCCTCATCACACGAACATAACGGCAACAGTATCTCCAGGGCTACCACAGAGTCGTCGAGCTCTAGCTCTGAGTCGTTGGACACCGATGACGGAGCCGGTGCGAACAGGCGACCGAAGAAACGGCACTTCTCAAAGGTTTTCGTTGTCAATCGCCATGCTAAGATGCGTGGTTCTTCACCAGAATCCGATACGCAATCCTCAGATGCGAATGTAGAAGATTCATCCGATAATGACACGGATACGGAGCGCGCAGTTTGTGGAATTGTACTCAATAACGTAAAGAAAATCAGTGAAAATTCTTTATTTTCTGACGATAATGTCGTTCAACTGTTATCAAATAAAAGTGATTCCAATGACAAAGACTTCGATACTGCAAGCTCCGAAGAAACCCAAAAAACAAAGATACGCTCCAAATATGTTGCCTCTTCAGCGGATAAGCTAGCCGACGATCAGAGTAGAGGCGTACTCAACAGAATACATATGATGATGGAAGAGGATGCGGAGTGTCAGCCGCCAGCATTGAAGCCATGTGCGCATGGCATACTTACGCAGAAAGTGGTAAATGAAAACTCAATTGATAATGAGTTTCAGAAAACAGATTGCAGCAGTAAACAATTAAACCAATCAGAACAACATATTGGCAGTGAATTTTCTATGAATGCAACCGATTTTTATGCTTCGCTGATATCAAAAACGGTCAATGTAGATGTTAGTGAATTACAAGCCACAGCCACTGGAGCGAATAGTGAGCAGCTACGCAAGAATAACCTGAATACTCAAGAGGTCTGCGAAGAACTCAACAGCATCTCCAATGACGTAAACCGTTTATTAGCGTTAAGCAAACAAAATTCAGAGCTGGATATGAAACTTCAAAAGTTGCGGAAAGACGTGGCTGAAATAAATCAAGACCATTTGGGGGCGGAGAGCAATAGTGATGACGATGTGTATGACGATAACAACGGCACTGAAAACAAAGGAAAGAAGAACTACGAGTGCAACGTGAAATCGCGCAGAACGACAGACAGTGGCACTAGGGGTGAGTCGACTAAAAATAGCCGTCAAACAGGTACACCAGATTATTGCACCGCAGCAGACTGCGAAAAGTACGACAACGAGTTTGTGAACAGAGTACAAAACGCAAAAGAGCAACTATCGAAAACAACATCAACAACAACAACGTTTCCACCACGCCAAATAGGTTTCCACAAGGAAAATGTGCGCGGCACGGCCATAACAATGGTTGATTACAAAAAAGCTGGCGGATTATGTGTTTCCCAGAATGTCATAAACTATAACGATGAAAAACAGCCACAAACCATGAAAGCAAAGCAACACGGCTGCTCGGTGGTTGTTTATGAAGTGGCAAAAGTGCTCGATGACGAAGACCAGCAAAACAGAGAAACTGAAAATATCCGTACACACACACGTATAGTCGATAACAATGATTGGCTTGATGGTAGACAGAAGACTACTTGCTCATATACACAGTTCAATGAGCAGCAGCAGGTAATCGCTGGTCAAGAGCACCAGCAACCGCAGCTCTCGTTTGGTATAACAAATCACAAAACAGACCTGAACTCTACTGATTTAATGATAGACTCTGTAGAATGCCAAGTAAACAAAACATTCATTCGTGGAAAGAAACCTGCTGGCCATACACAAACATATGTTGAGCACTATCACGAAAAAACACCTGAGTTGTACTCGAAAGCAAGAGAGCATGTCGACGAAGTACAGGTAGCTGAGAGAGCACGTCATCCACTTGGAGGTTGCCGACCAAAGAAGTTCCCTATGACTGTTTCTAAAGCTGTTTGCGCAGAGTACGGGCTTGCCAGCAAATCGACTATCGCAAAGCAAGTAGTTACCGATGAAATGTTAAGCGATTTGGGTGTAGAAGGCGACGGCAACTCGTTGCATAAAATAGTTTTTCGTGATTTAAGTGACCGTGATAGCAAACAAGAGCCAGCTAATGGCCAAGTGAAAGAATACGGCGGAGATTTTGACAAAGTATTTGGGTTTCAGCCACCGTCTGACGAAAATCTGCATGAAAACAACGCAAAAACAGACCGCGACCCTGCGATAACTAATCTGAAAATAACACCAACGAGACACGGTTCGCCAAACTCATTATCTGCCAAATATCGTAGCTTGGTAATGATTAAAGATCATTACAACGAAAGTGCAGCTCCGAGTTTTGTAACACACAACAGCACATCAACAAAAGCATGGCACGCGACACGTTTAGAACCGTCATCTTCTGCCAGTATTCAAAATGTTAAAAGTGATGATGACGGTGTTAGTGCTGGTATTAGTATTGTTTCTAGTGGTGGTGGTGATGAAATGAATAGTGGTTACGAAATACCAGATTTCGAACCATACACAACAACTAAGAAAGTGAAACAATGCAATGATACGCGTGAGTCATTAGAAGCAAATTTCAGCTCAAACGTAAGAATTAACAATGAAACGTCGTTGACGTTATCTGAAAGCAATTTAAATGCTGTGCCGTTGCTTACAAGTGACATAGTGAGTATCGATGATAACAATGAACGAGAGACGACATCATCAACTGCTACAGAAACTTTCGAACGTGTTTCAAGGGCAAAGATTCCCAGCGTTTGCCTAGAGGATGGCCTTGCGGACGATGACAGCTGGGTGGAGGAAATAAGTCTACATGATGACGATTTAGAGGATAACACGACGACACCAACCGCCTCTGATTCGGAGGATCTAAGTGTTGATGGCAAAGATGCAATTTCAGTCAGAGATGGCAGCAAATTTATCGATCGCGAGGAGGAGTTACGAGGTTATCATCGTACGGCTATAGACTTTACTTTGCATACAATTGTTGAGGAAAGTTGCGAAGACAGCGAGGTATCTTCACTGCGTGGCGATGATGATGATGTCGAGCTGGATGAGATACAGGGGCGTCAGCAGCGCACCATCAATCATCACAATCGTTTGTCTGCATCCGATTTGGAAAAGTACTTCTTCTTCGGCCTAGGCGATGGCAAGGTCATGAGCTCCATCGATACGCGTGCTGAGGATACCGCTTCGGATGTGAGTAGCGAATATTCGGAAGGTCTCGAATCGGTAGATATACCAGAAGAACCTTTAAATGGTACCACCAACGCGGCGGAACTTGCCTCCTCAAGGCTGGAAAAATACTTTCTCTCTGGATTTATGGGATTCAGTGCAGCTACAGATAAAAATGAATCCGGGGAAAGCGGTAGCGTGGGTAGTGACAGCGAGGGACATCCCAGCCCCAGCCAGCGCCGTAAGCGGTTGGTGCGGGCCCGCGGTACGCCGCGCTCACACAATTCGTCTCTGGATAATTTATTAGTCGACGGCAGTCAAACGGTTAATAATGACGCACTAGAAACGACGCTTCTGGGAGGAAGCATCGGCGACATTTTAGATTCTTCGGAATCGGAAACTTGTGACGACACAATACATAACAGCACTGTAGGTGAAAAGACCATGGATAGTGCCTCCTCGGATACTATCAAACGAAAGAAACAAGTACGCAAACGGCACGATTCGCTGGATGAGAAGCGGCTTCATGAGAATACGGAAGAGAATTTAAAAGTAGTTGCAGCATCCGCTGAATGCTGCACGCCCACGCCAGGGTCCATGTCCAGCTATCAATGCAATAAGCAACAGCATCACAGTCGTGATAGTGGTTTCGTTGGTAGCAATGACGATTTGCTCAAAACTCCCGAGAGCGAGGTCGCAACCTGTGTAAAGGCGAAATCGCCCACAGGCTTGGGAGATAAGCTAAAACATGAAGATAAGGTGTTTGCTGTAGAGGGTCGCAATGAAGAGACACCTCACGGTATGAAATCAGACACAACTTTGCCGTCACTGCAATCAGATGGTGTTACGAAAACACCTCCACTTCCAACAACTAGTGCTGCTTCGAGCAACATAGGTCTAGTGCGGAAGGATAGCTTTAGCAACTGGAGCTCTGATGAGGAAACCAATCTTATGATGTCCAAAATGCGGCAATTCTTCAAGACGCTCGTAGTAGCTACAGCGAACGCACAACAACAAAACCCCACGATATCAAATATTGGCAAGAGCACCGTGTCTACTTCGACGAAGCAAAGCTCGGCGTGCTATACGAAAACGCGCCCGGCACAACTGGCTTACTTTGAGAACGAACTGACGAGGCTGATGAAAACGGTGCCCGGCATAAATGAGGAACAAGTTCGCGAAATTGTTGAGTATCTCAGTAGCGAGGATACCTGGTCTGACTCATATGACTCTTCAGATTATACCAGTTCAGATTTGGAGAGTGCCACTAGCAAGACCCGGAAAGGCGAATTAAAAGAACAAATATCTGCAAGTTGCCAACAGATCATCAGCAAGTTCGAGATAGACGAAGAAGGTGATCGTGGCGATGGCGGCTTGCTGGACGAGTCGCAATGCTTCGGCGACGACAGGGCACTGGTTTACCAGAAACTCCTTGCATCTTTCTCAAAAATTGCGGTGGGAAATGTAAGTAAGCAGAAGTCAGCTGCTGCTGCGGGTAGCGTACCGAATATTGGCGCTATTGAAAATAGTAGCGAAAACGACGTAGAAGTGGACCAAATTTCTAATAGTAGCACTCGAAGCCTCGAACGATCGCCACAACTTTTCGCCAAGGTTATGCAGCATATTGGCACAAGGTTAGTGGTGCTTATGCATGAGGTAAGTAGCGGCAATGATACGCACGGCACCAACTCGCCGGTGCCTCCACAACGCCATCATCACAAGCGTCTACAGGCGAAAACATTGGTCACAACCACTGAAGATGAGGAGGAGGAACGTCAACACGGAAATGGACAAACGCGTTTGGGTCGGGGGCAGAATAACTTAAATAATCAGCAGCTATTGAATTTCAGCAGCAAGCCGAACGACGATGCTAATAACTTGGCACGCAGTAAGTCGCACGATATGTTGCTCGATCCGGCATCTACTTCAGTAGTAGCCGGTTGCAGTACAAGTGGCTCGTCTAGTGGAGCCACACGACCACATCATCACCAGTCGAGCAGTGGTGTCAGCGACACTGCCGGCGAGGAATGTGGCGTTGCAAGTGATTATGAGCGCTTTTCGTGGCGCGGCAGTTTTGAATCAGCATTACTGGCTAATGGAGATTCCAGAACGAAACTCAGCCAACTTGATCGCGATAATTCATCATCTGCATCCGCTTTGGCTATTGCGAAGCGTCGATCGGCAGGTGATTTGCTGTTCAACCACAAAAGTCTGAGCCGCGAACAGCTAGATCGTGTACGTTCATGCGGCAGCATTGGCGGTGGTGACGTGCAACATCAAGAGCTTGAGTCTTCGAAACTTTGGGTATCGTCAGAGGACTCTAAAGACCTGCGTCGCTCGAGTATACCAGATGAAATGTACGAATCGAATTCTTCGGATGAGAGCTCGAACTTTGGAGCCCGTTGTACACTTCCGCGTAGCTTGGTGGGTGCAACACAAGTGACGAGCACAAACTCGTTGCCACGCTTGTCTACGATAAGTATAGGGACATCATCCACGCCGATAACCAAATCGCAAAGTGCTTTAAACTACGTCCCGTCGCCCGGCAATCCGAAAAGTGCACGTTACCGATCGCCCGGTATAGTTATGAGGGCGAGTTCGTCGTTGGGAGCTAAGAAATCCAGTTCCACTCTGGGCCTCCACAACTTTCTGTACTCAAAGAAAGACGCGAGGAAGAGACTGACATATTTTGGTGGTGAGCATTTATTTTTACCTGTTTAATTTATTATAGTTTCGAGCCATTGTTGAATGGCGACCATGTTCTGGCTAAACATTGCACACAAAACGCCACTTCGCGGTGTGTGTGAACCTTGAACTGTTCCACTGAGTTTTTATAGTCACTCGATTTGAAACTTTTGATTTTGGTCACCGAATCTCACCTTGAACAGTATTATATATTAGTATTAGTATTACACTATCCATCACAAACTCCATTATATGAACTAATGATTGCAGGGTCAATTGTACATCCGAAGAGTTCATATATTCTAGTGTATTGTAAGAAAGTAGGGATGATGAGTTATTGTCTATCATCTTAGGTATTGTTCTCTTAGGTATTGTTTTACGAGTAAGGATGATACGAATGAATTTCTATGATCAACAAAAATTATTGTCCATCATTGTCTCCATCAACTTGTAAATTAAAATGTATTGCCAGTGATGAATTCGATTATACGTTATAGTTAATCGCTTATAACGACAATTAATAATCATTCATTGATAAATTCAGTGATCGCCTGGGAGTATTTCAGTCATTACGATCTGGGATACATAATTAATAATATTATGAATATACATATATTTGTATAAAGAAACAATTGTAGAGAATGTAAGCGGAAAAATGCATGACTTATTATTTACAGAAGAAGCCAAAGCTACAGAGGAAGAGCTGGATAGCTCACCGATCATAGGTCTGCGGAATGAAGTGGCCGAAAGCCCGTTGCAATCGCAAGGATCGGGTCCTAGTGACCAATGGCCAGTGCAATCGGATGAAGATATCGACAGACTGGTAGCAATGCATCAAAACCGTAGTAGCCTCAGTTCTTTAGGGGTAAGTAGAATTCAAAGTTCTAAATAAGATCACCATCAATCTTCCGACTTATTTTCTGATAATTTTATATTTAGCTGCGCTCTGACTCAATGGCTAGTGTTTATTCGGGGGCCGGTGAGGGACGTTACGGCTCAGTGATGGTTAAGGGTCAAGTCGAATTCGGAATGCAGTACAATTATAAATTGAGTGCTCTAGAGATTCACATGGTACGCTGCAAAGACTTGGCGGCCGTAGATCTAAAACGCAATCGAAGCGATCCTTATGTGAAGGTTGGTTAAATCAGAATGATAAACGAATAAGATTAAGTAGCTTCGACACTACCCTATTCTAGGTCTACCTTCTGCCCGATAAATCGAAAGCAGGCAAGCGGAAAACGAAAGTGAAGAAACACACTCTCAATCCAATCTTCGATGAAGTTCTGCGCTTTCACATACCACTTTCAAGCTTGGAGTCGCGCACTCTGTGGTTAACAGTCTGGCATTCAGACATGTTCGGCCGCAATGATTTCCTGGGTGAAGTCAGCATCAATCTACAGGGTAAAGTTTTTGACAATCCGCAGTCGCAATGGTATCTATTGCAAGAGAGGGTGAGTTTTAACGATAAAGGTTTTTTGCGTTTTTAAAACTTGCCGTTTACTTGCACTCACAGAGTGAACCCTTCGACGAAGTAGCGAGCTATCGCGGTGACATCGTCGTGGGCTTGAAATACATTCCGCCAGAGAAAACAGGCTTTATGCGCGGTTGCAGCGCCACCAGCAGTGGTTCCAACCTGCGCAAATTTGGTAGCATTAAATCCGTTGGTCTGGGCTCCAAAACGGACCGCACAAACAAAGGTGGACAGCTACACGTGTTAGTGAAGGAGGCGAAGCATCTCACCCCCATCAAGCCGAGTGGAACGTGCGATGCGTTCTGCAAAAGGTTTTTTTACAACAACAATTTTAATACATTCTTGTAAACAGCTGCTTTTGTTTTGAATAACTTATTTAGTTACCTGCTTCCCGATCGTACACGTAGTTCGAAACAGAAAACACCGGTGGCAAAACGATCGCTGCACCCAAACTGGAACTATACGTTCGTTTACGAGGATGTTTCCCTAGAGGATTTGCCAGAGCGAGCTTTGGAGTTGACTGTCTGGGATCACGACCGCTTGGCAAGCAATGAGTTTTTGGGCGGCGTACGTTTTTCATTAGGCTCAGGTATTTCAAGATGACTTGATTTTTATGAGTTAACCTTCTATGATTTCTATTTTCAGGCAAAAGTTATGGATCCGAAGTGGATTGGATGGACGCAACTGGTAAAGAACATTCACTCTGGCAAAACATGCTTGATCGTCCAAACTTTTGGGTCGAATCGAGTCTGGTATTAAGATCGAACTTGGATGGTATACGTGCGATACCATAAAAACAAACAACCATGCCATAGTAATAAAAGAAGCGGAAAAAGATAAAATGATAATCAAGCGTCACTTTAAACGATAAGCGCAATATTTGAAACAAAATGACAAAACAACTTCCGTTGTGTTAAAAATTATCAAAATAATATTATAGTTTATAGAAGATACCATTCGAAATATTGTACATTTTAAGAATCACTGATTATTATTATATTAAATAGAACCTCATGTTCTAGATTTATAAAGAATGAATGACAATTTGAAAAGTGTTATTAGGATATATATATATATGTATATTTAAATTTATGTTATATACATGCTGAAAACTTTTAATAATGATATTGTCACAGGAAGAGTTTGTTAAATGGAACATAGCTGAGCTTTAGATGAAGGCATTTGTTAAAAAGCTCAAAAAAGTGCGTGCAGTCGGTTCCCAACTCAGATTTGTTTGGTTGTGAAGAATCTGCGTTAGGAATTTAAGACAGAAGCAATAATTTGCTGTTCTGAATGCTGCTGATCACGTCCTTTGCTGAAATTTCATAATAATTGAAATAATACTTAAATAAAGATTTTACAAGTGGTATTTTTCCTGTAAGTGGTATTAAACCAGAATATAATTAGTCGTTTCCTTGTGAGTTTTTAATAATAATTTCGCCCGATGTCTAGTTTTCTAAATTCTCAAACTTAACTGTACTTAACATGTACACATTTTTCATGTACATACTTAAATTCAATTGGAACTTCGAATATAACTACAATCGCTTGTTATGTCGTTTAATACTAATTTATATAATAACAAAGGAAATAGACAAATAAAAAGAAAATTATATAAATCAAAAAGCAAATTGAGCTCTTAGAATATTAGAATAAATCACAAGCAATATTTTGGTGACTTTTGTTCTTCCTATAAAAAAATAATTGGGTTAAACCATTATTATAAATTATACTTATTTCCTTAAAGAGTATAACATCTACATTTAAAGTAGTGTAAACATATGAATAGTCTTAAAAATATGAAGTGAACTCAAATGATGGCCTGCTTGAAGAAGAACTGGTTTGGAACTGGAATAGCCGAAGTGCCATCGGTTATAATTAAAAATCCTTAAAAATTTAGGGATTCCAGAAATATTTGCTTGGATATTTATACCAACTCTTAAGACTTCACTTTTAGAAATATAAATCTTCAAGCGAATAAAACAATGTGGGAAAAAATGCGATTCTGATGGCTTTATAGCATCCGCATAAGATTTGAATCCTGATAGTAAAACAGTATTGACTAAATTAATCGGAACCGTTAACTGATAACAATCACGCTCACCAGCTCTCATATCAATAAAGAAAACACACATATACCAGTGCATACTTACATATATACGACGTGTTGGATTAATCACAAATAAATGTCCAATAAACTGACTGTTTATGATAGTAGAAAATAAACTTATATCGTATAATATACTGAAGTGTTAAAAAAGCGAAAAATTTTTACAATAACTGAATTTACATTTTAAAATGAAAACTGCATAATGTGCATTATATACACATACACACTTAAGCTATGTATGTACATATATGCATAAAAACACATGTTTATACACAAAAACACACAATGCACGTGGTTACTTATAAAGCATTAAAACGAAATACACAAATGTATTTATGCAATTTTTCAGTTTGTTTTTATTTCTGTGCGTATTGCGTTGATTTTGATTTTTTTTACCATCTCTCAGTATAGACGCATACTATTGTGAAAACCAATTTTTAAGTAAACTATATACAGTGTTCAGTAAATTAGGTGATTTACAGCCTTATTCCAAGAGTCACGGTCGTCTCGAAAATCGTCTCTCAATCGTCAACGACGATTCCAGATTTTTATAGTGATTCTAGAAAAGGAAACAAAATCCACGAAATTTCCACAACCAAAAATTAAACTACAGAGTCCATATTTTAGCAAACAACTCAACGTACAAAATAAATATGCACTTATTTATTTATTTAAAAGAAAATAGAAAAGCTATGGTAATTTTTAGTTCCAATTTAGCGAAATAATAAACAATAACAAATTAATGTCAATATAATTTGCCAAGTATGTATATTTTAGAAACTTTTGTAAACCTGTTTTGCTTTTTATTAATTGAAATTAACCACAATTATTACATTTTGCCTACCACCACAAATTTGTATTTTGTACGGAAACCTATTTGACAAATAAAAATGTTGGTGACCATAACGTAATAGGAAGAAGAAACGATTTCCGTGACTCTTGGAATAGTTTTGTTACGTCGTCGTGACTCGTCAGAGACGATTGTCATCACCGTGACTCTTGGAATCAGGCTGTTAGTTTTTAAAACTCTCAAACCTTAAAATGTGTATGACTTACTTTCGCACGCAAAAAAATGCTCTTATGTGACTAAATCTATACATAATTGGAAAAGACTCAGCAAATGTTAAATTACAGTGTTTATAACTCTAGTTTATTTTAGAATTACCAAATTTTGACCCATATACTCACTACAGAATTTTCCCCGGAATGTTATCAATTACTTATGAGAGCGTTACGTACATATGTATGTATATATGTATGTATGTACATACATATACAGTGGCTCACAGCCAAAGTGAAGCAGTCAATTCAGAAAACAAGAAGTTTAAAAGAAAGGAAAATCTAGCGCTGTAAAATCAAAATATTTGTATCAGTTTGTTCGTAAACATTTATTTATTGAAAACGTGGACAAAAATTCGTTTGTAAAGTCTATTTTCTTCGATAGTATTTTCAGTTGAAATATTTGTGTCCAGATTCAAATACCTGATGTCCTTGATGCCAGGAAGCAGGTGTGTTTCGTGATAAATCATTTATTCGTATATATATAAGTACTGTTATTTTGATCTTGACTCCTATGACATTCTGAGTATTCGTACATCTGCGCTCGATCGACAAAGCATTTCAGGCAACTTTTCGCTGACTTCAAATACATATATCAAAAGCAAATAACCTTGAAAATGTCCTTTGAAACCATACTGACTGAAACGTTTTAAAATAGTACAAACTTTAAAAGATTTTTATGTGCAAAACCCCAAACTTGATTTTATTTTATTGCAAATGTTTTACTTAATTCATATTTTTGGTTTTGGAAAATTGCATAACAAAATTTAGACAGAAATAATACACCCGACATAAAAATCGGGAGACATACATATGTACATATTATTTTTATAGAAAGTCAAATTCTAAACTAAATGAATTAAATATTTTTCACTTGTGGTGCTATACTTACTGTAGAGAGAGCGAGTCGGCGCATCATACATTCTGGCCGCTCTTTTGTAACTCTTTACAATTTTTCTAGGATTAAGCTAATTATGTGGTTATATTAAAAACATATAGAAAATTATTTAAACTAGTATTGCAACGTCTAACGTGTTTAGCGTTAAGCAATTCAAATAATAATGTACAACATAAATAATCATTCAAACTTACTCGTACATAATACAACTTATATTAATAAAATTTGGGTGCTGCTCACCGCAAATGCAAACAAGTTGTTTAACTTTGTGAAACACGTTCCAATCTGTGTTCCAATACACAGACTTGGTGATCGTTGAAAAACAACTAAATTACACAAATATGCTATGCTGCCGGGAACAGAAGCGCTGTATCTGCTCAGTTCAGGTGTTGCCATGAGAAAACCGCTCCAATGTCGCCGTATGAACCTCACCATCAATTGTTAAAATATGCATTATCACCATCAATTGTTAAATATTGTTAAATGCATTAATACACTAATTAAATGCAATTTGTTATATCAACAAAGAAGGCAGTTGTCTTTGTCTAATCCACACAGCAGAACAAGTATCTTCAGACTTAATTAGGATTCTTCAAGTTCAAGAACTTGGAAGAATCTCCCCATCGGACAATTTGCGAAAGATTCAAGTACTTGTTGCTAGAAACAAAAAATTCTTTAACAAATTCTCAAAGGATCAAGTGCTTGTAGGAATTATCTAATTGGATAAAGAACAGTGCTTTTTAATTATATTTAATGAGCCTTTACAAAATTAAAAATATTTTATAATTTCAATGTGTGAAAAGCAATTTAAACGCGATTGAGTGAAGGCCGGAAATTCGAATTTGCCGAAAGTTGCCAGTTATGTGAACTAAAATAATTTGTCTGATACCCCTATATACTTTTGCATTAAATTAATGGATAGATTAGGTATGTACTCTGGAATCAAGCGTCCTCGCCGTTGTCCTCACTGGCCTCATCATTAACCTTTATGTAATTCGTCGAATATGGCAGAATCTCCCCGTCATGCTGATTGTAGTCGATGGAAGTCGATAAGTCGGACATGTAGCCATCTATGTTATTATACTGCATGTGATACACTGGGAATTGGGCGGCGTTATGTCTGATTTGGGGCGCAGGAAGCCATGTCTGCGTCTCATTAGCATCACCTTCATCACCACTGTTACGAACCTCATCATCGTAACAAGTGGTTTTAACATTATCCTCGATCAGGTGATATTCAATTGAGTTACAAAAACCATAATCGAAGGTAACGAGCAAATTATCATTACTTTCGTTAGGCTTCCCCTTCATCCCTTCAGCGAAGTTGCTAGTGAAGCTCTGAGCTTCGTTGCTAGACAAAGTATCTATATTTATTACATTAAAAGAATTCTTGCAAATGCGGGTTTCATTGTTAGTTAGGAGTTCAATACAAGGATGCCAGGGAGAAGGGGTATTCTGAATGTCTGTAGCTTTAGCGACCGAGTCAATTTGTGGGAAAGTAAAATGTGTCGATCCCAGAAGATGGTCTTGGTATTTTCCTCGATCTAGCATAAACAACTGCGTCGAGTGTCGTTCCGTTGTCAATCCTTTTCCATTTGTAGTATCACAATTACAAGAACTGTTGTAGTTGGTGTTATAATTGGACAATTTGTCTACGGTTTGACAACATTTTATGCTGCCAGTGTTGTCGCCTTTATTTCTGTCATTTGCAAAGGAGGCGTTTTTACAATTTAGAAACACCAATTTCTGCAGAAGGAAAGAAATAGAAATAAGAAAGGAAAACATTAAAATAACAGAAAAAAAACATAGGCAAATGTTAAATTGGATATCGTAATTCAATATGTTTAAAAAGAACACAAAAGGAATACAATTACCAGCAGCATTTAATTATTTTACATAAAATTAATCAAATGTATACATTCATCAAAAGCACCCTCTACCTCAGTCAACAAATCGGTTAGCAGAGTAGCTAAACGTTAGTTAATTTTTTTTTCAATCTGTAACAAGATTGATACTTATTCAAGATACTTATTTAAACATACCTTGGAGGTGAGAACCTGTAGATTAGTGAGAAATTATTTTTGGAAGATTATCAGACTGAACGAACTGAATGGAAATTATAATTACAAGTTTTTGCTACATCTGAAACTGTGTATAGCTGTGATTTCCGGTATATCGATTTCCTCAAAATCGATTTTCTTCTTGTCTCGACTCAACCTACACTAGACTTTTGTCCCCTCTTATGCAAAACACCCTGTATATAATTATTGAAATACCTTTTTTAACTTTAATTTAATTTACCTTCACTAATAATATACCTATTACAAAATTTCATTCCTGGGTATAGAGTAGTATTATCTGTGCTTTAGGTTACGCGGGCAAAAGATGGCCTTAAATGGTTATATTATTAAATATATAAACTTCCTGAATAAAACTTTAAATAACAACTCATTTTCCAGTAAAACATTATAACAGCAAAACTGGGCGCGGTCCGCCCACGTTTATACTACTTATACAGTATAGCTCATGAAAACAAATTTATTACCACGGAAATAAAGTTTAAATTTGAACACAATAATAAAACTACTAAGCTAGTTCTTTTGTTTTGAATACAGGTAACGAGCACGCCTACTATTTATACAGTGGCGTAACTGGGATTCATGGACCCCCGGGCGGCTATGCAACTTGCGCAGCCCCTTGCAAGAGCTTTTAAATTTTGTTGTTCGTGAATTAAAATTCTTAATATTTTCTGATTTACAATTGACGCTTTCTGAATTACTTGAATAGGAAACTTTAGAATAATTATTTTAATTGTTACCATAACTTTGAAAAATATTAATCTCTTATATACAAGTATGTATAAAAGTGAAAGTGGATTTCAGGCGACTCAAATAAAATCAAATTTTAAAAATTCATTCCTTCCATGGCCTGGGTGCGTACTAAAAAAGAATGTTTTTTATAATCTGCTGAAAAAGGGCGTGAAAAAAGTTTAAAAATGCTATTTATATAACGAAATAAACTTAATAAAATAACAATTAAATTTAAACAAACTTGGTACATGATTGAGAATATGCAAAGCTACTACTTCGAAACTAAATTGAAGAAAACCGTGAACAAAGCAAGACATATCAAAAAGTTGTTATCAAACTTACGCGAGTGACGATTGAGGGCTCCATTTTCTTGTGTGGAGCGTTATTAGATACAAATACAACAAGTTCTGAATCCAATCCAATACGGCAAGCGGAAGGATGACGAGGAAGATATGATGGTGAGGAAGCGTATTCGTTATGGAAGATCATCATCAGGTTACTCTGCGTCTCCAACCTCACTCTCGTTTAAGTTTGTCGATTTACATAGATAATGGCGTCCGAAACGTGAGCATATTTGCTCAATGCATAAATCAAAAGACATTCACTGCTCAGCCCTTAGTGTAATCTTAATTCCTTCTCGTCGTTTATAGTTTTGTTTTATCAACACTCTATTTAGTTAAACCTTTATTTCGTTTTCATGCTTTATCCTTAACATGCGATAATCTGTCTTTCGTAATATAGTACATGTGAGCGAGACAGAGTAGATTCGTTGTTTTAGTAGAGCAGATTGCGTTTCATATAGTTTTGTTTTAGTGTGATTTACATTAAAATGTGAGAGTAAGAGAGGGTAGTAGACAGGAGAACGGAATGTGGAGAAATAGAAACAAAAAACAAATAAAATTAAAATATTAGTTACTTTCTCTTTTCAAGTCTTTTATTTGGTTTAGTTATTTGGTTTTGTGATGTTCTGTTAATGTTTTTAATATTGGTGATTATATTCTACTCTGTTATTGGAAATCGGTTTAATACTCGTAGTAACAGTCTAAAGACCCTCCAAAATATCCCTATTTAAAAAAAATAACCATGCTTCAACAACTGGCAGTTAAAGCTGCACTACAAAGCCAAAGCATGAGCATTCGTTAAGAAACAAACAAAGTTTTCGTTTTTTTAAAATTTATTAAAAAGGCTAAGGAGCAAATAATCTGCCGTAATAAATCATGATAGAAGAATTGGTGCACTAAAATTAATTTAAAACAAAACTAAAATTAATTTAGACCAAATTGGCCTAAAAATTTAACAATTATGTTTACAAAGTGTTCATGTATTATAATAAATAAAGGTCGAACATAAAATGAATATATATTTAGCTTTTTGAAAAGTAAAATATATAAATTTTTTACGTACTAAACAAAATAGATGTCACATGTATAGTAGTTTTTAATTTTAAATAATTTATTTATTAAATAATTTATTTTGATATTTTATAATATGCTAATCAATATGAGTAATGAATTTTCTTTTCTAGTCCTTGATAAAAAACACAATCGCATTCTTATTTATTGTTATTTTATGTAATTCAACTATAAATGTTGGGCATTTTGTTTTTGTTATAGTAATAATTTAAATTACTACTGCTTTCATGTTCATGTATTTGTATATGCATGTATACATAAAACAATTTTGATGATAGAAAGCTACAAAATATGCATTTACATCGGAAACTAGTGAAGAACTGTGTCATATTGCTTAAAACGCTCTTGTACACAAATCCTGTGTAGTTAAATCCAATACGAATTTCTCGTAAACGGCAGTTGAGTCTAAAGACATGTGGTATGAGTATATTTGAGTACAAAAGAAATTTTTAAATGAGATTTTTGACATATACAACTTATTTAGTGTCTGCAAAACATGGTGATATTTATATTGATATTAATTCCTCTTTTCCTGTTGATGTCACACTATTACGCTAAGAAAACTAAGAAAATTATACAAGTGGCGAATTTCGATAGGTACGAGGTTTTATTTGTAAGGCATTATGATTTTAAAATTTCTATGTGAATATGAAAATATTGAAGAAGTTAAAATTCAAATAAACTAGCAATCAAATAGAAAGTTGCTCAGAAATTTCACATTTTGAAAAAAAAAAAATAAATTATAAAATATATTATATAATAATATAGTATATTATAATAATATATTATTATTATTTTATATTATATCAAAATATTTCTGAAAAATATTTTCAAATTTCCTTTCACCGTTTTTCAGCTGACATGTAATTAGAAATAATTATGCGCACATGAAATCGGTATAGGTTGGGCACAGCACCTATGCCCCGATTTTGTTCTTACATGAGCTCCAACAACAGCAATTTGTATAGCATATACTTTCCGAGTTGTAACTAGTTTTACTTTAGAAAACTGCAGGCTTATTTATCCTAAATCCTAGGCCTATATCTTTTATTTATGTTACACAACATTTTATCGAAAAACGTTTAAAAAATTCAATTTTTAATAACATTTTTTATTCTCTTAGCTTTACATAAATATATATCAACAGGATTGATGCAGGATTTTAGGAGAATGCATGTTCATCAACAACGATAACAAAAAAAAAAAACACCAACAAAATCGAAGCATAGGATCTGTAACCAACCTGCTTCCGAAAATCTAAGTAACTACACTAACTAAATATAAAGAAGTAAACTTTGTAAAGTAATCTACCAGAAGTGAACTTGATGAATGAGTGCCAATATGCAACACTACGCATCGCCAGAAAATAAAATGTTTAACAATAGAGATCATAAGAATAACTATTGCTGCTTCCTAACATGTCTTCAGACACCCAAACAGAGTTTTGCAGACGGAATTTACTTAAAAAGTTTAAAACCTTTCTAGATCAGTCAGTATAAATTATTAAATATACTATTATTTACAAACTACAAAGTTGAGTAATAATTATGTGATACTGAAAAATGTAAGAAATAAATTGTTAATACAAATACAAGACATAAACATTAAATGATTCTCTGAGGACGACACAAACAATTAAGCCAAAACCGACGTTTTTTCCGTCAACCACAGAACAAAGAAAACTGATCCTACTCATCTGTATATATTTAAATATACTTGCACATACATATGCCTAAATAATTGCGTATGAATGGGCACATGAGTTTGTGTATGTATACAAGAGTGTGGTTAAATGATTCATGTTAATGCATGAGTTTACTTTTGTAGTCAGATTTAGTGTTTACATATACATTATAATTTTCTTCCACTTGCAGTATACTGCATATCTTTTACGTATTTTTTCCTGTAGTTACTTTAAGCCAGTTCTAGATTTTAAGCCAGCCCAAAAAAGTCGATTTTAAAGTGCGTACCTTGCCACTGTCGTTGTCTGCAGGGTTGTGTTGCTCGCTACTGGCTATGTGGACAGAGGATGCGGATGAAGTAGAGTTGCTGGAGCCGGTAGATACACTCTGGACGTACAAATCACCTTCGCGCCCATGCACGCGTCCTCCAGCAATGCGCGCACCTACTGCAGAGGCGCTGCTGAAACGACGCGTAGTTGACGACACACCAGTCGCGTTATAGGCATTGCCACCGGTAGCCCGTCGCAGAAACTGCTGCGAGCCATGCGAAAAACTACTGGAACTCAGCTGCATATCCTTGCGCACCGATGAACTTAACTGTGTGACAATGGAAGTTTTTGGTGTGCTGGCTACCACGTAGCTCCCATCTGCGTTGGGCGACACTGTTTTATGGCTACCACCGTGTGAGGAGTTGCTGAACTCATTTGAGATGTTCTGCTGATGCACACGTGATAGCGAATCTAAGTGGCGCACACGTGATGTTAATGAGTCACGTTTAGGTTTCGGTACAGGCGAGTTTGGCAGCACCCTCGTGGACGGAGTCAGGTGGCTAGTAAGCGTTCTGGATGAGTACGGTGTGGTGGGCATTGGAATGGAGGAAGTGGAGCTACGACTGGTGTTTAGTGAGGAGGCAGTATCTTTGCGTATACTTTGTGCCGAGTCAGTGCGCTTAAGACTGTTGGGCGATTTAACGCAATTTAAATTGCTGGTGCTGCGACTAAGCGAGAACTTGTTGCTGTTCGAGTTTGACGTATGGGAACTAGTCGATACGTTGGTGGAAGGCGGTGAACGACCTGCGGTATAGGGACGCCCAGTAGGAGGTTTGCCTGTGAACAAATCTGAAGAATTGAAAGAAAAACCTGACTAAAAATAAAATTTGCTTACCTGCGAAGTATGCCCCTGCTTTACTACCCGGCAGTGGTATTTTGCTAGGCTTACTAGATACTGAAGGTTGACCCAAGCGTTTCAAGTGTTGATTTTGTGTCTGCGCAAACGGACTAGTTCCACCCACACTGGCACTCATTATCTTATTTATAGTCTTGGACATTCCTTGCTCCAAATCGTGCGTTGACTCAGTGCTACTGCTGTGTTGTTGCGCTTCATCCATGTATAGATGCGTCATGGCTTTCATGCTAGGAGTCGATATCTGGTTAGCTGTCGCAGCTGAGAAAATATTAGTAGCTGACGTAGGAGTGCCGGAACAAGAGTCGGTTAAGTGGGAGTCATCACGCCTGTTCAACATTAGAGTCGTAGATGCTGAACGGTTTGTCTCATAGTCGTGTTGAGAGTGAGTGTAAGAAGTGGTGGTGCTGGGTGTGGAAGAGACCATACGAGATTCCAGTACACGAAGCTGCGCTTTAGTGCCTTCTAATTCTATGTTCTTTTCCTCAAGCTGGAAAAGAAATTTTCTTACACAAAATGTTAGTGATTTAGTGCTTCTGGTACATACTTGAAACCTTAAATCCTCTATGTCTTCTTTTGACCTGTCTAGTCTTTTAACGAGGTTTATCTTTGATTTCGTTGCTTGACTAAGTTGTTCAGCCGAAACCTGATTGTGAGAAAATCTCTTCGGTTAAATGCTGGACAAAAATGTTATCAGTTTACCTGATTCTGTACAGTTAGCGTGAGAAGATGGCGCTGCAGCTCAATCACATTCGTTTCCAAAAGAATAGCCTGAAATCGCTTCGAATCCGTTACACGGCATTTGCTATTGCGGCTGTCTGGTGTGCTCACAATGCCGTCCAGTCTACCGAGCGGCTGTTGTAGCTGGCCGATATAACTGCTCTGACTTTGTTGGAATGGCGACAATTCTTTAGTTGCCTCTGAAAACATAGTGGAGTCTTTTTGGTCGATCCCCACCGCATGGAATGTACTTGATGTAACGCTGTTGCTACGATTCGGTGCACTAGAGGCAGGCGAACCATCGAGAGGCGTTCTACCGTTGCCTGTTGAAAGTACAGTTGCAGCAGGGGACAAAATGTTGAAGCGTTGACTGGACGAAGAGTCCGAATGACCGCTACAAACAAACATATTTTTAAGTATAAGTATTAAACTAAAGGAAACTTTGTTAATAATTTTAAAGCACCTTGATGAACTTTTGCTTTGTTGCTGCTGTAATTGCTGCACCCTCGAACTCAGCTCCAATTTTTGAGCCATTGCCAGCTTGAGCTGCTCCTCGAGATCCTTTTTAGTGCTGATTAGTTCTTCTATCTGATCGTTCATTTTGGCTACTTTAAATCGTCCCGTCAGCGATTCAGCCTCCATTTCAGCGAGCTTCTCGAGCAGGCGATCGCGATCTTTTCGCAACTGCGGGATGTCTTCTTTGTTAATACGTTCCAAATGACCATGGAAAGTTTGTGGCGTAAGGCCCGCTGTTGTGTTGTTATCACCGATGCTTGTAGACTTTATTAACTCACTCGGCGGAGTTGCATTAACTGCATCTTCTTTTCCGGTTGGGGGCATGTGGGGTTCATACTTTTGTAGCCGCTCAACTTCCTCACGTAAGCGAGTAGATTTTCTGTGTATAACATCCAAAAGATTCATGAGTTCATCATCACTTTCGGTGCAAGCGTTGCGATTAGACGCAATGGCATTCTGTGTGCAGGCATGAAAATAATTAACCCGATGAATAAATTTCAATTAATATTTTAATTTAAAAGCATTCAGAATTGAACTTAAACACACCGTGATAGCACCGTTCGTAGAGGAAGCACTATGACCTTCCTTGGACGAGCTGGTTTCGGTAGAAAAGCCGGAATCCTGCACTACACTGCCGTTGTTATTTTCCCCACTTTTCGGCTCCTTTTTGCCACTGTGCGAGTTACTTCGACTGCGCGGCATGGAAGATGATGACAATTCGCTAGCGACAGGCAGCGCAGCGATTGCATTGCCGCCAATATTGGAACCGATGTTGGCAAGTGCCGATGTGCATGGTTCTTTTTGAGGCAGTTTTCTCTTCATACGGATTCCAGGTTCCCACTCGCGTCTAAAGATAGAGAGCTCTTTATTGTCTGTCACATAAACTGACAAAACATCGATTTTGCTGTACATTATTATGTACATATATCTGTCAACAAATTCAATACTGACCTTGAAACCGTTGACGTTCCTGACATCAATCCAATACCTGTTAACGTATTTGTTCCCGACACTAGCCCGGAAGCTGTTCCGCCGCCGAGCATTGCTGCCGCCGCTGATGCTGACGAAGACATTGAAGTCATTTTATGCTTGAGGTCCGGAAAAGTTTCGATGACCAGATCCCGAAACTCCAAAAGAGCACCGACTTCATGTTGCAGCTCCTGCAGAGACTTGGTCTGCTCGGTGTGTACGTGTTCTTGGCCGATATGGCGATGCAGGTGATAGTTGTTGCTGTACTTTGAGTGATGAGGCAGCAACTGGCGATGGTTATTTAGGTTAATATGTTGTTGGTACGATGCACCAGAGACTATCGTATTCGTCGACGTCATTGGATTAAGGTGAAGTGTGGTGCTACCGGTGCTGCTCGAAGGTAAACCATTCATGGCGCTGTTGGAATTGGTGTTTTCGGTGCAAAGAGTGACATGATAAAAGTCGTTCTGTCAAAAGCAACCATAAATTAAAATATGAGCATGAGAGCTTTTCAGTAAAATATGAGTGCATAATTGTTTAATTCAGATACATATATGTATGTATCTTAATACAATATATAAAATCGTTGGTGCATACGTACACTGCTGGACAAAATAATAGGTGTGAGCATATTTTTTTCAAAGAAGTGTGGTTTCATATATTTTTTGTATTATCTCTCGAAGAATAAGTCATTTTTTAACATACTATGTATGTAAATACTTCAGTCATAATAAAAAAGAAAAGGCTTTACAAACACTACAAAATAACTTCACTTTAATTCACGTTCACGTGCGTAGTGAACGTAGTAGAATATAAATAATTCATATTAGCATTTATTGTATACGGATTACGTAGAGTATTTTTAGAGCCATTTTAGAGAGAATTATTTAATTAATTTAAATAACTAATTATTACTTAGAGATATTAGAGGTTTTGCTGCGACAACAAAAATTCGCATGATGAACACGTTCTGATTTTATCCAAGTTATCAATTAATTAAATACTGCTAGGAGTGTAGCTAAAAATAGCGACTAAAAGGTAGCAGAATTGGTAAGTGAAAAGTACAATATAAAAGTAGCTTGGAAAACTTAAAAAACATGACACACTTAAAAATTTTAAATGATTTTTCTTGTTAATACACAGTTCCCGCTTTTGTACTGGGAATTAAAATCCCTGTTGATTATGTATAATATACATATTTAATTCATATGCACATATACATCATATATATACAATATATCAAAATTTTCTCTTTTTAATTTAGCGGTTTTCGCTTCACATTCACTCAACATATCAGAAATAAAAGCTTTCGTGCACAATAGCTCGGAAGCACCAACGCAACGATATTCGTAATTCACATTTGTATACAATTTATGTATATACCCACATATGTATGCATATTAAAAATGTGAACGCGAAGAATGGGTATACAAATTCAGCAATTCAACAAGATCGTATCTAATCGACGTGACGTCAGTTGTACCGATTTAAAGCAAACACGACTACGTTGATAATATTATACTTTAGATATCTAGCAATTCAATAATATATTCCGACCGGGTGAAGTTAGGCATTGAATACAAGCCGATTGTGGATTAACATTTGGCATAGTTTGCGGTTATCACAGGACAAGTAGCAGAAATATCCATATTCATACCATAAAAAATCGAATGCGTCACAATAACACTCCGCCGTCGTGTAATGTTCGCGGTTTAACAAGAGTCTGACTACTAATAGCAGCCCCAAGCGAGACTAAGCTGGAACGAACCATTGCAGAGAAATGCAAAGGCGACAGATTCTCATTGTATCCAATGGATACACATACTTGCAGTCTGTTTTTAGTTTAAGTTGAGTCATAGCAACCTAAACAAGCAAGGCAGACCGAAGCAGCTGACTGGGTAGCTGACTGGATTATAGAGAGTAACTCTATCTTACATAAATTGAGAGTGCACTAAACTCAGAGAGTGGTAGTAAATATAATAGTACTTGTGCGCAAACTTTCTAATCGTACCAACTAATTAGTGTATAGAAATCATACAGATACGAAGGTCGATTATTAACACCAAGTGTGCTAGCGAATAGTGGAATTAACAGAAGCACATAAATCTAGGAAGACACGAGTGCATCTAAGTATAATTTTTCCTATGCACGGTTTGTAACCCAGCAACCACGATCAAGTATAGTTTTCATTAACTTTGTCAATTTTGTTAGTGTTATACAGGGTGTTTCGCATAAGAGGGCTCAAAAGACTTGCGCGTGTAGGATGGGTCAAGACAAGAAAAAAAAATCGTATGGGAGGGGGAGAGGGGTCAATTTCCCCCTGTTTAGGCGGGAGGGGCCATTTTATAAAAATCCGATTTAACATCGAAAAAAATAATATTAAATAAGAATGGTTAGACCTAGATAACGTGTGCTTGCTGATTTTCAAAGCCAAATATCCGCTTCTTAACATCCTTTTTAAATTAGGTTCCTATGTCAAATAGTTTTTGAGAAAATTAATTCTCGATCGAAAATTAGATAAATGTTCAAACTTTAAAAGTATATAAAACATTATTAAAAATAAACATTTCTTCATATTTCTAAGAAAATAAGGAAAATGAAAAACTTTTGCCCTTGAATATATGTAAGTATATAAAATCCTTGGTGGGTGTGTGTGAAACCCCATCACCAAAGCACTCGACCAACTCACTACGTATATTACTCAAGTTGCTTACGTTTTTAATAGGACGTTTTTATAGATGCTTTATTATATTTCCAATAAGAGGTGTAATTTTGATATTCAAAGAAAAATGCGTTCCATTTTTAGTAATGGCGTAGTTTCTACTTGTCAAATGTCAAAAATGACAGCTTCAAAAGTGACAGCTACAGAAATAGCGGGCTATTCAAAATTACACCTCTTATTGGAAAACCTTATACAATATATGTACATATGTATACTATGGCATAATAACCAAAAAACAAGCATATAATACCATATTTTTGCCAATTCATAAAAAATAAAAATATTAAAAGCTTAAAATTTGTAAGTCAGTCATGTGTAAGAAAATTATTGGAGAAGTTAAAGATGTGTGCGTTTTCAAACGTGTTAGCAAAGTATTTGAGAATTGAAAAATATAATACATACAAAGCGTAAGTATTTTAAATAGTTTATATTACAACGAACTCTTAGGTAGAAACGCATTACGTATGAGACTACGAAGAAACATCAAGTCCAATCATTTCTTAAAAATCAAGGAATATCTTACAAGGTAATCAGGATCATAAGATTTACATAAAGCGCTCTAGTATCTTGAACACAGGCAAAACAAAATTAATGCATCTATGGCAGCGGTCGGGCAACTTTTTTAATCATTACCCCAAAAAGTTGATATTACCCATGGCGAAGAGCAAAAAAAGTTTAAGTTTTACCCCCAAAAATTTTATTTTTACCCCATTTGGGGTAATGTACCCCGGTTCCCCGACCGCTGATCTATGGGGAAGAAAAGAGTAAACAGTAAGTCAACAGAACATCGCTGATTGGCCAACTAATTTTGTTGTAAAATAAAGGAGAACCAGAAAGAGTGTTAACTTCGGCCTGGCCACACAGTTTAGGATTGGCAGTGGCAATTTTATCCATTTCAAATCCCAATAGTCTCTGATGACAAAGAGTATGCGTTCCGAAATTTTTGACCACACGTCATGATTCTATTCGTTCTCCTGTAATCGTGATTTCCATAGACGAACGGACAGACAAACAGACAGACGGACAGGGCTAAATCGCCTGAGGTGAAGCTGATCAAGAATACATATACTTTTATACACCTGCCACGCCTTCTTTAATGCGTTACAAATCGAAGCACAAAGTGAATATACCCTCATCACTTCATGTGTAGTATAAAAATAAATAGACCGAAGAATTTCAAACAGCTGGAAACATTTAAACCAATGTTGAGGCATTCCTACCTCCACCTAAAAGTAGTGCGAGGTTTCTCTGCAGCTGGATTTGGCCTACGAGAGAAAACGCCATCGGATGGAGGCATTGAGGCCCCCCATCGCAACCTAAGCCAGCAACATTTAGATGTTTCAATTGAAAGCAGCAAAGGCATGTGTCCAGATATTGTTCAAAGGGAATCAACTGGTATGGTTGCGGGAGAGCAGGAACTCTCAAACGTGATTGCCCTCGATGCTCAGCAGGAGTCAGTAAATGAGTGCCTTGTAATTCTAGACCTGCTTCAGCAACTGATTCTGGGAGTTGACTTTTAGGTCAAAGCGGGAATAATCCCGGATATAGCCAGGAACCAGTGCAGATTTTCAGAGGAGGGTGAGATTTCGTCACTCACGTCGAGAGCGGTCAGAGTTGACTGTGAGCGACGCAGAGGCGCTGGAAACATTGTCGACCCTGAAAAGATTGAGGCTATGTTATATATTCCAACTCCGCGCAATGTAAATGAAATACGTTCATTTATTTGGGACTCTTGGACTGAAGAGTGTCTTTCACAATGGTCAGAAATAGAAAAGAGTTATTGGCAAAAATGATAGGAAAGATATTTTTCATGCCATGATAGCCTGAACACATGGGCGTTAGGAAAACTTTTGATAGAGTAGCTGAGAAATATTATTGGCCGAAGGTAAAGTGCGGCAAAACTAGGTACGTTAGGATTTGTAAATTAGAGTTAAACCAGATAATAGGAAGGCAGCTGGTTGTATGATGGAGGAGTAAAGATTTGGAACTCTGGGAGACGATCTGTGGGTATCTGATTGGACATCTGGTGCGGGTCAAGTCGAGGATATTCATATATACAACGGTTGTCGACTATTTCACCAAGTTTTCGCTGTTGTTGCCGTTGCATTCAGCAAATGCGAAAAGTCTTATTAAAGAGTTGAAAGGGAATGTCTTTCTTTGGGGTACCGCGTTCCATTGTATGCGACAATGGTCCAAAATTCCAGAGTAGGGTATTGTTAGGATTGTGGCCGCAATCGAATCCGGCCGAGCGGATTAACCAAACTATTAAGACCACACTCAGGGCATACATATGTATATCTCATATGAAAACCATAGCACTTGGGATACTCATCTTGCGAAGGTGGATTGTTGTATTAGAACATTGCAGCATGAGGTGTTAGGAAGGTCTTCTTATTTTGTTAATTTTGAGAGGAAAATGTAGCTCCAGGGAGAAAGGGATTATAGGCGTTTAAATGACTCCGACGAACTTCCGAAGAAATCGACTGAGGAGAGAGCCAAAATGATGTCAGACATAACAAATTATATACGGGAAAAACTGGAGGCTGCGAGTGCCAAGATGGCAAGGACATATAATCTTTGACATAGGGATGTACAATACTTACCGAGCGACTTAGTGAGAAGGAAGAATTTCGTTCTCTCGGACGCAGGGAATTATTTCGCCGCAAAACTAGTGCCTAAGTACGTTGGACCGTTTAGGGTAAAGAAGCGGGTCGCTCCCTGGACGCACATATAGGAAGATGAGGATCGCAAGGGGTACTTGGCCGCACCGTTGGTTGCAGAAGTTATGAGTACTTGTATGTAAATGTGGACTTTTTCCCTTGAAATTCAGTTATTTTTCTAGGAAATAGGATCATGAAGGTACTCCAAAAATTATATGTGGTAGAAGCCTAGTGTTTAAAGCGGTTTACAAGGGCGGTCCGTTAAGTACTTAAGTAGCCTCACCACCCGATGATCGCCACGATCGCAAGAGAAATTTACTAGCGTGTAGTAGATTGTTGTAGACAGCTACTGTCAAAATTTCAGGCGAATCGGTCTCGTAGTTTTTGATTTCGCTGCGCGATTTCCCTTTCAAAAACAAGAATCGAATCACCGACCGATATACATATATTAAATTATATTTATTAAAAAAGTGATATCAGCGTTCGTTTTTGAGTTAGGACACCAAAATTTCATTTCTATAGAAGGGTATAGAGTAACATTATCCCTTAATATGCCAAATATGGCGCGTTCCGCCCCCTATTAGGTTGCACAGGCAAAAGTGGGTTTTAAATGGGTTTAAATTAAACTTTCTGAATTTAACTATACATAAAAACTTATTTTTCACTAAAACATAACTACAGCAAAACTGGGCACTGTCTGCCCACTTTTACACTAATACAGTATATCTCATGAAAACAAATTTATTAACACGGAATTAAAGCTTAAATTTGAACACAACAAAACTACTAAACTAACTATTTTTTTTAAACAGCCTACTATTTACACTCGTTTGTGATTAAATGTGATTATAAGTTTCCTTATAACCACATATTTCCTCTAGTTTATGTTTGTATTTCATTCTATAATGTTATTGTTCTTCAATTAAAAATTGTATATATAAATTCAGATATTGTCGGACCTCTGCTCACTTCAAAAGGACATCGTTATACTTTAAGAAAAATTGATAGAATTACTCGTTGCGTATGTATTAAGAGATATTTCAGCAACAAATATTGCAAATTCATTTTACAAAGATTATGTAATACGATTCGGAGTACCGTGACAGATCAAGTAACTATGGATCAGCGGTCGGGGAACTTTTTTAATCATTACCCCAAAAAGTTGATATTACCCATGGCGAAGAGCAAAAAAGTTTCATTTTTACACCCAAACATTTAATTTTTACCCCATTTGGGGTAATTTACCCCGGTTCCCCGACCGCTGCTATAGATCAAGGCACCACAATCATGGTGGAAGAACAGTTTCATAGGCAGTTAAAATTCAGGCATGTACGTACTATACATATGTACATACATACATACATATATACCACAAATGCTTTTGTGCTCATTGTAAATAAACATTTTCTCACAACCACAGGATTGCATTACTTAATTGTGGAAAAATTCAAAAAATATTTCAGACTCTCTCAAAAAAACTTTAATTTATATAACATTAATTCTAGTAGAAGAGGGGGGGGGGGTTTATGTTTCCTATGAAAATTCATTAAGAAATACAATATTATGAGTGAAAAAAGTATTGGAATACTTTTGATCTACGGTTATATTTAGAGTTATTCGGAAACGTGGTACGAAGGTGTTTGCTGCTGTATTTGCAGAAATATCTTTAAATTTATATGTTTCGGGCCAAAGAGGATTAAAATTTATACTACCATATATCTATGTATATGGATTTGTTGAAATTACTTAAACAAAGTGCGCATCGTGAAACTGGTGCTAAACATCCAGTGCGCATTCAACAATGCGCATACTTTTAATAAAATCACGTTATCTTCCGCCTAACAAATAATCACTAGTAGCTTTTTGAAAATAAATGAATTTCGAAGACTAGCACGGGAGGAGTGCATGCATACAGTTATTACAATGATGATGATTATGATGAGGTTGAGTGAGTTACATCTCTTCAATATAGAAGCGTAATTCAAGCGTATAGGAAAACTATCGTCGCATCGCTCCATACGCTGCATACACCTGTATTCCGCGCTCCAAACTACTACCGCGGCAGTTATTTGAAATCGAATGAGTACTCGTCATATTTGCAGAACAGGAGCAGGGCGACGGGGAAAGATGGATTCGAACATTGGATAAGCAAAAGCATCAAAACTAACAATCATGAACATGAAACACAATTGTATGCACCTCAACATGTAGGTTGCTATACATTTCAATTCACTGCATTTCCAAGTACACAAAAATGAGGAAAACATAATTCAAGTAAAATTGAATAGATTCATTTATTTTACCCTATACCTTAAGATTAAGGCTTTATTATCGTCGGTCGATTCCCTGCCTTTTAAGCGACAAGGAAAATGTTCTAAAAACACGACTTCAAGTCGAAAAAAAATATTAAACTATTGAAATTAATGGTAACATTTTACTTACCATTCCTCTTAGAATTGCTGTGGTCGCTAACTCTCTACCTACTCCAACGCCGTCAGCTGACGTTGCATGGGTTTTTGTTGACGTTGCATAAACAAACAGAGGCAATGAATTAAAATTTCTCGAAATACCACCAGAATCCTTGAAACGTCGACACAGCAGCATCTTCATATTAAAATCGGACGCTGCCGTTGTTACAACCGCAGTTACTTTTTGTGCCAGCACTGGTGCATCGTTCGGAGTGTGTACATCACATTTTATGCTGTTAGCTTCTATTGAAGCAAATAACTGTGCATCTCCGTCCACTTGCTCCGGTGCTGTAGAGCCGAACTCGATTTCAGTGGCAGCGGCATCTACTCCACGTTGTAATGTGGAGTTTTCGTAATTTGCAGACTCTGTCGCCATTACTGCTGATGCCATCAATTAGGTAAACCTTGGCAAATTTGTGATTAGTTATATGTACTATAAATCTGCAATCCAGTGAGATTGTAACGCACCCATAGGAACGGTTGCTATTTGCAATGCCATTATGTACAAAGGCAACCACGACGATATCTTTGTGTTAATTTATGGTATTTAAAATATTTATGGAATTATTGATCTACATTGACTGTTCGAAACCTCTTTTTACTATAGTTGAACTAATATAGCTTTACTATTTGGGAGTCACCCAAAATGGTAGAAGAGAACGAACAGTGAAGCGAAAAACGTCGTGTAAAACGAACACGAAGTGGCAACGACGGAAGCTGAGAAACTTTCTTTATTTTGTGTTGGATGCACAATAAACTTATATACATATGTTAGACTAGCAAGCACTCGTATATTTATAGTATTTTTTGTATTACTTCCTTAATTGAAATTAAATAAGCTTATACTTTTAATTTCAATATTTATGCATATGTGGAGGCAAAACTCATATACATATATCCCATTCTTGAAAGTTTTGTTAAGTATTTAAAAGTATTATATGTGAATTAAAAAAAGAAAACTGCACAATAATAATCTCAAACACTGTTACGACCAATAAAATCTGACAATTCAATTTTCGTTCTTTTTGTTCCACAAGCATCTATTTTCCTTCAATCTGCTTTCGAGAAATTGATCTACCCAGTTAGATTTTTGATAGTTTTATGGTCATGTTAGACATGATGATTGAGTGAAACCAAAATCTAGCACCCAAAAGCATTTAAATTCTAGTCATAACTTTACCCTTGTGGAATCGCTTCAATTTTGTTTGCGCCATAGAAACGACGCTGCACTAAACCAAAATAACAGCGTTGCGGCAACATATGTTCTACTAAAAAGTTCTTAAACATTCACACGCACATGAACATTTATTTGACATCTGCCGCCAACTTCACTTCGTGGCGCATAGCAAAATTGGAAATTCGAAGTGGTCGAAGTGCGTGGAAACGCAACGCCTGAAGCACTTATTTACGTACCATAGTAGGTGCGTCGTAAAAAGGTTTTTGCCAAAATATATGTTGACGCAACGCTGGTATTTCGGTTTAGCGCAGCGTTGTTTTTAAGTCGCAGTGATAAACAAGACGCACTTATCAAAGTACCACAGTTAGTTTTGTATGGTAATTACAACAACAACTACAAAAGGTTTAAGCAGAAAACGCTCTTTGAAACGTAAGAAAAGGCGTATTTTTCCTAAAAATGCATCTGCGGGGCTAAAACTAAAAGGGCTAGGGGATAATTGATCATTTATAATACCATTTATTTGATATTCAAACGGTTATATCTCCAAGATGATTGACCACCCTCCGAAAAAAATGGCCACATCCGTTTTTAACGATCCCGCCTAATGGTAAGAAAATGAGAAAATCTGAGGTAGTCCGCTATTCCGCATTTATACCAAAAAAATCTTCTGCCAGAATCAGTACTTTTCTGCTAGACCGTGTCTTCTTTTTCTATTAGAAATACTCACGAGAGCACGGTGTTCAGAATATTCAATATGTATAAAAATATTCTTGATATCTTTGTTAGCGAAGGGAACGCCAAAAATTGTTTTTGTTGGAGTCTCCGTGAAAAACAACACACATATTGGAGCATTGAAGCTGTGCCCAGTGTGTTCCGCTTTCACAGTTAGATTATGTAGAAATTATCTATATATAAATTTGACACAGGAAAAGGGTTCCATCTCTCTAGCGACTGCTGCGTTTATTCTACTTCAATGAAAAATATACAGACCTGTAGACATTTTTCTTCTCTACTGCACAAAAAAAATGGAGACATTATTTCTGCATCTGCAAGATATCAATTTTGTTACTGATATTCTCGTGTCTATACGATGATCTGGGTTATTGGGTGAGAACAGGAGATGTTTTAACTTTTCATAGACGAAGCGTCAATTTTCATTTTATATTTTTATACCCTACACCTTAAGGTAAGGGCACTTTGTCACGAAATGTGTAACGCAAATACAGACGATAGGTATAGAAAAGTATATATATTCTTAATCACCGTGATCTCCTGAGTCGATTTAGCCATGTCCGCCCGTCTGTTGAAATCACGATCACAGGAGAACCGGTAGATATCGTGATGAAATTTTGCAGAAATATTGTTTCTTGTGGTGTGCAGGTTGGTATTGAACATGGGCAAAATCGGTCAACGACCACGCCTATTTTTTATTATAAATGTGTGATTTTGAAATAGTCAGTGAAAATTTTACAAAGTGCCAAAACTGTACAAACAATCAGAAATCCAAAGACGCAAATCTTTGCGGATTCATCTAAAAAGGAATAGATCCATCAGTGGCGGCGAAGATCTTATTAAGAATTCTCAACAAATTGCTCGTCGCCGTATGAATGAGGATAATGAATATCGCGATGAAGAACGAAATAAGGACAATTCTGCCCATTTGAAACGAAGAACTATAAAGCTTTCGAGATCACTTCAGCGAGAAACACTTGTATACCGTACGGTGGAAAGCCAAACAGATGCTGCTGCATATTTCCAAAGGCGGCTGCATTCTTCCAAACGACGCAACCATCCGGAATACCGCCAAATAGAACGGAAATAGATACCGTTGCTCATTCTTCGAATCGACGCGACAATTCGGAGCAGCGCAATATGGAGCAGCAGAAAGACGCTATTGCACATTCCTGCAAACGGAGGGACAATCAAAAATATCGCAACGAGAAACGAGAAAGAGACGCCGCTGCACATTCTTCCAAACGGCGCGACTATCCGGAATACCGCAATATGGAGCGGCAGAAAGACGCTATCGCACATTTCTCCAAACAGAGGGACAATCAAGAATAACGCAACGAGGAATCAGAAAGAGACGTCGCTGCACATTCTTCCAAACGGCGCAACAATTCTGAGCACCGCAATATGGAGCGGCAGAAAGACGCTATCGCACATTTCTCCAAACGGAGGGACATTCAAAAATACCGCAACGAGGAACGAGAAAGAGACGCCGCTGTACATTCTTCCAAACGGCGCGACCATCTGGAATACCGCAATACAGAGAGTGACAGAGATTCCGCCGCACATGTTTACCATCGGCGGGATGATCCAGAGTACCGCGAAATGGAGCGTCAAAGAGATGCCAAAAATCATTCAAATAGACGCGAGGATATAGTTTTCCGAAGCACTGAGCGAGAAAAAGATGCCATAGAAAGTTTTCTCAGGCGACAAGATCCTGAATGTCGTTCAACTGAGCGGGAAAGGGATGCCACTGCACATTCCTATAATCGGTGAGATCATTCAAAATATCGCATTGAAGAGCACGAAAGAGAGCATCGCGCATAGCCATATGAGAGAAAATACGGAATATAGAGAAACTGAGCGCCAAAGAGACAATACAGAAAGGATGTGCTTTCGGCAAAACGTATTAAATGTAGAGAGGGAAAGACTTCTTAACACAACGTCGCACTATTGCTAGAACAAATCCTGTAAATCGTGAGTTAAAACGTATTAAGAAATACTTTTCAACGTCGGCAGACCAGGCTCCACAAGATTAAGAGCAGAGGAACTGTCGAAAAGTTCCATCCATTTGTTTGTCCAAGGATTGCACTTCCTTGAAATACCGGATGAATTAAGAGTCCTCACAACATTGAAAGAGAGATTCGTGGCGCCCATAATTCCATTTATGCGCATTATATCTCTGGCATACAACCGGCAATGTGCAGTGGGAGGAGCGGTCACCATCACTATTGATGGTGATTGATGCTGTATACAAGATCTGTCCTACTGGAGTTGGATATGATGTTTACAGTGGCATTCTTTTTCTTGACTTCCTGGTCATCTGGATTAATTGCTTTACACCTGGTAGTTTGCTAACCAACTTGACTCACGTCCATGTAAAAAGAACGGACCATAAAACCATAGGTTACAATCATGAAAACGAGCTGGTGATAGTCCTTGAGACAGTAAATACGCAGGGTTGTCCTTAGACCCCACATGCCGCCACTGTTAAGGTTTGGACGAATTATGTATTGTTGCTAATCGATTAGCGACAAAGGTATGAAATGATGATGACTGCGCATTTATCCATGCAAGCACAATCTCCGAATCTGTCCAATAGAATTTTGGTGTATTCATTAGTGTTAGATTTCTATTTACTCTGTCGACAAGTCGTACACACGTTTGAGTTCTTGTTGTATGTCAAACGCAGTTGTTAGGCAATCCGCAATCGTCGACATAATACACGTTGAGTAGCGCCTAATGGCAAAGTGGTGCTGTAATTTCTTCCCATCTCTTTAAAGCATTTAATCGCCAGATACGAGGTTGGTCTGGTTCCGTATGTAAACGGTGTTGTAACGGATTATATCGGTTCAGGAGAATCTGGCGATACATTTTCTCAATGTCAGCGGTGAACACAAATCGTGAACACAATCGTTTTGTATTGTTGGTCCGAAGAAATTTTCTGTTTTCCGGATAGCATTAGCGCGTGGTATAATTCTGCTCCTAGTAGTAGATCTATATGACTCAGCTTGTATAACTCTTGGTCCGTTAACTGCTGAATTTGTAACTTCCAGTCGACAACTTGTAAGCATTTCGTTGGTGGCGGTGAAACTCGTTTTGGTGTGACGAATTCTATGATGTCAGTTGAAAATCCGTCAATCCTATCCTATGGTAGTGCTGATATGGCTGATGAAGCATCCCTTGGCCTTTCCGATACCCTCAATGGTGAGACTGGACGGTTCTGGATGCAACTCTAATCTTTGAACTAATCGTTGTATGATTAGATTTATTTGGGGGTCTGAATCTAAGATCGCTTTGCAGGTGATGTATTGACCGTTCGAAGCTAATATGTTCAGCTTGACGTTGCCGAGTACAACGTATTTGTCCTGTAGACCTCGAACAGGTTGCGACGTAGTAGATACCAAGGATGTGGTATATAACTCGAAACCCTTTAAAGGTTAGTTCTGCGTTGCTGCCAAAAACCTAGCAGAGGATGATTTGCTGAGCCCGTTGACCTCGTTTGATCTTTGCAGTGTCTTTTAGTGATTCCATCTACGAAGATGTCCATGTTTTCTCTTAATGCACCGATTCCGGTATGATTGAAAGAAAGAACCTTTCTCAGTCTGCAGACCTCCGTGGCGGTCATGATATTTCCACAGTAGGTTTGCTATGAGGTTTTCTTTGGCTTTCGAATTTCCTTCTTGTAGCTGCTTTATGCAGCTTTGTATTCATTATAAAGAGGAGACACATTTGCAGCCTTAGCTTTATTCAATAAATGTCTGCACCTATTATGCAAGTCCATGAGATTGGGATTCCACGATGGTGGTTTCCATTTTCCCCTTGAATATCTAAGTGAGCATGCTTTTTCAAATGCCACCTTGAGTATGTTTGAGAAGAATTTAACCATGGTGTCCAGTTCTTCCCTATTTGTAATGATTCCCAGACAAAATCGTCCCAACTTCGGTCCTATACCTAGACTAGTTCATTCTCCTTGCGTTCATACATCTGTTGGTGGATGAGCGGGAGTCCAATTCTTCGGACACCATGTAAATGGAGGCCAGCCTGTTTAGATCACATAAACTAAAATTATTAAGAAGAACCCATTAAATTTATTCTTCAGTAGTATACAGGATTTGGGCCTACCTTCAGCCCTCCTGTATAATAGAGTGTAACCTAGAGCCCGCAGCCCACGCACCTGGTCTTCATCGAACCAAGGTTTCTGGATTACGTCGTCGTCATCTTCATCCTTGGACAGACGAAGAAGAACAACAGCCGACGCTGCTGTGCAGTGGTGGAGTTTTTTTTTTTAAACCGTCCTCTTTCTTGGGGGAATAGTCGAAGCAGACCAGAACGAGTAGGTCCCTTTTCATGACCAGGTCCCTTGTCAATGCGAGTGCGTTCTTAAACCATGAATCCCAGCGTCGAACGTCGTCGTTACGACCGTTCACACTGAGTCTTCTGGATGCCAGCGCCGGGCAATGGTGGTGATCCGCCGACTCCTCATTTTCTAGGCACAGCCTGCAGACGATATCCTCCGCAAGACCCATCTTATGAAGATGATATCTGAAATTGCCGTGCCCCGTGATCAAAGAGATTAGCCAGCTAAGACTGTCTCTTCTGTATTCGAGTAGTCGTCTGGCCTCCCTGCGAAGCGGTTTAATAATAACCATCCTGTCCTAACGATACGTGGAGAGCTCCCTCCACCTTCGTGCATGCTCAGAGTACAACCACTCCTCCATTGTGGTCCTGAACTTCCCGTCGCTAAGAGCGACTCTCGGCTCAGGCCCGCAAAAACAGTCAGCAGCCTCCTCCTTAGCAAGAGCGTCTGCTTTCTCGTTCTGTTCTGTGCCTATGTGCCCTTTGACACAACAGAGTGTTACCTTGTTGTATTGGGCACACTCATTGAGCTTCTGGACAGCCTCCAGCACCAGTCTGAAATTAACGTTCGTCCGCGCCATACTCTTAATCACCGCCTTTCCAGTTGCCTTTCCGCCTTCCACTTGTTATCCAGTGCTAGTAGGATTCTGCTATTCCGCACCTGATCGCCAATTAGATGGTCCAGAGCATGTATCAGGGCCAGTAGTTCGGCCTGATACACGGACACGTATTTCCCTAGATGGAGCTTACAGCCGAGGTTCAACTCCGAAGAGAAGACCCCTGCACCTGCCCTTCCATCCATCAATGACCCATCCGTGAAGATGTTTAGGTCATGCTTGATGCACTCATCGTGCAGTCGGCCATCTGCGATCAGAGTGTCGTGCCACGTATCGATGATTCGCACCCTGCACATACCATCCATAGGCATGCAAACATCGCTGACCTTTGCACGGACAATATCGATAATGCGACCATGTCCTGCCGCTGGTAAATCAGCACCACGCCATACAGCGTTCCTATGCATGTGCGTTGCCTCCAGCGCCGCCGTCCTCTTAATAAATAAGTCTAATTGTACAGCCCGAGTATCGCCTCCAGAGCGAAGGTCGGGGTGGTGCGCATGGCACCACTGATGGCTATGCATGCCAGACGTTGGACCCTGTCCAGTTCGACCTTCATCGTTATCTGATCTGCTTTATGCCACCAGATAACTGAGCCATACGTCAAACAGGGTCTAACCATAGCAGTGTAGATCCAGTGTGCCTTGTTTGGAGATATAAACCATCGAAGGCTACACACTCTTCTGCACTGAAAGAGCACCGCCTTTGCCTTTCTCCAACACATGCTTCTTACAGGTAAGTTTGCTATCTAGGATTACTCCTAGGTACTTAACCTTCGGGAGGTGTTGATTTCGGCTCCGAAAAACCTTAGAGGACTCCAGTTCGGAATTTTCCTCTTTCTTGTGAAGAGGATCATATCCGTCTTAGTAGCATTGATGGTGAGGACTTGCTCTCTACACCATCCCTCTACCGTGGAGAGCGCCCCATGCATTACGTCCCGCATGGTGTCAATATATTTCCCTCTCACCATCACCGCTATGTCGTCTGCATATCCTATTGTATGTATGCACCTTGAGTCCAGCCTTTGAAGCAAGGAGTCAACAGTGATGTTCCAAAGGATTGGTGATAACACCCCTCCCTGGGGACATCCCCTCGTCACTATCGCTCTTAGCCTATGACTCCCACATTGCAGATTTACGGCTCTGTGGCGCAGCATGAATACAATCCAGTTAGTACCGACCGGGTTGAGCCCACGGGCCTCCAGGGCTAATTTCAATTTTCCAAAACAGATCTTATTGAAAGCACCCTCTATATCCATAAAAGTGGTCATAGCGATGCCTCCATTCATCAGTTCCTTTTCCGCCACTCCGACCAGATCGTGGAGGGCGGTCTCCGTAGATCTCCCCGCTCTATATGCGTGCTGAAATCTACTTAGAGGACGTTCCACAAATACTGTTCCCTCTAGATAGTCCACCACCGCCCTCTCCATTGTCTTTAAGACGAAAGAGGTAAGGCAGACCGGTCTAAAGGATTTGGCGTCCGTATTGTCCTTTTTTCCTGGTTTTGGTAGGAATACCACTCTTCTCTCCCTCCAAATACCCGGCACATAACCCATTGCCAGACATGCCACGAATACTCCCCGCAATCGCTCGAGCAGCTGCTCCTGGCCCCACTGAAGCAAAGCAGGGAATATCCCGTCCGGTCCCGGAGTCTTAAACGGGGAGAACGTCATCAACGCACTTCTTATCCCGTTCCTAGTCACCATCCCTTCCGCCTCGGTCCTCTGCGATCTGTGATACCATCTTCGCACAGATGGCCAGGCCTCAGTGTGTGCGATGCTCCCGGGAAAGTGTCTGTCTACCATCTCTTGAGTGGACTTTTCCAGTGTCTCCAGCAGGACTCCATCTTTGTTACGGATGAGTCCCATTTTGGAACCTGGATCCTTTGATATCAGCTTCTGTAGTTTGCATACATCAGAAATATCCTTCGTATTGGTGCACAAGTCACTCCACGTCTGCCTCTTCCTCTTGCGAGGGGTCTTCTTCAACCGTTTCTTCTTTTCCCTATAATCAGCCCAAGCTACTGTGTCTTCGTGCCTCATGTACCGATTAAAGGCCATTCTCGTATTCCAGTCGTATTCTCATGGATTCCAGTTCCTCGTTCCACCAGGGAACAGAGTCTTCTTCATCCACCACGGTCCGAGGGCACGCCCTTTCATACGCAGAGATCATGGCAGAGTTTAACCTCCCCACCTCGATCTCCACTTCTGTCGTGTTCCTGGGCATTCTGTTCAACTCAGGCATAGATCCCTTCAGAAATTCCCGGTACAAATGATCATCCGTGTTCCTTGGGATCCTTGTTGACCTGCTTCCTCGCCGCCGTCTCAGTCCATACGCGACATCGAACCGAATGGCTCGGTGGTCAGACATGGTTAGCCTGTCCCAGACCCTCCAGTGCGATAGTCTGTCCAATATTCCGAGACTTGCCAGGGTTAGGTCAATAACTTCACTTCTTATTGAGTTTACAAAAGTCGGTTCAGACCCCCTGTTTACGATTTGCAGGTTAAAAATACCCACAAATTCGAGAATATTCTCGCCTCTGCGGTTATCGTCGGAGCTGCCCCACACTGTACTGTGAGCATTAGCATCGCAACCTATAATCACGTTCTCTCCCCTATCCACACCGTATCTCACCAGCCTTTCCTGCCCTCATCTAGCGACAAAAAGAGGCTAGTCCCTTTACAAGATAGTCCCTTAATACTACCATGGAGTATCCAGGGTTCTTGCACCAAGGTTATGTCCAGCTTATCTGCCTCAAAGTGTCGCAACATCGTTGCTGAAGCTGCTCTACTGTGGTGAATGTTCAGCTGACACACCCGCAAAGTTTGTCCGCGCAGGCCCACCTCCCGCCCCGAGGTGGTGGAGGTTAATTTGAATCATTCACAGAGCCTTTGAATACCCTCACCACAGTGTCGTCGAGTTCTGACCAGGAAGTGAGGAGATATTCCTCGAGAGAACTTGCGTGTGATGTTCCACTCTAACCAAACATCAGAATCGTTAGGTTCCTCCACCCGAGGTACCTCTCAAGGGAGACGAGGATTCGGCTGTCCTATCCGAAGCAGGTGCTGCGTTGTCATCTGCAGCCTCTGCCCAGATGTATCCTTTTTGAGTTCTTGTTCTTTTTATAAACCTTTAAGGTTGTAGAGGTAAAGCCATACCCCATCACCTAGCCTGCTTTTTCTAGAAACTCCAGGGACTACTTGTTAATAGCACTGCTGACCTGAAATCCCCTTACGATTGCTCCAACCTCGCAACTTGCCAGTTAAAGGAGTAGGCATGGCCGGGTTGCTGTATTTAAGGTTTTCCAACATCACGGTAGGGTCTGATGGCTCCGCGAGAATCCATGCTCTGGCCCGAGGCCGAGATGGTATTGGAGTAGGAATTAATAATGCGGATTTTTTGGCTTGAAAATGGCATTTATTTGAATAGCAAAATGAATGAGTACATTAACCAATATATTGCCCATCGTTGGCTATGACTTCCTTTCGAGGCAATCCATTCATCGACCCATTTTCGCACTTCTTCAGCATTTCGATAGCGTACATCTGCCAGGCTGATCTGCATTGATCGGAACAAATGGTAATCAGAAGGAGCAAGGTCTGGAGAGTACGGGGGGTGATCAAGATGATCCCAACCGAGCCTATTTATTTTTTCTTTAACGATGTTTGCACGATGTGGTTTGGCATTGTCATCGTGGAACAAAACTTTGTGGTGTTTTCGAGCTATCAATGGTCGTTTTTCGTTCAGTTTATTTGCCAGTTCGTTCAATTGGCATCTGTAGCGATCATCTGTAACCGTTTCATTTGGGTTTAACAGCTCGTAATACACCACACCCTTCTGACATGTTTGATGAAATTCGACATTCGACATGTTTGATGCAATAAAAACTTTGTTGTTTACACTTCAACGAAATGACACATACTGAAATTTTTAGCTTAATGACAGACAAAAACAAACAAAATGGCCGCGGTGTGCTCTGATGCACATAACGCTAGTTACGCCATCTGTTATCTAAATCCGCATTATTAATTCCTACTCCTATTATCTTCTCACAAGAAATGGCTGCGAGGTATGCACCCGGTCGTCACGACGTTCAACTCTAGGTTTTATCTAGGCCACAGAATGTGGTCACACGTGTAGTTTGGCTTTGCTATTGTACTATTATAGTGCAGCCTAAAGATATGTCAGTATAACAACATTAAGCGCTGTTATTACTAGAGAAATGATTCTGACCTACATTTGTAAATAATACAATACTTATACAGAGAATGTAATAATGTATAATAGTCAGGAAAATAAATGACAGAAAGAACGCTTACAAATGGTTTCGAGGTTAAATTCCTAAATCGTTATTTGCCGATATTATATTACAAACATTTGATTGAGTTGATCGTTGCTTGAGTTGTCCGTCGCCTGAAAATTTCATTCTAATGCTAGATCGCCATTATTAAAAACCACAAATATTGCAAAACTGACAATGTCAAGTATTTTATTGGACAATAATGCTTTTTCTTTCTGCAGAAGAATGTTATATGCTGACGACCTTAAAATTTTTCTGCCAGTAAGGTCTGTTAAGGAGTGCGTTGATTTTCAAAAAGACAATATCTCACTTATTAACTGGAGCGAATGTAACCATCTTAATATAAATTTTGCCAAATGCAAAGTCTTAACTTTCGTCCGGCGTAAAAAACCGATTAAATACGATTATACCCACGATTCTGGTCTTAGCTTTCAGAGAGTCTACCAATGTAGAGACCTAGTCATATACTTCGATGATAACGTTTCTTTCAGTACCCATATGGATTACATGATTTCTAAAGCCAACTGCGTATTGGGTTTTGTAAAGCGAAAATGAAGGGATTTCATGGACCATTTTAGGCGTCCAACACTATTTGTTAGATAAGTGAAATCCATCTTTGAATACGCTAGCGTTATATGGGACCCTTATTACATAAATTCAATTGCGTTTTTCAACGTTTGCCCTACGGCATCACTACGATTGGGAAAACATACCCAATTATGAGGATAGATGTCGCCTGCTGAATCTTCAGAATCTATCTATAAGGATTCTCTATATAGAATCACTCTCTCTCTGTTCAGAATTGCTGCCTATTATACCGTTCCGTGTTCCTGCTCGCCAACTTAGAGATCCATTATTATTCCATACTGAAATTCATAGAACCAATTATGGATGCAATGAACCATTTATGTTGAATGTGGTGGGAGCGCTGAAAAATGTATTCATCTACGCTCTAGAAGGCAAAATCGAAAATTTTGTTTATCGAAATGTTTTGTGAATTAGCATTAATAATCGCTGATATTTTCTTTACTTTTTTCAAATAAAAGAATAGTAGAATGAGAAATCTTTTTATGATTTAATTGATTATATTAGAAAATTGTCCGTTTGGGTGTGATGAAGCATACCGGGGAACCGCTAGTATAATTTACTTAGTAAAAAATTGAACGAATAAAAATTATATAAAAAATCTTAAATTTAATTTTTCTTGAAAAGTAAAAGTTTTTCGATAAAATATTATTTCTCATAAATGAAAGATATAGCTTTCAAACTCTGCCCATAACAGGTACCTTTTATATATTAATTTGGAGATATAGGTCTGTAATTCTCCAAATTCAAAGCCCTATAACTCGAAAACCAGACGAGAGCGACTAAAACTGATGCTGTTGTTGGAGTATCCGTGAAAAGCAACAACAAATATGTCATATGTCAGCCTGTGTCCCCGACATGTTCCACGTGCTATCTTTGGGAACACGCAAAGATCCCTCCGGCGAAATTTCATATTTCAGAAAACTATAAGGTTCTCAAGTGTAACCACATCCAATTCAATAAATAATTTTGAGTTAAGGAGCGTTCACAAAAAGCCCGTTTTCTGTTGTATACTCCGACGTCGCTTGTTAATTTTCTTTTGATTGGTGTCAGACAGAGAAAAACATTGTTTACACTCATCAGCTGATCATTTTAAGGACTCCGTTGTAAAAATTTTGAAACTGTCGTGTTAACGGAGTCGGAGTAATCAATAGAAAACGGAGTCGGAAGGGATTAAAAATACCCTCCATTTATGTTATATAAGATTTTCTGGACAAATTTATAGTTTTCGAGAAAAACGGAATTTGAAAATTTTTAGTACATACTTTATTTCCCATTTCATCGATTTTTTTCTAAGTAATATGTATAATTAATATGTACTTATAATTATCCCAGTAGTACGAAAGTATACTTACTTTAGCTTTCTTCAGAAATTTATTTAGAATAAATTTAAGAAAAATCGCAATTATACCAATTCAATACTTATTGTAGTTTAGGAGATATAGGCAGTTTCAAAGGGCTATAAGGGCTTGTTGGGGTCAACGCGAAAACGACAACAACAAAATAGGGCATTGTGTCGCAAAACCTATCCGTTCCGAAATTTTTTTAAATGTATGGTACTTCGTCTGAGACATCAGAATCTACCGGATTCTTTTGTGCTGAGGGACAATAGAATTTGCCAGCATATTTAAAAAATAAAAAAAGTTGGGATAATTATATGTGTTAATTAGGTATATTATTTTTTTTTTTTATTTTTTTTTTATTCGATAAGTATGAGTACAAAAAAGGTTCTTATATGACCTTATATTAATTGCACGTAGTAGAACATGTTAGAAGTTATATACCAGATACTATGGCTTATATGGTAATTAATAAAGTAAATAATAATAATAATAAATTCAAGAGTGATATATAAATTCCAGTGTAACTGGCGAATAATTCAAATAAACAGACGAAATAAGTTTGATTATCCCTAGATTATAAATTTAAGAATGTGGTTTATAAATGTAATTCATCCGGGCGCGATACGCGTCATCATGCCGCCAACGATTCACCGAGCAAAACCAAACCTGCCTACAAACCAGATGAATATGGAATAATATGGAATAAGGAATATTACGTGGAAAAAGTAAGGCATTGAAAAAAAGTATTCAAAATCTTAATTTTTGCTCTTGTCGAAAACTAAAAGGTTTTCAATAAAACGTTGCATAACATAAATAAAAGATATTTTAAAAACATGTGTAATGGTCCACAGTTCCCGGATATATATTATAGCTTAGGAGATATAGCTCCGAACTTTTAAAATTTCAAAGGGTTTTAACTCCGAAACCAGACGAGAGCTCGAAACACCGATATTTTTCTTGGAGTCTGCGTGCAAAATAACAACGACGGCAATAAGAATAACAACATTGGCCTTCCGGGCGTAAACTAAAAATTATCCCCTCTTGCGATGTATGTGAGCATAATGAAATAACTTTTTTGAGTCGATCGGAGTAAGCTGTCATTTGTCTGTTCTTAAGCTTCATGCACGTTCTAGCTATTTAATGTATCTTATGCGAATCAACCTGTATAAAGTTTTTACATTGGACAATATTTTTCACCACGGTGAAAACATATTTTGTATACTATAAAAGAACGCGTGAAAGTGTCAAGTATATCGAACCACACATAACGAATATTTCATTGATTAAATTTTGAATTTCGGAGTTTTTTCCTTTAGGGATTTTCTTTTACAAAATTATTGAGACATTAAAAATTGTGTTAAGTAAAGCATTTACTAGTGAAATATTCTACATCTTATAGAAATTTATGAATTTATAAAAAAATAGCTTCAGTATACTGTTTATCAAATTTTGCTGGAAAGAAACAACTAGAGCTGATTCTATTTATTTAAAGCGAATATATTTGTGATAGTTTTTTCCACAAAAATATTTGAACTCGCCGTGAATAGTTCACAGAACAGTGGTGAACTAACAAACGAAAGTGAAGTGTGGCGAAGTTTGCAATTTTTTTAGATCTCGGAAAAACTTTTGTGTACGAGTAGCAAAATTTCCCTTCATTTATCAGGAATATAACATTTTATTGAAGAACGCTCATATTTGTGAAAAATTACTGCAAAATTACTGAAATTTAAAGAGAAAAAAATAAGTTCGCCCAAGAAACCTAATAATTGCAAATTTTTGTTGCATTGCTGCAACGGTTGTCAAAAATAAACGTTGACGCTATTTATCCCTTTCTTTTGTATTGTAATCGCATAGCAATTGCTTTATATCTAGCTGTGTTCTTTCTACTCGTGCTTGAACTCGTTTAAAGTTGAGGTTGGCTCTTGCTGCCGTTACTATAGTTGAATTCGTTTCGTTTTCGTCGTGGTCATCGCTGGTTGAATTGAAAAGAATTGTCGTCGTGTTGGATCGAGTGCGATTACTGCGAGAATTTAATTCTTCGTCGCCGTCGTGAAGTTGGAATTCTCTGCATCCACACACACAAACACAGACTCCCTCTTTGCAGACACTCTTTGCAAACTAAAAGAGGACGGAAAATTTTCTTTTTTTATTAGAAATTTAATTTTGTGCGCATTGCTCCTCATAATAATCAAATTTCAATTATAAAATGGCGTTAAAAAGAATCAACAAGGTATGTTCTTACTGTTATTAATAAATTGATATTCAAATGTATTTTAATAAGTAGAAATCGAGACATTTTTGTGCAAGAATTTAAAATAAATGATCTGAAAAAATGGGCGACGACCTAAACCTAATGCTTGGAAAAATCGAATAAACGTCTAAAAATTCGACTGGAAAATGTAGATTGTGCGTAATATTATTTTTATGGTCATGGACGAGTGTTAATTTCCCTTTTGATAGTTTGCTGGGTTATGCGTGTCCCACTATCTGCTGATTCAAGAATGGGTTTCATGAAGCATCAGAATTAAATATTCTCTGTCGATACAGTTTTGAAAGATCGCTGATTGCTTTTTTGGAGAAGTCTGTCTAATCGAGCACAACCCAGCTGTCAAGTACATAATGTTGCAGCAAACATAAATTCTCCATACTACGAAAATTTCCCTGAAAATATTGAAAAACCATCCACAAAAGTTTGTAGCAATGATATATACGAGTGGAAGTATTGGATCCGAAAGCGGTTCATAACCCAACTTTTTCGAAATCTCAATTGATTAATTGGATTATGCATTGCATACTGTATATCCAACAATTCCTCCAAAAGAATTATTTTCATGGTGAAATTCTTTTCATAGTTTTTCATATAATCCGAAGTATTTCCTAAAAAAATAAACTTTGAAACCTTCGAGATATATATGGAAACATAATAAGCCAGCGAAGCAGCAGCAGCGCCGTTCACGCCGTCGTTTATAGTTTCCTTTTCTTCCTTCCTACAATTTGCGATATTGGTGTTTCTTTTGCACCTCACGTTCATGACGTCGACTGCTGGGTAGTCATCATGCGGTAGGAAACCTTCTTTTCCTTCGTCTCCACCACCCAAAAACTAGTAGCCAAAAGAATCATTGCGCTACATCTAGCATGGATTGAGCATCCGTCGCATTGAATTTGGTTGATGTCGTTTCGTTCATTCTTTTGATTTCTGTCTAGTGCACATTTATTCATTTCGTGTATGTTTAATGCTCTGTTTGTCCCATTCTTTTGGCCGTGTTTAACATTGTTTAAGATTTAATTCTCTCCCTCAAAGTTAGGAGAATATGTTGTTTCGTTTCTCCTTGCAGTCTTCGGTCTCGAACTTATATTGTGGATCATCTGTTGTTTTCATTCTCGTTATTCCAGCGTACTGTTTGGTTTTTAAGCTGCCATATATTTTTGCTTATTCATAATGGCCGGTGTCAGACTAGACCTCTTGATGCGAGACTCGCTCGCTCGCTCTGGTTGATTGCAAAAACTGGAACAGGTCTCGATCCACATTTGCCCCAACGTTAGCACTAAAATTTTGGTTTCCTCACGAGCTTCGAACACTAATGCCTTGTTTACACATGAGACATATGTCCCCTGGCGACACCACTTGTTGTTCTTTCCCGAGCCAAACGACAAGATGAGCGGTGACTGTGAGCAAAGAACGTGTCCCTTGTGCGACACGAATTTTCCCGATGCTGTTTTTTATGCTAACTCCAACAATAGCTTTTGGCGTTCTCGCCTGGTTTCCGAGTTATAACACCTTGAACTTTAAATATATAGGAGCTATACCTCCTAAACTCTACGAGATACCTACATGTCATTGGAAAGGTATTTTGATTGTCTTCCAATTATGTAAATCTAATTATTTGTTGTCTTCTCATTTTTGTTTTGTTAAGCATATCAGCCACAGCAAGGGCTTCGCTGAGGAAAACATGCATGTCGGTAGAAAAAGAAAATGCATTGAATTAAAAGTCCGGATCGGCTGTATTTTATGTTGTTTTTTTTTCTTTTATCTGATATAATATAAAGCTGATTTAACTAATCTAAATCAGTTTAAATTTTTGGGGTTTACTTGGAACTTTATTGCATTATATAATTTCTTATATTATTAAGGACTGCTCTTAAAAAAATTGTCCATCGCAAAAAAAAAAATTCCTGTACTAGTAGTCCCGATTTTAAAAACGAAACCGATTTTTTAACCGGTTTTTTTTTAAAGCTTTTTGTTATATATTTACACCTTTGGTATTATTTTTATTTTAGAAATCTTTTAAATTTAAATTTTAACTTTTAAATTTTTGGGCACGCTGTTTTGCCTCCGCGTTCTTCACAGCATTTCTGTCTGGAACTTTTTGAACTTTGAAAGTCTTCAGACCAGCTTCCTTTTTTGCGAACAAAAAACTCTCAACACTCCATCGTCTGCGCCAGTTGTCTGTCCGAAATGTTGGGGTTCTTCTGCAAAATGTTGACATTTTGTTTTTCTTCTTCTGGTTACCAATGCCCCTTTTTCTGCCGGAAACTGATTTCCGAGTAACGACCAAGTCCTCCTAAAATTATTCCGATACTCTCGACACATTTTTCCGGCTTACTTTTAGCTCCCGAGCAATTTTTTTGAATGTCCAGTGAGGTAGGTTTTGAAAACTTTTCACAATAGTTTTTCGTACTTCCAATTTGCTTGCCATTTTTAAATGAATAAAAGCGTTTAGCGATAAACTTTGAAAGCAGCACTTTTCTAACATTCATTTCAAAGCCTAATACAAAACAATTTTTCAGGTTGAGTCATATAAAATTATAAGTGCGTGAAGATAAATTCGTAAATGCGACGATAACTTAGCAAAGATCTGAACCCTAAACACGAATACGAATTTGAATTTTGTACTCATTCTAAAGTAATGGCTTCAATAGTAGCGCTCTTTTGTTCAACGAAATATATATTTTGAGCAACAAATATGCATATTTCAAAAGAATAATATATATACTTCAAAGATTAAGCTTAATTTTGAAAAAATTTTTACATTTGTGGAAGTGAGGTGTCTCAGACGGTGAAGCTTCTTCCCCAATATTCAGCGATAAGTTTTGTTCAACGAAAAACATAACTTGGTCAAGTGGAATATAAGGTTCGATAGCCTACTCCAATACCTTTCAGAATCAGTAAAAACTTGTAGTGCACTCGGAAGGATTTGGTCACCATGGCCATTTGAAGTTGGCCTTACCCAGTGCAATTTTTCATGATTTTTCAGCGAAAAATTTTGTTCAACGAAAAACATAACTTGGCTAAGCGGAATATAAGGTTCGATAGCCTACTCCAATACCTTTCAGAATCAGTCAAAACTTTTAGTGCACTCGGAAGGATTTGGTCACCATGGTCATTTGAAGTTGGCCTTACCCAGTGCAATTGTGCTATTTTCATGATTTTTCAGCGAAAAATTTTGTTCAACGAAAAACATAACTTAGCTAAGCGGAATATAAGGTTCGATAGCCTACTCCAATACCTTTCAGAATCAGTAAAAACTTTTAGTGCACTCGGAAGGATTTGGTCACCATGGCCATTTGAAGTTGGCCTTACCCAGTGCAATTTTTCATGATTTTTCAGCGAAAAATTTTGTTCAACGAAAAACATAACTTGGCTAAGCGGAATATAAGGTTCGATAGCCTACTCCAATACCTTTCAGAATCAGTCAAAACTTTTAGTGCACTCGGAAGGATTTGGTCACCATGGTCATTTGAAGTTGGCCTTACCCAGTGCAATTGTGCTATTTTCATGATTTTTCAGCGAAAAATTTTGTTCAACGAAAAACATAACTTGGCTAAGCGGAATATAAGGTTCGATAGCCTACTCCAATACCTTTCAGAATCAGTAAAAACTTTTAGTGCACTCGGAAGGATTTGGTCACCATGGCCATTTGAAGTTGGCCTTACCCAGTGCAATTTTTCATGATTTTTCAGCGAAAAATTTTGTTCAACGAAAAACATAACTTGGCTAAGCGGAATATAAGGTTCGATAGCCTACTCCAATACCTTTCAGAATCAGTAAAAACTTTTAGTGCACTCGGAAGGATTTGGTCACCATGGTCATTTGAAGTTGGCCTTACCCAGTGCAATTGTGCTATTTTCATGATTTTTCAGCGAAACATTTTGTTCAACGAAAAACATAACTTGGCTAAGCGGAATATAAGGTTCGATAGCCTACTCCAATACCTTTCAGAATCAGTAAAATTCTTTAGTGCACTCGGAAGGATTTGGTCAAACAAATCCGTTGAACAAAATTTTTCGCTGAAAAATCATGAAAAATTGCACTGGGTAAGGCCAACTTCAAATGGCCATGGTGACCAAATCCTTCCGAGTGCACTAAAAGTTTTTACTGATTCTGAAATGTATTGGAGTAGGCTATCGAACCTTATATTCCACTTGACCAAGTTATGTTTTTCGTTGAACAAAACTTATCGCTGAATATTGGGGAAGAAGCTTCACCGTCTGAGACACCTCACTTCCACAAATGTAAAAATTTTTTCAAAATTAAGCTTAATCTTTGAAGTATATATATTATTCTTTTGAAATATGCATATTTGTTGCTCAAAATATATATTTCGTTGAACAAAAGAGCGCTACTATTGAAGCCATTACTTTGGAATGATTACAAAATTCAAATTCGTATTCGTGTTTAGGGTTCAGATCTTTGCTAAGTTATCGTCGCATTTACGAATTTATCTTCACGCACTTTAAAATTATTGGATAAAATGTAGTTGACAATTTTTTTTTAGTGTGAGTAAACTGGCAACTGGCAAGAGGCCTAGTCTAACATGGGCCAATTCCCATATTGCAGACATAAAATCGCGATATTTATATATGTAGTAATTAATTTTTGAAAAGGGAACACAAAGGAATCGTGAGATTTTTCACAAAAATTTTTAATTTTCTTAAATTTCTCATAAAATCCTGTACCGACTATGATAAAAAAATTGCTGTGGAAAGTTAATGACTTCTAGTTTCTTATTTTCGAATATCAAGATTGTGTGGTTTAATTATATATTTTACTTAAAAAATTTTAATAAATGGAGGAAAAAAGTATGTAATAAAAATATTAAGATCGGTTTTTCTCTAAAAATGTGCATAAGGACTACTTAACATAACGGAAAGCTATTGAATTTAACTTTCAAATGGCATATATACTAACCGGATGTTTTATATAGTTAAGGAAGTAGAAGTCTTTAATATCTATGCCAAATATTGCATATTAATCGCCCACAGGGTAGGTTACACAGACAAAAGAGGGTCTTAAATTGTTAAATTGTTGTATTGTTAAATATATAAATTTCCTGAATAAAACTTTACATAACAACTTATTATCTAATAACACATTATAACAGCAAAACTGAGCGCGGTACGCTTTTTTTACACTACTTATAAGGTATAGCTCGTGAATACAAATTTATTACCACGGAAATAAAGTTTAAATTTGAGCACAATAATAAAATTACTAAGAGTTATTTTGTTTTGAAAACAGGTAACGACCACGCCTACTATTTTTGAAGTGGCTTAGCTAGGACTTATGGAGACCGGGACGGTTCATCAACTTGCAGCCCCAAAAATTTCAAGAATTCAATAAGCCAATACTTGATTTCCAAAACTGCCGTCCCGACATTGAGTCGCCCAGGGCGGACCGCCACCACCGCCAACCCTAGCTACGCCACTTTATACCCGTCTGCGATTAAATGTGATTATAAGGTAGCTTTCCTTATAACCACATATTTCCTTTAGTTTCAGTTTGTATTTCACTCTATAATGTTATTGTTGTGTAATGAAAAATTTAAATAAATTAAAAATTTAAATAAATAAAATTATTTCGATCAATTAAATTTTAAGTGTAGGCTTTTGAAATTTTGACAATAGCTCGCTAAATGCATCGCTAATGCTGTAAACATATATAATGTAGCTCAGCTACATCAGTCTCAGCAAATTGTCAAAAATCTGCGCTGCTGAGACGCCGCAGAGAACAGCTGGCTTAATTTTTACAAAATCAAATCCGCAAAAGCCATTCTGAAAATAAAAACTAATAGATAAATAAAGCTTAATTTAATATAATTATCATATAAAAACTCACACAGTACGATTTTGCCTCCAAATATTAACTCAAATGTTAAATACCATGTAAACAATCATAAAGAGAAGGAGAACAAGAGCAGCGAGAGCGACAAAATTGGAAAATTTTCCCAAATTGTCGCCGTCATTGGCAGAGGTAGCGGCTACCTTTTATTTTTTTCTCGTTTTCCATAAGAGCCTGTGTAACTTTGACAAGATGCAGCTACAATGTCGCTGAGCTACATTCTATGTGTTTACAGCATAATGATGTTTACACCATTAGAGCTGGGCCACAATACGGCAGCGACAGTGTCAGTGTTTCTCTCACTTTCACTGTCAGCCTACAACGAAAACAGTGGCAGCGCGCAGCACTATCTGTCATTTGTCATTTGTTTTCACATTTGTATTTGTTTGAGTATTTGTTTTGTTTCATTCCTGTAGAATAAGTGAGATTTTTTCTAAAAGGGTTGCAACACTTTTATCCAAAAAATGAGAGGATTTTAATTTCACTGCTCACTGCCGAACTAGAGTCTATAATTTTTCCCCTACTCGGCAGTGTTTTTTCCCATAAGGTTTGCATGTTGAGAGAAACACTGACACTGTCGCTGCCGTATTGTGGCCCAGCTCTTAAGCATAATTACCCGCCACCGAAAATTTTAAGGCGGGAAATTTGCCCATTTTGAAATTTGTCTATAAAAATACATATATTTTTTGACGTAAAAATAATTTTCAATAAATGAAATAATTTTGACTTTAAAATATTGAAATACTTTTGTCTTCAAAATAATGAAATAATTTTGACTTAAAAATATTTTCAAAAAATTAAATTAACTGTGACATCTTGCATATTTCAATCAGTTATAAAATATCTTGCACAGTTCACTAAAAAGTAAAAAATAATTATTTAAATAAAAAACATTTTTATATAAAACGATTTTTAATGAACCAAAAAAGTTTCAAATAATTTTTCTAGCACCATACAGATTCGACTCCATCAAGATGTTAAGATTTAAAACGAAAAACGTGGGGCGTTTATAGAATTAGTACCTATCATTATAATCCGCCCCACTTTTTTCGTTTTAAATCTTAACAAATCTTAATCTTTATGGAGTTGCGAATCTGTATGGTGCTAGAAAAATTATTTTTAACTTTTTGGTTCATTAAAAAACGTTTTATATAAAAATGTTTTTTATTTAAATAATTATTTTTTATAATATGATTGAAAAATTCGCTTTTTCTTTAAAGAGAACTCACAAACATGCTATGTGATTCGCAAGGGTCCATAGAACAACAGAAATTAGATGACATCACGTTTATGGGGGATACATTATCACTTTCGTGCACAGTGCAAATAGAGTAAACGGCCGTCAGATTGCAAAAAATTTTAGGAACCGATTTGCACATAATTTGTTTCAGATGATTCGCAAGGGTCCATAGAGGAACAGAAATTGGGTGACCTAATTTCCACCTTTAGATAGAGGCTATAGGGAACAAATAATATAAAAATAAATAAAAGGTCTGCCCACCTTGAAGTTTTTCCCAGTGAATGCGAAATTAGTCGCTAATGATGACGAGGAATTTACCCGGTATTAGTATAGCTAAATCCTCGGCATGTGCTTTTCCCTGATACCTGTACCTTGAAGTTCTCTTAGTGATTCGTCTACCACAATGAGGTACATAAGAGGGGAGAGCCACCTGCCCCGAGTGTGACGTTTTTGCTGCCAATCCAGTTGCTGATGATGCGGGGCACTTCAAAGTACTTCAGGGTTTCACTAATCGCTTTCGGGTTGACATTGTCGAATGCCCCCTATATGTCCAGAAAGGCCGCTAGGGTAAACTCTTTTACCTCAAAGGACCTCTTAATTGTGCCAACCACGCAATGCAGTGCGCCCTTTAGATAGGCGTATTAAGACTGGCACAGCCGGTGCGTGATCCTGTTCCTTATGAACAGGTCTACCAGCCTCTCCAAAGTCTTTAGTAAGAATGATAAGAATGAAAGATGGGCCTAAAGTCCTTAGCGCAGCTATGGGAGGGTCTTCCTGCCGTTGGCAGGAATAGAACCCTGACTTCCCTTCACTCCATTTGGATGTACCTCTTCAGTAGGAACTCTCCGAATATGATGGAGATTCTTTTTTTTATTCATTTAATTCCAGGTTTTGGATGGTTTGGATTCAAACATGTTTTGGATGTATCGTAGATATTTATGGTAACGACATCAATATTTTTTGCTGCTAAAATTGGCCTTTCACTCAGCCATCGACGATTTTTGATATTATCTCGAATGTTTAGAAGCATATTTTGAATTAATTCATAGATGGCACAATGATGAAAATATTAGCTGGTAACTTGATTGTCATCTCATTGGATTTACAATAATTTCATTTCAATTGCTCTGACCATAGGACATCAGATGAATCATTTTGAAGTTAGAGACGCATATTTGTTGTTACTTCAATTTGTGAACACTGCTCCACAGTGAAGAATCTTTGCAAAAGGCATTTATTTCATGTCTATATGTGGAACCTGGAATAACCGGAAGTTTTTGTCGAAAATCTCGTGATAGCAAAATAAGAGTACTGCTAAATAGTCTGTCGTTACGTTTCGAATCTTTCAACGGACGAATGCCATTCTTGAATGCTACTGCATTTTCATTTGTCTGTACATTTACCGGCAACTTTAGTGCAGAATAAGCTGTTCATCTGCCATCCAATAAAGTAGCGGTAATACCTGGTGAAGCGATGGCCAAAGCAATCTCGCCTTGACGTATTTTGGCCAAGATGAGGGAAATCAAAAAGGTTTTGCCAGTGCCAAGTGGAGCATCCGAAAATAAGAATCCGCCAGAATTTGCACTGACTGACCAGGTGCATTACCCAGTTAAAAATTAAAGCCGAAGTTAACACTCTTCTGGTTATATATTAATTGGATACATTTTTCTGTTATAAAAAGATACCATTAATACTGGAGAGAACAGAGAACAACCAGAACGACCAGCGGACAAAATTATTCGAATAGAAGAATTTCTCAAAGAATTGAATGCAACAAATTTGTAACAAGAATGTGCGACGTCTTATGAATAAATTTAAGAATACTCGAAGCGTTTAAAGGAAACACGAAAGTGGCACACCAAAAGCCACTACACAGCAGAAAGATCGAACTTTGGAACGAATCTGTAATTGCAAACTACCAGGAAGTTAAGGAGAGACCTGTCTCAAAGTTGTCAATAGATGGTATGTTAGGTTAGGAGGGCGTGTTATCCTCGTCCATTGAGGCCAGAAGCGGCCTATTTCTATTGTCCTCATGATAAGGGTGTGAGACCATGCATTGGTTCGGCCTATCACTTAGCAGATTAGCAGATTAGATGCTGAATCGTTTCTTGTTAACATCTTCAGCAATCGTCGTTTGTACTTACATTACTTTCCATTTTTCCAACATGTGGCCGATGGTCAGTGCCGTATGATCACCACTACAACAATTTTTTCCCGAAGTTTATATTTTTGAAAGGTTTTTTTTTCTCATTGGGAAATAACTGGGGAAAGTTATTCAGCAGGGAAAAAGCCCATGCTTACAAAAAAGCGTTTTCAAAAGGGGTTTTTTTACACATCAGTTAAAATATATTCCGAATGGTTCTAGAACTGTTCGTAGACCCTTGTTTAATGCCTCTTTTTGTTTAGAAACCAAGTTTCATCACATTCCAAGAATTCCTATTTTTGTCCACTTTTTGTAGTGCGTCGACTCACTGTCCGGCGCAGCGTAAAAGGGCGTTCCTGCAGTGGTTCCTACTTGGTTTCGGACTCCTATGTAGTTCATGAGGAGTGCTCTTAGGTAGCGGGCTGATGAGAGTTTATAATAGCGGGCTGACCGGCTCTTTTTGAGAAAATTCATTATGCATTATTCCAAAATATAGTTTCTGATGTATGTAAAACTTGATATATACAGATAGCGGAGCGGTTTAAGAGTTAACTATCTCTAAAGTGACATACGACTAATTAGATTTTTATTGTATTAATAATTTTCAGTATACGTTTTTAAATTGTATTGTTGCCATTGTGTTGTCCATTGACAGTGCATTTAATTGCAAATTATTGTAAATTTTTATATGGTCATTGATTAATAAATTATTTGTTTTAGGAACTTCAAGATTTGGGCAGAGATCCACCTGCACAATGTTCGGCAGGACCAGTTGGTGATGATTGTGAGTATATTTCTTAATGACGGACTTCGGACTGGTATATACATTATTCCTAACAAATTAAAACTTAAATTGCAAATTGAAACTATCACCATATCTAGCTCTTAGGATGCACTGTACCGTAGTTGAACGGTCGCCGAGTAAAGGTTTTTTCGTTGAGGGAAATATTATCTAAGCATATTATACTTCAGATCATCTCAATCTTGAAATATGATCCAGCATATATTAGCTTTTCTAACATTTTCACATTTCTAACATAACTCGTCGACTTTTTAACTACGAAAACCAATCTGAACAAGTGCCACTGAAAAATACAGGACACTGGATTTTTGGTTTCAGATTAAATTTTTGTCTAGACGACGAAGCAATTGCCACTGATTAACAGCTAAAGGATAGTGCAAAATAGACGTAACGAAACAGAATGAAATAGTACGAATACGTCCGTAAGAATGAAAATGTGTATGGCTAACCTAAATTAGTATAATGATCGAAACAATGAAACATTCTGACTAGACGTTAGCTTTTTAAGTCGAACAGTATGCGGTTCTCCTAGTCATCAGATTTTACTAATTTTAATTGTTTTTTAAGAACAGCTGATCCAAATTAAGCCGTTAGCTTGTATAACGTTTTGGGCAAGGTGTGAAAATTTACGAAACCACTGAAGTTTGTTAGGTCTATTTTTGGACTTTGGAACTGCTTCGTAAACACAAAAAAGCACAATCAAAATCTGTAAAATTTAGGGTGAAAATTTCTGATTTGGAAGATATACCTCAAATATTATACATGTGATTAGTACAAACTTTCATTGGCGTACACTGTTTTCATTTTACATAATTGTCTTTTAAATTCTTTATTTAATAGATATACATATGTATATGTATGCTAATATTACATTTCTAAAAATATCTGTATCGGCTGAAAAGCCGATGGTGTAATGGTCTATAATGGAAACTTGGTTATCAAATTTACATTTTAGAATTACTAAATCTTATATGGCTTTTATAATATTAATTCATTTTGCTAATTACTAATTTATTTCCGTGATACAAAATTTCAAAATGGAATTCTTCACTGAAATTTTATCTTTAATTTAGATAAACTTCTATTAAACATTTTCTTTTATTTTCAGTATTTCACTGGCAGGCAACAATAATGGGACCGGTAAGAGAAAAATACATCAGTTTTAAATTTAAATGTTTTTATTATCTGTTAATATACAATATATTGGACTGCAATATATATTTGCAAAATATATTTGAAAATTTAAAAATTATTTTTTAAAATTTAATTTCAACTTTCCATTAATGTGGACATTAAATATTTTAAATATATAATATTTTAAACTTCCATTGAGGAATGGCGTACAAATGGTGAAAAATGACCTACAGTCAGTTTTAAAACGTTCTATAATTTCTTTTCTTTTGGTGGATCGACCTAGTCCCACTTTTTGTTGTCAATAAGTGCTTCGTAGTATTTTTGCATCGCTTCTTTCCATGTTTCGGAATTTTTTCCAGTGATGGTTTCCATAGCTGTTTGTGAAATATTAACACGATCATAAAACATTGCATTTAATATCTTAAATTGCATCTTCGGGCGTCCTGATTTGCCCGTGCGTAGCAGCATTGGTCTGCCTCGAGCAATTTTTGCTACGTTCTCTACTTGCATTTCAACATCTTCAATCGAATGGCAAGCAGTTTGGGAGTCTTTCGGGTTAGCAATAACATCTTATAAGTTAGTAAGTATAATTTAAGTTACAATATTTTTCATAGTTGAAAAAGAGTTTTCTAATTTTGTACATATTTACAAATTTTTTGTTTGTTTTTGTTACAAATTAAAACTCCTCATGCAGTTTTATCAGCTTCCGTGACCCGGCGAACTTCGTCTCGCACAAAATAGGTTTTGGACAAAAGCAGCAATCATTCAATTGCCTGGGGGTAGGCAATATTTTTTGTTTTATTATGGTATGATTTGTATTACGAGGTGTACACGAACAACGATGACGGTTTTCCAACTCTCGAACAGGCCACGTTACCTGGCCGTGTGAGAAGCACGGCATCTCCATCTTAATGCCGCTCATATGCAACGATTGGCCTTGCAACTTGTTGATTGTCATTGCGAAGGCAATTCGAACTGGGAACTGTACACGTTACGACTTCAATCTGTACGACTTCATCAGGATCAGGAATGTACGACTTCATTAGGATCAGGATTCATCAGGATCAGTGTCGATCGACTTGAATGAATGTATCTCGCCAGTGATTTGATACTGAATGACGATGTTCAGGTCGTTGACGTCCTTGTTTTTCGCAGCCAGAATTGCTGGTTGGCCCAACCAAACGTGATCTTTGTGATTTGCACCAATGTTCGGGAACACTTTTTCAATCAATTCCATTTTTGAGGTAGTTATTTGACAGAAATCAGGTAGGAATGAAATGAGGTCAGTGGTAGCGTCAACCGGAATTCTACCATTGCCCATGTGGGATGACTTGGGATGACTTTTGGCAAAAATCGCCTGCAAGCAACAAAAATGCTTTTCCGGATATTTTATCAGGATTGTTTCCTTCATTGTCCGATCGAGTGCCTTCAACGTACGTTTGTGCGCCATCGTACATTCATCCCAGACGATAAGCTTAAGATAAGGTTTGCAGTACTTTCGCCATGGTGGATTGCTAGGAAATATTGCACACTGTTTCTTCAGTCGCTTGCAAATTGAGTGGCAGTTTCAATACTGAATGTGCCGTATGTCCACCATCCAACAATGTGGCGGCAATGCCAGACTGTGCAACTGCTAAAGCGATTTGTCTGCGTGCACGAATCAGTGCTAGAAGCAAGAAGATTAGGAAAATTTGTGAAAACCTGTCTCCAGGAGCATCAAGAAAATAGAATTCGCCGATGTCGATGGCGTTTCGACAAATTTATGTAGTTACTCGATCGTATTGTATTTCCCGCTCCAAGACGTTCTCCGAAGACATGTAGTTTAGTGATGAATTCTATTAACGCGTTCAATTTCGGCTGAACACTGGTGCAGAGATATCATGACGATCGCTTGACGTTTGACCGAGCAAAATTTGTGACGTTATTTCATGCCATTTGGGGTTAAAGGTGGTGAATGTGACAAATAGGTCAGGCCGACCAAAGTTGCGTACATATACCATTGTATCTTGTCGAATCGAATTAAAATTGAAACAAAAATTAAAATATGTACAAAACAGAAATTAACAACAAAATACAATTAAAATACAAAAAAATTTTAAAACTTGAACAAAATTCGATTGTTTTGTAATGAAACACATTCATTTTCAATTCAATTCATCATTCAATTTTGAAACCTCAAAAATGTTGCTAGGCCTTATAGTTTCTGAATTATAGTAATTCTAAGCATTGCCACGCCCATTTAATCCTCTTAGAGGCCACGCCCATTTAATCCTGGCAGTTCATAAACTCTTAAAATGATCGTGTTTACGTAACTGAATGCACTTACGAAAATTTGAGCCTACGAATCGCAACCCGAAGTAATTTTCCATCTCAAGTAATGGTATGTGGAGCTGTGACCGCCGATAGACGTCGTCCAAGCGTTTTCATCGAGCCTGGTGTCAAAGTCAATGCGACTTATTATCGGGAAAATGTTTTGGAAGCTGGTTTAAAGCCGTGGGCCCGCAAACATTTCGATTGTACTCCATGGACATTCCAACAAGACTCGGCACGGTCTTATAAAGCTCGTGTGAACCAAGAATGGTTAAAAATATATGTTCCACACTTCATTTCGTCCACAACGTGGCTTTCGAATTCGCCAGATGCAATACCGATGGACTATTCCATCTGAGCCATTTTGGAGAGCAAGGTAGGGCTAGAAACTATGTCAATACGGATGCCCTGAAAAAAGCCATTGTACGGGAATGGACCAAAATACCGCAGATCACATTCGTGCAGCATAAAACTCATTTTTTAATCGTTTGAAGGCCAGAGTCAAGGCCAAAGGTGGCCTCAGCGAGCTAAAGTGAATAGATTTTAAAATTTTTATTATTTCCACACATTTTTGTAATTTGAATCAATAAAAAATAATTTCACCCAAAAAAAAATATAGTCATTTGAATAGGAACAGTTCAATCGCCTAACCCCGTATAATATATCTACATATATATTATATAGATAAATATAGTCGTGATCCCTGTAACCTATATCGGTAAAAAATCTTATAGTAAAAAACTGAAGGTGGGCCGACAGGTAAATCCGCTAAAAAGATGAAAAGAGTTGGATTTGTTTGGTTTTTAAAATTTTTTTTTTTTAGTATTACGTTGTTCCTCCTTTGGCCTTCAATACAGCTTCCAATATTCTAAAAATTTATTCGTAAAGGCTTTGGGTTTTGGTTGTGGGTTCTTCATCGTACCACAATTCATTTATAAGAATTTTCAAATCTTGGACAGATTTCGGGTACTTTTCAAAGATTTTTCGACCCATAATTATCCATAAATTTCCGATGATATTGAGGTCTGGACTGTTTCCTGGCCCCAGGACGTTGATGTTATCCGAAGATTTTCTTTGTATTGTGTTACCTGTGAACACAAAATGTCAAATAAGAATTAAAAATTTTCTTACAGAGCGAGAACGATGGCAAGGTAGGCACTATCGTCTTCAAATATTCCGTTGTCAGTGTTGCAGCTCAGTTCCTCGATTGTTAGGACCACGCCTTCTTGGCTTAATACGATATTTAAATAATCTTAAAAATTACTTCTGATGGTCTTTAACTGTTTCTCAAGTCACGGAGTTTAATCGTATGTATTAAAACAGTTTTGTGGTCAATGTCTAGCTCCATATCAATATGAATATAGAAATTTTCCAATTTTCCTTTTGTCGTAATAATTCTGATAAATATAGTGCAATTTTTCATTATTGTTTTCCATTTTCCAACCACTTTCCAAAATTACATGTGCAGTCGAAGTGTCACCTTTTTTTATAGTTTTTAAAGATTTGTTATACTTTTCAAAGTTTTGTATCAAAATATTATTATTCCAATTTTAATTTCTTAACGACAGATTTAAAATTTTATTAATAAAAAATTTTAAAAAAATATCAAATCTCTTTTATTATTCGATATTCTGCCCTACAGCGAAAAATGTGAAGAAATGTTATAGTGGACCCCAAACTTGCAATAGGCAACAAATTAGAAGGAATTTAACATCACAACAACAAGAAGCGGCAAGAGAGGATGCACGATTGAACGACTTGCACAAATGAGAATTACAACTCAAACGTGACGCAATCGTGTTAAGCCGTTTTTGTGATCGGAGTCAATGCAAAAAGAGTGGTTGTCTTTATGCACGCTTGCTTGATATATATTTTTTCTCATCTTCAACAGCAACCCGTCTACTACACAAATGAAAAACGTATTATTTGAGATGTAGTTTTCGACGCGATGGAAGACCAATATTTGTATTAATTGTTTAACATACATATATAAAGGTGTTATACTTGGGAACGATAATCAGAGGAATATAATTGATAGATTTATCAGTTCATTCCATTTTTTCACTCCACTTCATATTTTAGTACTTTTGTGAATATTGAGAAATTCAAAAAGGAAACCACAAGGATGTGTTGTCATCAGGCAAAGTGGTTTCACCTAAATTGAACTCACCACCAAAGCCAATAAAAGCACTAATGGATGGGGTCGAACATCTCCAAATTAATTTAGAAAAAAATAAGGAAATTTAATTGTTTTCAAATTACTTTCCTCGCCGCCAATATCATTACTAATACGGATGGACAAGGATGCAAAATTTTTAGAAAATTACTTTATGGGAGATGAAGAAGAGCAGTCCAATATCCGTTGCGAGACAATCAAATTCAAGTAATACAGGAACATGCTATCCTAGGTGATTTAGACACTTTTTGAGAGAAAAAAATAACCTCATCCGAATGTTGAGGCAAGTTTCCAATCAATTACAAAACGATATGATATGATGACCGAGGCGCGTGTTTTCAAACAACTAAAATCTTTAATGGAAGTGGTAAAACACCACTTATTTGAGGAAGCGCGATGCTGGAGATATTCAATTGGCAAAAACGTGGATTGGATCACATCCCCATATTTTAATTTAGTTGACCAACAAAATTAGACCAGAAGAAATCGATCAGATTATATTAGTAGTCCCAGATTGTAATGACAAGTATGATACATGGTCCATGTGGTGCCATCAATCTCAATTCACCATGTATGAATATTGGTAAATGGCAGTAAACGCTTTCCCAAGGACTTATTGTATACTATAAAGGAATTGTTGTATATCTACAGGAAACGGTGTCCATTCCTTTGCCATAAACTCAAACAATAATCAGAACGGTATTGAAATAGATAATAGATGGGTTGTACCATTAATCACATAACAGATAGATTAATCACATAACATAAGGCTAAGAAGGTCTTTTGTTAGAAGGTGCAAAGCATGCATTAGTGTAGGGTCAACAATTCGAGCACCTACTGTAAAAATTAGGTCCTCACATAAGGAAAACAGAAAATGTTTCAACTTTTTTGTTTTAGCTACAGTCAGCGAAAGAACTATATGTGCATAGTCTGTTTATCTCTCTATATTTTAATATTGGGACTAACGGTAAAATTTGAGTGTGCAAAATTGTTAAGAGATTCTTTGAACATTGTTTTGTTAAATTATTTTTGTAATTTGCTCTCTCAAAAGTGCCGTTATCATCGTGTGTTCTTTGTTATTACTTCATTGTCAATAGAAATAATTATATGTGCAAAATTAAAATTTTATTTTATTTCAAAACTAGATAACGAAATACATAAAAAAAAATATTTGTTTTTATAAGCTAATACTTAGTATGATTCCCTCTGTTAATTTGTACACTATTTATACGTCGTGGCATTGAATCAATGAGGCGGCGCAGGATTTCTTCGTCCAGTTTAGCCCATTCTTCTACAATGGCAGTTTTAAGCGATTTTAAATTGTCAAACTGCCTTCCATTATTGTAAACTGCTTTGGACAATATGCCCCATAGATTTTCTATCGGATTTAAATCCGGACTGACCGCAGGCCATTTCAATACAGGAATATTTCTCTCTTCAAAAAATTTTTTTGTGTGTCTGGCATTGTGTATGGATGCATTGTCCTGCTGAAATATCCAACTATCGCCATAATTTGAACCAGCAAATTCAATAAGCTCAGAATCAAGAAGTTCTACATATCGTTCAGCATTCATTTTGTTTGAAATAAAGCAGATATTGCTCTTGCCACGATACCCAAATGCGGCCCACACCATCAGCGACCCTCCTTGAAAGTTGCGTGCACATCGCGTTGGGCGGGGAACCCTTAAGTCTTGCCAACTCATTTGATAACCATCTGGGCCATCTAAATTAAATTTTTTCTCATCTGAAAAAATAACTGATTGCCACTCATCATCCCAAAATTTGTGTGCTTCTGCGAATTCCATTCTCACAACTTTGTGCTTCTTTGACAGTTTTGGTTTGGCCAATCGTTTTCGGTATAAAAGATGTTCACTGGTGCTCAATATTTGTTGAACTCTTCTTTTGGTTATAGTAAGACCCAACTGGTGCTTTATCTGTCCAGCACTCATATTTTTTGAAACAGCTAATCGTCGAATTTCCCTTTTACCCCTATTGTCAACAGTTGGCTTGCGACCATTTCGTTGTTTGGAACAATAATTATCAGGATTTTTCAAAAACTTAGTTATGGTATTTCTATGTCTTTTTATCCTCTCCGATATTGTTTTAATATTTGAACCAGTTTCAAACAAAATTTTAATTTGAGTTTGTTCAGATTCACTTAATAAACACCCACGAGGCATATTTTTCTGTATCAAATGGCAAAATTATAAAAACTAGAATTAATTAACACAAAATCATTGTATTTTACCTTTTTTTGCTATCTCCACCGATAAACCACTCAAAATTATTATTATTAATATTTAATTATTCACTAAACCTTGCACTTCCACGTTCAAAATATCAATGCACATATAATTATTTCTATTGACAATGAAGTAATAACAAAGAACACACGATGATAACGGCACTTTTGAGAGAGCAAATTACAAAAATAATTTAACAAAACAATGTTCAAAGAATCTCTTAACAATTTTGCACACTCAAATTTTACCGTTAGTCCCAATATTAAAATATAGAGAGATAAACAGACTATGCACATATAGTTCTTTCGCTGACTGTAGAGGCAGGCTCTTATTTAATAACTAGCAATAAATTAATAATATTTTAATCCAACTATACTAAAAAAAAATATTAAAAAATAATGGTTTAACCTAGTTAACTTTTGCTTGCTGATTTTCAAATCTTTGATTTTCCTATGTCAAACAGTTTTTGAGAAAATTAATGCCAAACTTGAAATTTGGAACAAAAATTCCGAAAAAAAATTTTTGGTCGAAATTTTTTTTTAAAATTACGGTATTAAGTATAAATTTTTTTCCGACCATAAAATTTTCTAATCAATTCTAGAGAGAATGCTTCAAACCGGAAGGATCTATGTTTTGTAGTTTCCGAGGAAAGTGGAAATGTCCATCATTTCTTGTCCATTTTCTGCCACGTCCCTTTCTGAGCTTCCGTAATGTAGTCATCCTAAGTCATCTGGAATCATAGCTATTGTCTTCGAGCTTTTCAATTTAGAAAAAAGAACTCATCGTGATAACACTTACGTAAATAATAAAATTTTCTGGAGACTTGTTTTATGAAATCGATAGCTTGATGAATTCAGGAGATGTTTATCCTCCGCTCGATGGTTTCTTGAATGTTGGTTTTCTTTGATATCTTGAAGATTTCATATTAAAATAAAAAACAGAACCTGCTGTAGGCGGTATAGCGAGTGTTCATCATATTTTGGCACTTGAGCTATTTTCATTTTGTTTTGAAATATTAGTTCTTAAAATTATATCAAGGTGCAAGAGAGGTTGAACAAAAATTAGAAAGTACTGTTGTGATAATATTCTTCCAGGTAGCCATGAAGACATTCCATCTTTTATTCCGGTAAGATTACCTCGGTATTAACACTTAATTGTTGTTAGTTTCTTTCAAGTACTTTTTTATTTTAATAGATTAGTTTGTAATAAAGTAGAAATTATTAATTATTACAGTAATCTTCCTGCATGTGCTTATCCTTTTATTTTTTGTACCTTTGCAGCCAGATAGCCCGTATCAAGGTGGGGTATTCTTCCTTACAATCCACTTTCCGACAGATTATCCATTCAAACCACCAAAAGTGGCTTTTACAACGCGTATCTACCATCCAAATATCAACAGTAACGGATCGATTTGTCTCGATATATTAAGATCTCAATGGTCGCCAGCATTAACTATTTCAAAAGGTACTGAAAACTATATATTCTTCACATACTTTACTTCAGTTGTCATATCTTGTTCTTGCAGTTTTGTTATCGATTTGCTCTCTTCTCTGTGATCCGAATCCAGACGATCCACTTGTTCCAGAGATTGCAAGAATATATAAAACTGATCGGGAAAAATATAACGAGTTGGCACGAGAATGGACTAGAAAGTATGCTATGTGATGCGTTCCAGTTTGTAAAATCGATCCGTCATGTTATAATAACTACAACAAGAATAATAAATTTAACTTCATAAATTGCTACAACAACTTCAGCATTAAGAACAACAACAACATGAATAGAAGCAACAGCAGCAACAAACAGAAAAACGCTATACTACAACAACATAAACAAAAAACATTTATTCAAATCAACAACAACAAAATAAATAATAATTAAAAGAAAACAGAAATAAATAAAGAAATAAAATTACATAAAGCAAAAACTTAATTTAGAACAAAATTAAAACATTACTTATTATTATTACATTTATAATTAAATAATTATTATAAATTATGATTATATTCTTCAGAAGAGAACTAAAAGGTAAATAAGAGAGCAACCAATAAAAAATACAATAAAACAATGTAACAGAAAATTTCAGCACAGGGAAACTGAAATGAGTAAAATTTGAGTAGGTTTAGATTATCGATCTTGGTTGGATTATCGATCACTAGGGAGTCAATGAGGCGTGGATGGAACGGAGAAGTTAAATGTGTCTATTGAAAATCGAAACAATATTGCACATATGGCCGCACATGAGCGGTTCTAGAGTTCAGTTCTTAATCTAGAAGGGAGAGAAGAGTCAGAAAAGTCTCAGGACTCTTTTGTTGTTAGAATCATTACGGATTCAAACTTGGTTGTGGAGTCGCAGTTTTAAGTCTTTTCTTGATAATCGTCTGCCCGGTTGGCCCACTAAAATTTGTTCTAAACAAATTCTGTTAAAATTATACGGTATTAAAAATAATGAACGTAACTTTTGGATCAGTGTTCGATGGATTTTTAGTAAATGAATTAATATATTGTCTTAAAACGAACTAATTCTAACAGTAAGCAGCCGTAAACATTGATTTAGCGAACTTAATATGGAATGAGCTAAAACAGGTCACCCTTTTTTAATGATTGAATGAATGGTTATGATTTTGTAGTATGCCAAGAAAACCTTCCCTGCACACTAAGATCCATAGAAACCCACAGTAGAGTTAGTCACTGTGAAATCCGTTTTTCATTCAATCGCTTAAACGAATAAAAGAAAACTAATTAAGAATTACTGATAAAGAAATAAGTATACAAAGCAACAGTAACCCGACATACCATATAGGTATTAACATATACAGTGTATTAAAACTATTTCAAATAAACGATTTCTTTTGTGTAGTTGCGAAGAGTTGTTTTATGTTCTAATGAAAGAGTAAAACAATGATAATTATTTGTGATTATACATTGTATGAAATAACAAATGTACCCTGAAAAACAACACCCTGCACAAGGGTTTGGTTGAGAACGTACGAGTACTATAAATGTATGAATTTTCAAAATTCTTTTACGAGATATTTGTATACCTTACTTTAATGTTTATATCCGAGAGTCCTCTGAAAGTTTTGAGCCCCAACATGCACATGGGCGTATACCACTACAATGGTATACAGTCACCGTTAAAAGAACGTATACAATTGAGATCACTTTTTACTGACCATATATTCATAATGAAAATATCTGAAACGTGTTTTTATTTTTGGGAAGCTTACTAATTATAATAATTTAATTAATTAGACTAATTTTTTGATACCAATGCATATTAAGAAAATACATTCAGATTAATGTATGTACTTAAATTTTAAATAAACGCCAAAAACTCATTTTTACGCTTAAACAAAGTTTACAGCTTCGAAATTAACTTGTACGTTTTATTTAACAGTTAAAGCACGGTTAATTTTGTTCTCTTTTGTTGTCAGTAAAATATTCATTTAAATTGCATAGAAAACTTTAAGCTGTTGACAAGAAATCTTCCATTTTAAAGAATTTTTTGTTATGAACAAACGAACTTCAATTGAAACTCTCGAGCTTGTGGTAAAATTAAGTAAAGATGGCAAATCACTGCGTAAAATTGGTGAAATTATTGGCCGGAACTATAATACTGTAAAAAATTCCTTTCTAAAAAATTTGATTTAACGAAGAAATTGGGAGATCGGCAGCGTTACGACAGACAAAGAAGCTTTCAGAAAAAGTCTTTGCAGCGGAAACCAGGGTCAAGGCGGGTCCGTAAGACCAATTCGGTAGAGGATCGCGTATTACAACAGGACATAAGGTTATCTGGTTATCGAAGACTTACAGAAGCCGGTTAATGCGCGCGTGGTCCTGCTAAAAAATATCTCTTGACAGAAAAAATTCGTCAAAACCGCCTACATTGGGCCAAGCAACACCAGAATTGGACAGTGATAGATTAGAGAGAGATGATTTCAATTTTCTCTAAATTTAACCTGTTCGGATCCAACGGAATTACGTACGTGAGGCAAAGGACAGGCGTGCGTTACAGCGACGAGTGCATCAAACGTACCGTCAGGCAGGGTGGTAGCCGAATGGGGATGTTTTTCATATAATGGGGTTGGTCAATTGACTCTTCTAGACCAAACAGTGAACGCAATTATGTACCAACGCATACTGGAAGAAAATCTGGAAATCTGATCCCTTCGATTGATCAGTACTTTTCGCTATTAGACAATGTGATAATCCAGGATGACTCTGCGCCATGTCACCGTACAAAATTTGTAAGTAATAATATTTCATGGATGGATGTAGAATTGAATAATAATTACAAATATTTTTATTTGTCAAATCGGTTTATTATTCTGCAGGTAAAGGATTACTTATCAAAAGTCCGAGTTTCGGCAATAGAGTGGCCTGAAAATAGCCCTGATCTCAACCCAATCCAGAATCTGCGGTACATAATTAAACTGCAAGTAGCAAAGAGGAAGCCCAGAAATTTACCCGATTTAAACCGCATTATTGAAGAAGTCTGGTACGACGGAATCAGAGCGCTTACATTCCAAAATTTGATCGACTCAATGCCTGACTGTATCAAAATGGTAATAAAAAACAAAGGAGCATTCACAAAATTGTAGGTTCTAATTTTTTAGAATCTTTAACGTTATAATTGTCTTACGATGTCCGATAAGTTACGTTACGTCTGCAGTGCCTATGTTCGTCAGAATTTTTCCAATTCTGGCATGTCCGTTCTATTAAGCAATCAGTACCATAAACTTCACATATATCTTTGTAAGTCTCAGCCGTTTTCTTGCCTTAACGAAAATAAACCAGTAAAAGTGCTATATTCAGCCTGGCCGAATCTTAGATACCCTAAAAGTTTTGAAAAAATTTAATTGAACGAAATAGTTTAATTTATTTATTTAATTGAACGGAATGTTTAGTTTTTTAAAATTTTTAATTTATTTAGATTTTTCATTGCAGAGCAATAACATTATAGAATACAATACAAACTGAAACTAGACGAAATATGTGGTTAAAATTTTTCTGGCTGCAAATGGATTAACCGTCCCGAGCTCCATGAATCCTAGCTACGCCGGTCTATAAATAGTAGGCGTGGTCGTTATCTGTGTTGAAAAGAAAATAACTAGCTTAGTAGTTTTATTATTGTGTTTAAGTTTAAACTTTATTTTCGTGGTAATAAATTTGTTTTCGTAACAAATGCGTAATGGCATCTAAGTTTATTTTGGAAACTCTCCTCTTATTTATTCCTATATTTTAAGAATTCCATATAGACAGAAGTGATAATTTAACCTCCATAAAAAATCCAAAAATAAATGATGCGTGATGTCACCTAGTTTCTGTTGTTCTATATTTTTTCCAAATCGGTTTCTACAATTTTTTTCAATCTGATTTAGAAGTTTACTCTATTTGCATGCAATATAAGTGGCAATAAATTTAAAATCCAAATACAAATGATGCCTGATGCCAACTAGTTTTTGTTGTTCAATGCTGCCTATCTTCAAGTTTAGTTTGTAGGCTGGCATTCCAGAGGGAGTTAAACTATTTAACTCCCGTATCGATAGGATACGTGTCCCTTTCAGATTTGTCATCAGAATCCATGCTGAGATAAGTTGTGGCCTCACCAACTAAGAGATTAAGAATTTCTTCATTGATTCTGGTAGTATTTTAAGTAGTAGTTTAAAATATCGCTGGCAATCAGTCTAGCTCAAGACGGTTTTGTATAGGTAGGTTTTTCCACTTCCCCAGGTCCATCCAAGAAGAATCATTTTGATGATCTGCTAGATGTGTATATTGCATCTATTAAAAGCAACACATCGTTTAAACCTTCGACCAAATCTTGACCTGTTGCTCTTTCTTTCATTCTATCAAGTGCTGCTTCGGCATCATGAGGCAAGTCTTGAGGTGGAGTTTTAAGACCGAAGCCTGTACATTTCTTGGACATCGCGTAGGCATAGATCTTCACAATGTGCGTGTGTTCTACAATGATCCACAGTTGAAAGCAAACAATTCTCTGAGGGCTTTAGGCATGCTGACTTCTACAGACTCAGCCAGTGTGGCTTCCCAAACAGAATCGTCTTCTGAGATACCCAACTCTTTGCATGCCTCTGGCACGCAGGCGCAAAATCTATTCAATTAATTTATGGAAAAAACATTGATGCTAATGATAGTAAGATTTCAATCCCATTTAGTATAAACTTTTACTAGTTATACTTATAAAGAGTTTTTAATATATGTATGTATATGCGTTTTTATGACTTTTTAAAAAAATATTTTAAATTGAATTATTTATGCACAACGTATTTATGTATATACATACATACATTGTATTTATATATCTATTTTTGCTAAATTATTTCCTAATTTGGTAATTGTTTTTATCTTTAGGTGAATTCTAACCTTATCACGAAACTCATTAATTTATTAATTTAATCGTTTGAGTTAATCAAAATTAATTATCGTTATATATTTACAATTACTCTCACATTATGTTTTTGTATTTCTAAATTTTGAATTCTTTCCCCTTTAGAAAAATCTTAAGATGAGATGGATAGGACAGCAATGTTTCTGTACATTCAACTGATATTCCGATATCAACTTATGTGCCGCGAACTTTGGAAATGTAGGTCAAGATATTTCTAGATTCTAGTTTTCGTTTCGAAATACGAGTTATGCATCGTCTTCTTATTTTGCTTCTAGATTACACGTCGGTATGCAGAACTCTCAGCGGCAATTTTAGAATATCTTAACATTTTCGTTATAAACTTGTGAGTAATTTTTGGTTGAGCTACAAAACGAGATGGAGTGTTTTATCCTGCATATGGCTGCGATTTTTCTAACGCGGAAGGTACAGTTAATATACATATATACATATTTTATTAACAATTACGAATGGTCTTGGGTGTTCCTATGGATCATACGTGCGATAACTCTAAGGAGGTCGAAGCATTTCGTGAGCAGCTAAATGCGCCCAGTGCTGAGTATGTCGACGAAATTTTGGTGGCCTCATACAGTTTGTAAAAGACATTCATGTAATTATACAAATAAGAAATAAAGACGAAAAATCAAAAATTATTGAAATTTTGCATATTATACAATACAATGAATAAATATTAAACACAATGAATTCAAATGCAATGAATTTGTGAATTACAATTATTATTATTGAATTTAACACAATTTTTTTAAAATTGTATTTCCCTTGAATGGAAAAATTCAGTTGAAGTGAAAAATTTTAATGACGTCACGGAATAGCGTATTCACATTACGAAAAGAAGTTATGTACATATATACATACATGTACGAAATTGTGTGAAAAGGGAAGTAGGAAAAAGTGTACTTGTAATTAAGGAAAGCTTAATTACAATAATGGTTAATAAATTAGGCATATTTAGGCGTGCTCGTGAATCTTTAAACTAAAAAAAACAGCGCACTGGCAGCAATACTTAAGTACCAAAGTGAACGAATGTAATAATCAAGTGAATTATATATGTAGATATGCCAACACCAACTTTCATTTTCCTATATATTTACATAAATTTATTAACCTATTTGCTTTTAATGTTGTGTTTTTTTAGGTTAGAATTTTTTTGCCAGGCATTTTTAGTAACTATTGACATTGAAAGTGTAAATTAAGTAAAACAAATATGTTTACAAATGAATAAAACAAAACAATATGTGTATAAGTTATTAAATTTTCTAATATTCCAGAACTTACGAAAATTGTTTTCTCAGTAATCAAAACTAATTTGTTGTACTTGAGAGTTAAATAATAAAAGACATCTTTTAAATTTCGATTAAAAGTAAAGTATATTAAAACGTTTCTTTAAAAGTTGAACAAAATATTTGGCTTTACGCACTTAATTTTATAGTCTACCAAAACTGACGTCAAATTGTCAGAGTTAATGTACATACATGTATTTACGATCCTTTGACGGCTTTTCTTTCTGCGGTAAATAAAATACTTAAATGAAAATATATCCTATCTATCATTCTACATTCCAAATTGAAGTTATTACTCGATTATTAAGTGCCAGTTATTGTAAAGCAGTGTATTTGTAAATATCTGACTTTCATAAGCTCATTCATTGATTTGAGTATATAAGCAAATTGGTATCCCAAAACAAAAGGTTTTGACAAATGTCAAACGTGGTGTATAAATTAATAAATTGAACACTTTGTTTGGGTCTGTAAGGAAAAAATTGATTTGTTTGGGTCTTAAAGGGGTGAGTTTCTGAGCTAAAACGCCATCAAACGTACAAACCAGAGATAATGAGATAGGACACTTCGAATTCGCCTCTTCAAAAATTGGTTTGACGTCTATTTTTTATGAGCTGTTGAATTCATGTACAATATACGTGAGAGCTACCACCAGAGATAATGAGATAGGACACTTCAAATTTGCCGCTTCAAAAATCGGTTTGACGTCTATTTTTTATGAGTTGTTGAATTCATGTACACTATGCGTGAGAGCTACCATATTGTTGTTCTTGTTTTCTGTCTTTCAGTATGTTGAAATATCAGCTGTTTCATGTTTCACCACGGATTCGTTTAGTTATGAAATCAGCTTGGCTAGACGCAGCATCATTTAAACGGTTTCACTACTGGTATATCTATACCATCGGTGGCTACACACTGTGGTTTCTCATTTGGTTTCACAAGTCGTAAACACGTGATGCCAAAGTTTGTGTGAAATTGACTGAATATCGAAATGTTGGCCAGAGTGAGAGAAAATATGAACACGCGTTCGGCAAACTATGTTGCTCTTCTTTCGTTTGACACCTGCTTTCTTGTGTGCGTGCAAAGAAACTGAGAAGCAGGGTCAATTTTCAAAAATTCTCTACACTCGATACCAGAGTATAGACTTTTCTCTTTCTTCCTCATCTCTCTCTCAAACGAACTGAATGAAACCGTTTCACAAGATACTGCGTATAGCCAAGGCCATTGGCTTTTAAAATATAAATTTCACCATATATAAACAAAAGTGGTGAAGTTTCCCAAACCTAAAATGGTAGGTGCGAACGGATGCTTGACCCCCCAAGTGCATCAAAGATGTATAACAATACTTCATTTGCAAAAATATTAGAGAATAAATGAAAAAATATAAATGCGACCATTCTGGAGTTATTAGTCGTAATTTTTTTTTGTAAAAAGGTGAACAACTATGCATTTGCAACGAAAAATTAACACAATGACTACTTTATACCAAAGTGAAAATGAAAAATAAACCAATACGGGGTAAAATATGGAAGCATACATTAATTACCATTAAACGGAACGAGGTGTTATGTTTATATATATTTTGCACATATAAAAAGCATAATATTTTTAATTACAGTCGAACTTCCTTATAGTAAGCTTCTATACAATGAAGTTCTCCTTATTATGAACTAAATCAAGAACACAGAATCACAGAACACACAAAAAATTATTTCTGTATAATGAAGTTTCTATATAGTGAAATAATTGTCTGTCCCCGTGGAGATTCAGTATAGGGAATCTCCCTATAGTTCGACTGTATTTGTTTTGTCGTTTCATAAAGCAGCCTCCGAAAACAGATTTTGCGTGCGTTTATGCGATCAATTTATTTTCGGCGAAGTACAAATTTTTTGCAGCGAAGTACAAGTTTTTTACGGCGAAGTACAAGTTTTTTGCACAAAATCACAATTTTTTATCGTAGGTTAGTGAAAATGCCAATGTGTTTTGCGACGAATTCGAAGTGTCCTATCTCATTATCTGTGGTACAAACGTTTACCGACAATTAATGCACTGGGAGCTTTTGCATTCTGAACAAAAAGTTCTAGAATTGATTGCTAGTTACTTTTAATTTAAAATCTTGCATACAACCATGCAGTTAAAAACCCCACCATAATATGCGAAAGTAGGAATGCCAACCTGAGACATATCCGTCGACTAACTGAGACTAGCCACAGTCCATTTTTATTAGCCACAGCAGCCGTTGCGTCCATCGGCTAGATCATGTTGATATTTACTATACCTAATCTACGCATTTTAGGAACAAGTCAGGGTATAAATGCAGTTTACGGGACTGGCTCAGTTCAGTCCCCTAAAATACACCTTAGCTCGCCTTCTTGTCCTGAATCTAACCATGTAAAAAATTTTTGGGGCGTGGCCTTAGTTTAGAAGTTATGGGCGTTTGAATGTAAAAAAATCTCAAATTTCAAAATCGCGCGATTTTTCATAAAAATTTTTCGCCTGCGGCGCTAGGAAATCCTTCATACATACATTACCAATATTTAAAATTTTTCGCCTGCGGCGCTAGAAAATCCTTCATACATACATTACCAATATTTAAAATTGAAAAATTTTTATGAAAAATCGCGCGAAGTAGATAAAAAAGTCACATGAGTGCCTTCCAAATAATAGCTTTTAGCTATTTCTGGTTAAGTAATATGCCCCTAGAATCCATTATGCATGAACTCAGAATAGCCAATCACACTGCGAACGATTGGGCTAGCTTCTGTAGAGAAATTGCAGAACATAAAGTCTTCAACGTAATAGAAAAAATTGGCGGTGAAGGAGAAATTGTCGAAATAGACGAGAGCAAATTCGGAAAAAGGAAATACTATCGTGGTCACCGCGTGGAGGGCCAATGGGTGTTTGGAGGGATCCAGCGTGGATCCCCCAAATGCTTTTTGGTCCCGGTCGACAAAAGAGATAGGGAAACACTCCTTCCCATCATTAAAGCTTGGATACTGCCGGGAACTACAGTGGTTTATGATTTTTGGAAGGTAAAAGGAAGGTCAAAGTTTCTAATCAACTTTTATTTATTTCTATATATTATAGGCGTACGATTGTTTAACCCATGAAGGGTACAAACATTTAAAAGTTAACCATAGTGTTAACTTTAAGGACCCAGAAACCGGAGCGCACACAAACACCCAGGAAGGACTCTGGCGGCAGGTCAAACACTCCATGCCTCAATATCATAGAAAGAAATCGCACTTCAACGGATATCTTGTATCGTGGTCACCGCGTGGAGGGCCAATGGGTGTTTTGAGGGATCCAGCGTGGATCCCCCAAATGCTTTTTGGTCCCGGTCGACAAAAGAGATAGGGAAACACTCCTTCCCATCATTAAAGCTTGGATACTGCCGGGAACTACAGTGGTTTATGATTTTTGGAAGGTAAAAGGAAGGTCAAAGTTTCTAATCAACTTTTATTTATTTCTATATATTATAGGCGTACGATTGTTTAACCCATGAAGGGTACAAACATTTAAAAGTTAACCATAGTGTTAACTTTAAGGACCCAGAAACCGGAGCGCACACAAACACCCAGGAAGGACTCTGGCGGCAGGTCAAACACTCCATGCCTCAATATCATAGAAAGAAATCGCACTTCAACGGATATCTTGCGAAATTTGTGATGTTGAGACAATTTAAGGAGAGAACTTCGGACGTTCTGTTAGAGTTCTTGCGGACAGCTGGGCGTATATATAACCCACTAATGCCTAAACCACATATAGAAGATGATCCAGAAGAAGAAGAAGATTACGAAATTTATGTCGAGGGTTTAGAGGATTAAGTCTTTAAATGTAGTCTTAAGTCTCTAAGTCATGTAAATACAATTTTAATGAAATCTGACCACTGATGATTTTTACTTTATATCGGTTTTACATTACAAATACAACAAGTAAGTATTACATGTTATATACCATTTTAAAGGTAATACAATGGGCTTTCACGATATATATTTTTTTTTGTACATTAATGTATCCATTTCCGAGAAAAACATCTGTTTCACGAGCACAAATTCATAATTACATAAAAATACGTATAACTTCTAAACTCTTGGAGTGTTGAAAACTATGTATAGCACAAATAAAGACAATAACAATACCTTTCCAATGGTACCACTGGCGGTACTATAGGTTATCTACTTTAGGAGTTATTGACCTTTTATTAGGTCATCTTTCGTGAACTTAAAACGCCCATAAATCGAAAATGGCTGCCTAGCCCCGGAAATAAAGTACACACTTCCGGTCCTAACGGTAAAATCTAACGGTAAAAAAAAAATAAAAAAATCGGAGAAAGTCCCGTAAACTGCATTTGTTCCCAAGTCAGGAACGTGGCCAATTTTTTTTTGAAGTTTTTTTTGAGCCGCTGATAAGCCTTCTGAGCCGCCGACATATTATGGTTAGCTACGGCTTCGTTGGCGTTTAGCCGCCGCCGTTCATTTTTTAATCAGCCGCAGTTTCCGAAATAAATGCCTCGTCGCATGTCTCTGATGCAAACTTAGAACATTTCACAGCCAGATAAGAATTTCCAAACAGAATGCCGTAAATTACGACGGCGTAAGAGGTGTTATTGGCAGTCAGGTTTAAAAAGAAAACATTATCGTAAACGTGCTTGTGATCCAATGAAATGCGTTATATGAAAGTTTACAAAGAGCAGAAAAACAGTCAAGAGCAAAAATTGCATTCCGATGCTCAATGCCATGGCAATAAGGCACCGAAACTAGAGAATGAATGAATTGTTGTGGAATGAATTGTTGAGAATTTAAATCGGGGATTACCGTTACTTGTAGCACCGTTTTTGTAATGTTTATTTACACATTATTTGTGATCGGTGATATATTGTGATTGTGAATTATTTTATTCGGTGATCTTCTAAAATGTCCGGAGATATTACCAATCTTAACCAAATTTTTGAATTGTTCAATTATGAAGTGGATGGAACTGTGACGGAAGAAATCATTCTTACCCTTCAAGATTGGAAATTAATTCCAATTAACTTAAAATGTCCAAATGGTCATTTTTACGCACTACGGGTGCGACAAAGAGCGAAAGATGGATTTCACTGGCGTTGCACCGAGTGGTATCAGAATACCTATAGAAAGAGAGTCAAGTGCAACGGCCTCTTTGAGGAAAAATACATTTTTTGAGCAGTCGAAAATGTCGCTATACAAAATAGTTGCGTTTAGCGCACTATGGTTGGAAGGCGTAACTCTTAACTTTATGAAGAAGCAGGTATTTTATTACGACAAAATATTGTATAGTATTTTTAGTAATATTTTTCATTTTCAGCTGTAGATAACTGGAAAGACTGCCGTAGATTGGGCCTCTTTTCACCCAGAAGTCGTCATCTACGGTATTAAAGGCCAAAAACAGCTCGGTGGGCCTGGGATGATAGTAGAAATTGACGAATCTAAATTCGGAAAACGGAAGTATCGTCGAGGACGCGCTGTAGAAGGCCAGTGGGTGTTCGGTGGTATCGAACGTGGAACCAACCGGTGCTTCTTGGTTCCGGTGGAAGAGCGATCCAAGGAGGTCTTCTTCTTGAAATCATTAAAAAACACGTTAAGGTCAACACCACTATAATATCGGATTGTTGGAAGGTATGTATAAACTATTTCTTTATTTATACTGTTTTTTTGTAAATAATAGTATTTGGTTTTCTTTTTTAGTCTTATGATTGCTTAAGTGATGAGGGGTTTGAACACCTCACGGTGAATCATTCCCTCCACTTCAAGGACCCGGAAACCGGCGCGCACACCAACAATATTGAGAATTTGTGGCGTCATGTAAAGGCTTCCTTACCGGAATACACGCGCAAGAAGTCTTTCTTCCGCGGGTACCTCGCAAAATTTATTTTCAAAAGGCAGTGCCGGGCCAACAATTTAGAACCATTATCCCAATTTTTTAAATATGCTGGCGATTTGTATAATCCGTCAGCTCCAGAAAATTGGGTAGATGCAGATGTTTCAGATGTAATACAATACAGAAATATTGTAGTGGAGAAGAGTAGCGCCGCAGGCGAAAAATTTTTATGAAAAATCGCGCGATCTTCGTGAAATAAATTTCTATACAAAGGTAAGGAGCTCTACTATCTTCGTATTGGAATAATTATGTAAGTTAATTATACTTTTTACTTTAAAAAAAATTAATGAATAGAAAAAAATAGTACTAAAAATTTTAAATTGTGTTTATCTCCGAAAATAAATGATTCTCGGCAAAATACTATTTAACATAAATGAAAGATATTATTAATACCTTTATAACGGTACTAATTTCATACGCATATCTGTTATAGTTTAAAAGATATCGGCGGTTAACTTTCAAAGTTCAAGAGGCTATAACTCTGACCCCAATTAAATCCGGGAACAACTTTTGTTGTTGTTGGGGTCAGCGCCAACTACACCAACGTACATAACAAGAATATAATTGGAACCTAATGCCTTACGTAAATATATGCCGAATAATGAAGTGAAGTACCGTAGAAAACTACAAGAACAAAAAAGCAACAACATAATCGGAGCGTTCGAGTAACATTTAACCTGTTCTAACTCTTCTTCATGCCACTTTTCAAGTTTGGCATTTGTAACGTGTGTCGGGACCCTAGTGATTTCAGAAATACTTATTGACGTAGATGCGCAGAACGAGACCACTTTTCTTTGTTTACTGGCGCAACCTTTTATTCTATAAACCTTGGAGTGATTCTACAAAAATGGCTGACGTCTCTTGCATTCGAGTATTTCTCGAAAGGAGTTATAGAAACGGGCTACTGGATCGGTGCAGTACTTTACGAGAAAACGCAGTTTAAATCCAGTTTAAGGGACTTTCTCCGATTTTTTTCATTTTTTTTTACCGTTGAGACCGGAAGTGTGTATTTTATTTCCAGGGCTAGGCAGCCATTTTGGATTTATGTGCGTTTGAAGGTCATGAAAAATTATCTAATAAAAGGTCAACAACTCCTAAAGTAGATAACTTTTAGTACCGCCAGTGGTACCATTGGAAAGGTATTGTTATTGTCTTCATTTCTGGTAGTTTTCACCACACTTCAATAGTTTAGAAGTTATATGTATTTTTATATAATTATGAATTTCTGCTCGTGAAACAGAGATGTTTTTCTCGGAAATGGACACATTAACCTATCCCAAAAAATATATATCATAAAAGCCCATTGTTTTATCTTTAAAATGGTATATAACGTGTCATACTTACTTATTGTATTTGTAATGTAAAACCGATATAAAGTAAAAACCAGCAGTGGTCAGATTTCACTAAAATTGTATTTACATGCACAAAGACTTAATCCTCTAAATCCTCGACATAAATTTCGTAATCTTCTTCTTCTAGTTCATCTTCTAGATGTGATATTGGCATAATTGGGTTACAATAGGTGTAGGAATTAATAATGCAGATTTAGATAACAGATGGTGTAACTAGCGTTATGTGCATCAGAGCACGAGGAATCAAATAAATGCCATTTTCAAGCCAAAAAATCCGCATTATTAATTCCTACACCTATATATACGCCCAGCTGTCCTCAAGAACTCTGAAAGAACGTCCGAAGTTCTCTCCTTAAATTTCCTCAGCATCACAAATTTCGCAATATATCCGTTGAAGTGCGATTTCTTCCTGTAATACTGAGGCATGGAGTATTTGACGTGCCGCCAGAGTCCCTCCTGGGTGTTTGTGTGCGCACCGGTTTCCGGGTCCTTGAAGTTAACACTATGGTTAAGTTTTAAATGTTTGTACCCTTTATGGCTTAAACCTATAATATATAGAGATAAATAAAAGTTGATTAGAAACTTTGAAAAACCTTACCTTCCAAAAATCAGAAACCACTGTAGTTCCGGGCAGTATCCAAGCCTTTATGACAGGAGGGAGTGTTTCCCTATCTCTTTTCTCGACCGGGATCAGAAAGCATTTGGATGATCCACGCTGGATCCACACGCATTGGCCCTCTACGCGGTGACCTCGATGGTATTTTCTTTTTCCGAACTTGGTCTCATCGATTTCCACAATTTCTCCTTCACCGCCAATCCTTGAAATTTTAAAACTGCAACGTTTATTCCTCTTCTTGAACTTCAATAATTCCTTGCAACTGAATGAAATAATTCCGATGAAATAACATTATTCTAAAATATACATATTACTTACCGCCATATATAACCATCAATACGTGTATTATCCGCTATCAATGATATTATGTGTCCATATGGACATTTATAAGTATTTGAGCATGGTATTAACCCCCAATTACGCAATGCATCTATGGATGCTTCATTAAGTTTGGTATCTTTAACCAAGTTTCCTTCATGGAAGATATCATAAATATCAAGGAAATTCATGTTTTTTAAAAAGATATTAAATTTTTTTACAAAAAATCACTTGTCCGCAAACTGAATTCTTTCAATGGCTTCCAATAAGTGGCACGAGCGAAATTTACAAACGCAATTTTAAACGAAACTATAACCGCTATTTTCCGAAGAATTTACCCAGTAGTAACTTTTATTTTTTTACTACCCAGTAGTAAATGGTTTCCCTTTGTAAAAGGAAATGTATCTAATAAGGATTTCGAAGCGCCGCAGGTGAAAATTTTTTTAATTTGAACTATTAAATACTGAACAATACGCGCTAAGGTACAAAAGTTTCCTGTAGTCAAGTCTAAGATGCATGTTCGGATATTCACCAAACACTAATTTTGAATATTTCATTAAAAGTATTCGAAACTGTGGGCGATACCCCATCATGTATATACCGTTGACAAGGGAGGTTATGGGTTCTAAGAAACCTGGATTTAATATATACATACCTTAATTATCATATAAGAGAGAAAAAAAATATTTTTTAATACAACCTCCACTATTTTTTTTTTAAACTAAATTATCTCCATAATTACTTATCAAATCAAAAAAGGATTATGACCTCAAATATAGACCTTGCTAGGACCTTTTGAACGGTATCAATTTTTCCACTTCCACTTTTCTCGAAACTACAAAACATAGATCCTTCCGGTTTGAGGCATTCTCTCAAGAATTGATTAGAGAATTTTATGGTCGGAAAAAAATTTATACTTAATACCGTAATTTAAAAAAAAAATTGCGACCATTTTTTCTCGGAATTTTTTTTCCAATTTTAACTTTGACATTAATTTTCTCAAAAACTGTTTGACATAGGAACCTAATTTAAAAAGGATATTAAGAAGCGGATATTTGGCTTTGAAAATCAGCAAGCAAAAGTTATCTAGGTCAAACCATTATTTTTTAATATTTTTTTTCCGATGTTAAGTCCAATTTTTATAAAGTGCCCCCCACCCACCATACGAAATTGACACCACCTCCCATACGATTTTTTTCTTGTCTCGACCTAACTTACACGCCCTGATCTTCTGTCCCCTCTTATGCGAAACACCCTGTATATGTATATAAATACTCAATAATAAGCAGCTCCTTGCTTAAATTCGCTTAATGAAATCATTTTTTGAAATCTCATTGAAGTGCTGGAGAACTGCATCTTTCACTGAAACAGACCAGACAATGTTTTGGCAATGTGTTTTATTTGACACTTCAAATTTGATAAAATATCAAAATGGATTTGATATTACACGCAAGTACGGCTAATTGCTTACACATAATCCCATAATATATATGTATATGGATTTTGACAGTTCAAAAGTATTTTGAAATACATACATAAAAAGTAAGGCTAACTGGGCCTTAAGTCCCTCTTTACATAATTCAAGTTTTCCAACGTTTTTGATGTTTCCTTTTGTGCTTGCCGTTTGATTTGACATTGTTCAAGAGCAAGAATGATAGAAAACAAGATTACTCATTGCGCAGGTCCGTTATTGTTTTTCGTTTGAGATTGACATCACGCCAGCAAAATATTGACAGATTCTTTAAGGTCCTTACACATTGTCCCTATTAGTTTCAATTACTTTGTCATATCGTTTGTACAGTTCAACATTAGCATCGTTTGTGGCTAACTCAATGGTTCATTGCGTCAACCTGCGTAATCTCGTTTTTTATCAAGAATTGTTTCAAGAATGTTTCAAGAAAGAAGAATTTGTTTCTTTCCATTTAAATGCCACATATTGACGCAGAAATGAGAAAAATAAAATGAAGCGTCGTCTCAGAATGAGCAAAAAGCACAAAAGAAAATGAAAGAGTTGACGGTCCATAGGTTCCTGTACTCGTACCCTTACCTCTTCAGCCTCTTACCCACTAATAAGCTCACATAAATCGGGTTTATAGGCAGTTTACATACAAATATAAACCTGGGTCAAGATTTTGACGTCTCTGTAGTCATGGAGTACTGTCCCAGGAACGCGAAAGCTTCCATAGCTTAAACATTCATGTTGCTTAAACATGTTGATATTTACTATACCTAATCTACGCATTTTAGGAACAAGTCAGGGTATAAATGCAGTTTACGGGACTGGCTCAGTTCAGTCCCCTAAAATACACCTTAGCTCGCCTTCTTGTCCTGAATCTAACCATGTAAAAAATTTTTGGGGCGTGGCCTTAGTTTAGAAGTTATGGGCGTTTGAATGTAAAAAAATCTCAAATTTCAAAATCGCGCGATTTTTCATAAAAATTTTTCGCCTGCGGCGCTAGAAAATCCTTCATACATACATTACCAATATTTAAAATTGAAAAATTTTTATGAAAAATCGCGCGAAGTAGATAAAAAAGTCACATGAGTGCCTTCCAAATAATAGCTTTTAGCTATTTCTGGTTAAGTAATATGCCCCTAGAATCCATTATGCATGAACTCAGAATAGCCAATCACACTGCGAACGATTGGGCTAGCTTCTGTAGAGAAATTGCAGAACATAAAGTCTTCAACGTAATAGAAAAAATTGGCGGTGAAGGAGAAATTGTCGAAATAGACGAGAGCAAATTCGGAAAAAGGAAATACTATCGTGGTCACCGCGTGGAGGGCCAATGGGTGTTTGGAGGGATCCAGCGTGGATCCCCCAAATGCTTTTTGGTCCCGGTCAACAAAAGAGATAGGGAAACACTCCTTCCCATCATTAAAGCTTGGATACTGCCGGGAACTACAGTGGTTTATGATTTTTGGAAGGTAAAAGGAAGGTCAAAGTTTCTAATCAACTTTTATTTATTTCTATATATTATAGGCGTACGATTGTTTAACCCATGAAGGGTACAAACATTTAAAAGTTAACCATAGTGTTAACTTTAAGGACCCAGAAACCGGAGCGCACACAAACACCCAGGAAGGACTCTGGCGGCAGGTCAAACACTCCATGCCTCAATATCATAGAAAGAAATCGCACTTCAACGGATATCTTGTATCGTGGTCACCGCGTGGAGGGCCAATGGGTGTTTTGAGGGATCCAGCGTGGATCCCCCAAATGCTTTTTGGTCCCGGTCGACAAAAGAGATAGGGAAACACTCCTTCCCATCATTAAAGCTTGGATACTGCCGGGAACTACAGTGGTTTATGATTTTTGGAAGGTAAAAGGAAGGTCAAAGTTTCTAATCAACTTTTATTTATTTCTATATATTATAGGCGTACGATTGTTTAACCCATGAAGGGTACAAACATTTAAAAGTTAACCATAGTGTTAACTTTAAGGACCCAGAAACCGGAGCGCACACAAACACCCAGGAAGGACTCTGGCGGCAGGTCAAACACTCCATGCCTCAATATCATAGAAAGAAATCGCACTTCAACGGATATCTTGCGAAATTTGTGATGTTGAGACAATTTAAGGAGAGAACTTCGGACGTTCTGTTAGAGTTCTTGCGGACAGCTGGGCGTATATATAACCCACTAATGCCTAAACCACATATAGAAGATGATCCAGAAGAAGAAGAAGATTACGAAATTTATGTCGAGGGTTTAGAGGATTAAGTCTTTAAATGTAGTCTTAAGTCTCTAAGTCATGTAAATACAATTTTAATGAAATCTGACCACTGATGATTTTTACTTTATATCGGTTTTACATTACAAATACAACAAGTAAGTATTACATGTTATATACCATTTTAAAGGTAATACAATGGGCTTTCACGATATATATTTTTTTTTGTACATTAATGTATCCATTTCCGAGAAAAACATCTGTTTCACGAGCACAAATTCATAATTACATAAAAATACGTATAACTTCTAAACTCTTGGAGTGTTGAAAACTATGTATAGCACAAATAAAGACAATAACAATACCTTTCCAATGGTACCACTGGCGGTACTATAGGTTATCTACTTTAGGAGTTATTGACCTTTTATTAGGTCATCTTTCATGAACTTAAAACGCCCATAAATCGAAAATGGCTGCCTAGCCCCGGAAATAAAGTACACACTTCCGGTCCTAACGGTAAAATCTAACGGTAAAAAAAAAATAAAAAAATCGGAGAAAGTCCCGTAAACTGCATTTGTTCCCAAGTCAGGAACGTGGCCAATTTTTTTTTGAAGTTTTTTTTGAGCCGCTGATAAGCCTTCTGAGCCGCCGACATATTATGGTTAGCTACGGCTTCGTTGGCGTTTAGCCGCCGCCGTTCATTTTTTAATCAGCCGCAGTTTCCGAAATAAATGCCTCGTCGCATGTCTCTGATGCAAACTTAGAACATTTCACAGCCAGATAAGAATTTCCAAACAGAATGCCGTAAATTACGACGGCGTAAGAGGTGTTATTGGCAGTCAGGTTTAAAAAGAAAACATTATCGTAAACGTGCTTGTGATCCAATGAAATGCGTTATATGAAAGTTTACAAAGAGCAGAAAAACAGTCAAGAGCAAAAATTGCATTCCGATGCTCAATGCCATGGCAATAAGGCACCGAAACTAGAGAATGAATGAATTGTTGTGGAATGAATTGTTGAGAATTTAAATCGGGGATTACCGTTACTTGTAGCACCGTTTTTGTAATGTTTATTTACACATTATTTGTGATCGGTGATATATTGTGATTGTGAATTATTTTATTCGGTGATCTTCTAAAATGTCCGGAGATATTACCAATCTTAACCAAATTTTTGAATTGTTCAATTATGAAGTGGATGGAACTGTGACGGAAGAAATCATTCTTACCCTTCAAGATTGGAAATTAATTCCAATTAACTTAAAATGTCCAAATGGTCATTTTTACGCACTACGGGTGCGACAAAGAGCGAAAGATGGATTTCACTGGCGTTGCACCGAGTGGTATCAGAATACCTATAGAAAGAGAGTCAAGTGCAACGGCCTCTTTGAGGAAAAATACATTTTTTGAGCAGTCGAAAATGTCGCTATACAAAATAGTTGCGTTTAGCGCACTATGGTTGGAAGGCGTAACTCTTAACTTTATGAAGAAGCAGGTATTTTATTACGACAAAATATTGTATAGTATTTTTAGTAATATTTTTCATTTTCAGCTGTAGATAACTGGAAAGACTGCCGTAGATTGGGCCTCTTTTCACCCAGAAGTCGTCATCTACGGTATTAAAGGCCAAAAACAGCTCGGTGGGCCTGGGATGATAGTAGAAATTGACGAATCTAAATTCGGAAAACGGAAGTATCGTCGAGGACGCGCTGTAGAAGGCCAGTGGGTGTTCGGTGGTATCGAACGTGGAACCAACCGGTGCTTCTTGGTTCCGGTGGAAGAGCGATCCAAGGAGGTCTTCTTCTTGAAATCATTAAAAAACACGTTAAGGTCAACACCACTATAATATCGGATTGTTGGAAGGTATGTATAAACTATTTCTTTATTTATACTGTTTTTTTGTAAATAATAGTATTTAGTTTTCTTTTTTAGTCTTATGATTGCTTAAGTGATGAGGGGTTTGAACACCTCACGGTGAATCATTCCCTCCACTTCAAGGACCCGGAAACCGGCGCGCACACCAACAATATTGAGAATTTGTGGCGTCATGTAAAGGCTTCCTTACCGGAATACACGCGCAAGAAGTCTTTCTTCCGCGGGTACCTCGCAAAATTTATTTTCAAAAGGCAGTGCCGGGCCAACAATTTAGAACCATTATCCCAATTTTTTAAATATGCTGGCGATTTGTATAATCCGTCAGCTCCAGAAAATTGGGTAGATGCAGATGTCTCAGATGTAATACAATACAGAAATATTGTAGTGGAGAAGAGTAGCGCCGCAGGCGAAAAATTTTTATGAAAAATCGCGCGATCTTCGTGAAATAAATTTCTATACAAAGGTAAGGAGCTCTACTATCTTCGTATTGGAATAATTATGTAAGTTAATTATACTTTTTACTTTAAAAAAAATTAATGAATAGAAAAAAATAGTACTAAAAATTTTAAATTGTGTTTATCTCCGAAAATAAATGATTCTCGGCAAAATACTATTTAACATAAATGAAAGATATTATTAATACCTTTATAACGGTACTAATTTCATACGCATATCTGTTATAGTTTAAAAGATATCGGCGGTTAACTTTCAAAGTTCAAGAGGCTATAACTCTGACCCCAATTAAATCCGGGAACAACTTTTGTTGTTGTTGGGGTCAGCGCCAACTACACCAACGTACATAACAAGAATATAATTGGAACCTAATGCCTTACGTAAATATATGCCGAATAATGAAGTGAAGTACCGTAGAAAACTACAAGAACAAAAAAGCAACAACATAATCGGAGCGTTCGAGTAACATTTAACCTGTTCTAACTCTTCTTCATGCCACTTTTCAAGTTTGGCATTTGTAACGTGTGTCGGGACCCTAGTGATTTCAGAAATACTTATTGACGTAGATGCGCAGAACGAGACCACTTTTCTTTGTTTACTGGCGCAACCTTTTATTCTATAAACCTTGGAGTGATTCTACAAAAATGGCTGACGTCTCTTGCATTCGAGTATTTCTCGAAAGGAGTTATAGAAACGGGCTACTGGATCGGTGCAGTACTTTACGAGAAAACGCAGTTTAAATCCAGTTTAAGGGACTTTCTCCGATTTTTTTCATTTTTTTTTACCGTTGAGACCGGAAGTGTGTATTTTATTTCCAGGGCTAGGCAGCCATTTTGGATTTATGTGCGTTTGAAGGTCATGAAAAATTATCTAATAAAAGGTCAACAACTCCTAAAGTAGATAACTTTTAGTACCGCCAGTGGTACCATTGGAAAGGTATTGTTATTGTCTTCATTTCTGGTAGTTTTCACCACACTTCAATAGTTTAGAAGTTATATGTATTTTTATATAATTATGAATTTCTGCTCGTGAAACAGAGATGTTTTTCTCGGAAATGGACACATTAACCTATCCCAAAAAATATATATCATAAAAGCCCATTGTTTTATCTTTAAAATGGTATATAACGTGTCATACTTACTTATTGTATTTGTAATGTAAAACCGATATAAAGTAAAAACCAGCAGTGGTCAGATTTCACTAAAATTGTATTTACATGCACAAAGACTTAATCCTCTAAATCCTCGACATAAATTTCGTAATCTTCTTCTTCTAGTTCATCTTCTAGATGTGATATTGGCATAATTGGGTTACAATAGGTGTAGGAATTAATAATGCAGATTTAGATAACAGATGGTGTAACTAGCGTTATGTGCATCAGAGCACGAGGAATCAAATAAATGCCATTTTCAAGCCAAAAAATCCGCATTATTAATTCCTACACCTATATATACGCCCAGCTGTCCTCAAGAACTCTGAAAGAACGTCCGAAGTTCTCTCCTTAAATTTCCTCAGCATCACAAATTTCGCAATATATCCGTTGAAGTGCGATTTCTTCCTGTAATACTGAGGCATGGAGTATTTGACGTGCCGCCAGAGTCCCTCCTGGGTGTTTGTGTGCGCACCGGTTTCCGGGTCCTTGAAGTTAACACTATGGTTAAGTTTTAAATGTTTGTACCCTTTATGGCTTAAACCTATAATATATAGAGATAAATAAAAGTTGATTAGAAACTTTGAAAAACCTTACCTTCCAAAAATCAGAAACCACTGTAGTTCCGGGCAGTATCCAAGCCTTTATGACAGGAGGGAGTGTTTCCCTATCTCTTTTCTCGACCGGGATCAGAAAGCATTTGGATGATCCACGCTGGATCCACACGCATTGGCCCTCTACGCGGTGACCTCGATGGTATTTTCTTTTTCCGAACTTGGTCTCATCGATTTCCACAATTTCTCCTTCACCGCCAATCCTTGAAATTTTAAAACTGCAACGTTTATTCCTCTTCTTGAACTTCAATAATTCCTTGCAACTGAATGAAATAATTCCGATGAAATAACATTATTCTAAAATATACATATTACTTACCGCCATATATAACCATCAATACGTGTATTATCCGCTATCAATGATATTATGTGTCCATATGGACATTTATAAGTATTTGAGCATGGTATTAACCCCCAATTACGCAATGCATCTATGGATGCTTCATTAAGTTTGGTATCTTTAACCAAGTTTCCTTCATGGAAGATATCATAAATATCAAGGAAATTCATGTTTTTTAAAAAGATATTAAATTTTTTTACAAAAAATCACTTGTCCGCAAACTGAATTCTTTCAATGGCTTCCAATAAGTGGCACGAGCGAAATTTACAAACGCAATTTTAAACGAAACTATAACCGCTATTTTCCGAAGAATTTACCCAGTAGTAACTTTTATTTTTTTACTACCCAGTAGTAAATGGTTTCCCTTTGTAAAAGGAAATGTATCTAATAAGGATTTCGAAGCGCCGCAGGTGAAAATTTTTTTAATTTGAACTATTAAATACTGAACAATACGCGCTAAGGTACAAAAGTTTCCTGTAGTCAAGTCTAAGATGCATGTTCGGATATTCACCAAACACTAATTTTGAATATTTCATTAAAAGTATTCGAAACTGTGGGCGATACCCCATCATGTATATACCGTTGACAAGGGAGGTTATGGGTTCTAAGAAACCTGGATTTAATATATACATACCTTAATTATCATATAAGAGAGAAAAAAAATATTTTTTAATACAATTTTTTTTTTAAACTAAATTATCTCCATAATTACTTATCAAATCAAAAAAGGATTATGACCTCAAATATAGACCTTGCTAGGACCTTTTGAACGGTATCAATTTTTCCACTTCCACTTTTCTCGAAACTACAAAACATAGATCCTTCCGGTTTGAGGCATTCTCTCAAGAATTGATTAGAGAATTTTATGGTCGGAAAAAAATTTATACTTAATACCGTAATTTAAAAAAAAAATTGCGACCAAAAATTTTTTCTCGGAATTTTTTTTCCAATTTTAACTTTGACATTAATTTTCTCAAAAACTGTTTGACATAGGAACCTAATTTAAAAAGGATATTAAGAAGCGGATATTTGGCTTTGAAAATCAGCAAGCAAAAGTTATCTAGGTCAAACCATTATTTTTTAATATTTTTTTTCCGATGTTAAGTCCAATTTTTATAAAGTGCCCCCCACCCACCATACGAAATTGACACCACCTCCCATACGATTTTTTTCTTGTCTCGACCTAACTTACACGCCCTGATCTTCTGTCCCCTCTTATGCGAAACACCCTGTATATGTATATAAATACTCAATAATAAGCAGCTCCTTGCTTAAATTCGCTTAATGAAATCATTTTTTGAAATCTCATTGAAGTGCTGGAGAACTGCATCTTTCACTGAAACAGACCAGACAATGTTTTGGCAATGTGTTTTATTTGACACTTCAAATTTGATAAAATATCAAAATGGATTTGATATTACACGCAAGTACGGCTAATTGCTTACACATAATCCCATAATATATATGTATATGGATTTTGACAGTTCAAAAGTATTTTGAAATTAATACATAAAAAGTAAGGCTAACTGGGCCTTAAGTCCCTCTTTACATAATTCAAGTTTTCCAACGTTTTTGATGTTTCCTTTTGTGCTTGCCGTTTGATTTGACATTGTTCAAGAGCAAGAATGATAGAAAACAAGATTACTCATTGCGCAGGTCCGTTATTGTTTTTCGTTTGAGATTGACGTCACGCCAGCAAAATATTGACAGATTCTTTAAGGTCCTTACACATTGTCCCTATTAGTTTCAATTACTTTGTCATATCGTTTGTACAGTTCAACATTAGCATCGTTTGTGGCTAACTCAATGGTTCATTGCGTCAACCTGCGTAATCTCGTTTTTTATCAAGAATTGTTTCAAGAATGTTTCAAGAAAGAAGAATTTGTTTCTTTCCATTTAAATGCCACATATTGACGCAGAAATGAGAAAAATAAAATGAAGCGTCGTCTCAGAATGAGCAAAAAGCACAAAAGAAAATGAAAGAGTTGACGGTCCATAGGTTCCTGTACTCGTACCCTTACCTCTTCAGCCTCTTACCCACTAATAAGCTCACATAAATCGGGTTTATAGGCAGTTTACATACAAATATAAACCTGGGTCAAGATTTTGACGTCTCTGTAGTCATGGAGTACTGTCCCAGGAACGCGAAAGCTTCCATAGCTTAAACATTCATGACCGACTATGCGCAGTGAAGAGCCACTCCCTGCTAGTGCCCCTTCTTTTACTGAACATAGTGGACCTAGAGAGCAAAACTCGATAAAACCCATAATTCCAGGTGCCATCCGTACCGTGCCTATGGAACGAATGGCAATATGTGTCTTATAACGATGGCTATATGTGCCAGGCACCTGGCGCCCTCTGGTTGTAATTAGCTACACAGGAGGAGATAGTAGGGGCTATGTCACGACGGGTCTTCTTACCCATTTACTCGTGGGAATTACATGGATATACAACCAAAAATAAACACTACAACACAGGCAGAAGTGCCTGACATTTCCGAAAAGGCCAAGAGTAATCATTTACTGTCCACCTCAGCGACTACTACAGTTGCGGATAGCAATGAACCAACAAACACCTCAGCAGTTGGAGGGGCTACAAAGTGCTCTACTGATATAACAATGAGTTTTTGATGATGGAGAATATTCGAGCCAAATTTTATGAAGATATCTCTATTCGTTTTCCTGTAATCGTGTTTTATTTCAATAGTGGGCGAATAACGCCCATTTTTTTTGGTATATTTTGATCCCAGACCGTGGACTCGTGAAGAATATTTCAACTTCAAATTCGCTCTACAAGCTGAGAAATTGAGGTATTGAGCAATATGAGCATGGATGAATTTATATTCACCATAGAAAGTAGGCGTGGAAATGGTCCGATTTGGCTCATTTATCTCTATTCGTTCTCTTGTAATCCTGATTTCCACAGACAGGCAGACGGACGGACGGACAGGGATAAATCGACTCATGAGGTGAAGCTGATCTCTCTTGGAAAATGTAGTAGAAAGGAAGAAATATTTTTTAGAATTATAAATAAAAAAAACAATATGCAAAAGTTTCGGAATCCTCTTGTTCTTTTTCAAGCCTTTCAGCATGTTTGTTGTCTGTATGAAATGTATGAAAATGTCATTCTTTGTCTACTTCTCGACCTGCAATCTACCATAAAATGAACACTTGGACAAAAGATCAAACAAAAGTGGTTGCGTGCTGTTACACAACCACTCCGCGTAAATCTTTCGCTGAAATGAAAGTAAACACAATTTTCCGCTGTTTTACGGCTTTATTATATGTACATATGTATGTACTTCGTATAATGCTATATATGTATGTAAGCAACGTTAGTTATACAATAAGTTTATCACAGCGACAACAACAACATGGAAATTCAAGAACGCGCAAATTACATTAAATATGCGGCAATCATAAATTCATAATTTTAGTAAAGTTCATGACACCAACATCAACCACAACAATAGCAAACAACAATTCCAAACAAAATGGCGTCCTGGCTGTCGTACTCTTTCGTTTGTTGCTTGTGTGGGTGGGTGGATGGGAGCATGGCTGCCTGAAGTGTTGCTGTTGCTTATGTTATGCAGTGTAATTATTCATGCAGCGTCATTTGCTGCCGACAATGAGGACTTTTTAATATTTATGAGCTCAAGCATTGCCAGCTAATTGCAATAAGAGTTGAAAAGCGAGCAGTGCAAATTTGGGAAAAGAGACTTTCCCAAGCACCGTTAGAGGCAGCGTATCGGAGACAGGGACCATTTCCAAATATGTTCTAAAAATAATGTTAAAATTGAATAAAGGTGCTCAGTGCAACGCGCACTGATCGTTAGTAAAGTCAGTAATTAATCCAAATTCAGGCTCACTACCTTAAGTTAGACAATATGTAAAGGGATACGCTTAATTGTTGCGCATGAAGTACCCGCGCGTGACCCTCTGGTGCCCTGGTTCCCTTCAATTTTTTTATATCATTTTTAAATTTCAGCTTAAGCCCCAAATGAAGCCCCCTGAAGCAAAGAGAGCGTCTGAAGAAGCTGCTCCATTACGTTGTTGATTTGTTTTCCAAATCATTTCGGTGGTGAAGCATATCGAAGTGGAACTGCTGCGACGACGAGAGACGATGTGCCGCCTTCAAGCGGAACGATTAGGAACTGAAGGAAGGATGACAGTAAATATCCACTTCCACGTCCCACAGATAGAAATAAGGTAGGCTTTGTTTTGGGGAAAAACGCAATCTTTTCAGGATTGAAAAACCTATAAATGAAAACGAAATCATGCCCGTTTCCGGCAACTTAAACGTAGAGTTCTGCTTGGGTAGAAGTTCATCAAGTAAAGAAGAGGTCGTCAAGATGAGTGAGGGAAAGATTACTGTGGCACAAAAGTCACGATATGTAGTCCACGGAGGAAACATTCACGTCGTCGGGATTAGAAAGAGAAGGACCAGATTTGTGTGAAGATATGAAATTTGAATACTCAAAATTAGTTGGAGTGACAATGGGGAATAAATTATTTGAATATTGATTAAATACCCATAGCAGATGCGTTTCCTAAGTTTACTAGTTGAAATAAATTTGAAGGATACAATGAAGGATATTTTCAGTTTATACTACTTCAGATATACATACATATTGATTAGTAGCAATATTGATTTCTAAAATTACTAAAAATAGCTGTGCAAAATAATAATAATTTAATGTTTTGTTATATTTTGTCTTTCCAGTTTATGAAACGTTTGGTTCTGGCTGTCTTAATCGCACTTCTGATGAGAATTGAATCCACGGCTCTGCCATTTTTGTCTTAAAAAATTCTTTAAAAAATTGTAATAGTGTGAAGCAGATGATGATTGAATCGCATACATTAAAAATGGAATATATGTACCGAGAACTTAATGCTTAAAACAAAATACAAGTGCGCCCTGTCGCCATGAAAGAGATGCAGTAGAATGCAATAATTTCGTTTCCATTCTTTTTTGTCGTTGTTGTAATGTATTTTTAGCAGTCATGCTGGGCAACATGCGTGCATGCTTCTCATCGGGACAATGAGAATCCCCGCCACCTACAGCAATGAATCACTCATTATAAGTCAAAAGAATTACCGTACATACATACATACATACATATGTATTAGCGATGTGTATGTATATTACAACTTCATCACGCGTTGTGGCTGATTATTTCAGTTTAATACTCGGATTAACTACTCTAATAATTTAAAAATACTTTTTATGATGAGTCTGGAGTGGCTGCTGCATGGGGAATAGATGGCCTGGAGCATTGGTACCGATGTCTTCTGCAAAATTTAGAGGGCTTACTCAGATCTTTCTATGTACTAAACAATTAGACAGTCCACATTCCATACTCCTGCTATATATTCAGCAGAATCAGTTACTTATGTGGATTCAAATTTAAGCTCAGAACAACAATTGTTTTTATTTTAATAATTAATGTTCCTTTAGTGTGCTTTGATGAAGGTCGCTCGGGTTGTTTATCGAAAAACTTTGACTTTTGAATGCAGAATCTTTATGATCCGAAACGAAAGCAGCATTTAATGAATATTCCGTAGTGTATTTAACTTTTAAGCGAAGAAAACCGAAGTGACCGGACCTTAACATGAAAGCATTTACACTTTCCAACACTGCAGCTCACTCCGTTTGCAAAACTAAAATTTTAAATAAATTTCCGGATAGCGTCCTCTGCACATTCAGCTATAAAGGTGACCCCCAGCTTAGTTTCGGAGCAGAATAAACGGCATGGCTGGTCAGTGCGGAAGACCGACGAGAGGAGTACAGAGCTGCCATGGTACAATTGGATATGATGAATTTGCATCTAAATCGAAAGGACTTTCGCAGATTTACATAATAATCATGCGGACTCGAATAGATTTTCTCGGAAGGATTGTCTTCTTTTACAGTTTGGTTGACATTCTTTATTTATTCGTTTTTCTACACTTATTTGACTGTACAACTTTTATTGAAATTTCAGCAATATTTGAATGCGGTGGTTATTAGAAGTTTACACCAAGAAGGAATTACAAAAATTACTGATTATATCTTAACATAAGGTCATTAAGTCAGTTAATCATACGAAAAATAAACATTGGGAGTCAGTTTTAATAGAATAGAGTAGTTATTTTCTATTCGAACATTATTTTATTTAATTTTATTTGCTATATTAACGGACAATATTAGTCTATACTCAGAAATGAAGGCGTGGTCGCTGACCGATTTTGCCCATTTTCAATACCAACCTGCATGCTACACATCTCGTGACAAAGTTAATATACCCTCAACCTTAAGGTGTAGGCTATAAAAACGTAATGGATGAACTGAATAACTTTTCACCGAAATTTCCAAACTCCTTTCATTTGTGTTCGTCTCTTTGACCGTTCTCGTAACTCTATCAAAATTCAAGTTCAACACATCGCATCATAAATCTTGGCGAGGCCGAATTCGTTGCCCGGACCGAAGTTTCTCATAAACTCCCACTAAATTGGGTTCATATTGTTTTCTTATGGGCTTCGATTTGTGCAGATCTGTGCTCGTACATCTCCGGAGCTTAAAACTTATGATAAACGACCGAATATCAAAATAAGAACTGCTCCGGCGTATCTCACTGCTGCAGAAACACAGTAGAACCGATTCTGGTGGAACTGAAGTGGAGTGCGGTCGGGTTGTACACATGCAACAAATCACGTGCGCTACAAATTGTATGACGTTTTCTCAAATATGGCGAACATTATAAGACAACAGCAAAGAACTTTAGGATCTATGTTTTTTGTGATGGTTTTGCATGGTTTCGGTAAACACGAAGAGCAACATGATGGAAGCACATTAAAATCGCATTAGGTTCTGAGTTTGCATTAGTTTCTACATAGTTTTGATTCATGGTTGCTAAAATATGTAGATTCCTTCTCTTGGGATTTCAAGTTTACAAGAGCTCATATAAACGCTAATTCCTATTATGTGAAAGAATTTAATATTTCAGCTTTTTTTGGTGCTTTTCGAGAGATTGAAATTTAATTTGAAGTGCAGTATTTTCATTAATAGAACTCTTCTGGAATATCTTAAATTGTCGGTCAAATGTTTTATTTCTATAACTTCCACCTTCAGTTCCCAAAAAGGAAAAACAAAATGGAAAACAAATTAGAGTCGAAACGAATACCAAAACAGAGTGCAAATTCTTTTCAAGTTGATCTAAATGAAATTAAATAAAATAAAACGAAAATAAAATTAGGTGAACTCAACGGATTTCACTTTGTTTATTTTATTTTAGGATTATGCAGATGAAGCTCACATTAACCGAATATCTAACGGGAACCCAACACAAACCAGCGTTGGCAGGTTGGTACTTGTGGCCCCCCCTATTAAGAAGAATAGGGAAGAGATTCCATCGTAATCGCTGTCGCCAGCATGTGAATGCAAAAAACAAATACATATAAAGATTTTAGCGCAGTGAATATATACAGTTCTCCATGCCGACGTTCATACGTTTACTTACTGCGAGAACATTGTGAATAAGGAGCGAAATGTAGAGTATCCCCGTCGACGTTCGTGGCGGAGGAGTGAAGCGTGAATACGTTAGTGCGGAGTGAATTTAAGAAAGTAAACTTCCAGCTTCGCTTCTCTGTTTTATTGTTTTTATCATGTCGAAAATTACTGCCAATGACAGTTTCTGTACCTCTCGGTTCTGCTCAGTGCTCTTGTGGAAAAGCTGGGCCTCTCCTTGACACATCTATTCGATTGCCTCGCTCTGATGTGTACTCCGCTCCAGAGACAGACTATCTGTTTCCTGTACACCAAGTCACTTGTAAATAGGCATATACAGACGCCCAGATGCATATCCGCTGAAACACATTAATTTTAATACGAGTACAGTTCCAAAATAATGAAGTCCGCACCATAAAATTTACTACTTCAGCATTAAACTGAAAGCACCCGAATTCTAGTAGAATCTAATTTGATTAAATGAAAAAAAAACCTATTTTCTTTCGCATTTGATAGAATAAAACCAGCTGTGAAATGGTTTTTCGAAGGAGATGCTCGCATTTGCGATGGAAGAGCTTTGAAGAAATAAATATGAAAGCGAAATGATGAAAAACTATATGTATATCGTATCTTTGAAGCGAGAAATGAATGGGTAAAGAAGTTTTCATGAAATTTTGAATGAGAAACAGGCTTGTAGGCATGAATGTAAGTATTCGTATGATTCGCACTCATTAAGTTTAAGTATAGGCCAATTGCGCTTGGAATGAGAACACACTTGTGACAATCAAAAAAATTCCACAAGAAGCTTGTAACATTCATTAAAATTTCCAAAGGCTTGCCAGCCACTAGCTATATTTATTAAGTTTTTCAAGCGTTTAGGTATATTTTTCAAGTGTTTCATAGTGTTTATAAGTGCGAATCATATGGACATTCATAGTCTGTAAGTGTACTTGTTACAGACACTTGCTTTCATGCCTGTAACAAGCCTGTTTCTCATTCAAAATTTCATGAATTGAACACAGAGTTGCTTAGATTTTGTATGAGTAAGTAACAGTTACACTTATAAATCCGTGAATGGCTCACAAGTTTAAATATGAACACTCATGCAGTTCTCTGATATGTACCATATACATATATAAGTTTATGGACAACAGCAACAACAAGCGAAACAACAGCATCAACAACACTGGCAACATGGCCACATTTCAACAGAGATATATGGCAAGGTTGCTTGCCAACTGCATAATAAATTTATATTATGTTCATAAATTCATCGAGGGCCTTGCAGAATCTGCTTTATTCAGAAGCCGCATGCGGAGTCGATGGCGTTTCGGAAAATGCAAATTCGGCCAAACAACGTAAACGTATACAGCTAAAATAACCAATCAACTGTGCCACTGGCCAACATGATATACTTTCCGATGTTGTTGCTAGCGTTGAGGTTGTGGCTGATACCCCCCTTTCTTTGGCTAGAGTTGCTGGCGCAGATATCATCATACCACATGCATGCTTTTCAATACGAATACACCACAAAAGTCCATTCAACGTAGCACCAAGCTACGGAGTCAGTCAGCTCCATTCGAATTTTCAACCGACCTCAAGTGGGAGGTCGCGTTTGTTGCTGGGCTCGGTTGCTGGGTTCGGTCGCGTTGGGAAAAGTGTTGACATCGTGAACAACTCGCCGCTCATGCGGTCGGTTAGGTGCACAGCGGCCGGATGGGCCAAGAGGGTTAGGTCACAATTCAAAGGGTACTCCAGAACAATGGATCGTAAGCCATGTTTTAATGTTTTCGTTTGTATGCGAGTAAGCATGTTTGTGTTCGGGCGCATTTATAAGTTATTCTGGACATGTAAAACTGCCATTTTAGATATGAAATGTGATGTGTTTTAAGCCCTTCCTTGTTTGTGTTCAAGGAAATGCGGAAATTTTACATAATTTTGACTATTAAATGTATTCAGACTGGAGCGTTCCTTTCTCGGTTCACAAGATGCAAAATATGTTATGCAAATGAGTTGTTAGAGTAGATTGGCAGAGGAAAATATCAAAAATACGCACACTGAGAGTGTGATAGGAATCAGAAGAAGAACCTAGCACGAAATGTTGCAAAGTAGTAGCCATGGACGAGTTATAGTGTTCCCGGTTCTGTTCATATATTTTGGGGTGTACTCTGTAGACTTTTGTTAAAGTAACAACCATTTTGAGTGCGCCTTCTTTAAATGGTCAATGGCGTGCATACAGTTTTGAAACCTACACCACCAGCTTCCACTACTGTGCAGCTATATATTGATGTGCAAAAACAAAAACGGGGACTTTCAACTAAAAATTGGCTGAAGAAAGTCACAAATGTGTGATTAAAGGACTCTGAGTTCGTGTTGCTGGATCAAGATTTAAGCGAAGTTCTTCCATTTGTCAGCATCGCGTTAGTGTAGGATGAGTCGCCCTTCAAATGTTCGGCGACTCCCTCCATCCCTCCCCTTGCACAGCACGGCAAATAAGCGCACACAAACGTGGGTTCAAAGAAACTGGCGAATCTTGTTTCTTGTCCCTACTCAGCTTCCTTATTTATACATGAAGGTAAATAAACTGCATGGATTTACAAAGAGTCGCATTCACTCTCACACAATTCTACTTCTGTCTGATGTGTGTTGCCAACTATTATCAAACGTAAGTTCTACTCTGTTGCGGGTTGACATTCGCAAAATCTCAAAATCCCGAAGGTCGTTGGCAAGGATTTTCTTAGATTTTGCTAGATTTAAATGAATTAGTTGCGTGCCGATTGATTTTTACACTTTTTTCCCTCCGTTTGAATTTGAATGTGCGTTTGAATCTGAATGTTTTATATAATATAAACACTTTCAACGGGAATTTTGCTAAGTAATTAGCGCAGAGTTTATTTTTGTTTTCACAGTTGTATTTTGTATTTCAATTAATAGCAACTGATATTTCTATCTAACATTGTTTTGTCATGTTCCTGGCTTTACAATCGATATCTCTGTTTGTGCATTCGTTCCGCAGCAAACGCATTTGTTAATAAGGACCTTCGTAAGGTCCTGGCTCTGAGGGCAGTTAATGCCGCCGAAGTCCTCATAATAACTGATTATCGTAGTGAAGTTTATTGCATTTGTGCACCAGGTGAGAATGTGTGTGGTGAAAATATTGTTTAATCAATTCCATGATATATTCTAATTATTATAGTGTGGAGAAGATTACGAGTATTAATGTTGTTGTTCTGCCGTAAGACGCGCATTCGGTCGGTGGTGTTAGTTTATTTGCATTCCGCACCGCGCATCAGTTGACAGCGTTGCCACCGGTTTTGCTACTGGTCCCATTATGCACATTAGCAACACATGTGAAATACCTGCCCATTATCACTCGTTTAGCCGAGCTTCCATTTCTAAGCGCTGCTTGGCATGCTAGCACCTGAACTATTCGCATTGGAATGGTCTGGACCACTTGCAGCCGCTCTTAAATTCAATAATAATGATTGATTATCCACAATATTCGAACGCAATTGTAATTATTTTGCGCTTGGATTAGTGGCTTCAACTGAATGGTGTAACGTTGTTTGTTGGCTTCATTGTGTGTGTGTGTGGGAATTCGTGGCGAAGAGTGTGTGTATTAAATATTAATTATTACGGTATTATTGAACAAACAACTAATTTGCATTTCATACAACTTTAATAATATACTCCGCAATGCAAAATCACGCATTTAAGTTATCCTTTTTATCCGCAGTTGATTATGAAATAAGTGTGAAATGTCAATACTAAAGTTTTAAAGAAACACGAAATTATCAACTCAGTCGAATTGAAATCGAAAGACTTCTCTGCAAACGCTCCCAGTTGTATTAAATATAACGGAACCACCACAAGCAGGCCGAACCTAACCTAAATTCAGTGCAACGAAATTGTGGAAAAAAAGATTTATTCAAAATCGTTCACACCTTCTGTGCGTTCCAAACGAAAACACAAAATTATACCCTTTCAACTTGTAATAAGGTGCCTTTGACATCCAGGGAGATAAACACAAACAACAATCGAACTTCGACCGAATACTTTTCGCAGTATTCCACACATTCAACTTCAGACAAGGATTTGAGATAATCTACAATACATTAGCTAGATTTTCTCTGGATTCCAATTCAATTCTTGGGGCGTCGAACGGAGAGCCAAGTAAATTATGATTTTGCACCTTTTGTGTTTTGGGTTGCAGGAAATAAGAGACGATAAGACAGGCAGGCGTGGGTTAAGACGCAGTGACGGAATATTTCGCACAATTATAAGTCGAACACTTTTCCGCGTAGTCGAAGGAGTGTCTTTCTTCAATAAAATTTTGCACAACGAATACTTCGTTTGATGTACAACAACCCAGCATGGTTAAAGGAGCTACTAGCCCCTGCCCCAAAAAAACCACTTAAATCATTGTCAAGTTAAGTTATTTTCGAAAAAGCACGATTTTGCACGATTTTTCTTGATTCTACTGTTTTTCTTGCTACCGTACTCCCGGATCCAAGACGCGGCAGGACGAAACCAGAAGAGCCAAAGCAGAGCCGAGCAGATTTGATGTTGCTTTTGTGTGCTTTAAGGAAGCACGAACGCGCGAATGTGGCGGCGATAATTCTTTAAAATTGAAAATTGTTTTCCAATGGATTCTACACTTAGTGAAACACCAGCGCCAAATACTTCACAATTTTCCATAAACATTTTTTCCTTTTGGTTTTATTTGTGTGAAGCACGAATTTGCGTGGATTTAAATCAAATCACACGTGGAAATTCTGTTAAAAGGATTCCAATTTGCTGAATAAGCGGTCGGCAGTAGATAGATAAAGGATCGGTTGTAGGTAACTTGCCATAAATAAAGTCGGCTGGATATGTAAAAGTGTTCGATATAGTAGAGGTAAAATAAGTGAATGAGCTCTCTGACCCAAGCGGTGATTATTTCTTAAATATTATACATGTTTGCTCAAAGTATTTATGAGGATTCTAATTGGGCTGGGATTGTGCGGAATAAATAGAAATGGCCAACAAGGGTGAATCATTTTGGGGCTAGGGGTATCTCCTTACTGACCTAAGTGAGCCACTTATGCCTAACTTAACTAATACTAGCTGAATACGTCCAGTAATGAAAACGATTTTACTGATTGTTAGTTTAAATAAGATCATGCTTTGATTTTCAGTGCATTCTACTAGTAATTGTACTAGCATTTGAACTGTGTTGTTGTTGTATTTTTGTAGTTTGGTTAAGATATACATATACAAGTTAAGAAATTCAGAAATCTGAATCTTGTATAAAATCTAACTTCAGAAACGAATACTAATACTCGTATCTAAGCCTATATGCTAAATACGAGTATACTTAATATATTCTAAGCCTAAATACGAGTATACTTAATATATTCTAAGCCTATATTCTTAGATGCGAGTAAGTGAATATATTTAGTGAATTCAAATCTCGAAACGAAATCGAAAACGAATACTAAAAAATTATATAATAAATTAAATTAAAAAAGCCAAGAAAATAAGACACGCTATAAAAATAGTAAATAAAAACAGCATAAAAAGCGAATGAATTCGAAGCAATGGAGAAAAAGACGCTAAAGATTTTCCTCTTTTTGTTTGTTTTTGAATCTTCTCGGGTTTGTGTATAACTGGCGAGAGGAAGAAGTATCGGTGGGTAGTCGCTGGATGGGGAAATGCGATTTTCATTGTGTGCACAACCTGTGGGGACACCGATTCTGGCTTGTATCGGAATGGGAAGCAAAGGTTAGCTAAACACAAGGGAACGAACCCTCGACTTCGGCAGTGTGACAGATTTTATTCGCAAAACAGAAAGGAAAGAAACGCACTGGGGGAGAAATGGACACAGCGACGGAAGAAACACGAGAATCTGTATCTAGTGTGGTGCAGCGTGCCGAATGGAGCCAATCGTATAAATAATAATGAATACATATGTATATAAATAATCAGTAAAGCTAACTGCTGTGGCGAGTGTGGGACAGAATTGTTGTCACTTTTCTTTGTGGAAATCTAGTTGACTCCATTTTGGGAATAAGTTGCAATTACTTTTAAATTTAAGAATCTTGTTAGCCAAGCAAGGACATCGACAACGCCCACTTTGTAGAACATCCAATTTATTGCCATCGAAACTGAACTGAATAAGGGTTGTTTGGGAACAGAGAAGTTCTTCTGGCATATAAATTATGCTAATAGAACTGCCTTGTGTTGTTACCGTAATTATTTGAAACAATCGTTTGTGGTAGTGAATGTATTTATATTTATTACAGGAGAAATAGATCCACATCTAGATTGTGCACTGAGGTCACGCTCCCATAACACAACAAGCTAATATTCCGAAAATATAAATGTAACAAATATAATACATAACAAAGCAATAACTTCTTACCCTTATTTCAACACCAACCGAAAAAGTTACTAAGTAAAGCAACAACATAAATCTTATAATCAAAAATAAATAGGCCTACAAATGTAGTGGGTTTCCAATACTTTGCACAGTCCCTGCCCTTCCCCAAAGGAGTTGGATTGTCCTGTATTATTATAAATTTTTAATGGACCCCATGTACATAAGTTCGACTCCCGTAAAACGTAATCCGCCGTAATGCTGCGTTCCGTTCTGCGGCGCTCTGAGACGTAAACTCAGTTACGGAGTGTCGTCTGGCGGCCAAGAATGGGCGTGGCCTGTGGAAATCGAGCAAATCTAATTTTGACAAATAATCTTTACAAAGAGTATTTGGAGCTGTTTCGGAAGCGACCAAGTAAGAAATGTAAAGCGAAAGATGGACATTGGACAAAGAGGCTTTTATGGTAATTTTAATTATACGAGGATAGTCTCAGAAGTACCCTACCCTGGCGAAGACGGCACTTTTTTTGAAAATGTTAGTGTAGTCAAAAGCACCGTCTATATGGCTTAAGTTTGAAACTGCAACGTTCTTTAGTATTTGTTTGACATGCATATATCTATATTTTGTAGTTTCCGAGATAATTTAAAATTACGGACTGAACTTATTCCCCAGAGCAATCTTCTTGGATATTTTTGCACCGGTAATAAAAGACAAGTACCCAAGGAAGCGCTATTTGAAAGTAAAGTATGCTTTGAAGAAATAGGAATACGGGGATAGGTGTACAATATTCTGTAATTGAACAGGATTGCTATATTTATATACCGCCACGATTGGTATTAACTGGTAACTGTCAGTGCCAGTTTCAGTCTATAATTGCATGATTTTCCCCACGATAAATTTTTCCATAATATTTTATTTGTACTTATATATATAATTATACAATTTATATGTACTTATACACACATAAATGTCTGTGTGGGTATGTATTTGGAACGTAGTAAATGTACTTGTATTCTACATAAAACAGTATCATGAATGGAGTTGGAACCAAACAATAGACTCAGCCATTTTGAAGACGGGGAATGACGACAGGCGTGTTTGGAAATAAAAAAGCAAACCCACCAAAGATTTATATACACTAAAGGATATGCAATACAATATTTTATAACAGTAAACAGTAAGTATGGCAGCAGTAGTATAAAAGGTTAGATGAGATGCGACAAATCTCTTTTGCAGACGAAAATGGAGCAATGATTATGGTTACGCAAGGAGGTGAGGCACATCTCGATGCTTGAAAGAAATGTGTTCGGCCAGAGATAAGAGCACGCGAAGATTTATTGCGCAATGTGTTAAGAAAGACAAGTACAGAGAGACAACAATAAAAACAGCAATAGTAATGATGATGGAGGGCTGATGTTGAATTAATGGGGACGGTATCAGTGTTGTCGGGAGGGATACTCAGCATCAACACAGTTGAGGGGTAGGCAGCTGCCTGAAGTCGAGTCTGAAAAGCTGCTCTGGATATTCCTTGAGTTTCTTTCTTTTTGCTGCGCCAGCCCTTTATGGGAGGACTTAACAGCCCTTCTGAATGACGAAGACGTTTCTGACTTTAAATTAAGCAAAATCTCTTCTGCAAACGGCACAATAACAACAATAATTAGAGTTGTAATTAATTAAGCCTGAAAGTTAATTACACAGTCAGAGGAAATATTCAATGTTTAATAGAAATGGACATGGAGAGAAAGGGTGAGAAGGGGCGTGTTTAGGACCAACGAATTGGAAGTACGTATTATAAATATATGTATATTTAAAATAATCTATTACCAAAAGTAATATTAATAAGTATCAGTAGTATAGTTGGATCTATTAACCATAGAATCTATCATATCATGTACGAAGTTAAACTCTATTTGGTTGTAATAATCAGATGTCAGTAAAATCAGGGTAAATACATACATAACATAAGGTTATGAGTCTACTTTTTCCCTTCATATAAAGTATATCCTGAATATACAACGTATTTAAAAACTATTATTTGGATTTTCTATTTACCCAATCTTCTGAATAATTTCTTTATTTACTTATTGATTTATTTGCTTACAAATCATTTTACAGAATATAATATAATTCACTCTTACGGACTACTTATCAATAATCAAGCAATAACTTTAATTTTTCTGAGAAATTTTTCTTACTCTATTTATTTATTTATTTAGTTTTAGTTACTTAATTTAGTTTTATTCGGGACCTTCGACAAAAGGAAAATGAAATAATTGCTAATTTCATGGGATTCCTCCGGACACAATTGTTGTTTTACTCAAAAGGGAGATTTCGGTAGTTTCGAATCACTGCACGAAAGGAACAAAGAATGGATTAATAAAGTTCTTAAACAGCAGGAAACCAAGTTATTACCCCTTTGACTGTGAAATGCCTTTCGAAAGCCGAGTGCGACACCCATTACGAACTGCTATAAAATCAATCTTATTAAAGCTTTGTGAGTAGATCTAAAACGCCAGGAATAAATGGAATAAATCATCAATTTTAGCGCGCTCCACGCAGTAAGCCCCACTATTAAACCATTGGTGAAGGTCTGTCTATTCACCTTCGCCTCCCGCGATACGAAGCGGGTTGTAATTCAGACATCCTGCCACCAATCGTGCCACCCTGCAATGGCGGTGCTTAACACAGCAGGGTACTTTTACAACGCAGCCTTCGCGATGCTCATTTGGTATTTCAGCGCTTTCTTTCGGCGAGGTCTTTTAGAGCTCTATTAGCTGCTCAAACACCACAAAATGATCTGCAGGCCACCCCGTATAAGTGCAGGTTGTGAAGCAGGGTGCTCAGCGTGTTCCTTTTTTATTGTTGTTTTTATTGCGAGCACATTTTGTCGGACGATTGCCGGTGCTGCGCGTCAAATGAATCAAGGAACAGGAGGTTATTTAATGTCCTTCTTCTGCCTTTCGTTGGGGTGCATATTAAATTGACATAATTTCATTGTAATGAATAAATTGATGGATGGATTTCTCACCAGTTCTCCCTACGAACACAAAGGCAGCTTCTTTTCTACGATGTCGAAATCAACACAGTTGGAATGACGTGCCACACGCTGGAGCGGCAGTGGCTAAAAGTTGTGCTGCCTGGATGTACGATGTAGCGTCCTCACGTCCTACCAATTAAGTTTGTTGAACCACCACCGACCCCAGATTTACGGATGCGCGTTTGTTCTTCGGCGCAAAACATTACAGTTTCGTTTTAGTTTTAATATTGTTCCGCTCGAAACATTCGTCTCCTTACTGGCCGAGGGTGGGTTCCGGTAGATAGACACAAGATGCGGTTAGATTACAGGTTAACCGCCTTGCGCGATACTAACGAGATATCTTCGTTTAGTAATTTTAATACAATTCTGTCTTTATTTTAATATGGGGACCTTTCGCAGAAGGATTGATTGTTATGATATGTAAATTTTTATATGCTAGACCTGAATCACTTCCTCAGTATACGTAAATAATCAAGCCGACGCATGAGCATCTAATATATCGAAGGACGAAATACTGTATGGGAACAGGACGCGAGTGGGTATGAATAAAAATAAAGCAAACAGAAAACTTAAAGGAAATTAAAAGTAAATTACTCCGTAGAATTTCGAACAGCGTTATCCAAAATAGACTACATAACTTACTCTTTATAATCTTATTGGCTTTTTATTTAGTTATCAAGTATTATCTATGACAATTATTTGTGGAAAAGAAATCTGCCAAATGACCACCACGACCACGTCTACAGACATCAATTCGCAAACCTAATTCTGCAATTTTATTTCTAATGTTATTTTCAGATCATTAATTGTTACTGGTTGCTCGCATAAACTTCACATTTAAAGAAAAAATACACTGGGGTCAAATCACACGAACGTGGTGGCCAGTTCAGATCACCATTCTTTGAAATTAATCGAATCATTGAATCTCGATCGCAATAAAGTGATAGTTTCACGCGTTGTGTGTGGCGTAGCTTCGTCTTGTTAAGAATAAACATTGCTTATGGCAATTCCATTTCATCCATAATAATTAATCAATAATCATTATAACGGCTTTCAGCATTTACTGTAACTGAATCTTCATTCTCGTTTCCAAAGAGTAACTTGATGAAGTGATTTTTCCCATTATCCAGAATTGTGCTTACCTAAGATATTATCTCGGGCTAAACATCTACTGGTAACAGTTTCAAATCGAATAATTGTGCGAATAAATTGAAAACTCTGTGGTTTGGCTGCAACTTTTTCTTAATTTTATTTCTCTTTCGTTTTATGGTTTTGTTTTAATTCAAATACTTATTATATCATTACAATATGTGCTCTTTTTTAATAATTTATGTTAATTTTAGTTATAAGACTAGACAACTTCTTAACTAATGCTGCAGATAAGCATAAGATTAGATTTCTGGTATCATACAAATTTAAAGTGAGTGTATCTCAAGATTTACTGCTGTGGTTAGCTTAAAGTTAGCATCACGAGAGAATTCGTTATGACATAACATTTGATGATACGGAGTCTAGTCTGATGCATTGAAAGTATTTGCTGTGGTTTAGTGTTTGGCACTGACATTTACTTGAAATTGTGCAGGTTTGACAATCATAAAAATTACTCATTCCTAACTTTATATTGTTTGAAATTTCAATTATATGGACTGCCTATATATATATTTTATTCTTTCGGTCAAATGTCTTTGTATCTAGTTTAAACTTCTTGGTTTTTCGTTAAATTACTAAAGCTACATATGTTAAGTACATCGCAATTTAAACATTTTTACAACAAGCTATATTTTTAATATTTGCAATTTATTAGTATGAACAGTTTTTGATTCTTCTGTATCTTTGGTTTAAATTTGTTCAGTAAGATAAACTAGAACCATGATTTATTTTATTAATGTATTTACAAGAATTCGAGAAGTTAAGAAATTATGTGAAAGAAATAATCTCGATTAAATTTGTTTACTTTGAAATGAGCAAAACTATAAAATTTTAAGGAATAAATTATGATTATTTTTTAAAATGTATCAAATAGTTTTAAGTGTTTGTTAAAAGTAGTTATTGTTCTGAAGATGTTTAATTTTATTATAATAGTTTTTTACTTCTTTTTTGTTTTATTTATTTACTATTATTACTAGAATTCATTATTCACTAAATTTATTTTTACCTTTTTACAATTAATCAAAATCGACCGCAACACAGACGTGCTGTTCTCTAATAATTTAGTTTTTCTCCTCAACAGTAGTCACTTAACCCTAATCGATCACCTCCTCCACATCATCACCGTTGTCGTTGTTGTTGTTTGAGCCGAGTAACACGCTGGTGCCGCCCACATCATTGTGAACATCGTGTGGTGATTTGTTGCTAGTGTGGTGGTGGTCCATTAATAGGCCGTTACTGTTCAGTAAGTTGCTGTTGTTGCTGTTCAGCAAGTGGTGGTGATGCTGATGTTGATGCGTGCCGCTGGTCAAAGAGGTGACTACCGAATTGCCACCGGCACCGATGCCGCCACCGCCGGCGAAGTGGTGCAAGTGGTGCTGGTGCTGGTTGAGCAGGGCACCGAGGGCGTTTTCTCAGACAACATCAGTGACGCCTGTGTATTGGCAGGCTGAGAGACCCGCCGAGTTGGAGCGCGAAACGGGCGAGGGCGCCGAATAAGGGCTGGCAAAGCCGCTGGTGTGCTGCTTCGCTTTGAGCCGTAACGTGGCGATACTCGATGACATGGCGTTACAGGGTTCAGCGGCGGCACGCGCATGGTACATGTACGGGTTCGTGGGCGTGGTGTAGGGGCAAGGAGCACCCACGTTGCTGTTGGACAGCGTAGAACCCATGCTGCTGGGCAGCATCGAGTTGTTCATGCTGACGGACACACCGCCGGCTGAGGCGTTGAAGCAGTTAACCGAATTCTGCGGATGATTCGTGCTCACCATCGAGCCAAGATGATGGCTTCCAACTGGCCAGGGAAAGGGTTTCGTCCCGAGTGGTGATGGAACTTTAGTCCAGTTGTTATACGGTGAGTAGGACGAGTACAGCGAGTCGTCGGCAAACGTTTGCATGAACTGAGATCCGAAACCGGGCTTAAATTCGGCGGCAGCTACGGCAGCATTCATAGCGTTGCGCTCACGTTTGCGCCACTTTGCACGACGGTTCTTGAACCAAACCTGAAGAGAGAAAATGTAAGAAATGTTAACAGTTTGACCATTGAATAGAATAGAAGGAATTTCCGCTAAAATAACTAATCCAACCTCTATTAAAACAATATTGAAACCTTTTTGTAATACAATATTGAAGATTTGCATTTTATGACTAAAGAGTAGAAACTAGAATATATTAAAAAATATTATTTTCTTTCTTAGTGATATCATAAGAAATGTTTCATTGCAAAAAGAGAAATGTTAGAATGAATGCTTTAATGAATCTTTTCATATGATATCACTGAGAAAGAAGAAATTATTTTATACTTTTTAGTGTATTTTATTTATGAAACTTATTTATTTTAAAAGTTTTTTCAATATATAATATGTTTTTAAAACTCTACTTAAATCCAGTAAACAAAATAAACCAAACTGCAAACGATAACAATTCTTAATCAAGACTCCATTTTGGATACGAAATGCCGCTGGTAAGCGAAATTGCACGCATTTGGGGGAAAGACGCAGAGGATTCTCATTGTAGAGTCTACATAAATACACACACATACACACACACACACACACACACACACAGATTCAGATCGAAATAAGATACTGGATGAGTTTAAGACTCATCAAAATGCGGCACAACCAGTGTTGCCCCCGTACACTTTCTTCTTTTATGCTGCCGTTTCAGGATTTCTTGTTATTAGAGTAACGATGTATTTGTGTCGCTGGTTATAATTTTTGTTGTGGACGTATTAGATATGCAAGTAACGCCCTCTACTGGAGCTCTTCCTCAAGAAATTTCATCTTTCCTGTTGTTTTGCCGTTTTCGTTCCGTTTGTTTATATAATTTTGATTTATTTCGCCTGTTCTTCTGTACTGAGTTCAGTTGCTGTTCCCTCTTTCGCAATGGACTCTGCGGTGGTGGCTTTTGCAATGTAGTAAGTTTATATAACTCTGTGCGATTCAACAGTATGTAGATGTGTTTATGCTCAGAGTGCGTGGGTGTGTGTAAATTTATATTTGGAAGCACTGCTCATGCGTATTTCTGAACATTCCAAACAAACATGGAGTTTATTTTATTCTGTTTTTGGAGAAACGAAGCCTGCATTTGTTTTCACCTTTCTGAAGAATATTTTACATAGTATATTGTGTTACCTCCGTAATATTTTATTTATTTATTTACATAGACTTAAACTAAGCCTTCAAAGCTTGATAGCTTATGTTTAGTTATAAGTTTAAAGATTGTGTTGTAAAATTTTAAAAAAATGTACAATTAATTAAATAAATATCGTACAATTCTTTTTTCTGGTTTAGAAACAGGATCAGAAAAGTTAATAACTGAAGGAACAGAATTGAAATCAATACCGGCGCTTCGAAGTGGTTCATGTTTAAAAAATAGCATGTTGCAATGTTGGATTCCAGCACAGACAAAAGAGCAGCACTTGTTTTCGCACTGATTCAATAAAAGATTCATCCAGACATAATGACATTAAAAATTTATGTAAAAGAAAAAGCATAATTTATGGTTGTTTCCTTGATGCAACCATAATTCCACTGATTTAGTACTCTTAAAGAGTAGCATACGATTAGTAAGATAAAAAGCGATCCAATTTATCGAAATTTCCGGAAATCCAAATAAATTAAACTACAGAATGACTACATTACGGTTTACAACATCGAAAGCTTTACTGAAATCCGTGTAAATACAATAAAAAATCAGTTTGCTTAGCAAAAATGTCTTGATTCTTTTCGACAAAAATTCAAAAAATTTTGCCGGTGTAGACTTTCCAGTGCAAAATCCATTTTGAACCGGAGAAATTGCACATAAAAAAGCGAGCAGTGCATTTGAAAGTCCGAGTACAATGAATTCCTTTGAGCCAAAATAAATGAATCACCACAAACACATACAGGATCTGCTGATCCGAAAAGATAGAAATGAAAGTCCATATTTTTCAAACTAAAATTGAAACTTCTCCAATATTATTTCGTATTGAGAATAGAAAAGTGAATGCTGTACAAGTTTTTACAAATCATGTACAAATTATAACATCATCAGGTTCTGAAATTACCATGCTATGGAACATAAAAAACTCCGATGAGAAAACTTTCCATTCACCCAGAATTTTAATTGAAAACTCGTGTTGGTATTTATTTGCTTTGGCAATTGATGTAAAATTGAAATTAGCAGCGTAGAGTGTGTAAATCAAAGAAACTCACACACACGCACACTCAATACGATCGGTGTGGTGGTGTGCTATTGCTTTTGTGGTGTGTAATCCTATGTTCGGCATTTCGTTCAGTCCTGTCCTTATATCAACGCACAATTGTGGGGATGAGATTTATTGTTTGGCTTAAATAGTTCTTTGTTCGTTTACGCCGAACTGAACGCTGAACGCCGGAAACTAGTAGCGATTTGTTGGTCCCTAGTTGTTGTCCCTCTAGCATGACTGATAGACAACACACGCCACGAGACTGGGACAGAGGACAAGTGGTGGGATAATGCTAAGTCCCAGCACTGTTCATTAGTGGGTTTTCCAATGGGCAAATGTTTGTTTTGGCTGGAACTAAACTGAAGTGAGAACTCAAGTAACACGTTCTGGGAAGGGAAGACCAGCGGACACACTAATAAGCTTCTAATGGAACAGAGCGTGTAATTGCATTAGTTACCTGTAGCCTTGGAGTACTGGGAAAGTGCTGCTTTCGACTTTATTTTAGAAACGTATAAAATAATAATGTAGTGTTTACTTTACACTTTCCCCCCCCCCCCCCTATTGAATGGCTTTCTACTTTCTTCATCGCTCCACACAATCCATCAATCCGGGCAATAATTTCGAATATAATTCCGGCAATTAATCACGACGTCATGAAATCCGTACCTTCGAAATCTTCATCTCTATCAAGCACCGTCATCATCCACCTCATCAACATCATCGGCATCATCAGCATCGTCATCAGTCGAGTTACTTCGCTTAAGTGTTCATTAGTTAGTCATCTGGCTAAAAAGTGTGAATACGATGCAAAAAGTTCAACCGGCACTTATTCGCCCGATCGAAGTGAAGCAATCAATCATCGAAATAGAATCCATAACTCTTCACCCCAGCAAATATACTCGCACAGAAGCCAAGTGACGATTCCGATGTCGTTTTTTCGGACAGTCGCTCTCCTGCTGGCACATTCTCTGCCCCGTACGCAGTGCAAGTCATACCTTTTCGTCGTTCTACACTTTCCATTTTTTATTTTTCCCGAGTATTTTATATGCTACTGCTACCTTCGATTATGCTACCTGCTGAAATTGTGGCACGTGTCGTCAGCGTTTTCAATAGCAGCAATTAGAATTTTTAGATCCTGGTCCTAGCGCGGCCCCTGTCTCAATGTTTCCTGACGTATCGATTGCCTGAGGGAATGAGGGAATCGACTTCATTGCTGGCAAATGATACGTGAAAATGACACTTTGTGAGATCGATGATATTACTTTTGCATGCCTTGTTAAAGTTTGATAAAGAGTAGAAGTACAACATTTGCAACTTTCATTAAATAAAAGAAATCAAAAAAGGAGTTTTCTAATACATGGAATTTTGTGCTCTCAGATTTTTCTCTCATCTTTAGGTAATTTATAGAGTTTATTCAACTCTACATTTCTGTTGTAAGTTTTCATTCTATTATTTGTGTTCCATTTGCGATGAAATTTGATTTGAAACAATTACTGAACTGAAGAATGTTCCTGATTGAAATTAATTACCTAAACTTAAACTCTATACGCACTCTGTAACACGTGGAAAAACACTCACGGGCAGGAACTACAAGGTGTTTCATTTAATTCCTTTATATTTTAATCAAACTACGTATTTTCCAAATAAATGCACTCCAAAAATCCGTTCTCAATATTGCAACACTTCATAACCTCATATTTTCACTAAAACCTAGAATCGAAGCCAAAAACCGCCAATAATACTCCACTACACACAAACGAATCTGAGTATGGCTGAGTATGGATGTGTGGTCGGTGAAAAGCCATAGGTAACCCGTTTAATAGACAAAAGCAAACTAATCCACAAAATTGCTCATAAACTGACCAACAACAAGTGAACCTAAACGATTAATGGTCAGAGTGGGAATTTTTTTAATGTCGCCAGTAAGCTATACGGCACGAGCAATGAAATGAATTCAGCGGTGGACTCGGAGTCCACCTGAGAGGATGACACAAAAACTTCCTGAAATCGAACAAAAAAGCTATCAGCGAATGAACACAGAATACCTTCTGTGGGTCGGAAATAGCAAAAAGTGAGACAGAATCAGGTTTTTTATGATCCCGATACACATCGATACACATCCAGTCAACCTGCCTGCAGCGGCGGAGGAGAGAAAAGACAAAACGATTGCAACTTGGCGTCATTTTTGGGATATAGAAAGTGTTTTAAACGACGTGTAATCGTTTGTTTGTTTGTGAGCACAATAATATGTAAAACTCGTAATAAATGCTGTTTGTTTGGTTAATTTTTTAGGGTTCGCGGCTGCTGTTATAAATTTCCCGTCTTGCGCGGATGTGTAGTGTAAGTTATCGCTTATAAATGCAGAAATAAATGTTAACTGATGATGATCCTTATCAGATATTTAATCCTGCTTCACTTTTTCCACACCTTATTGCTAAGCTCAATGTTTGTGTCTCTGTATTCTTTCCTGTCTCCCTTCAGAACTGCCACTCTTTAGCGCTGAGTTAATCCTTTTGAATATATGTATGTATGTTAAATTTTATTGCCGCCTTTGTGCGGCGAAACTCTCTGTGACTCTTCTTCATCATTAATTTTCCTTCCTGTGGTTTCCTGCGGATTCATTCGGCACCCTCGAAGCCCTCCCTGGCCGATTGCACCCTTGCGCCCTTGCGAATGGCGCCCTCGTTCGCTGCCAGTGTTGACAAATTACCCTTCATTGTTTTGCATTTATATTAGGCACGTTATTAGAACATTTTGCATCCCATTCCAATAATACGCAATATAATGGTCCATAAAGGAATATTTGTCAGCACAGGGACTCGGCCCTTCCTCAACACGGCCGTAGAGCAGCTCATTTGACTTCTGGCTGCTACCAAAGTAGCAACATTATCGCCGAAATATGTTTTTATTTTCGCAATCATAGTTTCTGATTTCGACTTTCTTTCTGGAACACATGTTTAAATCGACTTATGTCCCCGCATGTCGTTATAAGTGCTCAGTAATGGGTGTGCGGTTTCCCGGGATGGGGTGCTAAAACCATCGTCGTGCTTTTCTGTTGCGGAGTAATTTTTTAGTGCTTTTCCGGAGTCAAGTGCAATTGTTGCTGCAGCATTACAGGGTTGCTTTACATTACGGATGTTTGTGATATGCGCTGAACGATGTAGTTTTCTGTTCCACTCTGATTTGCATAAATACTGGTCATGAACTCATGTCATATACCATGCCATGAAGTGCTCAACGAAGGCACGAGATAAATTTGTTAGCAAGTTCAACATTTGTTCAAAGATCCTTCAGCAGAAAAGTAAGCAGTTGTTTTTTCGACACTAATTGCGTATTTATGACGTGCTACTGGCACAAAATCCCGCTTTTATCTTGCTCGAAACCAGGATGTACCTCGTAAGACCGGAATGTATTTTTTCGTATACCATGGAATGGAAAATCGATTTTCAGTTACAGCATTGACACGCTGCTGGTGTCGAAAATAGAAGAGTGATTACACAGTGTCAGTTCGATCAATTTCGCCGTATGTAATGAGACAATCGTCGCCCTCTTCGGCGTCATACTCGCACTCATAACATACTCAAGCACAAATGCAAGCCGCGGCGCTGTTTATTCCATATCTTCAAAACTTTTTATGTTTTGTGTATTTGCCGCTTGGCGCCCTGAACTGATAACAATAACTTTCTGTGTTTAGGTATTTAATAAATACTATTTATAGAATCAAATACTGTATAGTCTTTGCTTGAACCCCTCCTCAGTACATTTCTGCGAGGTTTATGAATTAAAAGTTTATTTGTTCTATTATTATTGCTCAATTTTTTTGAGAATTAGAATTAATTCTTATTATTATTAATTTCAATCGATTTTAACATTAAAAGACAAAGAAAATTTGTGCGAAGCAAGTAATGTAGAATTGACTGATCGCGTTTTTATGCCTGAACTATAAAACTATAAACCTTTAGGTTGAGGATAAGAACAGTTGTATTATAGTTCTACAAGACACTACTGTTCGATAAGGCATTTCATTAATATTTACTTTCCTTCATATCCAGGTCGAATATGTATATCCATTTCATTAGTATTTCTTTACAAATACTAATGAAATTGACGGGATATAATGATAATCGACAATCAAGTACAGCGGAAGCGCACGTCAATCGTTTTTTTTTTTAATGAGTTGCTTTAAAAAGTTGCAAAATGTTTATATTGGGTGTAAATTTCATTCGGATCGTGAATTCTTTTAAAAAGCGATGTTGTACCAAGCAATATTTTTTTACTCTTACTTACTATTGCCGAATTATATTATATAATAGTTAAATTTATTATAATTAGTATAGATTGATAAAATATACGAATATCAAATAAATAAGTAATTAATTGCGGGAATGAATGAATTGAATAAAATCGCATTTATTAAGTTTTAAGTGTTCGTGTTCCCGTCCGTGTTTAGAACTTACCCTGACTCGCGCCTCTGTCAGATTCGTCCACATGGCGATCTCCTCGCGCGTTGACATATCAGGATAACGATTGCGGCTGAACGTGTGCTCCAGCTCCTGCAACTGCTGCGACGTGAAGTGAGTTCTTTGTCGACGCTGGCGCTTGTTTTTCTTGTCGTTCTTCGGTTCATCGGCGACGGATGTCATTGCCTCATCATGACCGGAATTCGACAAATTCTCGCTTTTAATTGTTGTTTCATTCATGGGGCGATTACCTGACAAATTTAATGGACACGTATGAGTATTAAAATATATACCATATATAAAGAGACAAAACACTGAAGTATATATATGTACATAAGTATGTAACGTTGGTTTGAGAGAGATAGAAGGCGCGGTGCAGTAATTAGTTGTAGGAAGACATGTGTAATTTGTTTACCGAGCAATTGTTATTTTTCTATTGATTGATAACTACCGAGTTGACTGAATTTAACGAGTTCAAGAAAAGGTGTGGAGATAAGAAAACTTATTCACAGCAGAAAAAAAAACAACTTCTCAATGATTTTCGAGAACAGACACTTATCATCGATCCTTATCATCGGAGTCTTGCTAGGGTCCGATTTACCGCAGTTAGCTACCAGCAAAACTGCATATCATGGCGTCTTCTCTGTCGGTTACCCTGTTTGTTAATTTCATATACGTCTTAAAAGTCGGACTAGGTACCCCTCGCCCCCCCTATCACTGGTATGAAGTCCACACGGTATACACATGTATGTATATTACTGACATTTATTCAGTCAGGAAATGCTGCCATGAGGATCATATGATTAAGGAAACTATAGAAGCCGCCAGATACGTAATATTATTATATTATACATCTGTATAGCTTTCATTGTTGTATAATGTATAATATTTCCCCATGTGTTGTTAGCACAGCCACGTAACTAACATACTAACCTAAAATACATACATATATTGCTAACTAATTCTATCATACGTAGTATTAAAAGATGTCATCGATCATTCTTCGACTTTTATTTGACTTAGTCGTTGGCTCAATTTAATCAAATAAATTAAATTAAATAAAGTCAAAAGGTCTTTGCAGTTGCCGACAAACGTTTTCTGTGGAATGCATTATATCCGAGGGTATTAATTTCGACTGCCGTGGTTTATTTTATTACGTTCGGTTGTTATAAATTACAAGCTTATCTTGAAATTGTGATTACACTTCAATATTTTTTATATTTTACTGTATTGATTTCTTACTGTGCTGATAAAATCGTAACGCGGTTTACTGTCGACACCGCGAAGTCACCTCATTCACCCTCTTGGAGAATAAATAAAATTGAAACTATTATTATTATTATTCGGAAACGCAGTAAAGCTTTAACCAAGTAAAACGCGGCATACATTTTGGTGTTAAGAATTGGACATGCCGGCATACATTCGAAATTCCCATACAGATTCGAGCTCCAAGATTTTTTGCCGGGGTTTCAAAATGCTATACATTATAGTACATTATTTTCGTTATCTCATGAAATCGATTTTAATGAAATTCGAAATATCTTTATCTATATCGTACCAAAATTTGGACAAATAATCTTTCATGGTTATCGTCCACATAGATTCTAAGTATTTTTTAAAACAAATAACTTAATTTAATTATACTTTTGTTTATCAGTAATAGTAAATCAAAGAAACTTTCTCCATTATTTTACACTGATTTCTCCTATGTTGCTATTTTTCCGTGACTGTTTCTTTTTCTACTATTTGTTTGTTGATTTGTTTTCATATTTTAAAGAAAAGGCTAACTATGACAACTTGAATATGTCGGGTAACCAATATGTCAAAACACATATAAAATTTTTGGTATAATCTCACTCAATGCGCTACGTTCTTTCTGGTCACTGTTTAACCATTTCAGCGTCATTCCATTCACATTTGAGTAATGCGATAATGGTACATTCTTTGCTATAGGACTTTCTATACCTGCCACGCCTTTTACCTGCCACGCGTTAAAAACGGAAGGACAAACTGAGTATAGCCTTTCAGCTTCGGGTGTATACCCTTGTATAGTAATATACCCTTGATATATTGGTGGCTTTGTACATGAACTGCAATACAATTCGAGTTTGAAAAATAATTAAGGCAGGTTCCAATAACCCAATCCTTCTGGAAGATATTGGACATCTCCAAGAACTAAAACTTACCGTCCTTTCTGTCGCGACTTCGATTTGATATCGCTGTACACGTAGACGTCTGAAAGTTGTTCAAGTGGGTGTTCTCCAAACTATTGGCGACTGCCGTCATTGAGCTGTGGGTCGTGTCTCGGAAATCGCCAGTTTCGGCCCAAACTGAAAATAGAAAACCAGATTGGGGAAAGGTACAAAAAATTAATGTTTTTATAGCAGTCGAAGAATCGCCAGAGTATATAAAAAGCCACGGACTGAAGGAGGACGCAACTGGAAGAAGTGTTAACCGTAAGTGGCCGCCAAGCACTGCCGCCAACTTGAAGCCATAATTTTTAACATTAAAAAGCGCGTTATTGGCAACCCGAGCACGGAAAAGCTTCTCCAGACGCCCCTTCAAATGCTCTTAAATGGATAATAAAGGATCATAAAAGGATTTATGCGTTTTCGAGTTTAATACTGCTTTTTAGTGAACTGCACTCAAAGCAGCTGGTTGCAGCATACGCTTGTTATATGAACCGTTTGTGTGTATGTGTGTGGGTGTGTGTGTGTGTGTGTGTGAGAAAAATCGGGTGAACTGGGAATGAAGCTATGCAGAAGCAGACAGAGGCTACTGAAAATGAAAACTTTACCTGCTGTTGTTATTTTTCTTCTTCTCAGTACATGAAATTCAGTACGCCGCTTTCTTGAAATTAATGAATTATTGTGTGAGTACATATTCTTTAATTTGAATTTAATTCACTATAAGTTTAATTACATTTACAATATGTACTTAATTTTTCTCAATGCTTTTTTATTTCGCATTCATTGAAAATAAACCAGCGTTCATTGAAAATAAATAATCCAACAGCCAAATAATTATTAAAGTTACACTCATTTAACGTCACTCGATGAAAAAATAACATTTTTACATTCTTTCAGATTAATGGGCCATATGGTGGCATAGGCCCATACCCGAAATTTTCCTCCAGACACCACGGACGTTTAAAAAAGTCACTTTCACACCCCTGCCGTCGCTTCTCCCTCTGCGGTAGCCTATTCTGATGAAATAATTTATTGTCTTTCCACATGGTGTCGTTTGTATGTGGTTTGCTTGGGTCTGCTGCTAGGGACTCTCGGAAGTCTTTAGTTCTACATTAATTTTAAGGCTACAATTTATTGGAAATTTGTTCAAGCATGTCGCTACCCTACAGGTTGGACCGGGGTGAGCACGTCGTAAGTGTCCCTTCAAATGCGTAAAATAATTAAGAGCTCCTTCCCGAAATGTTGTGGTAACGTGCATGCGAAGTGATCACAAGTGGCTCATAGTGGCTCATGTACGGTGGATCATATTTATACTACGACAACGTGGATGCACACTGTTTCGCAGAAATTGGGTACGTGGAATTCGAGACTATTGTCCTCAACTCAGTGTATTTAGATTATAAAAGAGATGCTTGCGGAGAAGGTAAGTAAGTCCTCATAACATGGAAACGTACTAAAATGTAAAAACTTAACCTGTCAACAATAATAAATAATAGAGTTCTGGAAAAATTTTACATCTTTGCAGTCATGTGTACGTACAAAATTAAATCAGTGGCATTCATTTTCTATACTATGACAGAAAAATATATCTATCTATCGTCTATCCTTATATCTGCCCCTTGGATTTTTACTCGTATGTTATTAAGTCGGATATCGGATACATTTGAATGGATTTCTTTCATTAGTGAATTAAAACGTTATAATTTCCTCCCATTAATTAAATAGGCAATTGTTTTTTCTTTCTATATGTAATTGCAATACTTATAAATTATAAATGAGGTTATACTGACTGTTTCGATGAAGGTTTGAAGATGTTTTCGGGTACATATTTTCATATCATTATACATGCATAGAATTACTTGCATTCTCGATACTTATTAAGCAATCGCCAGAATTTGGAGTCGTTTAATGACGATGGTGCAGCTGTCGAACTATGCTACAAAATGAGTTCGAAGAAGAGAAGTGAAAACACAAAAAATTTGAAAATCGGACAAAATCACGTTCTTACAGTAAGATGTCTCATTTCATGTAGCTATTTATGTTAATCGTTCTCCTTTTTTATGAAATCTAGTCACAAGTTTATGAGGGCCTGACGTTACTCGAATTTTAAAAACGCCAGAAATGGGTGGCAATTTTTTGTCACAGCTGCTTTTCGAGTGAAAACTTGGTGTATTGTTCAAATATATATAAGTTTTGTTTTGGTTTTGTTAATTTTCTGCAATTTTGAGTAAGTGGAAACAAATTAATCCCAATTTTGGGCTCGTTGTAGACAAAATTTGTAGATTAACCTAAATATTGTTATTGTTTTCGATCGCTTTCTCTAAATGTTTATTTCCCCAGAAAGGTTTAATTGCTTTTATTAAATCAAAGTTCTAATAAATCCTCACTAATGCAGGAAATTATATGTAAATTAATAGAGGAGTATGATATTTTTTATATACTCGTATGCAGGAAATACGAAATATAAATATATGCCGCAAAGTGCCACCCTTTCGGAAAAATCACTGCAACGTTACTGTCACTTCACCCTAAACACCTATGAATATGGAACCAAAAAATATAAATTGTAAACAACGAGATTAAAGTATTAACGATTAACGACATTAATAACTCGTCCTGCAATTGAGATCCCTTCCACGTCGCACGCACACACATTAACTAACGAAATAAGCGCCGACTTCAGTGCCTTCATTCCTTTCGAAATGCATCCAAGAATAACAAATGAAGGGCAAAAGAGTCACAAAGCAAACAGAGAGTAATGTCATTAATGGGCGGAATGAAGCACAGAAAGAATGGACAGAATCGGGGACTCCCCGCCGAGTTTACTACGGCGTACCTCGAGATGTGCATGAATAACAGAAAGTGTGGTATAAGGAAAGGTAGTCCTTGTACAGCGTTCGCAACTATTAATCATGACGTTTGCCAATTTTGACTTCGATTTCTGCACTGTAACGGGTGTCACAATAAAATAACAATAACAACAACGGTCGCAGGGAATAAAGGAAGATTACAAATAAATTCTGTGGTGGCAATGATTCGGATTTTATATTCTTTTGTCCTTTATTTGTTTAAGGCACTGTCTGTCCATCTCGTCGTTTTTCTTTCCTTTCGTCCGTCCGTCTGGGTGCTTCATTCATAAAAAACACCCATAAATTTATGGAAGCGTCTGTCACAGGAGAAGCCACAACGTGTAAACAAACAAAACGCCCTAGCGGCCAGAGACAACTGAGAAGGGCAGAGCCAATGAATGAGTGAGTTAGGTGGCTGCCCAAATTTTTTTCCTGAGCCCGCGTGCTGTCCTGACAGATGCTCAACTACTGTAGACTTTGACGTTTCTGCAGCACAAGAACGAGTGATAACAAACGATACAGTTGACAGCTGAATTAGGATATATGACTACAAAACAAACAAACATCGACAAAACTAAGAAGGACTACTAAAGGATGTGCTGCTGTTTTGATTTCATGCCTGGACTCGTCTGTTTTGACATCGCGCCGGCTAAAAATTTATGGATGCCACAAAAGTACGCCGCAGCGTTGAAAACTAATACAATTTCTCAAACGGAAACTAAGGGGTTAAAATATGGTCTCTGCATTTTAATTTCACACTCCATTTACTTACAAATACACCTTCTGTTCGAGTTGGTAACCCTTTTGGTCCTCGAAACCGTTAATAGTGCAATAAATGATTGCGATCTATAAATAGTGCAGTAATAGATTGACCAAATGTTAAGAAAATTATTCCTTAAACTTAATTGAGAAAGGGAAATGATTATAACGGAATGATTATTAACTTTTTAGAATATTTTTAGAGATAAATATATGCAAACTATTATAGTTAATGTGTCTTAATTCGTGCAACTAATTTTTATTTTTCTTCAGTGCTTTTCCACAATAACCATTTACTGTAATAGTCACAAAATAATGCTTTGTTGCTGCAATTCATAAAACGACTCAGCTACTGACCCTCCATACGTTGTGGCGACGTAAGAGATAATAAAGAATTCATAAAATTAGTATTAAATAGAGTCATACAGTACATTCCTCTCTCGTCCAACGAGTCCTGCCGACCGCAGCAGAGGCAAGAGCATTACGAAAGTTAATCCTTTATCAGCAAGTTGAGGGAAAATCAAACAACCCCAAATAGGAAAAAGAAAAGACAACCCAACACTACTTTTCTGTATTGCAATATAATGAGCTGCCTTGGCTGTGTCTGAAAGCAAAAGGAGGAAAATCAGTTGGATCGTAAAGCAATAAGTTTCAAGGAAAGCAGTCAGCGTGCACAGCAGCCATTCTGTGTACCCCAAATCGCTCCACTCATCTGTCACTAAGTAAGAATGGCAAGTGAAGCCCGAAGCTGGGTTCTTGACAGGGTTGCCACGTACGCCAAATTGCATTAAGGAGCTCATTAATATCAACGTTTGTGATAAAAGAGAGAAAATGTTTGCTTTACACTCAGTTTCTTTCCTTCACACAACCTGGTAGCACGAAGAACTCAACCATGAGGCCTTCTCAACCATTTCTTCCACAAACTGACCCCTCACCCCCCCTCCCTTCTATCTGTAACACGGGCACAACTGACAGCTGGAGCAGCCACAGCCGCAAAATGTTGGCGTTGTCTCGAGTTTGGCTGGAAAACTTAGCACAAGATAATCTTGGATACGACATTTTTAGAAATTGCTTCCACGATATCTGTAATGAGCAAGGACAACAAAATGGAATGAGCTCAAGGCCAGTAGTGAGGGGTAAAGTGGGAAAAATCTGTCTAAACCCATGGGCAGCTTCGTTAAATGGGGGGGAAATGTACCGAGTATGTACCAAGGTAACTGAAGATACAACGACATTATAATTTATTTTAGCCAAATAGCTTGACGAGCTTAGACAGTTTCTGCCATACAGACCAGTAGCATCAGTGATGTGCTATGCATCTATTTAAACATGAGTGCATGTGTCTCGACCAGAAAGAAGATGTAGCAATGGTGTCTTTGTTGCTGTTGGAAAATTAAGAAATCATGGGCGAAAATCAGTGCATTTTTGTATTATTCTAGGTTATTGTTTTGCGGTGATGACTGCTTGTTTTCTTGGGGTGAAAACAGTTCGAAATAGGAAACGAGTGATTATCGGTGTTGGTTTTGCTCAATTTATGGATTGGGTTGCTTCTCATAGCACCCACAGCTGCATCTTCTTCGGACTGTCAGTAAGCAGACATATGGGAATAATTTTCCAACAGTTAAGCTAAGCGAAGCCATTAAGTCAATTGGAATTAGTGTCGTTTGCGGTGCATATTTATGGCTACAAATAAAAATACCGCGAAGGGTCGATCAGTAACGTCGAAAAGAATTCTCATAGAATTATTATGTGGGTCCAGTGTAAAGTTAAGGGGTGTCCTAGTGATTCGCCGACGTTTGAAACTGAACTGACGTATTAACTGAACTCCACTAAAGAAATTTCTGAACGATGGACATGGAACGGTGCTCTGCAATCCTGAAGAGAAAACTGAATCCGTACGTCGATCTGTTTATCTTGGAACATGGGAACACTGGGAACAAGGTGTGTCGGGCACTCAACTTCCACAACCTAACCTAATATATGGTTTTCCAGCAATAATTTTGATATCAGGCTGTGAAATACTTTATATCAGGCTTTAATAAACGTTGACTACCAGCTCCTTATCCACATTTATGTATCTTCATTCTAGTATCAAATCAACCATTCATTTGGGACAAACGTTCGTTAAATATTTTACTCATACTTTTAATATCAGTGAACGACTAGAGTAAAATCGATACTACGTTTGTTGAATATTTAATACATCCAACAGAGGCACTAACTGTTGGATGTACATAAGAGCAGCACAAAGTTTAGCCTGTTCAAAAAGTAATCTTCACGGGAGAAGAGCACTGCATGGATGACTTCCTCAGCCCGGATATTCAACCGTTCACTCGTAGCGCTTGTTGCCCGGCTCTCCGTTCTTTCCCTATCTTCCCTAATGTGTGCGTTCATCCACTCGGCTGGGTTTGCTATGGAGTGGGTAGTCTTTCTTAAGCACCCTCTTTCAATGCGTTTAAGATTCACTTATTTCAAGTCTCTGTACACTTTCACAAGAGGTATAGATTGTTTATGCTTGGCGCGAGACAGGAGAAATAAAAACAAATTTGTTTCTCTGCTGTTTCAGCATCCAAACCAACTCCGTGCGCAGACCAATTACTCATCCTATAATCCTCAGTACCACTTCTGTGCGTTAGGAGTTTTTAATGCATACTTTAAAGCCGTAGACCATGTAACCTCTTCTGTTTACTAATTACTCGTACTTGCATTCTCAACATCCACATATTTTAACGTTAATATTAGTAGCTGTATCATGTCAAACATGTACCATATTGCAGAAGGTAAAAGTTTAATACATATGAGTAATAACGACGGAAAATTCTTCTACAAAAACGCAGCATAACATGGAGTGATTATGAAATCGGTTTGTCTAATTTTATCGAGTAGTACTACTATGTTTCATCCTCTTCCCCACTCCTGATGTAGCAATAGTCTTCAGTACAGAAAATCTTTTCGGAATTGTTCGGAATACTATTTGTAAAGATTCCTTTCAGATAAAACCTGATCGCCGAAGGCAATCATGCAATAATGCAACTTCATTGTTCAATAAAATCACACATTATAAGATTAATAAAATTAATCCACGATTAATAAAAAAAGATGAAATTTGAGAAGTGGATGATGATGATAATGATTTTGTGATAACGATGAGTACCTGTAGAGTTAGTGAAAGTGTTTAAGGATAAAAAAGCACAGTAAATGAAGTATATTAGTAAATATGGACATGAAAACACAAACATGGCTAAAACTGATATTTAAAGTGTTGAACAATTGGTACAACTTCGAAAACGGCAAAATATTTAAAATGAAGGAATACATATATCGGAGGTGTTAAGGAGAAAGCCGCTTATTGAATATACATACAGCTATGAATATTCAAATATACATATGTAAATATATACACACATCGACAGTTATGAAGCTCTAAAAACACTCAAGAAAAACACCAACATTTTCTTATCAGCAATAATAATCAGCCAGTTTAACACACACTACAACTAAACTTTGAAGAACTAATAAAATCACAAAAGAATGAAAGAAAAACATTTGAATACGTTGTAGTTTTTAGTTTTATTGCTCCATGGCTGGTGAAGTCTTCAAACAAATAGCGAAGCAGAGAATGGTAATATTTGTATAGGGTTTTATCCAAGTCTGTGCAGCTGCTTCAAACCACCAACAGGCTGCCAAAACGGGAACACTTCGTCTTTATACGCTACAAACGACTATTAGCGACAAACGATAGATTAGCGAGTGCAAGAACCAAACGAGATTGTAAGGCATTTTTGTGCAATAGTAAGTATTGAGTAAATCACAAAAAATGCATTTACTGTGTGAAAATCCTGCACTGCCAGCACGACGCTTCCAAAGACTGAAATAAAGGATACGATTTTATAGGATTTGTCAGAGGTTGCAGTGATTGGATTCAATGACTCTTTTGCCCACAAACACATCTACAAATAAGGCAATCACAGTGGGTTTCTGAGTGGACCTTTATAACCTAATCTATCTAACCTAACCTAAATTAGAAACTCGAACACCTTCGCCCTTTAAGTTGTCCTTTAGATGCCTCGAATTCGCCTCGCACTATTTTCAGCAGTTGCGCTTCTCGATTGTCGGTCCTTTCATATCGATCTAAAGTAGAGTACTTCACACAACTTTATATCTTTGCCAGAGAACTGCAAACTTTCATTCTGTTTTATTTTGTTTAAAAAATTGCGAATAAAGCAAATTCACAAGCAATTCTATATTCAAGTCTCGCTCAGCCTCACACGCCGCATCGCACTGAATGGCTTGAACACATGCCATTGCATGAACTACGGTAAGGATACGTGGCAAAGCGTCGTGTTATGGTTGCAGGTATGCTTGTTTATTTTTCGGAGTGCGTCTCCGTCCGTCTGCAGAGCGTCGCTTTATAGTAATTCGTGTGTTGTAGTTCACAGGATGACTGCAATTGTTGGCAGCAACAAATTCAGAGCTGATGCTGTCGCTGGGCTTGTTGTCATTGCTGTTGTTGTTTTGCGATGCTGATATTGTTGAAATTGTTTAAATAATGGTTTCGCAACGTGCTCAACATGTGCGCATTCGGGATTCAATTATTGGCAGTTTTGGGGTTGTGCTGAATTTCTACACATTTTGTTTTTAACCGATTGGACATTTTTATATTATATTTTGGTAACATTTTTATGGCTTTCTTTCGTGCTAATTTGGTTGCTAACGAGTAAGTGCAAAATACTATAATATATTTTTCAGGACATACATTAAAAACGCCACAAACTATGGGAGCTTCAAGTTCAAGCAACATCTTCAAATAATTAAAGCTTCCACTGATGAACGTTAGCAGGCATGGCATTCGATCGAAAGGCTCTTTTGTGCTTCGTTTTTATGACGGAATTGAGTTTTTAATTGCTGTCCTTACTTAAGTCCTTACTTAAGTCCGCGTAATCAACTTTTACGCCTTTTCGACGCCCGCCTTCTCAGCCACGCCACACATGTTCTTGCGTTGAGCCGTTTTTAATACCTGATGCGTCCGTCGTTGGGCGCGTCCGTGTCTGTTGGAGCGGCGGTGCATTCGGTGGGTGATGCGTTTGAATTATGTTGTCAGCAGCTGTTTGAAATAATGTCATGAATAAAATTCATTTTTTTGCTGCCTTCGCCCGCATTCGAAAAGCGTGCTCCACGGCACGGCCGTTTTTTCTGCCGCTCTTACTGTGGATGGAAACTGTTTTTAATGTTTCTCTTTTCTTGTGCATAAAAATAGGGACAGAAATAAACATTTTCAGAATTTATTGCAAATCATATAATAATTTCTACTACAATATTTTTTCAGCTCATTTTTTTGGAAACTCGGTTTCTTCTTTTCATGTGCATTTTTAATAATAGTGAATATAAAGAAACGTGAACACGGTTCGACATCGAATATTGATATTAATATTTGAAAATGATAAAAAATGAAATAATAATAAATGGTAAAGGAGCTCATTTGGATCTCCAGGACGAGTTAGGATGAAAATAAGTGACTAAGTAACTATTAGATTGAGCTTATTCAAATCTAATTTCATTAGTCTTTTATATTCTCTAAAAACCACATGACCCAAGTTACATTGGCATTTATACATTACATTATTCTGAAGTCAATAAAATAAAGTGTAAAATGCGGTAAATTGTGCAAAAAATAAAATAAATCAACACTTTTACAGAGGATGCTTGATTGATGGTGCTTCTTTAGTTTTTCGAAAGTTTTTATAATGTTTTCATTGTTTTTCAATTATTTTACTTTTAGCTTTATAGCCAAATGCATTTCTTCTCAAGTATATCTTGGCATCTATTTTGAAACTTTTAATTATTTCATTTACAAGTCCAGGCACAGAGTTAATTGGGAAACAATCTCGATGCAACGTGATATTATTTTTGATCTTATAAAGTTCACGGAAACATCAACTACTATCGGAAATGAGCCTAATAATGGCAGAAGGGTGGGAGATCTTCCGCTTTTTCCGCTTCGCCTCAACAGAAGCGACTGAGATCCAATTCCCATAACGATATTCATCCGAGGTACTTGACGCATGCATATCGAATTACGACAGATACAATTTTACAAAATCGACTTGACACTAATTCGGAAACATTTGGAAGGGAGCCAAGCATACGCAACGCAACGCAACGCAACACAAAGAACACAAATCATAATCATCAAAAGAACAAAAACACACAAACGCCGTCGAGTATGCATACAAAGAGGTAAGTGTTAGCTGAGCGGCTTACAGCGTCCACGTACACCATGAATACAATAAAACATCATGAGCGACAGCAGAAGGGTGCTCAATTAGGCGGAACATTGGGAACACGGAACTGATGCTATGCCGAATGACAGCGCAATGACTACGCATCGAGGAATTCCATGGACGGGTGAAGAAGCCGCCGCCGTTGAACAAGTGAGTGCGGATCATCGCGCAGACTATCTTCAAGGACACGAAGAGAGAGAGAGAGAGAGAGAGAGAGAGTCCTTCTGCCCAATCGCAGGCAGTGGCTGGGCTTTTTATGACAATTTCTGTTTGTCGAATTATTAGGCAAAAATTTCATGCTCGAGCGTGAAAAATTATGCTTGATTGGCTGCTGGGAGTGATGAATTTATGGAAATTCGAGCAGCTGATGGTGACGTTTTCGGGTCGATTGCACGAAATTCAGTCGTGTGGGTGGAAGCAGGGCACGATTTGCATGATTTTGCATGGTTTCGCTTGACTATGTTCAGTGGGAGTGGGCACACTTGTTGCCATGACGAAATAGTGTTGAATTGTTCTCAACATCATTTCAAAATTCGTTCTTTCGTATTTCAAATGTCAAAGTCTCGAAAAAATTTGATGCATATTGAAATAATCGACTGCATACTGCGGTTAAAATATGCCGCTGCACACAATCTGATCACTTATTTGCTTAGTCTCAGCAAAAATAAACTTATCTAATTTTAAGCTGTCATTCATTTGTTGGCAAGAGTGACTAATTGTCAAGCATCGTAGAATCGGCAGAACCAAAAGACGAGCCGCTGTTCGCACCATTTTTGTATAATTTTGATAGCTTCGGCATCGCCTACTAGTAGTGCTCACGAGGAACGTGACGTGAATTATGAGCTCATTAATTACTTGTTAATTTCTGACACTACAGCCACAAGTAGCTTCATCAGATGCACATACAATGGCGCACATACACACACACACTCACATTTTAAAGAAGGAGGGGGCGAGACTCTTGATCGCGATCGCATTTAACTGTACATGCTGCTGAAAGTAATTCATAGCCATCACCAAGTTAAAAACGCATAAATTTTAGCGTTCATTCGCCGCAAAATCGAACCCAAGTTCTTTATTTGTACATTTTGGCTGAACAAGTATTTTGAGACGGTGATTCATGTGTGGATGCACTTCTTCAAGATTGTTCATTTGCCCATGGCTTTTTAAGGAGCAGGCATCGTCCTTGTATTCCAGCAAATTATATATTTTTAGCAAAGGTTCCTTGAGCAAAGGGTCGGTACTTACTTCTGAGTTTCTCCAGCGGCTCATGTTTTGGCGTATGCGGGGGCCCCACTGCATGATGAGGATGCTGCACGTAACTGTTGACCAGGTCCTGGCCGGTGTTGTGATGCAAATGACTCAAATTCCCGATGGGCATCAGCCCCGATATGGCAGGCGATATGCTGATCGAGGAGCTGGAATCGTGCAGACTGTGATGGTTGTGCAAATGCTCCGACGAGGTGCTGCCATTTATGGTGGAGCTGCCCGTGCTGCCACTGCTCAGGGCAGTGCTGGTAGTGCCTCCGCTTTCGGCCGACCCAGCCGAGCCGGCTCCAGCCACAGTCCCGGCACTGACCAGATCCTGCAGACAGAGTCCCGTGGACTCAGTCGACATGGCCTCCAGACCATTTAGAGCGCCACCGTTGACGGAGTTGGGAACGACGCCGAGGCCTCCACCACCACATCGCTCCATGCCCAAGTACGTGGGGAAAATGGTGGAGAAGCTCTGGGCAACAGCCTGGTGCGGCTGATGGTGGTGCAGAGCTGCCGCCTGCTGGTGATGATGCGTGTGTAGGGGTGGCAGGTGGTGATCTCTGCCGGAGAACTTCGTCGTGACGACGTCCTTGATGTGTTGCAAGAATGTAGTAGTCGTCTTGAGGCCGGTATCTTCCAATGAGGGCAAAAGAATCCAGAAAGAAATGACTGGAAATACAAGTTTCGTCTACGCTGTAAATGTCACTGCAAAGAGAAGAAATTGAAATTTCACATTAAGAACATTTCTTACTTGTTAATCAACTCAACTTCGCAAGTTAATAGAAACACTATGGAGATGTTATCTAAAAATTTTGAATATATTTCTTATCACCTATCTTTAAGCGAAATACAAATAAAAGAACCTGCTTAACCCCAACACATCCGAGTTCATGTTATCTTCTTTTTTTCACTTTCAGGTGCTTTTCGCGTACCAGACTCGTAGTGCTCACAGCGTGCTATCGAAGAACTGCCCAACTTTGAGACGGCTTGCCAACACAGACGGATGCATGGACGAACAAATAAAGACTCCCATGAAGACTCTCATATGGGAGCAAGCAGACAGAGTAACTTGCGCTCACAGAACAATAGCCCTTCTTCAGCTTCCCTTCCATCCCGTCTAAAACGGTGTAATTGCACTTGATAACGCCGACGCGACACCAGATAACGTCGGTCTCTATCTATGTAAAAATATTTACTTTTCTGTGAACATTTATGGTTCTACCTGAGACTTATCTGGTCGTGCTCCGTTCCGCTCACTGATCGTCTTCCCCGTGGAAGTGCTTCACGGAGACTGCTCGGTAGTGCATTTCTATTGACCCAACGAAGAAGGTTGACATTGGCTACATACTCAGAACGAGTTATAAAAACTACGCGAAGGTTTCTGTATTTGAAGACGTTCATAAACAGCAAATAGCTGAATCGGGAAAGAACTATGTACCTGAAGCGGCGCCAAAATCGGATGCGGATTTAGAGATAAACACTAAGCATGTTCTATATACGAGTATTTTTCACTCTTGATAATAATTGGTAGTCTCAAAAAGATGTGTAGTCACTCTCACAAACGGATTCAGTTTCAGACCACTTCAACAATCATTGCGTTTTCGTATCGAGTTCCAAACAAATGGACACCAATAAGATTTGTGTAATCACATCAGCGAAACCGCAATCGAATTGCGCCGAGAAAATCTCAACTGATCCTCAATTGATCCCGCACAAATCAAAGTTTAAATTGATTGTTTTTTACTTTGTCAGCTACGTGATCAATTTAATTCCGAGGGATTAATACGATAGTTCAGGGGAAACTATTTTTAATAGTCAGTGGCGTAGCGAGCGATGGTTAAAGTCTGGGCGGAAATAGCGGTATAAAGTTCCGTTTATTCAATTTCAATGAAAGATATACCAATTTGTAGGTACTTCCCTCCTCTTTTGAACAAAAAAAACGCAGAAACCTTACCTGTTCTAGAAAAGATCAGTGCTTCAGTGCGTATTAATAAAATGGATGGGAAATCAGGTATTATTCAATTCTTTCAACACTGAACGGATAAGTAACAAGAAGATGGCACACTAGAGTGATATTAATATTGCATATAAACCAAAAGTCATAATACTTGAATAAAATTAAGAAGAATTAGGGAGTCAAGAAGTTAAGAAAACCAATATAATAAGAAGAGTACATGGTTATCCAAAAAAGACTATAAGAGTTTGTTTTTAATAAAAACCATAATCCTTTTATTGCGTTTCTTATTTAGTTATTAGGCATTGTGTATGAAAATTATGTGTGAAAACAATTCTTGAGAACGCCGTGGAACTGAGGTTGATGGGATCAGACTTTTATTGATCACGAACAGATCCAGTTTCACAAAAACAAAAGAAATTGTATTCAATTTGAGTATCAAAAACTAATTTTGCTTCAAATTGCAGGTGTTTTCAAGCTATTCATGGACGACCAGTCAACCTGAATTTTATACATATTTAACTTGCTTATGGTTTGATTGATTGCCGGTTTTTATTTGATTTTGCCGGTCGTATTGAAGTAAATGTTGAAGAAGGGACTATTTTCGCTTCAAACACTTCTCGTTAAAAATGTTTGAACTGATTTTAATCAATAATCGTGAAATAAAGAAGTTTCCTACTTTCTAAAAAACAAATAAATAAACTTTTTTTTTTGCTTTTTCCAATTTGACTTTTTTAAATTATTATTAAAATATACATATGTAATATAAGTTTCAATGAAAATTAATAAAAAGAATTAATTCAAAATGGGAGTTGTTATTGGTCGAACTTCCGGCCACGAGCGATTACTATGTAGTAAAATTAATAATATTTAAATTTATTATAATTATTATGTAGTATTTGTATATTATGGTGTTATTTATTTGTAAGTGATTCTTTGTCGAGATCGTTCTTTTATTCGGGGGTTGAAGAATCCGTGGACGAATGTGCATGGCAAAACTTTTGTCTAGACTTCTCTCGTGTACGGGGATATAAAATCAATAAAATGGGATAATCGCATATACAATTAAATATATTCCCTGGGTATATCTGAATAACTCTTGATTGATTTTCAGTATCATTCTACAGAAGAAAATTGATTTGATATTTTTTATAATAATTCAAAATTCATGTTGGCAACTCTGCTTGTATGTAATCCGTACATTCAAAGCGAGGTTAATTATGTCTAATTAGACAAATTACAACCTGATTGTACGAAACTTAATTCTTTGGGTGTAAAGATAAAGTGCTATCTACGAATACTGCAGTTTGTACTACGATTGTAGTAAAATTGGTATAACTTCTTTGATCGTGAGGAACTTAAATCGAAATTTATATTTAAAAATGACAATTTACTAGAAGTTTTCCTAATTATCTATGCGCTAATCCTTTTCATCATTACTCCATGTGGAATTGTTTTTCACCGTTGATCCTCTAAAAATTATAACTGTTAACTCACCCGGCTGCTGTCAAGTTAATCCACTGCGATCTTCAACGCGCACTCAAGTCTCGGTTTCGGTAGCACTCGTTTATCGAACGGACACCGAAGTACGGTACTTTGGTTGACCTCCGTTGACCTCCGTTGCTTTTCGGCCGTACTCAGGCTATTGCTGAATATAATAAACACTCACAGTCGACATTCACAACCGAACACGGACAACTGTGTGAATTGTAGTAGATCTGCGTGGATCTATTAAATTGCGCGAGAGTTAAGGAATCAATGACAGTTCAAGATCACTTTTCCGTCGAGTTGCAATCGATATGTTTTTCGAACTTGGAACTAGTTAGCATTTCAGATCCTGAATAATAATCGCTCGGTAATTCGGAAAGTCAATTTATTTCCTCCGCATGCCACTCACTCACGTATGTGTGTATTCAAACGGTAAATGTATTTTTAATGAGTTTTTTGGATTTTCGCGATTTAGGAATGCGATTAATTTTATTTTGTTTTCAATCACACAGAGAGCATTAAAAGCTCCGCCGGCTTAAGTATTTTAATAGTTTAATCCAGAACGTAATTAGGTGAATATCCACCATGTGCGAGTTGGCTTGACAGAATGAACACTGGCTGGCTGCGTAGCCACGGATGGTCCGGATGGCTGAGCGAACGGATGGCGCGCGAGACGGATATGTGACGCTTTTCTGGTTGGCAAACGGAAGCGCGTCCGAACGAGTGACGAGACAAGCCGCTATTGAAGGCGATTCGATAGGCAGCGTGAAGAATGTATCTGCTGGAGCCACACCAACAAAGACTGTGGGCAAAAAGAGCTTCAGCGAAACTCCGAAAGAACTACAAGCCACCTTTCACTCCATGGTTGCTGCACGTAGTGTACGATCTGCCAATACACTGGGTTTTAATGAAATAGAACACAACGGCAACGAGTGCGACGCAGTGAGAACTAAAATCAGTTCTGAAAGGAACACGCGATGGCAGTGATAAGACTTTCCCTTCGCTAGCGAACGAGATCGAGATACTTACTTCTACGATGTGCGAGTGAGATGGCGAGCAGAATCTAGCGAATGGCACAAAGCACGTTGAACAGGACACACCCTCGGCTGCGGCAGGGGTGCGTGCTCGGAGTGTGCCCCTGGGTGCGAATGAATGCATCTCACTGTCGGACGCTCAAGCGTTTCGACTCGTTCACTCCTACGGAGTATTAATAAGCTGACTTACCGAAGGAAGCTGACTGACGTGAATTTGTGGTATTTTTTGTATTCGTCGCCATTCTGTTCAGTTTTGGGCTTTCTTCCTGTGTTCTTATTTTTTTTCGGTGGTTTGCTTTGTACGCCATTCTTTCAGTTTTTGGCTTTATTACTTTTTTTGCCATGTAGCAATTGCTTCTGTTCTTATTTTAATGTTTTTATTTCGTGTATTGTCAAATTTCGATCCTTTCCGTATTTATGTTGTGTCTGTATTTATGTATATTGCACTCCATGCCCGTGCTCCATCACGAGCACTATCCGGTTCCTCTCAAGGCAGTGTTTCAGGATGTTTGAGGTCGTTGGGCCTTTGGGATGTTTCATTGATTCGCCCATAATTTGGGCATAAATACATACATATGCATGTACTGCTGCAACCAGATAAATAACCGTTGTTCTCTGCCGCATTTTTCACAATTTAACGTTTCTATATTTCACGATATTGCAAGGAAAATTCAGAATTGGAAATTTGCTTAAATTGCCTCTTTGGGAAAAATGTCGAGTGAAGCAAAGATCACGATGGTTCATGCACAAGACATGTTGTGTGAAGCCTCCAAAATCTTGACATGTTTTCACATATTGAGAAACGCTTTTAAATCGGTTTTATACCAATGGCACTCCTCCTGTGAAACGACTAAATTACAATGTAATCCAATCAATCCGCCCTCAAAGGAATTGCGCCCCGCCCCTATAACCCTTTCAGTTCTATGGTTAGGGTGGCCCTGCCCAACCTCTGATGAGTAAATAGTATTGATTTTGTATTATATTATTTTTTGAGAACATTGATACCAGATGTCCGGGAACTACAAATGGTCGGAATAATGGCACTACACGATGTTCTTCAGCTTTTGGGTTAAAAGGTGGGCGTGGTTGTTAACCTATTTAGCCCATTTGCAATATCAAACTGTTCTAAATAACAGAGTCAAATCATATTCAGATATCTTTATTCAGATTTACGCTCGAACTGGATTTTAATAGGTTGACACATGGACGAGGTTTAATAGACTCAGAAGGTGACGCTGATCAAGAATATATTTATATAATATATATACACCTAAGTCTGTTTTTAAGCAAATTATTTTAACGCGATTTTTGATAACTTTTTGGTTCTGTTTTTACGCGGCTAAAATTGATTTAACGCTGTTTTTCGATTAAAAAATTATCGATTGTAATATCGATGTAAGTATTTCTACTCGTTTTATGAATTTTTCAACTTTTTATTTGTGAATTACTTTACTAATTTATTGAGAAATGAATTTTACAGTAAATATTCAATAAATATAAATTTACAAACGATGAATTCCAATTTTTGCACACTTTTTGTGCTAATTCTTGAAAGTACAAAAAAGTGACCTTATTTCTTAATTCTTCTTCTATTTCTTTTACTTAAATTTATAGTTTAGAAACCGTAGTCACTGATAAGAAGCCATGTTTTTTGTGCTAAGCTTAATTGTACACTTGTCTAGTGTCTAGAAACTATTTTCATACATATACTTTATTATTTACTCGTCTGTTGTTCATTATAAATTTCGCTCCAAAATTATCGGAGCGTAACTCTATTTTGGAGTCGACAGATATCCATTATATGTACATTTCAGCCGTCAAATATTATGTAATACTTTGATTCCTTTATAATACCTGGCATTGAAGAAGTTGCACGAACCAAATAGATTCATCGCATCTTTAAAGTACACGGAAATGCTGCAACCAACTCCCTCGTTGGAAGTTTCGTTGGAATTCACGAAACGCAGAGGATTATATTTCTAATGATCTTTGCTCCCGGGTCCAAAAGACGCCGCACCGCGCTGACTTCGATGTAGCGGTAGCATGCGCCCGAGAATCAACGAGCAGAGTCGACGGCTGCAGTCTCTTCCGCTAATCCTCGTAATCCCCTTACATGACGAATGAAATGCAACTGGATGGATGTACGAGTGGATCTACGAGGTGAGTGCTTCAAGATGTTCCCAAATAGCTTCGTGAGTGCGTAGCGCGGCTCGCTTCTGCGGTGTGCCTTCTTTTTTGACCGGAATCTGTAACTAATTTTAGGGACGTCCAAAGTCATTGCGCTATCCGCGAGTACAGCGGGGCTTCGAACCAGTGTGTCAAGAATATTGAGGCTCGCACAATTACGCGAATCGCCATGGCAACGAGAAATTCAGAGTAACCAGCGATGGCATGTCTTTGCAATCACATCTTTCGGAGGCAGCCCACAATCCACATCGAAGTCAATTTTCAGGATTTGCCAACGGCTTTATTTAGAGATCAGCAGCCCCCTGCTTCTCTTCCCTTGACACCAGCGAAATCACTGCGAAAACCACTTTTGAGCCGCAGTCAATAAACTACATATGTATGTGTGTCGCATTACTCGCATTATTGTTTGTGTTATTTTCTTTTTGTTCTTGTGTTGATTTTTCCTTTCCTTTGCTGCTGCTGTCTTTGGACGGACAAGCTTCCAAAGCGCACAGTACGAGCCAAAATGGTGCCCAAGACAAGCGACAATAACTGATTGGTATGGAACACAGCACATTTGAAGAAAATCGTGTTCGGTTGCCACTTCGTTTTATTTTCGTTTTTTTATCATTGGTGCCAATACGGCGTGCGACAGATGCTGAGATTCTACCACGGCTGGGATGGAGTTGCCCCATGTGTGTGCCTCCGTGACTGCTGCCTCAGTTTTGGTTGTAGTTCGCACTGGTACAGCACATAAGTGACTCCGGGATCCATGTGTGCGAATATTTCAGCCATGAAGTTTGCACTGACGGTTGTAGACCATACAAGCGGCTTCTACTCGTATAATTGGCCGCAACAGATGCTCTATTGTATGCCGTGCCCTAGCTAAGTGATCAAGAAACGCAATAAAAAGAGTATTCTTGCATGCCTTAAACATTTGTTTAGTTTTCCAATTTACTCAAAAAGCTGAATTACCTCAAGGAATTGATGCCGCCATTCTAAATATGTAGTTATTTTCTTCGGAGGGACTACGAAATGAATGCATTCAATTTAGACCACGAATAAACTATGATTTGTGGGACTTGAAAATATTTTTTTCAAATAGTTTTTATAAAAAAACTTTCAAAGAGTACGCTTTGGCCTTGACGTAACGGAAAGGTTAATAAGTGACGTCGAGCACATTAATTAATGAGTTCTAACGACTCGACAGGCAGAAAACATGACCGGCAGGGCAAAAAATGAAGAAGAAGAATCCTCGGTATCGATTTAAATTAATTTTTGTTAGAATGCTGCTCAACAGAAAGCCGCCATTAGCACAAAGTACTCTCTGCAACAGAAGCAGCATAAACCAGTGAGCCAAGACGATGGAAGTGCGAGCTGCTGAAGGGAAGAACTGGTGGTGGACTGAACGTGTGGGCCAGGCAAGGTAAATAGGTCGCTGTGCAGAAACACAACCATCGACTCCAAGATGTCTGCGATTTTCCTTACAGTGAAAGAGAAAAATACGAACTGGTGGCAAATGGATCCATCGTGGAACCGTGCAGCTCCTGCATTTTTTGCTCAGCCATGCAGAAGCCACGCCCATTTCTGGCTGCATTGGCCACGCCTTCATGGCGTCTCTTTCCCTCTCCTTTGGACGACATTCGACTCTTCACACTTATGTGCTGCTACTATACTATTATCCTGCTCAGAAACGATTTTCGTCCATATTGTACAGCAAGCAGGACCTGCGCAGTGGCTCAAATCGACAGTCCTTCTTTTTGGGACGCAACTAACGCCTCGTTACAGAAACAGCTGATTTCTAGCAACGAGTAGCGATGAATGAAAAACTTTCTTTTTTTGTTGTTCGTCGCTTGTACTCATGACATGTGTCAAATAACGTGTTTGAAGTCGTTGAGGCAACAACAGCGAGGAACGCAACTGTTGCTTCTTGCAATGGTGAACTAGAAACATATCACATATTTAATTTGAAATATCTAAAACAATCAAATTTAAATAAATAAGTGAGTTTACTCGTACCAAAATAAGTCCGTAACATGTCAGATAGCTCAGAGTCTGCTGGGAAGAAGAAAGACATTCATATTTATCCACATTTACATTTATGTGCAGGGAAGCTAAAAATATTCAACGGATGTACCATTATAGGTATTTGTCTTGATTATAAGACTTTTACAAGGTTAAGATTAAGAGATTATAAGACTTTCCGTGTTAGTGTGTTATTGTCCAAATAAATTGAAATTGAAATTGGAAACAAATTTATTACCACGGAAATAAAGTTTAAATTTGAACACAATAATAGAACTAATAAGCTAATTACATATTTTGTTTTGAAAACAGGTAACGACCACGCCTACTATTTATACCCTTCTGTGAGTAAACGTGATTATAAAACAGCTTTCCTTTTTTTCCTCTAGTTCAAGTTTGTATTTCACTCTATAATGTTATTGTTCTGCAATGAAAAATCTAAATAAAATAAAAATTTAAATAAATAAATCTATTTCGGTCAATTAAATTTTTTCAATACTTTTAGGTGTAGGATATCAAAGATTCGGACAGGCCGAAGAGTATAGCACTCTTATTGGTTTTAATAATTTTTATTTTGTAAATATCTCACACTTTCTTTTTAATATAGCGAACAATAAGCTGAAAGTTAGGTTTGTAAAAATATACCACATACTTTCAGGCGAAAATGTATTTAAGTAATTGAAATTTAAGAAAGCTTGGAGCGGATTTTTTTAGAAAATTCCCCTCCTGCCTAAACGAGGGGAAATCGATTGCCCTTCCATTCAAACTTTTTGTTGTCTCGACCGAACCTACACTATATTATATATGGTAGTACATACCAAGATACGTACGAGTATCATACTTTATAAGTTTCGAATTAATTATTTCATTGATTTCATGTATCGACTTCACGCTTTCAGCGACATACTTCTTCTGTAGGGGGCCGGAAGCATCCGAAGAAGTGGAGCAGAATCAAACACCAGCCAGAAAAAAGTTGAAAAATGCGACCGCAACAGCCACAGATTAGGAACCTTTTAAGAAGATTAGTCCATTTAAGTTGCTTGATCTTCGTGTTTTCGCGTCGAGCGGCAGCGTTGTTAGTTTGTTTGCTTTCCTCGTGTTGCTCGACTCTAGCGAACTGATGCACGCTACGTTCATTCGCACGCATTTCGAGCGAACTGCACCGTTCTGGTTGCGTACATAAAATTGCGCTTGTTTGCTCAGCCATTCAAGCTAATTTACCCAAATAAACCTGAGAGCAAGGAGCCGCGTACGTTTCAATTTCAGATTCGATACGTTTTCGCAGGTCTTCCTTTTGTTTATCAATTTTCTGCATTATTACGTTTTATTTATTTAATTTTCTCGCAGCTCTCACTGCCGCCGCCACGTGGCGCGACGAGCAAGTGAAACATTTGCCACCCAAAAAGGACGACACGTGTCTGTTCGTCGGTGGGCCGCTTCGATTGTCATTTCGGCGGGTTAGAAGGCGCGTGCATTCGGGGGCGAATGTTTTCATTCTCATGCCCTTCGTTTCGACACCCGTTTCGTTGGTGCCGAAGGACCTCGCTAGGAATGACAGCCACCGGGGGCTGCTCCTGTTTGCAAATCAATTCAGTCATCACTGGCGTTAAATAGAAACGAGTTTGATGCTTCGTCTTTTATGTTATGTTGTTTTTGTGTCCGTTTTGAACGTGTTGTTGTTTTATTGTAGCAGCAGAAACAGCATCCTTTGTGAATTTGTTGTGGGTCACGTGGCACGTCACTGGTTTGCCTCCTCGTTTCTGCAGCCAATCCATCATGCGAGTCTTTATGCTTCGTTTGATTGCGGCGCTGGTGGCGAAGAGCAACCGGATACACGCAGAGCTGCCACATCCGATCCTAACCTGTTTCTCGTCGCCGTCAAACACCAAAATTGACATCTTTGTCCCGACATTTTAAACACATACAAATTTTTAAGGTACAAGATTTTTCTAAGGAAATATCTTAAAAAGAACCTCTATTTGAAGATTTTAGGTTTATGTGCATCATATTTCAATATATTTTTATTTATTTTTTGTTTTCCCTTTTATTCTTAACTTACATTAAGAAACGTTTCAAATTTTAACCTAAGTTAAATATTTTCTATATTAAAACCACGACTACAATAAATCTATTTAAAGAAAGATCCCGACAACTCCATGGCGAATTTGGAGGGTCAGATGATAAACTTCTAAACGCGTATTTTTTGTTTACTATAACTGCAAAATGGTTGTGGGTAAGCAACAAATCTCAGCAACAGCTTTAGGAAGGGGTGATTTACTTTCTTTTTTACTTTGCCCTGGTGTGTGGGACTGCCACAAGTTAACGGTGTGTGCCACTACCAAGCAGACGAAATAATTTTGACGTCAATCAAGTGAACACTTTCGTTGGCACGTCGAGTTATACCACGACTCCTGAACAACAGCAGAGTTACGAGTACCATATTTACGTGCCAATTCAATACAAACGAAACGGCAACGAAACGATTCACGAGTGATTCACATGTAAATGCAAACTAATCATATTTTGTCCACAACCAACGGCAGCCAGCAGCACTTCAGGCTTATCTGCAAAGTCCACCCTCCTTGCGTGTGTTTGGGAAATTGGATTTGTGTGATCGCATAATTACTCAAGTGTTTGCACAGTTAAGTAAGCGACGTGTGTCGCGCTGAGCGGAAAGTGCGTCAATATCTTAGAAGAACAAATAAATAGAGAACAGAAGCAGAAACGTTTGAGAGACAAGATACTCGCAATTATGATTATTTCAATTAACCCAGAGAATACAAAGGGACAAGTTTTGAATATTTATGCAAACAAAAAACTAGTCAATCACGAAGCGATTAAATCTGTATACAATAATCTAAACTTGAATCGTTTACAAGTAACAGAATTTGGTGTGGTAACTCAGTACAAAAGATTACATCCACTACAGTACTTTTAATAAAAATAATTAAAGTTAGATAACAAAAGTCGTTATACGATATATACGATTATAAGAAACGGTAAATTACACTACGACCTCTGTTTTTATTTCTATTTCTCTATTTATAATTTAAAGCTCTGCAATCGTTACAAATATATCCTCAATAATTAGGTGAGCAAACAATTTGCTTTTAATCACATCGTTTTATGAAAATTTGGCGATTTGAAATTGAATTGAATTGAAACAAAAACTAAAAAAAAATTTCGCTAAACCTTAAATTAAAAAAGCTCCTGAGCTAATAAATCTTCTCAGTCCAAATCCGAGTGCACCAGCTGATCAAAATACAATAGATGAACCGATTTCAGCCGTTCAGTCTAATTATGAAACTATGAATTTGTAATGCAATGTAACTACAACTCCAGCTTCTTCAATGCAGGAACTTTATTGTGACGTGGACACAGCTACTTCTCATGGTGCTGAGGTTGCTATTGCACGTCGTACAGGAGCCAGACCTAAGTCAACACGTGCAAATGGTAGTCAGCTGGTAGTAATTGAGCCATTGAAAACAATATTTGTGTCACGTTTTGTCCAAAACACAACTGACGTGCATATATAAATTCTAAACTTCGTTTTGAAAAAAGTAGGTATAACATATTTTATACCATTTTAAAGGTAAATTTTCCCATTTCCGAGAAAAACAAACCCCTTTCAAGAGAAAAGTCCACATTTACATAAAAGTGCTCATAATTTCTAAACTTTACAACTGTTGGTAAAATAATGTATGGCGAAAATGAAGACAATGAGGATGACCTAATGACATCTAAGTAACTTTATCTCATCTGCTCTAGGAAATATTTATTAGGTGAACCTCTTCGACCTTCAGCCGCCCATAAATCCTAAAGGGAGTCCACACCCCAAAAAATTTCGGGCGGGCTATTTCCGAAAATATCGGTTAAAAGTAACGGTAAAAGAACGTCATCAAAACACAAGTTGTTCCCGATTTTCCCCTGCGAAAAATTCTTTTATGCAACGGAATAATATAAAAATATTATCAGGCGATTGGAAAATAACTAGATCGTAAGGAAAAGGCAAATAAGGCTGCAACAGGTACCGCTTTTAAATTGATTTGATTGGAATAAAGCAACGACATTTCTGTGAAATATGTTGAACCAACTGAAATGTTATTTATTGCTTTATAACATTTAAACGTAAAGGTGAAAGCTTTGGAAGAAAATTCACATTTCTTCGTCATTGCTGTTTTTTGAAATTATATTATAAAATTTTAAATATGTATATACATTTTTTATGCTGTGCAATATTAAAAGTAACAAAAGTTAAATATCTTTTTGTTTGTACTGAAAACCAGTTGCGTTATCTTTAAAAATTTAAAAACTTTTGAGCGTTTTACTTTTCAAATTTCTGGATTTCCGAATTTTTATTTAATTCATTTACAAAATTTATTTCCGGAAATGCTTTAATCAATTTACACATCTTATTAATGACCACGAATTTTAAAAGTAAGCATTTGAGTCTTTTTTGACGTTTTTAAAAAAACAACGTGGTTAAATCTTAACTGGTTTTTTACACTGGTTTTGACACAATCTTGCACAGTTTTTAATGCTCTGGAACATTTGTTTGAATTTTCTTTTATCAATAATTTCCAATTCCTATTTTATCTAATTTATCTATTTAGTAATAAACGCACCCTATCAATTGCCAGGTAAATACATAAATTACATATAAATGTATTTCACACTTGTAATTAATTCGTGGTCCAGTTTTATATATTTAACACTAATCCTGCTCACTGCAAATACTTGTAATTATATATCTTTATTTGTTCAATCGTTTTACATTGCTTTCAAATTAAATGCTTATTTTTAATTAAATCTAAGTTTAACATATTTTCATATAATGTATACATGAATATATGAATTATATTATATGCGTGCGTGATGTATATACATACCACCCATACTTTTTCCGGCTCAGCGTTACATATAATAATATTATATATATACTCGTATATTATAATAAAGGGTTTTCCAATAAGAGGTGTAATTTTGAATAGCCCCCTATTTCGGTAGTTGTCACTTTTGAAGCTGTTATTTTTGACATTTGACAAGTAGAAACTACGCCATTACTAAAAATGATGAAACGATACACCTTGTCGGGCCGCAATACAGAAATTGGTAGAAAAATTCGAGCTGTTGGGATAAGTTAGTGATGTGAAGAATAAAACCCGTGCACGTCGCTCAAGAACAACTGAGAATATTGCTGCTGTAGCCCAAAGTGTTGAGGATAACCCAGGTTTGTCCATTCATCGTCGTTCTTGGGGAATTGGGCATTCCACAAACGTCATTTCACCGTATTTTGCATAAAGACTTGGGTCTTAAGGCTTAACACAAGAACTCAAGCCGGCCGATCATCAACAACGTCGTATTTTTGCTGATTGGGTCCTTGAAATGCATGAAAATGATCCGGAATTCCATCGAAAAATCATCTTGACTAATGAGGCCCATTTCCACCTCCGTGGCTACGTCAACAAGCAAAATTGTCGCATCTGGGGCTGGGAAAACCCAAGAGTTATTGTTGAGAAGCCTCTCCATCCTCAACGTGTGACTGTTTGGTGCGGTTTATGGTCCGGCGGGGTCATTGGACCTTACTTTTTCGAAAATGAGGTTGGATCAACAGTTACGGTGAATGGATTGCGTTATCGAGAGATGATTAATGATTTTTTATGGTCGGAGTTAGATGGTATTGATCTGGACAACGTTTACGTTCAACAAGACGGCGCTACGTGCCACACAAGCAACGAAACCATTGATATTTTACGGGAAAAGTTCCCTGACCGTGTTATCCCTCGAAGAGGTGATCACAATTGGCCGAGATCTTGTGATTTAACACCTTGCGACTCCTTCCTTTCGGGCCACGTGAAAGATAATGTATACGCCAACATCCCAGCGTCGATTCAAGACCTCAAAGATGGAATTCGTGAGGCTATCGAGGACATAGGGCAGCCACTTTGCGATTTGGTTATGGAAAATTTCCTGAAAAGGATATGGTCCTGTATGGTCGTTGTGGCCATTTGGCTGATGTTGTTTTTCATTATTAACGGCATACCTTCCTCTTTATTACGAAATAAACATGCGATAATCTATCTCAAAACATGGCATTTTTCTTTGAATATAAAAATTACACCTCTTATTGGAAAACCCTTTATAATTTATGAGATTATGTCCTGCACGATCGCACTGTATATATAAATCGTATTATAATCATAATCATCTTAATAAAACACTTAACTTAAAAATTTAAATTAAATTAAATTAAAGCTGAATCATGCTGGTAATAATATACAAACGTTCAATTATTTTTCACAACTTGATCGTTTTAAACACGGTTGCTCTCTTAGACTGCACTCAGATAGTGACGTGACTCTCATTCATTATCTTGCTATTCGCGCCTTTCAATCCTTAGCCTTAAACCGTCCTTGGGCCGCAGAATCAATTCGCCTAGCAGCGTCAAGTCCTCTCGTCTGTCGATAGACGTAATTTTATACTTGCGCAGAACTGCTGAAATGACGACCTTTTCTTCAAGAATTGCGAACTTTTGGCCGATACAATTACGGGGACCTGCACTGAAGGGAATATATGCAAAGGGATGTCGTCCCGAACAGTTTTCTGGCAAAAAGTTATCTGGGTTGAATTGTTCTGGCTTGGGGAACACCCTTGGGTCACGGTGCAGCATGTATGTCATGATGATGGCTGTAGTTCCGGCGGGAACAAGATAATCCCCTGTAAAAACGGCGAAATAAATGGTAGAAAACGTGAACAAAATATACACGAAACAACTCACCAATTCTAACATCTTCACCAATCGATCTGGCCATCATTGGGACGCTGGGAAACAAGCGCAGGGCGTCCTTGATGCAGCACTCTAGATAGTGCATGTCCATCAGATTCTTCATTGTCACAGGCGTATCTCGATCGTTGCCGAATATTGCTTCCAGCTCCTCGTATACACGATCCTGGTACTCGGGATGTGAACCGAGCAAAAATAATGTCCACGATATCGCAGCCGATGTTGTGTCATGACCCTCGAACATAAATGTGTCAACCTCTTCGCGAATATCTTCATTCGAGAGCACGGTACCATTCTTGGAAGCATCGATTAGCAAATCCAAAAACGCCAGCCGCTTTTTCTTCCCCAGATCGTCGTAGGCATCAGGCATGTTGTTGCCGGCATTGTTATTCAATATGTTGTCCGCCAATTCGGTCTTTCGTTCGCGGATTACCTTCTTGGAGAAGCTGTGCAAAGTCTCAATATATCGTCGATGGCGTTTGCTGGCCTCGGTGAACCGAAAGACGGTGTCGAATTGTAGCCATAGTTTGGACTGACGATTTTGAATGATTTCACCAATGCTGGAAAATCAGGGAGGAAAAAGAACAGAAAGAGTGATAAATGAGACTTAAGAAAAAATTCAAAACAACCATACTTTGTTATGGATTCGTGCAAGGATAATTCTTGCCTTTAGTAAGCAAGGATAATGACTCCTACCATTATAAAGGTATTTGGACTATGTTCTGTAAATCTTACTTACCCGTAGATTGCCTTGACGTAATCCGATTCACTGTTGCTCTGAGCATGAATACTGCGCCCCATCGCGGTTTCTAGTTAATACAAAACTTGAAATTAGATTCAATACAATATGTGTTCGAGCGATAATAATATCTCCAATATTTCTAAACGGTTTAAACTTGTCTTTTATCATTTAATCGAACATGCACATTAATTTCGTGAAAACATATTATTTCGGAAACTATTATAATTTTTACTTTCATACTATGTCCTATAATATCACTGCGTCCACCTCGTGCGAAGCATACTCACCACATACGATGTCGAGCGTGCAAAGTGTTACATAAGGAAAAATATTGAAATTGGGAGAGCCTTCTTCGCGTTCGAGTTTGCGTGCTAGAATAGCACTCTGCTCATTGAACACATCTATGAAGTCGTCCAAGATTTTGAAGTGAAATGCTGGCGTTAGAATCTTCATAAATCAAAACAAATGCATGTTAGTTAAGTAAGTTGATTTATAGTAATAGTTCTCAGTTTAAGAACAGTTATTGCTGTTCCTCTCGCCATCTTTACGAGCGTCGATTAACAAACCTTACCTTTCTACGCGAGTGCCACTTACGGCCATGGCTTGTCAGCAACCCGGTCCCCAGCCATGGCTGCAGATAGTCATAATCATGGCTCTTGTCTATAAACTTCTGACTATTCAAAATGGGCTGAGCATGTAAAGACACATAAATTGAGACAGAATGATAAATTCTAGACAGCGACTTCGCTTTTGTTTAAGCAGTTTTTCATTTCATTACCTCCACCGTCTCTGGGTGAAAAAGTAGCACGTACGGGCTTGGACCCTGCCAGGCTTTGTTTAGTCCGATACGGCTCCCCCACAGCTTCTGCGATCCTGTGACACGCATAAACAGTTCTGCAAATAGCAAACGCCGATCTTATTTTTAGATGATAAGTGATAAAATGACGTATAACATATTCAATTTTTAACGTGTAACTTTGAATTGTATTTAAATATTGGTTTTGGTTCAGCTGAAGATGGTAATTATTTGGCACTAAGCTTTGTTTTTTCGACAATGATTTGTCGAATGTGTCAGCGGAAGCTAATAATTTCTATTATGAAATTTTCTGTTATATAAAGGTAATTTCTACGTTTCCCATAATACAATACATCCGCTATCAGTCATCTGCAGTTAAATCAGTATCAACATTAAATTATAGAAATTAAATCATTTCTAAAACTGGTTTCTCATGAAGTTAATAAGCTTAATTATATCGTAGATAAATTCAAATTCGAAATTCATATTGCGATATTTTAAGTTGGGTCGAATAAAGAATCACATGGACAGATCCGAACATGTTAAGTGTAACAAAAAAAAAAATAAAAAGTCTCTTTCGAGCCAGAATGTATTTAATATTAGAAAATTTAATAAAGAAGTATCGGAAAATATATTAAAAAAAGAACGAAAGATGAATAAAACAGTTATCGAATGATATTTTACAAGTGTTTTCAGTTATCAATATATTATATCTTTTCAGTGACTAAAATATAACTTTTCGGCTCAAGCTGTTGCCGATTAATTATATATTTTACTTAGAATAAAAGTAATGAATGGAAGAAATGTTACATAAAATCTATAATTTGATTATTTATTTTCAAAGCGCTGTAACTATTGGAGAAACCATAGAAGACCGACCAGAACGGTTGCTAGTGTTGGAGTTGTGGTGTAAAACGACAACAACAACAAAAACAATTAAGCAATCTGAGATTTTGGGTAACATTAAACCTGTTCCAACTTTTTTTCATACCTTTTTTAATGTTTGAAAATTGTACCGTGTGTTGTGACCTTTAGAACTTTTTCGAAACACCGATGACGTACATGCGCAGAACGAAACGACTTTTTTTGTTTACAGGCGCAATCTTGTATTCTATCATTCTTGATATATTTTATCGAAGATTACAATGCTGTTTGAAAGACAATTCAGCCAGAGTTTTAGGGTTTTAGCCTCAATGTGAGAAGAGCTTCGCAGAGGCTTGGAAAACCTTATGTTCCTCATGATAATAAATATTTAAGTTACGCATCTCATTGTTCGGCTATTTTTGACATACCTATTTTGCCAATATTTGCTAGTTATGCACTGATTCGTAGCATGCTTGATATGACTACACCTAGAAAAATCATTTATTCAAAAAATGCTTACAGCTTGTAATGTCTTTATCCATCATTTAATTAGAGCAAATAAAGGGCAAGTAATACAGATAAATATTCCAGAAGATTTATAATGATACTGCCGGCCACGCTCTAAGCAAAGAAACGTCGGTTTTGTGTGTTTTCCGCTCTCAGTGCCGCGCTCTTCAAACATTGTGATTTAAAAACTGTGCTTGCGTGCTCATTTGTGCAGCCACGACTATAAGCACGTCGGTTTTGTGTTTTTTGGCTCTCGTTGTCGCGCTCTTTTTGATCGTCTCAAACAACTGTTGGGTCCAATTTGTACAGCAATCCTAAGCAAACTACCACCTTTTGCTGGTTAACTTTGTTTTGTGGTTACTTCGATCTCGCTGTTTATTTGTACCGCTATTAGAACTACATACATACATATGTACATATGTAGGTAGACTTTTTTTCGTGCTTGCAGTGTTAGTTTGCCCCACCGTTAAAATAATTACGCACACTTTTCGCATACAACGCTTCGGTAAAGAAAGCAGAGAAATTGCACATACTCATCGTTGGAGCATTGTTTATTTTTCATTCATAGTACGCTCATTCTTTAAGCGCTCTCATCGGAGATGCTTGTATGAAGTCTAAACTGTGCAGACCCACTGTTACAGGGCTCTCATCGGTGGAGTTGCTTTTCTCTTATACAATTTCACACGCTGACCGGTACGTGGCCTCATCTCTTGTCGCACAGTAGGCAAAAAACAGAAGTTTTATTTTAAATATTAAAATAAATAAAATTACAACATCCTCCGCGTCCACAGAATCTTCCAGTTCACCGCCTGATATGCCGTCCTGGGGCTACAATAATAGCTTGCCCCCACTGCGACATCGACGTATTCCACTTGAATGTAGCCCTTTCTACTTGTTCTCTATGTTCACGTTATCACAATTTGAGATTATGTCCTAAATTTTCGAAATAGACATCCTCCATCGACTAACAGTCGTAAGAAAACACTACTTGTGAATTACTGCCCCAGCAATTTCAACTGCACTGTATGCAACGAAAGGCATCATACCCTTCTGCATCGTGACGAGGTTCAGAGTCAATCCTCTTCAGATTCTGGATCACGCTCGCCAGTTGCATACGATCGCTCACACCGCTGACATCTAGCCGATCATGAGAGGCGACCTGAAAGCTAGACTGCGATTTTTTTCCACGGGGTCGGGTGCTGAACGAGCGAACCACCGACACTTTGTTCGGTCTCTTACGACAGCAACCACCGAACGAGAAGGACGAAGTCCAGCCGAAACCGCTCACAATACACATATTTACAATTGCATACATACATAGAAAAATAAAATTAAGCCAAACAAAACAAAACCCATTTTTACATTATCTGTCATATTAAGAGTTTAGGATGGCACGAAGCCTATGAACTTATGTATATTGAACTCCACTTGATCACTATAATGAACTTAATTTTATTTACACTGCAGAAATGAGGTATAAACATTCGTGTGTATGTTTTTTATAATACACACACATAAATTTGAATTTTCATGCTGCACACAATCCTCCAGTTCGTCAGCAATGAGCTTTAATATTTTTGTCGGTGTAAAATATTTTCTCCTAATTTTTATCAAATCGCTAAGAAAACAAACAAAGACCCAAAAGTAAAAGTATGGAATTCAGCAGATGATTGTTTGTAGATAAATCTGAAATGTTGTGCGCACCCTTTCTCTCGCCTTGACTTAGTGAACAACGTACTCTTGTGTGTGTGTGTGTGTGTGTGTGTGTGTGTAGCTACTACAACTGTTTTAGTGCTGAAGAATACAAAGCAAATACGAGTACATAAATGCAAATTTATACAAATACAATCGCTTCAAACATTGTTGACAAACATGACAATTGTCGGACGAAACTACGATTCCGCTCTAAAGGATATAAGAAATTTTGTTCAATAAAGAATTTCGAATACAAAGTTAATAAAGTCATTAATAAATAAAAGAAAAGGAAAATTACAATAGAATGTATTCATTTTTTCCCTGATGATTGCTGCAAAAAATGTACTTTGCGTGCTCTCATACAAAGAACAACACTATTCTGTTCTTTGTGTGTACATACAATTTTCACAAGAACACAATAAACCATATAATTGCTGCTTAACCCACATCGAAACACTCGAAAAAACGTTCTAAACAGTTCCGAATTATTGCGAAAACCGAAAGTTCAGACAATTTGGCATTTCGGCTTCGTAGTTGACCTTGGGATTGAAACCCCAATTTCGTCTGCTCCATGCCGCCACCGAAACCAGTACAAACAACATTTCGTTAATTTGAGTTCTGAGTTCTAAAATGTTTGCAATCAAAAAAACGAAGACTACAATTTTTAAGAGCCAAATTTAAAAAAAAACCCTCTATAAAATGTACAAAATTAATTGTTTTTTTTTTGTTGCGTTTTATAAGAACAAATCTCTTGAGGCAAACAAGTTCTTAGATACATTATTGCGATTTTAGAAGTAGTAGCTATTTGGCATGATCATGACTTGATCACCTTGAACTGTTCTTGCAGTACGGTTATTTTGTTGTTGTTGCTGCTGCAGTCGTTCTTTTATTTTCTTAGTGAATTTGAATTAAGAGTGCTTTTTGATAATTTTAAAGCATAGTTTTAGCTAAGACCATATTATTTTAAAATAATTAAATTAGTAAGAAAAGTACAAAATCAGATTCAGACAGCGAAAACATCAAAACAGTTTCCAAAGTATGTGAAATCTTTTATAAAATCTAAACAACACTAAAAGTTTGAATTACAATACTAGAAAAAATATACGCTATCCCAAAGCAATGCAAAAATATTGTCGGCTACTGGCAGAAACCACAGACTCTAAGAGATCTGCTCACACAAACACATGCGTAAAAACATCGGCAGTGGTCCCCTAAAAAATCCAACGAATTCCCAATTAGTTTTAAGTTCAAATCAACATCTGTAATTTTTTATTCGTACAGTCGTATTTTAATGAGATTCAGGTTAGTGGCTTATAAAATACACTGCCGTTACACAGAGTTACCGTTTCTGAACCCATAGAAAGTAAATATGTGGGATTCATTGTTCCACTTAGTGACGCAACAACTTCGACATTGACTTCTTCTGTTGGGACTTTTATTTTCACAACGAATTATTCCAGTTATTTTCAAATCCAAGCCAGTTACCTGTTGCATCTAATATCACAATGAAATATTATATGCAAGACGGTCGGTCTTGGACGGGCACAAAACTATGGATGGAGCGGATATTTGTAAGTGGTCTGTTGTAATAACAGAAGTAAATACAGTATGAATGAGAAGTGGAATAAATGTAGATTTCTTCAACTTATATCAGGTAATTATTTTGAATTTAGACATGATTTTCAGAAACGAACGAAACGAAAATCATATTATCCGAAGATTTCTGAAAGTAATCCATACTTTAGAGACTCCTTTACTGACTCAAATTCACAGATGGAAGTCATTGGTTTTAAATCAAAGTGCCTTCAATGCTCGATATCGTTCACTTCTTCTTGGCACTAAAACTGAGATTGCACAGAAAAGAATTGAGTTTTAATATTTCAACTATTTATATTCGGTCATCGCTCACATGTTTTAGAGTTTTAGAAACGAAATACAACACAAATTTCAGGGCATCTGATATGCGTTTTTAATAAACTTTAGCAAAATTTACTTTAGCACTGTAGGAATTACATAATATAGCATTAGATCTTTTTTGAGTTTGCAAATTTAAGGTAAAAACTTTAAACAATGACGAATACATTTTATATCAAAGAGTAGATACCGAGTTGATTAATAGAACACATCAGGTCATTGTCGACATTTCAAAGCAGTGATTATGATTGTTGTTGTTGTTGGTGTTAAATGTTATTTTTATGAAGCGAATGTTTTGCGCAAAAATTTAAGGTACATTGTATCAGAGTTTAAGTGTTAATCAATACTTTAGTATAGACTAGATTAAGGAAGAGTAAATACGAAGGTTGAACCAACATAAAAAATATGATGGTGTCGGTGAATATTTTGGTGTGTCACGGCTGAAATGAAAAATTTGTCGATTTATTCACAATTCATTCATTCTCTTATGAATTACGAGTAATTAGCACCTCATTTCCATAGAGAATTATTTTGTCTTGTCTCTGGGAAGCGAGTAAGTTAAATATTTAACAATGTGCGAAGAAATCATGGCCAGAGACTCTGCATTTGTAAATATAATACAAATTTTGATTTACTCAACTTCAGATCAATAAACTAACAAACAATCACAAGAAATAATAAACAATATGAAGAAATATAATTTAATAGCAGAATGCTTTGTTAAGTTATCCACAGGATTCCTTCTAGTAAAAATCTCATTTTGCGATTCCATTTCGATGTTATTAGAATGTATATTTTATGTAGAGTGCTATACACAGATACGCACCGTCATGGTCCACATTCATCTCAATGGAGTTGCCAATGAATGGCAACGAGGCCGGACCAGGTATTCTCTCCATCAGTTTTACAATCCGTGCGCGCCGTTTATTGTAAATCACCAGGAAAATCACGACTGAAGTGACCAGAATGACAGTAACGGGTGAGTAGCCAGATACCCATTTGAAGGCCTTCGAAAGTAGTACACTCTCGCTCATAACCGTAAATATCACTTTCGAAGAGGAAGACATATTTTGTAGTTCACAATTATTACAATTTAAATGTTTAAAATGTTTAAATCACAATTATATTTATTTTATTATTTATCACTGGGATCAGCCTGCATCCGTTTCCGATTCAACGAAGGCTTTCGACCGCTAGACAACAACAAAGACAGCCATATTTTTTACAGGCATATGCTAGCAAGGCGCGCAAGAGGTGCGTTTAAGTCTCGTCGGTCGCCGAGTGTCAACTAACAATAACTCCAAGATTGCATAAAATTTTAATTTAAGAAGTGCTACGTTTCGGTTTGATCGCGTCGCCAGCGTCGTTCGACTGCGCAGCCATGGAGCCATGCCGCGCAGAGATGCCTTTCAACAGGTAGTCAAGATGTAAGATGAGGTATAAGGTTAATCAAACAGCTGCTGCTGTTCGGCATTTGGAGTACTCACTGATGTATTTTCAAAAGGGAATCGCTGTTGATGGTGAATGGTGTATTGATTCATAGGGTCTCCCCTTTTCATAGGAGTTATAAACTAGTGCAGATCTAGGAATTTGTTTGAAGGTGCTGATTTCACACACAAAGTTCACATTATCTACTAGTAATAACAATAACACTGAAAAACTTGTTTCGTATTAAAGAATGGAGACTTAGTTTAAAAACTAAATAGGATAGCATCCACAAATATATGTATGTATCTATACAAACACGGCTGTATATATTTTTATACAACAATGATAATTAAAAGATCAAACATAGAAACTCATTAGAGCAGAAACCAATGAAAAAATATTAATATATGGATAAGTGTGGATGCTTTACAAGACTTGTTGTAAATACCTGCTGTGTTAGTAAGATGAGTTGTTGTTTTATTTAACCGCTATCCCATTCAATTATGAATAAACAACAAAAATTACTACTCCGACTGATGTTTTAGGTTGGATTCCGCTCTACCATCGTGAGGAGTGCTGCTATATGTATTTTTGACGCTAGCAGATTGGGAGATCTTTTTAGCGGCTTCATAATCTTTACCTTAACGAGATCAAAGTTACATATTTACAGAATTTCTAGGCTTCATACTTTTATCACAAAATAGTCAAGTCGGTGTTGAATCGCTATTTATCAACATTTGTATAGTTCACCAACGAATCTAGAGAATAAGGCGCTATTCTGCAAGTCAGACTTCTTTTTTCAGTGTCCATTCTTTTCTAAGTGGACAATATTAATACTAAATGATCCAATGTACCAAAAGCTTACCCCAAATATACTTGATCCAATAGTGATCAAGTTGATCGTTACTCGTATTTAATATCCAATCTAAGGAGATACAATTTTCTGTTTGCTCTGTTAACATAAAAGTAAGCAAAGTATGCAATCAAATTCTGCCATTCAAGCTCAAGCAGAGAGAACTATTTATAAAGGTCTGTCCGCGGCTTGTTCCTTGAAATTTCTCCAAATAGTAAGATGATGAGAACGAGAAATGAATATGTTTGATTCAGTGCGAAATTCATGTGTGAATTATTCACCTATTCAGTTACTTGTGAACTTCAACTACGAGTTTTTGCACTGCGATGCCTAACATGAGCCGTTCTACTCGACTTGCGACCTTCACGATTTCTGCAGTCAATGTTCTGAAATGATGCTGTATTTTTCGATGGTTTTGGCTTCGAGGTGGCAACAGTGTATTTGTTGTGTTTATAATAGCAATTGAATGGTATGTGTCTGCGGTTAAAAACTCAGATTCAACACCAGCTGAGACGACACCATGGGAGTTCCACTTCCAAATTTTTCAATATCAAATGCAGCTAATTGGCAGCGCTGGCTTCTGTCTGTCGCTTGGTTGGCACCTATAGCTTTCTTTTGATTTAGAGTATTTAGAACACTTAATTAATAACAACATTAATATAAAAACGCCGCATTAATATAAAAGTATCATGTTCAAAAGCATATCGAATAAAATATAAATCTATTCATAAAAATGAAAAACTATGTATTGTACAAAAAAACAAGAACCTGGCCGAAGCACTACACCACTCCCCCATAATCCCACTAACCACTTATCGTTTCCTTACCTTTACTATAACAGAGTGTTATAGAGCAACATGCTTAATCTTGTCGCGTTGATATATTTGCTCCCGATTGGCATCGGAGGAATAAATAGTAGCCACTGCTATTGTTTGGTTACGTGCAAATCATAATCAACCATAGAAAATTGTGAGTAATAAATACTACAATAGAATAATTCACACACATTGCCAAACAATAGAAAATGTTCCAAAATTAAATTTTGACACAGTGACACCTTTTTGAAAAGCCTGCGAAGAAAATACAGCAGAAGAAGTTCAAGGCTGAACTCGATAAAGTTATTGCCACACTTTCGACAAAGATTTGCAGTCTGTATTACAGCCAAGAGGAGGACCAAGAAGAAGCGCCACGACAAATCTACCAGAACCGCAATGTGAAACAACAAAGCAACTACTTGAAGATCAATCCCAAGAAAAAGTCGAGTGAAGAGGAGGAGGAATCCGACTCTCGACGCTGTTGGCCACTAATACGCTGACGAGTCACTGAACGAACTGCGAGGTCTTCCATTACTGCCAGGATAATCAACGACATTCGTGGATCTGCCTGCCTGCCCCGAGGTATCCAACCGACACAACAACAGCAAGCAGTACAACAGCGCATTGATTTATAAAATAAATCACATTCAATTTCCTTAAATAAATAACATTTTTGCACTTTCTTCATTATTTTCATTTTTAGTTCCATTTTTAATTTCATTTTTATTTTATTGTATTACATGTACATATATACATTTTCATAAAATTTTTATTTATAAACATTTTATTAAGGAGTTAAAACTAAAAATAATTTAATATTTTTAAATAATAATTTTCTTTCTTTTCGAGTTTCCGAATAAATTTTTAAAGGCAAAAAAGGTTTCGGTTCTGAATTGAATTCAAATAAATTTCGTTTTTTTAAATTAAAGAAAAATTAACTAAACTTAGATAAGGTACTTTTAGGGAATACTAAAAATTCAATTCAATTCATGTTATGTATTAATGCTGTTTTAGAAAGACCCGACTCCATTAATCCTGGGACATTAATCCTGGTCTCCTGTTTCTGAAATTTTTAATACGATAAGATCGGTATTAAATTTACCAGATAAATAAATAATAAATACCCGAAACTTCTAATTTGATTTATTAGACTAATTTACATTTTTTTAAAATAAAATTTTGGAGAAAGCTTTTTATTTCTGCTCAAAGAAAAGCAAAGTTGAAGACTTTTATGAAGGACTTAAAAATAAAAGTCTCAAAATATCTTTTATAGAACACTTTTAAAAATAAAGGTCTTTAAAAGACTTTCTTCAAAGTTTTTTAAAAGGAAAAGTCGTTGATAAAAGTTATTTTGTGATTTTTATTTTTAAAAGTTATTGATAACAGTTATTCAAAAGATTATTTTTATAAAAGCTTCAACCTCTGCTTTCCTGTCTCCTTTTTATAACAAATTTATAACAAAATATCATGGCGGACAAAACAATATTAGACCTGATTCTTTTTAATGGAAGAAAATTGGTTTATTCAATTCAAGTTTGCGCTTTTACTTTTAATTAACTAAATTTTGTTATTTGATTATATAATTAATTTGATTAATATAATGTTATCAACTGGTTATAACTTATAACAAAAAAAAAAAAACACATTTCAATTTTCGATTGAAATCAATTTTAAATTAAACGAGAGTGTTAACTTCGGTCTGGTCGAAAGTGCGAAAATGAGAGAAAAAAATAATAAAGTTGTAAAAATATTTCTCGAAAGTTATGGTTTTTCGACAAAATTTTACTTAATATATGTAAATAAAAGCAATTTTCTTTATAACGGTATCCAGCCTATCCAGATACCTTTAATAGTTTAGGAGATATATTAATAAAAATTTCAATTTTCGACGGGCTATAACTATACGATCGCAAAAGAATCTGTTGTTGTTGTAATCCGCATCAAAAAGTACAACTGCGAATAATTCACCAACGGTAAAGTTCAGCCCAATTTTATTTTGTGTTATTTTAAATTTTATTTTTTCTTAATAAAAGAAAGAAATTGATTCACATAATTGCGAATATTTATATTCGTGTCATAAAGTGCACTTTAGTTAAATTATATTATACTTTGACTTTATAGTATATTTTAAATTGTTCACTATTTTTGTCATAAGTAAAGTATTCTTTATCTAAATTTCACTATCGACTCTAAAGTTTAGAGTCAAATATTTGATTGTAGTTCACCCTATAAGTACTACTTTTAGTGATTTTGATGTCAATTAGCATGGCTAGACGTGGTACCTTTTGAAACGGTTTCACTACTGGTATGTTGCTACAGTCGATACACACTGTGGTTTCTCGATTGGTTTCGATGCAATGCGCAGAATGGCCGATGTTAGACTAACGTCTTAAACACAATCAAAGCAGCAAGATGCAACGTCATTCTCAACTGTCAAAATTATATAGACTCTTATGGAGATCGAGAAAAAAATTTATTTCCCCTTTGCGGTTACAATCTGCTGTTGCAGTCGAGCTAATTCTAATTTTAACAGTGGCAAAAGCGTTCTCCTTCTTCTTCCTTGTGTTTGTTTACATTGAAATTTGTACATGCACACAATTTTTGACATATTTGTGCTGCCCAAAAATGCTGCAATGCTATTTGGTTTAACGCCAAGCTATTTCCTGCTGCCTTAACTTGAAGTTGCATCTCCCTGCTCTTATTGTGTTTAAGGCGTTAGTCTAACATCGGCCATTCTGCGCATTGCATCCAACATATTACTATTTTTGTTATTTAATTCGTGCAACTCTGGGATTTTGAAATTTTCTTTTCATATGGTAAATTTGTAGGAAATTTGCAGTGCATTTTGCTTTTTGCCATATTTTCGATTGTTGAACCATTTAATCACTAGGCGTCTGCTATATTGAGAAGTAAAATATCACTTTTGTTTTTTGAGGTAACGAGACAGATGAAGTTATTTAACTAATTGAAGTGTCTAAACTCTATTAGAAAGAAAGGTTCTGCGAAATGAAGTATTTAAACGAAGGCTTATGTGCCATTTTTATAGTTCTTGGTAAGATGATTATTGGTTTTTAATTATAAAAGTGTTAATGCACATTTCTGCTACTTTTTAAATTAATTTTTGGTGTTTCTTCTGGCAGTAAAAATTTTAAAAACTGATCTTTTTTACAGGTGCTTGTCTGGTGACCGCATCCCCTCTAATAAGTGCATATGACGGTACCAAACTGTTGCTGGAAACTCAGAAGTGTTCCTGGGGACCAACCCACTGGTGCAGCAATTTGACGTAAGTTCTGAATAAATAAAAAATTGATGAATATGTATGCAAAGAATGGGAAGATGGCCAAGAACTGCGTCGTCACTTAATACTAGCAAAATACGCATAACCTACTTGTACACATATATATATATGTATATATACGTACAGCTTTATAATGAAACGGGAAAACGTAATAAGAAATAAAACATCTTGCAAGATTACTAATTCCAACAAAATTAGCCTAATAGTTGCAACCATTGCCAGTTGCAAATCCATCCATCGCATCTGACAAGTTATAGTTATTTGTACAAGTTGTTCAACTAATTTCACCCGTTCAAATGTTAGTGACTGATGGCTCCGTTGATAATGCATGTGAAAGAAAATTATTTATTTCCATAATAAAAGATTATTTAAATAGTGCAACTAAAATCTGTATAATCTATACTCATACGAATTTCAGTTGCGAAAGTAAATTGCGAATTTCTATTGCTATATATTTCATACTCCACACTCTCTGTTTTTGCAGAGTAAAAATGAATTATACATACGTACATATATTATAAGGCTCTTAACTTGCTTTGTTATGTGTTCCACCCAACCAGACAATTAACCCAAAATGTTTCCATATGTAATATATAAAACCTGACAATAGGTTGATCCAGAATTGAAATTGGATTATACAATAATTAGATATATACATAAATGATTGATTCCTATTTATTAATAGAATATCTAATGATAAGAATAATATATAATGACTCACAATATTAAAATCATTTCAACGTCGCGTATTTTCTACAGTCAGCGTATTTTATACGGTTTTTTAATTTTTGTTTTTCTATAACCGATGGGTTTGGTTAATCAGACTTCATTTTTAAATTATGTTTATTCTTGTTCGAAGAATCGCGCATATTAAATTATGGCGTAGTTATAATTCCAGTGTTTTTGTTTTCTGCATTGTTGACAGATATCAAAATTTAGTACTATAGAAATTCTTAAAGACTGAGATAAGAAAATCATATTTATTTATTCTATTACTACATCCACACAAAAGCATGTAAATTTTTTTAATATAATGAACCTCATCATATATCAATTTCAATTCGTATAGTATAGCCTACGACTTGTGTTGGATTAGGCAAGAAAGAAAATCGTAGTTTCTGATATTAAATCATTATGGGGGTATTAAACTTCGGTCAGGGCGATTACAGAACTCTTCTGGTTTGTGTATTATACGTGTTTGCATAGATCATATGCATATTATACTTTTATTGAAAACATGGTTCTGCGGTAATTCGAGGTTTGCTACGTCCAGCACTTAGAAGTATTGAAGTCTGTTTAAATGCGAAATAATAATGTAGTTTGTTAAATCAATGAATAAAAAAATTATATTCCAAATCAATGAATATAATATCATTTAATATATATCATATATGTGCCATATAATAATATATCCTCATAATATATCTTATGTATTGGGTCTGGGAAAAAGTTCGTGGCGTTTTTTAGGTAAAATTCAACTGATTTCTTTAGTCTGAAAATTAATTTATTTAAACCACCATTAATAAATGCTCCATTATTATCTACAATGTTTCGCCATTTTTCGATTAGAGCCATGATGCCATCGGTGAAGAACTTAAAAAAAAGGCTCGATTTCATTGCGTTTCAGCAGCGCATCGCAGATGTTCTGTCTATCATTTTCTCGCTCAACTCATGAAGAAATCCCATCGAGTTTCTTTTGGTAGCCAACCTTGTGTAGATGCTTTAAAACAGTTTTATAGTCAATGCCTAGCTCAATACTAATATCGACATTGTTCATATGCTTATCTTGCTGGACTTCTTCAAGAATTTCATGAGTTTTTACAGGGATTGGACGACCAGAGCGTGACTCATCTTCCACATTAAAATTACCAGAACGAAAGCGAGTAAACCATTTCCGCGCAGCAGGTTTTGATAAAGCACCTTCACCGTAGACAGCACAAACTTTTTCACAAGCCATGAAATTTTTTTTTTATTTCAAAATAAAATGTAAAGAAAATAAAAGGAAGGAAGAAACCCCCTTCCCAACTTCCCTCCCACTTAAAAGAGGGAAGTTGGGAAGGGTGTAGGAAAATGTGGTAAACAGAAGGCGGTCAGCAAACTCAGGCTAGCTTGAATCTATGTATATATGTGTATATGTATCAAAAGTATACAGTTGAAAAGAACACATTTGATTGACCATATGATTGTTTTTAATGAAAATACCTCAAACGTTTTGTTTTTTTTCTTTTGTTTTGAAAAGCTTATTTTATTACTAATTCTTTGATACCAATATTAGCAAAATTTATTAAGATATACTTAATGATTTAATATACTTAAATTTTAAATAAACGCCAAAAACTCATATTTTTACGCTTCAAAAAATAGTATACAGCTTTGAAAATAACTTGTAAGTTAATAAAACCGTTAAATAACGGTAAAGGTACGGTAATCGGTTTCGTTGTAATTCAATCAAAAGGCTACGTCCCTTTACTCCACATATTTGTTGGAGGTACACCGCGATAAGTCCATCTGGGCGAATGTCGGGGTAGGCGGAAACCCCAATTGATAGTACCTTCGGCGGTTGCGGCGTCTGTCGATCGGTACGAGGTCTGACCTATATGACTAAACAGGTACCATAGGGCTGGAGAGCCCCTAATCAAATCGAAAATGCCCGTTAAAAGGTTAAGAGCACCATACATAAATGCAAACCATGTGTCGTTCCTCAACATAAGCTACGCACCTAAATCATAGAAGCCTGAACGAACACACATTACTCGTCCCTTTGCTAACAATCCTGGATTTTGCTAGCCGCTTTGAAATAAAGAATTTCACTTGTTTAATAACAAAGGTATAATAACGATGCAGCAGTCTTTCTACATAATCAAACTTCGTATTTGCCTAGAAGGCGAAATTTATCGGGTTCTGTTGTTGCATTGTCTTGTCGCATTTGACTTGTTAATGGAATTGTTTGAATACCTATACCTATCAGTCCACTGACTGATTTTCTTGAAGATTGATAGTTTGCACCTGTAACTTTCATCCAACTTATTGGACTTCGAATAGACTTTAATGATAACATAAGTTCAGCATCGATGCATTGTAAAATCAGTATCGGTATTAGTAAAATCGTTGGATCGTTGCAGGGTAGCGGCGATGTTTCCGGAGGATTGTTCGCGGACCCCGACAGTATGAGTGAACACGCTCGCCGTTCAGGATTTCACTTTCTTCCCTTTTTCTCATCGGGAATATCGGCTTGAACTGCTTTCATTGATTTTCATCGATCGATGACACCCAACCTGGTTGATCAACGATTTTTTTTCTTTTGACGATACCAAAAAATGAGACAATGACTGGATTGAATCAAAAGACGCATCGTTTTTCCAAGAAGGAATTCCAAAAATGCCTAAAAGAATGGAGAAAGTAGTAGCTAGCAATGGAGAATACTTTGATTGGGATATTCATGAGTTCTTTAAATACACCTTCAAATTTAAAGAAAAAACTGAACTTATTTATACTCCCTATATATATTTTAGTATAGTATTCTTTACTTTACAAATAAATAAAAAAACAAAACGCACATTTTATATAACATATAAATTTCTTATGTTAGTATTTCATACCGTATGAAACTAAAACTGCATAATCGCATAGATTGAATGAAAAAAGGCGATTTTCTTACAATTTGTACAATACACACATTACATAAAAGTTAAACATGCTCTAGAGGAACATTGTTGATTGCTAAGTGGCGATAGTAGTCTGAAATACCACATTTGTACTGTTCTGTCCATGTTTAAGTTTCTTATTCAGTTTGTTGGAGTTTATAATCTTTGCTTAAATTGAACGTACCGATTTCATTTTCTTTTTATAGAAACGCAAAGACCTGCAATGCAGTACGCCACTGCATTCAAACTGTTTGGGAGAAGCAAAGCGTTCCTCAGGACAGTGACTCCATTTGTCAGATTTGCAAAGATATGGTTACTCAGGCACGCAACCAACTACGAAGCAACGAGACTTTGGAAGAGTTAAAGGAGGTCTTTGAAGGCTCTTGCAAACTTATACCGATTAATCTGGTTCAGAAAGAATGCTGCAAACTAGCTGACGACTTCATTCCCGAACTGGTTGAGGTCCTGACCTCGCAAATGAATCCCGATGTAAGATGTATTAATAAGTTCATTTAATCTCGTACTACATTGAATTTCATTATAGCAAGTTTGTTCGGTCGCTGGCCTTTGCAACAATGCTCAAATCGATGTTCTTCTAGGGAGCTACTATAATGGCATCTTGGACGGGACCCTCAAAGTAGAACCGGACACAAATCCGCCTGCTAAACCAGAGCCCCCAATAAATGTTAAGTTACCATTGAAGCAATTGTCATGTGGTAACTGTAACACTATTGCCAGCATAATATCTAACAATTTTAAAAAGGCAAATCGCGATGAAATCTTGGAGAACGGTCTGCATCTCTGTGGTCAATTGTCTTCGTTTTCCGATGCTTGTTCCAATATTTTGCTGACATATTTCAGCGACATTTACGATTACTTGGAGACCAATTTGCATGCCGATGGAATTTGCCACCTCTCTGGAGTGTGTGCTTCTAAATTTCATCAACATCCCGAAAAGGTAGCTGACGATATAATTGAGTTGGCAACCATGCCCGAAGAAGAGTTAAAGAAGGGAGATGATATTCCCTGCCAGTTCTGTCAGCAGTTGGTGCATCACTTGCGCGATCTTTTGGTAGCCAACACCACCGAAGATGAGTTCAAACAGGTTATGGAGGGATTTTGTAAGCAGACCAAGGGCTTCAGGGATGAATGCCTCAGCATTGTGAACCAATATTACGATGAGATCTATAAGACGCTGGTTAACAATTTGGATGCTAACGGTGCATGCTTCATGATGGGTCTCTGTCCGAAAACATCTGCGATTGAGTTGGCCATATACGATAGTGAAATAATGCCACTGCTGCCATCCATCCCACCAGCTGAGATCAAAATTACCATTCGTAAGAAACTAGGCGCTCATGAGCCGAAATTCACACAGACCGAGTTAAGTGCCATGCAGCTGCCCATTGACCACCTGATGGGTGCTGCCAATTCTAACTTGTTAGTGAACAATGGGCAGCTGTGCACAATGTGTGAGTATTTATTGCACATCATACAGGAAACACTGGCCACGCCTGCCGCTGATGTAAGTGTTTTGCTCCTTGAAAATATAAATGATGAATATGTTTGTTTATACAATAAACGTGTAGGAGGACATTAAAAATGCTGTGGAAGGAATTTGTAATAAATTGCCCAGCAGCATCAATGGCCAGTGTCGCAATTTCATTGACACGTACGGCGATGCTCTGATGGCGCTCCTAATACAAGGTCTAGATCCACGTTCGATCTGTCCCAAGATGCAGATGTGTCCTGCAAGTGAACCTTACCATGATGACATGGAAATCTTTGAACCAAATCCGGTTGAAACAAGATTAGAATCAGACAAGCCTACTTGTCCGTTGTGTTTGTTGGCAGTGGAACAAGCACAGGAGAAAATTAGGAACGATAAATCCAAGGTTTATATATATTTTTTTAATTGGCTGTATTTTTAAAATGTTTGGATTTTAATAATCGTAATTATATTCTTAAATGGAATTAAATACAGAAAAATATTAAGAACGTCTTGGATCATCTTTGCGTGCACTTGCCACAGAAGTTGGAGTCTGAGTGTGTAGATTTTGTCGAAACTTATTCAAACGAATTAATCGATATGCTCATCACCAACTTTAAGGCGCAAGAAATCTGCGTGGCCCTCAATTTGTGCACCAAGAAGAACACTAATTTGAATGATTTGGGCATCAGTTTGGAGCAGGATGAGGACAAGGATACTGGCAGCAGGGAAATGAGCTTTAACGAAATTGGAAGCCACGAGTTGCCCTTGGAAATAGCTTTTGAGAAACACGATGATAGAGTAACTCCAAATTGCTGGATGTGTGAAGAGATTATAAAGAACGCAGAAAAGAAGATTGGAAAAAACATGTCAAAGGTAGCCGAAAGAGAGGGATAATTAAATGAACTTATTTATGGTAACTTGATTTTCTAGGCCGAAATAAAGAATGCTTTGGAACACTCGTGTGACAAATTACGAAAAAACTTGCAAATGGAATGCCACAAATATATAAATAAATTTGGGGATAAAATTGCGGATGTTATACTAAAGGAAATGGAACCGGGCATGATTTGTCGCGAAATAGGCATGTGTCTTTGGAGCGAACAAGAGGACTGTGAGTTTCGCGAAGTTGTTTTAATGAATACATTTTAATGAAATCATTTACAGTGGAAATTGATGAAGCCCTTAAGTACGATGTTATTGCTATACCCAACGAAAAATCCAATAACATGGGTCACACTGAAGCTACGTATAATAGACTGGCAGACGACACCAATGACAAGCCAACATGTGTGATCTGTGAATTCGTTATGACAAAGTTAGAGTCTGAGTTGAAGAACAAGTCAACACAAGAGGAAATAAAACACACCATCGAGACAATATGCAATAAGATGCCAAAGACTGTGGCGCATAGCTGTGATAAGTTTGTGGATCAGTATGCAAATGTCATCATTAACTTAGTGGGTACTGTACCACCTAAAGAAATATGTAAGAAGATAATGTTGTGCGCCGTCAAACCGGTGGATGTAAATGGTATGGAAAACTAAATTTTTGATAAAATAAGATTATTTATTACACGAATTCTACAGATGAAGTGATTGAATGCGGAGTGTGCCATGGAGCGACAATATCTCTATTGCCTTTCTTTAAGCAGCATGTTCATAAGTATTCCATTACGCAGCACGATATGGTGTCTGTAGGGTGTGAAAATCTGCCAGCTAAATATTATCACAACGTAAGTTATAAGATGTTATTACTGTAACTGAACAAGCAATCTGTTTTTGCTTTTAAATTAATGTTTCGGAGATAGGACTTTTAAGTTGACTTGTGGGTGACAAATGGTTTTTATCTACAGTAACTTCGCTTTAAAAACTGAGAAGAACTAGAAATATATCTGATAAAATGCGTTATTATTGGAGATAGGCCCATCAGAATATTTGCTGTGGGCAGATGGGCAAAAGTTGGACAAACATAGTGATAAAGTTAAATATTATAAGAGACTAAAAAGGGAAACAGCAACTATTAAAATGTATTCAATTATGTACCAATTATTAATTAAAATCTTTTATTCATATTTTGCAGTGTTCGGAAATGATCAGAATATACGGTCAAAGTATTTTGAATTTGTCGGACAGGAGTTATGTGGACCCTGAACACATTTGCACGGAGATCGGGAAATGTTTTGATAAAGAAAACTCTAGCTTAGCTTTTATAAAAATTTCCGGTTAGTCGACATTTAGTTGTTAATTTTACAATATTAAATTTTTGTGGAAACATTACAGCTTAACCAACTATGAAGAAGACAGACACGACAACTTTCGGATTTGATTGTGATGTCGTTTTTTCTTGTCCTGTTTATAATTTATAATGTGAAATGGACATTTCTTCAATACGCTGCGTTTTAATAATACATTATATTATTTGAGCGCAGTGCTACTTATTCTATTAAAAACCTTTTAAGTTTAAAACAAAACAAAAGCTCTTGGAAGGAAAAGGCCAGACTTAATTTTTCTATAATGTGTATAAATAAACTGTTTACCCAGCCATTTAAACAACAAAATTTTTATTGTAGAGTGGATCCATAAATAAAGTTTATTTTGAATCGTAGCTACCTACCTTCAGTTTGAACATTTATTCAATATTTTTTGTTTTGAGATTTGTTAAGAATATATATATGTACATATATTTCCTTGTTGATATTTGTTATACTGCGTGGAAATCAATTGAGGAAAAATTATGTTTGAGGACTCGTTGTTGATAATAAAAAACGACTACCTGCAAAAACGCAAACCTATTCTGCTAAAGTTGTTGCAGAAAGGATTTCAGATTCAAGGACAACGCAGGTTGCTCTTTTCTCCCGAAGATGCAGCGGAATTCTACGGCGACTACGCGGAGAGAAAGGAGTTCATGCTCTTGGTTATAATGCTCAGTAAGGGAACTTCGGAAGCCTTCATATTAGCCCGAGAGAACTGTGTCGAAGAACTGATGAATGCTATGGTTTGCTATTTGTAAGCTCTTCGATTACATTTTTGAGTTGTATGACACATTTTATTGTTACAGTGGAAATTCGGAAGAAATGGTGCGAAATGTACATGTTAGTCTTAGCGAGGACAGTGTACAGCGCGAGATTACTTTCATTTTTCCAAATTGTTCGTATCACGACAAATAGTAAAAGCTTTTTTAATTCCTAAAGTCAAAACTCTTCCAGACATTCGTGAACCTATACCACTTTTCTACGAGGGTAAGTTTTCGAATAGTGATCTGGTTAAAGATATGATGATTGAAGCTTATGACCTCGTATCTGGCGCAAATTGTCCGCCGAAGCGCTGGAAAGAAAAGCTAGCAGAATGGTTAACACGCAGCAATTCGAAGTTGCCTCAAATTAGTAATCAGTGCAGAGGCATGTCATTTAAACAAAGCGACGAAAAATCAACACTGGCTTTACCGACCGCCAGACCAACTGAACCCTGTGCAATGATTCCTGAAACTCCCCCATCTAGCAGTCAACCCTTGTCCATCTCCTCCGTTGGCTCGTCCATGATGACTTCGTCCTCGTGTATGACTTGCTCTTGCTTCGATGGGGGCGAAACCTGCCATCCGCCACCAAAAAAAGCAGACTCTTTGGAACTGATCGTAAAAGCCAGGACTACGAAACTTGATTCAAGTACACCGTCTGGCTCGGCAGATTCTGAAGAGGAAGTCGTAGAGTGGCAGGAAATGGTTGCAGAGGAAAGTCACGAATCAGAAGACATGTTCGAGCAGGTTCATGAAGATGGTGGCATATTGGAAGAAGTTAGACCGTTAGGCGTAACAGGTGGAGTCGTAGACGATGGTAGATCGTCTCAAGTGAAAGATCAAGGTAAATCGGTCGGCGCAACAGATGGCGAATTAGATCATATTACATCGGAGCATCTTAAGACGCCAGAGGGACAAGATCAAGTCGAAATGCCGGGCGTTACAGGTGGAGTTATACTATGTTAATATATATGATGTAGATCATGTTATGGTTGCATTTACAGACACAACTGATGGAGCAAACTTAAATGAAGACAAAGTTCCAGATGCAGGCGATATTGAGTCTACCAAAGGCAGCGTAACGGTTGTCGAAGATCCGACAGTTGTGACAAATGTAGAAAATCCCACACCATCAGTGGTGATAATAGAAACTCAGCCTGTGCATGAATCACCGACCCCAACTGATCCTGTCGTAAAAGTTCCATCGTCGTCGTCGTCGGTAATTCTTGTCGAAAAGGTTCCATCAGTAGTAATTGTGGAGGATGTAACTGATGAAGCACCAAAAGAGGTACCAAAGCCAGATGAAAGTCAACCGATTACTGTGGTCGAACAACCGACCGAGGTTATAGAGCAACCAGCTGAGTAACTGAACCATTAATTTATTTCCATTATCGTTCTGAATAAATCTGAATCCCTTTCAAATTATATTAATGAAACGCACATGCTTCATACCTTTTTTGCAAATCTTTCGAATTATCATTCAAGTCAAATTCTTCAGGAAGGAAAACGTTACATGTTTTTTTGTTATTAGTTTATCGCTCTGACCATAAAAATGAAAGGAAGAGATTTAGGAATAGTGAATAATTAATATAAATCTAAACTTTCCACTCTGAACTCTTGAATTTGGTTTGATAAGTTTTTTAAGCTCATGTATTAAAATGTTACTATATCTTTCGGTTTCTACATGCGCATGCTCGATACTTTGGTGTTTTTGTTGATTTTGCGGCGCATCACTTATGTAATTTATTAAATTATTACATTTCTCTCTCACCGACGTTGAATTCTGACGTGGTCTCTGCTTTTTATCGTAAGGCCAGCTTTACGATGCATTGCAAGTCCTCACATTGTTGAACTTTCAACGTTTTCAGTGTAACCAATAATCGTTCAAAAACTCCGGCAAATGGTTTGGTTTGGGAAGTACATACGTTTTTGCTTGAAGTCAGGAAATAAATAAAAAAGTGTTTAAAAGAAAGCGGATTTTAATTGTTAACATATGGGCGAGGGCTTAAAAGAAATGTGAAACAAATAATAATGCAATAAAAATTAACAGTGCATTTTTGATACAGTATTTGAAACAATGCTAATTCAATGGAAATACAAAATCTTGAGAGCTGGGGAATTTTTATTTATTTTTGGAGGGAAATTCAAGTAATCAGTAAATCATTCAGCAAAATTTGTTTTGATATATAGCTTCCGCGAAGTTTAGCAAGTGCGTTATTGGAAAAGTGCATTTATTGATTTTTCACCAAGGTTAGTGGGTGGTTAGGGACAGAAAATCAAATGAAGTGAGACCAAGAAATCTGCCGTACTGGAGGCTAGGTATGTATATTGTGCTGCCAGCGCGTACTCATAGAAGACATACGCCTGACAACCCACGAGTGTAGTAAAGGAATATTAGCTGTGGGAGCAGAAATTTTATTATACACTGGTAAAAATCTTAATTATCTTTAAATTTCTGGTTTGCGGAGCTCCGTGGTGATGATTGAAAATGTAATAAAAAATGAGCATTAAATAAATATAAAAATATCTGCTGTTATGTTGGCTACCGAAAATCAGCAGCAGCAGCATCCACAACAAGAACATTTCTATGACAGCGATTTGAATTTCTCTACCTTCTCGGAGCTCTGCCGGCTCTGCTGCATCCAAGATGGTCCCGCCAAAATCAATCTTTTCGATAAGGAAGCCGAACAGAGGAATCTGCTATTCAAGGTGCGCTCGTTGCTGCCGGCAAGTGTAAGTGACCTAAAAATACGCACTGCAAATACGTCTTGTTTGATTTTTGATATTATCCTGTTTTCTATATCTTCTGTTTTGCTTTCAGATATCCAAGGACGATTATTTGCCGAAGAAAATATGCGAACCTTGTTTGTTGAGGGTAGAGCATTTGTTCGAATGGCGAAACTCTTGCTTGCAAATCGAACACGTTTTACGGAGTTACGCGGGCGCAATGAGAGCGGTTACAGCAACCATTAATTTTCAGGTGAGTGGAACTACGTTCCAAGATGGTTTTCAGAGGACCTGATCTGAATGGAACTGAAGACGTGTAAAAAAATAGATCTCAATCCTTACATTTATTTAAGTCATTGCAGCCAGAATTATTGCACATCTGATATGTGTACATATGTAATGCTTATTTTACGAGCAGAAATGTGAAGGGTTCTGCACTATATGTACAATGGATTTGATAGTGAGCTAAACGCTTAAACTAGTAAATTCTGCCCTTTCTATTTATTTATTGGCAACATTTAAAGTTTTAAAACGAAGTTAATAAATATTGGTATCGCCATTTTAAAAACGAAAGCAATGCAAGACAAAATGGTAAATAATTATAATACCTGTATAAATATGGTTCTGTGATGGTTAATAAAGCGAATTAATAATACCTCCTTATTTTTTCACCTGAGCATATATTCGAAGTGTGCTTTTAATTCTACCCCAACGGTTTATGTGACACAATAGAGCTCTGTATAAGGAGCTGTACAAAGATTTATATCAACATTAAACTTATACTCAACTAGCAGCGGCAGTATCAATTAGAATTATAACTATTTATAGTAAGAACCCTTTTAGAGCGATCTCACTAGTAGTAGCTACAAGTAGGAAAATAGTTCGAATTCAGTTAATTTATTCTATTTCAGTGTCAGAGCAAGTTAGTCAATATGATTTGACAGTCAAAGCAATTAAAGTAGAAAGGTTTAATGAGAGGCCATGAGAAAAATAGTCCAGGTTATGTTAAAGTTTACAGTATGTTAGTGATTCAGTTTTTTCCGAAGTAGTACCATTTTTATGAAGTATAATGATGGGGGACCACTATAAATGAATGGACGTTTATTTCAATGAAGCTCACTTTGATCCTTTCCTTTTTTTGGCAAAATAAGTTTAACTCGGGGTACTCTACAAAGCATTCGTTGGCTTGTGGAAGAATAACAGGTTAAAAGGAAGAGAAAAAAGTGCGACTAGTGACGCTTTAAGGTTCGGTCAAACAGAACTCCAATTTACGCTTTGTCTGGTGGAGATTTTCGCGATGGAAGTCAGACAGCGCGAAATCGGCAAGTCAGCTGCATCTGTGAATAGTATGGCGTATTGGTAGAAACGATTCCATTATCATGGGATTTGACACTTTCTCTAGGGAATTTTTGTTGTTTATTGTGAAAGTTTTACCTTCATAAAGTTTGTTTTTGATGTGAAATATTGAAATTTTTCGATGTGAATAATTTCAGTAACTGTACAATTACAGTTTTTTAATAGTTATAAACTATAACTTAAAGTGGTGTAAATTTAACATCAAAAACCATATAAAATAAGGTCCCTGGTTCCTCATTTCACGAATTAGCACAAAAAGTGTGAATAAAATATTGGAATTCCTCGTTTTTAAATTAATATTTATTGAATATTTAATGTAAAATTCATTTCTAAATAAATTATTAAAGTAATTCAAAAATAAAAACTTCAAAAATTGATAATACGAGTAGAAATACTTACATATAAAAATTATAAATCGAAAAAAGGCGTTAAATTAAGTTTAGTTGCGTAAAAAGAGAATAAAAAATTTGAAAGTTTGAAATTTGACTTTGAAAATGTTGCGTTATTTCCAATTCGCTTTAAAAACATTAGCGTAAAAACAGAATTAGCTGTATTAGCATATGTTGCGAGATCAGTGGGAATAAAATATTTTATATATTAATAATAATACACCAAAGAATATGTATTTCATTCAGATTAGATGGACAGAACTATATCGACTCGGACATGACGTTGATAAAAAATATATGTATATGTACATATGTACGTACAACTTAAATATATGTAACTGCCATGCCATGTAACTGGAAGGACTAACTTAATATACCCTTTCACGTTTGGCTGTAGGGTATAAAAAGGGAAATATTCATGGCTTTAAAAACATTCTACAAATCGTGTTTTTATATGTGTATATATTATAAATATGTATATATAAACACTGTTTCTGTACAATAAACACTCGTCTTTCGAACACATTCGAAGTTTGTATATCGAAAGCATACATTTTTGGGCATATTTTATTCTTTCTTTATATGTCGAGCTTTTATTTAACACTCACATAAAGCCCAGCACTTTATCCTCGACTGTAAGAAATTCCATATCCTCGCAACAAGCGTGCACACAAGCAACAACGATGGCTTTCCATGCAATAGAAAAACAGAACAGAACAACTGATTCGTGAAAGCTTTTCTGCTTAATACAACAGGCCATGAAACGGAAAGAACGAAATCTCGTTTTGGTATCCGAAAATGTTTTCGCTTCCGATGTCGCTGCCAATCTGCAGGAGTTCGTTGTGCGCGAAGTTACGTTGAGTTCGTCTCGTTACCTTTTCGTTTAATTTGCTCAAATTTGCTCAAATCACCACGATTCGCTGCGATGTGAGTCGATTCGATACGAATCATTGTCCGTCTCGGGGTATATCATAATTACGCATATGTATTAAAGGCCAAGAAGACGGAATCCGCACCATGAGTGGCAAATCAGTTTCGCAATACATACACAAGCAAAAGGTGCACCGTATTTGAGTCTCATTCGGTGTTTTTCTGTTTCTCAAATAAAAATAATTTCAATCGCAATAAACTCATCTATGTATATAACAATTCTGAGAAACTTTCCCAAAAACAGGAGTTTTTCAAGCCAGGCAATACAAAAAGTTCGTTTTATCGATTAATTTGCTGTTCCTGCTGTCTGCCAGCGAGCTCCCGGAAACAGAAAATTGTCTGCAAAATGTAAAAAGTGAAAATTGAGTTCTGCAAATTCTCCATGGATATCTAGGAGTGTAAAGGCTGAAATGAAAATGAAAATTATACATTCAGACATTAGCGATTAATCAACGCCAGAAACAAATGTAAATTTTTTCATATGCTGCAATTTTTCTTTCCTGTAAAAAAACTTTTAGTTTCTAGACTCGTGCATGTTGATGTGAATTTATACTTTACTTGAACACCATCTTGAAACACACAAAATGTTAAAAAGGTTTGGAAACGTTTTAGTTGATTGAATATCCTTCTAAAATCAAAGTTATATCCATGCATTACCGTTACATATTTTATAGAAATAAAGATTTCTCAATGTGCTTATTTTTCAATCCAAGTCCAATACCCATATTGGACCTCATTGGACCTTAATCTTTGACCCCTAATAACAGGAATCTGTTCCCAAAATTCCACAATAAAAATTACTATCTCTGAATAAGAGTTCAAATGAAAGCAATCGTATTTAGAACATTACAAGTGCGTAAATTATTCGAAAGTTATGAGGAAATTTCATTATCTCTGATTGAGATTATCTCTTTCTCATAAAGATGCATAATTTAAAGTAAAGGAGTTTACAAGTCCACACCAAAATAATTCGAACCAAAATAAAGCATCAAAAAGTGTAGAATTAATACACTTTGCACCAACCTTTTTCCCCGTGAACGATTCAATCTTCTCAACCTTCTAGCAGAAGCTTTTAAAATGACGTATGTACGGATTTATAGTTTAGACCACTGTGCGTATGAATCAATTAATTTGCCAACTGCTACAAGAAATATAAAATTCATCAGCTTATACAGTTTTCAGATATCAGTTTGCGTTCATGTTACAGCTACATATACATATAATAAACTTGCCCACGCACATGCACATGAATCTATGCAACATCCATGGATTTCGCAGTTGAAATGCCTTTGAAGCTAGAAACCAGCTGAAAATAATAAATTTCTGTTCCGTTTTATTGCCCTTTAACGCCATTAGTTACCTGGGAAGAAGGGACGTGAACGATTCATGAGATGTTGTGAACTGCTGGTTTCCTTATTTAGCAAATTAAACTTAATCTTGAACAACACTCCTCGTTAATCGTTAGCTTATTAATTTCGTAGTTCCTTTTTCCGCTCAGCTAACAACATAACTTTGCTGTTGTTTTCGGCAGGACGGTACCGTTAATATGGATAAAATGACGGTCGCCCAAAAGAATGCATACCTCGAGGCCCACATGGCAGTGCAGCAACACATGGCGCAGGCAGCCATACAATTCAAGCAACAGCAGCAAACGTCCAACAATACTCAATCGTCTCAGCAACAGCAGAGCTCCCCAAGTGGCATCAACACGAACAGCAACCAACAGCAGCAGCAGCAGCAGCAACAACACCAGCAACAGCAACAGCAGCAGGTACAACAGCAACACTACTCGAGTACAATTAAAGTGCCTCAGATCAGCTCCTCGAGTTCCGCGGGCGCTGAGAGCACTTTCACTGTACCCGACGACGTTGGCATGGGCTTCGAAGGGGGCGTTCGTGTCCTCCAGAGCTTGGGCAGCTGGTCGCCGGATAACATAACCTACAACATACCGAAGCCGAATCTAATACCATTCACCGAGCCATACGTTGAAGGCGGCTCCATGCACCCGGCTAGTCGGCTGAAAGCTCTGCAACAGGTTCAGCAGGCTTCGTCGGGAATTCGGAAAACTAATCCCTCAAAGAGTGAGTACAACGGGCGGTATTTTCATGAAAACTAACACTTCTAAATAAAGTTACACCAATAAGAAAAAATAAAGGCACGCTTTGTCTTGGGGACAAATTCTAAGGATTGTTTGATCGTAGATTCGTTTGCGGCGCCCTTGCTAAGCACATACCGTAGTATAATGTATAATGTATAATGTAATGTAATGACTTTTATTTTCTCTCGTATATCCTTTAAAGCTACCAACAAAGCTTTCGAATGCACCGTATGCGGCAAGGGACTGGCCAGAAAAGACAAGCTGACGATACACATGCGCATCCACACCGGCGAGAAGCCGTACATTTGTGAAGTATGTTTAAATAGTTGTAGTCTCTGAGCAAGTACTATAGTAGCAAATGTTCTCTTCCTTTCCTCCACTTCAATCCTTGCTTTGCTTGGAATCACATCAGGTGTGCAATAAAGCGTTCGCGCGTCGCGATAAACTGGTGATCCACATGAACAAATTCAAGCATGTGACACCGACTAACATTGCGCCGCTGGGTAAGCGGCTCAACAACATGGTGAAGAAGAAGGAGCCGGAACCAGAGGACAACAAGCAGTCGCTGGAGCTGCAGCTGCAGCAACAAGCAGTGCAGGCGGCAACGCAGAACATCATCGTGCAGACCAGCGGGCAGCATGGTGGTCAAGCTGCTACCGCTATACCTGGGATCATCATACCGCATCACCACCAGCAGCAGCTGTCGTGGACGTGCGAGCTGTGTGGGCGCATGTTCTCCAACAGGGACGAGTGGACTCTACACGCCAAGAGCCATTTAGAGGTGAGTGGGTGAGCGAACGATTGAAGCCGTGGGCGCTTGAAAGAGGTTACAGTTCAATTCCGTCCTTGTCGTTTCATAGTATTGACATCAGGAACGGGCAGCAACACCAACTACAGAAGCAGCATCCGCTGCTGATGCAACAATGGCCGCAGCAATGAAAAATCGTAACGACTATCAACGCGTTGTTGTGACATCTGCGTCGCAACATAGCAGCAGCCATAACAATAATCGCAAAGAAAAAATCATCATACAGAATCAAATGATACTAAATGTGCCACAGCAGCAGCAGCAGCAGCAAGTTACTGCTTCCAACAACCAGCCACCACCGCTAACACAACCAGCATCAATTTTTGCAACAACGCCACTATCGACCGAAATATCCAGCAATCCAATCGGAAATAACAGCAACAACAACAACAACCATGAAGTAACTAAACCTTTTTTAATCTTCATCTAAAACATCAAACATCAGCAATATATGTACATAATTTCGAACCACAGCAACAGAATATCACAACATCTCATTCTCTCTTTCTCTGTCGAACACATACATTTTCGTTCTAGTAGCGAACTTCATCCTATTTTCAATCTCCACCACATCCTCTCTCTTAGATGAGCCACATCATTGCCGCCTCCCCCACAGCAGCAACATATTTCCAAGCGCAGCTGGCTAACAATACAAGCCACAGCCATCCCAGCAACAACCATACCAGCATCACTCATGATCACGCACCTGTACACGCAACTGACACTTTTCCAGTCGTCACATACAATGGCAGCAATTACGTCATCACACGTGGATCGGGAGCTGGCGACTATCAGCTGAACGAAAAACAGGATGTCATGGTACACTTTCGTGGCCACCTCTACGCCGGTAGCGAGGTAAAGCCAACGAATATCATCGTGATGTCGCCCATTCAAGCATGCGACCCGCTGACGGCCACAATGGAAAACCGCAAAGCAATTACAACCAAAGCCATCTGTAACTAATAGCAGTCCGCAGTGTAATGCAGTTCTTCAGTTAGTTAATAAGTTATTCTTAGTGATTGACGTATGAATCAACAAGTTTTTTCAACATTGCCATCCTTCAAAAACTATATAAGGTATAAAATTATAGAAAGAGGAAAGCGGAAAATGTTTTAGAGTACTCGTGAAGTAGTCACCAATCAATCGGTCGATAACTTAAATCAGCGTGGCTTATTCAAAACACTCTCTCTGCTGGAGTGTTGAGCTCCTAATGCAAAGAAACTTAGTTTTTTTTTTGTAAAACTATCACCAATAATATTCCGGTTAGGGCTCCAAAATATCGAATTATTTTTATTTTTCCTGTTGTAATTATGTACTATCAAACTACGGACGGAAAATAAACTAACTAAAAACGACTTAAAATTGTACAGACACTCCTAAACTAAGAAAAAAAAACTTAAAGTATTGCTAAAAAAAATCCATAATAGCATATAATGTTTTTAAAATGTATAACTATTTTAAAACTTTTGCAATAAATATTAAAAATTAATATACATAGACGAGCAGAAAGATTTTTAAGTTATTTTAAGAAGAAAAAACACATATCCTTCATTGAGTGGATTCTGAGATCCAAGAGATGAGTACGAAAATTCAGAGGCGAATGCAATGTGTTTACAAAATAGATTTATAACTTAAGAGAAAACCTAATTGTTATTATAAAATTCGTACGTATGTTTGTATTAGTTTAGTCATGTACTTGAAGCGTAGTATTTGTGTAGTAAAAACTTTGCACTGAAATTCTTTGTTTCTTTAATGTTTATGTAGAATTATTTTATTCGACTTAAGTGTAAAATAGGTTCTGTACATCTATATATCATATGCCGTTCGAGTCCAACCAATCGGTGTGTCCATAATCGTTGTAGCTAATCTTAAAAATTTACATACTCGTTGTATATTCTCTGTTCCGAGCGCACATCACACTGTATACAGAACCAGGATTATATCTGAATTCATACGTGGTGTAAAGGTGCAAATTTCTTTCATTCCCAGCACCAATGTTCAAGGCACTGAGCAAATGGGCTCCCGTAATCCGATGGCCAATTACCAATGCAAATTGGGTTGGAAAATTCAAGTCGATCGATAGTTTTACACATTTGCGAGCAGTAGTGCACGGTTCACAATTTTAGAGGAGCAAATCCACGTATTTCTACACACAAGTTCCAATAAACACTTTAATATTGTATAACTTCAAACCTTACTAAAGATTAGTGGGAAGAATGTCTGGATAGTTGTTAACATCAAATTGAATGTTGAGATTGACATATTTGTCTTTTAAAAATCGTACATTTTACAAAGAAATACTCTGTGACTTTGTAGAAGAATTCTTTGCGCTAGAAACTGAGCTGCCATATAAAAGTACAGCTAAAAACAAGGTAAAAAAATGTTCACCATATTGGTCATCAATCGATGAATGGATGTTGTTCAAGCAGCAGATTCAATTGTAGTTCTCAGCTCGATTGAGGCTTTTCTTATGTCATTCACAAAGTTAGCAGCGAGCCAAATACCGGTTGCCAAAACGCCCACAAAGCAAGCTACATTTGTCTCTGTTAGCTGGTGAAGCTGCCTTCGAATTCTTAGTAGTGTAGCTATTTAGCTAGTTGATATTTAGGAACCGTATGAAGCGGTTGATTGCTTGAGCAACAGAATAGTTAGAAGAGTGAAGAGAAAATGATCAATGGAAAATTTTTTACGGGGTTACCCCCCAAGATGATAGACCGCGTTGGTTCGGGCAAAAACCGTCTTGAGTCGCATTTATTCTGGCCAGATGATTCGAACACAATGTCAGCGACGGAGGCACGTGCAAAAGGTAAAGTCAATCTACAACATGAGGGAACAGAAAACAGCAAAGAAGCACCGGTACAGGAAGATGTGAACACGAGGAGAATGTTTCATAAAGAATTTGCAAACTCGTCCATTCTGTTTTATGATAACCTACAAGAGCAGCGAGAGCCAAATCAGTCTTCGCTTAGATCCAAGCTGGCCAAAAAATGTACGAGTATAACACCGAAACCCACTACCACACGACCAGAGTTGCCGGAAAGCGCAGTAGACGAGGTCTACACGAAAAAGCAACAGGCATACACCTCAAAGATCGAGTTCAATGACTGTATGGACAAGAATTTTAATAACACAAGCAGACACAATATTCGAAAGCTCAAAATGGATATGAATAGCAAGATGGATTTGGAGAGGAATACGGAAAACAGTCCGAAGTTACACAACAAAAGCAACGTAAGAAACCTAAGAACGAATGAAGTGGACAAATTTAGTAATGATTGTATTTATAAAAGTATGGACGACGAAGAAAAGTATGGACGGAAAAGAAATGTAGACGAACACAGTACTTCTAAATTTTACAACAGAGATGAAAGTAATTTTGAAAACTTTGCGTTGCAAAATTCGTATGATTACGAAGATGAGTCAAAGCTTAATTACATCGACAAGAATATGAAAAACATGACAGTCCATCCCAAAGCAAGGCAGATTGTTAAAAACCAGAACAACTATTACGATGAGTATCACCACCGCAACGTGAATAACGAAAGATTTTATGAGGATCCTAACATTTCATGGGTGCGGTCACAACATAAAAATCCAGAACGCAGGCCTATTTTTTCAAATTATGATGCGAGACATAAAGTGAATGACTATCAATATAAAAATTCTCTTCAGAAACCAGCAACGTCCAGTTCTGAAAATCATATTGTAGGCGCCCGCAACCATTATAATAATAGCAGATACCCTCGAATAGAGAAGCCTAATCCAAATATGTCGCCAGTGACAGAAATCACAACATCTTTATGGAGACCATCAGCAATAAACCTTAGTTCTCCAGAATCGGTTGCCGGTTTTGAAGTGCAGCTACCCGATAACCACCACTATATGGATCCTCCTAAGAAAACAGCTGCGGGAGACGCAATTCCCACGGAAAGACGTCGCTACGCGCGCAACACGGCCTTGCAGCGGGTTAGCGTGGGTCTACCTGATTGAGCTAGCATTGTTTTCGTGCGTTTCGTGCTACTAACGAATTACTAATAGCTGTTTGTTAAAAACGATGAATTCCAATATGTTATTCACACTTTTTGTGCTAATTCTTGAAGCCAGGAACCAGTGACCTTATTTTATTATATATGGATACGGTGTCTTTTTTTGGGCGATTTTTTTACACGAGTTTTTCGAGAACCTATCTCTCGTGTAAAAACAGAATTAGGTGTAGTATTATTTATTTATTGTAATTTAAATCATAATAAACATTTATAAAGCACTAACAGCTAGGTTATCGGCTATATGTTAAGTCTGAAATTTACAATTCGTTTACATTATTTACATATTTTTGATATAAGAATAAATTAAAAGTTCAATCATATACAGTTTCTTAAATTCAGTAAATTTAAATTAGTAATAAAGTTGAAAATTATATTTACATTGAATTCAGATGGATGGGATAAAATTGAGGAAGGGAAAGTTTTAGAGAAAAGAGCGGATCGTAGGTGGGATACTGAAGGACAAATACCGCAACAGTTAAAACCTGTAGATGAAAAATTAAAATTGCTATAGTCTGAGGACCAATTTTTTGTAAAGGTATGTATCACAAAACGACTGTAAATCGGTAATGGTAATTATTAGATGGTAAAATCGCAATTCATTTTGATACTTCTTATTTTCTTTGTGGAGTATAATCCAACCAAAGTTCTAATGATTTTCCACAATACAGTTACAGGGGTGTTGGGATTAATAGTTTTTGTAAACTAACCGAAACTACCGGTTTTTTAGAGAAACTACGACGTAACAAATGCCATTTGTTTGAAGTCTCTTAATGTTTTTAAATCAGGCGACCACCATGGGACAATGTTGGCGGTTTTACTATAAGTGGTTTGAGGAATGGAAGCATGTGCACCTCCTTGTGCAGCCTCTTTGTTAATGTGTGTGGAAATTGAAGTTTTCATTTTTGTGTCATCACACATATTATTTTGGAAAGTCGATCAAAATTAATCATGTCTTAACTCACTGCCACAACAAATTTACGTAATATACACATGTATATATGTATATTGTACATAATTTGATCGATTGGATTTAATTTTCTTGATCGATTTTGCCTATTTGCAATACAAAACTGCTTTAGACAGACATACGACGGATTAGGAAAGGACACACAGAACCCTTGCATCTGTGTTAGATCTTGTAACAAGGAACAGGACTAGAAATCCTTACCTTCCAATGATAGAGAAGACGGCATTGTTACCATATCCAATGTTTATTTGGATTATCATAAATAAGCAGCCAATGCAAGTGCGGAACCCTCCACTCCTCTCTATGAAGTGTCAAAGAAGTTCGACTGGTAAACTTCCGTAAAGCCTCACATCCTGATCCCATCACGGCGTAGAAAGTATGGCTCAAGTAACTTTGAAACTCGATCGGCAGGTTCCAAACATATCTCAGATGTGTGAACTCCGTTGATGGTATACGGTCACAAAACTTAGCTGAAGAAGCAGTTGCGATCGGAAAGTGAATGTGTTTATCAGCAGGCATTGTTGAATTCACTCACAATTACAAACCATTTGTCTGCTGTTGCAAATGAGTTGAGCGGCCTATGAAATATTTTCCGATTTCATTTTCAATTTCGTTTTAAATTGAGTTGCATATTGCAGCAACGGTTGATTATAGTATGGCTTCAACTGCATTAACAACCGAATCACTTGTTGCGTAAGACAAACTCTTGCTACATACCTTTGAGTTAGATTAAAGGTTGAGTTAGTCAAGACGTAACGCAGAGAAGTGTAACGTCAGGTGACTTCTGACCTGCTCCGTATAAATTACCAAGAATGATAGAAAACAAGATCACGCATGGTGCAGGTCCGCTATCCTTTTTCGTTTCGATCTGAGTCACTTCAGGCAGATGCTTCAAGATGCCTACACATCGCTTGCAGCTATGTAATGTTTGAAACCAAATTTTCACACACATTTCACGAAAATTTCACGCACAGTTAAATGTAAACATAAATAAAACGTCGCCCAATAATATTTTATAATTGGTTTCCGGTTTTAAAGTATTAGAAGACAAATTCTATTCCATATCTTTACATCAGGTATCAATCAATATATATCCAAAGATGTTGTGGTTCATCCCATTTATAGATATGCCTTACAGATCATTAGAATGTAGGGCATCTAAGCTACGGGCAGACCGAAGTTTTTTCTCTTCTCTTCTCACTTTCTACTTCAAATTCATTTCTTCACATACTCGCGAGCCAAGTGCAGATTTTTCACTCTACCAACCATCTAGATGCATAGCATCCGGTCGGTCCGGTTAAGTTTCCACCATAAACGGGAAACACTGCGTGTTGAAAGCGAATGCTGGTCATTCGGAAGTGAAAATAAAAACAAAGCGTCTCTTGCAAACAGTTTCAGTTTCATTGGGATTCCGACTGTGAACTAACGCTCCGGAAGAAGAAACGCGAGCCAGAAATTTATTGATTTGGCCTTTCTTTAGCAAATAAACTTCAGAATGTGTAACTATTTTAAAGTAAGTAGAAGCGCTGAAGTTTATCACAAACTAGAATTGGATAATTACCGTATTTTTGCTTTGAAGGTAATATTGCTGATGCTGCCTTGGCTCGCGCAGAGCCTAGAGAGTGCAGAACTTTACAGACCAAATTCCTTTATTAGCCATGTTGGAGCCACAAGTGACTATCGACGAGACACGCGATACTTGGTACCCTCCTTTTCTAGTGATTTACTACCGGAGGAGAGCAAGGAAACACCAAAAAGATCTTCTTCAAAGAAGATTCCATTAAGATTGTTTGACTGGGTGAGTTAAATATTCCGGAAACATATTTAAAGTCTTCTATATGTATTGGCTCGACTGTTAATCGACAGGACGACGATGAATTTTCCGACGAAAAGCTCACATCTGACGAGGTTTCAAACGCAGCTTTTGGCTCTAAAAAGAACGATAATCGCGAGTATGCTATCGGCACACAAATTCATGTTCAGCACCCAATCTCTGTGGCTAAGAAACCTTCTCGTCCGTTTGGAAAAGCAACAAAGCATTCAAAGCATGGAACTGATAAGAGTTCTGGGCAAGAAATGCGAACTGGGCAACAGAACGCTTCGGCCAAGTCACATACCGACAGATATACTCAGCTCTACGAAGCATTGGAACCCACTAAAATAGTGTCACCTCTAAGTTCAATTGGCTCAAGCTACAATGTCTACGAACCCGATCAGGAAGACTTCCAACACCCAAGCAGACCCAAGACCTCTCTCTCGCTGCATCAATTTAAGAGTGTCGCATCTAAGAAACAAATCGAGGGGTATCTTGAAGATCAACAGAAACTGCTCGACGAAGCTTTAAAAATACAATTACTTAAAGATCCACGGTTCCAGCAGTACGTAAAGTCCAAGGAGAAGAAGCGAATAAACGAACAATTCAATTCAGATGAAGTGCAGTATTCATCTAATCCAACGCAAGAGTTTCGTTCGAATCATGAGAAAGTAAACGTGAATGGTATTCATTCGCGAAGATCGCCCCAAAAGTCGGAGTTCGTGCGCCCCATAAAAGTCAAGCCTCTAGTAAAACACAAAGCAAGTTCCTTGCCAAGGAGATTCCGATCGGCAATCGTTATAAATGTGTAAAAGTATTGGGCAGCATTTTAAGCGTCTCCTATATATTAAGTCTTTGAATGGGTAAATATAAGACTTGGGGTTCTAATGTTTAAAAGTTGTAATGTATAATGTGTAAAAATACTGAAGCAGCATTTAAAACGTCTCCTGTATATTAAGTGTTTTTATGGGTAAATATAAGAATTAATTTTTAAAAAATGCAATTTACGTTTGAATCAAAATTTACTTTTGAATTTTATACGAGTTCAAAGCAGAGATAATGAGATAAATTTCTGAAATGTCAATCGTATGAGGGTGGGATGTAATTCTATTGTAGTGTTTGTGAAAAACTCTAATTTATGACGTTTCAGCTCAGAAATGAAATTATTGAGTGTGAGAATGACGTAAATTTTATGACCCTTAAATTTTTGAGAAAATCAAATATCCGGACTGATATGACGTCATGTTTTTTAACTTAGGTCACCTAACATTCTGTACTCACGCACGTAACGTCGTCGCTGATTCTGACATTGACATTTTCTAATCTCTTTGTTTTTGTAATCGAAAAGCAAAAAGCACAAAACAGAATCATCGATTGCGTTACGTGTGACACTACAGAATAATGCCCTTATAAAGCCCAGTTAAGTGCCAGTTAGCCGTACATTTTACATACTTCGAACTACTGTGGGATTTTTTTTGGAGGTTTTCTGAACAATTTTTTTAAGTAAGATTTTAACTTTGTTGTCGATTTTAAAAAGTATAGTTTAAAAACGATGAAGAAAATATAAGAAATTATTAAAAATGGTCAACAAATTATTCGTTATTATTTTTATTATTATTCCTTAATTCTTTATCTGTTAATAAATAAGTATCAATTATAACTTTTCCGCCTACCAACCCATAAATATGTATCTAGTACGCAAACCTATTTTACAAATAAAAACCTTGGTGACCACAACGTAATAGCATGACGAGACGATTTTCGTGACTCTTGGAATAGCTCTTTTACAATCATTTTTATTTGTCAGAAAGGTTTGCGTACATGATAAAAATTTCAGTGTTGGTAGATGAAAATGTAATAATTGTGGTTAATTTGAATTAATAAAATTCTAATTGTGAGTTTAGTTCTTTTGGTCCTTAATTTAAATGAATGAATTGTGAATTTATTTTTTGCTAATATCACGTCAGTTTAAGTAAAAGAAAAACCAAAAATTACAAAAACCAATAATTTTACATTTCTTTTTAACATTCCCAAACCGGAAAAAAACGTTAAAACCGAAACAGCCCTTAAATGCAATGTAGTTTTTATATTAATGTTTACTTAAAATCCAGAGATATAATAATATAAATATATAGAATAAATATAAAGAATAAATAATAATGCCGTTGGCATCAAAGAACTGCAGCGAATACAAAAATTCCTGCTTAGATGCAGCCACAGTTAACTCCAATAAAAAGAACAGCTTTTTATTTATTATAATAATCAATTAAAAATACACGAATGCAATTTTTAACTTTCACTTTTTCTGCGGAAAATATTAAAAAAACCTGCAGGAACCTGGTTACGAGTACATTATAGAAATAACGACAGAAAGACATGTCATTGCGTTTTTTGTACTTGCATTCGATGGAAATATTAAACGTAATGTACATCTTGAGCAAATGAAAACCAAAAGTACCCTACACCCTGCTGACCTTTTAATGAATGATCCTTTTAACTGAGAACCTTTAGAAGGAAATGCTAAAGTGGCTCACTAGACACCTGAGGACTTCAAAATTGGGAATTTGTGGGAAACTATGTTGTGTTGAAGTGGATGGACCACGACCATTCCTGGATGATAATACAGTATTGATACTACGTGTACAGATTAGATTTGCTATAGCAGTTTTATAGAAAGAAATTTGGGTAGAGAGTTGAAGAGTGGGCGTTTTTCGCGTGATCCGCCCACTTTTTTCAGAGTGGATAGTATTAATACTGTGTGTACAGTTGTTCACTCTGTCTTTTGAGTTTACTTCAATCTTTTAAACACAAATAATTTTAGATTTTACTAGGTAAAAGTGGACTGGGCACGCCCACAATTAAAAGCCCTTTACGTTTACTTTTATGCGTTTACTTTTACGCTGTTCAAAAGAGATTCCTTTAGTTTTAGTATAAAAAGTGTGCATAAGTGCATAAGCAGAGGCACGAAAGGCTTTTGTGTCACTTTCGCGCATAGATTACATAGATAAAGATGAAAAAATATCAAATTTTTTATGCACTGTGGTGAATTTCGTTGTATTTCTTTTGCAGCCAGAAAGAGATAACACGTGACGCTTTATCACGTTTGACGCGTCAGATTCAAAAATCTTTTTTTCAAACTGTTGCCGCCCTAAGAATTTTCTTCATCCAATGTGGGCATAAATAAAATATTGTAAAATTTAGTAAATATTATGTTCCTAAAATTTATAATGTAAAATATTAAAAATGCGTCTATTTCGCTTCTTTACTAAAAAACAATTCGGAAAGTTATAGCGTACATACTATTTCCACACTAGTGGATTACCGTATTAATTACCAATATTAATGGTTGTAAAAAAGGTTATGTAATAAGTGTCAACTTAATGCAATTATTAGGGAAAACAGTTTCGGGTACTGATTATAGATATATATAGACATAGATAAAGGGAAGAATGCAAGTAGCTAGTAGAAGCAAATGATAATATTTGCAACAAAAATTGGAAATTAGGAAATTTGGATTATAGTACATTTTGCACAAACAAAAATATGGCAAATTATGCTTATCTTCAAATGCAACCGTTCAACTGAACTTGTTTTTGTAAGAGTTTTGTAAGAAACTCACCGTTTTAAGCCGAGTTTTCCAAACTCATCCGTTAAAAGGGTAAACAAAGTTTTGTTTGTGACTACGCATAGAAAATCTATAGAAACAACACGAGATAAATTTTTTTAACAGCTGTTTAGTTCTAAGTTGCCTATCTATGTAATCTATGCTTTCCCGGCAGACATCAACGAGGTAAGTCATCAAGAGAGGTGACTCTACGACAGACGAAAACAGTAAATCCGGTTGTGCTGTATACACGAACAGACAGACACCGGAAGAAGGCACAGGTAAGGATACCTAGAAGTTTCCATCAAAACCTCATCACATCGCTCGAGCTAAAGTGTTCATCAAAACCGAAGGTAAAACAGAAGTTTTTTGTCTTCTGTCAGGGTGGGAGAGGAAGGAGAACAAATACGCCAGTATCGAGTACAAGTGAATCGCCCGGCAAATAGAGACGCGAATGCATTGGATGTTAGTCTCAATCATTTCAACAGACATATGGACAGAAAAAGCTAAATTTACTCAGGAGGTGACGCTGATCAAGAACATATATAAATACTTTTCTATACCTGCCACCGGCCAGACTTACATATGTGCGGTACTTCAGGGTGTAGGGTATAACTAGGCAACCACTCCCACACAACAACTTTGTTGCTAACAGCACAATCTTCACAATTCCAGAATGACCATGAAACCAAATAAGCTAAGCAGAAGTTGACATTTCCTTGGTCGATGCCTAGTCCACAATTATTATATAATCCACAGTTTGTTGCTTATAATTAGATGGCTCGAAAATTAATATGTAATACAATTATAATAATTAATAACCGAAATAATACACGAAACAACTATATGTGTTGTAATTTTTGCGTTTTCATTCTTCACTTGTGAAACTTTTCCACTTTAAAAAGAATCTGGGGAAAGAGGGGGATGTTGTCGTGAATGGCATTGGGAATCTTGGCGGACGATTTTCACGACAGAGTACTCGACTTGCTCAAAGTTTGAGTTTCCAACCTGCAGAAAACCCATAAAGATTAGAAAAAGGTAATTGGTCCAATTTTTAACTTTTATTTCAGCACACACTTAAAATATTTTAAGATATTTATCAAAATCATAAACACAAAACATAAAATAAACATTCTATATCACAAGATTCAAAATTCTAATAGAAGCATTAGTAAAACTTGTATAGAACTTAGAAACTATGGTTAAAAATAGTTGACAAAGCACGAATGAGTTGATAGCTACAGAAGATGAAATCACGAGTAAAGAATAAAATATGTTTACATTTTAATCATTACGAGGGGAAAAAACGTTCGAACAGCGATCAAGAAAGTCTTTTAAATTCTTGATCGAAAAAAGTCCATGCACCATTCTGACGATCAAAACGCATGAGACAGAGTAAAAGCGTAAAAGGGGGTAATACAACTTCTTTAGACCCGTTCTTTCGCTGTAGTTTAGACTTTGTTGAAGCTGTAAGTGAAACCGTCTGGAGTTCTATTCAAGGACAGTTTCCCTGGAGGAGAGAAACGATGGGGGTTCGGTGTAGTTGGCGCCTGGTAATAGTTATGCTGTTGTGGTTGTTGGTAGTTATTGTACTGTGGTTGTGGTGCAGGGTTGTATTGTGGTTGTGGTGCAGGGTTGTAATGTGGCTGTGGTGCAGGTTGTGGACGGTATTGCGGCTGAGGTGGTGGCTGGTAGGATTGCGGTTGGTGGCGCTGTTGTTGTTGGCCGAAGCCGGGATCGTTAAAACGCGGATCATAGGAACCATCATCGTAGTCATTGCTTCGGTATGAAGGCTGGGCTGGAGCGGCTTGAGCTTGATACTGAGGTTGTGGATTGTAACCGGGCTGTGGGACCGGTTGTGGTGGTGCCGGTGGCGCGACGGGTAAATGATCCCCAGAGGCTTGGAACCTGTGCATAAAGCAAGATAGAGATAGAAAGAAAAAAAATAATTTATTTATTGTTAAAGTTTACAGAAGGGTTTTATTGCAAAACCAGGTTTTCCGAAGTTATCGTTACTTCTGAGCTACTGATATTTTAATGTGGAAGCTTAAAATATTTTCCATTAAAGTTCGAAAGCTGCGATCGCCAGCAGCGTGTTCCAGTGTTTCGTGGCATTGCTACTGGTCGATACAGTCAGTCAGTGAGTTGGTCAACAGTCACGGCTAACCGCACTTAATATATACTGAATCTGATTACAACTGGAATCTAACTGTGGCAGCGGTTTGGGTGGTGGCCGGCATACAAGAATGAAACGTGTTCTGGCCAACTCCACACACCAGTACAACGGGATTACGTAACGAACCGCAGGCTTTAACAATTGTTCCAGTTCATTTACAATACTTTCGAAAATACACTGGCTCACCCATTTTTCCCCGCAGTGTACGAGATGGAACGCCTTTGACCAGTAGGATCTACGTAGCTGTAGCTGCCATGACGTGTTCCATCGGCGTCGGTTTCTTCTTTGAAATCTGTACCGTCCTCTTGTGTGTAGGCGGCCCCAAATTTGCCGTCACCCGAGAGGTAACGCTGCTCGCTAAGGATTGCTGCCGTCTGAGGATTCTGGTGGTAGTTTTGACTGGCAACCGAAGCAATTATGGTGGTTATAATTATCTGATAGAAAAAGAAATATACATATGTTTGTCAATTTTCGTAAAAATATATTTAGATTCTAGCTGTTTCAATGTATGAAAAATAAAAAGCCTTCGCAAGGATTATACTATAGTATTGGTCATGATTTTCAATTTTCTTAAATCTCCAAATTAGAAGATTTTGCAATGATTTCACTGAAGATTTCTTTTATTTTGTTAAAATAAATTCTGAACGAAAAGTTTATGGGAAATCCATTCCATAGATTTACTTTGTTAAGGTTTTCCAAAGCAAATGATATTAATAGTCGTAAATATGTAAGCTCTTTGTAAAGATGATGTTTACAATCAAACACAAAATTTGGGACTCACACAGCGAAACATTTTCTTCCTTCTTCGTTATTTTTTGCTCCGGAATTCTTAAAACGCGACGATGTAAACTGCTCTATATAAAATCCAATAAAGTTTTTTAATTTGGTAGCCTTTACGATGATCCGTTAATAAGTTTAGTTTTACGAGCGAACTACTTTGCGACGCTTAGCGATCCTGCGCAATGTTCTGATGCGGTGCTCAAAGGAAGGGAACCACCGTCGACAACGTTTTGTATGAACTACCTTCCGCAGTTTCAGCGCGACCACTTTTATACCGAAGAGCGTAAAACCTTGGTCAAGACGCAAAACAATAAATAGTTGGTAGTACTGACTCACTTGTTGGTCAGGTGGTACACCGACAGCAAAACAACAACAATTGCTCCAATAAGTCAACCATGTCTACAGCATAAGCAGCATAAACAACAACAAATATAACTAGTTTATTGGCAATTTAAGTGCGCTCGCTCACTTTGCTTCTATTACCAGTTGAAGCTTTCAGCTTTGTTTATATTTTAATGTTGATTTTGTATTCTCGCAATTACAAATTTTTTTAAGCCAATATCAGCTTACTAAAGTTCTTAATTCAAAATGGTAATTGAAGTGTAACATTGATTAGGCTAGCGTTCCATTGTTGGCCGGGTTGTTTCTCATTTCTGTCAATTGGTTGAATTTTTTAGGTTTATTTAAAGTCTACTTTTAACACCTTTCTAATAAAATTACACCTGAAAAAATCACAATTTTCCAGAAGCAATCATATCATCGATCGTATCATAATTTACGATCTGTATCTTCCGCGTCATTTGCATCAGCCAAATACAATATAAATTTGTGTTTACATGTACATCCATAGACATATGTTCATATGACGTATGTACATAGGGTGGTTTATAGACCTACACCCGAAGGTGAAAGTATAAAACGTGATTTCTGTTGTCTGTCTGTGGAAATCACGGTTGAGAGTAAGCGAATTACTGAATGAAATTTAAGACACTTCACGATCTATCTGCATACATTTATAATATCTATCCTCAGAACAGAGTTTGAGTTTGTGGTCTATAATGACAAGCTATAAGATACATACTTCTAATGTCAGAACTCGGTACTCCGCCAATTATGTCACCCTGCAAAGAGTAGAACTGCTCCGCCGAATATTCTACTAGACGTTCTAAAGAGATTTCCTTTCTAAAAAATTGCTAGGAAAGTGATACGAACACAAACTTTAGTATAACTTGCTATATATAGTCTCCATGTGTTCTCTTTTGACACAGGTCATGAGGGTGTAGGGTATATCGACTTCGGCCAGGCCGAAGATATCACTATTTCTTGTTATTTCCAGCATAGAGCTTCAGGTGAGTATGATGTTGGTTCGCTTTTTTCGTGAGAAAACGTAATTAAATGCATTCCTCAACAACAGTTCTGTACAAATAACCACTGATACTTAAATACTTTCTATATACCTCTGTACATACATCTCAAATAAGAAACAATTTTTAAGGTTAATTTTAAGTTGGCTTGTAAAACAGTTGATTACTATTTTAAGTTAATCTTTTTTAAGTTACAGTTGAAATTGGGTGTAAAACGCAAGTAGAAATGCTAACAGCGGCACGGAATGAAGCAATGATTGGATAAGATGTTGTCGAAATCGAACAAAGGTTCACGAAACTGGTTACTCAGTTCGATTGCTTTTAATTGACATGATTTAATAACACTTTGTATTTATTACCAGTGAAACAATTAAAAAATTATGAAACATTTTTAGTTTCCCAAACCTATTACATTACTATAGATTAGCAGCGTTGTACGAAAATGCCTTCTCCTTTCTTCTTTCTTTCAAGCAAACGGATTTAGGGTCAATTTTAAAGCATTTCTGCGAACTTATTATAGTGAGATACATACATATGTATATAAAAACTTATGTTTTGGCTGCACGGTTCAAATAATGTAGGAACGAAATTCGCACTGTACATTAGTATTTCTTTCATGAATGTTTTAGTGAACTCTGGACTTAAAACCTATTGTTCCACCTCTTTTCAAATAAAAATGCAAAATTAATAAAAAGGGGTTTTTGTAACTGTTTGACTTCGGTATTCTTAAGCCAAGCAATACTCAAACCACCAACAAATACAGGAGGTTGTCTGTCGAGTGCTGGAGTCCGGTCCAAACACGTTTTGCTTTGCTGTCTTTTCCAAGCGGTCGTGTTGTATGAATTCACAAATGCCAGCAACAATGAAGCAAAAGCTTCCGCCCACACCTACGGATCAAATGCACCTCATGGTACTAGTTGCTTTTTAGTTTCAGCTTTTAGCGACGTGAACAAACCTGAAAACGAAAGATATTTAAATTGCGAAAATTCTGAGCTACACGTAATGAAGCTTTCCTTTACAGATAACCACATGTGCCAAGCCAGCAACGAACAAAATACTTAATTACAAATCCCAATTAACCTTTACCGTGACTATCATATTCTTGAAATTCTTCGAGTACTTATAGCAGAGATAATGTATCATATTGTGATTACATATTTTTTATTTTGGGCAGTTTTCTAAGAACGGGTATGATTTTCACTGAGCATTTTCTCAAAAAACGGTTCGCTGGAACAAGCGTCTCCTTGCGATTTGCGATTTCAGAATTAATATCAAGAATAATTCTTTTGAAACCAGTTAAGCCCCGGAAAATATGCAAGAAAAGCATTCCTACAACCTTTTATTAAATTGCCCGCTGTGCACACGTTTACAAGCTTAGAAGCTTCATATGCATACTTTTTATAATTTTCCAGATCATTTACTTGCTGCAAAAGATGGCGTCGAACTGGACTCGTACATGACCTGAGTTGTTAGAGCCTGCAACAATGACAACACATGTAAATGTCATACGACTCCGTTGTTTGCGAATCATCCAGTGCGAGTGTCTCAGCCCACTAACGCCATTGAGGATGCCTTCCATTATTTGAGCTTTATTAATTGTCTGGTTTGGGATTTGCAAAATGGCTCCATGGTTCGGGTTAGTTGACAACCACTTAGTTTACACCCTAGTTGTGGCCGTCTCTTTCACTCTTTCGTCTCTTTCACACTTTTCCCGCCGAGAAGTCAGCGGGTGCCATTCGCATCGCGATGGGATTTACGAACACTCGCCGAAGCGAGCCGGCGCGCCGTCCTCTACCTATGAAAGGAAATCGTTTTTCGAAATAGCGCTGATATGTTCCATATTTTACATTTCCCTCTGATTAGCAGAATGATAATCATGCAGCACAAATAATTGTAAATAAGGGCGACTGACAACCCGAGGACTTTTGCAACGTTTATCCATCATCGTCTAAATATGCACTCATGGAACTGAGTTCTAGAAGCAGAAGAATAACATAAATTTAATCGGTACGACGGTACAGCTCGACGAGGAACGTTTTTGCACAAAGGACCTCGATGCCTTTTTGATTGTGAGGCGTTTGCCTGATGAAATCCTAGCACCCAGTAAACTGATTTTCATCTCATTCTCACTCACTTACCATACAGTTTGCTTACTCGCTCTACTTTCGTTGATTTTTTTGCTTTTTGCTTTTGCGAGTTAATCACAACACAACAGATAATGAAGTCCTAACAAAGGAGCTCTACATGGTGAAGGACTCGATCGGATTGTGTAAATATTTTCATAAGGGATGATTTGTGAGTGCAATTTGTCATGGATTAAGTTGGTTGAATCGTACCGGAGACGTGACTAACTGTGTAGCTTCTCTCACTTTGAACTAAATATGAATAAACATGGATTCGTAGAAATCAAAATTAAATAATAAATATGTCTTTCACCTTATTCTCTATCATATTTTTGAAGCGTCGAGAAAAGGATTCCCAAATAATATGCATGTAATATGTAACCGGAGTTCGCCGTTGGAAGTCACTTTATCCATTTTCTACGGTAGCAGATTTATCTCTTCATTTCTATTTGAAAGTCGAGTATCTCAATTATTTCAGCTGCCTGTGTTTTTCTATAACGTTACCATTCCAGCCAGTGTGCCAGAGTACGATGCGACTTCAGCCCGTACTCATAAAAACTGAGATTTGTAATATTAGACGCTTTGGTGTTTTCTGCCGAAGCAGAATTATAACTGACAATCAAACTCCGTCGAGAACTCCTAAAAGTTAAAAACCTCCTCTATTGCCAGCCGAGACAATATCGCTGTCAAACGTTATCGCTGAAATCTAGAAAAATAAGTCAAATTCTAGGCTCACTAAACCTGTTAAGAAACTTGATACCAACCTATGGATAGTGTATTCGAAACTCATTACAAGTACTTTGCGTAGCCTGGTTTTAATCGGAACACGAGATACGTCAAACAGATATGCAGTACATGCATGCGGAAAAAGTTATAATAGATATTCTGAAAAATTGAAATCAGAGAACATGAAATTGACTTTAATTGCGCATCTGCGATTTAATTCAATTGATGTTATTACTTGTTATTAGTAAATATAAAGGGCACTACTTCAAAAAAAGTCCGAAAACTCGGTCTTTAATTTCCTTTTATAGAAATTTACTCACACTTTTCCTGAAGTATGTTAGATAGTTGAAAATACTTGTCATGTCCCGTCTACTTACCAGATGGATCTAGAAACGTAAACATGTTTTCAAATGTCGCTTTGTGTAGTCAATCACTTGTGCGCCAAAAAATGTCGCTCTCCTAACAGTATAAACCTTGACCATTCAAGTTTTTCGTACCGAGAAATACGATTACTTGATCAGTTCCCGGCACCATTTCAAGCATCACCTCCTTGTTGCTTTGCCGATCCCCCAGTCCGTTGGACCAGTTTTCTGCATGTTCGAGCAACTACATACAAAGTTACCGGGAACTGTTGCGTTGCGTTGCAATATCAAGGTCAATATTAACGTGAGCTGCGTGCGAGCCAGTCGTTGGTGCTGCTCCCCACTTCGTTGAGCAGACTGTTGTTTCTACTGGTCTCTGTGAAAGTGTGTGCATGCACACATACTTTTACTTACTTACATATTTGTAGTCTATGCTTTTTATACTCTACACACGAAGTGATAAGGGTATATTCACCTTGTGCTTCTGTTTGTAACGCATTAAAGTAGGCAGATATATAAAGCTATTATATATTCTTGATCAGCTTCATCTGAGTCGATTAACAAACTGCGATGCCACAGATTTCGGAGAAAACCCCACCAAACTCATCCATGCTTATAGCTCCATTTCTCAGCCTGCACGGCTGATGCGGAATGTGAAATATCTGGCTTTTAGAATTTGTAACATTCGAATCAATTTTCCTGTCGAAATTTCGGATTAAAGGGGAGTTTCAAAAGTCGTTTTATATTCTAAATTTATGTACAAGACACTTAAAACAAGTATAAATACAAAAATATTCCTTGAAAGTTGTTTAAATTTTACGATCTTAAGGTCAGTCAAGATTATTGTCAGTCAATACTTATGTATTTCCATCTAGAAACCAACCCGCAAAAAAAACTGCTGACCGATTTCAAGGAAACCGATGTGTTTTGGGTAAGGATAGATACGAGTTTCTGGCATTTTTAAACATATCAGTAAGAATAATGAAACCGCTAAAAAGGAAAGAATTCAAGAAGACGAAAAAATTTAAATGTACTCGTAGTTAAATTTAATTAAAAAAGATCACAACCTATAATAATAGACATTTTCTTCTTACCAAACGTCGCCAGTAGTAGTATTTTCTAGAATCTGGCAAAGAAGAAGGAATTAGAAAAAAGAAAATATGTTTTATATTTTATTTTATATTGTTTATTTTATTATTTATTAGAAATCCATCAGCCCTTCTAAAGCAATGTACGGGGACGAAATTTACCCACGTCCACACACACATACTGTTTTTTTTTGGTCTTTTTGTCTCGACTCAACCTACGCCTTAGATTCCAATAAACACGATTAATTTGACAAATAATATGACCAATTGGACTATTAATAATACTTGATGTTACGATATCACTTCTATTCTCTAATGTAGTTATTATTTGTGAACATTTATCCTTATGACAAGAAGACGTTTGCGTAATAGCGGCAAGTAAGCATTCAACATTTACGTTAAGTAATTATTTCCGTCTTTCGTTGACGTTTGTTTTGCGTTGACGTAGCCTAGCCAATTACGTCACTGTGACGATAATTTGTTTATGTTGTGTAACAACAAAGACGCGTGTTCATGTGGCTTCCATACAAAAATAGAACTACTGTATAGCAACTGGAAATATTTGAAAGCCGCAAACAATACCTTTTTGCCTTTCTTTTGGTCTTGTCGACGAAATACCTGACTACAGATCATTTCATTTTAATAACTATTCAAAGATGAAGCATTTCCTGTGAGGTTACTGTATTTCTTTCTGCTGATAGGAAGACGCATGTTCGAATAATTGTACAAATGTGTATGTAAGAAAGCAAATGATTTCACTTTTGAAGTAAGTCATTCTTTGCAAAAATTTAAGGAAGAAGAAGAAAAGAAGGTTTGGCAGACAGTCGAACAGATAACTGAAATCAACAGTTACTTCAACTGTCAGATAAAATCGACTTTTAATCATTAGGCAACTACAACACAATGAACTCGTATAAAATGAAAGCATTCAGGTAAACAGAACTTCTTCCGCTCTCCGCAGATTGCAGATTTTTTAAGGACTTCTTTGTGATTATTTTGCAATTCACTTCGAAAAGTCCTTTTTCCTCCAGGACTATCAGTGAGGATTAAAGTCCATTGTTGTTGTGTTCTATAAGCGTGTAAGCCTGAGAACGGAGCACGAAACGTGTGTTTCTGAAGAAATATTTACTTTGCCAGGATAATGAGGAGGAATTGGTTGAGCTGCTGTTGAAAATGCAATTAAATGATTTTTTATACTTCTAATTGGTTTCAATTATATTGGTTTTATGTTTTCAAAAACACTATGAGCGTCGCTATGAGAGCCCAGGACCAGGGCCCAATGGCTGCAGGCATGCAAAGTATTGGAGAAGACTGGAATGTCTCATAGCCCAACTATTAGAGAAATATTACAATAGTTAATTCATTTGAGTACCTCACATAAAGACATGGAGTGCAGTATTTATGCGATTCAAGTAGAGCAACGAAAGCACTCCATTATAAGATTTATTGCAGATCTAAGATCTAATTTAGATTCAAATACCTTTAGATTTCCCCACGCAAAAAACTTTAAATCATTATAATTTCCTTCAATAATTTAGTTTCTTATGCGTAAACATTTTTCTCTTCACATTCCAATGTCAAGCATAAAAACAATTAACACGCAACTAAAAATGTGACAATGTGTATCACAACATAAAAAAAGGAAAATGAAGCAATTAACAACCAGCAACCCTTAATAGGGAGAAGCTTTTACATTTTGTTCCCCCGTGAGAATCATCCTTGAAAGTATTTAATAGACACAAGCACACAATGTCGAAAAAATGCAACACTATCTGCGCCATGTGACACTGTCACGTCATAATTATATGGCAAAAGCAGACGCTCGAAAGGCGCGCATCCTTTCAGCAGATCAGCTAGTTTTTCAAATACAACATGCATCACTGAACGCCGCACAGCTTACCTCCTGTCATCAAAAAGGAGAGCGCTTTTTACGCAGCTCTAAGCGGGTGCACGTCCTGAACTATTTGCGGTGAGCTAAAATTGCTTTTATCCCATTGTTGATGCTGCTGTTATCGTTGTTGCAATAATGGCCACGATTTTCATTACCCGCACGAAGCTAGCAAGCCAAACCAAGTCAACGCCGCTTAACACGATCTACCCGATTGACTGCCGCCATACTTTACGTTCGACGTTAATCCATCAACAACTTGGATTGGTGTGTGTGAAAGGGCTCGGGCACAGACATACCCACTGCTGTGATCTGCGGCACTGTGCACCCGTTTAAGGATCTCATGCAAATATTAAGTGTTCGAGGGTACTTGAAAAATTACTTCCCATGTTAGCGCACGGGGACAATATTCTTAATCTCTTCGGCAAATGTACTCGTATTCGTCGTATTGTACATAGAATTCCGTTTATTTTTTATCTAACTCTAATTTTTAGTGGTTGTTGTATTCTGTCAGGGATTAAATTGAAAATCCTTTTCATTGAATAAAATGCTTCCGACCTCAAGTTTATTGTGCAATAAACATACGATATTTTAGTACTAAGTTACGGTCACTGAAAGAGTGTGTAAATGAATTATATAACGTAGAATGCTGACATGTTGCCAAAAATTAAGAACAAATTAGATAGGAAGATTTGAGGTTATATTATAGATATTGCTTTGACGATCCATTAAATATAAGATTAATTTTAAGTACTATTTTTTTCTCAGTGATTGTTATTCTCCGCACCTGGAACCGGAGTTTAGATTAAACTAGTACGAGTGTCTTAATTTTCGTGGAATATTTCTTACATGTGCGGCCTTTTAAGCATTTTCATTTCCATGGCTATTCGATATTTGGTGAGGATTTTTTGTAGCACTGATATCAGTGGTATTCTTTGGAGTTTAGACAGTCCTATCACACTCAATCAAAATGCTGTTTGTACTTCTAATGATAATGATCCGCTTGGACTATACAAAATGTGAAAACTTAACTCAAATATACGGGAAGTAAAAAAAAAATGTGAGTGTTTTAAAATCTGCACTGAGGCTTATTAAAGAAAGTAGCCAAAAGTAAATGCTTAATCCGAAGTATTGCCAAATAAGTTCTAGCAAATCTGTAAAACAGAGGCGGCGATTATGTTTGGAGGGGAGGCATTAAAGCCGAAAAACACAAGCAACAAACATTCAAAGGAGAGAGCAGAAGATTTCAGCAGTTACTACAGAGTTACACAAATAAATTTCGGAAGCAACGAATTTGATGCCTGTGATGCGAAACCGCCTTGCGTCGTTGAATCCTTTGACTCCTTTTAGTCCTACTCGTATCACGTGAAGTAAAGCATTGTGTGCCAGTTTCGAAATTGACTACTAATGCTTCCTAATGCTAGCCCAGGTACGGAAGGACTGGACAGTCAACTTTGGACTGCCGTCTTATAACTGGGTTGCGATATCTGTATCACGCACAGCATACTTAAAGGATGGACAATATTTTGGCTTAAAGACATTCTCATTATGTTAAAAAACAATACTTCGCATTCTTTGATGTAGGAAGCAATAATCCAGGTCATTAATCTCTATTTGGAAGCCTTTAGTTTTGTTTCAATAGGTAATTGCGAATGGATTAGCAAGGAAATGAAACCTGTACTTGCATGGTTGACATCGACAAAGCACAAGCAAAGAGTGACACAAAGGACATGGCTTACCGAACCAATACAAGTCTGAGGTCTGAGCATGATCTCGCGCGACGTCTTGCGGTTTTACTTTTTCCACTGCACCTGCTACCAGGCGTTCTGGGGAAAAGCAAATCAGATTAAAATTTTAATCATCGCACTCGAGTAGCGACTTGCGTCGAGATTGCATAGCTTATGCGTGGCTTAACTACACAAATACCAGCGAGTGTGCGAGCCTACGAACAAAGATGCGCGCTTGAATCGCTATGAAAATAATTATCTGTACAGGATATGAATTAAAATGTGGACGAGCCTATCTGAGAACACTATGTGTCAAACAGATAAGCCTGAAATACAGCCTGAATGTTATTCAACTAACCTTTCTAACTAAGTATGAGTACTCCAACCACAGTCTTTATTTATAGGCTGTTCACTAGCGAACCCTGTTAAATCGGCTTCAGTATGTTTGCAACTCTAAACGGTGCTCAACTTCTTACTAACTGTTGTTGGGTTTACAGCTTTCTCAAAATTGAGCCATACATCAGTAAATATGCTAAATACATGAGCTAAATCGTGGCATATACTCGACGTGGTCTGTTTTTAGATTAGTAATGATTTAATACGGACATTAGATGAACATACGAGTATGAGATATACTGATATAGGTTTTTGTCTTCATATTAAACAAAAATCCTGCACAGTTGCAATCCTGCAGTTGTACGAAAGGCGGTTAATATGAATATAGTCAGAACCACGCAGACAAATAAGATTTAACAGTGCTCTATCGCAGCAATTTCTATACGGCAATACATTACACAAATCAAGACCTGATCTATATCAACTTACAGACTATGTTAGCTTCTTTGTGTTTTTTCTGTTTCCCAAAATCAGGACATAAGACGAAACTTCTCCGGTGGTCGACCTGAACTACTCCACAACTTACAGTGTCAAATTCTCTAAAGGGTTCATAACACATAGCACTTTAACGTGGAAATCCTACCATTACTTTGCGATCGCATGACACTTACTTTCAGCAGCTACTCTCGCCAGCCAAGACCAACAGCCTGTCAACTTAAAATGTTTATTGGAAAGCGAGGCTCTAGTGAGCACCAATTCAAAGCTGCTCGACAGACACTCGAATCACATGAGCCACAGATGCGGGCAATTCTTACTTAAAGTGAATGCAAACCGCGACGCTGAAAGTCTTGAGGTTAAACGCAAAGGATGTCCTCGCCCGCAAACAATCCTGCAGCGCATTACTGATCTTAACTGATCTTAAGCAGCGGCAGTAATAATGGCAGCTTTTTATTCGAGTTCGGCCAACGCAGAATCTCGAGGTTTTCTCACCTCCAGGAGGTCCACTTGACACAAACCAGAAATAGCAAGCCACAATTGTGTGGCAAGATTGCCACAATTTATAAAAAGTGAAAAAACTTCAACTTAAGGACGAGTTCAAATGGACTTTTTACAAAGGACACACATTCGCTGGGTATTTGTGAGGAAAACGTTTTCCACATGCGCAGAGACATTTAGTGCAATCCAGCAGCATAATTCACTGAGTCTGCTTGAAGTGCTCTTCAGGGCATCCAAGGAGGCAAGTTGATTTGCTGATCTCCTGTATTTGAGCAAAGTCAGTGGTGCTCCCAGCCTATAAAGTTGATATTTGATAGCCTGACGTTTGTGAGAAATTTTCAGAAAATCTTAAATTGGGAAGCCTGTTTGGAAGTCCAAACAAGAAGCGGTTGTGAAATTAAGTTTGTGTATGACTTCTAATGCTGAATTGAGACAAATTCAGGGAGTCGTCTAAACGTTTGTTTAAACGGATCATTAGTTGTCTTATTTCGGCGATTAAACTTAACACGGGTTGGAAAATACGAGTTTATGGTGCTAATAGATGGTGCTTCCGTAAAATTCTTTCGCTATAAGTTGTTGCTGGTAATAAACAGAGTTTTCGTTGTAATCGTATCTACAATATATCAGTAATTTAAGTTATTTTGACCGGTACACAACGAGCCGCGCCCCACTTAAGCTGAAACTGTAACGAAGGCTCTCCCATTCATCTATTCGCTGGCCCTCGCCGATTTCGTGTGGCTTAGTTGCGCAATTCGAAAAACAAAGGCACTCGAAAATCGGTTTGGCATCGAAGTTTGCAACCCTTTTGTTTTAGCTGGGCTGAATGCGTAGTCGCATCCTGGGATCCTCGCGGTTTCTGCGGAGCTGTGCACAAGCGATCACATTGAGCAATTGAGTTCCTAAAGTGGCACTTTTAATCAGGAACTTTTTTCACTGAGTTTCGGGCAAGCACGACAAGCGAAGTGTTCTTATCGAAATTAAAATGTCCTTTCTCTGGCACTTCAGTATGCACCACAGTACAATGCGATCGAGCATGTGTGCAAGCTTTACAAAGTCGATTTGTTACATTTCTCGAGCTCTCCAGATCCTATTTCCATTGTATGGTTGCATTGTGTGCTAAGTTTATTTGCCTTCGTTGCTTTTGTGTCAGTGTTAATATTGATGCCGAGTTGATGTGTACGGGTGTGTGTGTGTGTGTGTGTGTACTCCATAGGAATGCTTAGAGTACGTTCGTGGCAATCGTTTGCTTTATCAGGGGTGATTGGCTGCTTATTTCGACATATGGTCTCTGATAAGAGGGTGTCTGCGACCGACCGACCGACCGACTGCGACCGATCAAGTACCGACTGCTACTGCTTCGTATGACTTGTGCTTGCCCTGGAGTAGAACGCAGCCGTTTCATCGTTGACGAGCTGGATTTCATTACTTTTGGGTCAACTATGCATTTGATTCCCATCATGAGGTCGATATCAAACATCGTCGATGCTGTTTTCTTTGCCAGCACGAATAGCGTGCTGGGAAGTTGTTCCCATCATAATAGCCGCTGTGATGATGGTAAAAGTGCTTTTACTACACCTGATGGTCAGAGATGTACATCCGCATGAGCAGCACCTGTTCCTGTTCTACTGACCGGAAGTAGGAAAGTTTTCAACTTTTCAAGTATCTCATAGAGAAGGTGATTTGTCACATGGGTAGCGAAGTAATGGATACCGCAACCAGTAAATCATGACTTCAACTACATAACCAACTACAAAATCCAGTATTCACATGTGTCTCCAACAATATTTAATTAAAGCTTACATTGAAATTAGAAGGTGTTTCTGATATATGTATGTAACCATCTTAAATAACGAGCATATATTCCCGATCTTATATCCACAGGCCATTCACACTTTAAATACTTCTGCAAAACTAACACATAGCGATACTTTTTCAACAATGAAAACAAATTGAAAAAAGATTTTCGCTAGCACAACAAATTGAGTACAACAGCAACGGACAACAATGCAGAAGAACTTCACTGATGACGGTCTGATTAGGATTAAGCCAAAATACCGCAATGTGAGAGAGTGAGAGGACAGCGCAGAAAGAACTCTAGCAAAAAGAGAAAGAGGACAGGAGTACAACGATCACAGTGGTGATGGTGTTGATGATGAGTTCGTCGTCGTCTATGAGTCTATTAAAAGTCTAAAGGCAGATAATAAAGGGCCATTAGGACTTAAAAGGGCTCAGCCCAGCAACATTTCGGCAGCAACTGCAGTTCTATTCACTGTGACTCGACTATGGCTGAGTTCATGATCAGCACTTTCATCCACATCATCGACGCATATTTAATTTTAAAACCCTGCAAAATACGACAGGGTAAGTCTTCAACTCTGTTTTGGCATTTGGTACGTATTGTTATTACTTATCGTTGTATTTGTTGTTGCGAATATTCTTACCCGGCATTCAATGGTTTTGTAACCGATTTTGCCTGAATCCTCTGCCTGATTTCTATTTGTTCAGTTCACGATTTCAGTCCTTTTAAAGGCTTTCCCATTCTCGGTGTTTTGTATTGTATTATATTTGGATCCTTTGTGCGGCTTATGGCTTTATTCGACTTTTCGCGTCTGTCCTCTGCGGAATGAAAAAGTCACAAAAGTAAATTTTGCTTTTTAACTTTTGGAGATTGAAAAATTCTTTGCTCTACAGACATTTCCATTTCCTTAAAAAGGGGTTCTTTCTATGCTGTTACAGAGCATTTTTGAAATTATTCCCAAAGGTCATTTGTTGAGGTGGGTATTAAGAAAGATAGAATGATAGAAGGATTGGGGTTCTTTCTACATTTCGATTACTGTTATTTTTAAAATTCTGATACATATTTAAAATAAAATTTGCTGCAATTAAATAATATACCAAATATAAGAGAATAACAGATCAATTTTTAAAATGAAAAAATTCAAGTTATAAATCAGAAAACATACTCTAAAGACCTCAAGGCCAATAATCGGTTGGAAAAATATCCGAGGTTTAATATCATTTATTTATGATTTGATATTAATTTTATTTATAATTTGGGAAGTACAAAAAGAATTAATTCATTTACAGTACACAGTAGTTATTCACACAGATATACAGATTAAATAAATAATTAATAATATGAACAATTCAAAAACTGTGTAAGTATTTATAGTCCAGTTTTATTTTGGAATTATTCATTTTTATATATTAGTTTAATCCTTGTTCCATAATTTCCAATCTTCAATTCTACAAAATCTAATCACTGAAATTCTGAAAAAGTATTACTTGAAAACAGATGTTACAAGTGCTTATTAATTATTATAACCAAAAGAAAGACCTTTTAGTTAAAAATCTTTAGAAAAAAATGCTAAAGTGACCCATCGACCTTTGGGAACTTTGAATAGATTAGATTATGTTAAAGTGGATTGACCAAGCCCATTTTTTATGAGTACTATTGAGATACTATATACATTTGTCTTTGTAGCCTTTTTAGTTTGGTTTTGTGCCATAGCAATTTTATATATAGAAAATGTTATAGGATATATAGTGGAATTCTTTGCAGGATGGAGAACATTAGTACTAAATGTACAGATGATCATTTGGTGGTGATGGTAACTGTGAGGGGATCATGTTAGATAATTGGGAATTAAATAATGTCCTTATAGGTTACTTCCATACCTTGTTATACGTTTTGAAAAAAGCCGTTTAAGTTTACGGGTCGGGTTGGCGGGTCTGTGGGCAGATTACCATTTCCAATCCCGAATAGCGCTCTGTAACAAAGCGTATGTATACTCAATTTCATTCCTTGTCTTTGTTCGTTTCCTGTCAATCGTGATTTCCATTTACAGGCACAGAGATGCCCACTACAACTCCATCTCAGCATTTCGAATGGAAGGAGGAATAGAATATACCTCTTACGGTGTAGGGTATAAAACGTCACCAAAATCTGGCCCGGCAAAAATTTTCGTAAATTGAAAATAGAAATGTTTCCAACTAATATCAAACTAAAGAAGATGAAACATGTTCTGCAAGTTTTTAATTTTTGAGTAGTTTACTTTAAAATTTAAATATTTAAACATATTTTAATCTCAACTGATCTATGTTTAGAGGTCCTTCGTGATTTTACATCCACATTCATAAAATATTGAATGCTTAACTAAATGTCTCTTCTGAGTTATTCTTTCTGATCTGAATTCATTTTATATGCACATGAAACATAAAAATAAAATCATATGAATTCTTCTCCTAAACCGACCACGGATAAGTCAAACAAAATAGTAAATAATAACCGTCATTTGGATTTAACTGCTTAAGATTGCAGCCAACTTATTAAGAGGCTGCACGTTATCCATTCACAACATCAAAGTCATTATATATTTTAAGTGTTTTGAAAACTTTTTATTTTAACTACCCAATCAATATGATTCAAGTCGAAAGTATTTCATAACAAAAGTTACAAAACTTCTTACACATCTAACTCACTTGTGGTTAATAAGGTATCACAAGTGACTTTATAAATAGATAATAAATAAATATGTATTGGTAAACTTTTTCATTCACTATCTGTGAATTTAATTGGATGAACGCTCTTTGGCGAATTCTGATATCACAGTTCCCAGCAGTGTGTTCGTGAAAGGCACTTTGAACGCGCTTCGTCAGGATGTTCGTCAGGACAGCTTTATATCTTGCGCTTACTGTACATGTCTGAGATAAGACGTACGATGGTGATGTCGCCGATAGTCTTGCGGAAGAACAACTCCTCAATGGTGAAGCTGGAAACTTTACTCATCAGCGAGAGCACGCCCAGAATTGCCTGGAAGCGCATCGGTTGGCCAGGATATGCTCGCGAAATGTGCGACAGCAGAGCATTTTTCGCCTCGTCGTGCAGTGTTGTGATTTTGGAAACCTCAATGAGGCCACGCGAATCAGTTGAAGCGTTGGAATTGGGGCTACCGCCACCAGTGCAAACCGATGTGTTTGCCAGATCATCGGATGTGATGGCCGTCGGCTTCCGGAAGAGCGTGATAGCGCGGAGGCACTCGTACTCGTTAGCGTCGAGAGTCATGTGGCACATTTGGCTCAGCACGTCCTGGAATATGTGCACCTCGCGAGAGACCATACTGACCACATCGCGATTCGTATTCTCCGACTCGTAGACGAATAGCAGCTGAGCAAAATTCATTGGCATCAAGTACTGTGCCATGGCCAGTATGAAGAACTCTTTCCAGGACTCCTCAAGCAGCTGAAGCTGGTCTGGCATAGGAAGCTCGGTGAACGCGCGTACGCTTTTGATCCAGTTGACATTTTTGAACAGATGCTCGGCGGCGGTTTCCTTGATGTGTTCGGCGGCCATCAGTGGTGGAGTCGGAGGTAGAACTCGTGTTGCAAGTGCATTCATGTAGGCCGCAGTTGGTGAAAAGAAACTGCTATGATTTTGGTGCAATGAATGATGTACTCGAGGCACGGAGAGGTCCAGCACGACAGGCGGTTGAAACCCACCATTGAGAGATGTATGCGTTGGATGTTGAGGATGGCCGGGCATCGTTATCGGCAAACTAGGATATCCAGTGAGCGCAGCGGTATTCATAAGTAATTCGTGCGGAATCTGTGGCAACTCGTTGGCACCCATCATGGCGTCCTTGTACAAGGCCATGTGCCGTCGCAACGTAGAATTCCGTGGTCCTCTTTCATGCTGAACCGCATCCTTGTTCATGCCAACCTCGAAGCATTTACGTAGGCGACAGGCGCGACATTGATTGCGGTGAGTTTTGTCGACCACGCACAGTCCTTGTTTTTGCGACTTGCAGACGTATTGCCGGGAACGACGTATGGAGCGCTTGAAGAATCCAGCGCAGCCGTCGCAAGCGTAGATGCCGTAATGCTTACCAGAGCTATGATCACGGCAAACTTTGCAGGGAACATGGTATAGTATGCGACCTGGAAAAAATCGAAACAGAAATTTAGTTACAGATTGAGTAAAGTTTACGAGAACCACTTCACCACTAGAAGTCGACACTGAAACACTTAGTAATGAGCTTTGGACTATCCTTGCTTTTTTAAGTATAATTGTTTAGTGTCGGCTATCCTTTTAGGTAAAATTTACTTACTTGATGCCGGCGGCGACATTCGTATTGAGTTGTATTTTTGGTCCATAACATCTGGTGATCTTTCCGACTGCATTACTTTAAATTAGTCACTATACCACATACAAGTTGATATCCTTTAACTTTTTATTTGTTTTCGAAACTTGTAAATTACTAAATAAATTATTAAATACTTGTATATCTATTGGATTCTCAATGTTCGTGTCTTCACTACGGGATCTCAAAGGTTTGTGGTGTTCTTGAGTGTCGTTGTCCTGTTTTAATAGTCCTGTCGCTCAGTGCTTTACCATTCATCAAACAAGCGATCACCCCCAGTAGCAACGCAGCCCGCTTGCGATTGGCTATTTCTCCGGTGCCTGTTCTCTGCTCTCTTTCTAGCGTTCTTCAGCGTAGCGAAGTTCCTTTCCCAGTCTTTCAGAGGGTTGTGATCCTTTCGCGTGATTGTACACAGCTCTGCCATTGCAAAAATGTCGGCACTTTCATTGTGCCGCTTCAAAACTCATTCTTAATTTTCGATTCCTTAAACCTATCTACTGTTGACGCTCCGAGTTCTACCTGCGAACGATATTTATGAACCGACTCATCCACTGTAATCATTGCCCTTTTCTTCTTCGATTGTGTGTAACGTTCGCTGTATACTCGCCATTATAGAAACTTCTGTGATTTGTGCTTCTCGTCGGTCGTCCGAAAGTTGGTATTTCGCTGGTATTTCGCTGTCACCTTATTTATTTAACAATTTGATTTCTCTCTTTAATAATTTAACAATTTTTATTCCAATCTCATTAATTTACTTTCACACCTACACACCTATAACTACTTTTACATTCGCTTCTTTTAAATACATATACAAATGTATTTTTAATTTAATAATAGCAGCTTTTTACCAAAATGCCATATTCGAATTTTGAAACATTTGTGTTTTGGAAACCATCATTAATATTTTAAGAAACAGACAGTATAAGTAATTGTATCATTAGGTTATTATTTTCAGAAGATATTTATTATTTTAACGTTTTTTATACAATTTTCATCTGAAGTACAAAGAGTTATTGAATCTATCATTCAATTTGTTTGTAATACATACTTGCTTTTATTTTAAACAAAAATAATGGATCGCTTATTCAAAAGATCGTGATAGATGACTTTAGCTTTGTATTTACTCGGATATAATTGCAGAGCTCGGGACATACTTGTATGCCATTGAAAAGCAACATACATAAATATTTTATGGGAAAATATTTAGGGAAAATGTGTGGAATTTATTTATTCAATTAGAAATTTAAATGTTAGAGTCAAAATAGGTGATTTGGAAATATTAAATTAGGTTGATGTTTACGGCTTGGCTCGAACTGGGAAAGGCTCTTCAAGGATCTTAGATATTAGATTAAATGGCTTCTCACCTGATCAAAACTATTATTATTTTATTTAATTATTACTTCCTCCAAATCAACATTTCCTACCCACCGCAGATTTGTCGAATTTCATCATCTACATATGTAAATCTGATTTTGATACCTAAAACTGTCCCCAAAGGTGTATTTTTTATCGGGTAAATTAAAGTGGAAAAATGGGGAGTGGAAAAGAGAACGGAAGCAGTAGTTAGAAAATGAAAAGTTGATTTAAAGAGACTTTGAATAGGCAACGTCGACCGTAACACACAATGACCACATGACTTCCGTAACCTCATTTTAATCCGCTTGTATAGCATCTCAATACTTATATAAACCAGTTTCGTTCTAGAAACTGTGTATGATAGAATGATAAAATTCTACATCTCAGTTATAATTAAGAATGATCTATGTTGTACTCATGAATATTTATAAGTTCCCACGACTTTACTGACGCTAGAAGTCATCACTGACCCGTTAGAATACATACTATGTACGTATTCAAATAGTGAAATGTCGTGTCATCTGCATTCATCAAGAAAGGTGCAAGCTGATGATACATCCCGCAGCCTAAATTCACGCAATTGCATCACCACCCTCGTCTCTACTGTTCATCTACGCGGAATTCCCATGCACTCGTCTCCCGATGTTGCTTATGCGGAGGGTTGATGCATGCTTAGCAGGGCGTTTTAATAGTTAGTCCTGCATTTCCAATTAGACTTTTTTACGTGTCCTGCCAAACATCCGTCTGTTTTAATTGGCGCTCTATGGAAACCAGACCCTCAGTTGATTGTTTAACTTATTTCAGGATGATGGTGATGAAGCTACATTTATTGTTTAAAGTAAGTTTGAATTAGAAACCTGGTTCCCACGAAACCATTAAAAGATTTTTGTCCATCAACATTGTGATGTTGATGAACCAAATGTGATGATCTTATAATGAATATGAAAAATGTTACCGTCAAATTATTATAATATTGTGACATCTATAACAATGATTTTTAACTTTTTAATTGTGGAAACAAAACAATTCAATCTGTTACGTACTTAAAAATTTTTGCAACTTAAAGCAAATTATGAAAACATGCAAACTGTCATTGATTACTTGTCTTTTAATTGAATAACACATTTCACAATAAAGACTTAAATCCGTTTTGACTGAAATATAAATTATCCAACCTATTGTCAAGGCAAAAGGTTAGTATCTACCTAACCGAAATCTTAGTTCATCGTACCTATTTTCTGAAGTTAGTTTATATGCGCCGTAAAAGAATTATATAGGTTAGTTGCGGTTTCAATAAACTAAACCAATTTTTATAAGCGGAAATTACTCGCGGAAAACCATTGCGAAAGGTAAGTAAATCATATTAAAAATGTAAACCAGCGCCATAAACTAGAAAGTCATAAACTAGTACTTGTTTTAAAATTACCTGGACGAACTTGGTTGAGTAAGATGTCGGATTCACACTGGTGTGGATGGTTAGCTACTGGCTGCAGGTAGAAAAAGGGAAGCATCTTTACGATGTTATTTTTTTAGCTAAATTCCATGAAAAGAATATTACTTTTTCTGTTTTTTTTAACACTGAAAGCATTTAACCCTTTCGGTAATAAAAATACCTAATTTTTTACAGGTCTTAAATTATAATTAGGAAAAATATGCATTGAATTTTGAGGAAAGTGAATTTTCTGAGACCGTTATAAATATTATTCAGTTCGTGGAACTCGGGAGCTCGTTAGTGACAACAACAGGTAGGTACTTCAGCAGCATGCAGCTCTTTGTTTCTATGCAGCGACTTACACCATTAATAATAGGTAGGCTGGGAAGTGATGATTGCATTCGGAAATGGTCCATACCGAATTAACACCTTCTTGTCTAGGAATAATGGTGGTGAAGTGACGGGTCGTTGTGCCTGAGATCGTGCCTGTATCGTCGCGACGCTGAGGCTGTGCTCGGCGCGGAAGCCTGGCTGCATTTATTGTTTTATGTGGCAAATTTTTTGTGAATCATACAACTGAAATACTTTCATACAAAACGAGCGACCTTACAGAATGATTCCTGTGCGCTGGTCTGTTTGAGTTTTGTGAAAGGGTTAAGGCAAGGATCATAAAAGTCAGCAGAACCGATAGATGTTCGAAATTTAAGGAACTTTAAAAACTATATTCATTTCTATTACAGTTTTGGAAAGGATCATAAGAGGGTGTCATAAAAGCAGAACATGATATACTTTGTATTGGTGTTAAACTACAATACTGGCATCTTTAACATATTTCGGTTGTGTATTTGTTGTTCTACGAAACAACAGATGCCACACAAAAGAGTGACGCCAAACACTAATTGCTTCACAACCATTCGTATTTGTAAGCGAAATATTTAGACTTGGATAATTCCAAAAAACCTTCCCCAGAAATACAGTTTTAATATTCATGCTTAAAATTCCTCTTTATTTCACTGGGTTTGGATACCAGAGTTTCGTTCAGAAATTGTTAAAGAGCCATCCTGAGGACTGCTGCCCTGATGACATTCAGGAGATGCGATACTTTCACTTAATCACTTTCAGTTTAGCTGATTTCTATGTAAAATAGGTAAAATCTGAATATGTATGATATGTAAAATCGTTTTAAGATTCGCGACATATAAACTTTATGATTGTGTTGATTCAAAATAATGTTCGCCATAAACATAAAAAGAAGCTCAACCTTATGTGATCCCTCTACTTGTAAGTTGTTATGTTTAAATATTGTTTAACTTTTCTACCGAAAATACTATTCTTTAAGTATCGGAAATGCAGTTAGTGTCCCTTAATACAATCTTAAATCTTCGCCGGATCAATAACCCTGTCACAATGGACTGATTCTGAGAAGAGTGGTTCACTCTCCATAAAATTGAATCGTTCTCCCACGATATCGAATTTATAGAATCGCGCAACCAGCATCCAGACAAACTGAACAAAGGCAAACCTCACCTGATCCTCTAACTTTCCACAATTGATTTCACCTCACTTACGTTAAAAGGATCAATTAGAAAACTATACTCACAAGTGCGCGATCCAGCGATCCGGCGATCAGCGATGGATGATCAACCCATCAAAATACAATACAAGGCATATAAAATAGCGATGGATGCGATTACATCACGCACAACTAATTCTCGGCAAAGAAAAATCGATTCGCAGCAATTATTATTATTTTTTTATTCAAGTAAAAGAGTTCAAGAGAGCACTACAAAAAAGAAAAGTGTATTCTGATTGCTAGATATAGTCTTTTTTGTAGTTTTATTCCTCCAGTGTTAATGTAAAAGGATTTGGAGAAATCCACAATTTTATAGACGAAGCTCTTTCGAAGAAAATCTTTGAAGTGGGCGTGAGACCCCAAACATCACGAGAAGCGAATACGAACCATCATGAGTCAGAGACGCAATCGGAATCGATTAAATAGAATTTTAATTGTTCGTCGAGATGAATTCGAAGGACCCTCATCATATCCTTAACAATCGCGGACTCAAGCAAAGTGTTATCAGAAAAGCAATCAACACTTGGCTGCTGATGTGCGATCTTCGCTACCAGATGAGCGCAGGACTTGTCACCATCCCATTCATGATCAGCGGCATTCAAGTGAGGGACTTTTTACAATGTATTTAGCTGAACAATTTTTATTAAAGAAATAAATGATACATTTCTATTCTTGGATAGGAAAGATTGTTCGGCAAAGAAATTCATTAACCCATTTTATTCCACACCAAAAAAATTCTACAATTTTTTTAAGGTTTCTATTGTGTAGACTCAGAAGACTCAAAACGTTTGCGTCAGTCAAAAACGTTTTATACAAAAAAGTTCTTTAGTTTTTCATTTTAAATCTTTAATAATTTAAATTAAAATCTAAATTAAATAAATAAAAATTTTAAATAGATGTGAGATTTCGGGTGAAAAGGTTTTGCCCTATATTTATTTTATCCATTTTAAAGCATCCAGTTTTAAAGCTTAATTAGTCCTTACTTATAATGCTTAATGCTCCAAATAATTTTTTCGTATGGCTCAAACTTCTATGAAATCATTTCGACATTTAGTTGTGTGAAATTTATTTTTTATAGTTTTGATTACTTTTCTCTCCTTGTAGCGCAAAAACACTGTTGACATAGAATGGGTTAAGTAATAACGACCGCTGCTCCATGAGAAATCAATGCGTCTTCACGATCAGCATGAACTATCGTGATCAGACGAAGACCATTCGATTGTTTCGTATATCGAATATCAACTTCGTGGGAAGCATGCATGACTCAAGAACCTCGTGCGTCTCCTTATCGGCTGTGTCCGATCATCCTCTAATCCGAAAACTAATACACAAACACTAGATCTTTACAACAAACTCAACAAGGAGATCCTGCAGAGAAGTGTTCACAACAAAAGGGAACTTTTCTTCGGTTCGCAGTTCCATTCTTAAAGTGCTCAAAACTGCTTTATTTCGTTTTTTATCGAAATTTGGCAATAGCAAAAAGATCTATGCAATAATAATAAGCAAAATTAATAAAAAGTATAACTCGAATGCAACAACTCCACGACACTACGATACGATAATCAGCGACAGGTCCCGTTCCAACTCAGGAATCACAAAAGGAAATTTTTTCATGCTTTAACCTTTTGTGCCAGTCATGTCAGTTCCCTCTTGAGATCGCTTTTAAGAAGGGTTGTGTTTGCCGTCTCCAGTTTCGCTGGAATTTCGTCTTTTTCCGCCGATCTTTCTACAGCAACGTTTGTGCGTGTAATCCACACGTCCTTTGAGCGTCGCTGTTCCAGTCGACGTGCATCGAAAGGGGGTACTTGCGAATACTTGCCCAGTCATTATGTTTTGTGAGGGCGTGATGCAAAAGACTTGATTGCCATTTTCAGATTAGGATCCGAGAAACGGCAAAAAAGAAGTTGCCATCAAATATATTCAACACTTTGCTTGTTTGCGATATTCTGGAAAGAATTAACTTAATGCTCGACATAATTTGCAATTATATAATAAAGTGGACTACCCTTTCGTTCAAAATCATAACATTCACGATGTAACGATTGACCCAATAATTTCAGTGTTAACATTAACAGTTTAATGCCAAGTAATCATATATTTATCGGATAATAATAATAATTATCGGATAATTTATTGACTGAATTGATTTTCAAGTATTCCAAATCCTTTAAAGAAATGTGGTCTTTATTAGGGGGGGAAGTAAAGCTATTGTAATACAAAATTATAGATAGTAAATAGCCGTCGCCGTCATCATTCCAATATCGCAAATGAACATACGATAGCAAAATAGAAATGTAAACTTTTGACTTAAGTAAATACAGGAAATCAATAACCGCTTCTCTAGCTTCCGGCAAACCCTTTTTCATTCGGGGAACATCTCAAATATTTTATAAATTGAAATACTTGCACAGAACTATGTACATATATTTTGAAATTACCGACAGCGACAGGAAGTAAATGACTAACTGCCGAATCCAAGAGGCGAATGTGAAATGCAAAGTACAAAGGCAACAAGGAAGATAAGAACTTTTGAAAGTAGATCCCAGGAAATGAACCATTATGCAAAAGTACGCACTTGTGAAAGGCTCTGGACCATTGACAAATCAACAGAGAGGAGGATCCCGCTTGAATGCAACAAGCCAAGGTCTCATCATCGCATCAAAAGAACATATCGCGGAGTTCCAGCGAGATGCGCAACTCGATAGGATGGAATCATCTGAATCGGTGCAGAACTACTCCAGAGCTCATCCATTGTTCAACTGGAGTGGTAGAAACAATGTTGAGCAACTTCAAAGAGGTGACATCGTGAGGTATGAGATACGGAGTTCCCATAGACACACGTGCAAAACTAACGCTTCTCATGTTCGGTTGAGACGGAAAGGACGGACACGCGGGATACACCTTCGAGTTCATTCGTTGTTGTTAACCTGATATCTCTCTTTTCTTCTATTTAAATTCGAATTCGTTTACAATAGTGACGGAGACGTACAGAGCACAACTAGAAATCCAGAAAGGAAACAAGTGATGAAGTCGTTGCTTCCATGTTATTTTCGGTTTTGTTCTAAACCTTTGTTGCTCCTGGAATAAGTAATGCTTCCCCTAAGTATCTCAAAATCCCCTGCTTCTCGCGTGTAAAAGGTTCCTTTGTTTCGGTCGGTCGTTCTTTTGCCTGCCAAAATGACGGAAAACATTAACTTAAGGACTTTGCAGTGCCTTCGAAATAAAATATTAAAAGAACGAACTTCTTATGCAAACGAATATCGGTATGTATGTATGTGTGAATTGCTTTGTTTTCTCGTAGCATTTATGCAATTTAGTATTTTGATGGTTATCAATTTCAATATACTAACTGCGCTCAGATATTCTCCGGTATAATGTAAATATAGCATAGTTAATAACAAGTGGCATCCCTACAAATGGCATAGTTTGAAGACGTAGAAATAAACAGATGATGATGAACAAAAAATATTTGCATTTGGAAGCGCAGTTAACAGGGTTTCTAAACAATGTGTGTACTAAAGCCGTCATATTAATCCCGTCAATTTAGATTGCTTTTTAACAAACACTTTCCCTTCTCAAGGTAGTTATCCTGATTTATTAAATAAAATCACTAGTAGACTGTTTTTGCAGTCTTAAGTTTTAACTTTAGTCCTTAGTCCAAAAAGAAAATAAAAAGATTTTTAAGCTCGAAACAACCCGGGCTCCATGAATCCTAGCTTCAAATTTGTGTTCAAATTTAAACTTTATTTATTATTATTATTATTTCCGTGGTCATAAATTTGTTTTCATGAGCTATGCTGAATAAGTAGTGTAAAAGTGGGCGAACCGCGCCCAGTTTTTCTGTTATAATGTGTTATTGGAAAATAAGTTGTTATGTAAAGTTTCATCCAGGAAGTTTATATATTTAGATATAAATATTTATATATTTATACAGACAGACATGGCTAAATCGAGGTGACGTCGATCAAGAATATATATTTCGAAGACAGTGAGAAAGTAGAATCCATCCGATCGACGCATCATGACTCCGAGCGTCAGAGAGCAAAATTCTTCCGTAAGTACAATAAATTATTTTTGGACGCTGGCGATGTTCAATGTGCTTGTACACTTGGTAGGCGTCGCGATGATCCATATTCAATTTAAAACTGAAGCATACTTTCAGGCTGTTCGTAAATTAAGCTGCTATTACGAAAAATCGAAAAATATTCTATGAATTCTCAAAATCTTACCTTCGTCGAAAATGCTTCCAAAATAAGAAAACTGTACCAAATTTTTTAAAAAAATGGAAAGAAAAATTTTTGCTACATTTATTTATAAATATAGTTTCGCGAAAAAACCTATTTTTTAAGAATTTTATTATTTCAACATAAACACCGTAGTAAAATTTTTGTCTTGTAGCACTCAAAAGGCAGCTAGTACCACAGAATAAATAGTATACTATTATTCTCTCCTAGTACACAAACATCTCGCATATACGAGCGCAACCTAAATTGAGGTGAGCGCAACATAGCAGCTACTCACCTTTAGAAAAGTGAATCTGTGAATACGACTTTCACTCTAGTGACTTTTCGACAACGACGTCCAACTCACTCAACATGACTGGATAATTAAATAAATAAGTAAGTATAATTTCTCAATACGGTACTCCGTATTGTTTCATGTTATCCCTAATTTCTGAAATCATAAATTGGTCACTGCATTGAAGAAATCATCGAGTGGAAAATTTTGCGAAGTAGCATGAACTTTACATTTTTTAAGTTGCTCTGATATTATATAAAATAGCAAAGTATTCAGCACCAAATAACTCGAAGACGACAGCAATGTGAAGGTCGTTCTTCGAACTTCATATTCTTCTTTTTCTGCTCCTTCTGCTTTGCATGTTACGGTAAGGCTGCACTGATGTGAATAGCTGAAGTTATAACCGATTGGACCTGTAAAAACTGGATCACTTGGCCTGTGATCGGAAAAGGGGAAGGGTATTGCTGCTAGGAGAGAATGCTTAATTAGCCTAAACCAATGCTGAGACCAATAAAATGCTTTCAACCGACTGCATCTTAAAGAGCGGATAATGCTGTGGATTTGCATTTAAGATGACACAGTGATACCTTGAGTTGCCACAACAACAATTCGGAATCACTTATCAATTTTGTCACCATCCACCAGTGGAATGCCGCCCAGCAACAACGAGTCTTGAGATGGGAACAAGTGAACGCACTATTGAATATCCGGGATTCTGAGCGCAATTTCGGTTGCAGTAATGTGGGTAGTTGTAACTCGTTTTAATGTTTACCATCTTGCAGATATCAATTCCAATTAAATCAAGCTGATGCGTAGCTTAATAGTCGACGCATTTGTTATAAACAATTACAAACTATTTACTTCACATAAAAATCAAAAATTTCACTTTTAGTTGCTCAGAAAACACAACGAAACTAACCAAAGAAAATACGTAATGGCATGAAATGCTACACAGTTATGAATGACGGTGCTGCCAACATAAAAAAAAAAGATTTGCTCGAATCGCTGCACCCGCGCAATTCAAATTCAAAATTGCCTTTACTTTTTGTTCACAGTAGTATAATATATAATTATAAATAATATTGGCCTAAAAATATAACTTAGACCTAACACCAAACTTCTTCAAACTATTAACCATCTCAATTCAAGAATCATAAAAGCAAAAAACACGGATTATATACTAGTATGTACGGAATTTCATTTTTATTGTTCGTCATAAGGGCAAGTATACACTCTACAATATTGACATCTATTAGAGGCTGCTTATATTCATGCGGGTCATATTTACAATATTTACACATTAAAAAACACTAGATTTAAGTTCAATGAATACAACAAGAATTATGTTATGATTTTAACATATTCGATGCTTCTTTTGTTGATTTCTACAATTATTATAAAATGTACGAAAAGGCAAGAACAAAGTTTTGGCTATTTAGGTCCGTGTAATTATATATAGTAAAAAGAACATTTTGAAAAGGAACACTTTATAATTAAGACTACATTTATTTATTATAACACTTTATCTTTATCAGTGACGGATGCCTAATTAAAACTACGAGTATAACGAGTATATAAAGGGTGGTCCATCTGTTGTTTTCTTTTCAAGATTGATTTTCTTTAATAGAATTAAAATAAAAAAATTTGAAATTATACTTTAAAAAATTTAATTTTAGGATTTAATTTTAGGATTAAAGTTACAAAGCAGCTTAAAGTTGGTACTACAATGCTATGCAACACACGAACATGCCTACCTATCTGTTATGGCAAATAGTCTCCTTTCCTTTCATTTTCAATTAATCCTAATTAAGCTAACACAACAGCAGTGGGAATAGATAAGCTTATAGCAAGGAGGAAATTAAATTCATTAATGGATATTGTATTAAGAACTAGAGTGCTACAAACGACTGGATCACATATTTTCTGCTTGTCTTATTAAAATAATGGCTGTCTTGTGTACAGTTTAGAGTAGTAGTAACTGTTTATTATACATTAACTGTGGCATATCTGGTCAACCGTAACATAGTCTATTAAAGTCTAAAACTGTTACCTGCTTAAATAAACCTACTCACTGGCGGGATTTCGATCTACCATCTCCTACTTTAGCTTCAGAAATGTCAGCAACGCCTTTTGTATTAGACTTCGATTAATAGTGGAGTCTGCGGTGTAACGCACTCCGCGTAGATTACCATCATTGTGGTCAACCACTCCATATTCCCCAACGATGAAGCCTTCGTCGGTCTTCTCTTCGACTCGGTATTTTCTATAGTTGCGTCCCTCCACCACGTAAGCAATTTTGGACTCATCTTTGCCATTACTGCTATTGTTATTTTTGCTGCCGCTATCGTCTTCAGCATCATCTGAATTTTTGCTCTCGCCTCCGTTGTTGTTGCTCCTGTCATCGCCGTAGTTTTCTTCTGTAGCGGCATCGTCTGCATTGGCATTTGCTTTGAAGTTGTACAAACTGCGCTGGTGAGCAGCACTTGTCTCATCACTGACCTCTCTTCCCCCTACCTGTTTTGAGCGACTGAGTGCTGGTACTGTTGTTATAAAATTAACACTTCCTGGGGAGCCATGGATCCGTCCGTTTGTCACAACACTGTCTCTTTCGTAATTCTGTACAGGGATCGGTGTGTAATGCTCTTCGACGTGACTGCTCTCGGTGGTATACTCTCGGTGCTCTTCTCTGGCTGAATATATCCCAGATGAATGGGAAACGCATTTGACTAGATCTGTATTTTGCCAAATAGACAAATTAAAATAGAAGCCCATTTTAAAAGAAATTAAAATGATTAAAAGATACTATATACTAGAATATACTACAGTATTCGCAATGTATTCGCGAGATGTAAAAGTTACAAAGTAAAAACTTGCTCAGTTGTAATGGCTGTAAAGTTATGTTAATGTAAATAGAATAAACTTAACCATTTTCAGTCGAAATTCAAAGTGAATAAAGATTAAAGTTTAAACGCGATTTCTTTCAAAACGAAAATAACCATCAGTCCGTTGAAAACTTTTCCAGAACACTGCGATATCACAACAAAAGCCGATACTCACCTCTCCCAAGTAATCCTTTGGTATTTTGATTATAATGTTGATCAAACTGTGATGAATGCTGGTATTGCGGGACTGGAGACGTCAGTAGTGAGGAAGACGATTCCAGACATGGATACTGTCTGTCAGCACTGAAATTTCTTATTTCGGTGGCGGATCTGTGTCTTGTGTTCCAAGCTGTTTCTAAGACATGCTTCGCCGACTGCTCGGGAGCGTTCAACAGATCGTAGGGCAGTTTGTCCAAATTGAAGAGAAAACGACGCGGATGAGTGCTCATGTTGCTATGACTTTGTTGTTGGCTATGTTTGGGGTGCAAACGATTTGAGGGTGAAGCATGATTTTCAGCAACTGGGGAAAAATGCGTTTCACCAAAAGCAATCCGCGAGACGATAGCGGGACGGTGTGTTGTAGACGTTGACGATGACGATGATGTTATAGCGTCTGTAGTAGCTGCAAATGGCGGACGTGGCCAGTAGGTTTTGGCTGGCTCACCATAAACTTTAGCAGGCTGCGAATACACCTTCGAGGGCTCCGAATATATCTTAGATGGTTCCCCATAAATTTTGGCAGGCTCGGAGTAGACTTGCTCTGGCTCTGCGTAAACTTTTGCGGGCTCTGAGTAGATTTTTGATGGTTCGGAGTAGAACTTCGACGGGACGCTGTGTATTTTAGCCGGACTCGAGTAAACCTGGGCTGGTTCAGAGCCTTGTGAACGCAATAAAGGTTTGAGGCTCTCGTTTACATTTCGCTGGGCTTCAGCTAATATTCCCGACATCTGCCAGGCTTGCAGATTGTCGACGTTCTGTGATATTGAACTGTACGATATTGATCTTGATTGTGGACCGTGACCGTCCTTAGTATCGTGATAGATAACTGTTTGGAATGGCAACAATTTTTCTTCCATGGGTGACACCGCTGCGAATGGTTTGTTTCCTTTACTTTCAGCATCACGGGCGACAGAACTCGAGGAAGGATGATTTGTGCGCGTGGAATTCTGAGTGCTGCTATTGTATGTTGTCGCTGTGGCAACCGACTGAGACCTATCAGCGGGCCCATCGCGAGCTAGTTTTTCGGCTAGCACATGGCGGATGTTTGTGGAAGCGCTGTCCACAGAGTCGTTGGCAGAGGCTGACATACTCAAAGTGGTATTTTCTGATATTGTCAACGGCTCGGCTTCTTCAATCAGGAGTACGCTCTTGTGTGAGAGATTTATGAACTCGATCGGTGATGAGACGATTGCGGGTAATGGGATGTTGGTCGTTATTGGTATGGGTGTAGTATTTAACAATGATTTTGTTGGCAAGACATTATTTTGTGTTAGTTGTATTCCTTTACGCTGATGTTGTTCTAGTTTTCCCTGTTTCTGCAGATTGTGTGTATTGCTCGAATCCGCTACAGAATGCTCACGCCCATACGACCGCTTGGTTGACGATGAGGTGCTGACAGCCACAACTTTCATTTCATCGGTGAGATTTCGCCGCTGCCACTGTTGTTGGTGTAGAGAGGGTGATTGTTGGTCAACTTGCTGAGTTGAATTTTGCTTTTGCTCCTTCCGCTGTATCTCAATGTTGGCAGCACTGACCATGGCAGCATCATTTTCATCGTACTCGTTCTCAAGAAATACAATCTTGCTGCCCGAAGTCACCAACCTGACGACATTCTCATTTGTGTTACGGCTGTTGGAATCAAATGTTCGAATATCAGAACTACCAGTGACGAAGCTGCTGACATCGCTATGATGCATATCTCTTAAAGGCCATGTATCTGTTTCTGTAGCTCTCGAAATCATCTATAAAGAAAAAAACAGTGTACAGAATATCACATCGATATTTTGTATTTCAATTCCTTTATTTTAAGCTACTTTTATTCCTGTTAATGGTTTTAGTTTTTATATAATATATTGTGATGGTGAACCTTTTAATTTTACTCTATTAAGTAAATATTACTTTGATTAACTTTTGTACAAATCAACCATTTGGTTTGGGACCCCGAACACATCTTGTAATTTTTATCGACATAATTTTTTATTAAAGAAAATCAATCCAATTTGCAGTCTGCCTTGATCCACATGAGGGGCAATAGGTTGTGTGCACAAAATCGAAATTGAATTATGATAATCACAACGACAGCAACATCCGGCAGAAAGAACAGCAAGTTCCATAACTTTCTGCAGTGTCAACATGTCAACGATGTGCAATTTTTCGAATACCACACTACAACAAAAGCAGCATAAGAAATAGTGTTCAACAAAAGGAGTTGCATGTTGCTTTTGTTGTTGATCTTTCTGATGCTACTATCTGGCTGCTGGGGCATTGGATGTGGGTGCGCATTGCCGTGGAACTAATTATTTTAGATCACACAGAGCGGAGTTCCGATTCGAACAATTGTTGTCAGCAACTGCAGCGACTTGAACACAAAACATTTTCAAAAAATATTAACCACCTTCGCTGGCTCGCTTAGGTTACCATTTTTAACATTGTTACCATTAATACCACTATTACCAAAGTGTACCTATTGAGTATCGCATGACCTCTTGACCTTATGACCTTGTAATAAATCTTGTTGTTGTAAACAGGCACTTGAAAACGTGTTTTCCTTTGAAAGTGGTCCCTGTATGAAAGAGTAGTCACATTGTAGTAGTCCCTGTATGAGAGTATCTCCACATGCCCAAAACCGGATTGCATTTAAATTTTCGAGATATTTTCTTGAACGATAAACGAATTTTTCTCATTACTCAACTTCTTTAAGGATTCAAAGACTTCTTACTCTTTTTAAAAAAAGAGCCGAGAAGGTGTGTGCGCAGGGCGTAATATTTCTAACCGGCCCCGGGTGGCAGGAATTCACGCTACGCCACTGGTGTATATACTGTTTAAATGCAAATGGAATTACCTTTAAGATATCAACACGCCCTCACGCCCACATTAATCGCGAGCAGAGTTGTTTTTTTTTTGGATTTTCTCACAATTCTACATACAAAACGGTAAAAAACAAAACAAGATCGGGGCTAATGGTCTAAACTAGATTTATACCAAAAAAAGAATTGGGCGGTAAATTTTAAAAGACTAGTCATTTATTATATTAAAAAAAAGCATTAAAAAGCATTCTTCTTCTCACTCACCAGCAGCAGAACCCAGAGTTTGATAAGTAAGCACACCATGTTGTCTCCTTCCTCCGTTGTACTCACCACCAGTAGCTGTCCTGCTCGCACGTCAGACTTTAATCTCTAGTTTGTTCAAATTATTTTTCGTTCGACGTATTATGAAGCCTGCAGAATCCCCGACTAGGATTCATGCATCCATTAAAAGTTGCTTTGCATCATAATGGAGGCCAGGCTGCGGAGGAAAAACCTTAATCGCATCATTCGGCGACTTGACGTGCCTCTTGTCAGCACTGCAATTTGTCCGATTTGTACCGGTGAAGGTGATGCGAAAGCTGCCAAATTAAAGATATTTGAATGTGAAAAGTATTGAATGCAACAAACAGTTGACATTTTCCAGTTGTAATTCAGAAAACGTCAAATGTAATTCAGATTAGTCAAATGTAATTTAGAAAGAGTGAAGTGTGATTCAGAAGAGTCAAGTGTAATTTAGAGATATTAATACTTTTATTAATGAGGCATTACATAGTATAAGGTATTTTAAAGAAGTAAATGGTAAATTAAATGGAGTTTTAAGAAATATGTATTTCAATAACTAAGTTTGTAAGTAAAAAGTAGTTAAGGATATTGTTCTGCAATGAAAGATCTACATAAATAACACTATTTCGTTCAATTCAATTTTTTCAAAACTTTTAGGTGTAGGGTATCTAAGATTCGGCCAGGCCAAATATAGCACTCTTACTGGTTTCACCTTCGTATTATATCTGAAGCTTAAACGATCGTTGCTTGTTCAAAACTTAGCTTTTCTGAGTATACGTTTTTCGCGAACTCCCCCCAATTCTTTATTCTGCGCAGACCTTAAAATACCCTGCAACCATTTACTAGAGAGATATGAGGAAGAAAGAGAAAACTCTACCCTATGGTATGAAGTGTAGAGAATTTGTGAAACAAAAATCGAGACGGTTTTCGGTTGCTTTTCACGCACACAAGCACTCTGGCCTACATTGGATATTCAGTAATGTCACACACACATTTAGGCACCACACGTTTACGGCTTTAGAAACCAAACGAGAAACCACAGTGTGTAGCCACCGATGCTATCAACATACCTGTAGTGAAACCGTTTCAAAAGATACTACGTCTAGCCATTTTTGCTTCAATCATTCTATACACTTGAAACCAGAATGTAGACTTTTTCCTTTCTTCCTCACCTCTCCAAGTGTAAGGCTAGTGGTATCTTTTTAAATTGTGATATCTTTTTTAGTGGTTTTATCGTTGTCGTACGTATCGGCAACATCGACATTTTATTTTTTCTCGTTTCCTATAAGAGCCTGTTAGTTCGACAAATCGCACCGACAAAACACATCGACAACTTCTTTCTGTTTACACTGTAAACTTTACAGCATTAAAGCAACGAGTATATATCATAAAGAGCAACGAGTATGTATCATGAAGAGATTAGCTACAACGATTAGGGACATACCGATTGGTTGGACTTGAACTGCGTTTGATAATGTTTGATGCTTATAATGTTGTTGAATTTTGTATGTGAATATGCGTAAGAAAAGTTAATCGATCCAACATTCGTATGCCAGATAAAGTGTAAAAGAATGAATCGATAAATTTGTTGTGTACAGCAGACGATGAGAAGAACGGTGCAATTCGTCTTCGTTTTGTTCTTTCACAATGACAAAACATGTACAGTTGTCCGTCCGCTGAACAAACAGATTTGTTTCCAATTTTGCATTTTATGGCTTTTGAATGAAATTATACGTTTTCTAACTTCGTTCTGCTTCATGATCGGTGTCCACGCTTTGTAAACCGTTGGCACGATCTACATTCCGAGCATAGCGTGCTGTTGAAGAATTTGTATACGCAGAAGATATACTTTAATCGGCATATAAATTCATTGAATACGTTATACGGGTACGACTAAAAAGTTAATCGAGTCAAATTATGGAAATATTTGAAGGGAAGTATTTATTTATTACATGTCTATTTATTTTTATAATTTAATTTGAGTAAGGATGTTATGGCTTGTATGGTTACAGATATATATTTATGCATACCATATAATTGATGAAACGAACAAAAAAGGTCTAACAAATAAGAAAGAAAAGGTAGATAGAATTCAGACATAATAAATTATTATTTCATATCAAATGTTTGTGATATAATTCTAATTATAGAATTATTCGTCAATACCGGAAATAAGCCTTCCAAGAATATGTAACAGATATGTGCAGATCAGATGGTTGCACACACACACACACACATTTACACAATCACAACAGCATGCTGATTTTTGAGGAAGGGATAAAACATTTTATTAACTGTATTTAAGTACAGAATAAACACTTTACTGTTTGTATTCTGTGATATAAGTTAATTGGTTTAACCATATACATATTGCAACCGTGTATGGCAGCAGCAGCTGATTTCATTAATTTGAATTTAATTTATGAAACGAGTTTTTCATTCCTTCTTTGAAATCAATGGTGTTTCATGCGACTACTTACAAGAAATAAAACCACAACAAAGGCAACAAGATTTTCTTGCTTAATTAATAATTGTTAACGACTCGTCTCAAATGCCAGCAGCAACTACAATGTACTGATTTTTGTTCGCTTCTAAGCCAGCAGCCAGAAAGCTAGCAACCCAGCTCAGCGTTGAGCAGTTGCTTTTCTAGAGAATACAGTTATTGCAACATGTAAGTGGTGTTTTGTTGTTGCATAAAACACTACTGGCCACGATAAATTTTTGCAATGACTTGGAATTTGTTAGCAAGCTGAAAATCAATGGAGAACAATAAGAAGAAGAGGTAGAAGATGAAGAGAAAGAGAAGTTCAGAGAACAGAGCAATCTATTTTAACCGATCAGAATGAAATCAACTTTCATAGGTGACCTTGAATTAATTTTTGTACCGATCATAAAGTTTGTCTTATATATTTTTGATTTTGCTTCTTGGTATTATTATTAAAAATTTTTTTAGTTGTTTTGTTGTCGTTTTCGCCCTGTAATAGCTGCTGATTTTACCAGTTTTGTATCGTTGATATGTGGTCAAAAGCAAGTACATCTCGCGTCTAATTTGTCTGTGAGTTTCGTTGAAATTACCTTTCTTAGATAGCCACCCACATTCTTGGATTCAAGTCTGAAACCGATTAACCAATTCTGCTTTCTGGCAGCGGAATTTTGTTTTGTTTGTCCTCTCGAATTCTCAGATTTCGTGAACCATGGGTAAAGTCTTCAAATCTGCTAATTCGACTGCCATTAAGTGGTTTCGATGCTGCCAAAGTGATGGGCACACGCGCACTGATTGAGGGTTAAAAAATATTTTTTTCTATTCAGATTTAACCTTTCTGAAGAAGTTGGTAACAAGAAGAAGCAAATTTGGTACACACTCTGAAAATTTTAAACTGAGTACGAATATTTTCCGATTTTTTAAATTTCCCGTCCTTAAACTTTCAGCTGTGTTTCGCTTTCGCTTTCGATATTCCTGAAAGCACACAAAAGCTTTACTTTATTCTCAACATTCCCAATCAATTTTCATTTTGGTTCACTTTAAAGCGACATTCTAATTGCATTGCCTTCCGTTTCTGAGACCCGCTTTGCGTCTTAACCGCTTTAGACTCACCATTCAACTGAGTTTTGAAACGATTCCACTCTTCTTAGTGAAGTAAACTGGCAATGAGTGGCGCACAGTCATTCAAACTTAAGTAACTTATGATACTACATGCGACTACAAGACTGGCAAGTAAACTTGGCTTTAATGGCAACATGCTAACTACACCAACAAACACTACAACAATTACAACGTATGAAAGCGCTGGCTTCTAAGCCCTGCAAACTGGATGCGAGTTCCTACTCGTGTGGCTCTGGCGTTTTTAGCTGAATGCAGTACCAACACTTGTAAACATCCACTTGCCGTCCTCCAGCTGAAGCTACGGTTGCTGTTCTGATTACGCGCATATGTTTGTCTGCTGCGGTTGGTCAAGAATTCCCTCTTCCTCTCATTACAAATTCTTATGAAGTTTGAACAATTAAATCTTCTTGGGCTATTTTTAGGTTGGAGTAAGGGGAAGTGTCCCTACTTTTCTGTTCCATATTCTCTACAGCGCTTCTGGCGATCATAATTATTCCTCACATCGACCCCACTTTGGAATGTTTATCTCGTTTCGTTATTTTCATCCAATTAAGCTGAATATACGATGTTTTTTGGATTCGATTTAATTCTTGCTTCGTGATTAGTGTAAATCATGTGTAAAATGTATTTCAATGTAAAATGTTTGGGAAATGTTACTTATTCGAACTTCGAATACTTTAAATTTAAGTTTCTAGAAATTAAAGACAGGCAAGAAAAATGAAAAATAAATCAGAACCAATATTTGTTTTGTTTAACCTAATGCTTCTTACGTGAATATAATTTATTTCATTTAAAGTGAAGTAAGTTTTAAATTTAATTTTTGCTTATATTCAGCCAATACTAAGATAATAAGTTTATTATTCAAATAAGGTTAGCAATTTCTACTTTCGAAATTTTCCAGTTCCATTAAGCTTTAGTTGTGCTTCACAGATAAATTTTAGTAACTATATATACAACAGAGCTTAATTAACGAACTTAAATTTAAGGCATATAAAAATAGAATTGAAAGTTACATAAGTTTCTTCTTCAGTGCCTATTGTGGTTATATCGTCCATAGTCCACGCCTATCGATGGGTCCTTAAAACATCCAACTGCCGAATTTCCTTTTTCTTTTTGTATCCTGTTATTAAAAGCAAATAAATATTAGACAAAATATTGAGGATAAATCTTTAGTATAATTAAGGAGAGTAATTAATGTAGAGCAAGTAGATAAGGGTTAAGACCGTGTAATAACCCGTGATAACCCTTTATAATACGTCACCTCTACAGCACGGATTCTGTCCAACACTGTTCGGGAATTGGGGAACATTCCACCTAATACGGTGCATTTAGACGGTTTAACTCTATATGAGGGTTCGAAAACCCCTCAAAAATATAGGCTGTTTCTTAAATTTTTTAAAAAACCCGCCTTTGCGTGTTTAGTACAATATAACACCGATGCTCTTAACATGCCAATTCACATGCCTTTATCTACAATTTAATAAAATCTTAGTATGACAAAAACAAAACGGAACATGCAATGAGTACATAACGAAACGATACAAAACAATTCTATTATAAATATAAAGCCTTTGCAATTCTTATGTACCTGCTAAGAAACATTTAAAATCTATATTAATAGGAAATGACAACCAAGAAGTTGCACAATTACCTATTTTGTTAAAAAATAAAAAAAAATCCCAAGAGATTTATGTAAATCATAACATTAACCCCTCACATACATAAATTTTGCCAGAGCAACCTTTGAAGTTCAATTGCTGTAGTTTGGTTGGCGACGTGAAAAATTTATTGGATTGATGAAATTTTGAGATTACGATTTTATTTATTCATTTCTATTAATTTTATACAAAATAAATGCCATTAAAAAATTTATGCCATTAACTTACTGTTACTAATAGTTATAAATTTATTGCCTATGTTGTTTCTTAATTGGTATTTTACAGCAAAGAAGTCATAATGAAATCAATTACATTCACAAAACATAATATAGATATAAAATTAAATACAAAAACAAATGTACGTTTTAAATGTAAGACAAAAACTGTATCTTTTAAATAAAAAACCAAAACATGTAGATTTTAACTAATTTCCTGAACTAAAAATGTTGTGGAAAATTTCCGATTTACCGTGACGAGGTGAGTAATCGATTTTCCGACCACTGGCCATTAAGTTTCTAAAAACGAAAAATCGAACATAAATGCTTTTAACATAAATACAGTTACAGAAGTAATAAAAATGTCATCACTATTGTACATCGTTAACGTCCTGTGGTCGACAAATCTAGCACTCACCTTTGCGCTTACCTGGCACCCACCAACTGGTTGTTTTGTAAAATTTGGATATTAATAAATAAATCAAAAAGCGTCCAAAGAATGCGTTTTTTCAACCGTAGGAGTTTTTTCACTAAGACTCACCTGGGGTTGAGTAATATTATTTGTAAAGAAAAAAGACAAAACTTCCTTTAAAAAAAAATTTTCATAAAGATGTCTTAAATAGAACATCACACAATTTTTTGAGAATATGCTAAATTTTCTGCTCGACAAATCAACCACTGGGCCGAATGGAGTTAAATACACAATGAAAAGCAAAATAGATTATTGTTCCAATATCAAATTATTCTATTATAAAATAAAAAAGAATGACAATAAACTGTAGAAGTCCATATATATATATATATATATACTCGTAAAGAATATATATTTACCAAAGTCAGATGTCGAATAGAAGATACGGCATCAAAAATACAGAAATCATCGAAAAGGTTTGCTGCTTGATTACTACGTAAACGGTAGATATAAATATAAATTTGATTTCTTTTTTTCAATTAAAAGCTTCCTATTTTTAATGAAACAAGTAGATGGATACTTAAACTTAATTTTTAATTATGTCTAAATTTGTTCTTAATTTATCGGTTTACAATAGAAAGCATAAGGCATAAAATACAATTATGTATAATAAATCAAAATATAATAACAGAGGAAAGTAAAGTAACAGCAAAGAAATAGCATTAGAACAACGTAAAGGAAGACAAGGCTTTCTTTACAAGCCGTCAAGAAGTAAACTAAAATTAAGGAGAAAACTACTAAATGGAATGCAGAAGAAATGCAAAACAGCTTCCAATGAACGAATAAACTTGCTAAGGAAGATAGGAGCTACAATGTTTAAACTTGCGTCACGCATTGCGCATATTTGTCCAATTCACCGCGCAACAGTTTAACACGATCGGATTCCTCGCGCAAAGTACCCACTAGCTCTTCGATGGCACGCTGCTGCGCTAGCACCGCAGACTCTAGTTTCTCAATGCGTTGCTCCAGTTCTGAAACGCGCGTTGTATCTGCTTTCGAGTCGTTGGAGATGGCGTTGGACAATGTTTCGCTGTGTTTAACATACGTTGATGAATTGTTTTCCTGCACCGAGGAGGAGGTGGCAGAGTGACTGTTCGTGAGTAATGTCGCATTGCTGCTGACGAAGTTTGCATTTTTGCTAGCAGCTTCCATCGCCACATTTATGCTAGAGGAGTCATGCATGCCAATTGATTTACCAGACTTACGTCCCATTGCCATTGCTGATGGCGACGAGCTACAATTACGTATTGATAAACTGTTTGGACGCATGCGTGTATCTTCGGATGTGTCGAGGGAAGATTTAGTCACCATCACACTTTCGCTCATCGGCTGTTGATGGCTTTCGACTGATACTGATTGATTCATTGCTGTCGATACGGAAGATGATTGAACTTTATTGGTTGTGATTCTGACAGATGAGGAGGATGTCGACGATGAAAAGGCCCTGGGTGAAGAACTACTGATACTCGGCTCCTCAGCTAAAACCTTTATTATTTCCGTCTCATTTGTGGTTGGCGCAACACTGTGCGGTTCAACATTCGGTGAAGCCTTTTTCTTCACTTGTGTCAACTTCAACTCCTCCATCCAGGGCGCTTTTTGTGTCTGCCACTCGCGAGGCTTTGGTTTAGCCAACAACTGCTCGTCTCCTGTGGAGTTTTCATCAGACGAATGCAACTTTAATGATTCCTCCGGAACTGCATCGCCACAGCTACCATTCAAATAAGCTGTATTATTGTTATTGCTCTCCCCTGTTACATTATACGCCACTGAAGGTGGGCGCCTACGCGGTGCTTTTACGCGACCAGCGCGCATATCTGGCAATATCGATGCCCTTTCAACGCTGTCGAAGTCGATGTCCTCAACGGCGATGGTAGCGGATCGCCGCAATATCACGTTTCCTGCGACGCCAGCATCCGGTAGACCACTAGAGGAGGGCGATGTTTTGCTGCCAGCTACACCGTCGGTATAATCATGGATAGCGGCCGTACTGAGCTGCTTCTCCACGTTCTTGACCTTCTGCTTTAAGCCAGACAGAATACCTACGACACGCGAATGTAAAATATTCACTGATCATTTTGATGAGTCAAAACTTACCCTTTGCACACAAGATGGGCTTTTTCGACAACACAGGCGGTTGAGTTTTCGTTTTCTCTTCGAGATTCTCAAAGCTTTTGCGTATCTCGCTGTTGCTGCCAATGGTACTCGCTGATAAATTCGCGGATGAACACACAACGGCTGCGCCTGTTGTCGGGGCTGTTTCCTGTTGTGCTTTCTTCATTGTTAGTCGACTAGCCTCGGGCACATTCAACAAATCTATGTTTTTATTTTCCAAAGACTTGCGGGCTGCAGCTACATTTCCACTTTGCAGACCCGTCTCAGACAGGATGTCGTTAAGCGAGTCTCTGGAACCAAAGCTGTCCTTACGCTTCACCGCTTGGCCTTGCGAGCTGTGTGTAGATGAAGAACTGCCCGATTTCTTAACGAAAACCTTAGAGTTATTAACGTGATTCGTCTTTGTTGCTGACGATAGGATGTTTAACTGAGAAGCTGATGTTGCTGTCGATGTTGATGCAGTATCTGAAGTCGTAATTGAACTCTTTACTCTGTTTGTGAAGTGCGCATCATTTATAGGAATAGCTGAAATCACGAAGATTATAGGGTAGATTAAATCATAATTTCAGTGAGTAGAAATCATAAATTAAGCACCAATAAATTATAATTAATTAATAATTATTAGGCAATTTACAAAGCAAACATTAAATTTTAAAATTTCTTAAATCTAAAAACTAATTATTTTACATTAGTAATTGCAAAATTGTACTAATTTACACTCAATTTGGTAAAATTAAAAAGGTGAAGGGTTTAATAAAGAAATATATTTTCCAAGTTAATTTATTTAATTTGAATTTTATATCGTTTTTTGTCTCAATATTTATATCTCGATATGGTATATGTGGAGTTGTATATCTTTCTATTTATTTAAGTTATATTCCTAGGCTCTCCGCATTGTCAAAAGCATTCGTGAGTAAAGGAAAACATACCCAGGATGATATTTTTTAACATAACAAAAAAATTGTCTTATGGAAAACATACCCGGGATGATATTTTTTAACATAACAAAAAAATTGTCTTATGGAATAACATAACAAAAATGAAAATCTTATGGAATGTTTGCACACCGTACTTTAAACCTGAATAGAACAACAAACCGGTAAGGCTATATAAACATGCCCATCACAGGTCCTGGCGTTCAGTACAGAAAATCGATGTAAATCGACTACTTGAAATGTTGGAAACCGTTGATAAAGATAAACAAATGTTGATCATTAAATAAATAAAAAGCAGAACTGTAGACCGTAACACACGTTATTAAAAAGGAACGCAATGTTGAATAAATTTCGAACAACACAGAACTGATAACTTTATCGGACGAAATTGAGAGGTGCTTAAAAGGCGAAAAATGGGCTACTCGGTAGCTATCTTGTAGGAAAAGATACAAGAGGTATCATAGTAGGTACTAAGCCAAACAGGTCTGATAAGCGTAGACAATCATCAATCGAGTTAAAAGTGGAAAGCTCAGACAGTCGAAACTTATCGAAGACAAGCGAGTCTAGGTTTAATGTTCATTGTTGTACTTTACTTTGATTGTTTGGTAGAAAAAAGTGCCTAACCACACTAGGTGCTCCCATTTTGAACGATTTAATGCCCAGTTGAGTATTCTCGACCGGGTAAAAGCATGTTCACATGCCGTGGGTAAAGAAAGACAGCAGATGTAAGCAACACTACGAAAATGGTATCAATCAACATATTTCGTGCAATTTTTATCAAATGTAAACGGTCGCAAAAACTTCTATTTTTCACAGAAACAGAAAGCAGACATAAAATTCTATCTGAAAAACAAAACTGTAAAAATTCAATACAAATCAATTAATAACACAAACTTTTACTTGCTGAATTTGATTAAACTTAGCGTAGGAGTTGCGGACTACGCTGTCAGTGTTGCGTGCGATTAAAAATGTTCAGCCGCGACCGCGTAGAAGAATAACAAGTATGTAATCGATCAGTACAGAAGAGATAACAACATATTAACACGGCTAAAATGCATAAATTATTCATAATCAATGGCGTAAAATAATAAACGCTTTAGTGAAAACAAAGAACTTAAACTTAGAAAGACTTAAGAACTTAGGTTCCCGAATTTGAGAAAGAAATCTACTGGAAAAAGTAAAAAATTCCAAGCATCGATTTCAATATATACGCTGTGTAAAATAAAGCAGAAACATAAACCGCACGCGCAATCGTACACTAAAGAGATTGTATAGCAAGAATCAGCCAGCACCCATATGAACAGAAACCGAAACGATTTTCTCATTTCTATTTTAAGCATAGTATTCGTTCGAACTTGACTAGTATGCGATGATGTAAGACTTTCAGTTGCTGTTTCTAAATGCCAAGCTGGTGTTAAGGTTTTTGGCTTGTCTTGTGTGTAGTGCTACTATGTATGAACAATATTAACTGCAATCGGATTTTAGTGCAGAACCAAATAACAATAAAAACAAACAATGGGGCATAAAGGACCTTACTAATGAGCTCTTAAATTTTTTAGGTTTTTATCCATATACAAAACATTTACATGTAGTAACCTAAAATGCAAAATAACGTAATATCACTTTTCATAAGTTTACAGGAGAAATAAAAAACGATATCAAATTGGAATTACTTTGAGATATTGAAACAACATTTTTAAATCTGGATTAACATGAAACTATATAGAAATATATTTTAGATAAAAAAAAATTAGAAGTTGTTTTTAGGAAATTCAGAAATTGATACTTTATCTTGAATTTTGGTTATATTATAACTCCGTAATTTCTGATAGCAGAATTAAAAATTTTGTACACATATTATGTAATATCACAGAATAAATAGTATCCTAGCCAACAGAGAGTAATCGTGCAAAATTTTTCTCTCGGCTATTCACATATACCGTCGTTTTTTCACACCAACATTAGCGATCGTTCCTATCAAGAGCAGTCAATCGACGTAGACTTCAAGCGGGGTATATCGTACCACGTTGTTTTATGAATGCAATGTGCAAAATGTTTAATGGAGAATCACTTTTGTGTTTTGATATTGATAAAAAATAATATGATTCTGCGCATGGATGAAATGGCGATTAGAAGGCAATTGCGATAAAATTCCAAAGTAGATTTAGTGGATGGGTTTGAGGAAAATGGTACATACAAACAGTCTGATCGTATGGCTCCGTATGATCTGTTGGTATACCGATTTCGTCTCAGGCTAAAGAAATTGAAACCCTGGCAACGCACGCAGCCAATTGGCCTGGATAAGTAGGGCAGATTGTACTACGACCCAGCCTCTATGGCCAAGAATTAATCTGAGAAACTCTGATTTTCACGCGGCCTCTACCTGACCAATACAGAGAGGGTCTGGCAGTGGGGGCTGGAGACCCGGCGCGCGGATAAAGAGTTCCAACCTATAGATTTATGGGCAATCACAATGGGCCTACTAGGCCTAGCTGTTGGTAATTCCCCTCTGGGAGTTAAAAGCCTTACGTACCTACCCACCTACCTCGCAGAAAGATATTGTACTTCCCTTACTGATTGATCCACACAACTTCCTAGGCTAGATCTTAAAATCGAAAAATAGTTGTCAAGAGAATTAAATCTTCCCAACATCACAAAGAAAATGGCTGGATCTTCAAACAGATCATTAACCAAAGCTAACATTGATTTTAAAGTGAATATCAAGCCACTAAAACAAAGGTTTGGTGAGTAAACGCTTTCATAATTTATATAGTATAAATAATATAGTATAAGTATAATATAGTATAAATAAATATTTGTGGCCACAAGCCATAACAGCCTAACTCGAGTTAACTGATAAAAATAAATAGACATGTAATAAATAAATACTTCCCCTGAAATATTTCCATAATTTGACTCGATTAACTTTTTAGTCGTACCCGTATAACGTATTAAATGAATTTATATGCCGATTAAAGTATATCTTCTACCTATACAAATTCTTCAACAGCACGCTATGCTGGGAAAGTAGATCATGCTAGCGCTTTACAAAGCTTAAACACCGAAACTGAAGCCGAACGAAGTTCCAAAAAGCAAAATTTCAATCAAAATCCATAAAAAGTAAAATTGGAAACAAATCTGTTTGTTCAGTGGACGGACAGCTGTACATGTTTTGTCATTGTGAAAGAACAAAACGAAGACGAATTGCACCGTTCTTTCCATCGCCCGCTGTACACCACAAATTTATCGATTCTTTCTTTTACTTTATCTGGCATACGAATGTTGGATCGATTAACTCTTCTTACGCATATTCACATACGAAGTCATACAGAATTCAACAACATTATAAGCACCGAACATTAAAATCGCAGTTCGAGTCCATCCAATTGGTATGTCCCTAATAGTCGGAACTCCAAATCAAAATTCCTCTACCTTGAATTCGCCTGTGTAATCTATTTATGATACATACTCGTTGACAAAACAAACCGTTAGATGTGGTGATAAGATGTCAATCGGTCAGTCATTTTTAGACACTTTCATCACTCAATGTTGAGCCAAATTTCTTCATTGAACCATAAAAAAGTAAATTATATGATATGCACACAAAAAAATGGAACGTAGAACATACTAATGCAGTTGGTTTTTTCATGAGATTGTGAAGATATCCACAAAATAAAAGTGGAAACTTTATAACGGAAACGTTTAAAACAATTTTACCTTCAGGCGGAAGCAATTTAACAAAGTTGTCCGGAAAAACTCCAACTTTACCGCGCAATTCGCCCTTCCACCATCCTTTATCAGGCAACTCCATGCTAATAATGGTTATAATGTCACCCGCCCGTAAATATAACTCGTCCTCGTTCTGTGGCATATAGGGGAACTCAACGCGACAGAATTCCCTCTGCGGCTTCGGTGGTAACGATGGTGCAGCATCATCTCCTGGCGTTGTCGTTGCAGTTTCTATTTTATTGTTGTGGGTTGAACTCAGTAGGTCCTCTTTGGAACTATGGAGGCTTGGGCGATTCAATTTCTTGCTTGACGACGCAACGGTTGAAACGTTGACAGAATTACTTGTGGTACTAGAAGTTGCTGCGTTGGAGGAAGTAGACGAGGACGTAGCAGTGGCAGCTAACTTTAAAGAACTTGCTGCTGCCGTAGTTGCTGCATTTGCCGATGGCGGTCGCTTGCTGGCAAAAATTGGCGATGGTTCAATTGTAACAACAAAGTTAGAAGGGAAAACGCCGACTTTGTTTTTCAAGCTTCCACGCCACCACCCTTCCTCGACCTTAAAAATTAATTGTTTAGTGTCGGAAAATTGAGTATTACAACTGAATTAAAAGAATGCGAGAACTATAAAAGAAGGTAATCGAGTTGTATCCGATTTTTGCTCATCGCAAGAATCGTCCAATTCTTTAATTCCTCCGATCGTTTTCCCCAAACATCACACTCTTTCAGTAAAATCCAAAGGAATGTGTGTTCTTACCTCGCCCAAGAGTTCGATGACATCACCCACTGTTAGCGACAGTTCGTCATCGTTGACTTGTGTGTAGCTGTAGATTACCTTGCACCGTCGATTTGTTACTGTGGATTTGTCTCTGGAATATAATGAAATATACCAAATTTCAACAATGTATAAGTATTACTACATGTGTAAGAAAGTGTGCAATTAAATTGCAGGCTGCAAATAAATTTTCAAAACAACGACAAATTAAATTATGAGCCAACCTAAGAACAACACCATTTTCATCACTTGTATCCACCAACCGCACAAAATTATCCGGGAACATTCCTGTCTTGCCAGTTGACTTTAAGGTACCTTCCCACCATCCTCCTGGCAACCTTTTAATATTGTATATTATTGCACCTTTAACAAGATCCAGTTCATCACATTCCTTGGCTGTGTAATCGTATTCCACAACAGCGGTAACTGCAAAGAAATTAAAATATAAACTTCTTCCAAACAAGGAAATTTCTCATTTTATGGTAGAACTCAAAGTAATTAATCTAATTCAATAAAACTTGTTGCATACAAGTTCATAAAACACATGCATAAAAGTGCTTTACGGATAATAGAGGGACATCACGGTTAGTAGAGGTATAAAATCAATTCTCAGCATTCCGGATAACAGATGTACCCGGTGGATAGATGTCCGTATAATCGAGGTCCAGATGTATTATATATTGTAAACCATTATACTTTCTGTGGCTTACTAAAGAAACGACAAACTCGATACACCTTTTCATCTTCGATATATACGAGGGCGGTCCGATAAGTACTTAGACTCACCACCCTATGGTTGCCATGATCGCAAGAGAAATTTACTAATTAGCATGCTGCGAATGCACTTACCTCTGTCGATGACACTTCTGGACACGGCATCCATGACCCTGTTAAAGTACTAGTTTTTATTCTACTAATGAAGAGGCAGCAAAACAACGCATACGGCCAATTTTCTTACTTGTAGAGGGCCAGCTCGCCGATTTGCAGTGTGTGAATCACGCTCTCTGTTCGTTTTTTCTTTGTAATTTACCTAAGCCTCTAGTTATACTTATGAAGTTTTTATCTTTTCAATACAAAATATTTAGATTTGAAGACAACTAAAAAATTATATTGGTTCACGTCACGCGGTAAATAGAGAACTCAACTACACGACAAAAAGATGCAGCGTAATAAAATATCGGAACCAATAATAAAGAAACCAACGTAAGGATCAGCGAATCTTATTGGACATTAAATTACATTTGTTTCTAACTTCTGTGTAATACAAATTTGTTTTTACAACAAAAATTAATTTCCTTAACATTTACTAGTGTTTATCTTTTGTAATGCATATTTAATTTTTGTTGAACTTGTCAATGTTGCTTTCAACTTAAAAAAATTTAGTTTCACAAACACTAGTTTAACTTTTCACAGCTTTTTATATCTTTTGCAGATGCAACCACGCAAGTGTATTTCCTCGACTTCTTTATTTCTTGCTCCCTCTCTTCGACAAATCGATTTTCTCCACACACCTTTTAAATTCTTTTACAACCACTTTTATATTATTAAAAAGTAATGCATTTAATTTTTTAATTAATTGCTTTTGCATTATAAACGACTCATGGACTGATGAACAACTTTTACCAGGTCCAATGCAATACCTAAATCAATCTAGCACAACTCTAAAATACAACCGTTCTCCTCAATCAACCTGGAACTGAAACTGGAATATACACCGATATTGCACTGTTTAGTACTTTCGTACCAAGAATGATAGAAAACAAGGTTACACATAACGCAGTTCCGTTACCTTTGTCGTTAGAGAATGACGTCACAGGATACAAAAATTGACAGTTTCTTTAGTGCTAACTGTGGTACTTAAATTAGTGCGTCGTGCGTTGCGTTGATCACTGCTTCTTCAACACGACGCTGCGCTAAACCAAAATTACTGCGTTGCGTAACCATATGTTTGACAAAACGTCTTCTCATATTCACACACACATGAACATTTTTCTAACTTTTGCTGTCAACTTCACTTCGTAGCGCATACCAAAATTGTAAATTCGAAGTGGTCTCAGTCAGTGCGTTGCTTATTTCAGCCACTTCCAAAAGACTGCTTGTTCCAATTTCATTTTGATAAAAAAGCAACGCACGACTTATTTAGGTACCACAATGAAGCACATCTAACAGTGTATTCGGCCTACGGCCTCAGGCCGCGTTTATGGCTTTACTTTAATTAAGTGCTGTTACAATTTAAAATAGGTTTAAAATTTCATTATTCACAAAATTTCATTTAATTTTTTTATTAATTAATACTGTTGTGAAAAACCATACTTAATTCGAAATGATCACCGCCCTTTGCTTTTATACACGCTCTTAAACGGTCCGCGTTATGGCGGCACGTATGTTTTCAATGGCCATAGATAGCTGCTGCCTGGGCATAACCTTGGATACCCTTACGTACGCAGGATGCTGACCTCTTTAAACCTTTGGAGCAAAGATGTCCTATCTCTAGCTTCCTCGGATGTACTATCATAGATCTTATCGGTTTGCTTGTTAAAATCTTCCACCATAACCATTTTTTCATCCGTAAAAAGTATATTTTCATGGTCCTTGCTTGCGTGCCACTGCAAAAGCTGATAGCTCCTTTCTAGCCAAATTTTTTTTAACCGTGGAGATAATAGAAGTCCTGTGAATCTGCGGAAGTCTTTCATGTGGAGATCATCCCGGATTAGTTGTGACATGGATCTGGTGTAAATATTTAGCTGGCCATGATTTTCTGTTTCCTCGAGGGATTTCTGCGAACTAGCCCGCCCACAAATTTTATGCCAATACTCATACGAAAAATGTGCGGACGCGCATTCGTAGCTGTGATTAGCTCCTCTCCGATGGCTACCTTTGTCCGCACTCTGTTTCCATCGCTATTGACTGGAGTTGTTGGGAACGAGTACGTTCGTAATCTAGAACCTCATGGCGCCTCGTTAATGATGTGCCCCTAGCACATTTGTATACCCTACACATGAAGTGAATATTCACTTCCTGCTTCCGTTTGTAACGCATTAAAGGAGGCGTGGCAGGTATAGAAAAGTATATATATTCTTGATCAGCGTGACCTCCTGAATCGATTTAGCCATGTCCGTCTGTGGAAATCACGATTACAATAGAACGAATAGAGATATCTTCTTCAAACTTGCACGAATATTGTCTATCATTAGAAACTCATCGGTATTGAAAATGGGCAAAATCGGAGTATTACCACGCCTACTTTTTATAGTGAATATAAATTAATCCATGCTTATAACTCAATTTCTCAGCTTGTAGAACGGTATTGTGATAGGTGCCGGCGTAAACATGAAATACGCAATACGTGGTAATTGTGAAATCGGTAATGGTTTTTAAGTGCTGTGATGAGTATCTATATTTAAACACATAAACAAATTACTTACTAAAGGAACTCACTTTTTGCTAAGGACTTCTTTGTACACCACATTAGTAGTCGTTCTATCAGGAGCACATATTATCAGATTGCTAGGTGAGCTTACTCTGGGTGCACCTTCAAACTGATCGTGTGAGAAACAATCTTCTGTTAAGTTAAGGTGACCAACTATTTTTTGTTCAAAAAGAGTACACTTTGCAAGTATTTCATAGGTGAAAAAAAGAAGAAAAAACGATAAAAACTTTATTTTCTTTTAAAAACATATTTTTCTTCGGAGTGGATTTTTTTTGCTAAATGAGGATGTTCGTCTAATAATGTAGCCACATCCGAACAACTTTTTTTTTTTGCATATTAAATTTGACTGTTAAGACGGCAGATAATGTTTTTACAGAAAGTTGCGACTTCTCACTGTTCCAATAATCATTCCCTATTGAAAATACCCTTTCAACAGCAGCATTGGTGCCTGGACAACATAAGGAAATTTCTGTTAAAACTTTTAAATTTTCACGTGGGATATGTTCTACTCTAAAATGCCGAAAAATTTCTATCCATCTTTTGTCAAGTTCTATTTTCTCATCGTTCCATTTTTTCAATTTTTCTTCATTTAAATATAAATTTACTCTTCGAATTTCTTCAAAGAGAAAATTGTCATTAATAACAATATCTTTTACTTCCTTCATTACAAATTCGACTGCTGAAGAAACTTCTTTCCATTCAATTTTGCTATTTAGAAGGGTCCCACTTATAAAAAAACATACTACGCATGCATCAAGACTGTCAAGCATGCTGTAAATACTGAAATACAAATGAGTACTTTCAGAGTACAGGATTTGAAAAGAGTACGGTTTGCGAGTTGGTTGGTCACCTTAGTTAAGTCAATACTTGCAATCTAAAGTGTCTGGGCTTGAGATTTATTAATAGTCATCACGAAACGAATTCAAATGGATAGTCGGAAGGTATCAAAGGTATCCTAGGAATTAATACTGCCCTTCCCCATGCACAACACGTCAATTTGCTTTAATTTGAAATCTTGTGCTATTACAAAAGTTTCGTTTGGATTTCGTTGGATTCCTCAACTGTTTATTGGACAACCAACTTTGAGCAGAAGTTTGTGGGTTGATAGATTTGGAGGGTTTAGAGTATTTAAAAATTCCACAGGGTAATGAACAGTATTATCGGTTTCAGTACCGAATCCAGGGACTTATATGTATCTATTTCCGTTGAATGAAACGATCTGAGAAACATATCGTTAATAATTGCAGCCCTTGCGTATTTTTGAGTGAAGATTCGCATAGCCATTCCATAGAAATATTCACAATCTCGCCAATATTTGCATAAATCTTCTTAATTAGTTCTTTAAAGTTATTAGCTACTGTCTCCAAGCTTAATGAAATATCAAGATTCCATCAACTGTTGGGTAAACGCCGTCACCTATTCGCAAAATTAGCTCAGAAAACTGTCCAACGATTCAAATAGCCGATTCTCAAATAAATCCTCATATTTTTTTGATAGAAAGTTTTTATGGAAAAAGCCATAGATGTGAAGACTTAAGACATGCGCGAACCTGATCAGCTCGTCAGGTTGGTACTACAGGTAGAGGTTGGCGGAAATCTCCAGCTAGGAGTACAGTAACACCACTCAATGCAGTAGATGTGAAAACTTAAGGCATGCGCAAACCTGATCAGCTCATGTTCCTGTTGGTACTACAGGTAGAGTTTGGCGGAAATTTCCACTAGTATTATCCCCTAATATCTTTGAGAGTCATGTTGAGGGCTTCAAAAGCTTTCCTATGCGCCACTGTAATCTCGTTTAAGACAATGAGATCACAATCACGCATTACTTTAGCAATATTGCTCTCTTTTGCGATGATTCACATCGGCATTTCTGAACATGTTAAGTTGAGTGGCAATTTAAAAGTAAACGGGACGTCCTGCCTCCATCCAAAAGAGTAGCAGCAATATCAGATGATGCTACAGCCAAAGCTATCTCTCTAAAAATTGATTAAAAAGCGAATGGAAATATAGCAGGTGGTTATTGGAAAATAAGTTGTACAGTTATATTCAGGAAGTTTATATATTTAACAATATAAACATACAAGACCTGTGTATTTCTTTTGCCTGTGTAACTAAATGTGGCCGCATCACGCCCATATTTGGCATATTAACGGATAATTCCGCATATACAACTAGCCACTTTGGCCGACCCCGATAGCTCTGCCGCCCGGAGCATTAGCCTCCCCTGAACCCCTCACGCTATGCCACTGACTCGGCTATCACCTGTGCTACCTCATTGGCTGTTGGAGCATTGAAACGACCTCTATGACCATTTACACAGGTTTCCTGTCAGCGTGAGTGACCACGTCGTATTTCCCACAATTTGATGCTTCCAAATCTCTAATACAGCTGTTATTAGCATGCAACATACCTTGCAATTGCTTTACCAACCACGGCTTAGCACCAGGAAATTTGGCGCACCTTCAGTTTGCTTCTCTTTCATCCTCTCCAACAAAATAAATTTGCAGAAATCCTGTGGCAATTCCACAAGTAGTAGGTTTCCGACTAAATATTAAACCTGACCTTGTACTTTGCATGTCGGCATAAATCCATTTTCATAATCTGCTTGGCTCCAAAAGAAGTCATTTGAAAACGAAACGAAACGTCATTCGAAAGCATTTTATAAAATTATTATGCTCTAAATGATAACACCGTATTAGACTATGGAGTGGATCAGGTAAACGTTCAAAAGTTAGACGTTGGTAGTAACGCGATATTGCCAACTATGTCAATTTCATGGCAATGACAGCTCTTTATATTGTTTACAAGCTACCACAAGCATTTGCTTCTATAGCATTGCCAAACAACTTTAAAAGTTTTTTTGAGGAGGCCTCAAGAGCCATAATGTAACATGGGCCATAATCTGGTAGAAAGAATAAACAAAGAATCTTGTTTTTGTTGAAAAAGTAATAATGCTTTGCTAAAGTGAATTTATAATAACTTCACAAGTTCGTTTTTTAAGAATTTAAAAATACATATTTTTTTATTTCAGTGTTCTGCCTTGTTTGATGAAAGAAATCATTAGAATAGAATGCAGCTTCTAAAAGTACTTAGACTACCTATTGTTCGCCTTGTTGTGCCCTTACGAAAATGTTGCAGCCGAACTGCGCTGAATACTTACTCCAAAAGAAAAGCTGCCTTTGGATCTCTTTTTCCGGACAAACTGCTTAACAAGAAACAGAAAACGCCGCATTCCATGTACCTCTCCAAAGAAGATAGTGCCCAGCTAATAATAAAGTCGTTGGAGTCGTACTTGTCTAATGTTAAATATGACACGGTTCTCGAGATAAATCCGGGAATTGGGTTGCTCACACGCCACCTTCTTGAACGTAAAGACGTCTTTCGTAATTTTATACTAACAGAAAGTATGGAATATTTTATGACTGGACTTCTGGAGCTTTGTCCGATATACGGAAACAGCATCAACTTGGTATATGGTGATATGGTAAATATATGGAAGTTGTCCTATCAGGATAAGTTAGACAATGGAACAAGAGTGCTTGATTTGTTGAAATATGTGCCTCAACGCTCATACGAGGAAGGTGCGTTGAGTTAAAATGCACATACCATGGCCATTTCATGCCTCTAAAATATTAAGATATATTTGTAATTTTTAGATCCAAATATGATGGTTATTGGCGCAGTTGGTTCCTACAATTTCTTCAAGTATCTCATAAGCTCTCTAGTCTTCCAGACTGGTTTGTTTTCATTTGGTCGTTGTGAATTATATATTATTGTACCACCACCAATCTATATTGTAAGTTTCTTAATGCTATTTTATAAAGTGCATTATAATGATTACTTTTGTAATGTACAGCATCTCACTTGTAGCAAGGATATTGGCTACATGATCTACCGCTCCATGTCAAAGTTGTTTCAGATGTTTTTTGAATATCGCTTCATCACTGCGGTGCCCCGAGAACATTTTTTGCCAACCCAGGCCAAATTACGACTAACAAAATACGGTAAATTAGGTCGTCTTAATTCAATTGATCCAGAATATCTGTACCTGGTTAAAATCGTGCCTCGTCGCAATCTTTACAAATTGTGTGCTCCTGCTGACTTGCCCGCATTGTGGTATTTTACCCTTCAGAGTTGTATCAGTCACCGAAATCGTATTATTCCAAATCTGGAGTGAGTTTGCTTTTTGTGTAATCATGAATATGTTTATGTAAGGATTATTTCAGAAAATGGGCTCCTGGATGTGGCCCACGCCTACTTATAAACGAAGAAACTTCCGAACCTCTTTATCCACTCTACCCTGATGAAGAAATCGATAAGTTACCGAAATACTCTCAACCATGTACTACCATGAGTTGTAAAAATTTTGTTCCTGACATGAATATTTTCACTGAATTTGGCGATTTGAATTCCAGTCAGATGTTGACGATATTTACACAATTTCGTAGCTGGCCTGAATATGCAGAAAGCACTTTTTTGGCGTCACTTGAGAACAATTTGATGAAAATGGAAACCTCAGAGGACGGGGATATTGCTGACATTTCCGAAGAGGATATCAACAGAGATATCGTTGAGATTGAAGCCTTAGGCAATAGTTCCAGTTGTAAAGAAGAGAACGAGAAAAGAGAACGAAAGAAAAGCAAATGAAATACTTGGCGCAGCACGATAGAAAATAGAGAACCGTCTGCATTATATTATCCATGATATGTGATGATATGAAGTGTAACAATTGATTCAGTTGTAACGTTTATATAACGCTTTTTTAATCTATCAGTTTTCTATAACATACATTGAGCGTTATTAATTTGTATCTATGCAACTGCAATCCAGTGATAGTTATTTTCACCGCTTTTTTTCTATTACATCTACTTACATCTACTCTTTATAACAATATTTTCTAATGAGCAAGTGCAATTTCCCTTATAAAATTGGATAACAGTAATTTCTATAATGAGCATCAAAGCAGAAGAGTTTACAAACATAAAAAGCGCATGTTTCAAATAATAATTCCACATTGTCTACTTAAATACATTCAAATTAAATTTCGGGACAACGACCTTGAATAGCACGTTTTGTACCACGAGCACACATTTCGATTTCATTTATATCGTACTTCATTGGCGGTGTATCTAAGTCTTCTCCACCAAAACGATTTTCTAGTGCCATCGATAGCTTGACGCAATCCAATTGCAATGTCTTTGGATTCACGGCCAGCACAAAGGTTAAATGGGCGTTCTTGCAGGGTCCAGCGGTGTTGAGCTCGTAGCACTGCGTGTTAATTGGAACGTGTCCATCCACTTTACAGGAATTAGTCACACATTTTGGTATAATTTGTTCACGGAACAAAACCAGAACGTAACCTGAATCGCAGGGCCCCTGACGGAATGCAGGGTAGCACGCGTCTGTGTCCGGGTAATATATATTAGCTGTGGTATCAAATGTAAAAATTGTATTATTATATCTACTACAGAACTAAGAAGTCGAAATATACCTGGTGCGCAGTCGCAAATCCAATCATTCAGTTGATCACCGGGAAAGAGTAGCTCATTCTCTTTGCATCGAGTTGGTGAGTATAGCGGAAGGCGACCCTAAAAAGAAATTCCGACAATTTCAATAACATAGATCAGAATGAAAGTGTTTTTAATCGGAATAAGAACATTCCATTTTTTATTAAATATCAAATGTTAGGTTAAATTTGTTAGTGTGCTCGTAATTTATTATTCAAAGATTTCTTACAGCTGCGTTCGTGTTTTTTTCATCAGTGCTTTCTGGATAAGAAATTTGTCCCCAACACATATCCACGATTAGTATCAAACAAATGCACGCATTCTTCATTTCGATTATATTCCATGCAAATATCTTAAGAAACGAGTATAAAAATCAGTCAAAACAGTTAAGATCTTTAACTGGAATGTCTGAAAATGCTTCGAAGAAATAGTCTCAACCGAAATAGACGATTGCAGCCGTAACGAATGAGTACAAATACGTCAGATACGTAAGATAACAATTGTGAAAGGCTGCCCAAAATTTGTATAAGCAAAGACTACAGTCCAAAGACTACTACTAGTCTTTGCTACAGTCTGGAAACTTTTCTACTCCACTCAAAAATCATAAAACGTAAACTATACGTGTAATTTCGCATTGGATTGTGTTGCCCGTTTGGTGAAGTTGGGAAAAAATTCGTTAACATGGCAACGGGTGGAGATGCCAAACTTCTAACAATATTTAATTGAATTTAATTAATAATAAAATGGTGAAAAATTATATTTTAAGAATTTTTTATTGCAAATCGTGGGAAAAGGTATAAGGTTGTCTCTCACAAGAATTATAAGAGCAACAACAATTTTTCTCCAGCTCATATAGTTTCTAAGTTAGAGCCCTTTGAAATTTGAAAGTTTCACGTAATCGAATTATGTTTCATTTATGTAAACTATAATTTTTTGGAGTAACTGTTACTTTTAGAGAAACATAAAATTTAAAATTTTTGATATAATTTCTTCTATTCAATAATTTTTTTCTGAATAAAATGCAAAATTAACCTACCAATTATCTCTGATTTTCGCGATGGTGGTCAGACAGAGTACGAAATCGACAAGTCAGCTGTCGGTCTCTGTGAACAGTAAAATGCCGTATTGGTAGAAACAATATTATTATTATGGGATTTGACACTCAAGATTGCCTGCAAAACAATCTCTCATCTGATTTCGGAGTTATAGCCCTTTAAGGTTGGAAAATGTTGGACCAATATCTCCGCAACTATAAGAGTTATCTACATGTTGTAGACATGGTTGGAAAGGTATTAAAATTATCTTTTATTTATGTGATACAATATGTTATCGAAAAACTATTACTTTTCAAGAAAAATGAAATTTTAGATTTATTTTAAAAACTTCATTTTTTTTTTCATTTACACTCATACCCCGGTTTGCGTCGTTTCGAAGTTATGTCTTTTTAAGATTTCCGTGATTTCGGTGTTACGTCGTTTTTGCATCAGTTTGCGTCGCATTGCTTCGAAGTTGCGTCGTTAGTGCTTCGATTTGCGTCGTTAATAAATGTTTGTATGTACAAAGAAAAAATAGAAAAAGGGGATTTCCCGTCGTTTTCATGCTTTTCATGTTTTTCATGCATTGTTATTTTTTATTTTAATAAAAACTATTATGACACAAATTGTTATTATAAATATTAATAATAAAAAATTGGTATTTTCTATTGAAAAATCAAATTTTTTTACTAAAATTATGAGTCTCGGAACGAATTAAATAAAAGTTAATACAAATGTATGGAAAACTATGTAAATGTAAACTAACTATTCGGTTTGCGTCGTTTCAGTTTGCGTCTCGTTTTTCCGGTTACAATTAGCAACGCTAATCGGGGTATGAGTGTATTAATCTTTCACTAAGTAAAATGTGTTATCAATTAGTAATAAATTGATTGTGTAACAAATTGTAATACTTATACCAATATTACAAGAGCAGATTTCCTTACCTTTCTTTAGATATATATATATCATCAGGATCGGTGCAGAATTTTAGGAGAAAATGCATTTTTGAAATCACAATCACGTACTTGTAAGTACTATTATATAAAAATTAATAAATGTAAAAACAAATTATAAAAAAAATCTAAAATTTCCTTTTCTTGTAAAGTAATAGCTTTTCGATAACATATTGGCTTACATAAACAAAAGATAATACCTTTCCAACCATGCCCACAACATGTAGATAACTCTATAGTTGTCTAGATATAGGTCCGAAACTTTCCAACTTTAAAGGGCTATGACTCCGAAACCAGATGAGAGCGGGCAAAATGAAGCTGCGTCAGTGGTGCCGAATATATGCCGAATTGGAATAATTGTATATATCTACGATTTTAATAATTGTAAACTAAAACCTAAATTGCAGTAAATTTAACAGCGAAAACGGTGTTAATAACGCAAGAACTGGCAACACAATAAATTGTAGTGATGAGCAAGAGAATTTTTGAATACGGCAAAAAAGAAACGCACTTGGAATATGAAGTAGTATACGAAGCTGTCATCATATGCAACCAGTACTCACTGAAAAGATAATATTAGCAAAAGTTTAGTGGAAAATGTGAAGAAAATTTTTTGCAAACTCCGATTATAAGAAGAAATCTGCGTGAAAGATCAACTATAGAAATGTCTACTTGAAGTAATCGCCAATTAAGTAAAAAATGTTTACAAAAAAATCTCACGCAGATATAAAGAAGTCTACTGCAAAGTTGCAGGATTGCAAGAAGGACTCTGGCTCTAGACTTCGACACCTGCGATCTATATTAGGTAAAAACTCACTTAATTTGCCTATACTTTGAATTGCCCACCCATGTATTAGTTCTAATCGGCAGTATGCTCCGATTTTCTCCAGTAAAATCCGCAATAAAACAATGTTAAATCTGCCTATAATCGATTCCAATTTTTCCGTCAATTCAAATGCTTTATTGCCATGCTTTCTGCGGCTACTTTGTGTGGGCAGCACAATTATGTTCCGACATACGAATTTAGTTTGTTATAATTATTACAAATATTGCTACAATACTACCACAAAGCGAAATACGTATTTTGTTTGATTCCTGATGGCTGCAAAACAATTTGTGCAAGCGATTCATACCACAAATTGTATGCATAAATTTCAAATTCGCCGTATTCTAGAATTGTGCTTGCAACAAGTTCTATAAAGTGTTAAGACTTTAAAGTTAATATTTGATTCCGGGTTAGTATCGTTCTGAGGACTAGTGCACAATTAATGCTTAATTCATATTCGTTTTTTACCGTAATATCAGTGAGCATTCAGTTTTATAATTATTTGTATCACTTTTTTATATTTTAGTTATGCATACTATACTCTAACTGAAATAACTTAGTATAGGCTACTTCAGTTATTTAGACGTTGGTTATGAGCCTAATATTGGCAAGGAGAGATTTTATTAATTCAAATATTCGAATGGTTTTACACATTAAAATACTCTCAACCGAATTTGTATGCTGTTATAAATAATAATTCCTAATTCCTTAATTTTTAATTATGATGTTCCCCATAATGATAGGTTTTTGATATTCATATGATAAAAAAATTATTTCTTAATGCTTTCAGACAACGTCGACCATGAGGACGCGAAGGCACTCTTCGAGACAAACTATAGTCACGTATATTTCATACTCTACGAAACATTTATACAAGCGGAAACAAATTTAAAACAAAAAGGTAAATCTTTCAATATAAACTCAAAATACTTACAATACTACTCATACTAAGACTTGGGACCTTGAATGAATATTGAGACAACAGGGTCTAGAAACACTCTGAATCATAATAGTTTTTACTTTTACTTCGCCCACGTAATGTCCAACAACATACCAACTCATTTCGATGTTCCGTATACAATAATTTGCCTGTACATTTGTTTAAATTTGTTTATTTACATTTTAAATATGATTAATAATTGCTCTTGTTCTTATATACAAATTACAGAGCTTCCTTTTCAAATTGGTAAGTGACAGTTCATTAATATCAAATTTTAAAAAATAGTAATTAACAGCCTTATAATGGTTCAACGCATTACGTATTTTTCAAGCGTTTTGTTTTCTGCTGTTCATATTTCGTTAGTATTTTGTTTGTTTGTAACGTCAAAAATATAAAAAACTACGAAAAGCACAAAACAAACCGGGTGTAAAGCGGAAAAACAGTTTATCATTTATAAGGGCATAAGTTAAAATAAACTTAAAATGTATACTGTGTTAGTTGTTTCGAAACTAAGATACAATTCCTTAAAATTAACATTCGCATGGGTAGCTTCAATAAGTTCAGCTACACTTTGAAGCTTTATCCATAGCTTATTTGCACCTATTTTGCAAGTGCTTTTCAGTAGAAGTATGCGATCTTATAAGTGCGTCTTAAGCGACCGAATAATCGCCAAAGTAATAATGTGTTGTGTCGAATTGTATCAATTCATAGAACCGAATTTGGAGTTTTTAAATTTTGTTTTCTAAGCAACATATGCTTTTTTCTCAGTTCATAAAGCACATCGCGAGGAGTTAGATGCCTCGCTATGGTTGCTGGAGAAAGTTTTGTGTTTGTTGCCGGAGCTCTTAGCACGTCGATGGCAATGTCATTCGCTCAGTCGCATAATGGCCAAGTTGTTGCATCTAGGAAACTCGCCGAAACTTAGAAGGGAAGGTGTACGGTACGTATTACTTGTTGAATGATATTTGTATTACGTGTTAATGGACAATAATTTTATTGTAGCTACTTTCTGCTCTGGTATCAGGCCTTGGCGGACCATGCACCAGTGTATGTGCATAACATGTATGCAGATATCATTCCCGGACTTATTGTTCCACAGAAAGGCGTTATTGGAATTGACGTTGAGTTTAGCGCTTCCGATTTTCTGAACCATCCTAATATGAAAGTCGATGGCACCACCACTTCTGTCTTTCACGACACCTTCTCACATCCGGTGCAAAATGTCGAGCTTATAGCATTGCTACCACCGTCTTCCAGTGAAAAAACTGCGCCACCAGATCCTCGCGATGGCTTGGACATTTTACTTAACAGCATGGTTCAGACGACAGCGTGTTTACGCTGGCGTGATAATCGAGCTCAAAAGGATCACCGAGCTTTTTCATTCCTACTACAGCGCTTTAAGGATGTGTTTTTGCCAATCTTCTGTCCTAATTTTGACTTCTCGCAGACGGTTTATGAGCCGCGACTGGAATTACCTACCATGCGAGTGGCTAATAAGAAAGAAGAGCTTATGACGTCCTGTGTGGTTGTGCTGATTAACTGGATATCGCGATTTACTCATGAACGTCTACTCAGCAATCGCCTGGATAATGTATCCATCGTTGAGGTAGAACACATGCGTCTACTCGCTTATCAACAAGGTCTCATCGTACGCGATGTACTTTATTCAAGCCGAGCAAATGTGAACTTTATTCACGAAGTCTATCGACAGGGTTTTCTGCTTAACTTCACAACAAAAGCTCAAATTGATGCAATCCGTAACAGTATAGCGGTGTACCGCGACTGGATGACATGCTCCACACCGCCACCGTTCCTATTAGAACCCGAGGATGGTGATGTAAAATTTTCCGAAAGCACCTGCACGAGCTCCGATGGGACACCTCGAACTCAACGTCTTCGCACTGCATCGTACGTGGACGCCATTAGTAAAGAAAACCTTGTGGTGCGTGCCGGTCTACAAAACATTCTACAAGTATTTGTCACCAATGCAGCGAACGTGTTCCTCGTCAGCACTGGCAGCTTAAATATTTATTTTCCTACAAAGTCACGTGATTATCGCTCTACTCCTATGCATGAACAGACGGAAGTCTGCAAAAAAGTACTCAATGTTTATCGCACCATGGTAATGAATACACATATGGCGCCAAAGACTTGGGAGCAACTTCTTTTAGTTCTTCTACAAGTTACTGCGACTGTGTTGCACCAACAGTCCACTGGATCAAAACACACTACTTTAGGCGGCGTCCTTGGGCAAGCAATCTTCCAGACGCTCATCGTCACCTGGATACGTGCGCACACAAATGTGCCCGTCAATGTGCAGCTCTGGGAAAAGTTACTCAACGTCCTTACCTCGCTTACATACCGCGAGGAGCTCATAATTGAATGGGATAAGACGATACAGACTCTGACACGTGTTTTTTCACGTTACGTATACGCGTTAAATCTACAGGATTTGCCACTTGATAGGTTGGCAGAGAGCAAAGGAAAACGACGTCGCATTGGCAGTGTTTGGCAGCAATCAGCAACGGCAGCGGTATGTAATTCACGTGATAAGGAGCGAGAGCGTGAAAGAGAATCAACTACCAGCAGTCGCTCGGATGAACAAATTCAACACGGTAGAGAATTGGAACAGCTTGTGAATAACTCATTAAAACAACACACGCTTACTGCAAGCGGCGTAACATCTGGAGCGCCAGTAATTTCTATGTTAAGCCGCAGCTACAGCGAAGGCAGTCTGGCGTCTACCAGTACATCGCACATGCGTCGTAAACATCGCAACCCGCATCAAACAAGTTTATTGGCTCAGAAAACTGTTGCTGTTGAACTATGCGCCAGTAACGAGACACTGTACTCTAGCAAATTCGTAGCGCAGATGGATATACGGCGGGCCCTATCGTTGGATTCGTTAGTCAGTAGCACAGTGCGTCGTAGACAACGAAAAGCAGCGCACATACAGAAGCGCTCCACACGAGACCCAGATGATGACGATGAATGCAGTGATCAGTTTGGTTCACGCAGTCTATCTCCAAGTGCCAGTAGCGGAGGAATTGAGGGCGGTTCAATGCAGGATGCCGCTACAATGCAAATCGACGTTTTGACTGTGGACACTTGTAGTAACGGCATCGAAGAAAGTCACGTCACGGGTTCTGTAGAACGCCGTTCGATTATTTTGGGAGGTAATGCAACAGGCTGGCTGCCCGATTCTACCGCCATTATGTGGAAACGTATGTTGGGTGCCTTGGGCGATATAAATCGCATTCCAAAACCGGAGCTACATGCGCAGGTTTTCAAACATCTGCTAGACATGACGTTAAACTTGATAAAAATCAAATCGAATCTTGGCATTTCTCCAGACAATCTAAGCACGCCCCCCCAACCAACGTTGGTTCCACCAATCGGCATAGTAGCTCCATGGTGCTATGGCGCACTTGATTTGGACAAGTCTTTCAAGCAGGGTAAACTGTCCGCTGTGCAGATTTTATGCACTCTGGCAGTATATGGTGCAGTGTCGAGCATGCAGCAGCTGCCGCTCTTTTATTATGCCATGCACAAATTGTTGACAGGCGATGATAGAGATCTGATATATGTTGTACTTAAACATCTGGAGGGTCCACGTTTTTTAAGTTTGTTGCTACCTGGGCATACACTCTTGCTACTGGACATAGTGCATTCCGCGGCAATTTTATTGACTTCTTTGGAAGCCAATCGTGTCACGCCTCGCGCTGAAGTAGCTGCGCTTCTGGGCTCGCTCTTATGTTATCCAGCATCGTTGATGCCTAAACCATTACTGCAGCCGTCACCGCAGCAATTCGCACTGATGGAATGTAGCGATCTCCAGGATCACATCCTGAATATTATATTGCGCTGTGCTAGACGTGATCCTTCGTCGAAGGCACGTTGCGTTGCTTTAGCGCAACTTGGTCAATGGATTCTTCTTAAACTCCACCAGGCTCCAAGTAAAGAGCACATTACAATGTTCCAACAGGGAATGTCGCATTCAACAGGCATTGTTGTGAAACCTTCAACTGAATATCATAATCCTCGAGTTCGTGAGGCCCTACAGGTGTTGTTGCAAGCTCTTCAATTCAAACACCGAACCATTGCGATTGTTGCTGTCGACTCACTTATGTTATGTGTCGAACACGGCCGCGAACTCGCAGGCATGAAACGCATACCACACCTTATTATCACCGCAATATGTAAGGCTTTGGAGATCCAGCAGGTATCGAGTCCTAAGGAAAGTGACAAAGTTGTGCTAACTGCCCTGATTCTTTGCCTGGGTGAGTTCTGCATGGCTTTCCCGGCTGAATTATTACTGGTGCAGTTCAATGATCAAGCAGACACTCTCGTGCTAGTTGTCCTACGCGTGCTTCTGCAAATCGCATCCGGGGCTCCGCGTCATGAACGTGTTAAGCTAACGACAGACAATGACTTCGATATGCACATCACTAGCGATGATTTGCAGTGGGACGGTAAGTTACCGGACGCAAATTACCAAACTTCCGAGACCATCCAGGCTTGCATAAGCGCCATTCGTTTGTGCGCCAAGGCAGTATCAATGCATTTGGTCACCCATCTTGGCCACTTTCCCATGGGAATTGGTGCATCGCGACTGAGTTCATTAGTCGAAGAGCAGGATGATGTGTTTACAATGGGGGTTAGCTCTTTAACTCAACAGCAAAGCGTTCTAGAACCTCGACGTGATTCAGTGGAACTCGGCGCGCCATATGTTCTTAGTGCTCAAAATATGCAGCTTTTTATGTTAAGTTCAGGTCTTGTAGCCAGTTTCATTGAATTACCCGCCCTCAAACTTCCGGGCGGAGGAGTGACAGCTGGTCTAGTCACGGCAGAGAAGCAAGTGCGCGTACTTTTGCGTGATTTGAACGGAAAAGCATGCTGGGATGCATCAATATTGTACAGTGAACCGCGTCGGAACGTTAAGCCATTGCTACCAGATGGATCACCATCATTTGCACCAGGGTTGGACAATCATGAAGGGGTTGATTCCAGAGGGTTTAATATTACAGGTCACCGTCATTTCTGTCAACCTATGGATTCGTTGATTTCATCTATTGTGGGGTTGGAGATTATATCACATAGACACACATTGAGGCATCGACCCGCGGGTGAGCTGCCATTGGCAAAGGATTTGGCACCAGACTTGGATCAGTTGGATGACGTACGTTTTATATGCTTTAAAATTTGTTGGTGGTATTAACCACTTACTTTTCCAGCTTCTGGGTTATATTGGACACACTAGTTTCGAGTGTTTGCCCTTTTCAGGTGCTCAACTTAATACACCTGCTTCAAGCCCCTTGGGATGCCAACTCGAAGCGCAAGCCATCTCTGTTATACTTAATCAACGCGCCTTGGAACGGGAATGCATTGTGAATATTAACCAACACGTAACTCTGCTCCTAGACCGAGGAAGTGGTGTGGGAATGTCATTCCAACATGATCAACATTCAACCCATTCTGCCGAACAAACTTCCCTCGAATCTTACAACACGACTAGTTTTTCGAGTCGTTCGGAAGTGCCATTTCAATACTGTCGGCTTCTTTTCTCGCACCTGGGGCTCGCTGGTTGGGAGCGCCGATCATGTACGCATCTGCTGCACCGAACCGAGAAACTGTTGCGTGAGCTGCGGAATGTCGACTTTCAGAAATGTCGTGAAACTCATAAGATGGCGGTGATCTACGTGGGTTCAGGTCAAGAAGATAAGAATAGCATTTTGCACAATGCATGTGGCAGCAACATGTACGAAATGTTTGTCTCAGCTTTGGGTTGGGAGATAGAACTGGAGTCGCACAACGGCTTCTTGGGAGGCTTACCAAGACAGGGCTGCGGTTCAACGGCACCGTACTATGCGACTCCTTTTCTGGAGGTCATCTATCATGTGGCCACACGCATGCCTTCTGATTCTCCAGAGGCTATCTTACTGAAAACGCGTCATTTGGGAAACGACGAAGTACATATTGTGTGGAGCGAACACCATCGCGAGTACAGACGCGACATTTTACCTACGGAATTTTGTGATGTACTGATTGTGGTATATCCGTTAAGGAACGGACTTTTCCGCGTTACTGTAAATCGAAAGCCAGAAGTGCCCTGGTTTGGTCCACTCCCTAACGAAAGTGTGGTTAGTGGAACTTGTCTAGCAACACTCATACGTGCTACTGCGATTAATGCCAGTCGGGCAAAACGTACAGCCATGCCGCTCTATCAAAAATAGTGAGTTTCTCGTTAACAGCAAGTACTCGTTAATATTTTCAATCTTTACTTCAGCTACGAAGAACGAAATCGCTCGTTGGAGAGCGTTTCATCACGTTATAAAGAGAGCACGACATTTGAGGACTTTGCTTATCGTATCTACCAACCCAATTCAGTGTATACATATGGTGTCTTACCAGATAGTTGCGATACGGCACCATTGGCAGCAGCACTCATTGATCATCATCATCGTTCCTCCGTCAAGGGTAAATATTGAAATGAATTTGAGTATATCTCTGAACATATTCAACTCTATATGTTTGGAAGATGTATACAAATAAATGTATATAAATAACGTATAGAAATAAATGTATACGGATAAGATGTAGAGAAATAAAAATCTTTTCAGGTTGGGTGCAGGCTTCCATTGATGCAAATATGAAGGACATTCCGCTTGGAAGTGCACCGTATTCATCGGCGACGTCTTCTAATACCATCGAGCACATAAATACATCATCATCACCGCGAGGATCTCGTCGCATTCAGCCATTTAAAAGCGCATCAAAGAAAGCAGCTCTGTATTCAGGTAGTACACCTCCAGAAAGTCCAACATTACAGCTGCGTAGATTTAAGTAACGAAGTTACTGCAACGAAAGCAAACTTCAAGAAATTTTTATATATTTATGATTGTTAAGTAATTCTGTACCTACTAGGTACATTTCAGGTATTCAAAATGCTTGCATAGAATTATGATGGCTTTAATCAAACATATGTATATGCAAACGAATTGCAGCTAGATGATTTTTAATCTATGACGATTAATGTATAAAACACAACGCAGCTTCAGCTTCAAAAACGAACACAAGCAAAGTCGTATGGTAACAAAAAAACGTGTGAGGCGGCCTCAAAATAGACTTTCAAAAAATAGGGGCTTCAAAAATTTCCCCTCAAAAGTGTTGTCTACGTTTTTATATTTTTATTTCTTTGTGCATAAACTTTCTAATTAATTTTTTTTTTTGTAAACGTAAACAAACAATAACAGCTGTTGATGCCTGAAGCTGAAGCTTTGTATTTTGTTCCGACTTCAAAAAAGCTGTCGAATAAGCTGAAGCTGCGTTGTGTTTGAGGCCTAAACCACACTTTAGAGAACGGACACCGAAAAGTAACAAAAGTATATTACATGCAATAATTTCCTTTTATTATTTATATTTATTTATTTATATTATCTTTATCATCAACGACTTCATAATAATTATTAGTTCACAGTACAGTATATCAGTTTCTAGTGTATATTTTTGAAGAGGACTTAATAATAGTACCTTATGTTTGTATTGTACAATAAGTAGCAAAGCAATGGTGTTGCTGGGATCATAAATTGCTGAATGCTGTGTAACGCCCAGACATATAAAGTATCTTTTCAACTAAATTTTGAAAAATGCCTCCATTTTTTTAAGTACGTATTTTCAGCTTTTCTTTGAAATAAAGTTCTGAGAAGAGGAAGCGTTCTTAGTTCGTGAAGTACTACGAAAATTCATCTCGAAACACGTTTTTGAGGTTTACAGCCTTATAATGTAAATATGTAATTTGAAAACGAAAACACAAACGAAAACGAAACGAGCCAAATGTGTATAATAGAAGCATTTCGTTCGTATTGCAGACTTTCGTTTTTTAGCAGACAGAAAATGTTGCCATGTGTACAGTATCAGTATCAGTAATATTCTTATATCTTACACCCAAAGGTATATTAAGGGGCATATAAAAGAGGTAAGGGATATATTAAGTCTGTCGTTCCGTTTGTAGCGGGAAGAAGTAGGCATGGCATAGAAAAGTATATGGCATTTATGGTATATGTTATCAGCGTCCGCTCGTTAGATTCTGAGAAAACAGATACATATATCTAAATTAAATTTATCACACCTCCCATTTACAACTTAGGATTGTAATTGGATGAAATCGATCAATAGACACTCCCATTTTTTTATATTACGTATTATAGAATATTTTCACCTAGATTTGTTGTATGAATGTATCTAATCATAAACGGTTTTTGGTGTGACGTCTAAATTTTTATATAAAGTTTCTCGTATTGCCGGTTTTTTTGTACATCTAGTAGACATGAAGCTTAATTAAAAGCCTTATTAAAAGTATTTTATCAGTTCAACACGGTGGAGTTATTAATAATGAATGTTAAACAATTAATTTTCGTATGAATCTTTATTTTTGCATGGTTGAAAAGTTAAACATCATTTACAAAAGTTTGATCGTGATGGTCTTAGTTTCCAAATAGTTGTCTAGGCCGTCCTTCCCTAGTTCGCGGCCTATTCCAGATTGCTTGTAACCGCCGAACGGTGTTTGTGGAAATACAGCATCATAGCAGTTGATCCAAACGGAGCCGGCGTCCACGCTATTAGCAAATTTCATCGCTTTGTTGACGTCATTCGTGATCACACCGGCCGCTAAGCCGAAGCTGACCTTGTTGGCTCGTTCGATTATCTCATCAAATGTGGTGAACTTGAAAATAGATTGCACGGGGCCGAAGATCTGAAATTGAAATGAAAAACTTTGTTGTAAGTACAATAAAAAATACTGTATTTTGCGAAAAGTTCGATTACGCTAAGGTTTTAGGACTTTTCTCAGTGCTGCTTGCATATATGTATGTATGCAATCAACAAAACGAAAGATTTCGTCTGTTAATTACCTCCTCCTGAGCGATTGTCATATCATCCGTAACGCCTGAGAACACTGTTGGCTCTATGAAATAGCCAACGTCGCCTACGCGTTTCCCTCCGCATTCCAGTTTGGCTCCTTGCTGTTTGCCGCTTTCAATATAATTCAAAACTTTCTTCATCATTTCCTCATCGATTTGTGGACCCTGTTTCGTGGTTGGGTCGAAAGGATTGCCAACTTTGCGCTCCTTGGCCAAGGCGGTGGCTTTAGCTACAAATTGATCGTAGATCTTTTCGTGAACAAATGTTCGACTGCCAGCGCTGCAACTCTGGCCATGATTACTGAACAAAGCTTCATGGGCGGTGTCAACAGCAAAATCAACTAGAAAATACCAAATACTGTCAGTTTCTAATTAAATTATTTTGGTAGCAACCAAATAAGGGTTGGACATCTTACTGTCGGCATCTTCAAAGACAACTACAGGACTTTTTCCACCTAGCTCCAAAGAGATACGCTTCAAATTTGACTTTGCAGCTGCTTCCATTATAATTCGTCCAATATCAACAGATCCTGTAAATGCCACCTTATTGATATCAGGATGCTCGCTGATGGCAGCTCCAGCAGTGTGTCCAAACCCGGTGATGATGTTGATAACACCCGCAGGGAAGCAAGCTTCCTTTGCAAGTGCTGCCATATGCAAAGCGCTCAGCGGAGTCTGTTCCGCAGGCTTCATGACAATCGTACAACCCACAGCTAGTGCCGGTCCCCATTTCCAGGCTAGCATCAACAGAGGATAGTTCCAAGGAATGATTTGGCCCACAACTCCGATGGGCTCTTTGCGTGTCATTGAAACGAAATTTCCCTCGGGGATGGTATCACCGAAATATTTGTCAGTCCAACCAGCGTAGTATTTGAGGGTCATGATAGTTGCTTCAACATCAAAGCGAGCCTCGGCGAGTGGTTTTCCGTTGTCCTGTACCTCAATGTTTGCCAGGATTTCCTTATCGCGTGCAATAAGATCACAGAGTCTGGAAGATAATCATCAAATTAAGAATTTGGGTTTAAGCGTTTTGTAGCATTTCAAATATCTGGAATCTCACTTATTCATTAGTTCCGTGCGCTGCATGGGACTGATAGTTCGCCATTCAGAATTTCTGTGAAAAGCTTTTCTTGCAGCAGCCACCGCCAAATCGACATCAGCCTGAATTAATTGTGAAACATACATATGGAAGTGTATCTGCAATTGAACTCACCTTATCACCTTCGGCAACCTCGGCAATCAGTTTACCCGTAGTCGGGTTCATGGTTGGAAATTTTTTGCCCGATGCGGCGTCAATAAATTCATTGTTAATAAACAACTGAAACAAAATAGGAATGAAGGAGAAAATAAGTAAAATATTCATGCACACGTATACCTTCTTAATATTCTGAAAAACGCAATCTAATTTAATAAAGTTTTTATTATTTATGCAACCGTTTGTAATGGACATTTCTTAGTACATATATTTCTTTTTGTATTTAAACATAGTTCTTCATACTCATAAATAAATTAAAATATAGATAGAAATAATATAGTTTGAAGAAAATTGGGAATAACAATCATTTGCTGACTGTAAAGACTTGTGCTACTTCTAAGAATAATTAGACTTGCATTTGGAAGATGGTGAAATATTGTAGAATGAATAAATAATATAAATCTAGTTTAGCCCATTAGCTCCGATTTTATTGCCCCCAGATATGTAGAATTACGAGGAAATTCGAATGTTGAAAAAGAAAATAGTTGCTCGCGAATGATATGGGCATGAGAGGGTGTTGAAATTTAAAATGGGATTCGTATATATACAAAACTAATGCGCATCCGCCATAGTTATGGATATCAAATGAAATTTAATTTCATTTGCTTTTAAACTGTATATAATTAAATATATTACATATATTTATAATATACAATTATAAATTTTTAATAATTGGGCTCCTATAAGTAAGTAATGCAGATTATGTAAGAAAAGTGGGGAGGGGGGAAGTGGGCGGGAATTACAAAAACCGTTGTTTTCTTTAAAAAGTACGTGAATAATATCTAATAAGTATAAAACCCATCCATATAAACCTTAAATTTCAGAAGATATTCCTAAATAAAGTGTTGTGTTTAGTCTACTTGAAGTCTTAAAACTATAAAAACTGAAGAATTTTTGTGAAAAATAGCGAAAATAGATTTGTTTCGTAATTTGCACTTACGTGATTGTGTTTTGAATTAAATTTTCTAATAAAATCCTGCACCGATTTTGTACTTTCCTAATTTTGAAATACCTACGTATGTTGGTTAATTATGCATTCCACTCAGAAGAAATTTATGTGTAGGACATATGCCAAGAATATACAGATCTTAAGGTACATTTACCAATTCTTGGTAGAGTTCCCGTAAAACAATACAAAAAACAACAATTAAATCGTATTGTTTGTGTAACGCTATCGAATTTTTTAGAATGCAACACTACTTTATAACACATGATGACATGAAAATTTTGAACGTATCAATTAGATCTATCTAATCGAACGTATCAATTAGACGTATCTAATCTAGTTATCTAATTATTAGATAGATAATAATTAGATTATTAGATAATCAATGATTGGCAAATTTATTGAGATGCTCCCTAGAACAATTACTCTAAAAGTATTCAAATTTGAGTTATTGGTATGCAAACCGCAAAGGCAACTCAAAAAACAACTTTAAATGTGAATAACGATATATACCATAAATTAAATAAGCATTGGATAATTTTTAATTACAATTGAAATTCAGTAGAAGTTGCGGAACAGATAATCGCGCCATTTTTCACTTTTATGATCGCTCGAAGAATGGGAAATAGTACATACGTTTGTGATTTTAAAAAATGCGTTTTCTCCTAAGATTCTGCATTGATAAAAATTTTAAATTTCACTTTCCTCCAAAACAACGATTTTCGACAAATTATTTTACATAATGAAAGATAATTCATTCCAATAACATAGCGGTATCTCGTAAATTTTATGAGATATAGGTCTGTACTTTTCAAATTTCAAGGGCTGTACAACAACAACAGCAACAAAAATAAAGGAATATGTCGTTGACGTAGCTCCGATTTCTTGTTGGTTTTTATGGAGACTCCAACATTATTTTGCCCGCTCTCATCTGGTTTCGGAGTTATAGTCCTTTAAAGCTGGAAAATTTCTTGTGATTTTAATTTTAAAAATAAATTTTCTCCTAAAATCCTGCACCAATCCCGATATATATATCTAAAAAAAGTTAAGAGACTTTACTCTCTTAATATTAGGATAAATATTTGGTTAATAATACATTTTCCTTAGTAAAAAGTTAATAAATGAAAGAAAATTATAAAAAAATCTTAAATATCATTTTTCTTGAAAAGTAATAGTTTTTCGATAACATATTGTCATAAATGAAAGATCATTTTAATACCTTTCAAATATGATAATGAAACGCAATTTGAATACCTTTCCAACCATGCCCACAACATGTAGGTAACTCTTATAATTTCGGAGATATAAATTCCGAAATTTTCCAACTTTAAAGGGCTACAACTCTGCAACCAGATGGGAGCGGTCAAAATGATGTTGTTGAAGCCTTCGTGAAACACGACACAACACAAACACAACGACAAAAATTGGAGCGTCCCCACTTGAACCCACAACCAGAGATAAATCTACCAGACAATTTATTTGTCTCTGTCCACTGCAGTAAATCTATAAGTATTTGGAGTTCAATTGTCTCACCTTTGTGTATTTAATATCTTGGTTCATCATATTTGCTGCTCCTTTTCTATGGGGTGGATTAAACTAGGACCTCTTGTTTTTACACTTTTGAAATTGTACAGAAAACCAGCTTACCATGAGCAGCTCACAACTTGACTGCAGTCATAAACGAGATTCCGTGAATTTATACACAAGATTTTCCCTGCTTCCCGGTAAACCATTTTTTTGACAGAACGTCAAGTTTTTCAATGTGCTTATAAGTACGACTAATCACGCCTTTATAAGTTAACCACAGATAGCAAAAAGATGCAATGTCAACCTCTGGCGATAAAACCAAATGATAGCAGCAGCACCAAATAGCAGTTGAAAAAAAAGAAAACAAAAGATGTTTGAAAGAATACAATTGCTAGAAGTAAAGTATCACAGTGAACATGAAACAGAAAAATTAACGTAAAATGTATTAGGAATAAACATGATTAACAAAAAATTTAATAAAGATAATAAGAGTACTCATATAAACATCTATATCTATGACTTTTGTACTTATAGTGAGGTGCTACACTAGACCTCTTGAGGCCAGACTCGCTGCAACGAGTATGTATCATTTCGGAGTTATAGACGTTTGAAATTAGAAAATTTCGGAGCTATATCTCCTAAACTATATCAGATATCCGGTTGGTGTCAGCATAAAAATCTTTAAAATGTCTGTCATTTTTAATATTTAAATAGCACGGACATTTTCAAAGGGCTATAACTCCGAAACCAGACAAGTGCGAGAGAAACCGATTCACCGTGCAAAAAAACAAAAATAACAAAATTGGCCTTCCGGTCGCAAACTAGATTTCATGCAAATAAAACAACAACGAAATTAGAGTAGTGCCATAACGGTAAAATGACTCAAATTTTGTTCTAAATATGTCAGCGAATCTGAAAAAGAGACGTTGCATCCCTGTTAAGCGCAATTCTCTTCCATACAAAATTTATCAGCAAGGTTAACCGTCAGTTGGAATTTTCGCCCCGATGGTTGAATTTCTGTTTTTGTTGCTGAATAGCGTGCGGTAACCGCAGCCTACGTGACAAAGTCAATAATTAAATATCAAATTAAGTGAAATGTCGATCATTATTTTGACTCGCACTGTCAATGTGTTTAAATTATAATAAAGTATATAATTCGGATTTAAACGAACAGAAACAAACACGGATATTGAAAAACAGCTCGTTAAACTGTTTACCGTGTCAAGTTAAATACATACTGTCTCCAGTGAATGCCTTTTACCCTGTCGGCAACAACACCTATTATCCAGTTCGTGTAATTTTACCGCGTAAATTTTCGTAAATAACAACTGGTATCAATCGATCATTAGAAATCGGTTGTAACGCAAGTATAGCAGCAATAAGAACTACAAAACATGCATTACCATCTACACCAAAACTGCCACAATACAATGGCGAAATCTTGGCATCTGCTGCTACTGGCTTCACTTTTTCAACCGGTGGGATTTGTTTTTTTTTGCTTTATTCTTTTTTTGTGCTCTTCAATTTGTTTCATTTATTAGTCGTATCACTCATTGGCGAAATGACTGACTTTGTATCATGCGGCCAACAAAAGTTTTTCACCTTGGGTTGTAGCAGATCGAAATCCCTTCGAATGCTCCAATTTTATTTTTGCTTAGGGGGCAGACCCTAACAACATATAGGGAATATAAATTCCTCCATGCTTATAGCTCTATTTCTCAGCCTGTAGAGGGAATTTGAAGTTTTATTCACGTGTCCACCGTCTTGGACCAAAAGCCAAGCTGAAGTAATCACTTTCTGGTTTATTTAAAATTCAACTACTCCACTTTGTATAAATTGTTTTACTCTTCTACTTTTGCAATTAAAGCCGTGTTTTTTAATGATCTATACAGATCTTGCTATCCAGATCATTAAAAAAACGACAAACAAATTTCGTTTAGCTCGAATTCATACCCAAGTTCATTCCATCTTATGTCAAATAAGTTGCCTCAGTTGGTTTATTATTTCTTTGATTTGTATTTGGTCGACTTGGCTTATTTTATTTGTCATATTTGTTGACATTTTATGAGTGTGTGAAGTTGGCTGCATTCAAAAAAAGTGGGAAATTTGCAAATTTCCCTATAATCTCTATAGAAACCTGGGTAAGTGTCAGGCGTGTAATTATGGAGGCGGATGCTCTTCCTCTATTGAGAACAAAGAAAAAGAGAAAGAAATAAATAGTCTTATGCAGGCCTGGGCAAATTGAAAAATTTTGTTATCTGAAATAAGGATAACAAAACGCTTTTCAAAATGAAATAACGTGGTTCTTTAAATATTCTTGCAGATGCGATAATTATTTTAAATAATTTCTGAAATAAAAAAATTGAAATAACATTCTTATTTGAAATAAAATGGTCATTTGAAATGATCATTTAGATTCGATAATTATTTCGAGTGGCTTAGAGAAGACAGTTTTTAAGCAAATGAAAAGAAACTGGAACTATTTAACTTCCTGGAAATTTAAATCAGCGTTCGTTCGACGACTTTTGTGTCTGCGACTTGTTGAAATAACACAGGCTCTGATGGGAAACGCCAAAAAAAGAATGCTTCAAACCGGAAGGTTCTATGTTTTGTAGTTTCCGAGAAAAGTGGAAATTACGAACTAAACTCCATCCTTTTTCCCATAATTTTTATTTTTCTCGGAAACTACAAAACATAGAACCTTCCGGTTTGAAGCATTCTCGCTAGAATTGATTAGAAAATTTTATGGTCGGAAAAAAATTTATACTTAATACCGTAATTTAAAAAAAAAAATTGCGACCAAAAATTTTTTCCCCCCCTGTGTAAAACTAGTATTATCAGTTTCCTTTGATGGATTGTAAATTTCTCCGAACTCGACCTGTCCTAATATCGGACTTTCAAAAAATCTGTAATGTTTTAAATATTTTCCGCTCGTAATCAGAAGTTGCATAATATACTTTGACGATATGTAGCGGTATTAACATAACGTAGAATTATAATTTGTATGGAATTAATTTAAATAATAGTTAAATTAAATTGCAACATTTTAAATATCTTCCAGATAGTATGTTCCAGAGAAGACATACTTGCGTTAAGACGTAGTCGATCGTCACACATAGATACAAGTGAATTTATTTCCGATAATTTAATGGGTAGTAAATCGATTGAGAACCTTCCAAGGAAACCACAAAAGCAGCCGCAACATGGTCAACAACCGCTCCAACATTATGAGGTTTGTGTTTTTCGTTAAATGGTGAATAAGTGTTTATATATTTATCTTTTTTATTTCATTTTAACTGCTGCATATAATGCTCATTGAACTGACGGAATTCCTCAACAGACCGACAGAAGAATGCCGGCTGGAAACTTAAACGATACCATACGTAGCATTTTTCATGTTGGCCCGGATGACGGCCTAACATTGTTTAACGTAAGTTGAACTTCTGCTTCCGTCCGCACCTAGTACTACTACCACTAAGTCCTCTTTCATCTATTGTATAGACCACATTAAATTCCCACATTTCGCAGACTGATCAAATGCAGGCGGACGATTCATTCTCTGACAATTCTTCGAACGCACAACAAGCATTTAAAGTTCAACGAAGTCCCGACGGAAAATTAAAGCTAGTTTTTAATGAATTCCTATTTTTACAGAGACCCATGGAGGCTCAGCCTTTGGCGAAACCTGTCAACAGAGGTACGTTGATTGTGCTTTCATAGGCTGATAGATTTTGTTATTTATAGTATGTCACGTCATTATGTAGACTTTGTGTTTCCTGATCAGCTATTTATTGGCACCGAACCGAAATGCGAGGAGCGCCTCTATGAGGGCAAGCCTTTCTGCACCAAGGTCACCAACTACCCCGCCCTGAGTCAACTAGACACCATACTGAAGAACGAGTTTTCGAAGTTCGGGGTTTTTTTTAGTGAAGATTTGGCGCAGCCGCAAAACATCACACAACGCATGAACAATGAACCGGACGAGGAGTATCTATGCGCGAGCGTAGAGAAAATAATATATCCCGAAGCTGCCATGACGAAGGACTCCAACTGGCTGCTGATTGTCAACAACCACGGAAACTACAAGCAGGGCGTGCGAATAGAAGAGTGCTTGTAAGTGGGAGATATTGATCCAGTAAACAAATCAGAAAACGTGACAGCTGTGTTGACGTTTGTTTTCAGAAATGAGGGTGAAATGTGCCACATCGTCCAATTCCCCAACCACTACACAGCGACTTGTAAGCAGAACTTCATATATCGCTCCCTGGTGGCCATCACGCCTAATGGAACCATCACCAAAGACCACTTCAAGATGCCGTCTTGTTGCAAATGCGTTTTAAAACAAGTGCGACGTTAAACTCATTTACACCTCATAAAAGTATCTAAATACACGTTCATGTTTTGTAGGTCCACTAAACCTCTCATTGCTTCTTCGCCCTGGTCCTGTACACCCGAAGGCCAACAACAGGATGGCAGGCCAAACTGTGGAAAGGTCTCACCACGAAATTGGAACGACTAAATAACGAATGAATTTGGATCGCCTCGAATTTTTATTAACAATTGTAGGATTGTGTGTGATGCTAAATAATTAATTTATCTTTGTTTTATTAATATTGAAATAAGTTTAAATCCAAGGAAAAGAAAATATGAGTGTTTACTTATGCTTATTAAAATATATAATTAGCAACAAGTAATGAACGTTAATCGATTCAATTTTCCAAGGCTGTTAAAATAAAATACTGAATTTTATAATGTATTGTATGTACTTGTTAGGTATGGTTTAAAAAGAAGGTTTAAAATCAAAAAAAGGTCCAAAAAAAAAATTTACAAAAATGTAAACAAAATGTATAAAGCTAAATTCTATAATAAATCGCCCATTTGTTATCGAATTTTGTGTTTGGCTTTTATAACAAACGGCACATGCTGCTCCTTGTTGCTTGAGTTAAAAAGTAAAAATCAATGAAAATCTATGAAGAACTAGTTTTTTATTCACTTTCTAGCTCGTGCCTGCTGCGCAAAGTAGTGTGCTTGTTCTTATCCTTATTGCTAGTGTTAGAAAATAGAAGTTCCGGTTATTTTTAACACAACATATTTACGTATACTTCTATATGAATATATGTATTAGGAATTATCGAAGACAGTTTAATAATAATAAATAGAAGAGTTGATGGAGTTGATTGCTTAGATATACGGAATGCTCTGACTGCTATCGTTGGATACAGTGTTTAGTCATCGTGTATAAAATGTATAAGGCATGTTAAGTAATTGCCTTAGTCTATAGTATGTGGTTAAGAGGGGTTTATGTGAGAATTCAGAATGTCGCATTTAACTTGAATATTTAGATTAGAAATTATTTGGTTATTACGTAAATATGATATTAATTATCTGCCTAACTTTTTTACATTCTCCATATTAGTGCATCCTTTTCATTTTAAAATATAGCCTCGCTTCTGTTGTGACTAGAATTCACATTAGCCTTTTGTTTTGAATAAAAGTAACAAACACTAACTAACTGTGGTAGCTACGGCAAACAGACACAACAGCTAGAATTGCTGCAGGACGAACCGAGGAGATACTTCTTTGGGAATGATTTGACTCGATGGCGGCTATCAGCTATTGGTGGTTGGTAGATTGGTAATGGAAATGGGGAGGGAGTAGCGGCGAACTAGCGTGTATTGACAGAGATTGGCCTGTAGTGTTGACAACATTAGTTAAACGACAAATTGTACACAACACGGCGCGCTGTAAGAACGCTCACTCCTGCAGACAGAATGTTTTATTTCGCCGGTATTCAAAGTACAAACTCCTCGTTGTAGAAATAGTCTTCTGCACGATTGATTTTTGTTTGCGACCATCAAAACGAAAAATAATGATAGTTATTTGTGTGTCTCTTGTGAAATTTGAAGCAATAAGTTATAAGGGACGTATTCCTCTTGTTTTGAAAAAAATAAAATTATATTTCGGATCATAACAGATATTCATATAGTACTATGTACGGTTTTCTTATGTTTAATAACATCTGTTATTTTTATGCTGCGTTTGTGATTCTACAGTAAAATGTGACTGCAGTGCCACAAATATATTGCATTTTAACTTTTTCTAGCTGTGAATCTGATTTGCCTAATTATGGAAAACTCTTGCCCAACGAATCGCATTTGGGCAACAAGCAACGGTTTCCAAACTGAGCATCCACTTCCACAAACGCCTGGTGAGTTCAGCAGAAAACACCTGCGTCAGTTTGTGACGCGCATCATAATCCTGCTCGTACACTTACACTTGGAATTCAAAATGCGATTTTTGTGCTCCAAATCCAAGAGAAAAATTCATGACAGGTTTAAGTGGTAACATTTTTTTGTTGGTGTATTACAAGCAGACAGCAAGCTCAATCTTGCAGAAACGAGGTAGTTTGTTTTGTTTATTGTATTTATTTATCGGTTAAGAATAGAAGATCTTAAATGCAAATAAAAAAAAAATTATTTTAGAAATTTGAAAATAAAATGCTTGATTCAAATTAATCATATGCAATCCGAACGGTAAGGACAGTTTTTTGGTACCATAATAATTAAAATTATTTTGAATTTTTTAATTTTTTACTCTGGACTACTTTGCTTTACTTTAAATTATAGGAAATATAATTATAGGAAATAAAAAACTATAATTAGTTATTGTCTTCAAATTTCGTCCTATTTTCAGTTCTAATCAGTATCTCCAGAGATCAGAGTTTTATGATTAATGGTTTTGTATACAATAACACATATTTTTGTACTGAATTTGACACGCAACTAGCTTTTTAGTACAATGAACTTCTGCACGATGACGGACACAACTTTTATGTTGCTCTAAAAACAAACAATACCAATTAGAAACCAGCTTATATACCCTATCCTACCTACTCTTTGTGGGAGTTGGTAGATTATTAAGCTTTTGATAGGAAAATGTCTGGGAACATGTATGGTTTGTAAAAAACAACAATATAGAGTTAAAAAGCAAAAACAAGAAGCACAGAATTTCGGTCAGCCACTAAATGAAATAGCTCGGGTTGAACGATTATAGCTCGAAAACTCGAGCTTTGTGGCGATTGTTTGGTTCATTCGAACTCTTCATGACGATTGTTTTGTTGATCTCTTCGTGGAGATTATTTTCGATGTTCGCTTTAGAACGATTACACGAATAAGGTTCGTGCATTAAGTTTACGAATACGAACGGCTCGTCGTTCGATTTCGTCGTTTGAAGAGGGGGTCGTGACGTGTGAAGAGTGGGTGCTGTTGCTATTCATAGACGAGCTGTCAATTTGAATTTTTTATTAAAGAATGTTGTAATAAAAAAGAATTAATTAAAAATGGGAATTGTTATTGGTCGAAATTTCGACCACGAACTACCATAGTAAAAATTAAATAGAACCCATAATATTAATTCCAGGTAATTTTAGCATCTGTACGGCGGCTTCCAGTCAACCACGGAGCACAACAACACAGTTTGTTGGCGGTATTGGCAATGATATCAAAGAACATAGATTTCTCAGTTCAAATTTAATCGGTGTACAATCAAAGTAAGTTCAGTTAAGGTTTATTTGCAGACTTAGTTTTATAATAATTGCCTTAAAATCAAAGCCAAAATAGTTTCGTTTTAAAAATGTCGTTCCACAAATGAATTTTTGGTTTAAGAATAAAACTAAGAAAAGTTTATGGTAATTGTTTTTTTAATTTTTTAAATACTTAACATGCAATAATAATAATTTCCTAGAAATTGAATGTATTTTAGATCGCAATATTTCTTTTTCAATTTTGTGAGTAATCAGAAGCTATACGTTGTTTTTGTTTGTCACTTTGTTGTTGGACACTATTTTTCTTGATTTATGTACAGTACAACCTCCCTAATCCGGACAGATATAGTTTCAGCATCTGTCCGGATTAGTGGATCGTCCGGACTAGAGTTAAAATTAAATTTTAAACGCAATACATATTTGTACATATATATTATTTATTTTTATTACTGAAAAGAAACATAAGTACTCATAAGAATTCATTTGTATTGAATTAATTTACAGAAACATAAAGAAACATACTAAAAGTGACCGAAAATTCATTTTGAAAAATAAGAATTTATTTTTGTTTGAATACATGTATCTTTATGTAATTTGTCAGCTTTATTTTTAAATTCTTTTAAAAATAAAATATCCTTATCTGTCGCTTAATTTGTTCAGCCCATAAAATAGCTTTTGAAAACAGTTCACTTGCCTCTTTATGTGAGACTTTGTTTTGAGCGTTTTCAGACTCCTCCAAAGAACTATCAAGTTCTTCAATATTTTGGTTAGCAATTACTGCCACTTGTTTGATTGATTTTCCACTATCAATTGTATCCAATATTTTGCACTTTTCTGCCAACGTTAATGTTTTATGTTGTCGTTTATTTACGGGAGCCATATTTACATCTTAGCTCCACGCAAACTCAAGTAAACTAAAATATTTTACACATTCTTTAATTCTTGCTCACACACAATGCTTATTTTGTCTAGCGGTAAAATAACGAAGAAATTTTACTGAGAAAAAGAACACTTGTCCGGACTATAGAGGAAAAATTTCTAAACTGTCCGAAAAATTTAAATGTCCGGATTACTGGATAGTCCGAATTAGCGAGTGTCCGGATTAGGGAGGTTGTACTGTACTTTTATTTAATAAATTTTAGGGTTTTTGTTTCCTTGGTTAGTACTAGGATTTAATTCAATGTTTCATTTATTAATATTATTTTATGGTAAGTTTAAACCAAAATATGTACAATATATTAAAGGCAAATCCCTAATATTGTTAAATATTATACCAAATGTTGTAAACTTTAAACCGTTATAGTTTAAAAATTAAATATATACTGTGTGTGTATATAAGATACAATCCAAAATAATTTAAAATTAATGCCTTGAACACAATTGGAAGCACAAAACACTAAACACATTTGTCTCTGTATCTTTTGCTTAAAACACGCACACAATTGGACCTCGCGCACAAAAAACAAAGTCTGTCATTTCTGAAACAAATATGACAATTCTCTTTTGTAAACAAATTGAATATATAAAGAATCAGAAGAAGAGCTTGTGAACAAAAGCTGTCAAAATAGAAATAGAGCTATCTCACAGACATGCGTTTCTTTATCTAAAAACAAATGTTCGTAGATAACTCATTTTTTTCTTGAATCCCATAAGAGCCTGTGTAAATTTGACAGTTGATTTTGTTTTTAGTGTTTTGTTCGTCCAATTGTGTTCAAGGCATTAAAGTAAAAATGTTGACCGTGTACATATTCAATTTCAGGTTACGTCGAAAATACTATCACAAGCTGTTGCTGGCTGTACTTATTCTGCTGATCATCATTCTAGTAGTTTTCATCATAAGTCTTAGTGTAAAGTGTAAGTTTCCATGCCCTTTCCCTGCCCTTTCCCTTTCCCTGTAAAGGTACAGTTAGGTTAATGTACTTAGGTTAGATTATAATCATTCGGTTTTCGGGAATCATGTAGCTATCGTATGTAGCTATTTACACTTAGAAAAAAGCATTGGTAAGACCAACAATTTTATGTTTAACTGCAACACTTTTGATTAGTCATTTCGTACCCAACTTCACATTGTTGAATTGACAATTACTAGGTTGTTCGCCTTTCAACATATTTTAATATTTTCATTTTGAACAGTTCAAGTATTTGCCACAAGTGAAAAATTGTTGATGACTGAAAGTAAATGTTTTTATGTGAAATGACTGATACTTACCGCACAAATGTACATTTGTTGCAACAATTTCATTGTTGATATTGTTGAATAAAAATATTGAATAATTGGATGTAAAAAAAATTTGAAAAAAAAATTTGAAAGAAAGAAAGTTTACTTTCATTTATGAAGAACTTATAAAATTCAAAGTGTTATTTTGAAATACACAGGTATATTGTAATAAATAACTTGGTAATAAATTGGTAATCGGTAAATTGTAATAAATAAAACAAATATCAATAATATTAATCTTTTTGTTTATTATTAAAATTTTATTTAATGTATTGTATTCATAATCATAATCTAAAATTGTTGTTTTTTACAAACACATGTGCACAGATAATATAAAACATATCTTCATGCCTGTATACAATAACAATTATAAAGGGCAAATGAAAGCAAAAAGAAAATATGCACAGCAATGCTGATTCCTACAATAATGGAATGTCTGTGTTGAACGAATAGCTCGCATTCAACGCTTAAAGCTTGAAAACACGAGTCTTTTTGCGATTGTTTCGTTGATTCGAATTCATCGTGGCGATTAACTTCGTTGTTCGCTTTAGAACGATTGCGAATAAGGTACGTGCATTAAGTTAACGAATACGAATGTGCCTTTGCACGAATATGCATTCGCTATTCGTTACGCAGATAGGAACGATTATATTCGTTGCAGTTCTCTGATTTGTATATTAATTGTGTGTTCTATAGGAATACCGCGTAAGTATTCATTCATTTCATTATTATTAGGATTCAAGCCTCAATTTACTATTGAACAATTTTTTGATTGTGGAAAATACTTTAATTTAATCATTTTTAAGAGCAGTAGTTGTCGTTTTAGAGATGTTTTTTTTACTGAATAGAAAACATTAGTTTTTTTTAATTTTGATTTGAGATGGAAAATTCATCGTGGATAATATACTCGGTTTGCAAATAACCCCCAGTCTCCCACTCCATTTGTCATTCTGTTAGATATAAAATCCATCGAAATATGTCATTCCAAAGAGTGCATTCGGACAGCAGCCGGTCTCATCTATGCGATGAACCAATACACTGACCCGTGTGAAGATTTCTATCAGTTCGCGTGTGGCAATTGGGCCAACGAACATCCGCGACCAGATTCGGTGACTTCTAACGATTGGTTTCGCGAGGGTCAGTTGAAAATAATGCGGAAGGTGCGTCAATTCCTGCAGTCCAACATCACGGATCTGCAGCCGGAAGCAGTGTCGAAGGCAAAACGAATGTTTCGCTCTTGTATGGACACAGATCTGCTGGACAAACTAAAGCTAAAACCGTTGGTGAATCTTATCAGACAATTTGATTTGCCCCTCATACCCAGTGCAATAAATGTCACGCTGTCGGAGGAGAGGTCGCTCAGGTACGGAAACGCGACAGAGTTTAATTGGATACGCTCATTGGTGCTCATCAAGAAAATACTGGGAATGGACTTGATAATCGGCTTCGATATATTCCCAGATCCCTTTAATAGGTCAATCAATCGCATAGCCCTGGGCACACCTGAAACTGATTTGGTGTTGCCATTGTAAGTGCCTCTCAGGGAGTATGTATTTTTTTACTTCTAATTTGGTATTTTATTTACAGTAACAACGACGATTCCCATCAGCGCATGCATAAAATCCACAGAAAACGTATATTTAGTCAGGGGGAAGACAACGAAAACAACGATTCAGATGCCAGTATAGAGGACGGAGAGTCTTCTACAAAGGACATTTCTAACAGTTTAAACAACTACATTGAATATGTGAAGAAAATCATTGAATTGTACATAAAGTATGTGGATCCCGATGCCGATGATCAATTCCTTGATATAGAAAATAGCACCCTGCAAGCCATCAAGGTCGCCAAAAAAATATATAAGGTGGAACAGAATGGTTTTTCATGATTACTCACTTATTTTATTCTTATCTTCTTTACCATTACCAGCTAATGGCGGAAGCTGAAAACATCACCAAATCCGCTGCAAACCCTAGCGATGATATTATCTACATCTCTGTTGCTGAGCTGCAAAAGCAAACCGACAAACTTATCTCACCATCGTCGCTGCCCATCTGGCATGAGTACCTCAGCTTAATGATGGGCAATGCCAGCCTCCCGAAGCCCTTCGTTGCTAGTGAGACGAAGATACTCACTAGCCACACAGACGTACTGTACTTGCAGGACATCGTAAATTATTTATCGCAGGTTCCACCTGGGTATATCGAGTTCTACATCTGGTTGAGCACTGTGGAAGAGCTCATAGTGCACACCACCAGTGAAATGCGATTGCTGCACTCGGAATACATGCGCCTTGTTATCGGCACAGAGGGCAGCACACCGCGATCCCTGTACTGTGCTCACGGAATCAACAGCCTGATGGGCATGGCGGTCAGCTATACACTGGCCGACGATAATTTCACCAACAACAAACTGCCAATAGTACGTCAGATGTTGAACTATATTCGCCAATCGTTCAATAACCTGGTTCTCCATACCTCTTGGATGGATGCGCAGACAAAACGGGAAACTCTGCAGAAGTCTGCTCAGATGAAGAGCTACATTGGCTATCCGGAGTGGATCAAGAATGCGACAATGCTGAATATCTATTACGATGGTGTGAAAGTCAACGAACATACCCACCTGCTGAATATGGTCAGCGTGCTAACCTGGCAAATGCAGGTCAAGCTGGACCACTTCTATGTACCGGAAACTTTCAACTGGGCCACATCACCGTCCAATGTTAACGCGTTTCATACGTTCCAGTCGAATGCCATAAGTAAGTTGAATGCGATTTAATGCGGCCTAATTTGTGTATGAATCTCTTAATCTCGATGCTCTTGCAGCCATTCCAATAGCAATTCTTCAATATCCCTTCTACGACTTGGGTTTGGAGTGAGTAGTGGTTCGTTAGTGTTTTATTGCACCTGGTGTTTTTATTATAACAATACCAATACAATTGCACAATAAGTTGTTACTTCTTAATTCAGCTTTCATCTTTTTAGCTTTTTCTCAAATTCAAGAGTATTTCCAAAAATATTTGGTAGGATTCGACTAAGAGATAAGTGAGAGAGTTTGTAATCAGTAAATACTATAAAATCTCTATTTGTGAGAAGTTTCTAAAATTTTGTATTGGCTTTTTACTTTATGTATGAATGTTTACTCTACATTCTTGTCTGCACAGCTATATTTTTGGAAGAATAAACTAGTGGCTCCCATCAATCTTCAAACTACTGGTTAAGTAATGTTCTGAAATCAGGTCATATATACATACATGTTTGTAGTTTTATTTAGGGTATTCTGTTATAGTTTTTCCTGTAACATGGCTACAGATTGTCTCGATTTTGTCTATTTGGGAAATCAACTGAAAACACGTTTTTCACAAAAGTAAATGTCTGTTGTTTGATCCGTTATTGGACACCGTCATAACGGATTGAATGAGTTTAACCTGTTTGTAGTGTAGAATGAAATGTTTTACATATTTCCGTGTTGAAGAAAATAATGAAATGTATTTTTATTTTTACAGGTAAACTTTTTGATGTCTATATTGTTTGTATGTAGTCGCTGCACTCATTATTTGACTGCACTTTTTTAACTGCTTCAAAACGCAAGTTCAAATGGCAAGTTCAAGCAACAATTAAGATCGCACACCGTCATTTTATCTTAAATTTATAATAAAATTTCCAAACACTTAAATTAAGTTTTTAATAAAACCACTTTAAAAGACTTCTTTCGGCCCACCATTCGCAGGGCACTAAACTACGGGTCGATTGGCACTATCCTGGGACACGAGTTGACGCACGGCTTCGATGATAGTGGACGAATGTTCGACAAAAACGGCAACATGGTGCAATGGTGGTCGAACGAGACCATTAGGGAGTACGTGAACCGTACCGCATGCTTCGTGGACAAGTATAGTCAATACTATTTATCAGACATCGGTGAATATGTATGTACGTCGGCGCTAAGACTTGAGGAAGCACTTCTGATGCATTCACTGATTTTGCAGATCGACGGCGAACTTACTCTTGGTGAAAATATTGCCGACAATTTGGGAATGCGTGAAGCTTTCCATGCCTACGGTCTTTACACTCAGAATTACGGGCGCGAGAAGCAACGATTGCCAGGCTTAGAGAAATACACGCACGAACAACTCTTCTTCATCTCGTTCGGCAACCTCTGGTGTGAAACCTACACCCCTGCCGCATCGCAGTATGCCCTCGAGGACTCGCATTGTCCAGGAAAAATTCGTCTACAAGGCGTTCTTTCGAATTCGCACGAGTTTGCAGAGACGTTTCAGTGTCGCAAGGGTTCGAAAATGAATCCGGGAGACAAGAAATGCAGAATATGGTAGAGATAAATAGTTTTAAGTTTTAGAAATTTGACATTTATTTTAAACCATATGTTCATAATAATATTAGTATCTATAAGTATATGTAATTATTAAAAATTGACACTTTTAATATCTATTCTTACAATGTAAAGGACAGCATATTTTAGATGGAGTTATTGTATAAAGCGACTCTAGAGATTTCAGTTACAATTTGTACAGTAAATTTTTAAATTAGTTAATTCATGTGAACATTACTTGAGACGGTTTTAACAAGAGACTAGAAAAAGACATCTCCATCTGCTCGTAGGTGTTCCTTTCATAGCATTTTCCGATTCGAATTGGCTGGATTTCTTCTCTGCACCGGCCCTATCTTAGTACCCTGGTTTCTTCACACGAATGTTGAGTCTGCAGAAATAAATAAAATTTAAAAACAAATAAATCAAGTGAAAACCAGAGAGTGATAGCACTCTCTGGTTTTCACTTGATTTATTTGATTTATTCGGCCTGGCCGAGTCTTAAATACTCTACGCCTTGAGGTGGACGGGCCACGCTCAGTTTTCGAACAACAACAATTTGTTGGACCATTAAATGCTATGTACAGTTTTGTTCAAAAAGTTGGAATAAATCGGGTACAGTGACATAACTAAAGTGAAATTTCCATAATTTAAAAGGCCATAACTCGGAAAGCAGAAGACCAGCTCCACCAACTGATGTTGTTGCTGGAGTTTCAACAAGAAACAACAACAAAAGAATCGGAGTTATGACACTCTGCCCGACTTTTCCAAGAAGTTTGTTTAGATATGTTGAGTTTTTCGGCACATTAACGGATGATGTTACCCTATACCCAGAAATCTAATTTTGTTTTCGTAACTCAAAAACTAACTCTGATATACTATTTTTAATAAAAAGTAGGCGTGTTCGTTGACCGATTTTGCCCATTTTCAATACCTAATAATAAAACAGGATATAAAATGTTATCGTGTTGGGGAAAGAATATTTTTATGTTTTATTTGAAAAAATCTTATAGAAGTAAAACTAACAATTTAAAGTAAATTTGTTTAATTGCATTTCTTTATATTTTATAATAATAACTAAGAACGGATCGGGCAACACATACGAATATTGGAGGTGTCTGGCGCCGTACTGTTTATTGCTTCACTGTTATCGAAATTAAAATTTTGGATGTATTCGATGTTTCAATGTGTATAAATATACTTTTAGGCACCACAGTATTAAAGAGCACATTTTGTGTTTTTTGGAATGAATTTGTGAGCAAGAATTGAAGTATACTTTCAAAACACTTTTCAAAGGAGTTTTTTTCGAATACTCGACGTCTTACAAACAGAAAAACGTATTTAATTTATTTACTATACACGAAAATCATCATCTACATCAAACATTCCCGGCCGAATGATTTTTTTTATACTAACTGTGCAAATAAACTCGTAGAGGGAACTTAATAATATTACTTAAAGTACAGCAGACAAGCGTTATTGTGAACACTCGTATATATTTATGAACAACATATTCCATAACGTGAACAGGAAAAAATATTTCACTAAATAAAAACATTTAGTGTTTTATTTATTTTTTGTATGTACAATGATTGCTTATGATACACAGATTTCTATAAAAAAGGACGAAAGTATGTTCATTCAACGAACATATGTACTTACCTAGGAACATACTTACATTTACCTAGGAACTTACCACTTGAATAGGACTGGTTCGCAGTTTTCGGCGTGTACTGATGTATGTGGTGCACGTGTTTGTCCTCTGCAGATGGAATACATCATCAGTTCCTGCAGGTGAAGTTTCTTTAAGTTTATTGAACTCTTACAGACGTAGATACGCAAACACAGTTACGTGGCACAGTTGCAAGTTATTGAAAAATGCGAAATTTAGATAAAATGAGCTATCGAAACTTCCCTTTTCTATTTTTGGCTTTACTTATTATAGAATGCAATGCAATTATGAATGTTCTTAACCAGAAACGTTAATCATAAAGTGTGTCTATCAATTTGTTCTGGTCAGAGGTAGGAACATTTGAACATTCTGTTATAATATATGAGCTGCAAAAACGTTTATTTACTAGAAAAGTTTCCAGAATGGGATTTAAAAATCTTTTAATTAACAAAAAAATTGATCGTAAATATACCAAGAATAGAAATACTTTGATGAGGGGCATTTGAATAAATCTTTTAGCACCTAACTATTACTTAAGGTTTACTCAAGAGAAGTTCTCCACGCAATTTGAACGTCGTCTCACCAGTTGCATTGTAGCTCCGGTCTCTGGTGCGTAGACAGCGACGCAAACAACAGCAGCGACGTAGGCCAGGCACGCGATATATTGTGAACAGGAAGCCACTGCGGAACCGGGCATTCATGTAGCAGTAGATGATGGGATTGTAGCAGCTGTGCGACATGGCTAGCCAGTGGAAGGCGAACCAAATGTAGGGTAGCAATGGCCACAGCTTCAACTCCTCGTCGTTGAGTAGGAGCTGTAAAATACATACATACATACATGTATTAAGCAGGATTACTATTCAAGTAGTGCAGCACAGAGAAGCTGATGCTAACGATTCCGGATGCTTCAGAGGTGTTGTGAATCATTAAAGTTCGCTTGTAGGATGCGTCAAATTCACGCGTTTAAACTTCACTTACCACGAGTATGTTGAACGGTAGCCAACATATGGTGAAGACAATCACAACCATCACCATCATTTTAATCATCTGTAAGGAATCAGAATTCTATAATTAGAATTATTATCGGAATCTGAATTACAAATGACGTTTTTTGATTTACAACTAATTATTCTGAATTACACGTGACGCTTTCTGGTTTACAGGTGGAAAATGTTTAAGTTCTGTTAATAAACTTAAAAGTCATACGTGGTTCCACTGAAATGCTGACTAAATGCAGAAATGTAGGTTGTCGAGCTCTTCGACAATGTTTTAGTTTTGTGGTCTTACTCTTAATGATGTTTTGACATTTACGCAAAAAAATTGGTAAAACGCAAGATTTTGTACCAAGCTCATTAGTTCGTCATTGGAAATGTTTGCAATTTTTGTGCGACATCTTTAAAAACGCTCACTTTTTAGAGTTGCATCTTGTATCTTGCTTCAGTGCGTTCTGCAAGAGCCGCATCTACACGAGGCAAATAAAGTTATGGCTTTTTCTAGCTATAAACTGAATGTTAAAACCAGTCGGTCAAGAAGTAAAAGTAGTCTGAATGTTTGAACGACGTCAAGTACACTTGGTCTTGGATTAGGAGGAAAACGAAGGTGGTGGCTGAAGATACATATATCGCTTGCTAGAAACATTAAATTTCATGTTTTAGGTTAAGAAAATATTTAACATTTCTGATACACATACATTTCTGATGGGTAACATCAATTCCTCAAAACTGCGTTGAAAATTAATTCGGTGGGAACAGAAATATTGCTTCAAAATATATTGCAATTTAATGATGCGAAATCATTTCAATCGCACATGCGGTCAGGCGCAAATAAAAAGCCACTCCATCCAGCCTTCGTCGGAAAAATTACCTTATTGTTGCTCGAAACCAAAGCTGACGGCAGACAACAAAAAGATGACCGAATCGAGCGTGCTGCTGGAGTGGCAAACCATAAGAAACACAGCGGCTATGTTGCACAGAGCCATCGCAGTCCAAGGGCAATCAGCTGTTACGATCTCAACGGACGTAAGAGAATAACACTTCTGTGATATAATTTCGAAACGACAGAGTGGTTGGTTGAAGAAATCAGTTAACAAATCTTATTGCCATTAGAGCGGACAATCTAGAAGTAAATACGCAAATCTCAACACAGTCGCCAACTTTAGTTTTGGAATTGAAACCGAAACAGCTGATTTTAACACATAACGTACCACTGGGTTTCAGTTGCATGCTAGCTACGAGACAAAAAGCAACCCGAGGACCATTCATATGCATGTGTTGACTTGTGGCTTACCGTTACCCTTTGGCCAAGAAAGGGGCCTGCTTTATTGCATCGAATAAAGCGGTTCCATTAAACGTTCGTCCCATATGTAGCCTACATGGGCATTTGGCATTATTTGGCATTAGTTCGCATTCCGACAAATTCCGGTTGATTACAGCCACGTTAGGCAAAATTGCACGCACAAACAACAAAAGACGTGCTCAAGGTGTGTTTCCAAGGGGGCCCGTGTTATTTTTTGCGAATTTCGCTCAAAACAGAACCAAATAGACTTCAGAAAATATACATATAAGAAATTCAAATGGCGCACAGTGGTTCAGTATAGAAATACATCGAGCAATAATCTGTAACTTTATACAACTTTTTACGGATAACATTTTTCCAAAAAAAAGTTAACAAAATAATAATATAATATAATAAAATGGATTTTAACAAATGGCATTCAAAATCTAAAAAAAAATTTCTAGATGCAAAAAAAGTTAACAAAATACCAACAGATTTTACTAAAATCTGCTAACTACAGCGATAACAGAAATTAGTGGATAAATAAAAAATTTCATAAAAATTACTTTTAGTTTTCTATTTTTACAGAAAAAGCAATGAACCCTGCAAAACTGCTGCGAAAACCCTATCGAATACAAAAACCCGCATTAAAAAAGCTTAATTCGTTGAAGTTTCCGTTATGAGTTTCTATTTTGAGCCACTGTGCGGCGGCTGCTTTTCATATTTGAGATCGGCCTGTGACATGACATTTCCGTGGGGATGGCAATATTTCTCTTACGTTTACATTTTCATTAATAACTTCGAAGAGCTTCACTATTTAGCAGACGGCGATAATCTGAATGGTCATCTGACTGGGTACAGGTTTCTCTAAGTGAATTCGTTAACAAATTTTCAAAATTATTGCTTTTCTCCTTTTAAACTCATCTATTTCTTGTGTGGATACGAGGTTCATTGATCTCTTAAAATTGTTGAGTTGATGACGATGGTGATGAGCATTCAAGTAGTACTGCAATTCGATGCTTAGCAAATAGTTGTTGCTTTGCGATGTTGCTGTGGAACTAACTTAAGTAAACATTTCCTTAATAATGATTAGCAGCAGCATAACCAGCAAATTGCTGTGGTTTTCTTTGGGCCACTTTAAGTTTGGTCGCAGAAATCTATTAATTCTTCAAAAAAATCCTGTTTATAATGAAATTTGGCATGTTTATGAGACCGAAGAGAAAGGTTTAGAACCATTGTGATTTATGAAGAAAAAGTTAATAGCATAAAAAGAAGATGAAATAGAAGTTAGTCCTTGTATCCGTATCTGAATTCAAATATTAAAATAAATGCAAGCTTGTATTTAAGATTAAATGCTCAGTAAAACATTTCGCGAATTTCCGAGTTTTCGATGCTATTCACAGAAATTGTGTACAAAATATGTTTAAGTGAAATTTTACACAATTATACTTTATAAATTAAAGAAGGAATCAAAGAAGGAAATAAGAAAGGCGGAAGATTGCAGTTGGCTGAAAAGGAGTACTAAAGTTTCATATGATAAAATCCGTGGACTCAGTTCAACTTCCAATAATGGAAGGCACAGATAATGACTGAGGCGAAAAAACTTTGAAAAGAACAACAGGGCAACAGAAACTCAGCCCAAATACAGTCTCTGTGCAAAAAAACGTTTACAAGTCTAGCGAGCAGTGAACTTTTACACGCTGCTGTACAGTTGCTGGTACTCGGGCCAACGACTGATAGCAGCAAGTCAAGTGCCAGCTATAGGAAAACCGGCAGCAAGACAATTAACCAGACGGACAACCCATAGAAACTACGAGTTTTATGACTACGCAAGGGTCTTACATCAACATTTACTCTGCAAAACAACGACGCTAAAAACGAGACAGAAAGTCACGAACTATTATACCTGGTGAGCTAAACTCCATTGAAATCAGTTACAATCGCTATATTTGGCTATGAGAGCCATGGTCATCGCTGTCCCTCATCTGCACAAAAAAATAGTTTCAACGATTTTTATAAAGCAGACAAAAGGTCGTCTTTGGAATGCACTGTGGAGAAAACTAGGAAACTAGGAACTAGCAAGTTACAAATCATTTAATTTTAGTCATTTAATAAATGTCAAGTGATTTTAGAAGTGTACTGAAACCAGTTCGGAACTTCCGACCAAAGCCTTCAATTTGATCTTTTGGTTAATGTTAATTAACAATTTTTGATATTGTTAATTAACTTGAATTGCTCTTTAATTAAATTAACTAAGAACAAAACCAAATTTCATAAACCGTCTTAAGACCGTAGTGAAAAATTTCAGTTGAAGACTTTCTTTATGGATTCATCAATTCATAAAAATTCATCATATTTTTATATTTGATATAAATTATATATTTATATTTTATTTTTATAAAATAACCCTTATTTATTCATGCAAAATGGGAGGCCTCCGATTACATCAGAGTGCATTTGACTGTGCAACGAGAGTATCCTTTGTCACTATAAAAAAGTCGACTTGCTGAAAGTCGTTCATTTGTTTCCTTATTATCAATGAGCACTTCATAAAAACTACACAAAAACAAACATGAAGTGGCCAGTAAAAAAACTGAAACGTTAAACAAATTTTAACTATCTGCCTGAAGGAGGCAGATGAGAAAAACACGAGATCCAAAGAAAGCAAAAACTACAGCTTCAATGCAGGCAGATCCGAAACAACAGCATCGCTACACCACTAGGAAGACAATGAAGATGAGTGTCAAAGAAAAGTTGCGGGAGGAATGGGAAGAGGATGAAGTGGGTCTGGTAGTTTCGGCTCGTTTTCACTGGCTTGCAAGTTGTTGGAAAAAGTGAAAGTGGCAAGAAGCAGCAGAAGCAGATGGCAACTTCAAGGAAAAGAATTCAAATGTTTTTTGCAAGATGACAATTATGGTAATTTTTGCTTCAAAGAAAGGGTATATAGTATATAATCGAGCCATTAGACTTCACGGGAGAAATACTCGTGAGTGATTCTTTCTTATTTCGGAAATGATAAAAGAAATAAGTGGACCATACTACAATGCGAACATTTATAACTTCGTTAATTATTATTGCCAAAATAATGAACGATTTCAGGCAGGATTTTTAAGCGCTAATCTAATCCATAACAAAATTCATCCTTTAAGGTTAAAGGTTCCGCAGCTCTTGAATAACTGATGAAATACAGTCCCTACCTCGTTCTAGGCCACTAATTGATAAAAATTGTACAAATAATTATATAAATTATAAATCAAATTTACAAATCATATTGTGTGTGGTACCTCTGATAATTATCGCTTATATTTGAAGATAATATCTTAGAATTATAATATATTTATTCATAATAAAACAGCAGATTTATCCACGCAGCTTTCGGGCCTACAGAAGGGACGATTGAAAAGCGTTGTATGTAAAATTTTGTCACCGTTATTTTTTATTGCTCGTAATACAAGAAAAATTACTTAAAAATATTATAATTAAAAGTAAAAATTAAACTGAATGTACATTTCATTCCTTAAGCCTAGGATTCTCATTTACAAATTCCAGAGGAATTATTGCATGATTGATACAGCAAGGATTGCGTGAACATGTTAAGTAGTTTATGTACAAAAGATTTGCATGAGGGTGGTGTTGGGTTTAAGAACGAGAAAAGTTTAGCACAGATAGCAGCGGTAGAGATGGACAACCGGATGGGTTGGAGCCGGACAGATGTGCTCCTCTTACGGACAGAGTTAATGCCACTCGGATAGATTGTGATAAAGTAAATTGGATTCGCAGTCATTCGTATTCTTCCTTGTAGAATTAGACTCCTTTGAAGGAGAAGTCAAGTGTTAAAAAAGTCTAGGATTAGGCAATGAGCTATTGATTGCGTATTTAGACTTCGGATTTAAATTTTAATATGGTCCAGATTTGCCGGGTGGTCCGTAGTTCGATGACGGGGCGGAGATGTCGCCGCCACCACCACTCGAGAAGCCACCTGAGCTGCCACCGCCGTGACCGCCTCCAAGACCTCCGCCGTGACCGCCTCCAAGACCTCCGCCGAGTCCACCCCCGAGACCTCCGCCGAGTCCACCACCACCACCCCCTCCACCGAGTCCTCCACCGAGTCCTCCACCGAGACCTCCACCAAGACCTCCACCGAGACCTCCACCAAGACCTCCACCACCTCCAGCACCACCTCCAACTCCGAAACCGCCTCCGCCGCCTCCGCCGCCATCCTTCTGGGTTTTGTACTTGATAAAGTATACCTCCGGCTTAGAAGGCTGGGTAGGCGCTGCTGTCGGAATGATAACATCCTGCTGCTCCTCTGGTTTCTTAACCAAAACATAGACCAGGGTCTTCTCCTCGTTCTGCGGTTGAAGCGGGATGATCGGCGCTTGATACGAGGGCGGAGATGGTGCCTTAATAAAGATGATTTTATAGTGCTTTTGCGCCTGTCCGACTGGAATGTTGGGACGTTGGCGGATTTCTTCCTGCTCGGGTGGTGGCACATGTACATATATGTGTTTCTGAACGAGGGTGGAACCGCCGCCGCCGAAACCAGAACCGCCACCAAAGCCGCCGCCTGAGAGGAATACGAAATATCAATGGGAGAAATGAAATACAATAACATTAGAGAAAATCACTATTCGACAGTTGAATTTTGCACTCACCTCCTCCAAATCCGCCGCCACCACCCCCAATTGATCCACCACCAAAACCACCACCACCGAAGCCACCGCCACCAATGGATCCGCCGCCAAAGCCACCGCCACCAATGGAACCGCCTCCGAATCCACCGCCACCAATGGAACCGCCGCCAAAGCCACCACTACCGCCGAATCCCCCTCCTCCGGAACCTCCGCTAAATCCACCACCCGAGCCACCGCCTCCACCAGGTCTATTATAAGCATAACCGGCCTCGGGCCTGGCAGCGGCGAATGCCAAACAGGACATTAAAATAAAAGCTCTCATTTCGAAGTTACTTTTCGAAGTTCGAAGACGAATTTGACAAGTCGCGACCGACTAACAAACAATGCGCGACGATGACAAACGGCTCAGTTATTCGTACTATTGAATGCGACAATTTATGAATTTGGACACAGAAACGTAAACGTATCGTAATCCTGGCTCGTCTGTGTGTGCGGTAGATGGTTGGTTGTGAAAGGAATAGTTTTGCGGAAGGATGGAAAGTTTCCAGCTGGTTGTAGCTGTTTATTGAACTAAATCGAATGTTTTACTGACGATCTTCAACCGAAGCTCGTCAATTTATACGAAAAATGCACGAAAATCAAATTTTCAAAGTTGCATTTCGGGAGATGGTTCACACAAGCGCAGCAACGCAACTACAAAATCTAGTAACATCAGCAGCGACGTCTTAGCGCATGCGTAACAAACAATGAACGACGGTTCATAGTAAGCACAAAAGCCACAAGTAACATTATTTGTTACCCGGCAGTGGGAAGGGGCACCAGATGGAGTCGCCGAAGTTACCTCACAATCAACGTATTACGGCACAGCAACCACATCAGCGAGCAGCAATTCCGCCAGCGGATGTTAAGATAACCCAACTGCAACACCATCATCGATTCTCTCTCAGTCCACATAAAGTGGTCTCGCCTGAACCGTACGGCTAACAGTACCAACGAAAGTGACACCGACTCTGACTAGTCTCTCAGTACAAGATAACCTCTCGCAAATAAGTTCCTCAGTCCAATTTATCTTATTAAACTTAATAAGTTTTACTCTTCGTGCTTCTCCGGTGCAACTCCGCCGGGCTTTCTTTGGTAGACATCCTCAAATTCGTGTTAGCTGATCGTCTTCATCGCTCTTTTTCTCTCTCTCTCTCTCTCTCGCTCTCCACATACATATGTATATGTATGTAGTTTGTATCTATCCACTGTCCTGGTTTTCTGGCCGACACTTCTTTCGGTACAAACGACCCCTGTTTAACTTTAATGTTCATGAGCGATCTCAACTTGCTTTCTAAACGTTGGAAATTCAATATTTTCTCTGTCAAAGCATTTTCATTTATGCACCATCGTTAGTTGTCTTTTCACTCTGCGGCATGTTGTATTGTCTGTCTGCTGTCAATTTCAGTAACGCGAGCATTGATCGTGATCGTTTTTCGTGCTGTAGTATTCAGTATATTCATTGTAAATCTCGTAAAACGTGTGTTCAATTCAAAGCAACCTCATTAATCGGCATATCAGCGGCCTACTAAATAATTGATTTAGCATGATTGAATGCAGAGTTAATGTTTAGTTTATTTTGGATTTACAAAATATTTCCGGATTTACTCTATAGTTAGTTATTACTCTATAGTTAGATTACTATGATACGAAACGAGAACAGAACTCAACACAATTCATAGTTCACATTTGATAAACTCTGGAATCTTTGGAAACTTGTTAAATTCAATTTATACAATTCATGAAATGGTTATCCTTGAAGAAGCCATCGACAACCTAAAGCAGTGTTTGCGAAACTCCTTCAAAGTAATCTTTGCACGGAGAGTGAGTACTCCTTCAAAGTAATCTTTGCACAAAACCAAAATAAGATAAGATTTGGATAAACCAAAAACCTCTCTATATTGCATTGTGAAGTAATGCGATGGAAGTATCGAAAATACTTAATCATAAATGTACTTAATCTCAAGGAAACAAAAGAAGTATCAACAGAGCAATAAAGTAATATGAAAGATGACAAATACAAGCAACTTTTTGGAAAAGAAATAACATAACCACATAAATTCCAAGGCACCGCAATTACTACCAGCTTCAAGTGTGGTTTCATTTCAATATCAGCGAAAGAGACGAAAACGCCACACACTCTTTCGTGTTTGTAGTCCTTTACTTCATACAGAGCCGTGATTTCGAATCGAGTTTCGCGACAATAGAAACGATTGACTGCGGTGCCGAGCGTGTCTCTGATATTTTCATTATATTCATACATATAAATGCATATTTGATATTTATTGATTATCTTAACCCTTTCTGTCTCGTATATCGTCTGATCAAGTAAAGTTGTTAAATATAACAAATTTTATAATAATAAAAATTATATTTTATTCTATAGTTTTTAGCATTTTGTTTCATATCTTTCAACGCTATTTCTTTCAAATGTTACCGAATATTCACTGTAATTTGAAGTTCTGCTACGGAATTTCCAAATGCATTATCAAGCACAAAACCAACAAATAATCATTGCAGATGAAAGTGCGATGCATCGCACAAAAGCATATTAATTTCAATTAATTTTATGGAAGTTCAGACAGCTTACAAAAAACCCTTCTTCACGGCTGGCCAAGCACTTAGTGAGATGCTTTGGAAATGGATGAAATTGTGCCCGTTTTTCATATTGGCATTCTATTTGTTGTGAATCTTCGCAGTTGCTCATTGCAACCATGCGCTGTAATCCGCAAAGCCTTGCTAAGCCTCATAAAGTAGCCGCCGCTTCCCAACCGGCGGATGAGAGTTACGAATACGCTTGATTTATCAGAAAAAATGTAGATTTCATTAAGTCGATGTTACGTCTTTCTTCATTCAGTGGTGAGCAATGGCGACGAGTTGCTACCATCTCGATTTATATCGTAGTTTTATGTTACTTTTACTAGCATGGCTGCAGTCTTTTCATTCGCACATCGTTTCTCACGGCGACTCATCTTTATTCAGCACATTTTCATTTTACGATCATCCTACCTGCTGTGTTTATGAATGCTTCGGTAAAACCTACACAGTTTGGCATCACTTCTGACGATTTGCCAAATGTTATATCACTCGTTCGTTCGTTTTGCAGTTCTTATTGTGTTTCTTGGCGTTTTGTTTTATTGCCAGCGGCTGATAACATTAGTTGAGTTTTATAGTTTCGCTCTTTAGTAACCTAGCGATCTATGGACTATTATTGAATAGTCTTAACTTATTTTAACTTTAATAATATTTGATCTGAATTTATAATTTATTTTATCTAAATGAATAACTGAATTTTGAATTACGGAAACATGTAAAGAGTACGAATGTTAGTTACCATGTGCCTTATTTGATTGCGAAAAGGCTTTTAGGATTGATTTCATATTATAATATCCTTCCAAATAAGAACGAAAAATTGAATAGTTGCCTTTATTCTCATTGCCTTAAGCAACGGTAAGTACATAGTTCTTGCCATTAAAATTGAGCTTTTAATTACTTTCATTAGCACTCAAAAGGTGTTCTGCTATAATCAGCATTTGAATGTCCGAGACACCGCCATAGATTTCGGTAACCCTGGCGTCTCTGTAGTACCGCTCCGCCGGCATGTCCTTCACGTAGCCCATGCCACCGAGTATCTGCAAACATTGGTTGGCCGCAAAGTTTGCCGTTTCACTCGCCGTTAGTTTCGCGATAGCACTGTTCTTCACAAATGGTTCGCCTCGATCGCAAAGTGCGGCTGCCTTCCGCACCAAAAGTCGCGCCGCTTCAATTTGGGCACACATTCGAGCTAAACGGAGTTTGACGGCTTGCATGTCTTTGAGCGCCCTGCCGAATGCACGTCGTTTGACTGCGTACATCACGGCAGTGTCCAGGGCGGCTTGTGCAATGCCGAGCGCTTGAGAAGCTATGCCGATGCGTGCTTTGTCCAGCTGCACCATGGCCAATTTAAAACCCCCGCCAACCTCACCGACAATATTTTCACGGGGTACCAGTACATTGCAGAGGCTGACCTGGCAGGTAGACGAAGCTCTGATACCCAACTTATCATCCTCCTTGCTCAACTGCACTCCATCTGTCTGTAGCGGGACCAGGAATGCAGTTATCCCCTTGTGCTTGAGATTACGGTCCAGAGTGGCGAAAACTACGGCGTATTCGGCTTGTTTAGCTGAAGTGACCCAAGTCTTGCAGCCATTCAGAAGAAAGCAGTCGCCCTTCCTGACTGCCGTTGTGGAAATATTCGCCACATCGGACCCGGCTTCAGACTCACTCAGCGCGAATGCACCAGGCATCAAAGTGGTATAAGGAGCGAGGAACACTTCCTTTTGCCGAACACTCCCATGCGTCGCTAAGAGATCCACGTACAAGATATTGTGTATGGAAACGATGGCTCCAGTTGAGGCGCAACAGCGTGACAGCTCTTCGACAGCAATGGAGAGGGAAGTCATGTCCACGTCAGTGCCGCCATATTCAATGGGCGCTCTCATACCCATCAGACCGTGTTCACCCAACTGGGCGATCTGTTCCTTGGGGTACCGACCAGACTTATCCAGCTGCGCGGCAACAGGTTCTAAAATCTTTAGCGCCAACTTTCGACACTGCTGTTGCATATCCGCTTGCTTACCACTACTAAACATACGATAAAAGCAAGTTCTTTGGAAATTCGTCCTTTGTTGTCCTTGTCGAAGGTTGTTCACAATGAACTGCAGGCATTTTCTCCGCGCTTCCATGTATGATACTCGTAGCTCTGATTTAACCAACACGCTTTTATTATAATTACTTTGAATTGAATCGCCAGAGATACACCAACACTCCAGTGATTATTTAGTGACGTCCGATATTCACTAAGCAGAAATTATATAATGAACGAAGACAACGCAGTCTGTCCCCCGACTGAAACAGCAGAGTTTAGAAGCAAACTCAAAACTGAGATTATTATGTCTATACTTCTGTCAGAGAACTTTAGATTCAAAAGTTCACCACAACTAAAATTTTAGTATGCATGTATTTAGTTACTGCTCTTTCAACTGATCAGCATGCAAAGTTTATTCTAAACCAGTAAGAGTTCTGTATTCGGCCTGGTCGAATCTTAAATGCCCTACACCTAAAAGTTTTAAAAAAATTGTAATTGAACGAAATAGTTTTATTTATTTAGGTTCTTCATTGCAGAACAATAACTTTATAGAGTGAAGTACAAATTGAAACTAGAGGAAATATGTGGTTATAAGGAAAGTCCTTAACCTTAAGGTGTAGGGTATAAAACAAGCTATGTTCCCTGTGGGACAAATGTCACGACAGTAAAGCAGTTGTGCAAAAAAATTATCTTCGAATTATTATTAGCAAAAAAACAAGCAATAATTTGGTTGTGTCTGCAGAATGGTGATGAGGTTGCGTACGTCTGGGAGAGGCTTTTTGTATACAAGGAAATCAACAACAAAATGTGCTAAGTCACTAATTTGTCACTTCATTAAGAGCGCAAGTATGTGGTGAATATTTAACTGTAGGTGTGTTTCTTTCACTCTCTCAAAGTTCAGTGATGTACACGGTGGAATATTATATCCAACGCGTGTATTTGACTTGAATGACTTGCACATTTAATTTCTGTGTCAGTTAAATAAACAGTTATTCAGAGGCACATCGATTGTGCTCAGTAAAGAACGTATTAACCAAAATATTATATTATTGTATAGACTCACTCATGCCGGGGATGGAAAGATAACGAAGCCCCGAACCAAAACAAGAAATATTATACAATAAAATACAAGTTTAAAATACTTAAATAAGCTTGATGCATCAACCTGGTTATCACAGTGCATTGTCAATGTTTACTAAATACTTAGGTTAAACGCCGTTAATTTGTAACTTATTACTTCAAGATCAACATTGATTCGCATTGAGGAAAAGCATGAGGAAAAACAAGGTTAAAAACTCCCAAGCTTTATACAATATTTACACCCGGAGGTGAATCGGTACATTGTTTATCTTCTGTTTGTAAATAAAATTAATGGTCGTCATCTGCCCACTTTTACATTGTCTGTTCTCACTTTTAGATAACATGCTCTGTAAAAGATTTTTTGCATAAAAAATGACAGATAACATGAACTATAAAAGATGTTTTTACAAATTTCTTTTGGTCAAAATTAATTACTTGACATCTAGTATAAGTATTATATACAAATTAATCATAGACCTCAAAAAAAAAATTACCGACCCTTATGTTGGGTCATTTGAGTCCGAAGGAAATCAGGAGAGGAAGAAGGAAAGAGATACATCCATCTTCAGCTCCTACTCCAGAAAAAAACAAACAGTGAAAACATTCCACGTGAATTAAGTATTTCGCAATTAAAACTGAAGTTTTCATTACTGATGTTAGATATGCTGCTGTGTTTTGGAGTTTTGGTTTACTTTATTTCGATTTTGTCGTTTCTCATTTCGCACTTAAATTTCTGTTTAAAATGTATACCCATCTGAGGATGCATATCTTTGTCTTGAAGCACTGCAGATTAACTATTTTCGAGTGCATGAGATATTCAATCCCATCGTTCACATGACGAGTGTCTGCATTTGTTTCGTTGGTGGAGAAAGTTCCCAGTTTTCACTACATTTTCACATGGACATCAATGGAACAATGCTTGTTTTTTATTTGAAATTAACATCCGCGCAACCGTCACATTGAAATAATTTCGCACATCGTTACATCTCTGCTATCGTTTAAACCTTTTTTCCGAAATTTTCCCACTTGTTTGCTTGTCGTGGTCCGCTTCTTTTCGTGGTGCCAGGAAGTTGTATGTTTTCGCAGCAAAGCAACATACATAAATGTGCATCGCGTGTTCGACATGCAGTTAAATGTCTGTGTCACAGTAGATTTTAGGTAGGTTACAAAACGGGCGCCTACATTCAGCGATAAGCGTTTGAATCCCTAACCATGAATATTGTTAGGTGGAATGTGGTGCAGCGTCAAAGCGACAGACGGTTTCACTCAAATAACCTGTGCGAGCGCTTTCAGCACTGAGGATTATTACTAAAATTATTAATTCTAAGCCAACTGGTGGCGACTGAGTGCCTCAGTAGTATTAGGAATTAGCACATGTATGTACAAATATAAGCAAAAGCAAGTACGATACCAATATTCGTCTTTGAATAAAAGATGCAGCTAGTAGAACCCCTGATCTAGATTATACCGAAGTTGGCAACTGAAGAAGTTATCATCCGAGGCCTGTGGACATTAAAACGATACTAATGGAGTTACTTATATCAAGATGATTACTCAAAGCCTCGCACTAGAAAAAAAAAAACAAATTTCCAGGTCCGTCAGTATCATTCTGCATTCATTAACAGTTTGTATTGTTTAATGCAATCGAAGTTGTTTGCAGCAGTAAATTTCATAGAATTAAAAGTTAAGTGCAAGTGTATGTGCTCGTTAATGCAACACAGTAGCTTTACTAACTGCTGTGTGTTGCGTACTCCACGCAACGTTCTTCGAATGTGGTACGTTCTGCCATGTTTGTGTGTGTGTGTGTGGTAGTGCTGCTTCACAGTCACTTCAACCCAGTTGTTGTGTGGTCATTCAACTGCACTCACAACAGCTGCGATTGAAGCTGATGTGCAGATGGAGCTGATGTGCAGATGGAGCTGATGTGACAATGGAGACTTTTAAAGGTTAATAGTTATGCGTTCGATTGTTTACACATTTACTCAATGGACTCAGTGGAATACGCGTAATCAAAACAATCCAATGAAAACTAAAACAGAAGTTAGTAAAGGTTCACCAATGAACTCAGTGTCGAAGTTTTGCAACTTTATAAAACGAACGTACGTATTTATAATTTACGATTGTCTTTACTGACTTTTCGCTTTTTAGATCATGTTCAAAGTATTTTCATCTATTTAAGTGAAATAAGAAGGCGTAATTTAAGAAGGCCAAGTGTCTAAGGCGAAAAAGTTTTCAATCGTGTCATTTTATTGCTCGGCTCTCTTGAAAAAAGACAATAGTTGTAATTATTGCAACATAGCAATAACAATTTATGTAATCTATACTGAAACTGATGATCAATCTGGTCACCAGTGACTGATGACTGATGGATACGCGATTTTTGTACATTTATTTCAGCAGTGCTGGAGACGATGCCACTTAAAAGATTGATAATGATGACGGTGCTGGTATTGATGATAATGATGATGCTTTGTTAATGACGATGTTGATTTAGCTTCAGACACAAAACGTTGCCTCTGGCTACTTTAGCGGCATTCGACTAGAAGCTAAAACCAATCATAGCAGAGATGCTGTGCTGTGGAAACTACAGACAAGCTACATTCAGACAAGCAAAAAGTGTTGACGAGACGGTAACTTGCAAAGACTGACACACTAGCAAAAGTGAAAGGAAATAATTCGGAATCGGAATTGAAATCGATTAAAACAAATCTAATCTCGGCGAGTTGAGTCGCGCGTTCTTTCTTAGAAGAAAGTGGGGTTATCTCTGTTAGAACACAGTTCAGCTCTAAGGAAATGCTATAAATTGGAGAGTAATAAGGATCAACTGTACGTTATGTGATGAGCACCTTCCCTGAGTATATCATATCTGTGCTTTCCTGCACTTTTTTTTCAGTGCTTTTCCTGCATCCGACACTACATCTAAGACCAGTCCAGTACCAGTACTCCATTTGCACAAACTCTCTTTTGAAATCACATGATATGTTTGCCAAAAATGGCTTAAAAATCTTATGAATCATCTCAACGTTGACTTCACTGCGTTATGCAGATACTAAAAGTACACACGAATTGAAAACAAAACGCATTGTTCCAAATTCAATTAAGGTTTTATTTAATTACTTATTATTTCACATCCATTTATCTATGATTATCTACATCCATATATGTATGTAGACATATTTTACATACATATGTATAAACATACATATACATATGTATAAACATACATATGAATAAGGGGAGATTTCAATTAGTGATTATAATTCTATTATGTTAGAGCTTTTGTCTTAGTTTTGCCGAGAAAAATAACGAGAGTGCACTAAATTCTCGCCCCATAAAAAACATAAAAAATGGTTTAGTTTTTTCAACTTCCATTAACTAATTTGTTGAAGTTTATTGTTTTTTATTTTTGACATTTAATTCAGATGAGAAAAAAATGTGGGAATCATTTTATTTCAATTCATAATCATTTCAAATCGAATATTTAATTTATAGCTTAATCGAATCTATAATCACTCGATCACTTTGCATGTGAAGAACTTCTTTCTTGAACTTCATAGTTTAAACTTAAAAACTAAAATAATTTAAGTAATGTCATCAATGTATAAATATATGTAAATTCGAATATGTAATTAATATATATTGAAAATAAATGCATCATATCACGTTAATATTGTTGTTCATTTAGAAATAAAGAAATCACTCTGTCGTGAGCAAGCCAGTGAATTATTACCCCTAACTCCCCCACCCCCCAACCACATCACCGTTTTCACCAACAAACTTCTTGGTTTCGTTGGATTGTAAACAAGTAGATTTGGGTTCATTTGCAGTACTCGTCTGAAAGGCGTTACTTGCCACATTTCCACATTAGCTGCCACGCATTGTAAACGTAATTGCTAGACACGCTAGACTCGGATCGTCAAGTCGCCAGACAAGTAAGTGAACGGGGACAGTAATCAAAATGCTATGGCTGCAAAGACGCATCTACCGCATCTACCGCATTCACCACATGCTGCATGCCAAATCGTGAATTACTGAGTCTGACAGACGGCATTAAAAGCAGGCAGCACAAAAACGAGCCAGCGGCAACTACAGTTCCAGCCCAAGCCCATTGGCTAGGAGGAAAACAACAGTCTGTATGGGACCAGACCCGGTAGAGAGGTACCGTGTTAAGATGTTAATTCGATTGCATAAGCGGAGATGATAAAAAGTGAGAGGATTCCCAGCAGCAGAAGCCGTCGCTAAAACTTTGCGCAGCAACAGTACCGAAAGCAGAGGCTGCTGGTTGCAGAATGTGTCCCAGACGAATTCCTGTCAGGGCCGTCCCAAAACATAACGTCCCAATCATGAGTTTTTAAATTTATCTATTTTCATTATTTGTTATTTGTTAAAGAGAAAGAAATGCTAAAAGGACCACAGCGAAAGAGACTTCTCGCTGCTTGTATAGATATGATATCAATACGGTTGCACCCGACATATTGAGGAGTGTGAAAGTCTAATGGTTATCCCGGTGAGAGGAATGAGTTGTCCTAAAATGTAAAATGTTTAGAGAACTGATTATGATTTGGACGCCCTTGCAGTTAATCTTCGTAGCAGAGGGCCTCTCCTTAGACCGCCCAAAGGAACGACTGCGCTTTTAAATACGGTTGAGGTAAAGATGCAGAGCTGCAGATGCACACGTCGGACACAAGTGCAGCAAATCGCCAAGCATCGACGTTGGTTCAGTGGCGAAAACAGCGACAGGCTTCTCTTCATCGTATGCTTGAATGTTGCCTGCACTGAAATCAAATTACTTGCAAAGTTATTCACGTTCGGCAGTTTTATGTGCTGTTAGTGACTCGTAGTCGCTGTTCGCTTCTGCTGTATTTCAAGTACTTTTTATTAGTCTCTTCTTTGTGTGACAGACATCTTTGTCTGCATTTAACATTTAATTGAGTTTTTGTCCTGCATATCGTACATTCGGTGTAATCGTTTGTTTCGTCACACTCTTGTTTCCAAATTTGTAGACTTTTTCTTGTATTGGTTGCACTTTTGCACATGTATGTATATATGTATATGGTAGCAAGTTTGTAATTTTATCAATTTTATCTGCTCATCTCTAGCAACCCCAGTTAGCAATCTGCTTCAGAGGAATAAGTTGATTCTTTTTAGGCTTCGAGAGATTTCACGATTTAATCCTCAGAAGCTCACTAAAGATAAAACCATCAGTTGCTAATCTTTTTTATTGACTGAGATTTCGATTCTTTGATAAATGCTTAGAACTTTTACCCTTTCGGGAAACATGGTTTTGACGTTATAGTTATTCCTCTTTGAAGACAATTATTTTATAGCAGATACCAAGTATTAAGAGGATTTATGATTCACACAGTGAGATACATTAAAAGGAGTAAAGTATCTAGATTAATATAATGCAACTTATTTTGTTGATTTAGAAAACAGCAACAAAAAATTATTAAGATTCCCAAATCAAGATGCAAAGCAAAGATACTCATTCGAGGAAACAATTTTAAGTTGGCCAAATCAGCAAAAATTGGCCGGCAACTAATTACGTTTCGGTGTACTTCAGGAAGCATTAAAAGCACTGATGAGGGATGTAGGAAAGTGCAATCAGAGGCAGGAGAAATGAGGATGGACGGAGTAGTCCGTGTTTTGCCACTAGTGGAACAGGCTAGGAAAAGCACAATGGCGGATGTGCAAACCTGGCCAGCAGCAGACGATCGGTTGATTAGCGACCATAGTATTGTAGACAGTGGTTAAAAAAATACCACAATCAACTGCAACGCAACTACACTATGACTAGAAAAGATGAGAGCGAAGAGGTGTGGAAAGATCGAATATAATGTTTGGTTTAACCACTGTGCGGTGGGCAATTTTTCACTCCACGATGAATTGACTTGTAGGAGTCAATGGACTGTGCATCTTCGATCCAAGGCGAAGGCGGAAAGGATGTCGATGTGTTACAGAAGAAAATGCCAGATATAAAGATGCAGCTGCGCCGTTCGGCAACCGAGTTGGCGACGTTGCCAACAGTAATGATTTCTCCTGTTTGGCAACTTGTTACGTCGTTGGCTAATGTTAAGCAAGTACGGCGCTGATGAATTCGGTTACTGTATGAATTACTTTGCTTAATTAAATGTAATATATAGTTTTGTTGCTGTTTCGATGTAGTTTTCGATGGAGATTTAAAAGTCCGCTGTTACCGTTGGTGTGGCTGTTCTTCTTGTAACTAATTATTATTTGTATGTTGAAAGGAAAGTTATTCTAGTTACCAAAACGATGAGTTCCTCAAACCACACAGAACCAAAGTTACCCAGTCTGAGGCCAATAAATATCAGCTCAATTTGTATTCAGGTTTCCACGATAAAACTAATTCATTTTATCGAAACCGGTTTAATATTTGATTGAGTTTGAATCCGCTAAACTCTGTCTGGATTTTTCTTTCATATTTTGTATGTTTGTTTGGGTCAATTTGAGTCACGCTGGAGCTGATGTGTCCACGAGTATGATTAACCGACGTGAAAGGCACCAACAATGCATCGTTAATTTTCGTTGTTATTACTGTCACGAGATTTACCAACAACAACAGAGCTAATCGCCTCATATTGCGGAGTGTCCTGTATTGCTGCGTTCTCTACTCTACGACTTCTTCATTTGATTACCTCGCTATTTTGCATTGTGTTCATCTTTAACTATAGTTATTCCATTATTATTTTTGAAATCTGAACATGTTCATACGTTTTTTTTGTCATATTGTAGAAGAATTATTGCCGCAGTCCCATCCTTTGATGTTCGTTTCAGTGGTGTTCAAAGCTGGTCCTTGCCGGGTAGCCAAGAGAAGAGTGCATCTCATGTGGTCAATATTTTCCGCAGTATGCAGCAATTCAGCAATTCAGCTGCAAAATATTCATGTTCATGTCGAATTCCGATGGCATTAGTTTGTCGACTGCGGTGACGATGACAGCAGCTATTTTGTTGATAGCAGCATTGCAGCTTGTTGCATAACAACAACCTATTCGAAAACTTTTTATTCGAAAACTTAAAAAACATGTGTTTTTCTATCTCCGACATTTTAACCCTTATAGCGTGCTTACATACAGCGGATTTATTTGAGTTTTATTTAAATTTTGGGCTTAGAAGCTAATAACCTGTGCACTGAAGCAACCCCGTTCTATGGCAACACAACAACAAAACTACCACGACACGAGCTGTTTCCAGTCTATTATTTGGGAACAATTATTTTTCGTTTTTGGCGTCAATAAGAGAAATTTTGAACGTCATCCCAACAAAAAATAATGCCCCCAATTCGGCTGTGTTGGCCGAATAGGCGCAAGCCGCCCATTTATACATTATCTTTGATATTAAGAGATTACGATGCAACAAGTTAAAATCGACAAAAAATTGTTATCTTAGGGTTTTGGTTAAATACCTAATTATTCATATATAATCTTTTTGATCTATTGAAATTGTAGACACTATTTTTTATGGTCGACCATAACCGGTTGATATTCAAGCACTCACCTTACGCTTCGATCTGGCCATGCGTTGGTCTCTAGAGTTCTCTGCTTCGCCTGGAGGTGTTTTGCCCCATACCGCCAGAGCGATGCGGGTGTAGGTAAAGATGAGTACCGTCAGCGGCACTACGAACTGCAGCGTAAAGAGCGCTAAGGAGTAGTAGTAATACTGCTTACTATCCGGCCACTGCTCATTGCAAATGTACCTGGAAGGAAAGACAAGCTGAAAGTACAGTCAGAAGATAGAAATATGTACACAATCCGGGAAATACATTTACAAACTATTTTATAATGACATTCATTTAAGGAGTTCAGAAGGAGTTAAAAAAGTTCGCTGCAATCTATCAAATCTATTTACTTACCTGTCACACTCCACGTGCCAGATGTCCGGTTGAGTCAGTTTAGACACAATGGGTATGGGAAAAGCTGTCGCCAATGCTATCGCCCACACCGCTCCGATCATGAACTTCGCAAATCTGCGTAATGAAAAAGTAATAGGAAAACGTATAGAACAGTGTAGTGATAGAATAATTAGTGGGACAGTGCTCTAGTGGAATATTGTTTGAATCTACTGTACGCACACCGATTTGTGAGCCGTGTTCTTTTCCGTAAACGAAATTTGTACCTTTTGTACCAAACTTTCTACCAGTACACTTTATTAGTATTTTATGCGAGTATTATTTAGTAATCTTTAACTGGGAAATGAAATGAAGAAAAGCTCAGAAGTACTATGAAGTGCATGTTTGCCAATTTCCTAAATCTATTCCTCTCATCTGTAACCATCAACCGAAAATCCAATCATGAGAAATTTCATTTTCGCATTTCACAACGTCGACATACGTTTTGACATATGATGAGCTCACTCACACTGCACACTTATTAATTAACGGTCATGTGTTGATATCGCATAAACATTTGCACTGGTGCCAGCCTTCCATTATTCATGACCATGTAAACGTGCCGTCATGATTTCCTGCCATCTGTACACTCTAACTTAACGCCACGCAACCGTTAAGGGTATCTTTCGATGTCGGACAACAGGTTTCACGTTTCAGTTGAAGTTATTTCCCCCACCGAAAGTCAGAGTGCCCGAATTATGAGTGTTAAAAAACAGATGAGCCCAAAAACGTCACTTCTACTTTTTGGCTTACTGCCCTGAGCGATTATCCCATCGACTCACATTACATGCAATTACAATAAGTATTTTTAGAAGGTGTGGCCGCTAAGTGGGCAGTGCGCTAATTATTGCAGATGACCTCCCTTTGCCACGTTCGGTTTATTGTTATTGTTTCTAATTGTATGGGTGAGAAACGGATTTAAACATTTTTTAATTTGTACAAACTTTTACGCTCCCGGTTAAAAATTTCAAATTCTACGCATTTTACTTTGTTCCGGAATTTTTACACCCCACACCTTAAGGTTAAGGATATATTTAATAGGGTAAAAAATACCTGGATATAGAATAACATCATCCGTTAATATACCAAATATGGGCGTAGTCCGCCCACTTTTGGGTTACACAGGCAAAAGAGGGTCTTAAATGAATATATTGTTAAAAATAAAACTTTTTATATTTAATAACACTGTTTATGCATTTTTTTATACATTGTCATGCATAAATACATGCATATATTGTACTATATACCTCAAATTATAATGAGAATTATTGAAAATCTGAAGTTTAAGGCCTTTTTTTCTCGAAAAGGAGACATTAATTGTTATTATTATTTATAGTAGACATCTCTTCTATTCCACTACAGCACAGTGGGTGTGTTTTAACTGTTACCCTACTCACCTTTTTGTGATTCGTGGTTTCAGTGGCCACATAATTGCAATGTATCGGTCTACACTAATTGCCACAAGCGTGTATGCGCTGACCAGAACAGATACCGCCTGAGAGTAGTTTACGAGGTGGCACAAGACGATGCCGAACGGCCAATAGCCGAGTATGAAGATCGAGATGAACGAGAAGGGTACACAAAAGAGTGACATCAGGATGTCACCGACTGCGAGATTAGCTATGAAGAGATTCGTCACGGTATGCATACGTGGCGTCGACTGGACAATGTAGCAGACAGTTCCGTTTCCGAGCAAGGCGAAGATGAATATTGGGATGTACAGCAGGTAGACGGCAGCCTTAAAGTAGACTCCCAGAAAAACCGAGTTTTCTTCGTCATCACTTGAGCCAGTTTCCGGAAGCGATTCTCCATTGCAGGAAACATTTCGGAACTCTACAAAATCTCTATCGGATGTAGTCGATGTTGTCGGAATGTGGAAAGATTTAGAAACTATGTCGATTCGGCTATTGTTGAGATCTTGCCTGTACTGGTCACTGGAACTGATGTAGTAATCAGAAGTGTTGAAATCGTTGTGGTAATTGTGATGATGCTGCAAGTCCTTTTGCGCGAAAGCATGTATGTATCCGCTTAGAAAGTAATCCATATTCGGCGGATTTAATAGCACAGAAACGCGATGCTACGCTTCAATAGTTAACTTATGTACATATGTTTATTCTGTTCAAGATTGTACTAGTGTGAATCCAATCTTTGAGATGGAATCTAGTAAATTGAATGCGGGATTCAACTTGAAACTCGCCACCTCCAGCCAGTAGCACGTAATCTTATTTTGGACGAGTTTCCACTTCTGTTGCAATCGTGAATTTCTTTCAAGAGTACGTGCTTCCCTTTTGACCCTCTACGGCTTAATTTTAATTACCGACACATAATTTAAGTACTCTTTCTGTAAGCAGTTTTTGGATTATATAGCCTCACTGTAACGATATTATGAGACGAGGATATATAATTATTGAAAATTGTGCTAATTGTATTGTAGTATTTACATACACGGGATAGTGTAGAATACATTTAAGAGATTTTTCTTTAAGAAATACAATAGATTTGACAGTTTAATAAGGAAGGTTCTTCAAGTAATTGCAATCTATAAACTAGCGCATAATTTTGTAACAAAAGTAACTAAAAAAAAAATGATGAGTTATTCCTCAGTCTTTTTTGGACACTTTTAATTAAGCCTTTAATGCAGATTTTTTAATGCAATCCTTTAAATTCTACCTCAAAGACAAATCCATCCTTTACAAAAATCCACCTCCTCGACGAACATGTCTACTCTCGTTACAATAGTGATTATTAGTGATAAATTAGTGATTATTAATTACTAAGTGCTCAGATATTGTATTTGTTTTCCAAAGCTTCAAAATTTAATACTATTTATAACTTCGTATGTAGTGTAGTATATGTATTATGATATTTAGTTAAACTTTTCGGATGTTTTTCATGGCATGACGGTTTCTCAGATCATAATTCATGATGTTTTTCCGCAAATAGCTCCAGGTTAAGCTTTAATATGCTTTAAACAAATACTTCTATTTTCAGAACAACGTTTCAGAACATACTTAGAGTATCTATTGTAAGTAGCAAATGTATAGAAATGTGATGATTCTGCAAGGTAAACTAATTTACACGGTTTTTACTTTGGCTAAAATTAACACACTTTTTAATTAACAGCGATGCATAAACTGAATAATTAGCGAATCGTTATTTTTTACATTTCTAGCAACTGATACGCATATTTCAGACTGAGTGACCTGATGAGCAACACTATGAAACAAATTAACTAGTGACACAAATTCGGGGTACACAGATGTTGACTGTTCTATTGATAAGTTGGCCTTGAATAAACAAAATGGAATAAAAGAATGATTATCCAACGAATAACTTCAGAAGACATTCTTCAAATAATGGGACATTATAGACATTCTTCTTCTACTTCTGTGCTGTTCCTCCTCTTTTATGTTCCATCTTTTTATTGACTATTGGTCTGGTAATACTGGTGCATATATTAAACACTACAAAGGATGATATTTTTATCATTGTTTAGATCCTTATGTTCGCATGTAAATAAAGTTGGATGTCAACTAACTATTATCAAGACTACGACGAAATTCCTATACACATAAATATGTATATGGTGTATATATGGCTGTATATTCTGTGAACTTGTATCTGTCATCCTTTGATCAATGTGACGGTGGGCTTCAAGAGTTTACCGTGTGTCCGTTCATTGCTTTTGGGCGATTGCGACCGCAAGGCCAACAAGACTACACAAACAACAATTTAATTATCTGCACGCTTCGGAACAAAAGCATGTGTCGTCATATGATCCTGAGGGTGCATTTTTTTTTATAAATAAAGAAAGAATATTATTTGTTTTTCTCAAATTGTCCCGGGCTGAATTATAAAATACGAATCGAATCAGAAAATAGAAGCCTGGACTCAGACAATCCTCATCGAAAATGAATAGGAAATTTTCCCGAGAAATTGTTAAAGTATTAAAGCCATTTCGAGTAGCCACTGCATTTTTATACTCACAAAATACGTTGGATATACGCCATCAATATAAGCCGAGTGATAATTTGCCTTCAGTGGGCCCAATCATTGGTAATGATCCTGAAAAGTGTAAAGAACACAGTTCTTCTAGTTTAAGCTTGCACCTTAAGATCAAGGATATTAAGGATTAACGAATAGAAGACATAACACGCATGCAGGAAGAGCGGCAAACACTTTACTCCATACACATTGAATTTTGGGGTTCGAAGTAATTAAAGAACATGTTTTGCTAAATAAGTTAATTAAGTGCATACATATGTATGTTATGTTATCCTCTGATTACAAGGACAATCCTCGATAAAAGATAGCCTTTTGTACTTATGTAAGAACTTCACGCTGACGTGTTCTCGAAGAGTTTCTATTAGCCACTACCATTCAGGGTATCTAACGTTGTGATCTAATGTTAATTAGAACGAATGACCTAAATTCCGTTTCCGCTGGTGGACGCACACACTTCCGTTTCTCGCACGCAACTGTTTGGCACTCGCCGCCAAACAGTGCAGATATCAGTCGAGTTTCCTTACGTTCACGACGTTGCTTGCGGCTCCTACGATCACAGACAGTATCGCCGTGCGCATTACTTGAGTACGAAATATCGACTGAATCTGCACGTTGAATTACTTTTCTGCGTCCAAGCGTTTTATAAGCCACTGCATATGAAAACATTCTCAATGCGCAGAAGTCCAAAAAGCTTGCTGTTGAAATTTGTTTCCTCTGGCGGATGTATGAATGAGACTCCTTTCGTTATTTTGGTCGGTTCTGCGTTCGGCGGCTATGATTTCTTTTTTCTTTCTTCGCTAATTGTTGAGGTACCCTATAAAACGTTGCCACGAAAAAACCATAAAATTGTGTTGTGTTCTAGGAGAGAAATGGCTCTCTTAATTTCTGCCTAGAAGTATGCAATAAATTCAAAATAATTTAATGTATTCAATTTAACAAATTCTTTATTAAATAGAAGTATTCCAAAATTATTTACATATAAAAAGAAAGTGAAAAATAAACTGAAATATAGAAATGCAGTATGTATATACAGTATGACATATGAAAATTATTAAGAACAATAATATTTTTGTACTTGTATTATTTTCCTGAATTTTTGCTTTCTTTGCTTCACACGTTCTGTGAGTGTGAATGAGTGAATAACAAACGCACCCTAAAAGTATGCAGACACATTATGTTATAATTATTCAAATTTTAAGCAACAGTTTACAACAGTTTTTAATTTAATTTTGTAACATTTTGTAATTGCACACTTTTAGACAGCGCTTCTTATTCACTTCTTCATTTGTCACTCAACTAGAAAAGGGCTGTTAGACTCACCTGACAGCGTCAAGTGCTCGCGTCTGTTGATAGTCCTTTTGTTTTTATTTTATACTTGCGCAGAACTATTGACCTTTTCTTCAAAAATTGCTAACTTTTGGCCGATGAAATTATATAATGTATTGGCTATTTCACTAACAATACGAGAAAAACTTGAATTTTAATAGAGAAAGCAAAAAATTTGTAATTCGTCGATACTAAATTTATCGCAAATGTCAAAAAATTTATTATTATTTTAATGTTAAGAAATTGAAGTTGTGTTTAGACCGGATTAGATCGGATTAGACCAGTTTACATACTAAATTTGTAAAAACTTTAGTTTGGTATTGAACTTATAGATGGCGCTGGCTATGTTGTTGTAACAACATTTAGTTTCACCACCATCAACTACTTTTGCTAGCACCCGCTAGATGGCGAAGGCGAAAATCTTGGCTACTCAATGGATAATGACTAGCCGGAAATAAAAATTTAGAGACCGGAAATGAAAGTTTCGGTTCCGGTTTGTCACTGCATTTATTTCACAGAATATAAACAGCAAAAAATTTTTTTTTTATGTGAGGTGTGGTGGCCGATTACGTTAAACTGCAGTTATTCTTTTATAACTAAAAATGGTGCCGGTTCAAATCGCAAGAAAGAATTTAATGTAATTTTTTTTTTTTCGACTACATCGCTGTCGTTGTCCATTTTTAATTCACCGATTTTATTTTCTGGAGCAAAAATTTTATTTAATTCTTAACAGTCGAACAGCTATTTCATGAAGCAAGGTTTTCAAACAATTTAACTTGTCATATTAAAGACGGCGCAATGGGGCTATTTATGGGGCTATGTTAAGTCATTGGTTTACGCCGACAAACCAGCAACTCTTGAAGCATTGGAATCCAATATTTAAGCCACCAGCGGCTAGATTAATTGGAAAAATTAGTCTAAAATTAGACTTATACAATGCACCATGTAGCTCGTAGCCGCGGTGGATATATCCGGAAGTCTTATTTGAAAGAAATGCCATGAAATCATCTACCAGGCTATAATTAAAGGGAATATTTTCCAACCATATTTCTGTCTTCTATTATCATTTTAAGTTCTCAAGCTCTTAAAACAATACCCTTTACCCCTTTGGTCCGTCCTATATTGAAATACGTCACGTTATATAATATAATATATTTCAAATCGAGTCTGTCCAAAAGTAATTTCTACATTTTTGCTTACGTAATATCTACCGGGACAATTTGCACAACTTACCATCTTATAATTGCCGATTCGATCTTATCAATCTTCCATCTTTAGCTTATCGGAGAATTATGCTGAATGCAATTTTTGTTCTAAACTACTATATGCTCATATAGACAAGCCTTACCTACTGTCTAATATCAATATTAACGTAGTACGCCGTGTACCCAGATGTTTTTACCACTGAGTTTCTGTAGATCAAACTATCTCCACCACAAACCACTCAGGAGCGCTTGTGCCGAATTTAACTATGTTAATAGCATCATTCTTCTATTCTCTGATTCAATTAACTAGAATCAAGCTTAAAATTCTAAACAAAATTTTTCAGTGATTTTTCAATTCTAAGCATTTTATGATTTTTGTATTATAAACATGGACAAATTCGATTTGGCTTCATTTTACCGTTGTGGAAGTACCCCACATTGTTTATTTTTTGTTTATTGTTTGTCTTATTGTTTTAGTTTTTTATGCTGATTACAACAACAAGAACCACTCTTGTTGTACTGTGGACAGCCAAACTTTCACATTGATTCCTCTCCCCTGAAACTGAAATCCTGGAAATATATCACTAGTCGGTGCATTTAATTGACTTGAGCGTGGAAAATAATTAATACACCCAGACAACTAAAGCTGATAAACTGGCGACTGCCAGTTCCAGCGCATTTCCGGCCTCTGCACCACTGTTATCGGAGTTCTTCGAGCGCACAGTGGAATGAATTGAGAATTAGAGAAACAGAATTAAAAATTCGTTTGCATTCGTTTAGCTTAACTGAAACAATGATTGTTCACCACTATTTTACCTATTCATGTCTAGTTGAATCAAACCCCTCTTCAGCACACTATATTTCACTATCCACCTATCTCATTATATAAATCCTTTTATACATTTTGTGAGACTTTTGAAGGAAATGACCTGTCTCAAATAATCATCCACTGTGTGCTGCAGCAATGCAACCGGTCCACCGATTTGCCCACTGCACGTCAACTGAAGTCACTGGAAGGGGAGCCGCATGGGATCAGGCGCCAGTGGAGTCGGATATGTGCACAAATTGAAGTTCACGTCGGGAAAAGCATTACGCAATCCTCCACCGTGGTTACCACTTCATTTATTTGAAGTAGTCTGGTCTCCGCAACTGAACTGGGAAAGTTTCGAGGAAGCGAACATTTATTAAAGCAGCATTTTCAGCAGTGGTCGATGATTTTTTGGGGGCTTATCAGGTTGGCCACGATGGTTGTTGTTGCGATTTTTCATTTCCATTTCAAGAATTTCCTGCTTAGTTTAAAGTTTGTACAATAAAAGCACGAAAAATAAGCCAATTAAAGTCGAATTTTATCCATAAAGGAAATTTATACACAACGATAGTGAAAAGTAATCGCTTGGCATTGTATTAAATGATGAGTGTATTAAATAATAACCTTAGAAGGTTATGCAACATTAAGCCACTTGAGGACAATAATAATATATTAATAATCGTCATTTTATAATTTAATACATACTAAACTAATAGTTAGGTAGCATCTACAATATTATGAGCGACATAATGTTCAAAAAAGTTCATTAAGTTCTTGGCTTAAAGTTAAAAAATTAACATTGACTCTCGTTGACATTCACTCGTTGTTAAGAGCTGCGGATTTATTATGATAATTGAAGAACTTCTGCGAGCAGGAAAGTTAACGAAATTCATGACTCTATTTTATCCAATGAAATGAGTAAAGTTTAGCAGTAGAAATAAATGAAATCTTAACATTTCACACAGACGCAATACAAAGCAAATTTCTATCGATACTGAAATCACGGCAACCGCAGTTAACCGGAGTCAATGGTGTTAACAACACGATTCCATTCCATTCCATTCCATTCTGCGAGTCGGCAACAAATGCGCCAACAATGACAACAAATTCTGCACCAACAACAATATGTAGCAACATGTCAATAAAAACCAAATAAACATTTAAATATGAGATTCAAGCATCAACGAGCTGTGATCTCTGCGAAAAGATCTTCAGAGAGCCAAACGCCCGAAAAGTGTTCGATAAACCGAAATGCTTGCCGTAGTTTTCTTTAAATTACTCGCGTTAGAGGCAAGCAGTCACCAGATTCACTCGAGACGGTGGCGAGTTAACAGCCAGCAACCAACAGCAAGCAGTGCGTCGTAAGCCGTCGGTAACACGCGAAACAAGCTAAGAAATAGTGCGTTCGAATACGTATTTTGGTAGAGAAGGAAAGTGAAACCAGAGAAAACTATCTACGTTCGTGTGTGTGTTATTGCGGGCAAACAATAAAAAAACGTCAAAGAGCAACCAAAGAAAGTTTTTGAAAACGAGAGGGAAAAAAGAGACACGAAAACGGAACAGTCCAACGGCCACTCTTAGTATCTGGCCTGGTAAAAGTGATTCGGAAAAATCGGAATCGAACGATACTCATGTCCACAGTTTGGTACACATCTTAACCGCACGCGTGCATCAACTATCTGTAGTTTAGTAATAATTAAATCGACGGCTTTGGAGCCGAATTCGAAAAAGCACGAATATCTACACTACTGATCAGCGAAAAGTGTCAATGAAGGTAAGCGATGCCCATCATGATTTGCGGATTCTTCAGCTTCAGAATTTTATGTTACAAAACGAATTTGTGTGCATTTTCCCCTGTGGAGAAAATCGTATTCTCTTCTTTTCACGTATTGCTGAGCAGTTATATTTAAAATATTTTCAGAATCCCGCATTGAATCACTTTTAAGTAAAATAGTTGTAAATTAATCCAAGCAACACTTTAAGCCGTGTGTGTCTTTTGTACCACTTCTCTGGCTGATTGAAAAGCTGTTATTTCGTCGCATAGGAAAATGAAAGTTGTTTCTCGCATCTTTCAAATACTTTCTCATCCGCTTGCGTAATTCTTCTCTGGCGTCAGTACGCGCCATGGCTTGGTTCGAAGTCAATATTCGATGGTACTGAAGTGAACTAAGCGATCGTTAAGCTTTCGGTTTATAAAAATCGTTAACGCTTCATTTGTTTACGACTTTGGTTACGAACTGCTCATTATTAATGCTAATATTATTGATTAATGAACCTGGAGAAATTATAGCGAAAAAGTAGAATCGGAGAAGCAAGATTTGCGATCTTTTTTTCTAAAGGGTTTTCCAATAAGAGGTATAAATTTGAATAGCTATGGTCCTGTAAGCGTGGTCGTGGTGGCCATTTGGCTGATGTTGTTTTTCGTTATTAACGGCATACCTTCCTCTTTATTATGAAATAAACATGAGATAATTTATCTCAAAACATGGCATCTTTCTTTGAATATCAAAATTACACCTCTTATTGGAAAACCCTTTATTTTAGGACCCGACATCAGATCCTAAATCTAGTGGTCATAGAATATTGATTAAATTTCCCTAATTAAAAAGCAAACTAAGTTAAGGTAGGTTATTTAGGTGCTACAATTTAATAAATATATGAATCTAATCAGTTAAAATAATCATTTAAAATAATGATTTACAATATGTAAGTTATGTCAGGTTTTTTAACGAATTTCCGTCATCTCTCTTCAAGCTTAGTTTGTAGACATGTCATTAATGGGAATTCGTTTCAAAAAATAATATTATCCAACTCTGTCGGAAAATGCAACAAGAAATAAACAAGCAGCTAAATCCAGTTAATTTGTTTAGTGTTTCGCTTCATGCAGGTTTAATGCTCCAGCATTGAATTCGTGGTTGCTTCATATCAGAGTCGTGTTACTATTTTATTTATTCAAACACAGTCATACATACACATATACTCCGAATCACAAATTAAAATTATTAATGTGTTATTCCGAAAGCAAAGAGGAACGTTCGATTACATCACATGCGAAAAAAGAGTTCATAAATAACACGCAAACATTCATTTACAAATTATAGACGAATGCCACGACTGACCCACTGCCGGATTCTAATATATGCGAATATATGATAAAACAATTACTATTTCCTAAGTCTGGCTTGCTGTGTGCATCCATAAAACGACGTCAATGTCTACGCTGGCAGAAGAATGCTCCATACAATCCTTGGTTCAGTTTAAAGTGCATAATTTCAAAGCTGAACTTTCACTTCGGCAGCAATCAAGGCGGCAGTGTGCATTACGTAAAGTGTGTGTATTATGTATTATCACTTAGAGTATTTTGAATCTTCACGAGTTATTCGACTATTCTCGTCACGGACCATTGTAATGGGTGTCGTATTGAGAGAGATACCATGAGACATGATGAGAGTCGATCTCATAACTCCAAAAATAAAATTCCATCGATTGCACAGCTACACTGCTGTATGGTTGTAAATTCGAAACGGCTTTTGTTGTGAAATAATTTTATAAATTAGATAAATTATGTGAAATAATGTAAAAAGGAAAATTATTTAAGTATATTTTAGATTTTTAAGAACGAAATTAAATTGTTTTTTATATTTATAAAGCGAAATAATGAAAACCGCGATTTTTTGAAAGTGTTCACGGTTACTACATGATTGCAAAAAATAATGGGAACACTTTGCTATTTCATAGGCAATGTCTATCATATTATAGACATATTATATCATTGTTAAGTACTCTGCCGGTTTTTGTATATAAAATGTTATTTTCGTGTATAAATTTTCCTTGGAAGTGAATAGATTTTGCTACTCAAAAGATTTTTATATCATTTACATTTTACATTTTTACATCATTTTATATCAGCTTGTGAAAAAATCATTGGTGCATAGAATGAGGCATTACAGTAGACAGCCATAATCAATTCCCATGTTTGGATACGCGTCGGCAGAGGCTGGTGTATGAGGGAGGACTTAAGAGTTAGGACTGTACAATGACATTATATCGTCTTTTATACAGTACAGCTGCTGTAGTGCGAAACAACGCGAAGCTCAACGGATTTGGCTGCATATGGCAACGCTCTGCCTATTAACGGTAGGATGCACTGACAAGTTAAATGTTTAAACTGTGTGACGAAAACTCTAAAAGCGGTTTGTGACGCAACTCTGTGGTGTGGTATAATCGAGCAAATGTCATATGTACATACATACAAACATTTGTAACGCAACCAAAATGGAAAAAATCTTTGAAATGATCTCTTTAAACCTTAAAAACATTGCTATGCTTATAGATTTTTTTTATTCACAACTATATTTTCTTACGAATCGGCCTATAAATAAATCCGATAATATTAAACACTGGCTATTTTCTTAGTTTGGGGACTAAACTAATTTAATGAACCTAATTCATTGCGAACCCTGGGTTTTATTGGGGACCCTAAGTATGTAGTTTCCTTCTTATTTCTTTCTCTTTTTCATAATCAACTTGTTCTGCTTACATTATTTCAGCCGTGCTACTTTATTCTAGTATGTTTCTTCCCTCTGCTGTGCCACGCCTATCCATCGACGGAGGAAAAATCAGTCGCTGTGGATGTGGACGATGTGGCAGAACTGGACAATGACCCCTCGGAGACTAGCAAGGATTCGCAGATACAGAAACGTTCCGGAAGCTTCGACTATGTGACGCATCTCAAGACGGGTCTGCTGTCGAGCATTGGCCATGCCTCTGCCTCGATAGCATCTGGTAGCTCCGGTGGTAGCAGTGGCGGTGGCGGCAGCTATAAGTCTCATGATTCCGGACATCACGTAACTTTCCAAAAGATTGGACTCCATTTATGAATGGATTCAAAAGGAAAGGAAGTAATTGTTTTTCTGATATATTACAGGGTAACTCGGTGGGCTATGATCCTTGGTCGTTTAAGAAATCTGTGCTGAACACCATCTTCCAAGCGGTCAAGGCAATCACGGGTGGCGTCACGGCCCTCAAGGGTCAGTTTATTAAGGGCAGCGGTTACGCTCTGAGTGCCAGTGGTAACTTGGTAGCCGCCTCTGGCGACAAGGTTACCGAAGTCGGAAAGCACATCATACACTCGGCGCAAGTTAGCACACATCCCATCTACGGTCATGGCGGCGGTGGTGCATCTGTGCACCCATTCGCCAAATTTAGCTCGCTCTCGGCCGCTTCGTCAGGTGGCAGCAGCGACGGGGGAAAACATCTCGCCTCACCAGTTGCAGAAAGTGAGTAAAGAGTAAAGCTGAACAATGTGTTGGATAATCTCCAAAATCTAACGGAACAAAACCTGTTCCATTCTTCATATAAAGATAAAGAATCCTCTTTACTAACTAGTACCCAATAAAGTCTGATCCATATTCGAGTCTTGTACCTATATAGCTGTAATTTTAGTTTACTTATGTATATATTCCCCATTTGAATGGAACATTTTGCGCTCGGATGCACATCTTTCCTTTAAGGTCAGTCAACTCTGCTCTCTTTTTCCTTTGCAGCCATCACTACGTACGAGATTCCCGCCACCGGTCATGGCAGCTACGGTCCGCCCTCGAAACCGCCGTATCTGCCGTCCCCGCCATCAAATAGTTACGGTGGACCTCCTCCATTCGGTGGCGGTCACGCGGCGTTCGAAGCACCCTCCAGCAACTACTTGCCATCTGGCTACGGACAAGACGGTGCGTATTAGAAAAGAGTGGATGTTGGAAATGTTCGTGATGATCGTTGTATGTTATATTGTATTATTATATCACTCATGCTAAACTTGTATATAAAATGAACAACGAGCTGTGAAGATGGTGATGAACGGACCATTTAGTGACCTTAATCATCGTGGGTAGATTAAGATTTCCTCGATCGGTGGAGATGAATAGCACTTGTAAATAGTTTTATGGAGCCACTCCATTTTGTCTATCTCTACAGAATGAAATACTGTACTTGGTCTACTAATATTTTCACAAAATTACGCAAAACTTCGTCATGAGTTCGAATGGGCTTGTGCCCCGTCGAACAGTTATCGATAAACAAAGAGCCGAATGTTCGACGTTCGGCTGCCACACTAACTAACCTAACCTAACCTATATTTGCATTAAGTCTAAATTGAAACTAAAATCAGATTGGTGCTGATTTATGTATGGTGTGTAAATAATTTTTATATGTTTTGTTATATGTTTCATCTACTGCTGCATATGTATATGTACGTTCATCTGTATGTTTAGTCAAAGATCTCTTAACAGCGAAATATCCGCACACACACATATTCATACACACATATTCATACTCATATCCACAGCTTCACCTACAAACACACACTAAAACATGTCCTAAAAATCAGTCATACGAGCATTTTACATCATATTTTGTACATATTTTTGGCGTGACAAGAAAGTGAAAGCATGGAAAACACCCTGCAAAGTTCGATGCTCCACAAAACAGCAGCGTTTGTGTGACTAGGAAAATGCGTGATGGTTTTCTTTCTCGATTATGTTTGTTTTTGTTTCGATTATCTTACGTAGTCTTTCCGTTGCTCGAAGGCGCATATAACTTTTTTATTATATGTACAGCTGGGGTAAAAAAATAGCACTAAGGTAAAATGCATATCATTATATAAATAAATAAATAAATAATAAATTAATTTTGATAATTCTTAAATATATAACAAAAGCTTAATAATGTTATATAAGTTAAGGCCATTCCATGACTTGAATTGAATGAGTCTCAAACCAATTCTTATCACATCCTGCAGTATTACGACGTAAACGGTTTGGTCCATGATTGTTTTGATAGAATGTATAGGGCCAACACTAGAATAAAAAAAGCATACCCACACCATTATGCTCGATCCTCCAAGTTTAATCGATTGTGCATTGAATTACGGATTGTATTCATTACGCGTTCTTCCAGCGCATGTGCGAGATCCATTGTCGCCAAACAATACTGTTTTACTCTCGTCCGTCCAGTAACGGTACCTCCATCTTTCTCTGCAGTGCTATTTTTTTTACCGGCACTGTACAAACATGTCTATATTTTTCACATGAAGGAGCTGAGAAATATTTCGGAAGATTCGTAATATAATTTTAGCGCCTGAAAAAGATCTCAGAAAGCAGTACTTCTCTACAAAATCAAATAGATAGATATACATAGATTTCCAATACAAATCTGCCAAGAAAGTGTTAGTTAACCCGGCTACGCTTAAAAAGAAGATCCTTCCTAAGTATTTTGGCTCTATTTGGACCCATATTAAATTTATTGAATATTTAGCTGTAAGTATTTGTGTTTTTTATTTGATATATACATACATATACATATGTACATCTATATGTATTATACTATTTTTACACTCATTTATTATATATCTGTATTTGGTAATACTTACTAAATTGCAAGTAATTACTACTTCAGTACTTACTAATATAATTAATGAATGCAAAAAAATATTACGAAAAATCTAAAATTTCATTTTTCTCCAAGAGTAAACGGTTGATCATAAAATTTTATTTTTCACGAATGAAAGATAGTTTGAATACCTTTACACAGATACCAATGATATGTAGGTATCTTCTACAGTTTAGGAGATATAAGTCTGAAATGTCCAAACTTTAAACGGTCAAAACTCCGAAACCAGGCGAGAGCTTCACCAACTGATGTTGTTGTTGGAGTTCCAACCTTAATCTTAAGGTGTAGGATATAACAAGATAAATAAACTTCCAAAATTGAGAGAAATTTATAATGTAATGGAACAAAGTGCTACTTTTTGTGTGATTTTAATATTTTACGATCTGCGGTAATTTTTCGGATGATGTTCACCTGCAGTGGTTGGTGATGAAATGTGGTGAGAAGTACTGTTATTTTTTCATCTTACATATGAAAACAATATAGTCTCATTTGTAAAAGCCAAAGTTGCAGAGTATACGCGCTTTGGACTTTGGACAAAGGGCTTTGCCCGCTTTGGGTCCAAATGGAACCAATGAGCGTAGCCGGATTAAAGTCAAAGCCTAATTCAACGCGTTAGAAGTTAAATTCGTTCATATACATATGTATATAACATCTCCTTTTGTTGCAATATTCAGATGTTCGAGTGTGGAAATATTGACTGACAACTACTAACCAGCCCACGTTTTGTGACTAAACAAATTTGTATTAATACAACTACTAATATTGACTACCTGGCCACTCATAGTTTCTTAAAAAGTACATATACAATTTTTACTTCCATATACCCTAAACCACATCAACAACAACAACAATAACGCTTACACACAGGACGCGATGATTTCAACATTTACGGACAACATAAAAAACTGACCGACGAGGAGGCGCGCCGAGCCGCTATCCAACTTCAAGAGATCCTCAACATGCTGCCCAATGGCAAAACCGAATACACTGCCTCTAAAACTGTCACTCTGGACACTTCTTTGGGTCCGGAAGCTAACGAAATCAGTTCGGATAAAGTGAGCGTATTTAATTCCGGGCACTCTCCGAATCATGGTCCGCTGGAGTCGATTTCGCACACTGAATCCATTACCGCAGCATATGGTGCCCTCCCACATGATAATCCTTCCGACATCTATCACCAGATGGCAAAGAAGCAACTCACCGAACATATCGATGTACAAAATAACCCGGAAGAGGGCTATGATTACGAACCACCCCGAAATTCCGGTGGAAACTTTAACAAATACAACAACTACCACGCCAGCAAGGACAATAGGGCGCTGCAGGATCTGGCACCGATTGTGGCCGCGCTGGAGGTAGTCAAAGGGAAGGGACCAGCAATTAACCAGCCCGTGAGCACACAATTCACAATCGAAAAAAGTATCCATAAAACCCCGCCATCAGACGCAAAGCAATTCTACTTGCCGCCCGTGGTGCAGAAATCGAAATACACCTACTTTAATCCAGCTCAAAGTAGAGTCGACCCCAGGTCCAACTATTCCAAGAGAGTAGAGCGCAATATTGACGCCAATTATGGCGGTTCGGCTGTTCCTGTTTACAACTCACGCCGTTTTGTAGCTGCACCATCACCATCGAAGCATCACAAGAGAGACTTGCCAATGCTTTTCAAACAGCAAGACTACCAAATACACGATCCGTTCCTATTTAATAGCATGTTTTTTAAGTGAGATTCCTGTCGTGATCGTCATTCTCACTTGTATTGGCACACGTTTTATTCATTCGCATTTTACAGCCACACAAATCTTTGACGATTTGCCCATCAACCCAAACATATATTTATTTGTTGTCATTTACTCATTATATTCGCACAGCTTTTGGCAGAAACTGGCTGATAGTGAATCTTTAGTGATAAAATTACTTTTTTCGCTTTGCTGCGAGTGAAGAAAAATTAAGACTTTCTTCATTGCTTTCTTTTGATTTGTTTCGTATATTGCAAGCAATCGAATCTTTTTGAATTTACTTTCAAGGCCTTATCGGGTGCTATATATTAACTAGGTTTTTTATTCTGTATTCTGTTTATCAGCGCGGTAAGTTCCAATGCGATTAGAAGAGGATTTTATATGAGAAAATTACCATAGAAGCCTGCAGCTAAAAAAATATCACTCCATTATTACTTTGTCAGACCGAAATTAGATGTGGATCATCAATTGTAGTGCAACAAAATTATGTTCTTCTATTCTTGTAATAATTTTTCAATATAGGAACTGTTTATTCTTTGGGTATAGGTTTATGATTGGGTATATTATAATGATACAGTTTAAATTTTTAAACATAACACGTGTTGCAATATACACACACCCACTCGCACTTATTGCACAGTAAAATTATTACTTATGAAAACATTTCCTTTAGGCTTTTCCGAGAAAACAAGCGTTTCAGTGATTCACCAAAAGAACAAAAGCATCTCTATTAATATTTGAAATTTGTTTCAGAAATCATCTATCAATAGAAAGCAGGGAATATCAATAAAGTAATATCTAGTTATTGGAATCCGGACAAATATTGACGGGAATCGCGATCACGAAATTGATATTCTCGGAAAATATATGTACATATGTCCTACTGAGCATTCAAGTGGAAATTTAGAAGCTGGAAAATAGAAGCCGGGACTTGAAAAAGTTAACGTTTGTTTATACTTCACTTTAACGTCGAATCTTCGTGTATCTAAAGTGTAGAAGTTTCTACAGATTTTACGGTATCTAAACAAATTCCTAAAACTTTTAATGTCTAAAAAATGCCGAAAAAAATACCACTATAATACTAATACTAACAATATAATAATAATAATAAAATAATAGATTAATACGAGTACAATAATACACTGTAGGTAATATAATAATTTAGCATTAGTTTATAATATTATACTATGAGGTAATGCGCTACAATAAATGTCAGTATATTTATAAGTTACTTTTAGATTGAAGTACACTTTGAAGTTGAGCACCGCCTCTTGGAGGGTTTTTTTCATAAGAAAACATGCACATAAAATTTCCTATAAATAGTTATGGTCCATTCACATTCTGAATCTAAGGCTAAATTCAGTATTTGTAGATAAAAGAACTGCAGGCTATAAATTTTGCAGAGGTGCAGAAATTACAAAAACATAATAAATGCTGAAACAATAATTTGACGCTTTAAGATATTTATTCTGAATTTAGGAAAAATCGTTGAATTATTTTTTTATCATCTCTGAACTATTCTGATATTTGCGTGCAACAGCCAACTTCAGCGAATACAATAAAACGAGTTTCGAATCAATCGCTAACATACGAATGCCAAGCCGCTCGTATTCGTAAACTTAATGCACGAAACTGATTCGCAATCGTTCTAAAGCGAACACCATTAATACTCGCCACGAAGTATTCAAATCGAAAAAAGAATCGCCACGAAGAGTTCGAATAAATATGAATGATGAACTGTTGTAGAAAAACGAAAGTCATACAGACACCACAATCAACAATTTACATAAACGTATTTTAATTTTCAAACATCCAAACATTATTTGATATATGTACATACATTTTGAATTTGTATTATTAAAGGAGTGATATTTCAAATTATGTAATAATCTCTTTCTATGATTGCACACGTCTCTGTATCTCTCACGGCTTTTAATAATAACCGAAGGATATATCATGCAGGGGCTGGGAGTTACTCTGCGGTAAGGCGTAGTCTCTAGCCAGCTGATCCAACAAGCTGCTTCCCCCATTTCTGCCCTGCAGGTGCGACTGTGGCTGCTGCTGCTGCTGTGGCTGAGGCTGCGTCTGGTACCGCGGTTCATGGAGCTGCTGTGCGGGTCTGGAAATAGGCGCTTGGGACTGGCCGAAGTGCAATGGCTCTAAAATAGGCCGTCCTCCGGAGGCTGGCGCTAGGAAACCTTGAGCGCGTGCACTGGATGGTGAGGGTGGGGCTGGTGCCGGTGCATAGATCGGGCGGGAGATGCGTACGTTGGCCGGTCCTTCGCCAAATGACTGAAATTAAGCGTCCAGAAATATAATACAAAACTTATTGCGAGTTTTACATCAACTGTTTTTTACTTGAGACTGTGTGTAGTCCACCTCGGGTCGTGCGGCCCTCTGCAACGGCGAATAGACTACGTCTGTGGTGCGTTGTGCTCCTGCTATGTGCTGTCTGGGTGGTGGGGGAGCTACTGATCGGTGCTGCGGCGCGTATTGCTGGATGCGAGGCTCTGGCTCCGAGTCCTCTTCTTCATACTGCGCGAACTGCGATTGTTGTTGCTGTGGCGGTGTAGGGGCGGGACGCGAATACTGCTGATGGGCCCTCAGATCCATACGTACTCGCTGTTTGTGAAATGAAGTTGCGATTTATTAAAAATATTATAATAGAAGTCTACGGAAATATACTCACATAAGGCTTCTGTGGGCGCAGTACGTCATCCTCGTAATCGGACTCCTCTTTTATGGTTTCGTCGACTAAAGTAGGTGGCGCCACTGTTATGCCTTCGCCTGAAGGCTGGAATCCGTACTTGTTGGCTCCGTACTCCACCACGCGTACTTTTCCCGTCTCATCAACGTAGCCGTACTTCCCCTTGACTTCTCCCGTGGCCAGTTTGGTTTCGATTTTGAAGGAACCGTCGGCGCCCTCATAACCGTACGTATAGGAACCATCTTCATTGTGTCTAGGAGAGAAAAATAGAAGAAAGAAATGCTTAATGACTTCGACATAACTTCGATAACAGATATTTCCTAGACTCACTTGTTGATTTGCTTAAGTATCGGCACAGGAGTTGCTCGGGGAGTATCGGCGATGGCGGAGTTGGTTCGCAGTCTTACGGGTGCGGGACGTGGCGCGTTTTCCTGATAGTCTTGATAATCCTGTGCAAGCCCTGAGGCACATAAGAGCAGAACTAAAGCCCGTTTAACCTTAAAATTGTCAAATAAATATGTACAATTCTTATGGAAGCAACAAAAAATTACAGGTTACAAACATATGTATTTCACATAACAACCTTGATCGTGAAAGCACACGAAATTCGTGGAAAAGATTCATTCATTCAAGTATTCATTAAGCAGTATACTTTCACCACCTGGTCTTTAGCATTAGCGAGACCCAGCAAATATCATGGGAATAAATGTAGCAAAAACACCTCACAAACAGAGTATCGCTTGGTAAGTAAACGAAGCGAGTATAATTTAATGCAAATCTAACATGAATTGTTAACAGTTACGAAAGTGAGGCCTCCGACTGTGTTGGGTGATGGAATAAACTCTCGAGTAAAGTTTGAAATCATTAATTTTCAGTCATAACTAATAATTTTCGTGCCTTCAATTAGCTTCAGTTTCTACCATAGATATTGCGATATTCACTGCTTTTTAATAGTGAATTAAATATGGTGCTTTCCACGACGGATAACGTAATGCACCCGAGAAGACCACTTGAATGGTAGTCAATGCATATTATTTGAAGTGTGAATAGCACTTGCTTTCCAATTCCTTTTGGTAACACTCTGGCTGCAGTTGAACCAGAAGTAAGAAAAATAAAAGTAACTGAATATCATTAAACAATTGTTGTATTTTCGATACCTTAGACATGATTTACATATATTGTGTGATATATGTACATACATATGAATGTGTGTAATACAGTCATAACATCAACGAATTCTAGGTTTACTAACTCAAGTACGAACGCAATTATAAAACCTGAAAAATAATTCTTCTAACTCAGGAAATGATTGTTGTTGACAATGACCACTCATGTTTGTATGTTTGTGTTAATATCTTTTATTATTCAAATTAAAAATGATTTACTTTAGGTAGTTTTTTTTATATTCATTTTTAGCTTGGAAATTTGAGCAACATTTCTTACAGTTCTTTCAAATTAAAATCAAAGTTATACTTTTTAGAAAGAAATTTGTAATTACGTATTTAGGTTCTATTACGAGTACATGACATGGTTGGCGTAGTGTATTCACATCTCAAACAAATTGGAACGAATACCATTGGACAAAAGGAGGTCTTTGTAATTACAACAAAGAAGCAATTTAACTTTAGCAAATTACACCGAATTTTTGTGAGCGGCAAGTTTGAGAAGTTTATGAAACACTATAATAGTTGATGTTTATAAATTGTCCAGTTTTTATATATGTACATATGTATATTCAAAGGAAATTCAAAAACCTCTCACTAGAAGTGAGTGTCGTTAGTCTTGGACTACGTTACAGCTGTTATGCGCTTTTGCATGTTTAGCATGACGTGTCTGAGTATCATGTTGGACTACTATAATCGGATCCAGTATAAAGCATTTAAAAAAGAATTTTATTTAAACCACCTGACAACAAAACCGGTTACCGATTTCACGATACACCCTCTCAACCAGGTTGGAAGTGCAAAATGTCGGAAGAACTTCCTTGTCATTTTATAATTCATCACTGCACTCATTGTACGAGGATAACAATAAAATATTTATGAAATAATTTAAATTAATCCACATGAAAAGGCTTGCCAATTATTATTTTATATAACAGTGGTTTTTCGATATACATATGTAACTACTTTGAGTTTCGTCCATATTTTCGAAAGGTATCTTAATGTAAAAAAAAGCTGAAAGCTCTTGCGTACAACAAATCAATTCCAATTAAATTCGATTAGTGCAGAAATTAAATGGATTACAGATACCAATACCAGAGTTGCTCGCAGCACCATGTTTATTTTTAATACATTTTCTGATATCAAAGTCCGGTTACTCTGTGCTGGTCTCTGTGCACAATCTAAGCTAGCAACTGCGCCAACTGTAGCAAAAGCGGCAGCTAGCGGCTGCAAGAACTGCTTGCTGAGGGGTGGTGAAAAACCGAAAGCGGATGATGCAATTCATGCACAGTTGAAGTGGGTACATTTTAGCAACTGTTTACAAATTAATACCAGGTTGTGAACATTTTTTAGAACTTTGACCTTTCGGTTGCCAATCCAAACACTGTTACCAACCACCTTTAGCCTTGTCTGTTTTAATGTTCTTTCGTTTTAATGTTTTAAATTTCTAGTTGAGTTCGTTTCAATTTTTTTAACATACCACATTCATTTTTATTTCGATGCAATGACTTATTTAAGACCTCTTTTGACTGTTTTGAGACAGTTTAACAAACACTTGATCTGCTGGTGACTGTAAATCCTTTTCTCCAGCACTACTTTAATCAGAACCTCCCACCGTACCTAAAACCATTTAATGTACACAAGAACTGTCCGTCTCTTTCTGGGCACCCCGATCTTTTAGCCTGGTCTAAATTCACGTTTCAACTGAACCACTACTAAGCCGTTTGAGTCTTTTTATACCGCGGCCAACAACTTAAGTTGGCTCTCTAAAGTAACCTTTCTTGGTTGGGAGTAACAATAGCAACAAAACCAATAGCAACAACAATTCAGAAAGAAACGAAGTTGGTACCTCGAAAGGTTTTCCTCGGATATTTTTTCTCTTTCGTGGTGAATCGTGGTGAATAGCGGATGCCCGGAGATTGACCATTGGACGGACTGGAAGTTTTTTAGTCCAGTGCAAGCACATACACCATTGAGTACTTTTAACTTCTTGCTCCGGAATGTTCATACTGTTAATAATATTACCAGTACCTTTGCTATGCGTGATCAAGGTTTGAATTAAAATTAAACTGGTATTTTTAAACTAGGGTATTTTATATTTCTTTGAACACTTTTCGAAAATGTTCTTTTCTTTGATTTACTATTACATTTTTTACCAAATATGTTTTATATTAAGTGTATCCTTTAGTAACGAACATCTCCAATAAATGTACAAATACTAAAATTAAGCGAACTGTACCCATTTTCCTCCATTGAATAAAATATTGCAATACATTCTTATTATTGGAGTTTAGGATTTTCTTTTCGGTCGAATTAAAAACGAATTTAGTCGAAATGCAATCAATTAACCGTTTTGATCAATGGGTCAATCCAACCAAAAGTTAATTCTTCCCTAATAAGACATAACCTTGGGAAAGTGTTGATGCTTTTTTAACTTTTACTTTCGTTTGCAGTCTGCACAAATTTCATATGGAATTCTTTCAAATCCTTTACATTATATAGTGCGATTGCGAAACCCGTTTTCAAGCTACTAGATGTGTCATCGATTGGGTAAGCGGGCAAACAGCAAGCAGCCAGCTCAATGAAAACTAAAGTAATTGCATTTCCTCAGCAACAGTAGTGATAACATGTGCAGCTAGCGAACAGGAAGTGGTACAAATGTACGTCAAGAAACGGAGACAAGTTTAGAATTTTGTATGTAGGTGTGTAGGTATGTAGTATATGTATGTGTGTATGTACATATGAGCGACTACTCTACTGATCGCAATTGTAAGAACTACAGCGACCAGCCACCAAAACCTGAAGTCGAGAGCGGTAAATCAAAAAACAGCGGTAATCATCAATTGAAAGAGATGCTCTGTGGTGCTTCACGACACTGCAAACACATGCAAGTGCTGACTTTTGTCGAGGTCAGTAGCAGCAGGTTACTAAAACTTCATGTTTTGCGTTTGGCTCCTTGCACTCCGCATTCGAGACAAATTAATTTCTCATCCAAAATTGGAAAACTTCAAACATTTATCAAATATTCTATGGACATTATTTATGCATAATGCAAATTTATGAAATATATTATAATACATATACATATATAATTTCGTAGAGTTTACGAGTATATATGGCATTTCTGCTATGATCACGATAATCACCAAAATCCATAGGAGACTTTTGCAGTCATAAATCAATGAAAGGGATGACTGAATGCAGTTAAGCGCTTTTCTTTAAGCTTGAAACATTATCACAATCATTTCATGCTCAGCAGCAAGTTACGGCGAACTAGTTTAATTTTTTTTGCTTTCCCTCAACATGCTCTCCATACACTGAATACGATTCGTGTACGTTTTAACTGCGGCACAAGCACTGCGCCTTGGATAGTGGATAATGGACAGACATTAGATCGACACCCATTCGGACGCTGGGCGCAGTTAGTTGTATGTTACGAATTGATTGAAAGTAGCATTGTTGCAAAACTACGTAAATTCCTGAGCACCTGGCACTGTTTTTTTTTCTGTTTTGGGCTGCATCTGTGTATGTGTTTAGCATATGACTTTAATATCGCTCAATCGATGGCCTCAATAGCGCGCTCTAAGCAAGTATTTCAGTTGTGCGGAACTGGATTAAAATTACTTTGAAACTATAGTAATTCATGCAGAACCAGTCGAGCAAGCATTGTTTTTTGTTGCAACCACATTACTTTGAATTGCTCTGTATTAATGTTGCTTTAATAGTAGGAGATCAGTAAATATTTGGTAAGTTTTTTAAAAACGCTGAAGAAAACGCAAAGATTTTCTTTTTATTTAAGTTTACAATGGAGTGTATAACTACTAATAATCCTGAATATTAATTTTCCTGTGATAATATGATAATAATTCTAGAGCAATTATAGAAAACCTTGTATTGTCGATGGTATGCAACCAACTGAAGTGACCGAAGTCCGCTGTACACCTACTTTCGACCGGTGTAATCGATGCTGTACGAACCACTCCAGATATCCAGGTTCTTTACAGCCGGGTGATGGTGATTTGGTATACCGTTGTAGCCGTTGTTGTACTGTGGCTGTTGCGGTTGGTAGGGTTGTGGCTGGTACGCTTGGGGTTGTGGATGGTACGCTTGGGGTTGTGGCTGGTACGCTTGGGGTTGTGGCTGGTACGCTTGGGGTTGTGGATGGTACGCTTGGGGTTGTGGCTGGTACCCTTGGGGTTGTGGATGGTACGTTTGGGGTTGTGGCTGGTACGTTTGGGGTTGTGTACGGTGGCCCGGTGGGGGTGCTGGCCCTGGACTGTAATATTGAGCTGCTTGTGGCTTGTAGGCTGTCTGCAAACGTGGTTGCTCTTGATATTTGTCCAGACTGAATTTACTCGCTGCGATGGGCTGAGTGTACTTCTGATTTTTATGGTACACTCCTGGATCCTCCCGATACTGTCCGTCGTCGAGTTCGTTAGGTCCAAGCGGATACGGATTGCTGCTGGTCAGCGTAGGTGGAGGAACATTAATGTCACTGCCTGTAATTAAAGGTGCTCTAAATTTGTAACATTCGTTCAGTGGAACATTTTTTACCTGCCGGCTCGAAACCCCGTTTGCTGGCTCCGTACTCGATCTCGCGGGCTTTCCCCTGATCATCCAGATAACCATACTTTCCAAAGACTTCGCCATTCGGGTATTTGGTTTCGATTTTAAAGCTTTTGTCAGCTGCTTCATAGCCGTACGTGTACGAGCCGTCCTCATTGTGGCGATCGATCTGTTTCAAAATTGGCACTGGTGTGGTGTATGTTTGTTGTTGTTGTTGCTGTTGCTGATACTGCCCATGAGCCGATTGTAACATGAACGCCAAGGAAGGTATAAAAACCTGCAAGTATACAGAAAATTATAATACCATCGAACAAAAAATCATTTTAACACCGAGTTCTTTTCTAGTTCAAGCTTTTCCGACGTTAACACGGCCTTGAAATGAAACGGGATTGCTACAAGCGGTCGAAGCGAATATGACACCGGAGAAAAACCAGATATGTATTTCTTATTAATATACCATACACCATTATGATACTATATTTGAATATATCTAAGAATATAAACAAACATACATATGTAGATAAAATCAAAAAAGCAAACCAAATGTAAGTAATGATGTTATACTTTTCTTATTTTGCCGGCAAATTCCAGAATTTTGTAATAGTTATAGAAGAATAGAAGTTTGTAATAGAGGTTTAGGGGTTTAATGAATCTAAGAGCTTGAGCTTGAGTCTGTCCTCAATACGTTCCCAAATGATCTTCTTAGATTATTAAATAAAGATTATTAAAGAGAAATTAAACCGATTATCGGAATTCGTGATGTTGTTTCATTAAACGAATATTTCATGTTTTCGTGTGTAGATCTACAACTTTATAGTGCAATATAGAAGTTCATTTCAAAACAACTATCGAAACTGGTTCTCTTTTCTAAGTTATGTCGTGGGTGTTCCATTGAGCTAATAAAGCTAGCTTATTATTATTGCTATTATGCTAGTTATTAGTGTCAGTGTAATTAAGGAATTTGTTTTGCCAATCAACTTACCCATAATATGTTCATTTTTTGTAATGCGTTCATTATGTACGTAATGCGTATTCTTCACTATGAGTTTGATTTAAACGCAAGAACGGACCATCGACTTCAATCAATAGTCGGCTTCAGATTTGTTTCCAATACTTCAACGTTGTTTTCTTTCACGTACTTAATTAGTTTTAAACTGTTTTACGAAAATGCTACTTTAAACGTTCTAAAGTTGTTTTCGTTGCTGGTGTTGTTAGACCAATCTTTTCGCTCGTTTGATGTTTATTCTTCTAGAAATCCAAATCCAATTTCTCCAGCTTTCCAGTTTCGCTAAACACTCTTTTGCTGCAGTGTGTTCTGAAAGATTCTTCGCACTTGCACGAGACTCTGTGTAACAACTCAACTCAACTGACAACCTGCGCGTTCAACGCTTTGGTTTTATAGCTCCACCGAATTTTCAAAAAAACTTTGCTTTGAGTGTGAATTTGCTACACAGAGTGGAGTGATCAGTTCGATTGTTGTCGTAAACGTTGTTGGTACCCCGTCTATACTTACATAGTTTCTGTTATAATTATTTGCGCTTCTGGATTTAGAAGCCTTTGCCATTTAATTCGAGGGGCATCGATTTCGATATGAAGGGAGCTGCGAGCTTAAAGCTCTAAAGCCGTGCATGCCATTGAAGCAGAAACAAATGAAATCCATTCAGTTATTTCGTCCACTTGCAGCAATGTGCTGATACTGGTAACAACAAGGAAAATCAAAACGATGTAATCCATCGGATTCGGGCTTTAAAGATTTCATTAATTTTATAGAAAACTGGAAAATCTTTACGCTTATCAAAGCTCACGGCCAAAGATTGGGAATCATTCTTGGAAAATGGACAACAATTAATTAAACTAATTTATTATGTTTTCCTAACTCATAACAGTTCAAAATTGAAAATAGATTTATTTATCCGCCAAACTAAACAGATATTAAAGTTTAGTATGCTTTTTTGCGTCGATTTTCGTTATAATGTGATCCAAATTCGTTATAAGCTGCTCCATAACATCTTCCAGGAGGAGAATACGTTGGGTAAGACTGCAAAATTGCTCAATAATATAATAAACAATTAACAAAACCATGTTCATAGAAGTACGTACCGGCGAATATTCTCACTTTCTGGAATTTCTTCAAAGAACCTATTTTTCGTACAAAAGTCGCAAGTTAAATCAAGTAAAAGTAATATAATATGGTTACAACCCTACACCCTTGAGTTGTTGTAAAAAGTGACAATAGACGAGGAGATATCGCACAGGCACTCGGAAAGGAGTGAAGTAGGAGACTCCCCTTTGCTTTACAAATGAACCCATTCCTTCCCGAGTGCCTACGTATTCGGGTGTAGAGCTTAAAAAACTTGCTGTTTGAACTCTACTTGGTAAAAATTTCGCTCTCGCGCACACGTAACGGTGCATCTCTGGGTTTTTCAGTTTCCATTAAAGAACTTGGAGGCAATGTAGATTCTTTAATGTCATTATCCCGTGGAATATCAATAACTTGGTCTTTGGTGTTATCGGCCACCAGGACATCCTCATCCCTATTCGTAGTCTCTATTGTGGTCTCTTCGTTCCCCGAATCTCGTGGCTTTGTTGGTTGTTCTTCCTGCAAGAGATGTCATGTCGCACCGTAGAAGACCGAAGAAGATGCATATAATTGAATTCAACTAACAAACCTTCTTCTGTTTCTTCTGCAATCGATTTTTGAACATTCGTAGGAAGTCACACAGACGTGCAAATCTTTTCTTGATGTAGGGTATCATTTTATCTTGGCTTTGTTTAATCTCACTTTTAACCTGAGAGTAGGTGTCAGCAATAATGGCAAGAAACATGTTCTATTATAGAAAGTGAAAAATAACACTATACGGACGACGATGCAAGAATGGTGGCTTACTAGCAGTATGAAAAAGACCAATATGGTGAAGCTGAGAAAGAATATTGGTCCCAAGATACGATTTGCATCCTCGATGGCGTTGTATTCAAAGTCACCCAAAACCATGCGCATCATAGTGAGAAAAGATTGTTGAAAGTTACGAAAATTTGGATGGTGTGTTCCGAAAAGAACTAAGCCAAGTTCAGCGTACGCCAAGAAGACGATTATAAACATAATGCCGAATCCGAAAAGGTCTTTTGCACACTAGAAAAATACCAGACACATGCAATCACATCATTAACACAGTTAGCATGAGCACAAACCCTCTTGAAAGTGTGACTGAACTGTAGCAAAGTCTTGCTAAAGCTGATGTATTTGAAAACCTTGATCCAAACGATAAACGCTAAAATGGCCATCATATCTGTATAAACAAAATTCCAGAAACAAATCACGTCCAAGGATTGATACTTTTGCGGTTGCACTGAGATACTTTGTAGAATACTCTTCAAGTAGATTGGATGCCAGATATTATACACAAAGGAAATGAAAACTATCTGTGGAATCGTTATAAAATATTATACAGATGTAACAGTTTATGTTAACAATGATCAATTTGATGTGAATAGAGGCAGATGTTTATGTTTGGATATTGGAGATTATTTTCCTTAAGAACAGCTTAATACAATATTATTGTTATTGTTAAGGAAAAAATTGCGCACAGTTTGTAAACAGTGTGTAATGTCTTTGTGTACTCATATGTATACAGCTAAATACCACTATAATGACAAAATCCACTATATTCCAAATCGAGGAAATGTAGTTCCGAAAGCCCATTCGAAGGAAATCACGCCCCTCTTCCACAGTGTAGTAGATGGTTAAGATATATAACAGGATCGAAGCGAAGAGCACAAAGTAGCTGTCCATCCAGATATTATACAACTTCACCGTCTGTATGCGGTAAAATGGTATGGCACCTCCAGTGGGCGGTATTTCACAAAAGAACCTTGCAATATTTGACAATGTTCTTAGGCTGTCTAGCGAAGTTCACTGCAAACATCTTACTTACTTTACGCTGTTAAACAACGCGGTGTTGCCATTGTAGAGTGTAAACTCAAATATAACGATACGTGTGCTTCGATCAATCCATTTATTTTCCTTTAAATTGAGTATTATTTTCTCATTATCTACTAGATGGTATGTTAGGTCCGCAGTGTAACCGCCACCGTGATATTCACCGATCTTAGCCCAAACTAAGAGAAAATTGAAATCACTCGCATCATGATATTTGGTTCTACAAATATTGAAATATTGTACAAAATGCCGAACAAACATTATTTTTACTCATTTACCCCTTAAAATCTGAAGTTTTGTTCTCAATATCTTGATCATATTCGGCATAACAGGTGTCGAAGTACCTGACGAAGGCTTGGTGGACATTACAACTATTTTTGTTTACACGTATTTGACGCAATCGCGGCGGTCCCAGCAACAGGTTCTCACGCAATAACTTATACTCTTCGTCACTATCATCTTGAAGGCCATCCTTACCATTACTCTCCTTATTAACTAAATTTGCATTTTCCTTTTCATTAACACCAGCCGCACCTTCTGTTTTGCCATCCGTCTCATTGCTTTCCGGCTTTAAACCATGCAACTGTGGCAGTACTGTATACTCCAGAAAATTCCAGCAATCAGCAGTTGTCACAATATGTTCGAATGGTACCGCCTTACTACCGATGTGGTTCAAATCCGACGATAGAAACATATTATAGACAGTCGTATTAAAGTAATACATGTAAATATGACGGGAAGAAAGCGCAACTATTTAAAAGAAAAAGAATTGTTTAACGCCCCGAAAATGATAGTTAGATTTACGCACCGATTGTGGTCACCGTCAGAAATAGCAAATATATAAAAAATTCGATCAGTGCTCTGCGTACAGCATCGTCGCTGTCAAATTGAAATTGTTTCCGTTTTGTAGATTTTACGTTAACTAAAGACATTTCAAAAGGGAAGAAGAAGCGCACAAACAGCAATCAGAATACGAAGTTGATTTAATAGACTTGATTTGAATCAAGAAAAACGAAGCCAACTTCAAAGCTGAATACTGTCGTGTCAAAGTACAATTTGCTGTGGAGTTGGACGACAACCTAATTTAAAAAAAAAATAAATAGTAACTGATTATGAAATTAAGTTAAGATATTGTTTTTTCGTATTTAACCCATCTCCTATGAAATAAAGTATACGAAGATTGCTATTTATGTTACTGCCAAAAAAGTGGGCACGGTCCGCCCGCTTTTACACTACTTATGCAGTGTAGCTCATGAAAACAAATTTATTATCACGGAAAGTTTAAATTTGAACACAATAATAAAACAACTAAGCTAATATTTTGTTTTGAAAACAGGTAACGACCACGCCCACTATTTATACAGTGGCGTAGCTAGGACTCTGGATCTCGGGGCGGTTAATCGACTTTTCGCTCCAAAAATTCCTAGAATTCAATAAGTCAATACTTGATTTCCAAAATGCCACCCCCGAAAAGGGGGCGGACCGCCACCACCACCCAACCCTGGCTACGCCACTATATTTATACCCGTCTAATTTCAGTTTGTATTTCACTGTACAAAGTTATTGTTCTGCAATGAAAAATCTAAATAAATTAAAAGCCTAAATAAATAAAACTATTTCAATCAATTAAATTTTTTCAATCCTTTTCTAAGATTCGGCCAGTACTCTTACTGGGTTTGGATTGTTTCAATCCTACCAGTAGCTTTAAAACTTACGTTGGAGTTGACAAAAAAGGTTGGCGTATAGATGGCGTTATAGCAAAATTTTTTCATTTGTTATGTTGGTGAAACTACGAATGAACTATCAACTGGAATGAATTTTTCTACACAATAAATTATGTTTAATATTTTATTCAAATTTTATTCAAAAGTTTGAAAAATTTGTTATTCATAAACACATTTTAACTGCTTTGTAGTTTTTTACATTTTGTTTCTGATGAAACGACATCTCGTTGTTGAATTTTTCACTTTAACCAATAATTTATAATATGATATTGAAAGAACAAAAATAAGAAATGTGAACAAAAAGAGATTAAGCAGGAGTAGAAGAAAGGGGATGGCAAAAAAGAAAATAAAGAAAAATAGAATTTGCCTTACTGCAACGAGAGCTGGCGGATTATAACTCGCTTAAATTTCCCCACTCCAGAGTCTCCCTAAGCCAACGTGGCGGCGCATTCCACAGCTTAATGGCAGTGTTGAAAGACAGTCGCTAAGAATTCATAGAGGCGCAACGAGGTACTATAAGCAACGAACATATATTCGTTTATATATTTATTTATACTCGTTGCTATAAGTACCCGACCCGACTGCTTGCGGATCGACAGAAGTGAATTTTTTCAAAGGAATCACCGGAACCCGGAGTCAGTAACAATAATACATGTAAATAGATACATACAGATTTTGGAGTTATGGTAACTAACCAAGTAAAGCATGTCGGCTAATGTTGATACATGGTCAAACTAACGCAAGCCGAATACATATTTTGTTATATATAAGTAATTAAACTGTAATTATTAAAGGAAATGTCTAGTCTCAACTGTGATGGAGTATAGCACAGAGTACACAATACACAGAATATAATTAATTATATGCATGAAAAGTTGTAATAGCAGGCAGAGTCCTGTTTTTATAGATTATACGTCACATTTATGCCACATTCAGCTGAAACCCATTTAAATGTTCCGCAGGCAAAGTGGAAGATCGAAATTATTTTGAACGTGAGCGATATGTACTTTTTGTACTTAGATCACAAAAGATATTTATCTTTTTAATACTTAGATGTATACATATTACTGCCCAAATGGCTGTTCATGGACACCACTGCTCCAAACTCTAAGTAGATTAGTTTCATTACAATTACGTTAATCCCGTTAATCAATTAAGCCAACCCGTTGCACCTACGTTAAAGGAATGTGCAACGCGTTGCACCTTGACATGAGGCTATACAATCGATAAGGTTTTCATTGTGTTTCAATCATTGATCATTGTAATCGTGCATCTGCGATGATACGAAACTGGTTTCAATGTTATTTACTTATAATAGCGATTATGTTTGTATTTTCCACTACAACATTTTTCCCAGCATACGGTGTTTGCCATTTGGTTAAGACGTTTTAGCATTGACATTAATTTTATATTATTGCGAGTGTCGTTGTCATAGATGTCAACGGAAAGAAGCTGCGAACAACACAGTTTGGAGTAGTTGATGTTATAATTCTCCTGGCAGTTCATCATATTGTACTAGCGATGATGTAACCATTATCATCATTAACGTTATATTAAAGAGAGTATAATATAGTCTTTATGTATATATATTTATAGTCTCTACTGATATTATTATCTTCACAAACTCTAGGAATTAGAATCAATCGCATTTTTCGAATTTTTAATATCATAATAATTTAGAACTCAATCGAACTCTTCTAACAACAAATACCTCATTTTATAAGCTTTGTGGAGAATAAAACCTTGAATTCACTTCGCAATAACTAATTCGTAATGTAATCAATAATTAAGCTCTTTGAAAAGGTTATAAACTTAATTTAATTATCTTGAAGTTCGCGATCACTTCAAGCTAGGGTAGGAGTGTTAGAAATTAATAAGAAAACAATTTCGCCGCAATGTAGAGTATAGAGTACAAACTCTAATGTGGAAATATAATTAATAACACTTGTTACACAACCGAGAAAATATCAAGAACTATCCTAGTTAAAACATCTACAGTACAGACACAGGCCGTTTTTATTACTTAAACTTACTTAGCACAAAGTTTTAATTTATATTATTTATTCTAATTAATAATAATCTAATAATTATATATTCTTTTAATAACAACATTTAATAACAACGACATTCTAGTATAAAATAACTAGACGAGTTACCTTCGATCTGGCCGAAGTATCTGCACCCTACATACTCACGATTAATTTTTTCAGATTTATAAAAAAATTTATATGAAATTTTTTATGTTATAAGAGGTTTTTGTATATGGTATATGTTTGTATATACAGGGTGATTCGTATTAGAGGGGACAAAAGACTAGAGCGTGTAGGTTTAGTCGAGACAAGAAAAAATCGTTGAGAGGGAGGGTCAAACGTTCCCACCGTTTAGGCTGGAGGGTCCATTTTCAATTTTCACGGAAACCATTTTCAATTTTTACGGAAACTATAGAACATAGGATGTTACGGGTTGAAGCATTTTCTTTAGAATTGATTAGAGAATTTTTTGATCGGAAAATTATTACCGTAATTTTTAATAAAATTAAATTTAAAAAGCAATTGGTGTCTTACTGTACCTTTTACCATCACATGTAGGGTATAACCATATTAAAGCAACAAGCAACTTTATTAATTATAGAATTTCTGAATATAAATTTTATATTTCGCAAATAATTGTTCTGGCTCTGATTTCAAAGTGATCTACGATATAAGACTCTCTATGATTTTACGATTTCTACACATTAAACGTGCGAGAACCGTCGGGAACGCATCGGGAACATCGTAACTTAGTAATGAAATCCGATAAAATGCGTTGCTTTGGAAAATTAGCAGGTGTTCGTTGCTTGTTCAAGTTGTGCTTTTTAATTGCTGTTATTGACATCAATCGGGCGTATTGTGTTGAGTACTTTAAAGAAAAACGTAAGAGAGTATCGTATCGAAAATGCCTATCTTTGTTAGTCAAATGAATATATAAAAATGTGCATAACTATTTGAAAATAAAACTTATTCAGTTAATGTGACTTATAAAAAGGCATTGTAGACATAAATGCATGTTAAATATACATAAATAGAAGTTTTCTCTATTATTGTGTTACCCGCTACATACAAACAATATATAAAAACTTAAGTTTATTCCAAAATCTCCACTCGCCATCATCTAGGTTTAGGATTATAGTCGTGAATCGAGATAACTTTTACAGGTTATTGTAATAATCATTTCTAAACATTTCTTGCAGCTGATTTCTTGCCATCATGTAAAATATTTGCCCCTGGCTTCACAAAATGTTCAACAAACAGCATACAGAAACTAATCGAGCAACTTGTAATTGGTAAGTAGTACAGAAGGTTGGCATGTATAGTTTGTGCGAAAGGACCCAAGAGGGGTGCATTCCTTTCACATTTCTTCTTCTTTAGGCATACCCGAAATAACAGAATCCTTCGGTCCGATTGACCCAATGAAGTTGGAAAAATTAAACTTCAAGCAGGATAAAAATAATGTAGTGAACCTTAATGCAAACCTGTCAGATATAATTATAACGGGCTTCAGCAAGATGTCAATCAAGGAAAGCAAGTACGTAAAATACTTTGATTCGAATAACGTTTGACAACGAGTTTTCAGGGTCAGCAAAAAGGACTTCAGTTGGGAGACGAAAATATTCTTGCCACGCATGCGTTTGGATGCAAATTACAAAATGAATGGAAAAATTCTACTCATACCATTGAGTGGTGCGGGAAAAATGTTTATAGACATAGGTAAAATATTCACAAATCTCTGTACGAAATTCGATTTGATAGACTAGGAGTGAATATCTTCTTAGAAAACTTGGAGATTCTTATGCATTCAAAGACGCGCCTGTTCGAAAAGGGCGGCTTTACGTTTTACAACGTCACACAGGTAAAAGTAGACTTGAACTTGGCGGGACTCAAGACCGATTTCGAAAACATCTTCAATGGGAACAGCAAAGAAGTAGAGAAGAGCACCAACGAGTTTTTCAATAAGAACTGGCCTGAATTCTTCGAAGCTCTGCGTCCATTGATAAATGAAACAGTGGAACAAATTTTGCTAAATCTCCTGCAGAAAACATTCCATTTGATCCCGGCAAACTTTTTTGTGGAAGATATACCAACATCTGATCAGCTGTATGGAAAGAGCAACGATAAATAAAATTTCACAAATGTATATGATAATATCGTGCTTTATTTTTAACTTCACAACATTATTATTTATTCCGTACTTCTTTTAATTCCAAGACTCACCGTTGCCAAAATTATCAATATGTATTTGTAAAAAGTTTGGATTAGTTAGGGCGTAGGGGTCTGGGAGGGATCTGTTTTGAATTTTTGTTATCGTTATTCTTGGAAATAAGTATTCTATTTCCGGAAATTTGCCGCCATTTTGAATTTATGAGCGTTTGAAGAGCCTATGTGCGTTAGTTGTATTCTATTTGTATATGTATTTCAAACCACTTGACGTGCATTACTATAATAATTAGTTACGATTTATGGAACAACTTGGATTTAGGGGGTAAGAAGTAATTTTTATGGACTTTTTTACCGCTACTTTTGACCGTTATTCTCGGAAGTATCCGTACCTTTTTGGGGCGTGAAATTCGTCGTAAAGTTTAGAACTTATGAGTACTTCTATGTAAATGTGGAATTTTTTCCTTGAAATTGGGTTGTTTTTCTTGGAAATGGGATCATGAAAGTACTTCAAAATGTACATTATGTAGAAGCCTTATGTTTTACCTTTAAAACGGTATATGATATGTTCCACCGCAAAATAAGCAGTATATAAAATGCGCATGTCGACCAAAGCGAAGCATGCGATATGTATTTATGAAAATTATGTATTATGAAATAAATAAATAAACTATTACCCAAATTATCCTGATACCCAAATAGCTGATTTGTAATAACATAAGTTGTTTAATGAGCTTATGATATGTATTTTCCGAGAGACAGTTACAAAATGGTTTTTTAGAACGGTAGCGCTCCCGGAGCGCACGTCCCAAAAGCGGAACACCTTTTCACCTTATACTATATGTATGTATACATATATCATTCAATTGCGCCAATAAATACATAAAAATTGTATAAATTATTATACAATTATGCATATATAATGTGTTCTTGCAAACACTTACTTGAAAGGCATTTAAATTGTAATCATCAATGCAATACTTGGTGTTTACTGGACATGAACGGGAAACCGACATGTTGTGCAGTTAATTTTAGCGGCTACTCTGTTGGGGTTAAGAAAAAGTAATTTAATTATAACTAAATAAAATTTATAACTAAATTATAATTATAAACTAAATTTATAACTAATAAATTTAAATCAAATTAAATCTTTTGAGAGCAATGAGACTGCGAAAGGTGTTCGCCAAAAGGCACTCACAGGGATTATGTAACCTGAATAAGCTGGTAAAAACAACTATGATACAGTTTTTACATGTTCTTGAATAATGGAAACAATTGAAGTTGCATATAAAGTAAAACAATATATTACCTATCAATTAGATGAATCTGCTAATACTGTCCTACATAGTAGACGGAATCAGTAATCATCGCTTGGTAATTTTTCATCATCATCATCGCTTTTTGGTAATTTCCCTCAAGGCACTTCATGACCGGTCTCTTGTTTCGAGGTCATCTTTTCACGTTTAAGTTTTCGACATGATACACTTAAATAGAAATATTATCACATTTATTAATACTAGTGTACAAATTTAAATCTATATATTTTTCAATTTAATATCTACTAATTTTCCATTTTCATTTCTATCGAATTTTCTGAATACATGTAGTATTACATTCGACTACATCATCATTCCAATCAAACTGTGCTTTTCAACTGTGATGCTCGTCAGAGAGGCATCATTTCTAATGTGTATACTAAAAAACGACCGTTTAATTTCTATTTGACACGTTTTCTAATTAGATATGGTAAAATTACTGAGCCTTAACGTTTATGATAATATATTACAGAAGTTCTATAAAAGAGAGTTCTTATTGAAAAACATGTTTCATAGTTCGAACCTTAGAAGATTACGTGTACAAAAGAATAATGCATCAATTAAAAATATTTGTATTTGCTGTTGGACTATCGCTAGGTACGAGCAATTATTCGTATATGTATTACAAATAAAAGATTAAATCACTGAAGTGGAATATTTTATAAGATCTAATTCATATTAAATATTAATTAGCATACGGAGCTCTGGTATCTGAGGAAAACATAAAATGGGATGGAAAATTTCGCAGAAAAAGGCAATTGATCACTCACAATGTAAGTTTTATCGGTTAAAGACAATATGATTACTTTTAGTCTGTTCATTGTAGGCAGATGAGTTCACCGGCTGTGACAAATTCATACAGTTGAATATGTATTTACATCCTTTACAGAGCCAATGCAAAATCGTTAGAAATTACAGTAAGTAAAATAATAAAGGGAAACATATATGCGCATACATAATTTCATACATGCATGCATGCAATGCAAAATCGTTAGAAATTACAGTAAGTAAAATAATAAAGGGAAACATATGTATATGCGCATACTTAATTTCATACATGCATGCATGCATGTAGTATGTACATCCATATCCATGGATATAGTGTATGTATACATACATACATACATACATGTACATACTACATACCTATGTATAAAAGTGTGGGTATAGAAATGTGGATAATTGCACAAGCCATCTTTGCAGAAAATGTACTAAAATTAATAATCAATCAAAAAACTGAAATCAGAAAATAGAAAGCAAGAATTTCGTCATATTTCGAAACATAATTATTGAAACGGTATATTTCGAAAAATAATTATTATGTATGTAACATATTTTACAATCTACAGTTACAGATTTTTTAAATGGTATTTTAACTGTTTTCACGAAATGTGTAACGCATAGAAATAGAGAAGATAGATACAGGAGATCACAGGAGAACCGGTGAGGATATCGGCAGAAATTTGTTGTGTTGGTATTGAAAATGGGCAAAATCGGTTAATGATCGCGCTTAATTTTGGTTAAAAATGGTATAAGTATCAGCGTTAGTTTCTGAGGTGTGACAATAAAATTACATTTCTAGATATAGAGTAGTCCTTTATATCCCTTAATATGCCGAATATGAGCGTGCCCGTGTTTCTTCATTACGTTGCGTATTTTTTTTTATACCCTGATGTGTTTTTTGAGCGAAAATGATTCCCCTAATTTTAGTTTTACAATCTTATGCTAAAATAACCAGCCTCAAGACATATCTAATTCCTTAATTCGTTTGCGTTTTCCCAAACTTCTGCTTCCAACTAGACACTTCAAACTTTCTTGGAAAATTTTCTTCTAAGGACGAAGATAAAACCAAAGAACATACAATGGCCGTTGTCAGACTAGGTCTCTTGACGCCAGACTCGCTGGCGGTGATTGCTTGATTGCAAAAAGTGGAATAGCTTACGATCCACATTCTCCCCAACATTAGAGCTGAAATTTTCTCTGCCTCACGAGCTTCAAACACTAACATATGTATACAGAATTCGAAGCACAGTCTAGAAATTGTTCTTATTTTTGTTTTGTTATGCATAGCAGCCAAAGTCTTCGTGAAAGAAAAAAACATGCCGGTAGAAATAGAAAATGAATTAATTGAAAAAAACGGATCTGCCGTATTTAAATTTTTTTTAATTTTTATATAATAATTTTATATAATATAATAGCCTGTTTCCATAAAGTGGATTTAGTTTGACTTCGGCCTTATCCGCTTTAATCGGCGAAATCCACCCTCTAATCGGCCTTAGCACCATTGAAATTGTTGCTGTAGTTTTTAGCTAAAATCCAAGAATCGAAGTGCATTTCAGAGTATTCATCTCTGGTTCGAAGTTCGAAATTACAGACATACTGTCTTTCTCCTCTTCTAGTGCCAATAAGTTAGAAAGAGATAAGAGAAAGAGAGAGAAATTATTACGGGTTTTCTTAGAATTTTATTATATTATGTAATTTTTTTTTTATTATTATTACCTTTGTAGCTACAGCAATTTCTTTCTGAAATACAAAAATAAATCCGCATTCCTGTTTAAAAAAATAATACTTAAAATATTTATCAACACCCATCAAGTATATTCTGGATAATATGGAAGAAAGGATGCATTTAGAATTATTAATAAAAGCCACTAAAGTACCACTTATTCCTGTAAAAAGGGAGCTGACGAAAAGATAAAAATACCGAAGGTCATTAAAAGAAACAAGAAAAATACAATTAACAAATTTTGAGTAATAATGCACGCCTCAAGTAGATTCGAATATACAAATAGATTGCAACGAACGTGCTGCTACTGTCGAACCAACCATTCTGAGTAATGCTTTCGTTGAAATGAAAGGGTTCACAAATACACTCTTAACCACTTGCAGGTACATAAATTTGAGGATGCACATAATTTCTTGTAGTGTGACAGCGAGAACCTTTAAAACCTTTTTTGAGGCGGCCTCCAGATGCCTAGTCTAACATGGGCCAATAACATAGAAGACGCATGACTCAGAATTTCAAAATTTTCATAATTGGTGTGGTCACAGGCAGCGTTTAATCGAAATGATTGAAAACATCTTCGATACTCGGGAAGTTACGTAATTTTAGAATACATCCACTTTAGTTCGATGTGGCCACCTTTTGCCTTGACTCTGGCCTTCAAACGATTAAAAATTTGGCATAGTTTTTAGTTCTCACCTTACTCTCCAAAATAGCCCAGATGGAATAGTCCATCGGATTTGCATTTGGCGAATTCGAAAACCATTGTGTGGACGAAAGGAAGAGTAGAACATGGTTTTTTAACCATTCTTGGTTCACACGAGCTTTATGAGACGGTACGGAGTCTTGTTGTAATGTCCATGAAATGTCGAGCGTTCACTTTCCTAACCATTTCAGGTGATGTTGCTGTTTTCTTCGTCCACTACCATAGCGTTTGGCAATGCTGCCTGTATCATTATAACGATTTATGGTGCAATACACAAACATTTTATTCACTTTGAGATGCCTGAACTCACGAACAATAGCTGATTGTGATTTTCCACTCAAATATAGTGCAATCACACTATTACGTTTGAATTCCACTTCGAATAACTTTTGTTCTATAAAACTTAGACGCAAATGCTTGTGGGAACTTGTGAACAATATAAAAACCTGTCATTGGTATGAATTTGACATAGTTGGCAATATCGCGTTGCCAGATATACCGGTGTGAAGTTGGTAACACTTCAATTGCCGAACCCTGTATATTATTAATATTATATACATACATGTTATATTATTATTATTATTATTATTATTATATACATGTACATACCATATTATGTACGCCCATAATTTAATGGGTGCTTAATACAGGGTATTCAATTTTGTCCTCTCAGATTAATTCCTTGGTTTGTTACACGGTTTCAACAACCTTTCCTTCAGTTTTAGTACAAAATGTGGACGTACTTGTTGATCGATTTCGCCCATTTGCAATCCAAAATGCGCTACGCTATAAAGAATATATGCGCTAAATTTTACTCAAAAATGTTCGAAATTAGATTTAGAGTAACAACAAAAGAAATTTAAAAGTTTCTGAAAAAACTTTCGAATTATTATAGAAACATTTAAATTGAGGTAGTTTCTATTTAGGGAAATCATACAGTAGTATATCTATAACAGATATAAAATCATGAAATACAATTTCTTATCTACAACAGATTGGTCACTGCTGATCAATATTTCCATCAATTCATTCATACCAAACTCAGCACCAGTTACCGTAAAAGTAATTTCCTTATTTCGTCTGATAATTAAAGAGCCATCATCCACACGCTTATTCCAAAATAAATGCGATTTTACTTCAAAAGCACGATTTCAAAATGAGGAATTTACACATAATTATCAACTAGATATCGATTATATATTAAATAAAAAATTTGGAAATAAAAGATCACAACGATTTGAATTGCTAAGCGGTCCGAAATATTATCCTAAGTCCAAAACACAATTATCTAAAGTTACTTTTCCAACCGTTTCGGTGGATCAAGTCAATAAAACAAATGTACAAAATATTTCTCCGTTGGAAGTCGATGTCACATTACTCAACCCAGTGTACCGTTACTTGTTTCTTGGCATTTCAGCGTACAAAGAAAATTTCTTAAGATTTGCTATAGATTCAGAAATAAAAGAGATAAATGAAAAACTGCCGAAGCTGATAATACCAGAATTCGCCTATTTGTCGATACCAACTTCTGCCATACTAACCAGAAAAATGCGAGACAATCCAATTATTAAGCTGAAAGAGAAAATATATTCGTTTGCTGTTACGTCTTTGCTGATAGGCGATATTTTACCAAATAATTTCACAACTCCCGAATCGTCCCAAAGAGTGAGACCGTTTTTACCAAATGGAACGTTGTGCTTTGTAGCACAAAGTCAAATTTCTTCAGTACAGGTATGCGAGAAAGGCACTTCTCCATTTCCTAAAGAAATTGAAAAAATAATTGAAGGAAATCTAAAGCTGTCTTTGCCAGAATTCGGATATCCGTCAATACCAACTTCTGACATACTTAGCAGGAAAGCAATTGTTTTTAAACTGAAAGAAAAAAAAAGTCCGTCAGTATTAAATTCTAATTTGCCGATATATAATGATGATGACAATCCATTTCCAGGCTCTCTAACATATCCACAGAAAACCGTACAGGGCGCTTTTTTACCAAATAATCCGACAGATGGATATAGTACATCTATTGAAATAAGAAGGTCCCCAGAGAAGAAATATTTACTGAGTCTTTTAAAAACATACTCCCGAAAAGTGAGGCCATTTTTCAAAGATTTCACTTTGTCAGGTATCCCAGGAAGTAACATCCCACGACTATGCCAGGAGGAAAATGCTGCAAAGACACCATTAGCAGAGTTCGCATATTTGTCGATTCCAACTTCTGACATACTTCTTAGAAAACAAATTGCTTTTAAATTGAAAGAGAAAATATATCCGGCAGTGACAGAGGCAGCATTGCTCATAAATCATGCTGACTATACTTCTGCAGTCCCACTAACTCGTACTATTTTAGCAAATGATCTCACAACTAAATTCATATCTACTGGAATAAACCATTATTCTGAGAAGCAATATTTAGCGCCTCTTTTCCGAGTTAACTCAATAATTGGTAAACCGTTTACAAAAAGCCCCATTTTGCCAGATGCCCTAGAATGTGAATATTCTTTACCACCAAAATATGCAAGTGACGAAAGCATAAGTAAAAAACTTGATGCAAATAAAGAACATTCTACGCCAGAATTCGGATATTTGTCGACACCAACTTCCTACAAACCCCACCGAAAAATAAATATCTCTCCAATCTCTAAAATTTCAACTATATATAGAAACAAAAATAAGAAAATATATATAGGCGGTACATATAGACCAAGAGGATCTACTATCTCAGTGTACGAAGTAGCAAATTCTACGGATGCCGGTTCATCATCTTATACAGTGATACCAGAAGATTTCGAAGATGATTTTGCATCTGCTGAGATTCCACATTACCCAGAGGATAAACTTTCATATCCTGGTCTACCATTTCATCCCGAAGAGAGGTATCCGTCATTGCCAGGTGTGACTTTGCCAGTAGATGAACTAGTAGGTTATCCAACTGCTGACTCGCCGACTTATCCACAAGAAGGCATTCCATCTGTACCAAATGCAGCTTCACCAAAAGATATCGAAAGCGATTTTGCATGTTCTGAGATTCCACGGTACCCAGAGGCTAAACTTTCATATCCTGGTCCACCATCTCATCCCGAAGAGAGGTATCCATCATTGCCAGGTGTGACTTTGCCAGTAGATGAACTAGTAGGTTATCCAACTGCTGAGTCGCTGACTTATCCACAAGAAGGCTATCCATCTGTACCAGATGCTGCATTACCAAAAGACTTCGAAGATGATTTTGCATCTGCTGAGATTCCACATTACCCAGAGGATAAACTTTCATATTATGGTCCACCATCTCATCCCGAAGAGAGGTATCCGTCATTGCCAGGTGTGACTTTGCCAGCAGATGAACTAGTAGGTTATCCAACTGCTGAGTCGCTGACTTATCCAAAAGAAGGCTATCCATCTGTACCAGATGCTGCATTACCAAAAGACTTCGAAGATGATTTTGAATCTGCTGAGATTCCACATTATCCAGAAGATAAACTCTCATATCCTGGTCTACCATCTCATCCCGAAGAGAGGTATCCGTCATTGCCAGGTGTGAGTTTGCCAGTAGATGAACTAGTAGGTTATACAACTGCTGACTCGCCGACTTATCCACAAGAAGGCTATCCATCTGTACCATATGCTGCATTACCAAAAGACTTCGAAGATGATTTTGCATCTGCTGAAATTCTACACTACCCAGAGGATAAACTTTCATATCCTGGTCTACCATCTCATCCCGAAGAGAGGTATCCGTCATTGCCAGGTGTGACTTTGCCAGTAGATGAACTAGTAGGTTATCCAACTGCTGAGTCGCCCACTTATCCACAAGAAGGCTATCCATCTGTACCAGATGCTGCATTACCAAAAGACTTCGAAGATGATTTTGCATCTGCTGAGGTTTCACATTATCCAGAGGATAAACTTTCATATCCTGGTCTACCATCTCAATCCGAAGAGAGGTATCCATCATTGCCAGGTGTGACTTTGCCAGTAGATGAACTAGTAGGTTATCCAACTGCTGAGTCGCCGAATTATGCACAAGAAGGCTATCCATCTGTACCAGATTCTGCATTACCAAAAGACTTCGAAGATGATTTTGCATCTGCTGAGATTCCACATTACACAGAAGATAAACTTTCATATCCTGGTCTACCATCTCATCCCGAAGAGAGGTATCCATCATTGCCAGGTGTGACTTTGCCAGTACATGAACTAGTAGGTTATCCAACTGCTGAGTCGCCGACTTATGCACAAGAAGGCTATCCATCTGTACCAGATTCTGCATTACCAAAAGACTTCGAAGATGATTTTGCATCTGCTGAGATTCCACATTACACAGAAGATAAACTTTCATGTCCTGGTCTACCATCTCATCCCGAAGAGAGGTATCCATCATTGCCAGGTGTGCCTTTGCCAGTAGATGAACTAGTAGGTTATCCAACTGCTGAGTCGCCCACTTATCCACAAGAAGGCTATCCATCTGTACCAGATGCTGCATTACCAAACGACTTCGAAGATGACTTTGCATCTGCTGAAATTCCACACTACCCAGAGGCTAAACTTTCATATCCTGGTCCACCATCTCATCCAGAAGAGAGGTATCCATCATTGCCAGGTGTGACTTTGCCAGTAGATGAACTAGTAGGTTATCCAACTGCTGAGTCGCTGACTTATCCACAAGAAGGCTATCCATCTGTACCAGATTCTGCATTACCAAAAGACTTCGAAGATGATTTTGCATCTGCTGAGATTCCACATTACCCAGAGGATAAACTTTCATATTATGGTCCACCATCTCATCCCGAAGAGAGGTATCCGTCATTGCCAGGTGTGACTTTGCCAGTACATGAACTAGTAGGTTATCCAACTGCTGAGTCGCCGACTTATCCACAAGAAGGCTATCCATCTGTACCAGATGCTGCATTACCAAAAGACTACGAAGATGATTTTGCATCTGCTGAGATTCCACATTACCCAGAGGCTAAACTTTCATATCCTGGTCTACCATCTCATCCCGAAGAGAGGTATCCATCATTGCCAGGTGTGACTTTGCCAGTAGATGAACTAGTAGGTTATCCAACTGCTGAGTCGCCCACTTATCCACAAGAAGGCTATCCATCTGTACCAGATGCTGCATTACCAAAAGACTTCGAAGATGATTTTGCATCTGCTGAAATTCCACACTACCCAGAGGCTAAACTTTCATATCCTGGTCCACCATCTCATCCCGAAGAGAGGTATCCATCATTGCCAGGTGTGACTTTGCCAGTAGATGAACTAGTAGGTTATCCAACTGCTGAGTCGCTGACTTATCCACAAGAAGGCTATCCATCTGTACCAGATGCTGCATTACCAAAAGACTTCGAAAATGATTTTGCATCTGCTGAGATTCCACATTACCCAGAGGATAAACTTTCATATTATGGTCCACCATCTCATCCCGAAGAGAGGTATCCGTCATTGCCAGGTGTGACTTTGCCAGCAGATGAACTAGTAGGTTATCCAACTGCTGACTCGCCGACTTATCCACAAGAAGGCTATCCATCTGTACCAGATGCTGCATTACCAAAAGACTACGAAGATGATTTTGAATCTGCTGAGATTCCACATTATCCAGAAGATAAACTCTCATATCCTGGTCTACCATCTCATCCCGAAGAGAGGTATCCGTCATTGCCAGGTGTGAGTTTGCCAGTAGATGAACTAGTAGGTTATACAACTGCTGACTCGCCGACTGATCCACAAGAAGGCTATCCATCTGTACCATATGCTGCATTACCAAAAGACTTCGAAGATGATTTTGCATCTGCTGAAATTCTACACTACCCAGAGGATAAACTTTCATATCCTGGTCTACCATCTCATCCCGAAGAGAGGTATCCGTCATTGCCAGGTGTGACTTTGCCAGTAGATGAACTAGTAGGTTATCCAACTGCTGAGTCGCCCACTTATCCACAAGAAGGCTATCCATCTGTACCAGACGCTGCATTACCAAAAGACTTCGAAGATGATTTTGCATCTGCTGAGGTTTCACATTATCCAGAGGATAAACTTTCATATCCTGGTCTACCATCTCAATCCGAAGAGAGGTATCCATCATTGCCAGGTGTGACTTTGCCAGTAGATGAACTAGTAGGTTATCCAACTGCTGAGTCGCCGACTTATGCACAAGAAGGCTATCCATCTGTACCAGATTCTGCATTACCAAAAGACTTCGAAGATGATTTTGCATCTGCTGAGATTCCACATTACACAGAAGATAAACTTTCATATCCTGGTCTACCATCTCATCCCGAAGAGAGGTATCCATCATTGCCAGGTGTGACTTTGCCAGTACATGAACTAGTAGGTTATCCAACTGCTGAGTCGCCGACTTATCCACAAGAAGGCTATCCATCTGTACCAGATTCTGCATTACCAAAAGACTTCGAAGATGATTTTGCATCTGCTGAGATTCCACATTACACAGAAGATAAACTTTCATGTCCTGGTCTACCATCTCATCCCGAAGAGAGGTATCCATCATTGCCAGGTGTGCCTTTGCCAGTAGATGAACTAGTAGGTTATCCAACAGCTGACTCGCCGACTTATCCACAAGAAGGCTATCCATCTGTACCAGATGCTGCATTACCAAAAGACTACGAAGATGATTTTGCATCTGCTGAAATTCCACATTACCCAGAGGCTAAACTTTCATATCCTGGTCTACCATCTCATCCCGAAGAGAGATATCCGTCATTGCCAGGTGTGACTTTGCCAGTAGATGAACTAGTAGGTTATCCAACTGCTGAGTCGCCCACTTATCCACAAGAAGGCTATCCATCTGTACCAGATGCTGCATTAGCAAAAGACTTCGAAGATGATTTTGCATCTGCTGAAATTCCACATTACCCAGAGGCTAAACTTTCATATCCTGGTCTACCATCTCATCTCGAAGAGAGATATCAGTCATTGCCAGGTGTGACTTTGCCAGTAGATGAACTAGTAGGTTATCCAACTGCTGAGTCGCCCACTTATCCACAAGAAGGCTATCCATCTGTACCAGATGCTGCATTACCAAAAGACTTCGAAGATGATTTTGTATCTGCTGAGATTCCACATTACCCAGAGGATAAACTTTCATATCCTGGTCTACCATCTCATCCCGAAGAGAGGTATCCGTCATTGCCAGGTGTGACTTTGCCAGTAGATGAACTAGTAGGTTATCCAACTGCTGACTCGCCGACTTATCCACAAGAAGGCTATCCATCTGTACCAGATGCTGCATTACCAAAAGACTACGAAGATGATTTGGCATCTGCTGAGATTCCACATTACCCAGAGGCTAAACTTTCATATCCTGGTCTACCATCTCATCCCGAAGAGAGATATCCGTCATTGCCAGGTGTGACTTTGCCAGTAGATGAACTAGTAGGTTATCCAACTGCTGAGTCGCCCACTTATCCACAAGAAGGCTATCCATCTGTACCAGATGCTGCATTACCAAAAGACTTCGAAGATGATTTTGCATCTGCTGAAATTCCACATTACCCAGAGGCTAAACTTTCATATCCTGGTCCACCATCTCATCCCGAAGAGACGTATCCATCATTGCCAGGTGTGACTTTGCCAGTAGATGAACTAGTAGGTTATCCAACTGCTGACTCGCCGACTTATCCACAAGAAGGTTATCCATCTGTACCAGATGCTGCATTACCAAAAGACTTCGAAGATGATTTTGCATCTGCTAAAATTCCACATTACCCAGAGGCTAAACTTTCATATGCTGGTCCACCATCTCATCCCGAAGAGAGGTATCCGTCATTGCCAGGTGTGACTTTGCCAGTAGATGAACTAGTAGGTTATCCAACTGCTGAGTCGCCGACTTATGCACAAGAAGGCTATCCATCTGTACCAGATTCTGCATTACCAAAAGACTTCGAAGATGATTTTGCATCTGCTGAGATTCCACATTACCCAGAGGCTAAACTTTCATATCCTGGTCTACCATCTCATCCCGAAGAGAGATATCCGTCATTGCCAGGTGTGACTTTGCCAGTAGATGAACTAGTAGGTTATCCAACTGCTGACTCGCCGACTTATCCACAAGAAGGCTATCCATCTGTACCAGATGCTGCATTACCAAAAGACTTCGAAGATGATTTTGCATCTGCTGAAATTCCACAATACCCAGAGGCTAAACTTTCATATCCTGGTCCACCATCTCATCCCGAAGAGAGGTATCCGTCATTGCCAGGTGTGACTTTGCCAGTAGATGAACTAGTAGGTTATCCAACTGCTGACTCGCCGACTTATCCACAAGAAGGCTATCCATCTGTACCAGATGCTGCATTACCAAAAGACTTCGAAGATGATTTTGCATCTGCTGAAATTCCACAATACCCAGAGGCTAAACTTTCATATCCTGGTCCACCATCTCATCCCGAAGGGAGGTATCCGTCATTGCCAGGTGTGACTTTGCCAGTAGATGAACTAGTAGGTTATCCAACTGCTGAGTCGCCCACTTATCTACAAGAAGGCTATCCATCTGTACCAGATGCTGCATTACCAAAAGCCTTCGAAGATGATTTTGCATCTGCTGAAATTCCACATTACCCAGAGGCTAAACTTTCATATGCTGGTCCACCATCTCATCCCGAAGAGAGGTATCCGTCATTGCCAGGTGTGACTTTGCCAGTAGATGAACTAGAAGGTTATCCAACTGCTGAGTCGCCCACTTATCCACAAGAAGGCTATCCATCTGTACCAGATGCTGCATTACCAAAAGACTTCGAAGATGATTTTGCATCTGCTGAAATTCCACATTACCCAGAGGATAAACTTTCATATCCTGGTCCACCATCTCATCCCGAAGAGAGGTATCCGTCATTGCCAGATGTGACTTTGCCAGTAGATGAACTAGTAGGGTATCCAACTGCTGACTCGCCGACTTATCCACAAGAAGGCTATCCATCTGTACCAGATGCTGCATTACCAAAAGACTTCGAAGATGATTTTGCATCTGCTGAAATTCCACATTACCCAGAGGCTAAACTTTCATATCCTGGTCCACCATCTCATCCCGAAGAGAGGTATCCGTCATTGCCAGGTGTGACTTTGCCAGTAGATGAACTAGTAGGTTATCCAACTGCTGAGTCGCCCACTTATCCACAAGAAGGCTATCCATCTGTACCAGATGCTGCATTACCAAAAGACTTCGAAGATGATTTTGCATCTGCTGAAATTCCACATTACCCAGAGGCTAAACTTTCATATCCTGGTGCACCATCTCATCCCGAAGAGAGGTATCCGTCATTGCCAGATGTGACTTTGCCAGTAGATGAACTAGTAGGTTATCCAACTGCTGAGTCGCCCACTTATCCACAAGAAGGCTATCCATCTGTACCAGATGCTGCATTACCAAAAGACTTCGAAGATGATTTTGCATCTGCTGAAATTCCACATTACCCAGAGGATAAACTTTCATATCCTGGTCCACCATCTCATCCCGAAGAGAGGTATCCGTCATTGCCAGATGTGACTTTGCCAGTAGATGAACTAGTAGGGTATCCAACTGCTGACTCGCCGACTTATCCACAAGAAGGCTATCCATCTGTACCAGATGCAGCTTTACCAAAAGATATCGAAGACGATTTTGCATCTTCTGAGATTCCACACTACCCAGAGGATAAACTTTCATATCCTGGTCTACCATCTCATCCCGAAGAGAGGTATCCGTCATTGCCAGGTGTGACGTTGCCAGTAGATGAACTAGTAGGTTATCCAACTGCTGACTCGCCGACTTATCCACAAGAAGGCTATCCATCTGTACCAGATGCTGCATTACCAAAATACTTCGAAGATGATTTTGCATCTGCTGAAATTCCACATTACCCAGAGGCTAAACTTTCATATGCTGGTCCACCATCTCATCCCGAAGCGAGGTATCCGTCATTGCCAGGTGTGACTTTGCCAGTAGATGAATTAGAAGGTTATCCAACTGCTGACTCGCCGACTTATCCACAAGAAGGCTATCCATCTGTACCAGATCCTGCATTACCAAAAGACTTCGAAGATGATTTTGCATCTGCTGAAATTCCACACTACCCAGAGGATAAACTTTCATATCCTGGTCTACCATCTCATCCCGAAGAGAGGTATCCGTCATTGCCAGGTGTGACTTTGCCAGTAGATGAACTAGTAGGTTATCCAACTGCTGACTCGCCGACTTATCCACAAGAAGGCTATCCATCTGTACCAGATGCTGCATTACCAAAAGACTTCGAAGATGATTTTGCATCTGCTGAAATTCCACACTACCCAGAGGCTAAACTTTCATATCCTGGTCCACCATCTCATCCCGAAGAGAGGTATCCGTCATTGCCAGGTGTGACTTTGCCAGTAGATGAACTAGTAGGTTATCCAACTGCTGACTCGCCGACTTATCCACAAGAAGGCTATCCATCTGTACCAGATGCTGCATTACCAAAAGACTTCGAAGATGATTTTGCATCTGCTGAAATTCCACAATACCCAGAGGCTAAACTTTCATATCCTGGTCCACCATCTCATCCCGAAGAGAGGTATCCGTCATTGCCAGGTGTGACTTTGCCAGTAGATGAACTAGTAGGTTATCCAACTGCTGAGTCGCCCACTTATCCACAAGAAGGCTATCCATCTGTACCAGATGCTGCATTACCAAAAGACTTCGAAGATGATTTTGCATCTGCTGAAATTCCACAATACCCAGAGGCTAAACTTTCATATCCTGGTCCACCATCTCATCCCGAAGAGAGGTATCCGTCATTGCCAGGTGTGACTTTGCCAGTAGATGAACTAGTAGGTTATCCAACTGCTGAGTCGCCCACTTATCCACAAGAATGCTATCCATCTGTACCAGATGCTGCATTACCAAAAGACTTCGAAGATGATTTTGCATCTGCTGAAATTCCACAATACCCAGAGGCTAAACTTTCATATCCTGGTCCACCATCTCATCCCGAAGAGAGGTATCCGTCATTGCCAGGTGTGACTTTGCCAGTAGATGAACTAGTAGGTTATCCAACTGCTGAGTCGCCCACTTATCCACAAGAAGGCTATCCATCTGTACCAGATGCTGCATTACCAAAAGACTTCGAAGATGATTTTGCATCTGCTGAAATTCCACAATACCCAGAGGCTAAACTTTCATATCCTGGTCCACCATCTCATCCCGAAGAGAGGTATCCGTCATTGCCAGGTGTGACTTTGCCAGTAGATGAACTAGTAGGTTATCCAACTGCTGACTCGCCGACTTATCCACAAGAAGGCTATCCATCTGTACCAGATGCTGCATTACCAAAAGACTTCGAAGATGATTTTGCATCTGCTGAAATTCCACACTACCCAGAGGCTAAACTTTCATATCCTGGTCCACCATCTCATCCCGAAGAGAGGTATCCGTCATTGCCAGGTGTGACTTTGCCAGTAGATGAACTAGTAGGTTATCCAACTGCTGAGTCGCCCACTTATCCACAAGAAGGCTATCCATCTGTACCAGATGCTGCATTACCAAAAGACTTCGAAGATGATTTTGCATCTGCTGAAATTCCACATTACCCAGAGGCTAAACTTTCATATGCTGGTCCACCATCTCATCCCGAAGAGAGGTATCCGTCATTGCCAGGTGTGACTTTGCCAGTAGATGAACTAGAAGGTTATCCAACTGCTGAGTCGCCCACTTATCCACAAGAAGGCTATCCATCTGTACCAGATGCTGCATTACCAAAAGACTTCGAAGATGATTTTGCATCTGCTGAAATTCCACAATACCCAGAGGCTAAACTTTCATATCCTGGTCCACCATCTCATCCCGAAGAGAGGTATCCGTCATTGCCAGGTGTGACTTTGCCAGTAGATGAACTAGTAGGTTATCCAACTGCTGAGTCGCCCACTTATTCACAAGAAGGCTATCCATCTGTACCAGATGCTGCATTACCAAAAGACTTCGAAGATGATTTTGCATCTGCTAAAATTCCACATTACCCAGAGGCTAAACTTTCATATGCTGGTATACCATCTCATCCCGAAGAGAGGTATCCGTCATTGCCAGGTGTGACTTTGCCAGTAGATGAATTAGAAGGTTATCCAACTGCTGACTCGCCGACTTATCCACAAGAAGGCTATCCATCTGTACCAGATGCTGCATTACCAAAAGACTTCGAAGATGATTTTGCATCTGCTGAAATTCCACACTACCCAGAGGATAAACTTTCATATCCTGGTCTACCATCTCATCCCGAAGAGAGGTATCCGTCATTGCCAGGTGTGACTTTGCCAGTAGATGAACTAGTAGGTTATCCAACTGCTGAGTCGCCCACTTATCCACAAGAAGGCTATCCATCTGTACCAGATGCTGCATTACCAAAAGACTTCGAAGATGATATTGCATCTGCTGAAATTCCACATTACCCAGAGGCTAAACTTTCATATCCTGGTCCACCATCTCATCCCGAAGAGACGTATCCATCATTGCCAGGTGTGACTTTGCCAGTAGATGAACTAGTAGGTTATCCAACTGCTGACTCGCCGACTTATCCACAAGAAGGTTATCCATCTGTACCAGATGCTGCATTACCAAAAGACTTCGAAGATGATTTTGCATCTGCTGAAATTCCACACTACCCAGAGGATAAACTTTCGTATCCTGGTCTACCATCTCATCCCGAAGAGAGGTATCCGTCATTGCCAGGTGTGACTTTGCCAGTAGATGAACCAGTAGGTTATCCAACTGCTGACTCGCCGACTTATCCACAAGAAGGCTATCCATCTGTACCAGATGCTGCATTACCAAAAGACTTCGAAGATGATTTTGCATCTGCTGAAATTCCACATTACCCAGAGGATAAACTTTCATATGCTGGTCCACCATCTCATCCCGAAGAGAGGTATCCATCATTGCCAGGTGTGACTTTGCCAGTAGATGAACCAGTAGGTTATCCAACTGCTGACTCGCCGACTTATCCACAAGAAGGCTATCCATCTGTACCAGATGCAGCTTTACCAAAAGACTTCGAAGATGATTTGGCATCTGCTGAAATTCCACACTACCCAGAGGCTAAACTTGCATATCCTGCTCCACCATCTCATCCCGAAGAGAGGTATCCGTCATTGCCAGGTGTGACTTTGCCAGTAGATGAACTAGTAGGTTATCCAACTGCTGACTCGCCGACTTATCCACAAGAAGGCTATCCATCTGTACCAGATGCAGCTTTACCAAAAGATATCGAGGACGATTTTGCATCTTCTGAGATTCCACGGTACCCAGAGGATAAACTTTCATATGGTGGTCCACCATCTCATCCCGAAGAGAGGTATCCGTCATTGCCAGGTGTGACTTTGCCAGTAGATGAACTAGTAGGTTATCCAACTGCTGAGTCGCCCACTTATCCACAAGAAGGCTATCCATCTGTACCAGATGCTGCATTACCAAAAGACTTCGAAGATGATTTTGCAGCTGCTGAAATTCCACACTACCCAGAGGATAAACTTTCATATGCTGGTCCACCATCTCATCCCGAAGAGAGGTATCCGTCATTGCCAGGTGTGACTTTGCCACTAGATGAACTAGTAGGTTATCCAACTGCTGACTCGCCGACTTATCCACAAGAAGGCTATCCATCTGTACCAGATGCTGCATTAGCAAAAGACTTCGAAGATGATTTGGCATCTTCTGAGATTCCACGGTACCCAGAGGATAAACTTTCATATCCTGGTCTACCACCTCATCCCGAAGAGAGGTATCCGTCATTGCCAGGTGTGACTTTGCCAGTAGATGAACTAGTAGGTTATCCAACTGCTGACTCGCCGACTTATCCACAAGAAGGCTATCCATCTGTACCAGATGCTGCATTACCAAAAGACTTCGAAGATGATTTTGCATCTGCTGAAATTCCACATTACCCAGAGGCTAAACTTTCATATCCTGGTCCACCATCTCATCCCGAAGAGAGGTATCCATCATTGCCAGGTGTGACTTTGCCAGTAGATGAACTAGTAGGTTATCCAACTGCTGAGTCGCCCACTTATCCACAAGAAGGCTATCCATCTGTACCAGATGCTGCATTACCAAAAGACTTCGAAGATGATTTTGCATCTGCTGAAATTCCACATTACCCAGAGGCTAAACTTTCATATGCTGGTCCACCATCTCATCCCGAAGAGAGGTATCCGTCATTGCCAGGTGTGACTTTGCCAGTAGATGAACTAGTAGGTTATACAACTGCTGAGTCGCCCACTTATCCACAAGAAGGCTATCCATCTGTACCAGATGCTGCATTACCAAAAGACTTCGAAGATGATTTTGCATCTGCTGAAATTCCACAATACCCAGAGGCTAAACTTTCATATCCTGGTCCACCATCTCATCCCGAAGAGAGGTATCCGTCATTGCCAGGTGTGACTTTGCCAGTAGATGAACTAGTAGGTTATCCAACTGCTGAGTCGCCCACTTATTCACAAGAAGGCTATCCATCTGTACCAGATGCTGCATTACCAAAAGACTTCGAAGATGATTTTGCATCTGCTGAAATTCCACATTACCCAGAGGCTAAACTTTCATATGCTGGTCCACCATCTCATCCCGAAGAGAGGTATCCGTCATTGCCAGGTGTGACTTTGCCACTAGATGAACTAGTAGGTTATCCAACTGCTGACTCGCCGACTTATCCACAAGAAGGCTATCCATCTGTACCAGATGCTGTATTATCAAAAGACTTCGAAGATGATTTTGCATCTGCTGAAATTCCACACTACCCAGAGGCTAAACTTTCATATCCTGGTCCACCATCTCATCCCGAAGAGAGGTATCCGTCATTGCCAGGTGTGACTTTGCCACTAGATGAACTAGTAGGTTATCCAACTGCTGACTCGCCGACTTATCCACAAGAAGGCTATCCATCTGTACCAGATGCTGCATTACCAAAAGACTTCGAAGATGATTTGGCATCTGCTGAAATTCCACACTACCCAGAGGCTAAACTTTCATATCCTGGTCCACCATCTCATCCCGAAGAGAGGTATCCGTCATTGCCAGGTGTGACTTTGCCAGTAGATGAACTAGTAGGTTATACAACTGCTGAGTCGCCCACTTATCCACAAGAAGGCTATCCATCTGTACCAGATGCTGCATTACCAAAAGACTTCGAAGATGATTTTGCATCTGCTGAAATTCCACAATACCCAGAGGCTAAACTTTCATATCCTGGTCCACCATCTCATCCCGAAGAGAGGTATCCGTCATTGCCAGGTGTGACTTTGCCAGTAGATGAACTAGTAGGTTATCCAACTGCTGAGTCGCCCACTTATTCACAAGAAGGCTATCCATCTGTACCAGATGCTGCATTACCAAAAGACTTCGAAGATGATTTGGCATCTTCTGAGATTCCACGGTACCCAGAGGATAAACTTTCATATCCTGGTCTACCATCTCATCCCGAAGAGAGGTATCCGTCATTGCCAGGTGTGACTTTGCCAGTAGATGAACTAGTAGGTTATCCAACTGCTGACTCGCCGACTTATTCACAAGAAGGATATCCATCTGTACCAGATGCTGCATTACCAAAAGACTTCGAAGATGATTTTGCATCTGCTGAAATTCCACATTACCCAGAGGCTAAACTTTCATATCCTGGTCCACCATCTCATCCCGAAGAGAGGTATCCGTCATTGCCAGGTGTGACTTTGCCAGTAGATGAACTAGTAGGTTATCCAACTGCTGAGTCGCCCACTTATCCACAAGAAGGCTATCCATCCGTACCAGATGCTGCATTACCAAAAGACTTCGAAGATGATTTTGCATCTGCTGAAATTCCACATTACCCAGAGGCTAAACTTTCATATGCTGGTCCACCATCTCATCCCGAAGAGAGGTATCCCTCATTGCCAGGTGTGACTTTGCCAGTAGATGAACTAGTAGGTTATACAACTGCTGAGTCGCCCACTTATCCACAAGAAGGCTATCCATCTGTACCAGATGCTGCATTACCAAAAGACTTCGAAGATGATTTTGCATCTGCTGAAATTCCACAATACCCAGAGGCTAAACTTTCATATCCTGGTCCACCATCTCATCCCGAAGAGAGGTATCCGTCATTGCCAGGTGTGACTTTGCCAGTAGATGAACTAGTAGGTTATCCAACTGCTGAGTCGCCCACTTATTCACAAGAAGGCTATCCATCTGTACCAGATGCTGCATTACCAAAAGACTTCGAAGATGATTTTGCATCTGCTGAAATTCCACATTACCCAGAGGCTAAACTTTCATATGCTGGTCCACCATCTCATCCCGAAGAGAGGTATCCGTCATTGCCAGGTGTGACTTTGCCACTAGATGAACTAGTAGGTTATCCAACTGCTGACTCGCCGACTTATCCACAAGAAGGCTATCCATCTGTACCAGATGCTGTATTACCAAAAGACTTCGAAGATGATTTTGCATCTGCTGAAATTGCACACTACCCAGAGGCTAAACTTTCATATCCTGGTCCACCATCTCATCCCGAAGAGAGGTATCCGTCATTGCCAGGTGTGACTTTGCCACTAGATGAACTAGTAGGTTATCCAACTGCTGACTCGCCGACTTATCCACAAGAAGGCTATCCATCTGTACCAGATGCTGCATTACCAAAAGACTTCGAAGATGATTTGGCATCTGCTGAAATTCCACACTACCCAGAGGCTAAACTTTCATATCCTGGTCCACCATCTCATCCCGAAGAGAGGTATCCGTCATTGCCAGGTGTGACTTTGCCAATAGATGAACTAGTAGGTTATCCAACTGCTGACTCGCCGACTTATCCACAAGAAGGCTATCCATCTGTACCAGATGCAGCTTTACCAAAAGATATCGAAGACGATTTTGCATCTGCTGAAATTCCACACTACCCAGAGGCTAAACTTTCATATCCTGGTCCACCATCTCATCCCGAAGAGAGGTATCCGTCATTGCCAGGTGTGACTTTGCCAGTAGATGAACTAGTAGGTTATTCAACTGCTGACTCGCCGACTTATCCACAAGAAGGCTATCCATCTGTACCAGATGCTGCATTACCAAAAGACTTCGAAGATGATTTGGCATCTGCTGAAATTCCACACTACCCAGAGGCTAAACTTTCATATCCTGGTCCACCATCTCATCCCGAAGAGAGGTATCCGTCATTGCCAGGTGTGACTTTGCCACTAGATGAACTAGTAGGTTATCCAAGTGCTGACTCGCCGACTTATCCACAAGAAGGCTATCCATCTGTACCAGATGCTGCATTACCAAAAGACTTCGAAGATGATTTGGCATCTGCTGAAATTCCACACTACCCAGAGGCTAAACTTTCATATCCTGGTCCACCATCTCATCCCGAAGAGAGGTATCCGTCATTGCCAGGTGTGACTTTGCCACTAGATGAACTAGTAGGTTATCCAACTGCTGACTCGCCGACTTATCCACAAGAAGGCTATCCATCTGTACCAGATGCAGCTTTACCAAAAGATATCGAAGACGATTTTGCATCTTCTGAGGTTCCACGGTACCCAGAGGATAAAGTTTCATATGCTGGTCCACCATCTCATCCCGAAGAGAGGTATCCGTCATTGCCAGGTGTGACTTTGCCACTAGATGAACTAGTAGGTTATCCAAGTGCTGACTCGCCGACTTATCCACAAGAAGGCTATCCATCTGTACCAGATGCTGCATTACCAAAAGACTTCGAAGATGATTTGGCATCTGCTGAAATTCCACACTACCCAGAGGCTAAACTTTCATATCCTGGTCCACCATCTCATCCCGAAGAGAGGTATCCGTCATTGCCAGGTGTGACTTTGCCAGTAGATGAACTAGTAGGTTATCCAACTGCTGACTCGCCGACTTATCCACAAGAAGGCTATCCATCTGTACCAGATGCTGCATTACCAAAAGACTTCGAAGATGATTTTGCATCTGCTGAAATTCCACATTACCCAGAGGCTAAACTTTCATATGCTGGTCCACCATCTCATCCCGAAGAGAGGTATCCGTCATTGCCAGGTGTGACTTTGCCACTAGATGAACTAGTAGGTTATCCAACTGCTGAGTCGCCCACTTATTCACAAGAAGGCTATCCATCTGTACCAGATGCTGCATTACCAAAAGACTTCGAAGATGATTTTGCATCTGCTGAAATTCCACATTACCCAGAGGCTAAACTTTCATATGCTGGTCCACCATCTCATCCCGAAGAGAGGTATCCGTCATTGCCAGGTGTGACTTTGCCACTAGATGAACTAGTAGGTTATCCAACTGCTGAGTCGCCCACTTATTCACAAGAAGGCTATCCATCTGTACCAGATGCTGCATTACCAAAAGACTTCGAAGATGATTTTGCATCTGCTGAAATTCCACATTACCCAGAGGCTAAACTTTCATATCCTGGTCCACCATCTCATCCCGAAGAGAGGTATCCGTCATTGCCAGGTGTGACTTTGCCAGTAGATGAACTAGTAGCTTATCCAACTGCTGACTCGCCGACTTATCCACAAGAAGGCTATCCATCTGTACCAGATGCAGCTTTACCAAAAGATATCGAAGACGATTTTGCATCTTCTGAGGTTCCACGGTACCCAGAGGATAAACTTTCATATGCTGGTCCACCATCTCATCCCGAAGAGAGGTATCCGTCATTGCCAGGTGTGACTTTGCCACTAGATGAACTAGTAGGTTATCCAACTGCTGACTCGCCGACTTATCCACAAGAAGGCTATCCATCTGTACCAGATGCTGTATTACCAAAAGACTTCGAAGATGATTTTGCATCTGCTGAAATTCCACACTACCCAGAGGATAAACTTTCGTATCCTGGTCTACCATCTCATCCCGAAGAGAGGTATCCGTCATTGCCAGGTGTGACTTTGCCAGTAGATGAACTAGTAGGTTATCCAACTGCTGAGTCGCCCACTTATTCACAAGAAGGCTATCCATCTGTACCAGATGCTGCATTACCAAAAGACTTCGAAGATGATTTTGCATCTGCTGAAATTCCACATTACCCAGAGGCTAAACTTTCATATCCTGGTCCACCATCTCACCCCGAAGAGAGGTATCCGTCATTGCCAGGTGTGACTTTGCCAGTAGATGAACTAGTAGGTTATCCAACTGCTGACTCGCCGACTTATCCACAAGAAGGCTATCCATCTGTACCAGATGCTGCATTACCAAAAGACTTCGAAGATGATTTGGCATCTGCTGAAATTCCACACTACCCAGAGGCTAAACTTTCATATCCTGGTCCACCATCTCATCCCGAAGAGAGGTATCCTTCATTGCCAGGTGTGACTTTGCCACTAGATGAACTAGTAGGTTATCCAACTGCTGACTCGCCGACTTATCCACAAGAAGGCTATCCATCTGTACCAGATGCTGCATTACCAAAAGACTTCGAAGATGATTTGGCATCTGCTGAAATTCCACACTACCCAGAGGCTAAACTTTCATATCCTGGTCCACCATCTCATCCCGAAGAGAGGTATCCGTCATTGCCAGGTGTGACTTTGCCAGTAGATGAACTAGTAGGTTATCCAACTGCTGACTCGCCGACTTATCCACAAGAAGGCTATCCATCTGTACCAGATGCTGCATTACCAAAAGACTTCGAAGATGATTTGGCATCTGCTGAAATTCCACATTACCCAGAGGCTAAACTTTCATATGCTGGTCCACCATCTCATCCCGAAGAGAGGTATCCGTCATTAACAGGTGTGACTTTGCCACTAGATGAACTAGTAGGTTATCCAACTGCTGACTCGCCGACTTATCCACAAGAAGGCTATCCATCTGTACCAGATGCTGCATTACCAAAAGACTTCGAAGATGATTTTGCATCTGCTGAAATTCCACACTACCCAGAGGCTAAACTTTCATATCCTGGTCCACCATCTCATCCCGAAGAGAGGTATCCGTCATTGCCAGGTGTGACTTTGCCACTAGATGAACTAGTAGGTTATCCAACTGCTGACTCGCCGACTTATCCACAAGAAGACTATCCATCTGTACCAAATGCTGCATTACCAAAAGACTTCGAAGATGATTTTGCATCTGCTGAAATTCCACATTACCCAGAGGCTAAACTTTCATATGCTGGTCCACCATATCATCCCGAAGAGAGGTATCCGTCATTGCCAGGTGTGACTTTGCCAGTAGATGAACTAGTAGGTTATCCAACTGCTGACTCGCCGACTTATCCACAAGAAGGCTATCCATCTGTACCAGATGCTGCATTACCAAAAGACTTCGAAGATGATTTGGCATCTGCTGAAATTCCACACTACCCAGAGGCTAAACTTTCATATCCTGGTCCACCATCTCATCCCGAAGAGAGGTATCCGTCATTGCCAGGTGTGACTTTGCCACTAGATGAACTAGTAGGTTATCCAACTGCTGACTCGCTGACTTATCCACAAGAAGGCTATCCATCTGTACCAGATGCTGCATTACCAAAAGACTTCGAAGATGATTTGGCATCTGCTGAAATTCCACACTACCCAGAGGCTAAACTTTCATATCCTGGTCCACCATCTCATCCCGAAGAGAGGTATCCGTCATTGCCAGGTGTGACTTTGCCAGTAGATGAACTAGTAGGTTATCCAACTGCTGACTCGCCGACTTATCCACAAGAAGGCTATCCATCTGTACCAGATGCAGCTTTACCAAAAGATATCGAAGATGATTTTGCATCTGCTGAAATTCCACACTACCCAGAGGCTAAACTTTCATATCCTGGTCCACCATCTCATCCCGAAGAGAGGTATCCGTCATTGCCAGGTGTGACTTTGCCAGTAGATGAACTAGTAGGTTATCCAACTGCTGACTCGCCAACTTATCCACAAGAAGGCTATCCATCTGTACCAGATGCTGCATTAGCAAAAGACTTCGAAGATGATTTTGCATCTGCTGAAATTCCACAATACCCAGAGGCTAAACTTTCATATCCTGGTCCACCATCTCATCCCGAAGAGAGGTATCCGTCATTGCCAGGTGTGACTTTGCCAGTAGATGAACTAGTAGGTTATCCAACTGCTGAGTCGCCCACTTATCCACAAGAAGGCTATCCATCTGTACCAGATGCTGCATTACCAAAAGACTTCGAAGATGATTTTGCATCTGCTGAAATTCCACATTACCCAGAGGCTAAACTTTCATATGCTGGTCCACCATCTCATCCCGAAGAGAGGTATCCGTCATTGCCAGGTGTGACTTTGCCACTAGATGAACTAGTAGGTTATCCAACTGCTGATTCGCCGACTTATCCACAAGAAGGCTATCCATCTGTACCAGATGCTGCATTACCAAAAGACTTCGAAGATGATTTTGCATCTGCTGAAATTCCACACTACCCAGAGGCTAAACTTTCATATCCTGGTCCACCATCTCATCCCGAAGAGAGGTATCCGTCATTGCCAGGTGTGACTTTGCCAGTAGATGAACTAGTAGGTTATCCAACTGCTGAGTCGCCCACTTATCCACAAGAAGGCTATCCATCTGTACCAGATGCTGCATTACCAAAAGACTTCGAAGATGATTTTGCATCTGCTGAAATTCCACATTACCCAGAGGCTAAACTTTCATATGCTGGTCCACCATATCATCCCGAAGAGAGGTATCCGTCATTGCCAGGTGTGACTTTGCCACTAGATGAACTAGTAGGTTATCCAACTGCTGACTCGCCGACTTATTCACAAGAAGGCTATCCATCTGTACCAGATGCTGCATTACCAAAAGACTTCGAAGATGATTTTGCATCTGCTGAAATTCCACACTACCCAGAGGCTAAACTTTCATATCCTGGTCTACCATCTCATCCCGAAGAGAGGTATCCGTCATTGCCAGGTGTGACTTTGCCACTAGATGAACTAGTAGGTTATCCAATTGCTGACTCGCCGACTTATCCACAAGAAGGCTATCCATCTGTACCAGATGCTGCATTACCAAAAGACTTCGAAGATGATTTGGCATCTGCTGAAATTCCACACTACCCAGAGGCTAAACTTTCATATCCTGGTCCACCATCTCACCCCGAAGAGAGGTATCCGTCATTGCCAGGTGTGACTTTGCCAGTAGATGAACTAGTAGGTTATCCAACTGCTGACTCGCCGACTTATCCACAAGAAGGCTATCCATCTGTACCAGATGCTGCATTACCAAAAGACTTCGAAGATGATTTGGCATCTGCTGAAATTCCACACTACCCAGAGGCTAAACTTTCATATCCTGGTCCACCATCTCATCCCGAAGAGAGGTATCCGTCATTGCCAGGTGTGACTTTGCCACTAGATGAACTAGTAGGTTATCCAACTGCTGACTCGCCGACTTATCCACAAGAAGGCTATCCATCTGTACCAGATGCTGCATTACCAAAAGACTTCGAAGATGATTTGGCATCTGCTGAAATTCCACACTACCCAGAGGCTAAACTTTCATATCCTGGTCCACCATCTCATCCCGAAGAGAGGTATCCGTCATTGCCAGGTGTGACTTTGCCAGTAGATGAACTAGTAGGTTATCCAACTGCTGACTCGCCGACTTATCCACAAGAAGGCTATCCATCTGTACCAGATGCTGCATTACCAAAAGACTTCGAAGATGATTTGGCATCTGCTGAAATTCCACATTACCCAGAGGCTAAACTTTCATATGCTGGTCCACCATCTCATCCCGAAGAGAGGTATCCGTCATTGCCAGGTGTGACTTTGCCACTAGATGAACTAGTAGGTTATCCAACTGCTGACTCGCCGACTTATCCACAAGAAGGCTATCCATCTGTACCAGATGCTGCATTACCAAAAGACTTCGAAGATGATTTTGCATCTGCTGAAATTCCACACTACCCAGAGGCTAAACTTTCATATCCTGGTCCACCATCTCATCCCGAAGAGAGGTATCCGTCATTGCCAGGTGTGACTTTGCCACTAGATGAACTAGTAGGTTATCCAACTGCTGACTCGCCGACTTATCCACAAGAAGGCTATCCATCTGTACCAGATGCTGCATTACCAAAAGACTTCGAAGATGATTTTGCATCTGCTGAAATTCCACACTACCCAGAGGATAAACTTTCGTATCCTGGTCTACCATCTCATCCCGAAGAGAGGTATCCGTCATTGCCAGGTGTGACTTTGCCACTAGATGAACTAGTAGGTTATCCAACTGCTGACTCGCCGACTTATCCACAAGAAGGCTATCCATCTGTACCAGATGCTGCATTACCAAAAGACTTCGAAGATGATTTTGCATCTGCTGAAATTCCACATTACCCAGAGGCTAAACATTCATATGCTGGTCCACCATATCATCCCGAAGAGAGGTATCCGTCATTGCCAGGTGTGACTTTGCCACTAGATGAACTAGTAGGTTATCCAACTGCTGACTCGCCGACTTATCCACAAGAAGGCTATCCATCTGTACCAGATGCTGCATTACCAAAAGACTTCGAAGATGATTTTGCATCTGCTGAAATTCCACACTACCCAGAGGCTAAACTTTCATATCCTGGTCCACCATCTCATTCTGAAGAGAGGTATCCGTCATTGCCAGGTGTGACTTTGCCACTAGATGAACTAGTAGGTTATCCAACTGCTGACTCGCCGACTTATCCACAAGAAGGCTATCCATCTGTACCAGATGCTGCATTACCAAAAGACTTCGAAGATGATTTGGCATCTGCTGAAATTCCACACTACCCAGAGGCTAAACTTTCATATCCTGGTCCACCATCTCACCCCGAAGAGAGGTATCCGTCATTGCCAGGTGTGACTTTGCCAGTAGATGAACTAGTAGGTTATCCAACTGCTGACTCGCCGACTTATCCACAAGAAGGCTATCCATCTGTACCAGATGCTGCATTACCAAAAGACTTCGAAGATGATTTGGCATCTGCTGAAATTCCACACTACCCAGAAGCTAAACTTTCATATCCTGGTCCACCATCTCATCCCGAAGAGAGGTATCCGTCATTGCCAGGTGTGACTTTGCCACTAGATGAACTAGTAGGTTATCCAACTGCTGATTCGCCGACTTATCCACAAGAAGGCTATCCATCTGTACCAGATGCTGCATTACCAAAAGACTTCGAAGATGATTTGGCATCTGCTGAAATTCCACACTACCCAGAGGCTAAACTTTCATATCCTGGTCCACCATCTCATCCCGAAGAGAGGTATCCGTCATTGCCAGGTGTGACTTTGCCACTAGATGAACTAGTAGGTTATCCAACTGCTGACTCGCCGACTTATCCACAAGAAGGCTATCCATCTGTACCAGATGCTGCATTACCAAAAGACTTCGAAGATGATTTGGCATCTGCTGAAATTCCACACTACCCAGAGGCTAAACTTTCATATCCTGGTCCACCATCTCATCCCGAAGAGAGGTATCCGTCATTGCCAGGTGTGACTTTGCCAGTAGATGAACTAGTAGGTTATCCAACTGCTGAGTCGCCCACATATCCACAAGAAGGCTATCCATCTGTACCAGATGCTGCATTACCAAAAGACTTCGAAGATGATTTTGCATCTGCTGAAATTCCACATTACCCAGAGGCTAAACTTTCATATGCTGGTCCACCATCTCATCCCGAAGAGAGGTATCCGTCATTGCCAGGTGTGACTTTGCCAGTAGATGAACTAGTAGGTTATCCAACTGCTGAGTCGCCCACATATCCACAAGAAGGCTATCCATCTGTACCAGATGCTGCATTACCAAAAGACTTCGAAGATGATTTTGCATCTGCTGAAATTCCACATTACCCAGAGGCTAAACTTTCATATGCTGGTCCACCATCTCATCCCGAAGAGAGGTATCCGTCATTGCCAGGTGTGACTTTGCCAGTAGATGAACTAGTAGGTTATCCAACTGCTGAGTCGCCCACATATCCACAAGAAGGCTATCCATCTGTACCAGATGCTGCATTACCAAAAGACTTCGAAGATGATTTTGCATCTGCTGAAATTCCACATTACCCAGAGGCTAAACTTTCATATGCTGGTCCACCATCTCATCCCGAAGAGAGGTATCCGTCATTGCCAGGTGTGACTTTGCCAGTAGATGAACTAGTAGGTTATCCAACTGCTGACTCGCCGACTTATCCACAAGAAGGCTATCCATCTGTACCAGATGCTGCATTACCAAAAGACTTCGAAGATGATTTGGCATCTGCTGAAATTCCACATTACCCAGAGGCTAAACTTTCATATCCTGGTCCACCATCTCATCCCGAAGAGAGGTATCCGTCATTGCCAGGTGTGACTTTGCCAGTAGATGAACTAGTAGGTTATCCAACTGCTGAGTCGCCCACATATCCACAAGAAGGCTATCCATCTGTACCAGATGCTGCATTACCAAAAGACTTCGAAGATGATTTTGCATCTGCTGAAATTCCACATTACCCAGAGGCTAAACTTTCATATGCTGGTCCACCATCTCATCCCGAAGAGAGGTATCCGTCATTGCCAGGTGTGACTTTGCCAGTAGATGAACTAGTAGGTTATCCAACTGCTGACTCGCCGACTTATCCACAAGAAGGCTATCCATCTGTACCAGATGCTGCATTACCAAAAGACTTCGAAGATGATTTGGCATCTGCTGAAATTCCACATTACCCAGAGGCTAAACTTTCATATGCTGGTCCACCATCTCATCCCGAAGAGAGGTATCCGTCATTGCCAGGTGTGACTTTGCCACTAGATGAACTAGTAGGTTATCCAACTGCTGACTCGCCGACTTATCCACAAGAAGGCTATCCATCTGTACCAGATGCTGCATTACCAAAAGACTTCGAAGATGATTTTGCATCTGCTGAAATTCCACACTACCCAGAGGCTAAACTTTCATATCCTGGTCCACCATCTCATCCCGAAGAGAGGTATCCGTCATTGCCAGGTGTGACTTTGCCAGTAGATGAACTAGTAGGTTATCCAACTGCTGAGTCGCCCACATATCCACAAGAAGGCTATCCATCTGTACCAGATGCTGCATTACCAAAAGACTTCGAAGATGATTTTGCATCTGCTGAAATTCCACATTACCCAGAGGCTAAACTTTCATATGCTGGTCCACCATCTCATCCCGAAGAGAGGTATCCGTCATTGCCAGGTGTGACTTTGCCAGTAGATGAACTAGTAGGTTATCCAACTGCTGACTCGCCGACTTATCCACAAGAAGGCTATCCATCTGTACCAGATGCTGCATTACCAAAAGACTTCGAAGATGATTTGGCATCTGCTGAAATTCCACATTACCCAGAGGCTAAACTTTCATATGCTGGTCCACCATCTCATCCCGAAGAGAGGTATCCGTCATTGCCAGGTGTGACTTTGCCACTAGATGAACTAGTAGGTTATCCAACTGCTGACTCGCCGACTTATCCACAAGAAGGCTATCCATCTGTACCAGATGCTGCATTACCAAAAGACTTCGAAGATGATTTTGCATCTGCTGAAATTCCACACTACCCAGAGGCTAAACTTTCATATCCTGGTCCACCATCTCATCCCGAAGAGAGGTATCCGTCATTGCCAGGTGTGACTTTGCCAGTAGATGAACTAGTAGGTTATCCAACTGCTGAGTCGCCCACATATCCACAAGAAGGCTATCCATCTGTACCAGATGCTGCATTACCAAAAGACTTCGAAGATGATTTTGCATCTGCTGAAATTCCACATTACCCAGAGGCTAAACTTTCATATCCTGGTCCACCATCTCATCCCGAAGAGAGGTATCCGTCATTGCCAGGTGTGACTTTGCCAGTAGATGAACTAGTAGGTTATCCAACTGCTGAGTCGCCCACATATCCACAAGAAGGCTATCCATCTGTACCAGATGCTGCATTACCAAAAGACTTCGAAGATGATTTGGCATCTGCTGAAATTCCACATTACCCAGAGGCTAAACTTTCATATGCTGGTCCACCATCTCATCCCGAAGAGAGGTATCCGTCATTGCCAGGTGTGACTTTGCCACTAGATGAACTAGTAGGTTATCCAACTGCTGACTCGCCGACTTATCCACAAGAAGGCTATCCATCTGTACCAGATGCTGCATTACCAAAAGACTTCGAAGATGATTTTGCATCTGCTGAAATTCCACACTACCCAGAGGCTAAACTTTCATATCCTGGTCCACCATCTCATCCCGAAGAGAGGTATCCGTCATTGCCAGGTGTGACTTTGCCAGTAGATGAACTAGTAGGTTATCCAACTGCTGAGTCGCCCACATATCCACAAGAAGGCTATCCATCTGTACCAGATGCTGCATTACCAAAAGACTTCGAAGATGATTTTGCATCTGCTGAAATTCCACACTACCCAGAGGCTAAACTTTCATATCCTGGTCCACCATCTCATCCCGAAGAGAGGTATCCGTCATTGCCAGGTGTGACTTTGCCAGTAGATGAACTAGTAGGTTATCCAACTGCTGAGTCGCCCACATATCCACAAGAAGGCTATCCATCTGTACCAGATGCTGCATTACCAAAAGACTTCGAAGATGATTTTGCATCTGCTGAAATTCCACATTACCCAGAGGCTAAACTTTCATATCCTGGTCCACCATCTCATCCCGAAGAGAGGTATCCGTCATTGCCAGGTGTGACTTTGCCAGTAGATGAACTAGTAGGTTATCCAACTGCTGAGTCGCCCACATATCCACAAGAAGGCTATCCATCTGTACCAGATGCTGCATTACCAAAAGACTTCGAAGATGATTTGGCATCTGCTGAAATTCCACATTACCCAGAGGCTAAACTTTCATATGCTGGTCCACCATCTCATCCCGAAGAGAGGTATCCGTCATTGCCAGGTGTGACTTTGCCACTAGATGATCTAGTAGGTTATCCAACTGCTGACTCGCCGACTTATCCACAAGAAGGCTATCCATCTGTACCAGATGCTGCATTACCAAAAGACTTCGAAGATGATTTTGCATCTGCTGAAATTCCACACTACCCAGAGGCTAAACTTTCATATCCTGGTCCACCATCTCATCCCGAAGAGAGGTATCCGTCATTGCCAGGTGTGACTTTGCCAGTAGATGAACTAGTAGGTTATCCAACTGCTGAGTCGCCCACATATCCACAAGAAGGCTATCCATCTGTACCAGATGCTGCATTACCAAAAGACTTCGAAGATGATTTTGCATCTGCTGAAATTCCACACTACCCAGAGGCTAAACTTTCATATCCTGGTCCACCATCTCATCCCGAAGAGAGGTATCCGTCATTGCCAGGTGTGACTTTGCCAGTAGATGAACTAGTAGGTTATCCAACTGCTGAGTCGCCCACATATCCACAAGAAGGCTATCCATCTGTACCAGATGCTGCATTACCAAAAGACTTCGAAGATGATTTGGCATCTGCTGAAATTCCACATTACCCAGAGGCTAAACTTTCATATGCTGGTCCACCATCTCATCCCGAAGAGAGGTATCCGTCATTGCCAGGTGTGACTTTGCCACTAGATGAACTAGTAGGTTATCCAACTGCTGACTCGCCGACTTATCCACAAGAAGGCTATCCATCTGTACCAGATGCTGCATTACCAAAAGACTTCGAAGATGATTTTGCATCTGCTGAAATTCCACACTACCCAGAGGCTAAACTTTCATATCCTGGTCCACCATCTCATCCCGAAGAGAGGTATCCGTCATTGCCAGGTGTGACTTTGCCAGTAGATGAACTAGTAGGTTATCCAACTGCTGAGTCGCCCACATATCCACAAGAAGGCTATCCATCTGTACCAGATGCTGCATTACCAAAAGACTTCGAAGATGATTTTGCATCTGCTGAAATTCCACACTACCCAGAGGCTAAACTTTCATATCCTGGTCCACCATCTCATCCCGAAGAGAGGTATCCGTCATTGCCAGGTGTGACTTTGCCAGTAGATGAACTAGTAGGTTATCCAACTGCTGAGTCGCCCACATATCCACAAGAAGGCTATCCATCTGTACCAGATGCTGCATTACCAAAAGACTTCGAAGATGATTTTGCATCTGCTGAAATTCCACATTACCCAGAGGCTAAACTTTCATATGCTGGTCCACCATCTCATCCCGAAGAGAGGTATCCGTCATTGCCAGGTGTGACTTTGCCAGTAGATGAACTAGTAGGTTATCCAACTGCTGACTCGCCGACTTATCCACAAGAAGGCTATCCATCTGTACCAGATGCTGCATTACCAAAAGACTTCGAAGATGATTTGGCATCTGCTGAAATTCCACATTACCCAGAGGCTAAACTTTCATATGCTGGTCCACCATCTCATCCCGAAGAGAGGTATCCGTCATTGCCAGGTGTGACTTTGCCACTAGATGAACTAGTAGGTTATCCAACTGCTGACTCGCCGACTTATCCACAAGAAGGCTATCCATCTGTACCAGATGCTGCATTACCAAAAGACTTCGAAGATGATTTTGCATCTGCTGAAATTCCACACTACCCAGAGGCTAAACTTTCATATCCTGGTCCACCATCTCATCCCGAAGAGAGGTATCCGTCATTGCCAGGTGTGACTTTGCCACTAGATGAACTAGTAGGTTATCCAACTGCTGACTCGCCGACTTATCCACAAGAAGGCTATCCATCTGTACCAGATGCTGCATTACCAAAAGACTTCGAAGATGATTTTGCATCTGCTGAAATTCCACATTACCCAGAGGCTAAACATTCATATGCTGGTCCACCATATCATCCCGAAGAGAGGTATCCGTCATTGCCAGGTGTGACTTTGCCACTAGATGAACTAGTAGGTTATCCAACTGCTGACTCGCCGACTTATCCACAAGAAGGCTATCCATCTGTACCAGATGCTGCATTACCAAAAGACTTCGAAGATGATTTTGCATCTGCTGAAATTCCACACTACCCAGAGGCTAAACTTTCATATACTGGTCCACCATCTCATTCTGAAGAGAGGTATCCGTCATTGCCAGGTGTGACTTTGCCACTAGATGAACTAGTAGGTTATCCAACTGCTGACTCGCCGACTTATCCACAAGAAGGCTATCCATCTGTACCAGATGCTGCATTACCAAAAGACTTCGAAGATGATTTGGCATCTGCTGAAATTCCACACTACCCAGAGGCTAAACTTTCATATCCTGGTCCACCATCTCACCCCGAAGAGAGGTATCCGTCATTGCCAGGTGTGACTTTGCCAGTAGATGAACTAGTAGGTTATCCAACTGCTGACTCGCCGACTTATCCACAAGAAGGCTATCCATCTGTACCAGATGCTGCATTACCAAAAGACTTCGAAGATGATTTGGCATCTGCTGAAATTCCACACTACCCAGAAGCTAAACTTTCATATCCTGGTCCACCATCTCATCCCGAAGAGAGGTATCCGTCATTGCCAGGTGTGACTTTGCCACTAGATGAACTAGTAGGTTATCCAACTGCTGACTCGCCGACTTATCCACAAGAAGGCTATCCATCTGTACCAGATGCTGCATTACCAAAAGACTTCGAAGATGATTTGGCATCTGCTGAAATTCCACACTACCCAGAGGCTAAACTTTCATATCCTGGTCCACCATCTCATCCCGAAGAGAGGTATCCGTCATTGCCAGGTGTGACTTTGCCACTAGATGAACTAGTAGGTTATCCAACTGCTGACTCGCCGACTTATCCACAAGAAGGCTATCCATCTGTACCAGATGCTGCATTACCAAAAGACTTCGAAGATGATTTGGCATCTGCTGAAATTCCACACTACCCAGAGGCTAAACTTTCATATCCTGGTCCACCATCTCATCCCGAAGAGAGGTATCCGTCATTGCCAGGTGTGACTTTGCCAGTAGATGAACTAGTAGGTTATCCAACTGCTGACTCGCCGACTTATCCACAAGAAGGCTATCCATCTGTACCAGATGCAGCTTTACCAAAAGATATCGAAGATGATTTTGCATCTGCTGAAATTCCACACTACCCAGAGGCTAAACTTTCATATCCTGGTCCACCATCTCATCCCGAAGAGAGGTATCCGTCATTGCCAGGTGTGACTTTGCCAGTAGATGAACTAGTAGGTTATCCAACTGCTGAGTCGCCCACATATCCACAAGAAGGCTATCCATCTGTACCAGATGCTGCATTACCAAAAGACTTCGAAGATGATTTGGCATCTGCTGAAATTCCACATTACCCAGAGGCTAAACTTTCATATGCTGGTCCACCATCTCATCCCGAAGAGAGGTATCCGTCATTGCCAGGTGTGACTTTGCCACTAGATGAACTAGTAGGTTATCCAACTGCTGACTCGCCGACTTATCCACAAGAAGGCTATCCATCTGTACCAGATGCTGCATTACCAAAAGACTTCGAAGATGATTTTGCATCTGCTGAAATTCCACACTACCCAGAGGCTAAACTTTCATATCCTGGTCCACCATCTCATCCCGAAGAGAGGTATCCGTCATTGCCAGGTGTGACTTTGCCACTAGATGAACTAGTAGGTTATCCAACTGCTGACTCGCCGACTTATCCACAAGAAGGCTATCCATCTGTACCAGATGCTGCATTACCAAAAGACTTCGAAGATGATTTTGCATCTGCTGAAATTCCACATTACCCAGAGGCTAAACATTCATATGCTGGTCCACCATATCATCCCGAAGAGAAGTATCCGTCATTGCCAGGTGTGACTTTGCCACTAGATGAACTAGTAGGTTATCCAACTGCTGACTCGCCGACTTATCCACAAGAAGGCTATCCATCTGTACCAGATGGTGCATTACCAAAAGACTTCGAAGATGATTTTGCATCTGCTGAAATTCCACACTACCCAGAGGCTAAACTTTCATATCCTGGTCCACCATCTCATTCTGAAGAGAGGTATCCGTCATTGCCAGGTGTGACTTTGCCACTAGATGAACTAGTAGGTTATCCAACTGCTGACTCGCCGACTTATCCACAAGAAGGCTATCCATCTGTACCAGATGCTGCATTACCAAAAGACTTCGAAGATGATTTGGCATCTGCTGAAATTCCACACTACCCAGAGGCTAAACTTTCATATCCTGGTCCACCATCTCACCCCGAAGAGAGGTATCCGTCATTGCCAGGTGTGAATTTGCCAGTAGATGAACTAGTAGGTTATCCAACTGCTGACTCGCCGACTTATCCACAAGAAGGCTATCCATCTGTACCAGATGCTGCATTACCAAAAGACTTCGAAGATGATTTGGCATCTGCTGAAATTCCACACTACCCAGAGGCTAAACTTTCATATCCTGGTCCACCATCTCACCCCGAAGAAAGGTATCCGTCATTGCCAGGTGTGACTTTGCCAGTAGATGAACTAGTAGGTTATCCAACTGCTGAGTCGCCCACTTATCCACAAGAAGGCTATCCATCTGTACCAGATGCTGCATTACCAAAAGACTTCGAAGATGATTTGGCATCTGCTGAAATTCCACACTACCCAGAGGCTAAACTTTCATATCCTGGTCCACCATCTCATCCCGAAGAGAGGTATCCGTCATTGCCAGGTGTGACTTTGCCAGTAGATGAACTAGTAGGTTATCCAACTGCTGAGTCGCCCACTTATCCACAAGAAGGCTATCCATCTGTACCAGATGCTGCATTACCAAAAGACTTCGAAGATGATTTGGCATCTGCTGAAATTCCACACTACCCAGAGGCTAAACTTTCATATCCTGGTCCACCATCTCACCCCGAAGAGAGGTATCCGTCATTGCCAGGTGTGACTTTGCCAGTAGATGAACTAGTAGGTTATCCAACTGCTGACTCGCCGACTTATCCACAAGAAGGCTATCCATCTGTACCAGATGCTGCATTACCAAAAGACTTCGAAGATGATTTGGCATCTGCTGAAATTCCACACTACCCAGAAGCTAAACTTTCATATCCTGGTCCACCATCTCATCCCGAAGAGAGGTATCCGTCATTGCCAGGTGTGACTTTGCCACTAGATGAACTAGTAGGTTATCCAACTGCTGACTCGCCGACTTATCCACAAGAAGGCTATCCATCTGTACCAGATGCTGCATTACCAAAAGACTTCGAAGATGATTTGGCATCTGCTGAAATTCCACACTACCCAGAGGCTAAACTTTCATATCCTGGTCCACCATCTCATCCCGAAGAGAGGTATCCGTCATTGCCAGGTGTGACTTTGCCACTAGATGAACTAGTAGGTTATCCAACTGCTGACTCGCCGACTTATCCACAAGAAGGCTATCCATCTGTACCAGATGCAGCTTTACCAAAAGATATCGAAGATGACTTTGCATCTGCTGAAATTCCACACTACCCAGAGGCTAAACTTTCATATCCTGGTCCACCATCTCATCCCGAAGAGAGGTATCCGTCATTGCCAGGTGTGACTTTGCCAGTAGATGAACTAGTAGGTTATCCAACTGCTGAGTCGCCCACTTATCCACAAGAAGGCTATCCATCTGTACCAGATGCTGCATTACCAAAAGACTTCGAAGATGATTTGGCATCTGCTGAAATTCCACACTACCCAGAGGCTAAACTTTCATATCCTGGTCCACCATCTCACCCCGAAGAGAGGTATCCGTCATTGCCAGGTGTGACTTTGCCAGTAGATGAACTAGTAGGTTATCCAACTGCTGACTCGCCGACTTATCCACAAGAAGGCTATCCATCTGTACCAGATGCTGCATTACCAAAAGACTTCGAAGATGATTTGGCATCTGCTGAAATTCCACACTACCCAGAAGCTAAACTTTCATATCCTGGTCCACCATCTCATCCCGAAGAGAGGTATCCGTCATTGCCAGGTGTGACTTTGCCACTAGATGAACTAGTAGGTTATCCAACTGCTGACTCGCCGACTTATCCACAAGAAGGCTATCCATCTGTACCAGATGCTGCATTACCAAAAGACTTCGAAGATGATTTGGCATCTGCTGAAATTCCACACTACCCAGAGGCTAAACTTTCATATCCTGGTCCACCATCTCATCCCGAAGAGAGGTATCCGTCATTGCCAGGTGTGACTTTGCCACTAGATGAACTAGTAGGTTATCCAACTGCTGACTCGCCGACTTATCCACAAGAAGGCTATCCATCTGTACCAGATGCAGCTTTACCAAAAGATATCGAAGATGACTTTGCATCTGCTGAAATTCCACACTACCCAGAGGCTAAACTTTCATATCCTGGTCCACCATCTCATCCCGAAGAGAGGTATCCGTCATTGCCAGGTGTGACTTTGCCAGTAGATGAACTAGTAGGTTATCCAACTGCTGAGTCGCCCACATATCCACAAGAAGGCTATCCATCTGTACCAGATGCTGCATTACCAAAAGACTTCGAAGATGATTTGGCATCTGCTGAAATTCCACATTACCCAGAGGCTAAACTTTCATATGCTGGTCCACCATCTCATCCCGAAGAGAGGTATCCGTCATTGCCAGGTGTGACTTTGCCAGTAGATGAACTAGTAGGTTATCCAACTGCTGACTCGCCGACTTATCCACAAGAAGGCTATCCATCTGTACCAGATGCTGCATTACCAAAAGACTTCGAAGATGATTTGGCATCTGCTGAAATTCCACATTACCCAGAGGCTAAACTTTCATATGCTGGTCCACCATCTCATCCCGAAGAGAGGTATCCGTCATTGCCAGGTGTGACTTTGCCACTAGATGAACTAGTAGGTTATCCAACTGCTGACTCGCCGACTTATCCACAAGAAGGCTATCCATCTGTACCAGATGCTGCATTACCAAAAGACTTCGAAGATGATTTTGCATCTGCTGAAATTCCACACTACCCAGAGGCTAAACTTTCATATCCTGGTCCACCATCTCATCCCGAAGAGAGGTATCCGTCATTGCCAGGTGTGACTTTGCCACTAGATGAACTAGTAGGTTATCCAACTGCTGACTCGCCGACTTATCCACAAGAAGGCTATCCATCTGTACCAGATGCTGCATTACCAAAAGACTTCGAAGATGATTTTGCATCTGCTGAAATTCCACATTACCCAGAGCCTAAACATTCATATGCTGGTCCACCATATCATCCCGAAGAGAGGTATCCGTCATTGCCAGGTGTGACTTTGCCACTAGATGAACTAGTAGGTTATCCAACTGCTGACTCGCCGACTTATCCACAAGAAGGCTATCCATCTGTACCAGATGCTGCATTACCAAAAGACTTCGAAGATGATTTTGCATCTGCTGAAATTCCACACTACCCAGAGGCTAAACTTTCATATCCTGGTCCACCATCTCATTCTGAAGAGAGGTATCCGTCATTGCCAGGTGTGACTTTGCCACTAGATGAACTAGTAGGTTATCCAACTGCTGACTCGCCGACTTATCCACAAGAAGGCTATCCATCTGTACCAGATGCTGCATTACCAAAAGACTTCGAAGATGATTTGGCATCTGCTGAAATTCCACACTACCCAGAGGCTAAACTTTCATATCCTGGTCCACCATCTCACCCCGAAGAGAGGTATCCGTCATTGCCAGGTGTGACTTTGCCAGTAGATGAACTAGTAGGTTATCCAACTGCTGACTCGCCGACTTATCCACAAGAAGGCTATCCATCTGTACCAGATGCTGCATTACCAAAAGACTTCGAAGATGATTTGGCATCTGCTGAAATTCCACACTACCCAGAAGCTAAACTTTCATATCCTGGTCCACCATCTCATCCCGAAGAGAGGTATCCGTCATTGCCAGGTGTGACTTTGCCACTAGATGAACTAGTAGGTTATCCAACTGCTGACTCGCCGACTTATCCACAAGAAGGCTATCCATCTGTACCAGATGCTGCATTACCAAAAGACTTCGAAGATGATTTGGCATCTGCTGAAATTCCACACTACCCAGAGGCTAAACTTTCATATCCTGGTCCACCATCTCATCCCGAAGAGAGGTATCCGTCATTGCCAGGTGTGACTTTGCCACTAGATGAACTAGTAGGTTATCCAACTGCTGACTCGCCGACTTATCCACAAGAAGGCTATCCATCTGTACCAGATGCTGCATTACCAAAAGACTTCGAAGATGATTTGGCATCTGCTGAAATTCCACACTACCCAGAGGCTAAACTTTCATATCCTGGTCCACCATCTCATCCCGAAGAGAGGTATCCGTCATTGCCAGGTGTGACTTTGCCAGTAGATGAACTAGTAGGTTATCCAACTGCTGACTCGCCGACTTATCCACAAGAAGGCTATCCATCTGTACCAGATGCAGCTTTACCAAAAGATATCGAAGATGATTTTGCATCTGCTGAAATTCCACACTACCCAGAGGCTAAACTTTCATATCCTGGTCCACCATCTCATCCCGAAGAGAGGTATCCGTCATTGCCAGGTGTGACTTTGCCAGTAGATGAACTAGTAGGTTATCCAACTGCTGACTCGCCGACTTATCCACAAGAAGGCTATCCATCTGTACCAGATGCTGCATTACCAAAAGACTTCGAAGATGATTTGGCATCTGCTGAAATTCCACACTACCCAGAGGCTAAACTTTCATATCCTGGTCCACCATCTCATCCCGAAGAGAGGTATCCGTCATTGCCAGGTGTGACTTTGCCAGTAGATGAACTAGTAGGTTATCCAACTGCTGACTCGCCGACTTATCCACAAGAAGGCTATCCATCTGTACCAGATGCTGCATTACCAAAAGACTTCGAAGATGATTTTGCATCTGCTGAAATTCCACAATACCCAGAGGCTAAACTTTCATATCCTGGTCCACCATCTCATCCCGAAGAGAGGCATCCGTCATTGCCAGGTGTGACTTTGCCAGTAGATGAACTAGTAGGTTATCCAACTGCTGACTCGCCAACTTATCCACAAGAAGGCTATCCATCTGTACCAGATGCTGCATTAGCAAAAGACTTCGAAGATGATTTTGTATCTGCTGAAATTCCACAATACCCAGAGGCTAAACTTTCATATCCTGGTCCACCATCTCATCCCGAAGAGAGGTATCCGTCATTGCCAGGTGTGACTTTGCCAGTAGATGAACTAGTAGGTTATCCAACTGCTGAGTCGCCCACTTATCCACAAGAAGGCTATCCATCTGTACCAGATGCTGCATTACCAAAAGACTTCGAAGATGATTTTGCATCTGCTGAAATTCCACATTACCCAGAGGCTAAACTTTCATATGCTGGTCCACCATCTCATCCCGAAGAGAGGTATCCGTCATTGCCAGGTGTGACTTTGCCAGTAGATGAACTAGTAGGTTATCCAACTGCTGAGTCGCCGACTTATCCACAAGAAGGCTATCCATCTGTACCAGATGCTGCTTTACCAAAAGACTTCGAAGATGATTTTGCATCTGCTGAAATTCCACACTACCCAGAGGCTAAACTTTCATATGCTGGTCCACCATCTCATCCCGAAGAGAGGTATCCGTCATTGCCAGGTGTGACTTTGCCAGTAGATGAACTAGTAGGTTATCCAACTGCTGAGTCGCCGACTTATCCACAAGAAGGCTATCCATCTGTACCAGATGCTGCATTAGCAAAAGACTTCGAAGATGATTTTGTATCTGCTGAAATTCCACAATACCCAGAGGCTAAACTTTCATATCCTGGTCCACCATCTCATCCCGAAGAGAGGTATCCGTCATTGCCAGGTGTGACTTTGCCAGTAGATGAACTAGTAGGTTATCCAACTGCTGAGTCGCCGACTTATCCACAAGAAGGCTATCCATCTGTACCAGATGCTGCATTAGCAAAAGACTTCGAAGATGATTTGGCATCTTCTGAGATTCCACGGTCCCCAGAGGATAAACTTTCATATCCTGGTCTACCACCTCATCCCGAAGAGAGGTATCCGTCATTGCCAGGTGTGACTTTGCCAGTAGATGAACTAGTAGGTTATCCAACTGCTGACTCGCCGACTTATCCACAAGAAGGCTATCCATCTGTACCAGATGCTGCATTACCAAAAGACTTCGAAGATGATTTTGCATCTGCTGAAATTCCACATTACCCAGAGGCTAAACTTTCATATGCTGGTCCACCATCTCATCCCGAAGAGAGGTATCCGTCATTGCCAGGTGTGACTTTGCCAGTAGATGAACTAGTAGGTTATCCAACTGCTGACTCGCCGACTTATCCACAAGAAGGCTATCCATCTGTACCAGATGCTGCATTACCAAAAGACTTCGAAGATGATTTTGCATCTGCTGAAATTCCACATTACCCAGAGGCTAAACTTTCATATGCTGGTCCACCATCTCATCCCGAAGAGAGGTATCCGTCATTGCCAGGTGTGACTTTGCCAGTAGATGAACTAGTAGGTTATCCAACTGCTGACTCGCCGACTTATCCACAAGAAGGCTATCCATCTGTACCAGATGCTGCATTACCAAAAGACTTCGAAGATGATTTTGCATCTGCTGAAATTCCACAATACCCAGAGGCTAAACTTTCATATCCTGGTCCACCATCTCATCCCGAAGAGAGGTATCCGTCATTGCCAGGTGTGACTTTGCCAATAGATGAACTAGTAGGTTATCCAACTGCTGAGTCGCCCACTTATCCACAAGAAGGCTATCCATCTGTACCAGATGCTGCATTACCAAAAGACTTCGAAGATGATTTTGCATCTGCTGAAATTCCACATTACCCAGAGGCTAAACTTTCATATGCTGGTCCACCATCTCATCCCGAAGAGAGGTATCCGTCATTGCCAGGTGTGACTTTGCCAGTAGATGAACTAGTAGGTTATCCAACTGCTGACTCGCCGACTTATCCACAAGAAGGCTATCCATCTGTACCAGATGCTGCATTACCAAAAGACTTCGAAGATGATTTTGCATCTGCTGAAATTCCACAATACCCAGAGGCTAAACTTTCATATCCTGGTCCACCATCTCATCCCGAAGAGAGGTATCCGTCATTGCCAGGTGTGACTTTGCCAGTAGATGAACTAGTAGGTTATCCAACTGCTGAGTCGCCCACTTATTCACAAGAAGGCTATCCATCTGTACCAGATGCTGCATTACCAAAAGACTTCGAAGATGATTTTGCATCTGCTGAAATTCCACATTACCCAGAGGCTAAACTTTCATATGCTGGTCCACCATATCATCCCGAAGAGAGGTATCCGTCATTGCCAGGTGTGACTTTGCCACTAGATGAACTAGTAGGTTATCCAACTGCTGACTCGCCGACTTATCCACAAGAAGGCTATCCATCTGTACCAGATGCTGCATTACCAAAAGACTTCGAAGATGATTTTGCATCTGCTGAAATTCCACACTACCCAGAGGCTAAACTTTCATATCCTGGTCCACCATCTCATCCCGAAGAGAGGTATCCGTCATTGCCAGGTGTGACTTTGCCACTAGATGAACTAGTAGGTTATCCAACTGCTGACTCGCCGACTTATCCACAAGAAGGCTATCCATCTGTACCAGATGCTGCATTACCAAAAGACTTCGAAGATGATTTGGCATCTGCTGAAATTCCACACTACCCAGAGGCTAAACTTTCATATCCTGGTCCACCATCTCATCCCGAAGAGAGGTATCCGTCATTGCCAGGTGTGACTTTGCCAGTAGATGAACTAGTAGGTTATCCAACTGCTGAGTCGCCGACTTATCCACAAGAAGGCTATCCATCTGTACCAGATGCAGCTTTACCAAAAGATATCGAAGACGATTTTGCATCTTCTGAGGTTCCACGGTACCCAGAGGATAAACTTTCATATGCTGGTCCACCATCTCATCCCGAAGAGAGGTATCCGTCATTGCCAGGTGTGACTTTGCCAGTAGATGAACTAGTAGGTTATCCAACTGCTGACTCGCCGACTTATCCACAAGAAGGCTATCCATCTGTACCAGATGCAGCTTTACCAAAAGATATCGAAGACGATTTTGCATCTGCTGAAATTCCACACTACCCAGAGGCTAAACTTTCATATCCTGGTCCACCATCTCATCCCGAAGAGAGGTATCCGTCATTGCCAGGTGTGACCTTGCTAGTAGATGAACTAGTAGGTTATCCAACTGCTGAGTCGCCCACTTATCCACAAGAAGGCTATCCATCTGTACCAGATGCTGCATTACCAAAAGACTTCGAAGATGATTTTGCATCTGCTGAAATTCCACACTACCCAGAGGCTAAACTTTCATATCCTGGTCCACCATCTCATCCCGAAGAGAGGTATCCGTCATTGCCAGGTGTGACTTTGCCACTAGATGAACTAGTAGGTTATCCAACTGCTGAGTCGCCCACTTATCCACAAGAAGGCTATCCATCTGTACCAGATGCTGCATTACCAAAAGACTTCGAAGATGATTTGGCATCTGCTGAAATTCCACACTACCCAGAGGCTAAACTTTCATATCCTGGTCCACCATCTCATCCCGAAGAGAGGTATTCGTCATTGCCAGGTGTGACTTTGCCAGTAGATGAACTAGTAGGTTATCCAACTGCTGAGTCGCCGACTTATCCACAAGAAGGCTATCCATCTGTACCAGATGCAGCTTTACCAAAAGATATCGAAGACGATTTTGCATCTTCTGAGGTTCCACGGTACCCAGAGGATAAACTTTCATATGCTGGTCCACCATCTCATCCCGAAGAGAGGTATCCGTCATTGCCAGGTGTGACTTTGCCAGTAGATGAACTAGTAGGTTATCCAACTGCTGACTCGCCGACTTATCCACAAGAAGGCTATCCATCTGTACCAGATGCAGCTTTACCAAAAGATATCGAAGACGATTTTGCATCTGCTGAAATTCCACACTACCCAGAGGCTAAACTTTCATATCCTGGTCCACCATCTCATCCCGAAGAGAGGTATCCGTCATTGCCAGGTGTGACCTTGCTAGTAGATGAACTAGTAGGTTATCCAACTGCTGAGTCGCCCACTTATCCACAAGAAGGCTATCCATCTGTACCAGATGCTGCATTACCAAAAGACTTCGAAGATGATTTTGCATCTGCTGAAATTCCACACTACCCAGAGGCTAAACTTTCATATCCTGGTCCACCATCTCATCCCGAAGAGAGGTATCCGTCATTGCCAGGTGTGACTTTGCCAGTAGATGAACTAGTAGGTTATCCAACTGCTGACTCGCCGACTTATCCACAAGAAGGCTATCCATCTGTACTAGATGCAGCTTTACCAAAAGATATCGAAGACGATTTTGCATCTGCTGAAATTCCACACTACCCAGAGGCTAAACTTTCATATCCTGGTCCACCATCTCATCCCGAAGAGAGGTATCCGTCATTGCCAGGTGTGACCTTGCTAGTAGATGAACTAGTAGGTTATCCAACTGCTGAGTCGCCGACTTATCCACAAGAAGGCTATCCATCTGTACCAGATGCAGCTTTACCAAAAGATATCGAAGACGATTTTGCATCTGCTGAAATTCCACACTACCCAGAGGCTAAACTTTCATATCCTGGTCCACCATCTCATCCCGAAGAGAGGTATCCGTCATTGCCAGGTGTGACCTTGCTAGTAGATGAACTAGTAGGTTATCCAACTGCTGACTCGCCAACTTATCCACAAGAAGGCTATCCATCTGTACCAGATGCTGCATTAGCAAAAGACTTCGAAGATGATTTGGCATCTGCTGAAATTCCACAATATCCAGAGGCTAAACTTTCATATCCTGGTCCACCATCTCATCCCGAAGAGAGGTATCCGTCATTGCCAGGTGTGACTTTGCCAGTAGATGAACTAGTAGGTTATCCAACTGCTGAGTCGCCCACTTATCCACAAGAAGGCTATCCATCTGTACCAGATGCTGCATTACCAAAAGACTTCGAAGATGATTTTGCATCTGCTGAAATTCCACATTACCCAGAGGCTAAACTTTCATATGCTGGTCCACCATCTCATCCCGAAGAGAGGTATCCGTCATTGCCAGGTGTGACTTTGCCACTAGATGAACTAGTAGGTTATCCAACTGCTGATTCGCCGACTTATCCACAAGAAGGCTATCCATCTGTACCAGATGCTGCATTACCAAAAGACTTCGAAAATGATTTTGCATCTGCTGAAATTCCAAACTACCCAGAGGCTAAACTTTCATATCCTGGTCCACCATCTCATCCCGAAGAGAGGTATCCGTCATTGCCAGGTGTGACTTTGCCAGTAGATGGACTAGTAGGTTATCCAACTGCTGAGTCGCCCACTTATCCACAAGAAGGCTATCCATCTGTACCAGATGCTGCATTACCAAAAGACTTCGAAGATGATTTTGCATCTGCTGAAATTCCACATTACCCAGAGGCTAAACTTTCATATGCTGGTCCACCATCTCATCCCGAAGAGAGGTATCCGTCATTGCCAGGTGTGACTTTGCCACTAGATGAACTAGTAGGTTATCCAACTGCTGACTCGCCGACTTATCCACAAGAAGGCTATCCATCTGTACCAGATGCTGCATTACCAAAAGACTTCGAAGATGATTTTGCATCTGCTGAAATTCCACACTACCCAGAGGCCAAACTTTCATATCCTGGTCCACCATCTCATCCCGAAGAGAGGTATCCGTCATTGCCAGGTGTGACTTTGCCAGTAGATGAACTAGTAGGTTATCCAACTGCTGACTCGGCGACTTATCCACAAGAAGGCTATCCATCTGTACCAGATGCTGCATTACCAAAAGACTTCGAAGATGATTTTGCATCTGCTGAAATTCCACAATACCCAGAGGCTAAACTTTCATATGCTGGTCCACCATCTCATCCCGAAGAGAGGTATCCGTCATTGCCAGGTGTGACTTTGCCAGTAGATGAACTAGTAGGTTATCCAACTGCTGAGTCGCCCACTTATCCACAAGAAGGCTATCCATCTGTACCAGATGCTGCATTACCAAAAGACTTCGAAGATGATTTTGCATCTGCTGAAATTCCACAATACCCAGAGGCTAAACTTTCATATGCTGGTCCACCATCTCATCCCGAAGAGAGGTATCCGTCATTGCCAGGTGTGACTTTGCCACTAGATGAACTAGTAGGTTATCCAACTGCTGACTCGCCGACTTATCCACAAGAAGGCTATCCATCTGTACCAGATGCTGCATTACCAAAAGACTTCGAAGATGATTTTGCATCTGCTGAAATTCCACATTACCCAGAGGCTAAACTTTCATATGCTGGTCCACCATCTCATCCCGAAGAGAGGTATCCGTCATTGCCAGGTGTCACTTTGCCACTAGATGAACTAGTAGGTTATCCAATTGCTGACTCGCCGACTTATCCACAAGAAGGCTATCCATTTGTACCAGATGCTGCATTACCAAAAGACTTCGAAGATGATTTTGCATCTGCTGAAATTCCACAATACCCAGAGGCTAAACTTTCATATCCTGGTCCACCATCTCATCCCGAAGAGAGGTATCCGTCATTGCCAGGAGTGATTTTGCCAGTAGATGAACTAGTAGGTTATCCAACTGCTGAGTCGCCCACTTATCCACAAGAAGGCTATCCATCTGTACCAGATGCTGCATTACCAAAAGACTTCGAAGATGATTTTGCATCTGCTGAAATTCCACAATACCCAGTGGCTAAACTTTCATATCCTGGTCCACCATCTCATCCCGAAGAGAGGTATCCGTCATTGCCAGGTGTGACTTTGCCAGTAGATGAACTAGTAGGTTATCCAACTGCTGACTCGCCGACTTATCCACAAGAAGGCTATCCATCTGTACCAGATGCTGCATTACCAAAAGACTTCGAAGATGATTTTGCATCTGCTGAAATTCCACACTACCCAGAGGCTAACCTTTCATATCCTGGTCCACCATCTCATCCCGAAGAGAGGTATCCGTCATTGCCAGGTGTGACTTTGCCACTAGATGAACTAGTAGGTTATCCAACTGCTGACTCGCCGACTTATCCACAAGAAGGCTATCCATCTGTACCAGATGCTGCATTACCAAAAGACTTCGAAGATGATTTTGCATCTGCTGAAATTCCACACTACCCAGAGGCTAAACTTTCATATCCTGGTCCACCATCTCATCCCGAAGAGAGGTATCCGTCATTGCCAGGTGTGACTTTGCCAGTAGATGAACTAGTAGGTTATCCAACTGCTGACTCGCCGACTTATCCACAAGAAGGCTATCCATCTGTACCAGATGCTGCATTACCAAAAGACTTCGAAGATGATTTTGCATCTGCTGAAATTCCACATTACCCAGAGGCTAAACTTTCATATGCTGGTCCACCATCTCATCCCGAAGAGAGGTATCCGTCATTGCCAGGTGTGACTTTGCCAGTAGATGAACTAGTAGGTTATCCAACTGCTGAGTCGCCCACTTATCCACAAGAAGGCTATCCATCTGTACCAGATGCTGCATTACCAAAAGACTTCGAAGATGATTTGGCATCTGCTGAAATTCCACACTACCCAGAGGCTAAACTTTCATATCCTGGTCCACCATCTCATCCCGAAGAGAGGTATCCGTCATTGCCAGGTGTGACTTTGCCACTAGATGAACTAGTAGGTTATCCAACTTCTGACTCGCCGACTTATCCACAAGAAGGCTATCCATCTGTACCAGATGCTGCATTACCAAAAGACTTCGAAGATGATTTTGCATCTGCTGAAATTCCACATTACCCAGAGGATAAACTTTCATATCCTGGTCTACCATCTTATCCCGAAGAGAGGTATCCGTCATTGCCAGGTGTGACTTTGCCAGTAGATGAACTAGTAGGTTATCCAACTGCTGACTCGCCGACTTATCCACAAGAAGGCTATCCATCTGTACCAGATGCTGCATTACCAAAAGACTTCGAAGATGATTTTGCATCTGCTGAAATTCCACAATACCCAGAGGCTAAACTTTCATATCCTGGTCCACCATCTCATCCCGAAGAGAGGTATCCGTCATTGCCAGGTGTGACTTTGCCAGTAGATGAACTAGTAGGTTATCCAACTGCTGAGTCGCCCATTTATCCACAAGAAGGCTATCCATCTGTACCAGATGCTGCATTACCAAAAGACTTCGAAGATGATTTTGCATCTGCTGAAATTCCACATTACCTAGAGGCTAAACTTTCATATCCTGGTCCACCATCTCATCCCGAAGAGAGGTATCCGTCATTGCCAGTTGTGACTTTGCCAGTAGATGAACTAGTAGGTTATCCAACTGCTGACTCGCCAACTTATCCACAAGAAGGCTATCCATCTGTACCAGATGCTGCATTAGCAAAAGACTTCGAAGATGATTTTGCATCTGCTGAAATTCCACAATACCCAGAGGCTAAACTTTCATATCCTGGTCCACCATCTCATCCCGAAGAGAGGTATCCGTCATTGCCAGGTGTGACTTTGCCAGTAGATGAACTAGTAGGTTATCCAACTGCTGAGTCGCCCACTTATCCACAAGAAGGCTATCCATCTGTACCAGATGCTGCATTACCAAAAGACTTCGAAGATGATTTTGCATCTGCTGAAATTCCACATTACCCAGAGGCTAAACTTTCATATGCTGGTCCACCATCTCATCCCGAAGAGAGGTATCCGTCATTGCCAGGTGTGACTTTGCCAGTAGATAAACTAGTAGGTTATCCAACTGCTGAGTCGCCCACTTATCCACAAGAAGGCTATCCATCTGTACCAGATGCTGCATTACCAAAAGACTTCGAAGATGATTTTGCATCTGCTGAAATTCCACATTACCCAGAGGCTAAACTTTCACATGCTGGTCCACCATCTCATCCCGAAGAGAGCTATCCGTCATTGCCAGGTGTGACTTTGCCAGTAGATGAACTAGTAGGTTATCCAACTGCTGACTCGCCGACTTATCCACAAGAAGGCTATCCATCTGTACCAGATGCTGCATTACCAAAAGACTTCGAAGATGATTTTGCATCTGCTGAAATTCCACAATACCCAGAGGCTAAACTTTCATATGCTGGTCCACCATCTCATCCCGAAGAGAGGTATCCGTCATTGCCAGGTGTGACTTTGCCAGTAGATGAACTAGTAGGTTATCCAACTGCTGAGTCGCCCACTTATCCACAAGAAGGCTATCCATCTGTACCAGATGCTGCATTACCAAAAGACTTCGAAGATGATTTTGCATCTGCTGAAATTCCACAATACCCAGAGGCTAAACTTTCATATCCTGTTCCACCATCTCATCCCGAAGAGAGGTATCCGTCATTGCCAGGTGTGACTTTGCCAGTAGATGAACTAGTAGGTTATCCAACTGCTGAGTCGCCCACTTATCCACAAGAAGGCTATCCATCTGTACCAGATGCTGCATTACCAAAAGACTTCGAAGATGATTTTGCATCTGCTGAAATTCCACAATACCCAGAGGCTAAACTTTCATATCCTGTTCCACCATCTCATCCCGAAGAGAGGTATCCGTCATTGCCAGGTGTGACTTTGCCAGTAGATGAACTAGTAGGTTATCCAACTGCTGACTCGCCGACTTATCCACAAGAAGGCTATCCATCTGTACCAGATGCAGCTTTACCAAAAGACTTCGAAGATGATTTTGCATCTGCTGAAATTCCACACTACCCAGAGGCTAAACTTTCATATCCTGTTCCACCATCTCATCCCGAAGAGAGGTATCCGTCATTGCCAGGTGTGACTTTGCCAGTAGATGAACTAGTAGGTTATCCAACTGCTGAGTCGCCCACTTATCCACAAGAAGGCTATCCATCTGTACCAGATGCTGCATTACCAAAAGACTTCGAAGATGATTTTGCATCTGCTGAAATTCCACAATACCCAGAGGCTAAACTTTCATATGCTGGTCCACCATCTCATCCCGAAGAGAGGTATCCGTCATTGCCAGGTGTGACTTTGCCAGTAGATGAACTAGTAGGTTATCCAACTGCTGACTTGCCGACTTATCCACAAGAAGGCTATTCATCTGTACCAGATGCTGCATTACCAAAAGACTTCGAAGATGATTTTGCATCTGCTGAAATTCCACATTACCCAGAGGCTAAACTTTCATATGCTGGTCCACCATCTCATCCCGAAGAGAGGTATCCGTCATTGCCAGGTGTGACTTTGCCAGTAGATGAACTAGTAGGTTATCCAACTTCTGACTCGCCGACTTATCCACAAGAAGGCTATCCATCTGTACCAGATGCTGCATTACCAAAAGACTTCGAAGATGATTTGGCATCTGCTGAAATTCCACACTACCCAGAGGCTAAACTTTCATATCCTGGTCCACCATCTCATCCCGAAGAGAGGTATCCGTCATTGCCAGGTGTGACTTTGCCACTAGATGAACTAGTAGGTTATCCAACTGCTGACTCGCCGACATATCCACAAGAAGGCTATCCATCTGTACCAGATGCTGCATTACCAAAAGACTTCGAAGATGATTTGGCATCTGCTGAAATTCCACACTACCCAGAGGATAAACTTTCATATCCTGGTCTACCATCTTATCCCGAAGAGAGGTATCCGTCATTGCCAGGTGTGACTTTGCCAGTAGATGAACTAGTAGGTTATCCAACTGCTGACTCGCCGACTTATCCACAAGAAGGCTATCCATCTGTACCAGATGCTGCATTACCAAAAGACTTCGAAGATGATTTTGCATCTGCTGAAATTCCACAATACCCAGAGGCTAAACTTTCATATCCTGGTCCACCATCTCATCCCGAAGAGAGGTATCCGTCATTGCCAGGTGTGACTTTGCCAGTAGATGAACTAGTAGGTTATCCAACTGCTGAGTCGCCCACTTATCCACAAGAAGGCTATCCATCTGTACCAGATGCTGCATTACCAAAAGACTTCGAAGATGATTTTGCATCTGCTGAAATTCCACATTACCTAGAGGCTAAACTTTCATATCCTGGTCCACCATCTCATCCCGAAGAGAGGTATCCGTCATTGCCAGGTGTGACTTTGCCAGTAGATGAACTAGTAGGTTATCCAACTGCTGACTCGCCAACTTATCCACAAGAAGGCTATCCATCTGTACCAGATGCTGCATTAGCAAAAGACTTCGAAGATGATTTTGCATCTGCTGAAATTCCACAATACCAAGAGGCTAAACTTTCATATCCTGGTCCACCATCGCATCCCGAAGAGAGGTATCCGTCATTGCCAGGTGTGACTTTGCCAGTAGATGAACTAGTAGGTTATCCAACTGCTGAGTCGCCCACTTATCCACAAGAAGGCTATCCATCTGTACCAGATGCTGCATTACCAAAAGACTTCGAAGATGATTTTGCATCTGCTGAAATTCCACATTACCCAGAGGCTAAACTTTCATATGCTGGTCCACCATCTCATCCCGAAGAGAGGTATCCGTCATTGCCAGGTGTGACTTTGCCAGTAGATGAACTAGTAGGTTATCCAACTGCTGAGTCGCCCACTTATCCACAAGAAGGCTATCCATCTGTACCAGATGCTGCATTACCAAAAGACTTCGAAGATGATTTTGCATCTGCTGAAATTCCACATTACCCAGAGGCTAAACTTTCATATGCTGGTCCACCATCTCATCCCGAAGAGATGTATCCGTCATTGCCAGGTGTGACTTTGCCAGTAGATGAACTAGTAGGTTATCCAACTGCTGAGTCGCCCACTTATCCACAAGAAGGCTATCCATCTGTACCAGATGCTGCATTATCAAAAGACTTCGAAGATGATTTGGCATCTGCTGAAATTCCACACTACCCAGAGGATAAACTTTCATATGCTGGTCCACCATCTCATCCCGAAGAGAGGTATCCGTCATTGCCAGGTGTGACTTTGCCAGTAGATGAACTAGTAGGTTATCCAACTGCTGACTCGCCGACTTATCCACAAGAAGGCTATCCATCTGTACCAGATGCTGCATTACCAAAAGACTTCGAAGATGATTTTGCATCTGCTGAAATTCCACAATACCCAGAGGCTAAACTTTCATATGCTGGTCCACCATCTCATCCCGAAGAGAGGTATCCGTCATTGCCAGGTGTGACTTTGCCAGTAGATGAACTAGTAGGTTATCCAACTGCTGAGTCGCCCACTTATCCACAAGAAGGCTATCCATCTGTACCAGATGCTGCATTACCAAAAGACTTCGAAGATGATTTTGCATCTGCTGAAATTCCACAATACCCAGAGGCTAAACTTTCATATGCTGGTCCACCATCTCATCCCGAAGAGAGGTATCCGTCATTGCCAGGAGTGATTTTGCCAGTAGATGAACTAGTAGGTTATCCAACTGCTGAGTCGCCCACTTATCCACAAGAAGGCTATCCATCTGTACCAGATGCTGCATTACCAAAAGACTTCGAAGATGATTTTGCATCTGCTGAAATTCCACAATACCCAGTGGCTAAACTTTCATATCCTGGTCCACCATCTCATCCCGAAGAGAGGTATCCGTCATTGCCAGGTGTGACTTTGCCAGTAGATGAACTAGTAGGTTATCCAACTGCTGACTCGCCGACTTATCCACAAGAAGGCTATCCATCTGTACCAGATGCTGCATTACCAAAAGACTTCGAAGATGATTTGGCATCTGCTGAAATTCCACATTACCCAGAGGCTAAACTTTCATATGCTGGTCCACCATCTCATCCCGAAGAGAGGTATCCGTCATTGCCAGGTGTGACTTTGCCAGTAGATGAACTAGTAGGTTATCCAACTGCTGACTCGCCAACTTATCCACAAGAAGGCTATCCATCTGTACCAGATGCTGCATTACCAAAAGACTTCGAAGATGATTTGGCATCTGCTGAAATACCACACTACCCAGAGGCTAAACTTTCATATCCTGGTCTACCATCTTATCCCGAAGAGAGGTATCCGTCATTGCCAGGTGTGACTTTGCCAGTAGATGAACTAGTAGGTTATCCAACTGCTGACTCGCCGACTTATCCACAAGAAGGCTATCCATCTGTACCAGATGCTGCATTACCAAAAGACTTCGAAGATGATTTTGCATCTGCTGAAATTCCACAATACCCAGAGGCTAAACTTTCATATCCTGGTCCACCATCTCATCCCGAAGATAGGTATCCGTCATTGCCAGGTGTGACTTTGCCAGTAGATGAACTAGTAGGTTATCCAACTGCTGAGTCGCCCACTTATCCACAAGAAGGCTATCCATCTGTACCAGATGCTGCATTACCAAAAGACTACGAAGATGATTTTGCATCTGCTGAAATTCCACATTACCTAGAGGCTAAACTTTCATATCCTGGTCCACCATCTCATCCCGAAGAGAGGTATCCGTCATTGCCAGGTGTGACTTTGCCAGTAGATGAACTAGTAGGTTATCCACTTGCTGACTCGCCAACTTATCCACAAGAAGGCTATCCATCTGTACCAGATGCTGCATTAGCAAAAGACTTCGAAGATGATTTTGCATCTGCTGAAATTCCACAATACCCAGAGGCTAAACTTTCATATCCTGGTCCACCATCTCATCCCGAAGAGAGGTATCCGTCATTGCCAGGTGTGACTTTGCCAGTAGATGAACTAGTAGGTTATCCAACTGCTGAGTCGCCCACTTATCCACAAGAAGGCTATCCATCTGTACCAAATGCTGCATTACCAAAAGACTTCGAAGATGATTTTGCATCTGCTGAAATTCCACATTACCCAGAGGCTAAACTTTCATATGCTGGTCCACCATCTCATCCCGAAGAGAGGTATCCGTCATTGCCAGGTGTGACTTTGCCACTAGATGAACTAGTAGGTTATCCAACTGCTGACTCGCCGACTTATCCACAAGAAGGCTATCCATCTGTACCAGATGCTGCATTACCAAAAGACTTCGAAGATGATTTTGCATCTGCTGAAATTCCACACTACCCAGAGGCTAAACTTTCATATCCTGGTCCACCATCTCATCCCGAAGAGAGGTATCCGTCATTGCCAGGTGTGACTTTGCCAGTAGATGAACTAGTAGGTTATCCAACTGCTGAGTCGCCCACTTATCCACAAGAAGGCTATCCATCTGTACCAGATGCTGCATTACCAAAAGACTTCGAAGATGATTTTGCATCTGCTGAAATTCCACATTACCCAGAGGCTAAACTTTCATATGCCGGTCCACCATCTCATCCCGAAGAGAGGTATCCGTCATTGCCAGGTGTGACTTTGCCAGTAGATGAACTAGTAGGTTATCCAACTTCTGACTCGCCGACTTATCCACAAGAAGGCTATCCATCTGTACCAGATGCTGCATTACCAAAAGACTTCGAAGATGATTTGGCATCTGCTGAAATTCCACACTACCCAGAGGCTAAACTTTCATATCCTGGTCCACCATCTCATCCCGAAGAGAGGTATCCGTCATTGCCAGGTGTGACTTTGCCACTAGATGAACTAGTAGGTTATCCAACTGCTGACTCGCCGACATATCCACAAGAAGGCTATCCATCTGTACCAGATGCTGCATTACCAAAAGACTTCGAAGATGATTTGGCATCTGCTGAAATTCCACACTACCCAGAGGATAAACTTTCATATCCTGGTCTACCATCTTATCCCGAAGAGAGGTATCCGTCATTGCCAGGTGTGACTTTGCCAGTAGATGAACTAGTAGGTTATCCAACTGCTGACTTGCCGACTTATCCACAAGAAGGCTATTCATCTGTACCAGATGCTGCATTACCAAAAGACTTCGAAGATGATTTTGCATCTGCTGAAATTCCACATTACCCAGAGGCTAAACTTTCATATGCTGGTCCACCATCTCATCCCGAAGAGAGGTATCCGTCATTGCCAGGTGTGACTTTGCCAGTAGATGAACTAGTAGGTTATCCAACTTCTGACTCGCCGACTTATCCACAAGAAGGCTATCCATCTGTACCAGATGCTGCATTACCAAAAGACTTCGAAGATGATTTGGCATCTGCTGAAATTCCACACTACCCAGAGGCTAAACTTTCATATCCTGGTCCACCATCTCATCCCGAAGAGAGGTATCCGTCATTGCCAGGTGTGACTTTGCCACTAGATGAACTAGTAGGTTATCCAACTGCTGACTCGCCGACATATCCACAAGAAGGCTATCCATCTGTACCAGATGCTGCATTACCAAAAGACTTCGAAGATGATTTTGCATCTGCTGAAATTCCACAATACCCAGAGGCTAAACTTTCATATCCTGTTCCACCATCTCATCCCGAAGAGAGGTATCCGTCATTGCCAGGTGTGACTTTGCCAGTAGATGAACTAGTAGGTTATCCAACTGCTGAGTCGCCCACTTATCCACAAGAAGGCTATCCATCTGTACCAGATGCTGCATTACCAAAAGACTTCGAAGATGATTTTGCATCTGCTGAAATTCCACAATACCCAGAGGCTAAACTTTCATATCCTGTTCCACCATCTCATCCCGAAGAGAGGTATCCGTCATTGCCAGGTGTGACTTTGCCAGTAGATGAACTAGTAGGTTATCCAACTGCTGACTCGCCGACTTATCCACAAGAAGGCTATCCATCTGTACCAGATGCAGCTTTACCAAAAGACTTCGAAGATGATTTTGCATCTGCTGAAATTCCACACTACCCAGAGGCTAAACTTTCATATCCTGGTCCACCATCTCATCCCGAAGAGAGGTATCCGTCATTGCCAGTTGTGACTTTGCCAGTAGATGAACTAGTAGGTTATCCAACTGCTGACTCGCCAACTTATCCACAAGAAGGCTATCCATCTGTACCAGATGCTGCATTACCAAAAGACTTCGAAGATGATTTTGCATCTGCTGAAATTCCACATTACCCAGAGGCTAAACTTTCATATCCTGGTCCACCATCTCATCCCGAAGAGAGGTATCCGTCATTGCCAGGTGTGACTTTGCCAGTAGATGAACTAGTAGGTTATCCAACTGCTGAGTCGCCCACTTATCCACAAGAAGGCTATCCATCTGTACCAGATGCTGCATTACCAAAAGACTTCGAAGATGATTTTGCATCTGCTGAAATTCCACATTACCCAGAGGCTAAACTTTCATATGCTGGTCCACCATCTCATCCCGAAGAGAGGTATCCGTCATTGCCAGGTGTGACTTTGCCAGTAGATGAACTAGTAGGTTATCCAACTGCTGACTCGCCAACTTATCCACAAGAAGGCTATCCATCTGTACCAGATGCTGCATTACCAAAAGACTTCGAAGATGATTTGGCATCTGCTGAAATACCACACTACCCAGAGGATAAACTTTCATATCCTGGTCTACCATCTTATCCCGAAGAGAGGTATCCGTCATTGCCAGGTGTGACTTTGCCAGTAGATGAACTAGTAGGTTATCCAACTGCTGACTCGCCGACTTATCCACAAGAAGGCTATCCATCTGTACCAGATGCTGCATTACCAAAAGACTTCGAAGATGATTTTGCATCTGCTGAAATTCCACACTACCCAGAGGATAAACTTTCATATGCTGGTCCACCATCTCATCCCGAAGAGAGGTATCCGTCATTGCCAGGTGTGACTTTGCCAGTAGATGAACTAGTAGGTTATCCAACTGCTGACTCGCCAACTTATCCACAAGAAGGCTATCCATCTGTACCAGATGCTGCATTACCAAAAGACTTCGAAGATGATTTGGCATCTGCTGAAATTCCACATTACCCAGAGGCTAAACTTTCATATGCTGGTCCACCATCTCATCCCGAAGAGAGGTATCCGTCATTGCCAGGTGTGACTTTGCCAGTAGATGAACTAGTAGGTTATCCAACTGCTGAGTCGCCCACTTATCCACAAGAAGGCTATCCATCTGTACCAGATGCTGCATTACCAAAAGACTTCGAAGATGATTTGGCATCTGCTGAAATTCCACACTACCCAGAGGATAAACTTTCATATGCTGGTCCACCATCTCATCCCGAAGAGAGGTATCCGTCATTGCCAGGTGTGACTTTGCCAGTAGATGAACTAGTAGGTTATCCAACTGCTGACTCGCCGACTTATCCACAAGAAGGCTATCCATCTGTACCAGATGCTGCATTACCAAAAGACTTCGAAGATGATTTTGCATCTGCTGAAATTCCACATTACCCAGAGGCTAAACTTTCATATGCTGGTCCACCATCTCATCCCGAAGAGAGGTATCCGTCATTGCCAGGTGTGACTTTGCCAGTAGATGAACTAGTAGGTTATCCAACTGCTGACTCGCCAACTTATCCACAAGAAGGCTATCCATCTGTACCAGATGCTGCATTACCAAAAGACTTCGAAGATGATTTGGCATCTGCTGAAATACCACACTACCCAGAGGATAAACTTTCATATCCTGGTCTACCATCTTATGCCGAAGAGAGGTATCCGTCATTGCCAGGTGTGACTTTGCCAGTAGATGAACTAGTAGGTTATCCAACTGCTGACTCGCCGACTTATCCACAAGAAGGCTATCCATCTGTACCAGATGCTGCATTACCAAAAGACTTCGAAGATGATTTTGCATCTGCTGAAATTCCACAATACCCAGAGGATAAACTTTCATATGCTGGTCCACCATCTCATCCCGAAGAGAGGTATCCGTCATTGCCAGGTGTGACTTTGCCAGTAGATGAACTAGTAGGTTATCCAACTGCTGACTCGCCAACTTATCCACAAGAAGGCTATCCATCTGTACCAGATGCTGCATTACCAAAAGACTTCGAAGATGATTTGGCATCTGCTGAAATACCACACTACCCAGAGGCTAAACTTTCATATCCTGGTCTACCATCTTATCCCGAAGAGAGGTATCCGTCATTGCCAGGTGTGACTTTGCCAGTAGATGAACTAGTAGGTTATCCAACTGCTGACTCGCCGACTTATCCACAAGAAGGCTATCCATCTGTACCAGATGCTGCATTACCAAAAGACTTCGAAGATGATTTTGCATCTGCTGAAATTCCACAATACCCAGAGGCTAAACTTTCATATCCTGGTCCACCATCTCATCCCGAAGAGAGGTATCCGTCATTGCCAGGTGTGACTTTGCCAGTAGATGAACTAGTAGGTTATCCAACTGCTGAGTCGCCCACTTATCCACAAGAAGGCTATCCATCTGTACCAGATGCTGCATTACCAAAAGACTGCGAAGATGATTTTGCATCTGCTGAAATTCCACATTACCTAGAGGCTAAACTTTCATATCCTGGTCCACCATCTCATCCCGAAGAGAGGTATCCGTCATTGCCAGGTGTGACTTTGCCAGTAGATGAACTAGTAGGTTATCCACTTGCTGACTCGCCAACTTATCCACAAGAAGGCTATCCATCTGTACCAGATGCTGCATTAGCAAAAGACTTCGAAGATGATTTTGCATCTGCTGAAATTCCACAATACCCAGAGGCTAAACTTTCATATCCTGGTCCACCATCTCATCCCGAAGAGAGGTATCCGTCATTGCCAGGTGTGACTTTGCCAGTAGATGAACTAGTAGGTTATCCAACTGCTGAGTCGCCCACTTATCCACAAGAAGGCTATCCATCTGTACCAAATGCTGCATTACCAAAAGACTTCGAAGATGATTTTGCATCTGCTGAAATTCCACATTACCCAGAGGCTAAACTTTCATATGCTGGTCCACCATCTCATCCCGAAGAGAGGTATCCGTCATTGCCAGGTGTGACTTTGCCACTAGATGAACTAGTAGGTTATCCAACTGCTGACTCGCCGACTTATCCACAAGAAGGCTATCCATCTGTACCAGATGCTGCATTACCAAAAGACTTCGAAGATGATTTTGCATCTGCTGAAATTCCACACTACCCAGAGGCTAAACTTTCATATCCTGGTCCACCATCTCATCCCGAAGAGAGGTATCCGTCATTGCCAGGTGTGACTTTGCCAGTAGATGAACTAGTAGGTTATCCAACTGCTGAGTCGCCCACTTATCCACAAGAAGGCTATCCATCTGTACCAGATGCTGCATTACCAAAAGACTTCGAAGATGATTTTGCATCTGCTGAAATTCCACATTACCCAGAGGCTAAACTTTCATATGCCGGTCCACCATCTCATCCCGAAGAGAGGTATCCGTCATTGCCAGGTGTGACTTTGCCAGTAGATGAACTAGTAGGTTATCCAACTTCTGACTCGCCGACTTATCCACAAGAAGGCTATCCATCTGTACCAGATGCTGCATTACCAAAAGACTTCGAAGATGATTTGGCATCTGCTGAAATTCCACACTACCCAGAGGCTAAACTTTCATATCCTGGTCCACCATCTCATCCCGAAGAGAGGTATCCGTCATTGCCAGGTGTGACTTTGCCACTAGATGAACTAGTAGGTTATCCAACTGCTGACTCGCCGACATATCCACAAGAAGGCTATCCATCTGTACCAGATGCTGCATTACCAAAAGACTTCGAAGATGATTTGGCATCTGCTGAAATTCCACACTACCCAGAGGATAAACTTTCATATCCTGGTCTACCATCTTATCCCGAAGAGAGGTATCCGTCATTGCCAGGTGTGACTTTGCCAGTAGATGAACTAGTAGGTTATCCAACTGCTGACTTGCCGACTTATCCACAAGAAGGCTATTCATCTGTACCAGATGCTGCATTACCAAAAGACTTCGAAGATGATTTTGCATCTGCTGAAATTCCACATTACCCAGAGGCTAAACTTTCATATGCTGGTCCACCATCTCATCCCGAAGAGAGGTATCCGTCATTGCCAGGTGTGACTTTGCCAGTAGATGAACTAGTAGGTTATCCAACTTCTGACTCGCCGACTTATCCACAAGAAGGCTATCCATCTGTACCAGATGCTGCATTACCAAAAGACTTCGAAGATGATTTGGCATCTGCTGAAATTCCACACTACCCAGAGGCTAAACTTTCATATCCTGGTCCACCATCTCATCCCGAAGAGAGGTATCCGTCATTGCCAGGTGTGACTTTGCCACTAGATGAACTAGTAGGTTATCCAACTGCTGACTCGCCGACATATCCACAAGAAGGCTATCCATCTGTACCAGATGCTGCATTACCAAAAGACTTCGAAGATGATTTGGCATCTGCTGAAATTCCACACTACCCAGAGGATAAACTTTCATATCCTGGTCTACCATCTTATCCCGAAGAGAGGTATCCGTCATTGCCAGGTGTGACTTTGCCAGTAGATGAACTAGTAGGTTATCCAACTGCTGACTCGCCGACTTATCCACAAGAAGGCTATCCATCTGTACCAGATGCTGCATTACCAAAAGACTTCGAAGATGATTTTGCATCTGCTGAAATTCCACAATACCCAGAGGCTAAACTTTCATATCCTGGTCCACCATCTCATCCCGAAGAGAGGTATCCGTCATTGCCAGGTGTGACTTTGCCAGTAGATGAACTAGTAGGTTATCCAACTGCTGAGTCGCCCACTTATCCACAAGAAGGCTATCCATCTGTACCAGATGCTGCATTACCAAAAGACTTCGAAGATGATTTTGCATCTGCTGAAATTCCACATTACCTAGAGGCTAAACTTTCATATCCTGGTCCACCATCTCATCCCGAAGAGAGGTATCCGTCATTGCCAGGTGTGACTTTGCCAGTAGATGAACTAGTAGGTTATCCAACTGCTGACTCGCCAACTTATCCACAAGAAGGCTATCCATCTGTACCAGATGCTGCATTAGCAAAAGACTTCGAAGATGATTTTGCATCTGCTGAAATTCCACAATACCAAGAGGCTAAACTTTCATATCCTGGTCCACCATCGCATCCCGAAGAGAGGTATCCGTCATTGCCAGGTGTGACTTTGCCAGTAGATGAACTAGTAGGTTATCCAACTGCTGAGTCGCCCACTTATCCACAAGAAGGCTATCCATCTGTACCAGATGCTGCATTACCAAAAGACTTCGAAGATGATTTTGCATCTGCTGAAATTCCACATTACCCAGAGGCTAAACTTTCATATGCTGGTCCACCATCTCATCCCGAAGAGAGGTATCCGTCATTGCCAGGTGTGACTTTGCCAGTAGATGAACTAGTAGGTTATCCAACTGCTGAGTCGCCCACTTATCCACAAGAAGGCTATCCATCTGTACCAGATGCTGCATTACCAAAAGACTTCGAAGATGATTTTGCATCTGCTGAAATTCCACATTACCCAGAGGCTAAACTTTCATATGCTGGTCCACCATCTCATCCCGAAGAGAGGTATCCGTCATTGCCAGGTGTGACTTTGCCAGTAGATGAACTAGTAGGTTATCCAACTGCTGAGTCGCCCACTTATCCACAAGAAGGCTATCCATCTGTACCAGATGCTGCATTATCAAAAGACTTCGAAGATGATTTGGCATCTGCTGAAATTCCACACTACCCAGAGGATAAACTTTCATATGCTGGTCCACCATCTCATCCCGAAGAGAGGTATCCGTCATTGCCAGGTGTGACTTTGCCAGTAGATGAACTAGTAGGTTATCCAACTGCTGACTCGCCGACTTATCCACAAGAAGGCTATCCATCTGTACCAGATGCTGCATTACCAAAAGACTTCGAAGATGATTTTGCATCTGCTGAAATTCCACATTACCCAGAGGCTAAACTTTCATATGCTGGTCCACCATCTCATCCCGAAGAGAGGTATCCGTCATTGCCAGGTGTGACTTTGCCAGTAGATGAACTAGTAGGTTATCCAACTGCTGACTCGCCAACTTATCCACAAGAAGGCTATCCATCTGTACCAGATGCTGCATTACCAAAAGACTTCGAAGATGATTTGGCATCTGCTGAAATACCACACTACCCAGAGGATAAACTTTCATATCCTGGTCTACCATCTTATCCCGAAGAGAGGTATCCGTCATTGCCAGGTGTGACTTTGCCAGTAGATGAACTAGTAGGTTATCCAACTGCTGACTCGCCGACTTATCCACAAGAAGGCTATCCATCTGTACCAGATGCTGCATTACCAAAAGACTTCGAAGATGATTTTGCATCTGCTGAAATTCCACACTACCCAGAGGATAAACTTTCATATGCTGGTCCACCATCTCATCCCGAAGAGAGGTATCCGTCATTGCCAGGTGTGACTTTGCCAGTAGATGAACTAGTAGGTTATCCAACTGCTGACTCGCCAACTTATCCACAAGAAGGCTATCCATCTGTACCAGATGCTGCATTACCAAAAGACTTCGAAGATGATTTGGCATCTGCTGAAATTCCACATTACCCAGAGGCTAAACTTTCATATGCTGGTCCACCATCTCATCCCGAAGAGAGGTATCCGTCATTGCCAGGTGTGACTTTGCCAGTAGATGAACTAGTAGGTTATCCAACTGCTGAGTCGCCCACTTATCCACAAGAAGGCTATCCATCTGTACCAGATGCTGCATTACCAAAAGACTTCGAAGATGATTTGGCATCTGCTGAAATTCCACACTACCCAGAGGATAAACTTTCATATGCTGGTCCACCATCTCATCCCGAAGAGAGGTATCCGTCATTGCCAGGTGTGACTTTGCCAGTAGATGAACTAGTAGGTTATCCAACTGCTGACTCGCCGACTTATCCACAAGAAGGCTATCCATCTGTACCAGATGCTGCATTACCAAAAGACTTCGAAGATGATTTTGCATCTGCTGAAATTCCACATTACCCAGAGGCTAAACTTTCATATGCTGGTCCACCATCTCATCCCGAAGAGAGGTATCCGTCATTGCCAGGTGTGACTTTGCCAGTAGATGAACTAGTAGGTTATCCAACTGCTGACTCGCCAACTTATCCACAAGAAGGCTATCCATCTGTACCAGATGCTGCATTACCAAAAGACTTCGAAGATGATTTGGCATCTGCTGAAATACCACACTACCCAGAGGATAAACTTTCATATCCTGGTCTACCATCTTATCCCGAAGAGAGGTATCCGTCATTGCCAGGTGTGACTTTGCCAGTAGATGAACTAGTAGGTTATCCAACTGCTGACTCGCCGACTTATCCACAAGAAGGCTATCCATCTGTACCAGATGCTGCATTACCAAAAGACTTCGAAGATGATTTTGCATCTGCTGAAATTCCACAATACCCAGAGGCTAAACTTTCATATCCTGGTCCACCATCTCATCCCGAAGAGAGGTATCCGTCATTGCCAGGTGTGACTTTGCCAGTAGATGAAATAGTAGGTTATCCAACTGCTGAGTCGCCCACTTATCCACAAGAAGGCTATCCATCTGTACCAGATGCTGCATTACCAAAAGACTTCGAAGATGATTTGGCATCTGCTGAAATACCACACTACCCAGAGGCTAAACTTTCATATCCTGGTCTACCATCTTATCCCGAAGAGAGGTATCCGTCATTGCCAGGTGTGACTTTGCCAGTAGATGAACTAGTAGGTTATCCAACTGCTGACTCGCCGACTTATCCACAAGAAGGCTATCCATCTGTACCAGATGCTGCATTACCAAAAGACTTCGAAGATGATTTGGCATCTGCTGAAATACCACACTACCCAGAGGATAAACTTTCATATCCTGGTCTACCATCTTATGCCGAAGAGAGGTATCCGTCATTGCCAGGTGTGACTTTGCCAGTAGATGAACTAGTAGGTTATCCAACTGCTGAGTCGCCCACTTATCCACAAGAAGGCTATCCATCTGTACCAGATGCTGCATTACCAAAAGACTTCGAAGATGATTTTGCATCTGCTGAAATTCCACACTACCCAGAGGCTAAACTTTCATATCCTGGTCCACCATCTCATCCCGAAGAGAGGTATCCGTCATTGCCAGGTGTGACTTTGCCAGTAGATGAACTAGTAGGTTATCCAACTGCTGAGTCGCCCACTTATCCACAAGAAGGCTATCCATCTGTACCAGATGCTGCATTACCAAAAGACTTCGAAGATGATTTTGCATCTGCTGAAATTCCACATTACCCAGAGGCTAAACTTTCATATGCCGGTCCACCATCTCATCCCGAAGAGAGGTATCCGTCATTGCCAGGTGTGACTTTGCCAGTAGATGAACTAGTAGGTTATCCAACTGCTGAGTCGCCCACTTATCCACAAGAAGGCTATCCATCTGTACCAAATGCTGCATTACCAAAAGACTTCGAAGATGATTTTGCATCTGCTGAAATTCCACATTACCCAGAGGCTAAACTTTCATATGCTGGTCCACCATCTCATCCCGAAGAGAGGTATCCGTCATTGCCAGGTGTGACTTTGCCACTAGATGAACTAGTAGGTTATCCAACTGCTGACTCGCCGACTTATCCACAAGAAGGCTATCCATCTGTACCAGATGCTGCATTACCAAAAGACTTCGAAGATGATTTTGCATCTGCTGAAATTCCACACTACCCAGAGGCTAAACTTTCATATCCTGGTCCACCATCTCATCCCGAAGAGAGGTATCCGTCATTGCCAGGTGTGACTTTGCCAGTAGATGAACTAGTAGGTTATCCAACTGCTGAGTCGCCCACTTATCCACAAGAAGGCTATCCATCTGTACCAGATGCTGCATTACCAAAAGACTTCGAAGATGATTTTGCATCTGCTGAAATTCCACATTACCCAGAGGCTAAACTTTCATATGCCGGTCCACCATCTCATCCCGAAGAGAGGTATCCGTCATTGCCAGGTGTGACTTTGCCAGTAGATGAACTAGTAGGTTATCCAACTGCTGAGTCGCCCACTTATTCACAAGAAGGCTATCCATCTGTACCAGATGCTGCATTACCAAAAGACTTCGAAGATGATTTTGCATCTGCTGAAATTCCACACTACCCAGAGGCTAAACTTTCATATCCTGGTCCACCATCTCATCCCGAAGAGAGGTATCCATCATTGCCAGGTGTGACTTTGCCAGTAGATGAACTAGTAGGTTATCCAACTGCTGAGTCGCCCACTTATCCACAAGAAGGCTATCCATCTGTACCAGATGCTGCATTACCAAAAGACTTCGAAGATGATTTTGCATCTGCTGAAATTCCACACTACCCAGAGGCTAAACTTTCATATCCTGGTCCACCATCTCATCCCGAAGAGAGGTATCCGTCATTGCCAGGTGTGACTTTGCCAGTAGATGAACTAGTAGGTTATCCAACTGCTGAGTCGCCCACTTATCCACAAGAAGGCTATCCATCTGTACCAGATGCTGCATTACCAAAAGACTTGGAAGATGATTTTGCATCTGCTGAAATTACACACTACCCAGAGGCTAAACTTTCATATCCTGGTCCACCATCTCATCCCGAAGAGAGGTATCCGTCATTGCCAGGTGTGACTTTGCCAGTAGATGAACTAGTAGGTTATCCAACTGCTGACTCGCCGACTTATCCACAAGAAGGCTATCCATCTGTACCAGATGCTGCATTACCAAAAGACTTCGAAGATGATTTTGCATCTGCTGAAATTCCACATTACCCAGAGGCTAAACTTTCATATGCTGGTCCACCATCTCATCCCGAAGAGAGGTATCCGTCATTGCCAGGTGTGACTTTGCCAGTAGATGAACTAGTAGGTTATCCAACTGCTGACTCGCCGACTTATCCACAAGAAGGCTATCCATCTGTACCAGATGCTGCATTACCAAAAGACTTCGAAGATGATTTTGCATCTGCTGAAATTCCACACTACCCAGAGGCTAAACTTTCATATCCTGGTCCACCATCTCATCCCGAAGAGAGGTATCCGTCATTGCCAGGTGTGACTTTGCCACTAGATGAACTAGTAGGTTATCCAACTGCTGACTCGCCGACTTATCCACAAGAAGGCTATCCATCTGTACCAGATGCTGCATTACCAAAAGACTTCGAAGATGATTTTGCATCTGCTGAAATTCCACACTACCCAGAGGCTAAACATTCATATGCTGGCCCACCATCTCATCCCGAAGAGAGGTATCCGTCATTGCCAGGTGTGACTTTGCCAGTAGATGAACTAGTAGGTTATCCAACTGCTGAGTCGCCCACTTTTCCACAAGAAGGCTATCCATCTGTACCAGATGCTGCATTACCAAAAGACTTCGAAGATGAATTTGCATCTGCTGAAATTCCACATTACCCAGAGGCTAAACTTTCATATGCTGGTCCACCATCTCATCCCGAAGAGAGGTATCCGTCATTGCCAGGTGTGACTTTGCCACTAGATGAACTAGTAGGTTATCCAACTGCTGACTCGCCAACTTATCCACAAGAAGGCTATCCATCTGTACCAGATGCTGCATTACCAAAAGACTTCGAAGATGATTTTGCATCTGCTGAAATTCCACATTACCCAGAGGCTAAACTTTCATATGCTGGTCCACCATCTCATCCCGAAGAGAGGTATCCGTCATTGCCAGGTGTGACTTTGCCAGTAGATGAACTAGTAGGTTATCCAACTGCTGAGTCACCCACTTTTCCACAAGAAGGCTATCCATCTGTACCAGATGCTGCATTACCAAAAGACTTCGAAGATGAATTTGCATCTGCTGAAATTCCACATTACCCAGAGGCTAAACTTTCATATGCTGGTCCACCATCTCATCCCGAAGAGAGGTATCCGTCATTGCCAGGTGTGACTTTGCCACTAGATGAACTAGTAGTTTATCCAACTGCTGACTCGCCGACTTATCCACAAGAAGGCTATCCATCTGTACCAGATGCTGCATTACCAAAAGACTTCGAAGATGATTTTGCATCTGCTGAAATTCCACAATACCCAGAGGCTAAACTTTCATATCCTGGTCCACCATCTCATCCCGAAGAGAGGTATCCGTCATTGCCAGGTGTGACTTTGCCACTAGATGAACTAGTAGGTTATCCAACTGCTGAGTCGCCCACTTATCCACAAGAAGGCTATCCATCTGTACCAGATGCTGCATTACCAAAAGACTTCGAAGATGATTTGGCATCTGCTGAAATTCCACACTACCCAGAGGCTAAACTTTCATATCCTGGTCCACCATCTCATCCCGAAGAGAGGTATCCGTCATTGCCAGGTGTGACTTTGCCAGTAGATGAACTAGTAGGTTTTCCAACTGCTGACTCGCCGACTTATCCACACGAAGGCTATCCATCTGTACCAGATGCTGCATTACCAAAAGACTTCGAAGATGATTTGGCATCTGCTGAAATTCCACACTACCCAGAGGCTAAACTTTCATATGCTGGTCCACCATCTCATCCCGAAGAGAGGTATCCGTCATTGCCAGGTGTGAATTTGCCAGTAGATGAACTAGTAGGTTATCCAACTGCTGAGTCGCCCACTTATCCACAAGAAGGCTATCCATCTGTACCAGATGCTGCATTACCAAAAGACTTCGAAGATGATTTTGCATCTGCTGAAATTCCACAATACCCAGAGGCTAAACTTTCATATCCTGGTCCACCATCTCATCCCGAAGAGAGGTATCCGTCATTGCCAGGTGTGACTTTGCCACTAGATGAACTAGTAGGTTATCCAACTGCTGAGTCGCCCACTTATCCACAAGAAGGCTATCCATCTGTACCAGATGCTGCATTACCAAAAGACTTCGAAGATGATTTGGCATCTGCTGAAATTCCACACTACCCAGAGGATAAACTTTCATATCCTGGTCTACCATCTTATCCCGAAGAGAGGTATCCGTCATTGCCAGATGTGACTTTGCCAGTAGATGAACTAGTAGGTTATCCAACTGCTGACTCGCCGACTTATCCACAAGAAGGCTATCCATCTGTACCAGATGCTGCATTACCAAAAGACTTCGAAGATGATTTTGCATCTGCTGAAATTCCACAATACCCAGAGGCTAAACTTTCATATCCTGGTCCACCATCTCATCCCGAAGAGAGGTATCCGTCATTGCCAGGTGTGACTTTGCCAGTAGATGAACTAGTAGGTTATCCAACTGCTGAGTCGCCCACTTATCCACAAGAAGGCTATCCATCTGTACCAGATGCTGCATTACCAAAAGACTTCGAAGATGATTTTGCATCTGCTGAAATTCCACAATACCCAGAGGCTAAACTTTCATATCCTGGTCCACCATCTCATCCCGAAGAGAGGTATCCGTCATTGCCAGGTGTGACTTTGCCACTAGATGAACTAGTAGGTTATCCAACTGCTGAGTCGCCCACTTATCCACAAGAAGGCTATCCATCTGTACCAGATGCTGCATTACCAAAAGACTTCGAAGATGATTTGGCATCTGCTGAAATTCCACACTACCCAGAGGATAAACTTTCATATCCTGGTCTACCATCTTATCCCGAAGAGAGGTATCCGTCATTGCCAGGTGTGACTTTGCCAGTAGATGAACTAGTAGGTTATCCAACTGCTGACTCGCCGACTTATCCACAAGAAGGCTATCCATCTGTACCAGATGCTGCATTACCAAAAGACTTCGAAGATGATTTTGCATCTGCTGAAATTCCACAATACCCAGAGGCTAAACTTTCATATCCTGGTCCACCATCTCATCCCGAAGAGAGGTATCCGTCATTGCCAGGTGTGACTTTGCCAGTAGATGAAATAGTAGGTTATCCAACTGCTGAGTCGCCCACTTATCCACAAGAAGGCTATCCATCTGTACCAGATGCTGCATTACCAAAAGACTTCGAAGATGATTTTGCATCTGCTGAAATTCCACATTACCCAGACGCTAAACTTTCATATGCTGGTCCACCATCTCATCCCGAAGAGAGGTATCCGTCATTGCCAGGTGTGACTTTGCCACTAGATGAACTAGTAGGTTATCCAACTGCTGACTCGCCGACTTATCCACAAGAAGGCTATCCATCTGTACCAGATGCTGCATTACCAAAAGACTTCGAAGATGATTTTGCATCTGCTGAAATTCCACACTACCCAGAGGCTAAACTTTCATATCCTGGTCCACCATCTCATCCCGAAGAGAGGTATCCGTCATTGCCAGGTGTGACTTTGCCACTAGATGAACTAGTAGGTTATCCAACTGCTGACTCGCCGACTTATCCACAAGAAGGCTATCCATCTGTACCAGATGCAGCTTTACCAAAAGACTTCGAAGATGATTTTGCATCTGCTGAAATTCCACACTACCCAGAGGATAAACTTTCATATGCTGGTCCACCATCTCATCCCGAAGAGAGGTATCCGTCATTGCCAGGTGTGACTTTGCCACTAGATGAACTAGTAGGTTATCCAACTGCTGAGTCGCCCACTTCTCCACAAGAAGGCTATCCATCTGTACCAGATGCTGCATTACCAAAAGACTTCGAAGATGATTTTGCATCTGCTGAAATTCCACAATACCCAGTGGCTAAACTTTCATATCCTGGTCCACCATCTCATCCCGAAGAGAGGTATCCGTCATTGCCAGGTGTGACTTTGCCACTAGATGAACTAGTAGGTTATCCAACTGCTGAGTCGCCCACTTATCCACAAGAAGGCTATCCATCTGTACCAGATGCTGCATTACCAAAAGACTTCGAAGATGATTTGGCATCTGCTGAAATTCCACACTACCCAGAGGCTAAACTTTCATATCCTGGTCCACCATCTCATCCCGAAGAGAGGTATCCGTCATTGCCAGGTGTGACTTTGCCAGTAGATGAACTAGTAGGTTTTCCAACTGCTGACTCGCCGACTTATCCACACGAAGGCTATCCATCTGTACCAGATGCTGCATTACCAAAAGACTTCGAAGATGATTTGGCATCTGCTGAAATTCCACACTACCCAGAGGCTAAACTTTCATATGCTGGTCCACCATCTCATCCCGAAGAGAGGTATCCGTCATTGCCAGGTGTGACTTTGCCAGTAGATGAACTAGTAGGTTATCCAACTGCTGAGTCGCCCACTTATCCACAAGAAGGCTATCCATCTGTACCAGATGCTGCATTACCAAAAGACTTCGAAGATGATTTTGCATCTGCTGAAATTCCACAATACCCAGAGGCTAAACTTTCATATCCTGGTCCACCATCTCATCCCGAAGAGAGGTATCCGTCATTGCCAGGTGTGACTTTGCCACTAGATGAACTAGTAGGTTATCCAACTGCTGAGTCGCCCACTTATCCACAAGAAGGCTATCCATCTGTACCAGATGCTGCATTACCAAAAGACTTCGAAGATGATTTGGCATCTGCTGAAATTCCACACTACCCAGAGGATAAACTTTCATATCCTGGTCTACCATCTTATCCCGAAGAGAGGTATCCGTCATTGCCAGATGTGACTTTGCCAGTAGATGAACTAGTAGGTTATCCAACTGCTGACTCGCCGACTTATCCACAAGAAGGCTATCCATCTGTACCAGATGCTGCATTACCAAAAGACTTCGAAGATGATTTTGCATCTGCTGAAATTCCACAATACCCAGAGGCTAAACTTTCATATCCTGGTCCACCATCTCATCCCGAAGAGAGGTATCCGTCATTGCCAGGTGTGACTTTGCCAGTAGATGAAATAGTAGGTTATCCAACTGCTGAGTCGCCCACTTATCCACAAGAAGGCTATCCATCTGTACCAGATGCTGCATTACCAAAAGACTTCGAAGATGATTTGGCATCTGCTGAAATTCCACACTACCCAGAGGCTAAACTTTCATATCCTGGTCCACCATCTCATCCCGAAGAGAGGTATCCGTCATTGCCAGGTGTGACTTTGCCAGTAGATGAACTAGTAGGTTTTCCAACTGCTGACTCGCCGACTTATCCACAAGAAGGCTATCCATCTGTACCAGATGCTGCATTACCAAAAGACTTCGAAGATTATTTGGCATCTGCTGAAATTCCACACTACCCAGAGGATAAACTTTCATATGCTGGTCCACCATCTCATCCCGAAGAGAGGTATCCGTCATTGCCAGGTGTGACTTTGCCAGTAGATGAACTAGTAGGTTATCCAACTGCTGAGTCGCCCACTTATCCACAAGAAGGCTATCCATCTGTACCAGATGCTGCATTACCAAAAGACTTCGAAGATGATTATGCATCTGCTGAAATTCCACAATACCCAGAGGCTAAACTTTCATATCCTGGTCCACCATCTCATCCCGAAGAGAGGTATCCGTCATTGCCAGGTGTGACTTTGCCACTAGATGAACTAGTAGGTTATCCAACTGCTGAGTCGCCCACTTATCCACAAGAAGGCTATCCATCTGTACCAGATGCTGCATTACCAAAAGACTTCGAAGATGATTTGGCATCTGCTGAAATTCCACACTACCCAGAGGATAAACTTTCATATCCTGGTCTACCATCTTATCCCGAAGAGAGGTATCCGTCATTGCCAGGTGTGACTTTGCCAGTAGATGAACTAGTAGGTTATCCAACTGCTGACTCGCCGACTTATCCACAAGAAGGCTATCCATCTGTACCAGATGCTGCATTACCAAAAGACTTCGAAGATGATTTTGCATCTGCTGAAATTCCACAATACCCAGAGGCTAAACTTTCATATCCTGGTCCACCATCTCATCCCGAAGAGAGGTATCCGTCATTGCCAGGTGTGACTTTGCCAGTAGATGAAATAGTAGGTTATCCAACTGCTGAGTCGCCCACTTATCCACAAGAAGGCTATCCATCTGTACCAGATGCTGCATTACCAAAAGACTTCGAAGATGATTTTGCATCTGCTGAAATTCCACAATACCCAGAGGCTAAACTTTCATATCCTGGTCCACCATCTCATCCCGAAGAGAGGTATCCGTCATTGCCAGGTGTGACTTTGCCACTAGATGAACTAGTAGGTTATCCAACTGCTGAGTCGCCCACTTATCCACAAGAAGGCTATCCATCTGTACCAGATGCTGCATTACCAAAAGACTTCGAAGATGATTTGGCATCTGCTGAAATTCCACACTACCCAGAGGATAAACTTTCATATCCTGGTCTACCATCTTATCCCGAAGAGAGGTATCCGTCATTGCCAGGTGTGACTTTGCCAGTAGATGAACTAGTAGGTTATCCAACTGCTGACTCGCCGACTTATCCACAAGAAGGCTATCCATCTGTACCAGATGCTGCATTACCAAAAGACTTCGAAGATGATTTTGCATCTGCTGAAATTCCACAATACCCAGAGGCTAAACTTTCATATCCTGGTCCACCATCTCATCCCGAAGAGAGGTATCCGTCATTGCCAGGTGTGACTTTGCCACTAGATGAACTAGTAGGTTATCCAACTGCTGAGTCGCCCACTTATCCACAAGAAGGCTATCCATCTGTACCAGATGCTGCATTACCAAAAGACTTCGAAGATGATTTGGCATCTGCTGAAATTCCACACTACCCAGAGGATAAACTTTCATATCCTGGTCTACCATCTTATCCCGAAGAGAGGTATCCGTCATTGCCAGGTGTGACTTTGCCAGTAGATGAACTAGTAGGTTATCCAACTGCTGACTCGCCGACTTATCCACAAGAAGGCTATCCATCTGTACCAGATGCTGCATTACCAAAAGACTTCGAAGATGATTTTGCATCTGCTGAAATTCCACAATACCCAGAGGCTAAACTTTCATATCCTGGTCCACCATCTCATCCCGAAGAGAGGTATCCGTCATTGCCAGGTGTGACTTTGCCACTAGATGAACTAGTAGGTTATCCAACTGCTGACTCGCCGACTTATCCACAAGAAGGCTATCCATCTGTACCAGATGCTGCATTACCAAAAGACTTCGAAGATGATTTGGCATCTGCTGAAATTCCACACTACCCAGAGGATAAACTTTCATATCCTGGTCTACCATCTTATCCCGAAGAGAGGTATCCGTCATTGCCAGGTGTGACTTTGCCACTAGATGAACTAGTAGGTTATCCAACTGCTGACTCGCCGACTTATCCACAAGAAGGCTATCCATCTGTACCAGATGCTGCATTACCAAAAGACTTCGAAGATGATTTTGCATCTGCTGAAATTCCACAATACCCAGAGGCTAAACTTTCATATCCTGGTCCACCATCTCATCCCGAAGAGAGGTATCCGTCATTGCCAGGTGTGACTTTGCCAGTAGATGAAATAGTAGGTTATCCAACTGCTGAGTCGCCCACTTATCCACAAGAAGGCTATCCATCTGTACCAGATGCTGCATTACCAAAAGACTTCGAAGATGATTTTGCATCTGCTGAAATTCCACATTACCCAGAGGCTAAACTTTCATATGCTGGTCCACCATCTCATCCCGAAGAGAGGTATCCGTCATTGCCAGGTGTGACTTTGCCACTAGATGAACTAGTAGGTTATCCAACTGCTGACTCGCCGACTTATCCACAAGAAGGCTATCCATCTGTACCAGATGCTGCATTACCAAAAGACTTCGAAGATGATTTTGCATCTGCTGAAATTCCACACTACCCAGAGGCTAAACTTTCATATCCTGGTCCACCATCTCATCCCGAAGAGAGGTATCCGTCATTGCCAGGTGTGACTTTGCCACTAGATGAACTAGTAGGTTATCCAACTGCTGACTCGCCGACTTATCCACAAGAAGGCTATCCATCTGTACCAGATGCTGCATTACCAAAAGACTTCGAAGATGATTTGGCATCTGCTGAAATTCCACACTACCCAGAGGCTAAACTTTCATATGCTGGTCCACCATCTCATCCCGAAGAGAGGTATCCGTCATTGCCAGGTGTGACTTTGCCAGTAGATGAACTAGTAGGTTATCCAACTGCTGAGTCGCCCACTTATCCACAAGAAGGCTATCCATCTGTACCAGATGCTGCATTACCAAAAGACTTCGAAGATGATTTTGCATCTGCTGAAATTCCACATTACCCAGAGGATAAACTTTCATATGCTGGTCCACCATCTCATCCCGAAGAGAGGTATCCGTCATTGCCAGGTGTGACTTTGCCAGTAGATGAACTAGTAGGTTATCCAACTGCTGAGTCGCCCACTTATCCACAAGAAGGCTATCCATCTGTACCAGATGCTGCATTACCAAAAGACTTCGAAGATGATTTTGCATCTGCTGAAATTCCACAATACCCAGTGGCTAAACTTTCATATCCTGGTCCACCATCTCATCCCGAAGAGAGGTATCCGTCATTGCCAGGTGTGACTTTACCAGTAGATGAATTAGTAGGTTATCCAACTGCTGAGTCGCCGACTTATCCACAAGAAGGCTATACATCTGTACCAGATGCTGCATTACCAAAAGACTTCGAAGATGATTTTGCATCTGCTGAAATTCCACAATACCCAGCGGCTAAACTTTCATATCCTGGTCCACCATCTCATCCCGAAGAGAGGTATCCGTCATTGCCAGGTGTGACTTTGCCAGTAGATGAACTAGTAGGTTATCCAACTGCTGACTCGCCGACTTATCCACAAGAAGGCTATCCATCTGTACCAGATGCTGCATTACCAAAAGACTTCGAAGATGATTTTGCATCTGCTGAAATTCCACACTACCCAGAGGATAAACTTTCATATGCTGGTCCACCATCTCATCCCGAAGAGAGGTATCCGTCATTGCCAGGTGTGACTTTGCCAGTAGATGAACTAGTAGGTTATCCAACTGCTGACTCGCCGACTTATCCACAAGAAGGCTATCCATCTGTACCAGATGCAGCTTTACCAAAAGACTTCGAAGATGATTTTGCATCTGCTGAAATTCCACACTACCCAGAGGCTAAACTTTCATATCCTGTTCCACCATCTCATCCCGAAGAGAGGTATCCGTCATTGCCAGGTGTGACTTTGCCAGTAGATGAACTAGTAGGTTATCCAACTGCTGAGTCGCCCACTTATCCACAAGAAGGCTATCCATCTGTACCAGATGCTGCATTACCAAAAGACTTCGAAGATGATTTTGCATCTGCTGAAATTCCACATTACCCAGAGGCTAAACTTTTATATGCTGGTCCACCATCTCATCCCGAAGAGAGGTATCCGTCATTGCCAGGTGTGACTTTGCCAGTAGATGAACTAGTAGGTTATCCAACTGCTGAGTCGCCCACTTATCCACAAGAAGGCTATCCATCTGTACCAGATGCTGCATTACCAAAAGACTTCGAAGATGATTTTGCATCTGCTGAAATTCCACATTACCCAGAGGCTAAACTTTTATATGCTGGTCCACCATCTCATCCCGAAGAGAGGTATCCGTCATTGCCAGGTGTTACTTTGCCAGTAGATGAACTAGTAGGTTATCCAACTGCTGAGTCGCCCACTTATCCACAAGAAGGCTATCCATCTGTACCAGATGCTGCATTACCAAAAGACTTCGAAGATGATTTTGCATCTGCTGAAATTCCACAATACCCAGCGGCTAAACTTTCATATCCTGGTCCACCATCTCATCCCGAAGAGAGGTATCCGTCATTGCCAGGTGTGACTTTGCCAGTAGATGAACTAGTAGGTTATCCAACTGCTGACTCGCCGACTTATCCACAAGAAGGCTATCCATCTGTACCTGATGCTGCATTACCAAAAGACTTCGAAGATGATTTTGCATCTGCTGAAATTCCACACTACCCAGAGGATAAACTTTCATATGCTGGTCCACCATCTCATCCCGAAGAGAGGTATCCGTCATTGCCAGGTGTGACTTTGCCAGTAGATGAACTAGTAGGTTATCCAACTGCTGACTCGCCGACTTATCCACAAGAAGGCTATCCATCTGTACCAGATGCAGCTTTACCAAAAGACTTCGAAGATGATTTTGCATCTGCTGAAATTCCACACTACCCAGAGGCTAAACTTTCATATCCTGTTCCACCATCTCATCCCGAAGAGAGGTATCCGTCATTGCCAGGTGTGACTTTGCCAGTAGATGAACTAGTAGGCTATCCAACTGCTGAGTCGCCCACTTATCCACAAGAAGGCTATCCATCTGTACCAGATGCTGCATTACCAAAAGACTTCGAAGATGATTTTGCATCTGCTGAAATTCCACATTACCCAGAGGCTAAACTTTTATATGCTGGTCCACCATCTCATCCCGAAGAGAGGTATCCGTCATTGCCAGGTGTGACTTTGCCAGTAGATGAACTAGTAGGTTATCCAACTGCTGAGTCGCCCACTTATCCACAAGAAGGCTATCCATCTGTACCAGATGCTGCATTACCAAAAGACTTCGAAGATGATTTTGCATCTGCTGAAATTCCACACTACCCAGAGGCTAAACTTTCATATCCTGGTCTACCATCTCATCCCAAAGAGAGGTATCCGTCATTGCCAGGTGTGACTTTGCCAGTAGATGAACTAGTAGGTTATCCAACTGCTGACTCGCCGACTTATCCACAAGAAGGCTATCCATCTGTACCAGATGCTGCATTACCAAAAGACTTCGAAGATGATTTTGCATCTGCTGAAATTCCACACTACCCAGAGGCTAAACTTTCATATCCTGTTCCACCATCTCATCCCGAAGAGAGGTATCCGTCATTGCCAGGTGTGACTTTGCCAGTAGATGAACTAGTAGGTTATCCAACTGCTCAGTCGCCCACTTATCCACAAGAAGGCTATCCATCTGTACCAGATGCTGCATTACCAAAAGACTTCGAAGATGATTTTGCATCTGCTGAAATTCCACACTACCCAGAGGCTAAACTTTCATATCCTGGTCTACCATCTCATCCCAAAGAGAGGTATCCGTCATTGCCAGGTGTGACTTTGCCAGTAGATGAACTAGTAGGTTATCCAACTGCTGACTCGCCGACTTATCCACAAGAAGGCTATCCATCTGTACCAGATGCTGCATTACCAAAAGACTTCGAAGATGATTTTGCATCTGCTGAAATTCCACAATACCCAGAGGCTAAACTTTCATATCCTAGTCCACCATCTCATCCCGAAGAGAGGTATCCGTCATTGCCAGGTGTGACTTTGCCAGTAGATGAACTAGTAGGTTATCCAACTGCTGACTCGCCGACTTATCCACAAGAAGGCTATCCATCTGTACCAGATGCTGCATTACCAAAAGACTTCGAAGATGATTTTGCATCTGCTGAAATTCCACACTACCCAGAGGATAAACTTTCATATGCTGGTCCACCATCTCATCCCGAAGAGAGGTATCCGTCATTGCCAGGTGTGACTTTGCCAGTAGATGAACTAGTAGGTTATCCAACTGCTGACTCGCCGACTTATCCACAAGAAGGCTATCCATCTGTACCAGATGCTGCATTACCAAAAGACTTCGAAGATGATTTTGCATCTGCTGAAATTCCACACTACCCAGAGGCTAAACTTTCATATCCTGGTCCACCATCTCATCCCGAAGAGAGGTATCCGTCATTGCCAGGTGTGACTTTGCCAGTAGATGAACTAGTAGGTTATCCAACTGCTGACTCGCCGACTTATCCACAAGAAGGCTATCCATCTGTACCAGATGCAGCTTTACCAAAAGACTTCGAAGATGATTTTGCATCTGCTGAAATTCCACATTACCCAGAGGCTAAACTTTCATATCCTGTTCCACCATCTCATCCCGAAGAGAGGTATCCGTCATTGCCAGGTGTGACTTTGCCAGTAGATGAACTAGTAGGTTATCCAACTGCTGACTCGCCGACTTATCCACAAGAAGGCTATCCATCTGTACCAGATGCTGCATTACCAAAAGACTTCGAAGATGATTTTGCATCTGCTGAAATTCCACAATACCCAGAGGCTAAACTTTTATATGCTGGTCCACCATCTCATCCCGAAGAGAGGTATCCGTCATTGCCAGGTGTGACTTTGCCAGTAGATGAACTAGTAGGTTATCCAACTGCTGACTCGCCGACTTATCCACAAGAAGGCTATCCATCTGTACCAGATGCTGCATTACCAAAAGACTTCGAAGATGATTTTGCATCTGCTGAAATTCCACAATACCCAGAGGCTAAACTTTTATATGCTGGTCCACCATCTCATCCCGAAGAGAGGTATCCGTCATTGCCAGGTGTGACTTTGCCAGTAGATGAACTAGTAGGTTATCCAACTGCTGACTCGCCGACTTATCCACAAGAAGGCTATCCATCTGTACCAGATGCTGCATTACCAAAAGACTTCGAAGATGATTTTGCATCTGCTGAAATTCCACAATACCCGGAGGCTAAACTTTCATATCCTGGTCCACCATCTCATCCCGAAGAGAGGTATCCGTCATTGCCAGGTGTGACTTTGCCAGTAGATGAACTAGTAGGTTATCCAACTGCTGAGTCGCCCACTTATCCACAAGAAGGCTATCCATCTGTACCAGATGCTGCATTACCAAAAGACTTCGAAGATGATTTTGCATCTGTTGAAATTCCACACTACCCAGAGGCTAAACTTTCATATCCTGGTCCACCATCTCATCCCGAAGAGAGGTATCCGTCATTGCCAGGTGTGACTTTGCCACTAGATGAACTAGTAGGTTATCCAACTGCTGACTCGCCGACTTATCCACAAGAAGGCTATCCATCTGTACCAGATGCTGCATTACCAAAAGACTTCGAAGATGATTTTGCATCTGCTGAAATTCCACACTACCCAGAGGATAAACTTTCATATCCTGGTCTACCATCTCATCCCGAAGAGAGGTATCCGTCATTGCCAGGTGTGACTTTGCCAGTAGATGAACTAGTAGGTTATCCAACTGCTGACTCGCCGACTTATCCACAAGAAGGCTATCCATCTGTACCAGATGCTGCATTACCAAAAGACTTCGAAGATGATTTTGCATCTGCTGAAATTCCACAATACCCAGAGGCTAAACTTTCATATCCTGGTCCACCATCTCATCCCGAAGAGAGGTATCCGTCATTGCCAGGTGTGACTTTGCCAGTAGATGAACTAGTAGGTTATCCAACTGCTAACTCGCCGACTTATCCACAAGAAGGCTATCCATCTGTACCAGATGCTGCATTACCAAAAGACTTCGAAGATGATTTTGCATCTGCTGAAATTCCACACTATCCAGAGGCTAAACTTTCATATCCTGGTCCACCATCTCATCCCGAAGAGAGGTATCCGTCATTGCCAGCTGTGACTTTGCCAGTAGATGAACTAGTAGGTTATCCAACTGCTGACTCGCCGACTTATCCACAAGAAGGCTATCCATCTGTACCAGATGCTGCATTACCAAAAGACTTCGAAGATGATTTTGCATCTGCTGAAATTCCACAATACCCAGAGGCTAAACTTTCATATCCTGGTCCACCATCTCATCCCGAAGAGAGGTATCCGTCATTGCCAGGTGTGACTTTGCCACTAGATGAACTAGTAGGTTATCCAACTGCTGACTCGCCGACTTATCCACAAGAAGGCTATGCATCTGTACCAGATGCTGCATTACCAAAAGACTTCGAAGATGATTTTGCATCTGCTGAAACTCCACACTACCCAGAGGCTAAACTTTCATATCCTGGTCCACCATCTCATCCCGAAGAGAGGTATCCGTCATTGCCAGGTGTGACTTTGCCAGTAGATGAACTAGTAGGTTATCCAACTGCTGACTCGCCGACTTATCCACAAGAAGGCTATCCATCTGTACCAGATGCTGCATTACCAAAAGACTTCGAAGTTGATTTTGCATCTGCTGAAATTCCACACTACCCAGAGGATAAACTTTCATATCCTGGTCTACCATCTCATCCCGAAGAGAGGTATCCGTCATTGCCAGGTGTGACTTTGCCAGTAGATGAACTAGTAGGTTATCCAACTGCTGACTCGCCGACTTATCCACAAGAAGGCTATCCATCTGTACCAGATGCTGCATTACCAAAAGACTTCGAAGATGATTTTGCATCTGCTGAAATTCCACAATACCCAGAGGCTAAACTTTCATATCCTGGTCCACCATCTCATCCCGAAGAGAGGTATCCGTCATTGCCAGGTGTGACTTTGCCAGTAGATGAACTAGTAGGTTATCCAACTGCTGACTCGCCGACTTATCCACAAGAAGGCTATCCATCTGTACCAGATGCTGCATTACCAAAAGACTTCGAAGATGATTTTGCATCTGCTGAAATTCCACAACACTCAGAGGCTAAACTTTCATATGCTGGTCCACCATCTCATCCCGAAGAGAGGTATCCGTCATTGCCAGGTGTGACTTTGCCACTAGATGAACTAGTAGGTTATCCAACTGCTGAGTCGCCGACTTATCCACAAGAAGGCTATCCATCTGTACCAGATGCTGCATTACCAAAAGACTTCGAAGATGATTTTGCATCTGCTGAAATTCCACAACACCCAGAGGCTAAACTTTCATATCCTGGTCCACCATCTCATCCCGAAGAGAGGTATCCGTCATTGCCAGGTGTGACTTTGCCAGTAGATGAACTAGTAGGTTATCCAACTGCTGAGTCGCCCACTTATCCACAAGAAGGCTATCCATCTGTACCAGATGCTGCATTACCAAAAGACTTCGAAGATGATTTTGCATCTGCTGAAATTCCACACTACCCAGAGGCCAAACTTTCATATCCTGGTCCACCATCTCATCCCGAAGAGAGGTATCCGTCATTGCCAGGTGTGACTTTGCCAGTAGATGAACTAGTAGGTTATCCAACTGCTGAGTCGCCCACTTATCCACAAGAAGGCTATCCATCTGTACCAGATGCTGCATTACCAAAAGACTTCGAAGATGATTTTGCATCTGCTGAAATTCCACAATACCCAGTGGCTAAACTTTCATATCCTGGTCCACCATCTCATCCCGAAGAGAGGTATCCGTCATTGCCAGGTGTGACTTTGCCACTAGATGAACTAGTAGGTTATCCAACTGCTGACTCGCCGACTTATCCACAAGAAGGCTATGCATCTGTACCAGATGCTGCATTACCAAAAGACTTCGAAGATGATTTTGCATCTGCTGAAACTCCACACTACCCAGAGGCTAAACTTTCATATCCTGGTCCACCATCTCATCCCGAAGAGAGGTATCCGTCATTGCCAGGTGTGACTTTGCCAGTAGATGAACTAGTAGGTTATCCAACTGCTGACTCGCCGACTTATCCACAAGAAGGCTATCCATCTGTACCAGATGCTGCATTACCAAAAGACTTCGAAGTTGATTTTGCATCTGCTGAAATTCCACACTACCCAGAGGATAAACTTTCATATCCTGGTCTACCATCTCATCCCGAAGAGAGGTATCCGTCATTGCCAGGTGTGACTTTGCCAGTAGATGAACTAGTAGGTTATCCAACTGCTGACTCGCCGACTTATCCACAAGAAGGCTATCCATCTGTACCAGATGCTGCATTACCAAAAGACTTCGAAGATGATTTTGCATCTGCTGAAATTCCACAATACCCAGAGGCTAAACTTTCATATCCTGGTCCACCATCTCATCCCGAAGAGAGGTATCCGTCATTGCCAGGTGTGACTTTGCCAGTAGATGAACTAGTAGGTTATCCAACTGCTGACTCGCCGACTTATCCACAAGAAGGCTATCCATCTGTACCAGATGCTGCATTACCAAAAGACTTCGAAGATGATTTTGCATCTGCTGAAATTCCACAACACCCAGAGGCTAAACTTTCATATGCTGGTCCACCATCTCATCCCGAAGAGAGGTATCCGTCATTGCCAGGTGTGACTTTGCCACTAGATGAACTAGTAGGTTTTCCAACTGCTGACTCGCCGACTTATCCACAAGAAGGCTATCCATCTGTACCAGATGCTGCATTACCAAAAGACTTCGAAGATGATTTTGCATCTGCTGAAATTCCACAACACCCAGAGGCTAAACTTTCATATCCTGGTCCACCATCTCATCCCGAAGAGAGGTATCCGTCATTGCCAGGTGTGACTTTGCCAGTAGATGAACTAGTAGGTTATCCAACTGCTGAGTCGCCCACTTATCCACAAGAAGGCTATCCATCTGTACCAGATGCTGCATTACCAAAAGACTTCGAAGATGATTTTGCATCTGCTGAAATTCCACACTACCCAGAGGCCAAACTTTCATATCCTGGTCCACCATCTCATCCCGAAGAGAGGTATCCGTCATTGCCAGGTGTGACTTTGCCAGTAGATGAACTAGTAGGTTATCCAACTGCTGAGTCGCCCACTTATCCACAAGAAGGCTATCCATCTGTACCAGATGCTGCATTACCAAAAGACTTCGAAGATGATTTTGCATCTGCTGAAATTCCACAATACCCAGTGGCTAAACTTTCATATCCTGGTCCACCATCTCATCCCGAAGAGAGGTATCCGTCATTGCCAGGTGTGACTTTGCCACTAGATGAACTAGTAGGTTATCCAACTGCTGAGTCGCCCACTTATCCACAAGAAGGCTATCCATCTGTACCAGATGCTGCATTACCAAAAGACTTCGAAGATGATTTTGCATCTGCTGAAATTCCACACTACCCAGAGGCTAAACTTTCATATCCTGGTCCACCATCTCATCCCGAAGAGAGGTATCCGTCATTGCCAGGTGTGACTTTGCCACTAGATGAACTAGTAGGTTATCCAACTGCTGACTCGCCGACTTATCCACAAGAAGGCTATCCATCTGTACCAGATGCTGCATTACCAAAAGACTTCGAAGATGATTTTGCATCTGCTGAAATTCCACAATACCCAGTGGCTAAACTTTCATATCCTGGTCCACCATCTCATCCCGAAGAGAGGTATCCGTCATTGCCAGGTGTGACTTTGCCACTAGATGAACTAGTAGGTTATCCAACTGCTGACTCGCCGACTTATCCACAAGAAGGCTATCCATCTGTACCAGATGCTGCATTACCAAAAGACTTCGAAGATGATTTGGCATCTGCTGAAATTCCACACTACCCAGAGGCTAAACTTTCATATCCTGGTCCACCATCTCATCCCGAAGAGAGGTATCCGTCATTGCCAGGTGTGACTTTGCCAGTAGATGAACTAGTAGGTTATCCAACTGCTGACTCGCCGACTTATCCACAAGAAGGCTATCCATCTGTACCAGATGCTGCATTACCAAAAGACTTCGAAGATGATTTTGCATCTGCTGAAATTCCACACTACCCAGAGGCTAAACTTTCATATCCTGGTCCACCATCTCATCCCGAAGAGAGGTATCCGTCATTGCCAGGTGTGACTTTGCCACTAGATGAACTAGTAGGTTATCCAACTGCTGACTCGCCGACTTATCCACAAGAAGGCTATCCATCTGTACCAGATGCTGCATTACCAAAAGACTTCGAAGATGATTTTGCATCTGCTGAAATTCCACAATACCCAGTGGCTAAACTTTCATATCCTGGTCCACCATCTCATCCCGAAGAGAGGTATCCGTCATTGCCAGGTGTGACTTTGCCACTAGATGAACTAGTAGGTTATCCAACTGCTGAGTCGCCCACTTATCCACAAGAAGGCTATCCATCTGTACCAGATGCTGCATTACCAAAAGACTTCGAAGATGATTTTGCATCTGCTGAAATTCCACAATACCCAGTGGCTAAACTTTCATATCCTGGTCCACCATCTCATCCCGAAGAGAGGTATCCGTCATTGCCAGGTGTGACTTTGCCACTAGATGAACTAGTAGGTTATCCAACTGCTGACTCGCCGACTTATCCACAAGAAGGCTATCCATCTGTACCAGATGCTGCATTACCAAAAGACTTCGAAGATGATTTTGCATCTGCTGAAATTCCACACTACCCAGAGGCTAAACTTTCATATCCTGGTCCACCATCTCATCCCGAAGAGAGGTATCCGTCATTGCCAGGTGTGACTTTGCCAGTAGATGAACTAGTAGGTTATCCAACTGCTGAGTCGCCCACTTATCCACAAGAAGGCTATCCATCTGTACCAGATGCTGCATTACCAAAAGACTTCGAAGATGATTTTGCATCTGCTGAAATTCCACATTACCCAGAGGCTAAACTTTCATATGCTGGTCCACCATCTCATCCCGAAGAGAGGTATCCGTCATTGCCAGGTGTGACTTTGCCACTAGATGAACTAGTAGGTTATCCAACTGCTGACTCGCCGACTTATCCACAAGAAGGCTATCCATCTGTACCAGATGCTGCATTATCAAAAGACTTCGAAGATGATTTTGCATCTGCTGAAATTCCACACTACCCAGAGGCTAAACTTTCATATCCTGGTCCACCATCTCATCCCGAAGAGAGGTATCCGTCATTGCCAGGTGTGACTTTGCCACTAGATGAACTAGTAGGTTATCCAAGTGCTGACTCGCCGACTTATCCACAAGAAGGCTATCCATCTGTACCAGATGCTGCATTACCAAAAGACTTCGAAGATGATTTTGCATCTGCTGAAATTCCACACTACCCAGAGGCTAAACATTCATATGCTGGTCCACCATCTCATCCCGAAGAGAGGTATCCGTCATTGCCAGGTGTGACTTTGCCAGTAGATGAACTAGTAGGTTATCCAACTGCTGAGTCGCCCACTTATCCACAAGAAGGCTATCCATCTGTACCAGATGCTGCATTACCAAAAGACTTCGAAGATGATTTTGCATCTGCTGAAATTCCACATTACCCAGAGGCTAAACTTTCATATGCTGGTCCACCATCTCATCCCGAAGAGAGGTATCCGTCATTGCCAGGTGTGACTTTGCCACTAGATGAACTAGTAGGTTATCCAAGTGCTGACTCGCCGACTTATCCACAAGAAGGCTATCCATCTGTACCAGATGCTGCATTACCAAAAGACTTCGAAGATGATTTTGCATCTGCTGAAATTCCACACTACCCAGAGGATAAACTTTCATATCCTGGTCTACCATCTCATCCCGAAGAGAGGTATCCGTCATTGCCAGGTGTGACTTTGCCAGTAGATGAACTAGTAGGTTATCCAACTGCTGACTCGCCGACTTATCCACAAGAAGGCTATCCATCTGTACCAGATGCTGCATTACCAAAAGACTTCGAAGATGATTTTGCATCTGCTGAAATTCCACAATACCCAGAGGCTAAACTTTCATATCCTGGTCCACCATCTCATCCCGAAGAGAGGTATCCGTCATTGCCAGGTGTGACTTTGCCAGTAGATGAACTAGTAGGTTATCCAACTGCTGACTCGCCGACTTATCCACAAGAAGGCTATCCATCTGTACCAGATGCTGCATTACCAAAAGACTTCGAAGATGATTTTGCATCTGCTGAAATTCCACAACACCCAGAGGCTAAACTTTCATATGCTGGTCCACCATCTCATCCCGAAGAGAGGTATCCGTCATTGCCAGGTGTGACTTTGCCACTAGATGAACTAGTAGGTTATCCAACTGCTGAGTCGCCGACTTATCCACAAGAAGGCTATCCATCTGTACCAGATGCTGCATTACCAAAAGACTTCGAAGATGATTTTGCATCTGCTGAAATTCCACAACACCCAGAGGCTAAACTTTCATATCCTGGTCCACCATCTCATCCCGAAGAGAGGTATCCGTCATTGCCAGGTGTGACTTTGCCAGTAGATGAACTAGTAGGTTATCCAACTGCTGAGTCGCCCACTTATCCACAAGAAGGCTATCCATCTGTACCAGATGCTGCATTACCAAAAGACTTCGAAGATGATTTTGCATCTGCTGAAATTCCACACTACCCAGAGGCTAAACTTTCATATCCTGGTCCACCATCTCATCCCGAAGAGAGGTATCCGTCATTGCCAGGTGTGACTTTGCCAGTAGATGAACTAGTAGGTTATCCAACTGCTGAGTCGCCCACTTATCCACAAGAAGGCTATCCATCTGTACCAGATGCTGCATTACCAAAAGACTTCGAAGATGATTTTGCATCTGCTGAAATTCCACACTACCCAGAGGCTAAACATTCATATGCTGGTCCACCATCTCATCCCGAAGAGAGGTATCCGTCATTGCCAGGTGTGACTTTGCCAGTAGATGAACTAGTAGGTTATCCAACTGCTGAGTCGCCCACTTATCCACAAGAAGGCTATCCATCTGTACCAGATGCTGCATTACCAAAAGACTTCGAAGATGATTTTGCATCTGCTGAAATTCCACACTACCCAGAGGCTAAACATTCATATGCTGGTCCACCATCTCATCCCGAAGAGAGGTATCCGTCATTGCCAGGTGTGACTTTGCCAGTAGATGAACTAGTAGGTTATCCAACTGCTGAGTCGCCCACTTATCCACAAGAAGGCTATCCATCTGTACCAGATGCTGCATTACCAAAAGACTTCGAAGATGAATTTGCATCTGCTGAAATTCCACAATACCCAGAGGCTAAACTTTTATATTCTGGTCCACCATCTCATCCCGAAGAGAGGTATCCGTCATTGCCAGGTGTGACTTTGCCACTAGAAGAACTAGTAGGTTATCCAACTGCTGACTCGCCGACTTATCCACAAGAAGGCTATCCATCTGTACCAGATGCTGCATTACCAAAAGACTTCGAAGATGATTTTGCATCTGCTGAAATTCCACATTACCCAGAGGCTAAACTTTCATATGCTGGTCCACCATCTCATCCCGAAGAGAGGTATCCGTCATTGCCAGGTGTGACTTTGCCACTAGATGAACTAGTAGGTTATCCAAGTGCTGACTCGCCGACTTATCCACAAGAAGGCTATCCATCTGTACCAGATGCTGCATTACCAAAAGACTTCGAAGTTGATTTTGCATCTGCTGAAATTCCACACTACCCAGAGGATAAACTTTCATATCCTGGTCTACCATCTCATCCCGAAGAGAGGTATCCGTCATTGCCAGGTGTGACTTTGCCAGTAGATGAACTAGTAGGTTATCCAACTGCTGACTCGCCGACTTATCCACAAGAAGGCTATCCATCTGTACCAGATGCTGCATTACCAAAAGACTTCGAAGATGATTTTGCATCTGCTGAAATTCCACAATACCCAGAGGCTAAACTTTCATATCCTGGTCCACCATCTCATCCCGAAGAGAGGTATCCGTCATTGCCAGGTGTGACTTTGCCAGTAGATGAACTAGTAGGTTATCCAACTGCTGACTCGCCGACTTATCCACAAGAAGGCTATCCATCTGTACCAGATGCTGCATTACCAAAAGACTTCGAAGATGATTTTGCATCTGCTGAAATTCCACAACACCCAGAGGCTAAACTTTCATATGCTGGTCCACCATCTCATCCCGAAGAGAGGTATCCGTCATTGCCAGGTGTGACTTTGCCACTAGATGAACTAGTAGGTTATCCAACTGCTGAGTCGCCGACTTATCCACAAGAAGGCTATCCATCTGTACCAGATGCTGCATTACCAAAAGACTTCGAAGATGATTTTGCATCTGCTGAAATTCCACAACACCCAGAGGCTAAACTTTCATATCCTGGTCCACCATCTCATCCCGAAGAGAGGTATCCGTCATTGCCAGGTGTGACTTTGCCAGTAGATGAACTAGTAGGTTATCCAACTGCTGAGTCGCCCACTTATCCACAAGAAGGCTATCCATCTGTACCAGATGCTGCATTACCAAAAGACTTCGAAGATGATTTTGCATCTGCTGAAATTCCACACTACCCAGAGGCTAAACTTTCATATCCTGGTCCACCATCTCATCCCGAAGAGAGGTATCCGTCATTGCCAGGTGTGACTTTGCCAGTAGATGAACTAGTAGGTTATCCAACTGCTGAGTCGCCCACTTATCCACAAGAAGGCTATCCATCTGTACCAGATGCTGCATTACCAAAAGACTTCGAAGATGATTTTGCATCTGCTGAAATTCCACAATACCCAGAGGCTAAACTTTCATATCCTGGTCCACCATCTCATCCCGAAGAGAGGTATCCGTCATTGCCAGATGTGACTTTGTCACTAGATGAACTAGTAGGTTATCCAACTGCTGACTCGCCGACTTATCCACAAGAAGGCTATCCATCTGTACCAGATGCTGCATTACCAAAAGACTTCGAAGATGATTTTGCATCTGCTGAAATTCCACACTACCCAGAGGCTAAACTTTCATATCCTGGTCCACCATCTCATCCCGAAGAGAGGTATCCGTCATTGCCAGGTGTGACTTTGCCAGTAGATGAACTAGTAGGTTATCCAACTGCTGAGTCGCCCACTTATCCACAAGAAGGCTATCCATCTGTACCAGATGCTGCATTACCAAAAGACTTCGAAGATGATTTTGCATCTGCTGAAATTCCACAACACCCAGAGGCTAAACTTTCATATGCTGGTCCACCATCTCATCCCGAAGAGAGGTATCCGTCATTGCCAGGTGTGACTTTGCCACTAGATGAACTAGTAGGTTATCCAACTGCTGAGTCGCCGACTTATCCACAAGAAGGCTATCCATCTGTACCAGATGCTGCATTACCAAAAGACTTCGAATTTGATTTTGCATCTGCTGAAATTCCACAACACCCAGAGGCTAAACTTTCATATCCTGGTCCACCATCTCATCCCAAAGAGAGGTATCCGTCATTGCCAGGTGTGACTTTGCCAGTAGATGAACTAGTAGGTTATCCAACTGCTGAGTCGCCCACTTATCCACAAGAAGGCTATCCATCTGTACCAGATGCTGCATTACCAAAAGACTTCGAAGATGATTTTGCATCTGCTGAAATTCCACACTACCCAGAGGCTAAACTTTCATATCCTGGTCCACCATCTCATCCCGAAGAGAGGTATCCGTCATTGCCAGGTGTGACTTTGCCAGTAGATGAACTAGTAGGTTATCCAACTGCTGAGTCGCCCACTTATCCACAAGAAGGCTATCCATCTGTACCAGATGCTGCATTACCAAAAGACTTCGAAGATGATTTTGCATCTGCTGAAATTCCACAATACCCAGAGGCTAAACTTTCATATCCTGGTCCACCATCTCATCCCGAAGAGAGGTATCCGTCATTGCCAGGTGTGACTTTGTCACTAGATGAACTAGCAGGTTATCCAACTGCTGACTCGCCGACTTATCCACAAGAAGGCTATCCATCTGTACCAGATGCTGCATTACCAAAAGACTTCGAAGATGATTTTGCATCTGCTGAAATTCCACACTACCCAGAGGCTAAACTTTCATATCCTGGTCCACCATCTCATCCCGAAGAGAGGTATCCGTCATTGCCAGGTGTGACTTTGCCAGTAGATGAACTAGTAGGTTATCCAACTGCTGAGTCGCCCACTTATCCACAAGAAGGCTATCCATCTGTACCAGATGCTGCATTACCAAAAGACTTCGAAGATGATTTTGCATCTGCTGAAATTCCACATTACCCAGAGGCTAAACTTTCATATGCTGGTCCACCATCTCATCCCGAAGAGAGGTATCCGTCATTGCCAGGTGTGACTTTGCCACTAGATGAACTAGTAGGTTATCCAACTGCTGACTCGCCGACTTATCCACAAGAAGGCTATCCATCTGTACCAGATGCTGCATTACCAAAAGACTTCGAAGATGATTTTGCATCTGCTGAAATTCCACACTACCCAGAGGCTAAACTTTCATATCCTGGTCCACCATCTCATCCCGAAGAGAGGTATCCGTCATTGCCAGGTGTGACTTTGCCACTAGATGAACTAGTAGGTTATCCAAGTGCTGACTCGCCGACTTATCCACAAGAAGGCTATCCATCTGTACCAGATGCTGCATTACCAAAAGACTTCGAAGATGATTTTGCATCTGCTGAAATTCCACACTACCCAGAGGCTAAACATTCATATGCTGGTCCACCATCTCATCCCGAAGAGAGGTATCCGTCATTGCCAGGTGTGACTTTGCCAGTAGATGAACTAGTAGGTTATCCAACTGCTGAGTCGCCCACTTATCCACAAGAAGGCTATCCATCTGTACCAGATGCTGCATTACCAAAAGACTTCGAAGATGATTTTGCATCTGCTGAAATTCCACATTACCCAGAGGCTAAACTTTTATATGCTGGTTCACCATCTCATCCCGAAGAGAGGTATCCGTCATTGCCAGGTGTGACTTTGCCAGTAGATGAACTAGTAGGTTATCCAACTGCTGACTCGCCGACTTATCCACAAGAAGGCTATCCATCTGTACCAGATGCTGCATTACCAAAAGACTTCGAAGATGATTTTGCATCTGCTGAAATTCCACAATACCCAGAGGCTAAACTTTCATATCCTGGTCCACCATCTCATCCCGAAGAGAGGTATCCGTCATTGCCAGGTGTGACTTTGCCAGTAGATGAACTAGTAGGTTATCCAACTGCTGACTCGCCGACTTATCCACAAGAAGGCTATCCATCTGTACCAGATGCTGCATTACCAAAAGACTTCGAAGATGATTTTGCATCTGCTGAAATTCCACACTACCCAGAGGATAAACTTTCATATCCTGGTCTACCATCTCATCCCGAAGAGAGGTATCCGTCATTGCCAGGTGTGACTTTGCCACTAGATGAACTAGTAGGTTATCCAACTGCTGAGTCGCCCACTTATCCACAAGAAGGCTATCCATCTGTACCAGATGCTGCATTACCAAAAGACTTCGAAGATGATTTTGCATCTGCTGAAATTCCACATTACCCAGAGGCTAAACTTTTATATGCTGGTTCACCATCTCATCCCGAAGAGAGGTATCCGTCATTGCCAGGTGTGACTTTGCCAGTAGATGAACTAGTAGGTTATCCAACTGCTGACTCGCCGACTTATCCACAAGAAGGCTATCCATCTGTACCAGATGCTGCATTACCAAAAGACTTCGAAGATGATTTTGCATCTGCTGAAATTCCACAATACCCAGAGGCTAAACTTTCATATCCTGGTCCACCATCTCATCCCGAAGAGAGGTATCCGTCATTGCCAGGTGTGACTTTGCCAGTAGATGAACTAGTAGGTTATCCAACTGCTGACTCGCCGACTTATCCACAAGAAGGCTATCCATCTGTACCAGATGCTGCATTACCAAAAGACTTCGAAGATGATTTTGCATCTGCTGAAATTCCACACTACCCAGAGGCTAAACTTTCATATCCTGGTCCACCATCTCATCCCGAAGAGAGGTATCCGTCATTGCCAGGTGTGACTTTGCCACTAGATGAACTAGTAGGTTATCCAACTGCTGACTCGCCGACTTATCCACAGGAAGGCTATCCATCTGTACCAGATGCTGCATTACCAAAAGACTTCGAAGATGATTTTGCATCTGCTGAAATTCCACACTACCCAGAAGATAAACTTTCATATCCTGGTCTACCATCTCATCCCGAAGAGAGGTATCCGTCATTGCCAGGTGTGACTTTGCCAGTAGATGAACTAGTAGGTTATCCAACTGCTGACTCGCCGACTTATCCACAAGAAGGCTATCCATCTGTACCAGATGCTGCATTACCAAAAGACTTCGAAGATGATTTTGCATCTGCTGAAATTCCACAATACTCAGAGGCTAAACTTTCATATCCTGGTCCACCATCTCATCCCGAAGAGAGGTATCCGTCATTGCCAGGTGTGACTTTGCCAGTAGATGAACTAGTAGGTTATCCAACTGCTGACTCGCCGACTTATCCACAAGAAGGCTATGCATCTGTACCAGATGCTGCATTACCAAAAGACTTCGAAGTTGATTTTGCATCTGCTGAAATTCCACACTACCCAGAGGATAAACTTTCATATCCTGGTCTACCATCTCATCCCGAAGAGAGGTATCCGTCATTGCCAGGTGTGACTTTGCCAGTAGATGAACTAGTAGGTTATCCAACTGCTGAGTCGCCCACTTATCCACAAGAAGGCTATCCATCTGTACCAGATGCTGCATTACCAAAAGACTTCGAAGATGATTTTGCATCTGCTGAAATTCCACAATACCCAGAGGCTAAACTTTCATATCCTGGTCCACCATCTCATCCCGAAGAGAGGTATCCGTCATTGCCAGGTGTGACTTTGCCAGTAGATGAACTAGTAGGTTATCCAACTGCTGACTCGCCGACTTATCCACAAGAAGGCTATCCATCTGTACCAGATGCTGCATTACCAAAAGACTTCGAAGATGATTTTGCATCTGCTGAAATTCCACATTACCCAGAGGCTAAACTTTCATTTGCTGGTCCACCATCTCATCCCGAAGAGAGGTATCCATCATTGCCAGGTGTGACTTTGCCAGTAGATGAACTAGTAGGTTATCCAACTGCTGACTCGCCGACTTATCCACAAGAAGGTTATCCATCTGTACCAGATGCAGCTTTACCAAAAGATATCGAAGACGATTTTGCATCTTCTGAGATTCCACGATACCCAGAGGATAAACTTTCATATCCTGGTCTACCATCTTATTCCGAAGAGAGGTATCCATCATTGCCAGGTGTGACTTTGCCAGTAGATGAACTAGTAGGTTATCCAACTGCTGACTCGCCGACTTATCCACAAGAAGGCTATCCATCTGTACCAGATGCTGCATTACCAAAAGACTTCGAAGATGATTTTGCATCTGCTGAAATTCCTCACTACCCAGAGGCTAAACTTTCATATCCTGGTCCACCATCTCATCCCGAAGAGAGGTATCCGTCATTGCCAGGTGTGACTTTGCCAGTAGATGAACTAGTAGGTTATCCAACTGCTGACTCGCCGACTTATCCACAAGAAGGCTATCCATCTGTACCAGATGCAGCTTTACCAAAAGATATCGAAGACGATTTTGCATCTTCTGAGATTCCACGGTACCCAGAGTATAAACTTTCATATCCTGGTCTACCATCTCATCCCGAAGAGAGGTATCCGTCATTGCCAGGTGTGACTTTGCCAGTAGATGAACTAGTAGGTTATCCAACTGCTGACTCGCCGACTTATCCCCAAGAAGGCTATCCATCTGTACCAGATGCTGCATTACCAAAAGACTTCGAAGATGATTTTGCATCTGCTGAAATTCCACAATACCCAGAGGATAAACTTTCATATGCTGGTCCACCATCTCATCCCGAAGAGAGGTATCCGTCATTGCCAGGTGTGACTTTGCCACTAGATGAACTAGTAGGTTATCCAACTGCTGACTCGCCGACTTATCCACAAGAAGGCTATCCATCTGTACCAGATGCTGCATTACCAAAAGACTTCGAAGATGATTTTGCATCTGCTGAAATTCCACACTACCCAGAGGCTAAACTTTCATATCCTGGTCCACAATCTCATCCCGAAGAGAGGTATCCGTCATTGCCAGGTGTGACTTTGCCAGTAGATGAACTAGTAGGTTATCCAACTGCTGACTCGCCGACTTATCCACAAGAAGGCTATCCATCTGTACCAGATGCTGCATTACCAAAAGACTTCGAAGATGATTTGGCATCTGCTGAAATTTCACACTACCCAGAGGCTAAACTTTCATATGCTGGTCCACCATCTCATCCCGAAGAGAGGTATCCGTCATTGCCAGGTGTGACTTTGCCAGTAGATGAACTAGTAGGTTTTCCAACTGCTGACTCGCCGACTTATCCACAAGAAGGCTATCCATCTGTACCAGATGCTGCATTACCAAAAGACTTCGAAGATGATTTGGCATCTGCTGAAATTCCACACTACCCAGAGGCTAAACATTCATATCCTGGTCCACCATCTCATCCCGAAGAGAGGTATCCGTCATTGCCAGGTGTGACTTTGCCAGTAGATGAACTAGTAGGTTATCCAACTGCTGACTCGCCGACTTATCCACAAGAAGGCTATCCATCTGTGCCAGATGCTGCATTACCAAAAGACTTCGAAGATGATTTTGCATCTGCTGAAATTCCACAATACCCAGTGGCTAAACTTTCATATCCTGGTCCACCATCTCATCCCGAAGAGAGGTATCCGTCATTGCCAGGTGTGACTTTGCCAGTAGATGAACTAGTAGGTTATCCAACTGCTGAGTCGCCCACTTATCCACAAGAAGGCTATCCATCTGTACCAGATGCTGCATTACCAAAAGACTTCGAAGATGATTTTGCATCTGCTGAAATTCCACAATACCCAGAGGCTAAACTTTCATATCCTGGTCCACCATCTCATCCCGAAGAGAGGTATCCGTCATTGCCAGGAGTGATTTTGCCAGTAGATGAACTAGTAGGTTATCCAACTGCTGAGTCGCCCACTTATCCACAAGAAGGCTATCCATCTGTACCAGATGCTGCATTACCAAAAGACTTCGAAGATGATTTTGCATCTGCTGAAATTCCACACTACCCAGAGGCTAAACTTTCATATCCTGGTCCACCATCTCATCCCGAAGAGAGGTATCCGTCATTGCCAGGAGTGATTTTGCCAGTAGATGAACTAGTAGGTTATCCAACTGCTGAGTCGCCCACTTATCCACAAGAAGGCTATCCATCTGTACCAGATGCTGCATTACCAAAAGACTTCGAAGATGATTTTGCATCTGCTGAAATTCCACAATACCCAGTGGCTAAACTTTCATATCCTGGTTCACCATCTCATCCCGAAGAGAGGTATCCGTCATTGCCAGGTGTGACTTTGCCAGTAGATGAACTAATAGGTTATCCAACTGCTGAGTCGCCCACTTATCCACAAGAAGGCTATCCATCTGTACCAGATGCTGCATTACCAAAAGACTTCGAAGATGATTTTGCATCTGCTGAAATTCCACAATACCCAGAGGCTAAACTTTCATATCCTGGTCCACCATCTCATCCCGAAGAGAGGTATCCGTCATTGCCAGGAGTGATTTTGCCAGTAGATGAACTAGTAGGTTATCCAACTGCTGACTCGCCCACTTATCCACAAGAAGGCTATCCATCTGTACCAGATGCTGCATTACCAAAAGACTTCGAAGATGATTTTGCATCTGCTGAAATTCCACAATACCCAGTGGCTAAACTTTCATATCCTGGTCCACCATCTCATCCCGAAGAGAGGTATCCGTCATTGCCAGGTGTGACTTTGCCAGTAGATGAACTAGTAGGTTATCCAACTGCTGAGTCGCCCACTTATCCACAAGAAGGCTATCCATCTGTACCAGATGCTGCATTACCAAAAGACTTCGAAGATGATTTTGCATCTGCTGAAATTCCACAATACCCAGAGGCTAAACTTTCATATGCTGGTCCACCATCTCATCCCGAAGAGAGCTATCCGTCATTGCCAGGTGTGACTTTGCCAGTAGATGAACTAGTAGGTTATCCAACTGCTGACTCGCCGACTTATCCACAAGAAGGCTATCCATCTGTACCAGATGCTGCATTACCAAAAGACTTCGAAGATGATTTTGCATCTGCTGAAATTCCACAATACCCAGTGGCTAAACTTTCATATCCTGGTCCACCATCTCATCCCGAAGAGAGGTATCCGTCATTGCCAGGTGTGACTTTGCCAGTAGATGAACTAGTAGGTTATCCAACTGCTGAGTCGCCCACTTATCCACAAGAAGGCTATCCATCTGTACCAGATGCTGCATTACCAAAAGACTTCGAAGATGATTTTGCATCTGCTGAAATTCCACAATACCCAGAGGCTAAACTTTCATATCCTGGTCCACCATCTCATCCCGAAGAGAGGTATCCGTCATTGCCAGGAGTGATTTTGCCAGTAGATGAACTAGTAGGTTATCCAACTGCTGAGTCGCCCACTTATCCACAAGAAGGCTATCCATCTGTACCAGATGCTGCATTACCAAAAGACTTCGAAGATGATTTGGCATCTGCTGAAATTTCACACTACCCAGAGGCTAAACTTTCATATGCTGGTCCACCATCTCATCCCGAAGAGAGGTATCCGTCATTGCCAGGTGTGACTTTGCCAGTAGATGAACTAGTAGGTTATCCAACTGCTGAGTCGCCCACTTATCCACAAGAAGGCTATCCATCTGTACCAGATGCTGCATTACCAAAAGACTTCGAAGATGATTTTGCATCTGCTGAAATTCCACAATACCCAGAGGCTAAACTTTCATATGCTGGTCCACCATCTCATCCCGAAGAGAGCTATCCGTCATTGCCAGGTGTGACTTTGCCAGTAGATGATCTAGTAGGTTATCCAACTGCTGACTCGCCGACTTATCCACAAGAAGGCTATCCATCTGTACCAGATGCTGCATTACCAAAAGACTTCGAAGATGATTTTGCATCTGCTGAAATTCCACAATACCCAGTGGCTAAACTTTCATATCCTGGTCCACCATCTCATCCCGAAGAGAGGTATCCGTCATTGCCAGGTGTGACTTTGCCAGTAGATGAACTAGTAGGTTATCCAACTGCTGAGTCGCCCACTTATCCACAAGAAGGCTATCCATCTGTACCAGATGCTGCATTACCAAAAGACTTCGAAGATGATTTTGCATCTGCTGAAATTCCACAATACCCAGAGGCTAAACTTTCATATCCTGGTCCACCATCTCATCCCGAAGAGAGGTATCCGTCATTGCCAGGAGTGATTTTGCCAGTAGATGAACTAGTAGGTTATCCAACTGCTGAGTCGCCCACTTATCCACAAGAAGGCTATCCATCTGTACCAGATGCTGCATTACCAAAAGACTTCGAAGATGATTTTGCATCTGCTGAAATTCCACAATACCCAGAGGCTAAACTTTCATATCCTGGTCCACCATCTCATCCCGAAGAGAGGTATCCGTCATTGCCAGGAGTGATTTTGCCAGTAGATGAACTAGTAGGTTATCCAACTGCTGAGTCGCCCACTTATCCACAAGAAGGCTATCCATCTGTACCAGATGCTGCATTACCAAAAGACTTCGTAGATGATTTTGCATCTGCTGAAATTCCACAATACCCAGTGGCTAAACTTTCATATCCTGGTCCACCATCTCATCCCGAAGAGAGGTATCCGTCATTGCCAGGTGTGACTTTGCCAGTAGATGAACTAGTAGGTTATCCAACTGCTGAGTCGCCCACTTATCCACAAGAAGGCTATCCATCTGTACCAGATGCTGCATTACCAAAAGACTTCGAAGATGATTTGGCATCTGCTGAAATTCCACAATACCCAGAGGCTAAACTTTCATATGCTGGTCCACCATCTCATCCCGAAGAGAGCTATCCGTCATTGCCAGGTGTGACTTTGCCAGTAGATGAACTAGTAGGTTATCCAACTGCTGACTCGCCGACTTATGCACAAGAAGGCTATCCATCTGTACCAGATGCTGCATTACCAAAAGACTTCGAAGATGATTTGGCATCTGCTGAAATTCCACAATACCCAGAGGCTAAACTTTCATATGCTGGTCCACCATCTCATCCCGAAGAGAGCTATCCGTCATTGCCAGGTGTGACTTTGCCAGTAGATGAACTAGTAGGTTATCCAACTGCTGAGTCGCCCACTTATCCACAAGAAGGCTATCCATCTGTACCAGATGCTGCATTACCAAAAGACTTCGAAGATGATTTTGCATCTGCTGAAATTCCACAATACCCAGTGGCTAAACTTTCATATCCTGGTCCACCATCTCATCCCGAAGAGAGGTATCCGTCATTGCCAGGTGTGACTTTGCCAGTAGATGAACTAGTAGGTTATCCAACTGCTGAGTCGCCCACTTATCCACAAGAAGGCTATCCATCTGTACCAGATGCTGCATTACCAAAAGACTTCGAAGATGATTTTGCATCTGCTGAAATTCCACAATACCCAGTGGCTAAACTTTCATATCCTGGTCCACCATCTCATCCCGAAGAGAGGTATCCGTCATTGCCAGGTGTGACTTTGCCAGTAGATGAACTAGTAGGTTATCCAACTGCTGAGTCGCCCACTTATCCACAAGAAGGCTATCCATCTGTACCAGATGCTGCATTACCAAAAGACTTCGAAGATGATTTTGCATCTGCTGAAATTCCACAATACCCAGTGGCTAAACTTTCATATCCTGGTCCACCATCTCATCCCGAAGAGAGGTATCCGTCATTGCCAGGTGTGACTTTACCAGTAGATGAACTAGTAGGTTATCCAACTGCTGAGTCGCCCACTTATCCACAAGAAGGCTATCCATCTGTACCAGATGCTGCATTACCAAAAGACTTCGAAGATGATTTTGGATCTGCTGAAATTCCACAATACCCAGCGGCTAAACTTTCATATCCTGGTCCACCATCTCATCCCGAGGAGAGGTATCCGTCATTGCCAGGTGTGACTTTGCCAGTAGATGAACTAGTAGGTTATCCAACTGCTGACTCGCCGACTTATCCACAAGAAGGCTATCCATCTGTACCAGATGCTGCATTACCAAAAGACTTCGAAGATGATTTTGCATCTGCTGAAATTCCACAATACCCAGAGGCTAAACTTTCATATCCTGGTCTACCATCTTATCCCGAAGAGAGGTATCCGTCATTGCCAGGTGTGACTTTGCCAGTAGATGAAATAGTAGGTTATCCAACTGCTGAGTCGCCCACTTATCCACAAGAAGGCTATCCATCTGTACCAGATGCTGCATTACCAAAAGACTTCGAAGATGATTTGGCATCTGCTGAAATTCCACACTACCCAGAGGATAAACTTTCATATCCTGGTCTACCATCTTATCCCGAAGAGAGGTATCCGTCATTGCCAGATGTGACTTTGCCAGTAGATGAACTAGTAGGTTATCCAACTGCTGACTCGCCGACTTATCCACAAGAAGGCTATCCATCTGTACCAGATGCTGCATTACCAAAAGACTTCGAAGATGATTTTGCATCTGCTGAAATTCCACAATACCCAGAGGCTAAACTTTCATATCCTGGTCCACCATCTCATCCCGAAGAGAGGTATCCGTCATTGCCAGGTGTGACTTTGCCACTAGATGAACTAGTAGGTTATCCAACTGCTGAGTCGCCCACTTATCCACAAGAAGGCTATCCATCTGTACCAGATGCTGCATTACCAAAAGACTTCGAAGATGATTTGGCATCTGCTGAAATTCCACACTACCCAGAGGCTAAACTTTCATATCCTGGTCCACCATCTCATCCCGAAGAGAGGTATCCGTCATTGCCAGGTGTGACTTTGCCAGTAGATGAACTAGTAGGTTTTCCAACTGCTGACTCGCCGACTTATCCACAAGAAGGCTATCCATCTGTACCAGATGCTGCATTACCAAAAGACTTCGAAGATGATTTGGCATCTGCTGAAATTCCACACTACCCAGAGGCTAAACTTTCATATGCTGGTCCACCATCTCATCCCGAAGAGAGGTATCCGTCATTGCCAGGTGTGACTTTGCCAGTAGATGAACTAGTAGGTTATCCAACTGCTGAGTCGCCCACTTATCCACAAGAAGGCTATCCATCTGTACCAGATGCTGCATTACCAAAAGACTTCGAAGATGATTTTGCATCTGCTGAAATTCCACACTACCCAGAGGATAAACTTTCATATCCTGGTCTACCATCTTATCCCGAAGAGAGGTATCCGTCATTGCCAGATGTGACTTTGCCAGTAGATGAACTAGTAGGTTATCCAACTGCTGAGTCGCCCACTTATCCACAAGAAGGCTATCCATCTGTACCAGATGCTGCATTACCAAAAGACTTCGAAGATGATTTGGCATCTGCTGAAATTCCACACTACCCAGAGGCTAAACTTTCATATGCTGGTCCACCATCTCATCCCGAAGAGAGGTATCCGTCATTGCCAGGTGTGACTTTGCCAGTAGATGAACTAGTAGGTTATCCAACTGCTGAGTCGCCCACTTATCCACAAGAAGGCTATCCATCTGTACCAGATGCTGCATTACCAAAAGACTTCGAAGATGATTTGGCATCTGCTGAAATTCCACACTACCCAGAGGCTAAACTTTCATATCCTGGTCCACCATCTCATCCCGAAGAGAGGTATCCGTCATTGCCAGGTGTGACTTTGCCAGTAGATGAACTAGTAGGTTTTCCAACTGCTGACTCGCCGACTTATCCACAAGAAGGCTATCCATCTGTACCAGATGCTGCATTACCAAAAGACTTCGAAGATGATTTGGCATCTGCTGAAATTCCACACTACCCAGAGGCTAAACTTTCATATGCTGGTCCACCATCTCATCCCGAAGAGAGGTATCCGTCATTGCCAGGTGTGACTTTGCCAGTAGATGAACTAGTAGGTTTTCCAACTGCTGACTCGCCGACTTATCCACAAGAAGGCTATCCATCTGTACCAGATGCTGCATTACCAAAAGACTTCGAAGATGATTTGGCATCTGCTGAAATTCCACACTACCCAGAGGCTAAACTTTCATATGCTGGTCCACCATCTCATCCCGAAGAGAGGTATCCGTCATTGCCAGGTGTGACTTTGCCAGTAGATGAACTAGTAGGTTATCCAACTGCTGAGTCGCCCACTTATCCACAAGAAGGCTATCCATCTGTACCAGATGCTGCATTACCAAAAGACTTCGAAGATGATTTGGCATCTGCTGAAATTCCACACTACCCAGAGGCTAAACTTTCATATCCTGGTCCACCATCTCATCCCGAAGAGAGGTATCCGTCATTTCCAGGTGTGACTTTGCCACTAGATGAACTAGTAGGTTATCCAACTGCTGAGTCGCCCACTTATCCACAAGAAGGCTATCCATCTGTACCAGATGCTGCATTACCAAAAGACTTCGAAGATGATTTGGCATCTGCTGAAATTCCACACTACCCAGAGGATAAACTTTCATATCCTGGTCTACCATCTTATCCCGAAGAGAGGTATCCGTCATTGCCAGATGTGACTTTGCCAGTAGATGAACTAGTAGGTTATCCAACTGCTGACTCGCCGACTTATCCACAAGAAGGCTATCCATCTGTACCAGATGCTGCATTACCAAAAGACTTCGAAGATGATTTTGCATCTGCTGAAATTCCACAATACCCAGAGGCTAAACTTTCATATCCTGGTCCACCATCTCATCCCGAAGAGAGGTATCCGTCATTGCCAGGTGTGACTTTGCCAGTAGATGAAATAGTAGGTTATCCAACTGCTGAGTCGCCCACTTATCCACAAGAAGGCTATCCATCTGTACCAGATGCTGCATTACCAAAAGACTTCGAAGATGATTTGGCATCTGCTGAAATTCCACAATACCCAGAGGCTAAACTTTCATATCCTGGTCCACCATCTCATCCCGAAGAGAGGTATCCGTCATTGCCAGGTGTGACTTTGCCAGTAGATGAACTAGTAGGTTTTCCAACTGCTGACTCGCCGACTTATCCACAAGAAGGCTATCCATCTGTACCAGATGCTGCATTACCAAAAGACTTCGAAGATTATTTGGCATCTGCTGAAATTCCACACTACCCAGAGGCTAAACTTTCATATGCTGGTCCACCATCTCATCCCGAAGAGAGGTATCCGTCATTGCCAGGTGTGACTTTGCCAGTAGATGAACTAGTAGGTTATCCAACTGCTGAGTCGCCCACTTATCCACAAGAAGGCTATCCATCTGTACCAGATGCTGCATTACCAAAAGACTTCGAAGATGATTTTGCATCTGCTGAAATTCCACAATACCCAGAGGCTAAACTTTCATATCCTGGTCCACCATCTCATCCCGAAGAGAGGTATCCATCATTGCCAGGTGTGACTTTGCCACTAGATGAACTAGTAGGTTATCCAACTGCTGAGTCGCCCACTTATCCACAAGAAGGCTATCCATCTGTACCAGATGCTGCATTACCAAAAGACTTCGAAGATGATTTGGCATCTGCTGAAATTCCACACTACCCAGAGGATAAACTTTCATATCCTGGTCTACCATCTTATCCCGAAGAGAGGTATCCGTCATTGCCAGGTGTGACTTTGCCAGTAGATGAACTAGTAGGTTATCCAACTGCTGACTCGCCGACTTATCCACAAGAAGGCTATCCATCTGTACCAGATGCTGCATTACCAAAAGACTTCGAAGATGATTTTGCATCTGCTGAAATTCCACAATACCCAGAGGCTAAACTTTCATATCCTGGTCCACCATCTCATCCCGAAGAGAGGTATCCGTCATTGCCAGGTGTGACTTTGCCAGTAGATGAAATAGTAGGTTATCCAACTGCTGAGTCGCCCACTTATCCACAAGAAGGCTATCCATCTGTACCAGATGCTGCATTACCAAAAGACTTCGAAGATGATTTTGCATCTGCTGAAATTCCGCATTACCCAGAGGCTAAACTTTCATATGCTGGTCCACCATCTCATCCCGAAGAGAGGTATCCGTCATTGCCAGGTGTGACTTTGCCACTAGATGAACTAGTAGGTTATCCAACTGCTGACTCGCCGACTTATCCACAAGAAGGCTATCCATCTGTACCAGATGCTGCATTACCAAAAGACTTCGAAGATGATTTTGCATCTGCTGAAATTCCACACTACCCAGAGGCTAAACTTTCATATCCTGGTCCACCATCTCATCCCGAAGAGAGGTATCCGTCATTGCCAGGTGTGACTTTGCCACTAGATGAACTAGTAGGTTATCCAACTGCTGACTCGCCGACTTATCCACAAGAAGGCTATCCATCTGTACCAGATGCTGCATTACCAAAAGACTTCGAAGATGATTTGGCATCTGCTGAAATTCCACACTACCCAGAGGCTAAACTTTCATATGCTGGTCCACCATCTCATCCCGAAGAGAGGTATCCGTCATTGCCAGGTGTGACTTTGCCAGTAGATGAACTAGTAGGTTATCCAACTGCTGAGTCGCCGACTTATCCACAAGAAGGCTATCCATCTGTACCAGATGCTGCATTACCAAAAGACTTCGAAGATGATTTTGCATCTGCTGAAATTCCACAATACCCAGAGGCTAAACTTTCATATGCTGGTCCACCATCTCATCCCGAAGAGAGGTATCCGTCATTGCCAGGTGTGACTTTGCCACTAGATGAACTAGTAGGTTATCCAACTGCTGACTCGCCGACTTATCCACAAGAAGGCTATCCATCTGTACCAGATGCTGCATTACCAAAAGACTTCGAAGATGATTTTGCATCTGCTGAAATTCCACAATACCCAGAGGCTAAACTTTCATATCCTGGTCCACCATCTCATCCCGAAGAGAGGTATCCGTCATTGCCAGGTGTGACTTTGCCAGTAGATGAACTAGTAGGTTATCCAACTGCTGACTCGCCGACTTATCCACAAGAAGGCTATCCATCTGTACCAGATGCTGCATTACCAAAAGACTTCGAAGATGATTTTGCATCTGCTGAAATTCCACACTACCCAGAGGATAAACTTTCATATGCTGGTCCACCATCTCATTCCGAAGAGAGGTATCCGTCATTGCCAGGTGTGACTTTGCCAGTAGATGAACTAGTAGGTTATCCAACTGCTGAGTCGCCCACTTATCCACAAGAAGGCTATCCATCTGTACCAGATGCTGCATTACCAAAAGACTTCGAAGATGATTTTGCATCTGCTGAAATTCCACAATACCCAGTGGCTAAACTTTCATATCCTGGTCCACCATCTCATCCCGAAGAGAGGTATCCGTCATTGCCAGGTGTGACTTTGCCAGTAGATGAACTAGTAGGTTATCCAACTGCTGAGTCGCCGACTTATCCACAAGAAGGCTATCCATCTGTACCAGATGCTGCATTACCAAAAGACTTCGAAGATGATTTTGCATCTGCTGAAATTCCACAATACCCAGCGGCTAAACTTTCATATCCTGGTCCACCATCTCATCCCGAAGAGAGGTATCCGTCATTGCCAGGTGTGACTTTGCCAGTAGATGAACTAGTAGGTTATCCAACTGCTGACTCGCCGACTTATCCACAAGAAGGCTATCCATCTGTACCAGATGCTGCATTACCAAAAGACTTCGAAGATGATTTTGCATCTGCTGAAATTCCACACTACCCAGAGGATAAACTTTCATATGCTGGTCCACCATCTCATCCCGAAGAGAGGTATCCGTCATTGCCAGGTGTGACTTTGCCAGTAGATGAACTAGTAGGTTATCCAACTGCTGACTCGCCGACTTATCCACAAGAAGGCTATCCATCTGTACCAGATGCAGCTTTACCAATAGACTTCGAAGATGATTTTGCATCTGCTGAAATTCCACACTACCCAGAGGCTAAACTTTCATATCCTGTTCCACCATCTCATCCCGAAGAGAGGTATCCGTCATTGCCAGGTGTGACTTTGCCAGTAGATGAACTAGTAGGTTATCCAACTGCTGAGTCGCCCACTTATCCACAAGAAGGCTATCCATCTGTACCAGATGCTGCATTACCAAAAGACTTCGAAGATGATTTTGCATCTGCTGAAATTCCACATTACCCAGAGGCTAAACTTTTATATGCTGGTCCACCATCTCATCCCGAAGAGAGGTATCCGTCATTGCCAGGTGTGACTTTGCCAGTAGATGAACTAGTAGGTTATCCAACTGCTGAGTCGCCCACTTATCCACAAGAAGGCTATCCATCTGTACCAGATGCTGCATTACCAAAAGACTTCGAAGATGATTTTGCATCTGCTGAAATTCCACATTACCCAGAGGCTAAACTTTTATATGCTGGTCCACCATCTCATCCCGAAGAGAGGTATCCGTCATTGCCAGGTGTGACTTTGCCAGTAGATGAACTAGTAGGTTATCCAACTGCTGAGTCGCCCACTTATCCACAAGAAGGCTATCCATCTGTACCAGATGCTGCATTACCAAAAGACTTCGAAGATGATTTTGCATCTGCTGAAATTCCACAATACCCAGCGGCTAAACTTTCATATCCTGGTCCACCATCTCATCCCGAAGAGAGGTATCCGTCATTGCCAGGTGTGACTTTGCCAGTAGATGAACTAGTAGGTTACACAACTGCTGACTCGCCGACTTATCCACAAGAAGGCTATCCATCTGTACCAGATGCTGCATTACCAAAAGACTTCGAAGATGATTTTGCATCTGCTGAAATTCCACACTACCCAGAGGATAAACTTTCATATGCTGGTCCACCATCTCATCCCGAAGAGAGGTATCCGTCATTGCCAGGTGTGACTTTGCCAGTAGATGAACTAGTAGGTTATCCAACTGCTGACTCGCCGACTTATCCACAAGAAGGCTATCCATCTGTACCAGATGCAGCTTTACCAAAAGATTTCGAAGATGATTTTGCATCTGCTGAAATTCCACACTACCCAGAGGCTAAACTTTCATATCCTGTTCCACCATCTCATCCCGAAGAGAGGTATCCGTCATTGCCAGGTGTGACTTTGCCAGTAGATGAACTAGTAGGCTATCCAACTGCTGAGTCGCCCACTTATCCACAAGAAGGCTATCCATCTGTACCAGATGCTGCATTACCAAAAGACTTCGAAGATGATTTTGCATCTGCTGAAATTCCACATTACCCAGAGGCTAAACTTTTATATGCTGGTCCACCATCTCATCCCGAAGAGAGGTATCCGTCATTGCCAGGTGTGACTTTGCCAGTAGATGAACTAGTAGGTTATCCAACTGCTGAGTCGCCCACTTATCCACAAGAAGGCTATCCATCTGTACCAGATGCTGCATTACCAAAAGACTTCGAAGATGATTTTGCATCTGCTGAAATTCCACACTACCCAGAGGCTAAACTTTCATATCCTGGTCTACCATCTCATCCCAAAGAGAGGTATCCGTCATTGCCAGGTGTGACTTTGCCAGTAGATGAACTAGTAGGTTATCCAACTGCTGACTCGCCGACTTATCCACAAGAAGGCTATCCATCTGTACCAGATGCTGCATTACCAAAAGACTTCGAAGATGATTTTGCATCTGCTGAAATTCCACACTACCCAGAGGATAAACTTTCATATGCTGGTCCACCATCTCATCCCGAAGAGAGGTATCCGTCATTGCCAGGTGTGACTTTGCCAGTAGATGAACTAGTAGGTTATCCAACTGCTGACTCGCCGACTTATCCACAAGAAGGCTATCCATCTGTACCAGATGCTGCATTACCAAAAGACTTCGAAGATGATTTTGCATCTGCTGAAATTCCACACTACCCAGAGGCTAAACTTTCATATCCTGGTCCACCATCTCATCCCGAAGAGAGGTATCCGTCATTGCCAGGTGTGACTTTGCCAGTAGATGAACTAGTAGGTTATCCAACTGCTGACTCGCCGACTTATCCACAAGAAGGCTATCCATCTGTACCAGATGCAGCTTTACCAAAAGACTTCGAAGATGATTTTGCATCTGCTGAAATTCCACATTACCCAGAGGCTAAACTTTCATATCCTGTTCCACCATCTCATCCCGAAGAGAGGTATCCGTCATTGCCAGGTGTGACTTTGCCAGTAGATGAACTAGTAGGTTATCCAACTGCTGAGTCGCCCACTTATCCACAAGAAGGCTATCCATCTGTACCAGATGCTGCATTACCAAAAGACTTCGAAGATGATTTTGCATCTGCTGAAATTCCACATTACCCAGAGGCTAAACTTTTATATGCTGGTCCACCATCTCATCCCGAAGAGAGGTATCCGTCATTGCCAGGTGTGACTTTGCCAGTAGATGAACTAGTAGGTTATCCAACTGCTGACTCGCCGACTTATCCACAAGAAGGCTATCCATCTGTACCAGATGCTGCATTACCAAAAGACTTCGAGGATGATTTTGCATCTGCTGAAATTCCACAATACCCAGAGGCTAAACTTTCATATCCTGGTCCACCATCTCATCCCGAAGAGAGGTATCCGTCATTGCCAGGTGTGACTTTGCCAGTAGATGAACTAGTAGGTTATCCAACTGCTGAGTCGCCCACTTATCCACAAGAAGGCTATCCATCTGTACCAGATGCTGCATTACCAAAAGACTTCGAAGATGATTTTGCATCTGCTGAAATTCCACACTACCCAGAGGCTAAACTTTCATATCCTGGTCCACCATCTCATCCCGAAGAGAGGTATCCGTCATTGCCAGGTGTGACTTTGCCACTAGATGAACTAGTAGGTTATCCAACTGCTGACTCGCCGACTTATCCACAAGAAGGCTATCCATCTGTACCAGATGCTGCATTACCAAAAGACTTCGAAGATGATTTTGCATCTGCTGAAATTCCACAACACCCAGAGGCTAAACTTTCATATCCTGGTCCACCATCTCATCCCGAAGAGAGGTATCCGTCATTGCCAGGTGTGACTTTGCCAGTAGATGAACTAGTAGGTTATCCAACTGCTGAGTCGCCCACTTATCCACAAGAAGGCTATCCATCTGTACCAGATGCTGCATTACCAAAAGACTTCGAAGATGATTTTGCATCTGCTGAAATTCCACACTACCCAGAGGCTAAACTTTCATATCCTGGTCCACCATCTCATCCCGAAGAGAGGTATCCGTCATTGCCAGGTGTGACTTTGCCAGTAGATGAACTAGTAGGTTATCCAACTGCTGAGTCGCCCACTTATCCACAAGAAGGCTATCCATCTGTACCAGATGCTGCATTACCAAAAGACTTCGAAGATGATTTTGCATCTGCTGAAATTCCACACTACCCAGAGGCTAAACTTTCATATCCTGGTCCACCATCTCATCCCGAAGAGAGGTATCCGTCATTGCCAGGTGTGACTTTGCCACTAGATGAACTAGTAGGTTATCCAACTGCTGACTCGCCGACTTATCCACAAGAAGGCTATCCATCTGTACCAGATGCTGCATTACCAAAAGACTTCGAAGATGATTTTGCATCTGCTGAAATTCCACAACACCCAGAGGCTAAACTTTCATATCCTGGTCCACCATCTCATCCCGAAGAGAGGTATCCGTCATTGCCAGGTGTGACTTTGCCAGTAGATGAACTAGTAGGTTATCCAACTGCTGAGTCGCCCACTTATCCACAAGAAGGCTATCCATCTGTACCAGATGCTGCATTACCAAAAGACTTCGAAGATGATTTTGCATCTGCTGAAATTCCACACTACCCAGAGGCTAAACTTTCATATCCTGGTCCACCATCTCATCCCGAAGAGAGGTATCCGTCATTGCCAGGTGTGACTTTGCCAGTAGATGAACTAGTAGGTTATCCAACTGCTGAGTCGCCCACTTATCCACAAGAAGGCTATCCATCTGTACCAGATGCTGCATTACCAAAAGACTTCGAAGATGATTTTGCATCTGCTGAAATTCCACACTACCCAGAGGCCAAACTTTCATATCCTGGTCCACCATCTCATCCCGAAGAGAGGTATCCGTCATTGCCAGGTGTGACTTTGCCAGTAGATGAACTAGTAGGTTATCCAACTGCTGAGTCGCCCACTTATCCACAAGAAGGCTATCCATCTGTACCAGATGCTGCATTACCAAAAGACTTCGAAGATGATTTTGCATCTGCTGAAATTCCACAATACCCAGAGGCTAAACTTTCATATCCTGGTCCACCATCTCATCCCGAAGAGAGGTATCCGTCATTGCCAGGTGTGACTTTGCCAGTAGATGAACTAGTAGGTTATCCAACTGCTGAGTCGCCCACTTACCCACAAGAAGGCTATCCATCTGTACCAGATGCTGCATTACCAAAAGACTTCGAAGATGATTTTGCATCTGCTGAAATTCCACACTACCCAGAGGCTAAACTTTCATATCCTGGTCCACCATCTCATCCCGAAGAGAGGTATCCGTCATTGCCAGGTGTGACTTTGCCAGTAGATGAACTAGTAGGTTATCCAACTGCTGAGTCGCCCACTTATCCACAAGAAGGCTATCCATCTGTACCAGATGCTGCATTACCAAAAGACTTCGAAGATGATTTTGCATCTGCTGAAATTCCACATTACCCAGAGGCTAAACTTTCATATGCTGGTCCACCATCTCATCCCGAAGAGAGGTATCCGTCATTGCCAGGTGTGACTTTGCCACTAGATGAACTAGTAGGTTATCCAACTGCTGACTCGCCGACTTATCCACAAGAAGGCTATCCATCTGTACCAGATGCTGCATTACCAAAAGACTTCGAAGATGATTTTGCATCTGCTGAAATTCCACACTACCCAGAGGCTAAACTTTCATATCCTGGTCCACCATCTCATCCCGAAGAGAGGTATCCGTCATTGCCAGGTGTGACTTTGCCACTAGATGAACTAGTAGGTTATCCAAGTGCTGACTCGCCGACTTATCCACAAGAAGGCTATCCATCTGTACCAGATGCTGCATTACCAAAAGACTTCGAAGATGATTTTGCATCTGCTGAAATTCCACACTACCCAGAGGCTAAACATTCATATGCTGGTCCACCATCTCATCCCGAAGAGAGGTATCCGTCATTGCCAGGTGTGACTTTGCCAGTAGATGAACTAGTAGGTTATCCAACTGCTGAGTCGCCCACTTATCCACAAGAAGGCTATCCATCTGTACCAGATGCTGCATTACCAAAAGACTTCGAAGATGAATTTGCATCTGCTGAAATTCCACAATATCCAGAGGCTAAACTTTCATATTCTGGTCCACCATCTCATCCCGAAGAGAGGTATCCGTCATTGCCAGGTGTGACTTTGCCACTAGATGAACTAGTAGGTTATCCAACTGCTGACTCGCCGACTTATCCACAAGAAGGCTATCCATCTGTACCAGATGCTGCATTACCAAAAGACTTCGAAGATGATTTTGCATCTGCTGATATTCCACATTACCCAGAGGCTAAACTTTCATATGCTGGTCCACCATCTCATCCCGAAGAGAGGTATCCGTCATTGCCAGGTGTGACTTTGCCACTAGATGAACTAGTAGGTTATCCAAGTGCTGACTCGCCGACTTATCCACAAGAAGGCTATCCATCTGTACCAGATGCTGCATTACCAAAAGACTTCGAAGTTGATTTTGCATCTGCTGAAATTCCACACTACCCAGAGGATAAACTTTCATATCCTGGTCTACCATCTCATCCCGAAGAGAGGTATCCGTCATTGCCAGGTGTGACTTTGCCAGTAGATGAACTAGTAGGTTATCCAACTGCTGACTCGCCGACTTATCCACAAGAAGGCTATCCATCTGTACCAGATGCTGCATTACCAAAAGACTTCGAAGATGATTTTGCATCTGCTGAAATTCCACAACACCCAGAGGCTAAACTTTCATATGCTGGTCCACCATCTCATCCCGAAGAGAGGTATCCGTCATTGCCAGGTGTGACTTTGCCACTAGATGAACTAGTAGGTTATCCAACTGCTGAGTCGCCGACTTATCCACAAGAAGGCTATCCATCTGTACCAGATGCTGCATTACCAAAAGACTTCGAAGATGATTTTGCATCTGCTGAAATTCCACAACACCCAGAGGCTAAACTTTCATATCCTGGTCCACCATCTCATCCCGAAGAGAGGTATCCGTCATTGCCAGGTGTGACTTTGCCAGTAGATGAACTAGTAGGTTATCCAACTGCTGAGTCGCCCACTTATCCACAAGAAGGCTATCCATCTGTACCAGATGCTGCATTACCAAAAGACTTCGAAGATGATTTTGCATCTGCTGAAATTCCACACTACCCAGAGGCTAAACTTTCATATCCTGGTCCACCATCTCATCCCGAAGAGAGGTATCCGTCATTGCCAGGTGTGACTTTGCCAGTAGATGAACTAGTAGGTTATCCAACTGCTGAGTCGCCCACTTATCCACAAGAAGGCTATCCATCTGTACCAGATGCTGCATTACCAAAAGACTTCGAAGATGATTTTGCATCTGCTGAAATTCCACAATACCCAGAGGCTAAACTTTCATATCCTGGTCCACCATCTCATCCCGAAGAGAGGTATCCGTCATTGCCAGGTGTGACTTTGTCACTAGATGAACTAGTAGGTTATCCAACTGCTGACTCGCCGACTTATCCACAAGAAGGCTATCCATCTGTACCAGATGCTGCATTACCAAAAGACTTCGAAGATGATTTTGCATCTGCTGAAATTCCACACTACCCAGAGGCTAAACTTTCATATCCTGGTCCACCATCTCATCCCGAAGAGAGGTATCCGTCATTGCCAGGTGTGACTTTGCCAGTAGATGAACTAGTAGGTTATCCAACTGCTGAGTCGCCCACTTATCCACAAGAAGGCTATCCATCTGTACCAGATGCTGCATTACCAAAAGACTTCGAAGATGATTTTGCATCTGCTGAAATTCCACATTACCCAGAGGCTAAACTTTCATATGCTGGTCCACCATCTCATCCCGAAGAGAGGTATCCGTCATTGCCAGGTGTGACTTTGCCACTAGATGAACTAGTAGGTTATCCAACTGCTGACTCGCCGACTTATCCACAAGAAGGCTATCCATCTGTACCAGATGCTGCATTACCAAAAGACTTCGAAGATGATTTTGCATCTGCTGAAATTCCACACTACCCAGAGGCTAAACTTTCATATCCTGGTCCACCATCTCATCCCGAAGAGAGGTATCCGTCATTGCCAGGTGTGACTTTGCCACTAGATGAACTAGTAGGTTATCCAAGTGCTGACTCGCCGACTTATCCACAAGAAGGCTATCCATCTGTACCAGATGCTGCATTACCAAAAGACTTCGAAGATGATTTTGCATCTGCTGAAATTCCACACTACCCAGAGGCTAAACATTCATATGCTGATCCACCATCTCATCCCGAAGAGAGGTATCCGTCATTGCCAGGTGTGACTTTGCCAGTAGATGAACTAGTAGGTTATCCAACTGCTGAGTCGCCCACTTATCCACAAGAAGGCTATCCATCTGTACCAGATGCTGCATTACCAAAAGACTTCGAAGATGAATTTGCATCTGCTGAAATTCCACAATACCCAGAGGCTAAACTTTCATATTCTGGTCCACCATCTCATCCCGAAGAGAGGTATCCGTCATTGCCAGGTGTGACTTTGCCACTAGATGAACTAGTAGGTTATCCAACTGCTGACTCGCCGACTTATCCACAAGAAGGCTATCCATCTGTACCAGATGCTGCATTACCAAAAGACTTCGAAGATGATTTTGCATCTGCTGAAATTCCACATTACCCAGAGGCTAAACTTTCATATGCTGGTCCACCATCTCATCCCGAAGAGAGGTATCCGTCATTGCCAGGTGTGACTTTGCCAGTAGATGAACTAGTAGGTTATCCAACTGCTGAGTCGCCCACTTATCCACAAGAAGGCTATCCATCTGTACCAGATGCTGCATTACCAAAAGACTTCGAAGATGATTTTGCATCTGCTGAAATTCCACAATACCCAGAGGCTAAACTTTCATATCCTGGTCCACCATCTCATCCCGAAGAGAGGTATCCGTCATTGCCAGGTGTGACTTTGCCACTAGATGAACTAGTAGGTTATCCAACTGCTGACTCGCCGACTTATCCACAAGAAGGCTATCCATCTGTACCAGATGCTGCATTACCAAAAGACTTCGAAGATGATTTTGCATCTGCTGAAATTCCACAATACCCAGAGGCTAAACTTTCATATGCTGGTCCACCATCTCATCCCGAAGAGAGGTATCCGTCATTGCCAGGTGTGACTTTGCCAGTAGATGAACTAGTAGGTTATCCAACTGCTGACTCGCCGACTTATCCACAAGAAGGCTATCCATCTGTACCAGATGCAGCTTTACCAAAAGATATCGAAGACGATTTTGCATCTTCTGAGATTCCACGGTACCCAGAGGATAAACTTTCATATCCTGGTCTACCATCTCATCCCGAAGAGAGGTATCCGTCATTGCCAGGTGTGACTTTGCCAGTAGATGAACTAGTAGGTTATCCAACTGCTGACTCGCCGACTTATCCACAAGAAGGCTATCCATCTGTACGAGATGCTGCATTACCAAAAGACTTCGAAGATGATTTTGCATCTGCTGAAATTCCACATTACCCAGAGGCTAAACTTTCATATGCTGGTCCAACATCTCATCCCGAAGAGAGGTATCCGTCGTTGCCAGGTGTGACTTTGCCACTAGATGAACTAGTAGGTTATCCAACTGCTGACTCGCCTACCTATCCACAAGAAGGCTATCCATCTGTACCAGATGCTGCATTACCAAAAGACTTCGAAGATGATTTTGCATCTGCTGAAATTCCACAATACCCAGAGGCTAAACTTTCATATCCTGGTCCACCATCTCATCCCGAAGAGAGGTATCCGTCATTGCCAGGTGTGACTTTGCCAGTAGATGAACTAGTAGGTTATCCAACTGCTGACTCGCCGACTTATCCACAAGAAGGCTATCCATCTGTACCAGATGCTGCATTACCAAAAGACTTCGAAGATGATTTTGCATCTGCTGAAATTCCACACTACCCAGAGGATAAACTTTCATATCCTGGTCTACCATCTCATCCCGAAGAGAGGTATCCGTCATTGCCAGGTGTGACTTTGCCACTAGATGAACTAGTAGGTTATCCAACTGCTGAGTCGCCCACTTATCCACAAGAAGGCTATCCATCTGTACCAGATGCTGCATTACCAAAAGACTTCGAAGATGATTTTGCATCTGCTGAAATTCCACAATACCCAGAGGCTAAACTTTCATATCCTGGTCCACCATCTCATCCCGAAGAGAGGTATCCGTCATTGCCAGGTGTGACTTTGCCAGTAGATGAACTAGTAGGTTATCCAACTGCTGACTCGCCGACTTATCCACAAGAAGGCTATCCATCTGTACCAGATGCTGCATTACCAAAAGACTTCGAAGATGATTTTGCATCTGCTGAAATTCCACATTACCCAGAGGCTAAACTTTTATATGCTGGTTCACCATCTCATCCCGAAGAGAGGTATCCGTCATTGCCAGGTGTGACTTTGCCAGTAGATGAACTAGTAGGTTATCCAACTGCTGACTCGCCGACTTATCCACAAGAAGGCTATCCATCTGTACCAGATGCTGCATTACCAAAAGACTTCGAAGATGATTTTGCATCTGCTGAAATTCCACAATACCCAGAGGCTAAACTTTCATATCCTGGTCCACCATCTCATCCCGAAGAGAGGTATCCGTCATTGCCAGGTGTGACTTTGCCACTAGATGAACTAGTAGGTTATCCAACTGCTGACTCGCCGACTTATCCACAAGAAGGCTATCCATCTGTACCAGATGCTGCATTACCAAAAGACTTCGAAGATGATTTTGCATCTGCTGAAATTCCACACTACCCAGAGGATAAACTTTCATATCCTGGTCTACCATCTCATCCCGAAGAGAGGTATCCGTCATTGCCAGGTGTGACTTTGCCACTAGATGAACTAGTAGGTTATCCAACTGCTGACTCGCCGACTTATCCACAAGAAGGCTATCCATCTGTACCAGATGCTGCATTACCAAAAGACTTCGAAGATGATTTTGCATCTGCTGAAATTCCACACTACCCAGAGGCTAAACTTTCATATCCTGGTCCACCATCTCATCCCGAAGAGAGGTATCCGTCATTGCCAGGTGTGACTTTGCCAGTAGATGAACTAGTAGGTTATCCAACTGCTGACTCGCCGACTTATCCACAAGAAGGCTATCCATCTGTACCAGATGCTGCATTACCAAAAGACTTCGAAGATGATTTTGCATCTGCTGAAATTCCACAATACCCAGAGGCTAAACTTTCATATCCTGGTCCACCATCTCATCCCGAAGAGAGGTATCCGTCATTGCCAGGTGTGACTTTGCCAGTAGATGAACTAGTAGGTTATCCAACTGCTGACTCGCCGACTTATCCACAAGAAGGCTATCCATCTGTACCAGATGCTGCATTACCAAAAGACTTCGAAGATGATTTTGCATCTGCTGAAATTCCACACTACCCAGAGGATAAACTTTCATATCCTGGTCTACCATCTCATCCCGAAGAGAGGTATCCGTCATTGCCAGGTGTGACTTTGCCACTAGATGAACTAGTAGCTTATCCAACTGCTGAGTCGCCCACTTATCCACAAGAAGGCTATCCATCTGTACCAGATGCTGCATTACCAAAAGACTTCGAAGATGATTTTGCATCTGCTGAAATTCCACAATACCCAGAGGCTAAACTTTCATATCCTGGTCCACCATCTCATCCCGAAGAGAGGTATCCGTCATTGCCAGGTGTGACTTTGCCAGTAGATGAACTAGTAGGTTATCCAACTGCTGACTCGCCGACTTATCCACAAGAAGGCTATCCATCTGTACCAGATGCTGCATTACCAAAAGACTTCGAAGATGATTTTGCATCTGCTGAAATTCCACACTACCCAGAGGCTAAACTTTCATATCCTGGTCCACCATCTCATCCCGAAGAGAGGTATCCGTCATTGCCAGGTGTGACTTTGCCACTAGATGAACTAGTAGGTTATCCAACTGCTGACTCGCCGACTTATCCACAGGAAGGCTATCCATCTGTACCAGATGCTGCATTACCAAAAGACTTCGAAGATGATTTTGCATCTGCTGAAATTCCACACTACCCAGAAGATAAACTTTCATATCCTGGTCTACCATCTCATCCCGAAGAGAGGTATCCGTCATTGCCAGGTGTGACTTTGCCAGTAGATGAACTAGTAGGTTATCCAACTGCTGACTCGCCGACTTATCCACAAGAAGGCTATCCATCTGTACCAGATGCTGCATTACCAAAAGACTTCGAAGATGATTTTGCATCTGCTGAAATTCCACAATACTCAGAGGCTAAACTTTCATATCCTGGTCCACCATCTCATCCCGAAGAGAGGTATCCGTCATTGCCAGGTGTGACTTTGCCAGTAGATGAACTAGTAGGTTATCCAACTGCTGACTCGCCGACTTATCCACAAGAAGGCTATGCATCTGTACCAGATGCTGCATTACCAAAAGACTTCGAAGTTGATTTTGCATCTGCTGAAATTCCACACTACCCAGAGGATAAACTTTCATATCCTGGTCTACCATCTCATCCCGAAGAGAGGTATCCGTCATTGCCAGGTGTGACTTTGCCAGTAGATGAACTAGTAGGTTATCCAACTGCTGAGTCGCCCACTTATCCACAAGAAGGCTATCCATCTGTACCAGATGCTGCATTACCAAAAGACTTCGAAGATGATTTTGCATCTGCTGAAATTCCACAATACCCAGAGGCTAAACTTTCATATCCTGGTCCACCATCTCATCCCGAAGAGAGGTATCCGTCATTGCCAGGTGTGACTTTGCCAGTAGATGAACTAGTAGGTTATCCAACTGATGACTCGCCGACTTATCCACAAGAAGGCTATCCATCTGTACCAGATGCTGCATTACCAAAAGACTTCGAAGATGATTTTGCATCTGCTGAAATTCCACAATACCCAGAGGCTAAACTTTCATTTGCTGGTCCACCATCTCATCCCGAAGAGAGGTATCCGTCATTGCCAGGTGTGACTTTGCCAGTAGATGAACTAGTAGGTTATCCAACTGCTGACTCGCCGACTTATCCACAAGAAGGTTATCCATCTGTACCAGATGCAGCTTTACCAAAAGATATCGAAGACGATTTTGCATCTTCTGAGATTCCACGATACCCAGAGGATAAACTTTCATATCCTGGTCTACCATCTTATTCCGAAGAGAGGTATCCATCATTGCCAGGTGTGACTTTGCCAGTAGATGAACTAGTAGGTTATCCAACTGCTGACTCGCCGACTTATCCACAAGAAGGCTATCCATCTGTACCAGATGCTGCATTACCAAAAGACTTCGAAGATGATTTTGCATCTGCTGAAATTCCACAATACCCAGAGGCTAAACTTTCATATCCTGGTCCACCATCTCATCCCGAAGAGAGGTATCCGTCATTGCCAGGAGTGATTTTGCCAGTAGATGAACTAGTAGGTTATCCAACTGCTGAGTCGCCGACTTATCCACAAGAAGGCTATCCATCTGTACCAGATGCTGCATTACCAAAAGACTTCGAAGATGATTTTGCATCTGCTGAAATTCCACAATACCCAGTGGCTAAACTTTCATATCCTGGTCCACCATCTCATCCCGAAGAGAGGTATCCGTCATTGCCAGGTGTGACTTTGCCAGTAGATGAACTAGTAGGTTATCCAACTGCTGAGTCGCCCACTTATCCACAAGAAGGCTATCCATCTGTACCAGATGCTGCATTACCAAAAGACTTCGAAGATGATTTGGCATCTGCTGAAATTCCACAATACCCAGAGGCTAAACTTTCATATGCTGGTCCACCATCTCATCCCGAAGAGAGCTATCCGTCATTGCCAGGTGTGACTTTGCCAGTAGATGAACTAGTAGGTTATCCAACTGCTGACTCGCCGACTTATCCACAAGAAGGCTATCCATCTGTACCAGATGCTGCATTACCAAAAGACTTCGAAGATGATTTGGCATCTGCTGAAATTCCACAATACCCAGAGGCTAAACTTTCATATGCTGGTCCACCATCTCATCCCGAAGAGAGCTATCCGTCATTGCCAGGTGTGACTTTGCCAGTAGATGAACTAGTAGCTTATCCAACTGCTGAGTCGCCCACTTATCCACAAGAAGACTATCCATCTGTACCAGATGCTGCATTACCAAAAGACTTCGAAGATGATTTTGCATCTGCTGAAATTCCACAATACCCAGTGGCTAAACTTTCATATCCTGGTCCACCATCTCATCCCGAAGAGAGGTATCCGTCATTGCCAGGTGTGACTTTGCCAGTAGATGAACTAGTAGGTTATCCAACTGCTGAGTCGCCCACTTATCCACAAGAAGGCTATCCATCTGTACCAGATGCTGCATTACCAAAAGACTTCGAAGATGATTTTGCATCTGCTGAAATTCCACAATACCCAGAGGCTAAACTTTCATATCCTGGTCCACCATCTCATCCCGAAGAGAGGTATCCGTCATTGCCAGGTGTGATTTTGCCAGTAGATGAACTAGTAGGTTATCCAACTGCTGAGTCGCCCACTTATCCACAAGAAGGCTATCCATCTGTACCAGATGCTGCATTACCAAAAGACTTCGAAGATGATTTTGCATCTGCTGAAATTCCACAATACCCAGTGGCTAAACTTTCATATCCTGGTCCACCATCTCATCCCGAAGAGAGGTATCCGTCATTGCCAGGTGTGACTTTACCAGTAGATGAACTAGTAGGTTATCCAACTGCTGAGTCGCCCACTTATCCACAAGAAGGCTATCCATCTGTACCAGATGCTGCATTACCAAAAGACTTCGAAGATGATTTTGGATCTGCTGAAATTCCACAATACCCAGCGGCTAAACTTTCATATCCTGGTCCACCATCTCATCCCGAAGAGAGGTATCCGTCATTGCCAGGTGTGACTTTGCCAGTAGATGAACTAGTAGGTTATCCAACTGCTGACTCGCCGACTTATCCACAAGAAGGCTATCCATCTGTACCAGATGCTGCATTACCAAAAGACTTCGAAGATGATTTTGCATCTGCTGAAATTCCACACTACCCAGAGGCTAAACTTTCATATCCTGGTCCACCATCTCATCCCGAAGAGAGGTATCCGTCATTTCCAGGTGTGACTTTGCCACTAGATGAACTAGTAGGTTATCCAACTGCTGACTCGCCGACTTATCCACAAGCAGGCTATCCATCTGTACCAGATGCAGCTTTACCAAAAGACTTCGAAGATGATTTTGCACCTGCTGAAATTCCACACTACCCAGAGGCTAAACTTTCATATCCTGTTCCACCATCTCATCCCGAAGAGAGGTATCCGTCATTGCCAGGTGTGACTTTGCCAGTAGATGAACTAGTAGGTTATCCAACTGCTGACTCGCCGACTTATCCACAAGAAGGCTATCCATCTGTACCAGATGCTGCATTACCAAAAGACTTCGAAGATGATTTTGCATCTGCTGAAATTCCACAATACCCAGTGGCTAAACTTTCATATCCTGGTCCACCATCTCATCCCGAAGAGAGGTATCCGTCATTGCCAGGTGTGACTTTGCCAGTAGATGAACTAGTAGGTTATCCAACTGCTGAGTCGCCCACTTATCCACAAGAAGTCTATCCATCTGTACCAGATGCTGCATTACCAAAAGACTTCGAAGATGATTTTGCATCTGCTAAAATTCCACACTACCCAGAGGATAAACTTTCATATCCTGGTCCACCATCTCATCCCGAAGAGAGGTATCCGTCATTGCCAGGTGTGACTTTGCCAGTAGATGAACTAGTAGGTTATCCAACTGCTGACTCGCCCACTTATCCACAAGAAGGCTATCCATCTGTACCAGATGCAGCTTTAACAAAAGATATCGGAGACGATTTTGCATCTTCTGAGATTCCACGGTACCCAGAGGATAAACTTTCATATGCTGGTCCACCATCTCATCCCGAAGAGAGGTATCCGTCATTGCCAGGTGTGACTTTGCCAGTAGATGAACTAGTAGGTTATCCAACTGCTGACTCGCCGACTTATCCACAAGAAGGCTATCCATCTGTACCAGATGCTGCATTACCAAAAGACTTCGAAGATGATTTTGCATCTGCTGAAATTCCGCACTACCCAGAGGATAAACTTTCATATCCTGGACTACCATCTCATCCCGAAGAGAGGTATCCGTCATTGCCAGGTGTGACTTTGCCAGTAGATGAACTAGTAGGTTATCCAACTGCTGACTCGCCGACTTATCCACAAGAAGGCTATCCATCTGTACCAGATGCTGCATTACCAAAAGACTTCGAAGATGATTTTGCATCTGCTGAAATTCCACAATACCCAGAGGCTAAACTTTCATATCCTGGTCCACCATCTCATCCCGAAGAGAGGTATCCGTCATTGCCAGGTGTGACTTTGCCAGTAGATGAACTAGTAGGTTATCCAACTGCTGACTCGCCGACTTATCCACAAGAAGGCTATCCATCTGTACTAGATGCAGCTTTACCAAAAGACTTCGAAGATGATTTTGCATCTGCTGAAATTCCACATTACCCAGAGGCTAAACTTTCATATCCTGTTCCACCATCTCATCCCGAAGAGAGGTATCCGTCATTGCCAGGTGTGACTTTGCCAGTAGATGAACTAGTAGGTTATCCAACTGCTGAGTCGCCCACTTATCCACAAGAAGGCTATCCATCTGTACCAGATGCTGCATTACCAAAAGACTTCGAAGATGATTTTGCATCTGCTGAAATTCCACATTACCCAGAGGCTAAACTTTTATATGCTGGTCCACCATCTCATCCCGAAGAGAGGTATCCGTCATTGCCAGGTGTGACTTTGCCAGTAGATGAACTAGTAGGTTATCCAACTGCTGACTCGCCGACTTATCCACAAGAAGGCTATCCATCTGTACCAGATGCTGCATTACCAAAAGACTTCGAAGATGATTTTGCATCTGCTGAAATTCCACAATACCCAGAGGCTAAACTTTCATATCCTGGTCCACCATCTCATCCCGAAGAGAGGTATCCGTCATTGCCAGGTGTGACTTTGCCAGTAGATGAACTAGTAGGTTATCCAACTGCTGAGTCGCCCACTTATCCACAAAAAGGCTATCCATCTGTACCAGATGCTGCATTACCAAAAGACTTCGAAGATGATTTTGCATCTGCTGAAATTCCACACTACCCAGAGGCTAAACTTTCATATCCTGGTCCACCATCTCATCCCGAAGAGAGGTATCCGTCATTTCCAGGTGTGACTTTGCCACTAGATGAACTAGTAGGTTATCCAACTGCTGACTCGCCGACTTATCCACAAGAAGGCTATCCATCTGTACCAGATGCAGCTTTACCAAAAGATATCGAAGACGATTTTGCATCTTCTGAGATTCCACGGTACCCAGAGGATAAACTTTCATATGCTGGTCCACCATCTCATCCCGAAGAGAGGTATCCGTCATTGCCAGGTGTGACTTTGCCAGTAGATGAACTAGTAGGTTATCCAACTGCTGACTCGCCGACTTATCCACAAGAAGGCTATCCATCTGTACCAGATGCTGCATTACCAAAAGACTTCGAAGATGATTTTGCATCTGCTGAAATTCCACAATACCCAGAGGCTAAAGTTTCATATCCTGGTCCACCATCTCATCCCGAAGAGAGGTATCCGTCATTGCCAGGTGTGACTTTGCCAGTAGATGAACTAGTAGGTTATCCAACTGCTGACTCGCCGACTTATCCACAAGAAGGCTATCCATCTGTACCAGATGCTGCATTACCAAAAGACTTCGAAGATGATTTTGCATCTGCTGAAATTCCACAATACCCAGAGGCTAAACTTTCATATCCTGGTCCACCATCTCATCCCGAAGAGAGGTATCCGTCATTGCCAGGTGTGACTTTGCCAGTAGATGAACTAGTAGGTTATCCAACTGCTGACTCGCCGACTTATCCACAAGAAGGCTATCCATCTGTACCAGATGCTGCATTACCAAAAGACTTCGAAGATGATTTTGCATCTGCTGAAATTCCACAAGACCCAGAGGCTAAACTTTCATATGCTGGTCCACCATCTCATCCCGAAGAGAGGTATCCGTCATTGCCAGGTGTGACTTTGCCAGTAGATGAACTAGTAGGTTATCCAACTGCTGACTCGCCGACTTATCCACAAGAAGGCTATCCATCTGTACCAGATGCAGCTTTACCAAAAGATATCGAAGACGATTTTGCATCTTCTGAGATTCCACGGTACCCAGAGGATAAACTTTCATATCCTGGTCTACCATCTTATCCCGAAGAGAGGTATCCGTCATTGCCAGGTGTGACTTTGCCAGTAGATGAACTAGTAGGTTATCCAACTGCTGACTCGCCCACTTATCCACAAGAAGGCTATCCATCTGTACCAGATGCTGCATTACCAAAAGACTTCGAAGATGATTTTGCATCTGCTGAAATTCCACACTACCCAGAGGATAAACTTTCATATCCTGGTCTACCATCTCATCCCGAAGAGAGGTATCCGTCATTGCCAGGTGTGACTTTGCCAGTAGATGAACTAGTAGGTTATCCAACTGCTGACTCGCCGACTTATCCACAAGAAGGCTATCCATCTGTACCAGATGCTGCATTACCAAAAGACTTCGAAGATGATTTTGCATCTGCTGAAATTCCACAATACCCAGTGGCTAAACTTTCATATCCTGGTCCACCATCTCATCCCGAAGAGAGGTATCCGTCATTGCCAGGTGTGACTTTGCCAGTAGATGAACTAGTAGGTTATCCAACTGCTGAGTCGCCCACTTATCCACAAGAAGGCTATCCATCTGTACCAGATGCTGCATTACCAAAAGACTTCGAAGATGATTTTGCATCTGCTGAAATTCCACAATACCCAGAGGCTAAACTTTCATATCCTGGTCCACCATCTCATCCCGAAGAGAGGTATCCGTCATTGCCAGGTGTGATTTTGCCAGTAGATGAACTAGTAGGTTATCCAACTGCTGAGTCGCCCACTTATCCACAAGAAGGCTATCCATCTGTACCAGATGCTGCATTACCAAAAGACTTCGAAGATGATTTTGCATCTGCTGAAATTCCACAATACCCAGTGGCTAAACTTTCATATCCTGGTCCACCATCTCATCCCGAAGAGAGGTATCCGTCATTGCCAGGTGTGACTTTACCAGTAGATGAACTAGTAGGTTATCCAACTGCTGAGTCGCCCACTTATCCACAAGAAGGCTATCCATCTGTACGAGATGCTGCATTACCAAAAGACTTCGAAGATGATTTTGGATCTGCTGAAATTCCACAATACCCAGCGGCTAAACTTTCATATCCTGGTCCACCATCTCATCCCGAAGAGAGGTATCCGTCATTGCCAGGTGTGACTTTGCCAGTAGATGAACTAGTAGGTTATCCAACTGCTGACTCGCCGACTTATCCACAAGAAGGCTATCCATCTGTACCAGATGCTGCATTACCAAAAGACTTCGAAGATGATTTTGCATCTGCTGAAATTCCACACTACCCAGAGGCTAAACTTTCATATCCTGGTCCACCATCTCATCCCGAAGAGAGGTATCCGTCATTTCCAGGTGTGACTTTGCCACTAGATGAACTAGTAGGTTATCCAACTGCTGACTCGCCGACTTATCCACAAGCAGGCTATCCATCTGTACCAGATGCAGCTTTACCAAAAGACTTCGAAGATGATTTTGCACCTGCTGAAATTCCACACTACCCAGAGGCTAAACTTTCATATCCTGTTCCACCATCTCATCCCGAAGAGAGGTATCCGTCATTGCCAGGTGTGACTTTGCCAGTAGATGAACTAGTAGGTTATCCAACTGCTGACTCGCCGACTTATCCACAAGAAGGCTATCCATCTGTACCAGATGCTGCATTACCAAAAGACTTCGAAGATGATTTTGCATCTGCTGAAATTCCACAATACCCAGTGGCTAAACTTTCATATCCTGGTCCACCATCTCATCCCGAAGAGAGGTATCCGTCATTGCCAGGTGTGACTTTGCCAGTAGATGAACTAGTAGGTTATCCAACTGCTGAGTCGCCCACTTATCCACAAGAAGTCTATCCATCTGTACCAGATGCTGCATTACCAAAAGACTTCGAAGATGATTTTGCATCTGCTAAAATTCCACACTACCCAGAGGATAAACTTTCATATCCTGGTCCACCATCTCATCCCGAAGAGAGGTATCCGTCATTGCCAGGTGTGACTTTGCCAGTAGATGAACTAGTAGGTTATCCAACTGCTGACTCGCCCACTTATCCACAAGAAGGCTATCCATCTGTACCAGATGCAGCTTTAACAAAAGATATCGGAGACGATTTTGCATCTTCTGAGATTCCACGGTACCCAGAGGATAAACTTTCATATGCTGGTCCACCATCTCATCCCGAAGAGAGGTATCCGTCATTGCCAGGTGTGACTTTGCCAGTAGATGAACTAGTAGGTTATCCAACTGCTGACTCGCCGACTTATCCACAAGAAGGCTATCCATCTGTACCAGATGCTGCATTACCAAAAGACTTCGAAGATGATTTTGCATCTGCTGAAATTCCGCACTACCCAGAGGATAAACTTTCATATCCTGGACTACCATCTCATCCCGAAGAGAGGTATCCGTCATTGCCAGGTGTGACTTTGCCAGTAGATGAACTAGTAGGTTATCCAACTGCTGACTCGCCGACTTATCCACAAGAAGGCTATCCATCTGTACCAGATGCTGCATTACCAAAAGACTTCGAAGATGATTTTGCATCTGCTGAAATTCCACAATACCCAGAGGCTAAACTTTCATATCCTGGTCCACCATCTCATCCCGAAGAGAGGTATCCGTCATTGCCAGGTGTGACTTTGCCAGTAGATGAACTAGTAGGTTATCCAACTGCTGACTCGCCGACTTATCCACAAGAAGGCTATCCATCTGTACTAGATGCAGCTTTACCAAAAGACTTCGAAGATGATTTTGCATCTGCTGAAATTCCACATTACCCAGAGGCTAAACTTTCATATCCTGTTCCACCATCTCATCCCGAAGAGAGGTATCCGTCATTGCCAGGTGTGACTTTGCCAGTAGATGAACTAGTAGGTTATCCAACTGCTGAGTCGCCCACTTATCCACAAGAAGGCTATCCATCTGTACCAGATGCTGCATTACCAAAAGACTTCGAAGATGATTTTGCATCTGCTGAAATTCCACATTACCCAGAGGCTAAACTTTTATATGCTGGTCCACCATCTCATCCCGAAGAGAGGTATCCGTCATTGCCAGGTGTGACTTTGCCAGTAGATGAACTAGTAGGTTATCCAACTGCTGACTCGCCGACTTATCCACAAGAAGGCTATCCATCTGTACCAGATGCTGCATTACCAAAAGACTTCGAAGATGATTTTGCATCTGCTGAAATTCCACAATACCCAGAGGCTAAACTTTCATATCCTGGTCCACCATCTCATCCCGAAGAGAGGTATCCGTCATTGCCAGGTGTGACTTTGCCAGTAGATGAACTAGTAGGTTATCCAACTGCTGAGTCGCCCACTTATCCACAAAAAGGCTATCCATCTGTACCAGATGCTGCATTACCAAAAGACTTCGAAGATGATTTTGCATCTGCTGAAATTCCACACTACCCAGAGGCTAAACTTTCATATCCTGGTCCACCATCTCATCCCGAAGAGAGGTATCCGTCATTTCCAGGTGTGACTTTGCCACTAGATGAACTAGTAGGTTATCCAACTGCTGACTCGCCGACTTATCCACAAGAAGGCTATCCATCTGTACCAGATGCAGCTTTACCAAAAGATATCGAAGACGATTTTGCATCTTCTGAGATTCCACGGTACCCAGAGGATAAACTTTCATATGCTGGTCCACCATCTCATCCCGAAGAGAGGTATCCGTCATTGCCAGGTGTGACTTTGCCAGTAGATGAACTAGTAGGTTATCCAACTGCTGACTCGCCGACTTATCCACAAGAAGGCTATCCATCTGTACCAGATGCTGCATTACCAAAAGACTTCGAAGATGATTTTGCATCTGCTGAAATTCCACAATACCCAGAGGCTAAAGTTTCATATCCTGGTCCACCATCTCATCCCGAAGAGAGGTATCCGTCATTGCCAGGTGTGACTTTGCCAGTAGATGAACTAGTAGGTTATCCAACTGCTGACTCGCCGACTTATCCACAAGAAGGCTATCCATCTGTACCAGATGCTGCATTACCAAAAGACTTCGAAGATGATTTTGCATCTGCTGAAATTCCACAATACCCAGAGGCTAAACTTTCATATCCTGGTCCACCATCTCATCCCGAAGAGAGGTATCCGTCATTGCCAGGTGTGACTTTGCCAGTAGATGAACTAGTAGGTTATCCAACTGCTGACTCGCCGACTTATCCACAAGAAGGCTATCCATCTGTACCAGATGCTGCATTACCAAAAGACTTCGAAGATGATTTTGCATCTGCTGAAATTCCACAAGACCCAGAGGCTAAACTTTCATATGCTGGTCCACCATCTCATCCCGAAGAGAGGTATCCGTCATTGCCAGGTGTGACTTTGCCAGTAGATGAACTAGTAGGTTATCCAACTGCTGACTCGCCGACTTATCCACAAGAAGGCTATCCATCTGTACCAGATGCAGCTTTACCAAAAGATATCGAAGACGATTTTGCATCTTCTGAGATTCCACGGTACCCAGAGGATAAACTTTCATATCCTGGTCTACCATCTTATCCCGAAGAGAGGTATCCGTCATTGCCAGGTGTGACTTTGCCAGTAGATGAACTAGTAGGTTATCCAACTGCTGACTCGCCCACTTATCCACAAGAAGGCTATCCATCTGTACCAGATGCTGCATTACCAAAAGACTTCGAAGATGATTTTGCATCTGCTGAAATTCCACACTACCCAGAGGATAAACTTTCATATCCTGGTCTACCATCTCATCCCGAAGAGAGGTATCCGTCATTGCCAGGTGTGACTTTGCCAGTAGATGAACTAGTAGGTTATCCAACTGCTGACTCGCCGACTTATCCACAAGAAGGCTATCCATCTGTACCAGATGCTGCATTACCAAAAGACTTCGAAGATGATTTTGCATCTGCTGAAATTCCACAATACCCAGAGGCTAAACTTTCATATCCTGGTCCACCATCTCATCCCGAAGAGAGGTATCCGTCATTGCCAGGTGTGACTTTGCCAGTAGATGAACTAGTAGGTTATCCAACTGCTGACTCGCCGACTTATCCACAAGAAGGCTATCCATCTGTACCAGATGCTGCATTACCAAAAGACTTCGAAGATGATTTTGCATCTGCTGAAATTCCACAATACCCAGAGGCTAAACTTTCATATCCTGGTCCACCATCTCATCCCGAAGAGAGGTATCCGTCATTGCCAGGTGTGACTTTGCCAGTAGATGAACTAGTAGGTTATCCAACTGCTGACTCGCCGACTTATCCACAAGAAGGCTATCCATCTGTACCAGATGCTGCATTACCAAAAGACTTCGAAGATGATTTTGCATCTGCTGAAATTCCACAATACCCAGAGGCTAAACTTTCATATCCTGGTCCACCATCTCATCCCGAAGAGAGGTATCCGTCATTGCCAGGTGTGACTTTGCCAGTAGATGAACTAGTAGGTTATCCAACTGCTGAGTCGCCCACTTATCCACAAGAAGGCTATCCATCTGTACCAGATGCTGCATTACCAAAAGACTTCGAAGATGATTTTGCATCTGCTGAAATTCCACACTACCCAGAGGCTAAACTTTCATATGCTGGTCCACCATCTCATCCCGAAGAGAGGTATCCGTCATTGCCAGGTGTGACTTTGCCAGTAGATGAACTAGTAGGTTATCCAACTGCTGACTCGCCGACTTATCCACAAGAAGGCTATCCATCTGTACCAGATGCAGCTTTACCAAAAGATATCGAAGACGATTTTGCATCTTCTGAGATTCCACGGTACCCAGAGGATAAACTTTCATATCCTGGTCTACCATCTTATCCCGAAGAGAGGTATCCGTCATTGCCAGGTGTGACTTTGCAAGTAGATGAACTAGTAGGTTATCCAACTGCTGACTCGCCGACTTATCCACAAGAAGGCTATCCATCTGTACCAGATGCTGCATTACCAAAAGACTTCGAAGATGATTTTGCATCTGCTGAAATTCCTCACTACCCAGAGGCTAAACTTTCATATCCTGGTCCACCATCTCATCCCGAAGAGAGGTATCCGTCATTGCCAGGTGTGACTTTGCCAGTAGATGAACTAGTAGGTTATCCAACTGCTGACTCGCCGACTTATCCACAAGAATGCTATCCATCTGTACCAGATGCAGCTTTACCAAAAGATATCGAAGACGATTTTGCATCTTCTGAGATTCCACGGTACCCAGAGTATAAACTTTCATATCCTGGTCTACCATCTCATCCCGAAGAGAGGTATCCGTCATTGCCAGGTGTGACTTTGCCAGTAGATGAACTAGTAGGTTATCCAACTGCTGACTCGCCGACTTATCCACAAGAAGGCTATCCATCTGTACCAGATGCTGCATTACCAAAAGACTTCGAAGATGATTTTGCATCTGCTGAAATTCCACAATACCCAGAGGATAAACTTTCATATGCTGGTCCACCATCTCATCCCGAAGAGAGGTATCCGTCATTGCCAGGTGTGACTTTGCCAGTAGATGAACTAGTAGGTTATACAACTGCTGACTCGCCGACTTATCCACAAGAAGGCTATCCATCTGTACCACATGCTGCATTACCAAAAGACTTCGAAGATGATTTTGCATCTGCTGAAATTCCACACTACCCAGAGGCTAAACTTTCATATCCTGGTCCACCATCTCATCCCGAAGAGAGGTATCCGTCATTGCCAGGTGTGACTTTGCCAGTAGATGAACTAGTAGGTTATCCAACTGCTGACTCGCCGACTTATCCACAAGAAAGCTATCCATCTGTACCAGATGCAGCTTTACCAAAAGATATCGAAGACGATTTTGCATCTTCTGAGATTCCACGGTACCCAGAGGATAAACTTTCATATCCTGGTCTACCATCTCATCCCGAAGAGAGGTATCCGTCATTGCCAGGTGTGACTTTGCCAGTAGATGAACTAGTAGGTTATCCAACTGCTGACTCGCCGACTTATCCACAAGAAGGCTATCCATCTGTACCAGATGCTGCATTACCAAAAGACTTCGAAGATGATTTTGCATCTGCTGAAATTCCACAATACCCAGAGGATAAACTTTCATATGCTGGTCCACCATCTCATCCCGAAGAGAGGTATCCGTCATTGCCAGGTGTGACTTTGCCAGTAGATGAACTAGTAGGTTATCCAACTGCTGACTCGCCGACTTATCCACAAGAAGGCTATCCATCTGTACCAGATGCTGCATTACCAAAAGACTTCGAAGATGATTTTGCATCTGCTGAAATTCCACACTACCCAGAGGCTAAACTTTCATATCCTGGTCCACCATCTCATCCCGAAGAGAGGTATCCGTCATTGCCAGGTGTGACTTTGCCACTAGATGAACCAGTAGGTTATCCAACTGCTGACTCGCCGACTTATCCACAAGAAGGCTATCCATCTGTACCAGATGCTGCATTACCAAAAGACTTCGAAGATGATTTGGCATCTGCTGAAATTCCACACTACCCAGAGGCTAAACTTTCATATCCTGGTCCACCATCTCATCCCGAAGAGAGGTATCCGTCATTGCCAGGTGTGACTTTGCCAGTAGATGAACTAGTAGGTTATCCAACTGCTGACTCGCCGACTTATCCACAAGAAGGCTATCCATCTGTACCAGATGCAGCTTTACCAAAAGATATCGAAGACGATTTGGCATCTGCTGAAATTCCACACTACCCAGAGGCTAAACTTTCATATCCTGGTCCACCATCTCATCCCGAAGAGAGGTATCCGTCATTGCCAGGTGTGACTTTGCCAGTAGATGAACTAGTAGGTTATCCAACTGCTGACTCGCCGACTTATCCACAAGAAGGCTATCCATCTGTACCAGATGCAGCTTTACCAAAAGGTATCGAAGACGATTTGGCATCTGCTGAAATTCCACACTACCCAGAGGCTAAACTTTCATATGCTGGTCCACCATCTCATCCCGAAGAGAGGTATCCGTCATTGCCAGGTGTGACTTTGCCAGTAGATGAACTAGTAGGTTATCCAACTGCTGACTCGCCGACTTATCCACAAGAAGGCTATCCATCTGTACCAGATGCTGCATTACCAAAAGACTTCGAAGATGATTTTGCATCTGCTGAAATTCCACATTACCCAGAGGCTAAACTTTCATATGCTGGTCCACCATCTCATCCCGAAGAGAGGTATCCGTCATTGCCAGGTATGACTTTGCCAGTAGATGAACTAGTAGGTTATCCAACTGCTGAGTCGCCGACTTATCCACAAGAAGGCTATCCATCTGTACCAGATGCTGCATTACCAAAAGACTTCGAAGATGACTTTGCATCTGCTGAAATTCCACACTACCCAGAGGCTAAACTTTCATATCCTGGTCCACCATCTCATCCCGAAGAGAGGTATCCGTCATTGACAGGTGTGACTTTGCCAGTAGATGAACTAGTAGGTTATCCAACTGCTGACTCGCCGACTTATCCACAAGAAGGCTATCCATCTGTACCAGATGCAGCTTTACCAAAAGATATCGAAGACGATTTTGCATCTTCTGAGATTCCACGGTACACAGAGGATAAACTTTCATATGCTGGTCCACCATCTCATCCCGAAGAGAGGTATCCGTCATTGCCAGGTGTGACTTTGCCAGTAGATGAACTAGTAGGTTATCCAACTGCTGACTCGCCGACTTATCCACAAGAAGGCTATCCATCTGTACCAGATGCTGCATTACCAAAAGACTTCGAAGATGATTTTGCATCTGCTGAAATTCCACAATACACAGAGGCTAAACTTTCATATCCTGGTCCACCATCTCATCCCGAAGAGAGGTATCCGTCATTGCCAGGTGTGACTTTGCCAGTAGATGAACTAGTAGGTTATCCAACTGCTGAGTCGCCGACTTATCCACAAGAAGGCTATCCATCTGTACCAGATGGTGCATTACCAAAAGACTTCGAAGATGATTTTGCATCTGCTGAAATTCCACATTACCCAGAGGCTAAACTTTCATATCCTGGTCCACCATCTCATCCCGAAGAGAGGTATCCGTCATTGCCAGGTGTGACTTTGCCAGTAGATGAACTAGTAGGTTATCCAACTGCTGACTCGCCGACTTATCCACAAGAAGGCTATCCATCTGTACCAGATGCTGCATTACCAAAAGACTTCGAAGATGATTTTGCATCTGCTGAAATTCCACACTACCCAGAGGCTAAACTTTCATATCCTGGTCCACCATCTCATCCCGAAGAGAGGTATCCGTCATTGCCAGGTGTGACTTTGCCAGTAGATGAACTAGTAGGTTATCCAACTGCTGAGTCGCCGACTTATCCACAAGAAGGCTATCCATCTGTACCAGATGCTGCATTACCAAAAGACTTCGAAGATGATTTGGCATCTGCTGAAATTCCACACTACCCAGAGGCTAAACTTTCATATCCTGGTCCACCATCTCATCCCGAAGAGAGGTATCCGTCATTGCCAGGTGTGACTTTGCCACTAGATGAACTAGTAGGTTATCCAACTGCTGACTCGCCGACTTATCCACAAGAAGGCTATCCATCTGTACCAGATGCTGCATTACCAAAGGACTTCGAAGATGATTTTGCATCTGCTGAAATTCCACACTACCCAGAGGCTAAACTTTCATATCCTGGTCCACCATCTCATCCCGAAGAGAGGTATCCGTCATTGCCAGGTGTGACTTTGCCACTAGATGAACTAGTAGGTTATCCAACTGCTGACTCGCCGACTTATCCACAAGAAGGCTATCCATCTGTACCAGATGCTGCATTACCAAAAGACTTCGAAGATGATTTTGCATCTGCTGAAATTCCACACTACCCAGAGGCTAAACTTTCATATCCTGGTCCACCATCTCATACCAAAGAGAGGTATCCGTCATTGCTAGGTGTGACTTTGCCAGTAGATGAACTAGTAGGTTATCCAACTGCTGACTCGCCGACTTATCCACAAGAAGGCTATCCATCTGTACCAGGTGCAGCTTTACCAAAAGATATCGAAGACGATTTTGCATCTTCTGAGATTCCACGGTACCCAGAGGATAAACTTTCATATCCTGGTCTACCATCTCATCCCGAAGAGAGGTATCCGTCATTGCCAGGTGTGACTTTGCCAGTAGATGAACTAGTAGGTTATCCAACTGCTGACTCGCCGACTTATCCACAAGAAGGCTATCCATCTGTACCAGATGCTGCATTACCAAAAGACTTCGAAGATGATTTTGCATCTGCTGAAATTCCACATTACCCAGAGGCTAAACTTTCATATGCTGGTCCAACATCTCATCCCGAAGAGAGGTATCCGTCGTTGCCAGGTGTGACTTTGCCACTAGATGAACTAGTAGGTTATCCAACTGCTGACTCGCCGACTTATCCACAAGAAGGCTATCCATCTGTACCAGATGCTGCATTACCAAAAGACTTCGAAGATGATTTTGCATCTGCTGAAATTCCACATTACCCAGAGGCTAAACTTTCATATGCTGGTCCACCATCTCATCCCGAAGAGAGGTATCCATCATTGCCAGGTGTGACTTTGCCAGTAGATGAACTAGTAGGTTATCCAACTGCTGAGTCGCCCACTTATCCACAAGAAGGCTATCCATCTGTACCAGATGCTGCATTACCAAAAGACTTCGAAGATGATTTTGCATCTGCTGAAATTGCACACTACCCAGAGGATAAACTTTCATATCCTGGTCTACCCTCTCATCCCGAAGAGAGGTATCCGTCATTGCCAGGTGTGACTTTGCCAGTAGATGAACTAGTAGGTTATCCAACTGCTGACTCGCCGACTTATCCACAAGAAGGCTATCCATCTGTACCAGATGCTGCATTACCAAAGGACTTCGAAGATGATTTTGCATCTGCTGAAATTCCACACTACCCAGAGGCTAAACTTTCATATCCTGGTCCACCATCTCATCCCGAAGAGAGGTATCCGTCATTGCCAGGTGTGACTTTGCCAGTAGATGAACTAGTAGGTTATCCAACTGCTGACTCGCCGACTTATCCACAAGAAGGCTATCCATCTGTACCAGATGCTGCATTACCAAAAGACTTCGAAGATGATTTTGCATCTGTTGAAATTCCACACTACCCAGAGGATAAACTTTCATATCCTGGTCTACCATCTCATCCCGAAGAGAGGTATCCGTCATTGCCAGGTGTGACTTTGCCAGTTGATGAACTAGTAGGTTATCCAACTGCTGACTCGCCGACTTATCCACAAGAAGGCTATCCATCTGTACCAGATGCTGCATTACCAAAAGACTTCGAAGATGATTTTGCATCTGCTGAAATTCCACATTACCCAGAGGCTAAACTTTCATATGCTGGTCCACCATCTCATCCCGAAGAGAGGTATCCGTCATTGCCAGGTGTGACTTTGCCAGTAGATGAACTAGTAGGTTATCCAACTGCTGACTCGCCGACTTATCCACAAGAAGGCTATCCATCTGTACCAGATGCTGCATTACCAAAGGACTTCGAAGATGATTTTGCATCTGCTGAAATTCCACACTACCCAGAGGCTAAACTTTCATATCCTGGTCCACCATCTCATCCCGAAGAGAGGTATCCGTCATTGCCAGGTGTGACTTTGCCAGTAGATGAACTAGTAGGTTATCCAACTGCTGAGTCGCCCACTTATCCACAAGCAGGCTATCCATCTGTACCAGATGCTGCATTACCAAAGGACTTCGAAGATGATTTTGCATCTGCTGAAATTCCACACTACCCAGAGGCTAAACTTTCAAATCCTGGTCCACCATCTCATCCCGAAGAGAGGTATCCGTCATTGCCAGGTGTGACTTTGCCAGTAGATGAACTAGTAGGTTATCCAACTGCTGACTCGCCGACTTATCCACAAGAAGGCTATCCATCTGTACCAGATGCTGCATTACCAAAAGGCTTCGAAGATGATTTTGCATCTGCTGAAATTCCACAATACCCAGAGGATAAACTTTCATATCCTGGTCCACCATCTCATCCCGAAGAGAGGTATCCGTCATTGCCAGGTGTGACTTTGCCAGTAGATGAACTAGTAGGTTATCCAACTGCTGAGTCGCCCACTTATCCACAAGAAGGCTATCCATCTGTACCAGATGCTGCATTACCAAAAGACTTCGAAGATGATTTTGCATCTGCTGAAATTCCACAATACCCAGAGGCTAAACTTTCATATCCTGGTCCACCATCTCATCCCGAAGAGAGGTATCCGTCATTGCCAGGTGTGACTTTGCCAGTAGATGAACTAGTAGGTTATCCAACTGCTGACTCGCCGACTTATCCACAAGAAGGCTATCCATCTGTACCAGATGCTGCATTACCAAAAGACTTCGAAGATGATTTTGCATCTGCTGAAATTTCACAATACCCAGAGGCTAAGCTTTCATATCCTGGTCTACCATCTCATCCCGAAGAGCGGTATCCGTCATTGCCAGGTGTGACTTTGCCAGTAGATGAACTAGTAGGTTATCCAACTGCTGAGTCGCCCACTTATCCACAAGAAGGCTATCCATCTGTACCAGATGCTGCATTACCAAAAGACTTCGAAGATGATTTTGCATCTGCTGAAATTCCACACTACCCAGAGGCTAAACTTTCATATCCTGGTCCACCATCTCATCCCGAAGAGAGGTATCCGTCATTGCCAGGTGTGACTTTGCCAGTAGATGAACTAGTAGGTTATCCAACTGCTGAGTCGCCCACTTATCCACAAGAAGGCTATCCATCTGTACCAGATGCTGCATTACCAAAAGACTTCGAAGATGATTTTGCATCTGCTGAATTTCCACACTACCCAGAGGCTAAACTTTCATATCCTGGTCCACCATCTCATCCCGAAGAGAGGTATCCGTCATTGCCAGGTGTGACTTTGCCAGTAGATGAACTAGTAGGTTATCCAACTGCTGAGTCGCCCACTTATCCACAAGAAGGCTATCCATCTGTACCAGATGCTGCATTACCAAAAGACTTCGAAGATGATTTTGCATCTGCTGAATTTCCACACTACCCAGAGGCTAAACTTTCATATCCTGGTCCACCATCTCATCCCGAAGAGAGGTATCCGTCATTGCCAGGTGTGACTTTGCCACTAGATGAACTAGTAGGTTATCCAACTGCTGACTCGCCGACTTATCCACAAGAAGGCTATCCATCTGTACCAGATGCTGCATTACCAAAGGACTTCGAAGATGATTTTGCATCTGCTGAAATTCCACACTACCCAGAGGCTAAACTTTCATATCCTGGTCCACCATCTCATCCCGAAGAGAGGTATCCTTCATTGCCAGGTGTGACTTTGCCACTAGATGAACTAGTAGGTTATCCAACTGCTGACTCGCCGACTTATCCACAAGAAGGCTATCCATCTGTACCAGATGCTGCATTATCAAAAGACTTCGAAGATGATTTTGCATCTGCTGAAATTCCACACTACCCAGAGGCTAAACTTTCATATCCTGGTCCACCATCTCATCCCAAAGAGAGGTATCCGTCATTGCCAGGTGTGACTTTGCCAGTAGATGAACTAGTAGGTTATCCAACTGCTGACTCGCCGACTTATCCACAAGAAGGCTATCCATCTGTACCAGATGCAGCTTTACCAAAAGATATCGAAGACGATTTTGCATCTTCTGAGATTCCACGGTACCCAGAGGATAAACTTTCATATGCTGGTCCACCATCTCATCCCGAAGAGAGGTATCCGTCATTGCCAGGTGTGACTTTGCCAGTAGATGAACTAGTAGGTTATCCAACTGCTGACTCGCCGACTTATCCACAAGAAGGCTATCCATCTGTACCAGATGCTGCATTACCAAAAGACTTCGAAGATGATTTTGCATCTGCTGAAATTCCACATTACCCAGAGGCTAAACTTTCATATGCTGGTCCAACATCTCATCCCGAAGAGAGGTATCCGTCGTTGCCAGGTGTGACTTTGCCACTAGATGAACTAGTAGGTTATCCAACTGCTGAATCGCCTACTTATCCACAAGAAGGCTATCCATCTGTACCAGATGCTGCATTACCAAAAGACTTCGAAGATGATTTTGCATCTGCTGAAATTCCACAATACCCAGAGGCTAAACTTTCATATCCTGGTCCACCATCTCATCCCGAAGAGAGGTATCCGTCATTGCCAGGTGTGACTTTGCCAGTAGATGAACTAGTAGGTTATCCAACTGCTGACTCGCCGACTTATCCACAAGAAGGCTATCCATCTGTGCCAGATGCTGCATTACCAAAAGACTTCGAAGATGATTTTGCATCTGCTGAAATTCCACACTACCCAGAGGATAAACTTTCATATCCTGGTCTACCATCTCATCCCGAAGAGAGGTATCCGTCATTGCCAGGTGTGACTTTGCCAGTAGATGAACTAGTAGGTTATCCAACTGCTGACTCGCCGACTTATCCACAAGAAGGCTATCCATCTGTACCAGATGCTGCATTACCAAAAGACTTCGAAGATGATTTTGCATCTGCTGAAATTCCACATTACCCAGAGGCTAAACTTTCATATGCTGGTCCACCATCTCATCCCGAAGAGAGGTATCCGTCATTGCCAGGTGTGACTTTGCCAGTAGATGAACTAGTAGGTTATCCAACTGCTGAGTCGCCCACTTATCCACAAGAAGGCTATCCATCTGTACCAGATGCTGCATTACCAAAGGACTTCGAAGATGATTTTGCATCTGCTGAAATTCCACACTACCCAGAGGCTAAACTTTCATATCCTGGTCCACCATCTCATCCCGAAGAGAGGTATCCGTCATTGCCAGGTGTGACTTTACCAGTAGATGAACTAGTAGGTTATCCAACTGCTGAGTCGCCCACTTATCCACAAGAAGGCTATCCATCTGTACCAGATGCTGCATTACCAAAAGACTTCGAAGATGATTTTGCATCTGCCGAAATTCCACACTACCCAGAGGATAAACTTTCATATCCTGGTCTACCATCTCATCCTGAAGAGAGGTATCCGTCATTGCCAGGTGTGACTTTGCCAGTAGATGAACTAGTAGGTTATCCAACTGCTGACTCGCCGACTTATCCACAAGAAGGCTATCCATCTGTACCAGATGCTGCATTACCAAAAGACTTCGAAGATGATTTTGCATCTGCTGAAATTCCACATTACCCAGAGGCTAAACTTTCATATGCTGGTCCACCATCTCATCCCGAAGAGAGGTATCCCTCATTGCCAGGTGTGACTTTGCCAGTAGATGAACTAGTAGGTATTCCAACTGCTGACTCGCCGACTTATCCACAAGAAGGCTATCCATCTGTACCAGATGCTGCATTACCAAAGGACTTCGAAGATGATTTTGCATCTGCTGAAATTCCACACTACCCAGAGGCTAAACTTTCATATCCTGGTCCACCATCTCATCCCGAAGAGAGGTATCCGTCATTGCCAGGTGTGACTTTGCCAGTAGATGAACTAGTAGGTTATCCAACTGCTGAGTCGCCCACTTATCCACAAGAAGGGTATCCATCTGTACCAGATGCTGCATTACCAAAGGACTTCGAAGATGATTTTGCATCTGCTGAAATTCCACACTACCCAGAGGCTAAACTTTCACATCATGGTCCACCATCTCATCCCGAAGAGAGGTATCCGTCATTGCCAGGTGTGACTTTGCCAGTAGATGAACTAGTAGGTTATCCAACTGCTGACTCGCCGACTTATCCACAAGAAGGCTATCCATCTGTACCAGATGCTGCATTACCAAAAGACTTCGAAGATGATTTTGCATCTGCTGAAATTCCACATTACCCAGAGGCTAAACTTTCATATGCTGGTCCACCATCTCATCCCGAAGAGAGGTATCCGTCATTGCCAGGTGTGACTTTGCCAGTAGATGAACTAGTAGGTTATCCAACTGCTGACTCGCCGACTTATCCACAAGAAGGCTATCCATCTGTACCAGATGCTGCATTACCAAAGGACTTCGAAGATAATTTTGCATCTGCTGAAATTCCACACTACCCAGAGGCTAAACTTTCATATCCTGGTCCACCATCTCATCCCGAAGAGAGGTATCCGTCATTGCCAGGTGTGACTTTGCCAGTAGATGAACTAGTAGGTTATCCAACTGCTCAGTCGCCCACTTATCCACAAGAAGGCTATCCATCTGTACCAGATGCTGCATTACCAAAAGACTTCGAAGATGATTTTGCATCTGCTGAAATTCCACACTACCCAGAGGCTAAACTTTCATATCCTGGTCCACCATCTCATCCCGAAGAGAGGTATCCGTCATTGCCAGGTGTGACTTTGCCAGTAGATGAACTAGTAGGTTATCCAACTGCTTACTCGCCGACTTATCCACAAGAAGGCTATCCATCTGTACCAGATGCTGCATTACCAAAAGACTTCGAAGATGATTTTGCATCTGCTGAAATTCCACACTACCCAGAGGCTAAACTTTCATATCCTGGTCCACCATCTCATCCCGAAGAGAGGTATCCGTCATTGCCAGGTGTGACTTTGCCAGTAGATGAACTAGTAGGTTATCCAACTGCTGACTCGCCGACTTATCCACAAGAAGGCTATCCATCTGTACCAGATGCTGCATTACCAAAAGACTTCGAAGATGATTTTGCATCTGCTGAAATTCCACACTACCCAGAGGCTAAACTTTCATATCCTGGTCCACCATCTCATCCCGAAGAGAGGTATCCGTCATTTCCAGGTGTGACTTTGCCAGTAGATGAACTAATAGGTTATCCAACTGCTGACTCGCCGACTTATCCACAAGAAGGCTATCCATCTGTACCAGATGCAGCTTTACCAAAAGACGTCGAAGACGATTTTGCATCTGCTGAAATTCCACACTACCCAGAGGCTAAACTTTCATATCCTGGTCCACCATCTCATCCCGAAGAGAGGTATCCGTCATTTCCAGGTGTGACTTTGCCAGTAGATGAACTAATAGGTTATCCAACTGCTGACTCGCCGACTTATCCACAAGAAGGCTATCCATCTGTACCAGATGCTGCATTACCAAAAGACTTCGAAGATGATTTTGCATCTGCTGAAATTCCACATTACCCAGAGGCTAAACTTTCATATGCTGGTCCACCATCTCATCCCGAAGAGAGGTATCCCTCATTGCCAGGTGTGACTTTGCCAGTAGATGAACTAGTAGGTTATCCAACTGCTGACTCGCCGACTTATCCACAAGAAGGCTATCCATCTGTACCAGATGCAGCTTTACCAAAAGACGTCGAAGACGATTTTGCATCTGCTGAAATTCCACACTACCCAGAGGCTAAACTTTCATATCCTGGTCCACCATCTCATCCCGAAGAGAGGTATCCGTCATTTCCAGGTGTGACTTTGCCAGTAGATGAACTAATAGGTTATCCAACTGCTGACTCGCCGACTTATCCACAAGAAGGCTATCCATCTGTGCCAGATGCTGCATTACCAAAAGACTTCGAAGATGATTTTGCATCTGCTGAAATTCCACACTACCCAGAGGATAAACTTTCATATCCTGGTCTACCATCTCATCCCGAAGAGAGGTATCCGTCATTGCCAGGTGTGACTTTGCCAGTAGATGAACTAGTAGGTTATCCAACTGCTGACTCGCCGACTTATCCACAAGAAGGCTATCCATCTGTACCAGATGCTGCATTACCAAAAGACTTCGAAGATGATTTTGCATCTGCTGAAATTCCACATTACCCAGAGGCTAAACTTTCATATGCTGGTCCACCATCTCATCCCGAAGAGAGGTATCCCTCATTGCCAGGTGTGACTTTGCCAGTAGATGAACTAGTAGGTATTCCAACTGCTGACTCGCCGACTTATCCACAAGAAGGCTATCCATCTGTACCAGATGCTGCATTACCAAAGGACTTCGAAGATGATTTTGCATCTGCTGAAATTCCACACTACCCAGAGGCTAAACTTTCATATCCTGGTCCACCATCTCATCCCGAAGAGAGGTATCCGTCATTGCCAGGTGTGACTTTGCCAGTAGATGAACTAGTAGGTTATCCAACTGCTGAGTCGCCCATTTATCCACAAGAAGGGTATCCATCTGTACCAGATGCTGCATTACCAAAGAACTTCGAAGATGATTTTGCATCTGCTGAAATTCCACACTACCCAGAGGCTAAACTTTCACATCCTGGTCCACCATCTCATCCCGAAGAGAGGTATCCGTCATTGCCAGGTGTGACTTTGCCAGTAGATGAACTAGTAGGTTATCCAACTGCTGACTCGCCGACTTATCCACAAGAAGGCTATCCATCTGTACCAGATGCTGCATTACCAAAAGACTTCGAAGATGATTTTGCATCTGCTGAAATTCCACATTACCCAGAGGCTAAACTTTCATATGCTGGTCCACCATCTCATCCCGAAGAGAGGTATCCGTCATTGCCAGGTGTGACTTTGCCAGTAGATGAACTAGTAGGTTATCCAACTGCTGACTCGCCGACTTATCCACAAGAAGGCTATCCATCTGTACCAGATGCTGCATTACCAAAGGACTTCGAAGATGATTTTGCATCTGCTGAAATTCCACACTACCCAGAGGCTAAACTTTCATATCCTGGTCCACCATCTCATCCCGAAGAGAGGTATCCGTCATTGCCAGGTGTGACTTTGCCAGTAGATGAACTAGTAGGTTATCCAACTGCTCAGTCGCCCACTTATCCACAAGAAGGCTATCCATCTGTACCAGATGCTGCATTACCAAAAGACTTCGAAGATGATTTTGCATCTGCTGAAATTCCACACTACCCAGAGGCTAAACTTTCATATCCTGGTCCACCATCTCATCCCGAAGAGAGGTATCCGTCATTGCCAGGTGTGACTTTGCCAGTAGATGAACTAGTAGGTTATCCAACTGCTCAGTCGCCCACTTATCCACAAGAAGGCTATCCATCTGTACCAGATGCTGCATTACCAAAAGACTTCGAAGATGATTTTGCATCTGCTGAAATTCCACACTACCCAGAGGATAAACTTTCATATCCTGGCCTACCATCTCCTCCCGAAGAGAGGTATCCGTCATTGCCAGGAGTGACTTTGCCAGTAGATGTACTAGTAGGTTATCCAACTGCTGAGTCGCCGACTTATCCACAAGAAGGCTATCCATCTGTACCAGATGCTGCATTACCAAAAGACTTCGAAGATGATTTTGCATCTGCTGAAATTCCACACTACCCAGAAGATAAACTTTCATATCCTGGTCCACCATCTCATTCCGAAGATAGGTATCCGTCATTGCCAGGTGTGACTTTGCCAGTAGATGAACTAGTAGGTTATCCAACTGCTGAGTCGCCCACTTATCCACAAGAAGGCTATCCATCTGTACCAGATGCTGCATTACCAAAAGACTTCGAAGATGATTTTGCATCTGCTGAAATTCCACATTACCCAGAGGCTAAACTTTCATATCCTGGTCCACCATCTCATCCCGAAGAGAGGTATCCGTCATTGGCAGGTGTGACTTTGCCAGTAGATGAACTAGTAGATTATCCAACTGCTGACTCGCCGACTTATCCACAAGAAGGCTATCCATCTGTACCAGATGCTGCATTACCAACCGCCTTCGAAGACGATTTTGCATCTTCTGAAATTCCACATTACCCAGAGGGTAAACTTTCATATCCTGGTCTACCATCTCATCCCGAAGAGAGGTATCCGTCAATGCCAGGTGTGACTTTGCCAGTAGATGAACTAGTAGGTTATCCAACTGCTGACTCGCCGACTTATCCACAAGAAGGCTATCCATCTGTACCAGATGCTGCATTACCAACCGCCTTCGAAGACGATTTTGCATCTTCTGAAATTCCACATTACCCAGATGGTAAACTTTCATATCCTGGTCTACCATCTCATCCCGAAGAGAGGTATCCGTCAATGCCAGGTGTGACTTTGCCAGTAGATGAACTAGTAGATTATCCAACTGCTGACTCGCCGACTTATCCACAAGAAGGCTATCCATCTGTACCAGATGCTGCATTACCAACCGCCTTCGAAGACGATTTTGCATCTGCTGAAATTCCACATTACCCAGATGGTAAACTTTCATATCCTGGTCCACCATCTCATCCCGAAGAGAGGTATCCGTCATTGCCAGGTGTGACTTTGCCAGTAGATGAACTAGTAGATTATCCAACTGCTGACTCGCCGACTTATCCACAAGAAGGCTATCCATCTGTACCAGATGCTGCATTACCAACCGCCTTCGAAGACGATTTTGCATCTGCTGAAATTCCACATTACTCAGAGCCTAAACTTTCATATCCTGGTCCACCATCTCATCCCGAAGAGAGGTATCCGTCATTGCCAAGTGTGACTTTGCCAGTAGATGAACTAGTAGGTTATCCAACTGCTGACTCACCGACTTATCCACAAGAAGGCTATCCATCTGTACCAGATGCTGCATTACCAAAAGACTTCGAAGATTATTTTGCATCTTCTGAGATTCCACATTACCCAGAGGATAAACTTTCATACCCTGGTCTACCATCTCATCCCGAAGAGAAGTATCCGTCATTGCCAGATGTGACTTTCCCAGTAGATGAACTAGTAGGTTATCCAACTGCTGACTCGCCGACTTATCCACAAGAAGGCTATCCATCTGTACCAGATGCTGCATTACCAACCGCCTTCGAAGACGATTTTGCATCTTCTGAAATTCCACATTACCCAGAGGGGAAACTTTCATATCCTGGTCTACCATCTCATCCCGAAGAGAGGTATCCGTCAATGCCAGGTGTGACTTTGCCACTAGATGAACTAGTAGGTTATCCAACTGCTGACTCGCCGAATAATCCACAACAAGGCTATCCATCTGTACCAGATGCTGCATTACCAACCGCCTTCGAAGACGATTTTGCATCTGCTGAAATTCCACATTACTCAGAGCCTAAACTTTCATATCCTGGTCCACCATCTCATCCCGAAGAGAGGTATCCGTCATTGCCAAGTGTGACTTTGCCAGTAGATGAAGTAGTAGGTTATCCAACTGCTGACTCACCGACTTATCCACAAGAAGGCTATCCATCTGTACCAGATGCTGCATTACCAAAAGACTTCGAAGATGATTTTGCATCTGCTGAAATTCCACACTACCCAGAGGATAAACTTTCATATCCTGGCCTACCATCTCCTCCCGAAGAGAGGTATCCGTCATTGCCAGGAGTGACTTTGCCAGTAGATGTACTAGTAGGTTATCCAACTGCTGAGTCGCCGACTTATCCACAAGAAGGCTATCCATCTGTACCAGATGCTGCATTACCAAAAGACTTCGAAGATGATTTTGCATCTGCTGAAATTCCACACTACCCAGAAGATAAACTTTCATATCCTGGTCCACCATCTCATTCCGAAGATAGGTATCCGTCATTGCCAGGTGTGACTTTGCCAGTAGATGAACTAGTAGGTTATCCAACTGCTGAGTCGCCCACTTATCCACAAGAAGGCTATCCATCTGTACCAGATGCTGCATTACCAAAAGACTTCGAAGATGATTTTGCATCTGCTGAAATTCCACATTACCCAGAGGCTAAACTTTCATATCCTGGTCTACCATCTCATCCCGAAGAGAGGTATCCGTCATTGCCAGGTGTGACTTTGCCAGTAGATGAACTAGTAGGTTATCCAACTGCTTACTCGCCGACTTATCCACAAGAAGGCTATCCATCTGTACCAGATGCTGCATTACCAAAAGACTTCGAAGATGATTTTGCATCTGCTGAAATTCCACACTACCCAGAGGCTAAACTTTCATATCCTGGTCCACCATCTCATCCCGAAGAGAGGTATCCGTCATTGCCAGGTGTGACTTTGCCAGTAGATGAACTAGTAGGTTATCCAACTGCTGACTCGCCGACTTATCCACAAGAAGGCTATCCATCTGTACCAGATGCTGCATTACCAAAAGACTTCGAAGATGATTTTGCATCTGCTGAAATTCCACACTACCCAGAGGCTAAACTTTCATATCCTGGTCCACCATCTCATCCCGAAGAGAGGTATCCGTCATTTCCAGGTGTGACTTTGCCAGTAGATGAACTAATAGGTTATCCAACTGCTGACTCGCCGACTTATCCACAAGAAGGCTATCCATCTGTACCAGATGCAGCTTTACCAAAAGACGTCGAAGACGATTTTGCATCTGCTGAAATTCCACACTACCCAGAGGCTAAACTTTCATATCCTGGTCCACCATCTCATCCCGAAGAGAGGTATCCGTCATTTCCAGGTGTGACTTTGCCAGTAGATGAACTAATAGGTTATCCAACTGCTGACTCGCCGACTTATCCACAAGAAGGCTATCCATCTGTGCCAGATGCTGCATTACCAAAAGACTTCGAAGATGATTTTGCATCTGCTGAAATTCCACACTACCCAGAGGATAAACTTTCATATCCTGGTCTACCATCTCATCCCGAAGAGAGGTATCCGTCATTGCCAGGTGTGACTTTGCCAGTAGATGAACTAGTAGGTTATCCAACTGCTGACTCGCCGACTTATCCACAAGAAGGCTATCCATCTGTACCAGATGCTGCATTACCAAAAGACTTCGAAGATGATTTTGCATCTGCTGAAATTCCACATTACCCAGAGGCTAAACTTTCATATGCTGGTCCACCATCTCATCCCGAAGAGAGGTATCCCTCATTGCCAGGTGTGACTTTGCCAGTAGATGAACTAGTAGGTATTCCAACTGCTGACTCGCCGACTTATCCACAAGAAGGCTATCCATCTGTACCAGATGCTGCATTACCAAAGGACTTCGAAGATGATTTTGCATCTGCTGAAATTCCACACTACCCAGAGGCTAAACTTTCATATCCTGGTCCACCATCTCATCCCGAAGAGAGGTATCCGTCATTGCCAGGTGTGACTTTGCCAGTAGATGAACTAGTAGGTTATCCAACTGCTGAGTCGCCCATTTATCCACAAGAAGGGTATCCATCTGTACCAGATGCTGCATTACCAAAGGACTTCGAAGATGATTTTGCATCTGCTGAAATTCCACACTACCCAGAGGCTAAACTTTCACATCCTGGTCCACCATCTCATCCCGAAGAGAGGTATCCGTCATTGCCAGGTGTGACTTTGCCAGTAGATGAACTAGTAGGTTATCCAACTGCTGACTCGCCGACTTATCCACAAGAAGGCTATCCATCTGTACCAGATGCTGCATTACCAAAAGACTTCGAAGATGATTTTGCATCTGCTGAAATTCCACATTACCCAGAGGCTAAACTTTCATATGCTGGTCCACCATCTCATCCCGAAGAGAGGTATCCGTCATTGCCAGGTGTGACTTTGCCAGTAGATGAACTAGTAGGTTTTCCAACTGCTGACTCGCCGACTTATCCACAAGAAGGCTATCCATCTGTACCAGATGCTGCATTACCAAAGGACTTCGAAGATGATTTTGCATCTGCTGAAATTCCACACTACCCAGAGGCTAAACTTTCATATCCTGGTCCACCATCTCATCCCGAAGAGAGGTATCCGTCATTGCCAGGTGTGACTTTGCCAGTAGATGAACTAGTAGGTTATCCAACTGCTCAGTCGCCCACTTATCCACAAGAAGGCTATCCATCTGTACCAGATGCTGCATTACCAAAAGACTTCGAAGATGATTTTGCATCTGCTGAAATTCCACACTACCCAGAGGCTAAACTTTCATATCCTGGTCCACCATCTCATCCCGAAGAGAGGTATCCGTCATTGCCAGGTGTGACTTTGCCAGTAGATGAACTAGTAGGTTATCCAACTGCTCAGTCGCCCACTTATCCACAAGAAGGCTATCCATCTGTACCAGATGCTGCATTACCAAAAGACTTCGAAGATGATTTTGCATCTGCTGAAATTCCACACTACCCAGAGGATAAACTTTCATATCCTGGCCTACCATCTCCTCCCGAAGAGAGGTATCCGTCATTGCCAGGAGTGACTTTGCCAGTAGATGTACTAGTAGGTTATCCAACTGCTGAGTCGCCGACTTATCCACAAGAAGGCTATCCATCTGTACCAGATGCTGCATTACCAAAAGACTTCGAAGATGATTTTGCATCTGCTGAAATTCCACACTACCCAGAAGATAAACTTTCATATCCTGGTCCACCATCTCATTCCGAAGATAGGTATCCGTCATTGCCAGGTGTGACTTTGCCAGTAGATGAACTAGTAGGTTATCCAACTGCTGAGTCGCCCACTTATCCACAAGAAGGCTATCCATCTGTACCAGATGCTGCATTACCAAAAGACTTCGAAGATGATTTTGCATCTGCTGAAATTCCACATTACCCAGAGGCTAAACTTTCATATCCTGGTCCACCATCTCATCCCGAAGAGAGGTATCCGTCATTGGCAGGTGTGACTTTGCCAGTAGATGAACTAGTAGATTATCCAACTGCTGACTCGCCGACTTATCCACAAGAAGGCTATCCATCTGTACCAGATGCTGCATTACCAACCGCCTTCGAAGACGATTTTGCATCTTCTGAAATTCCACATTACCCAGAGGGTAAACTTTCATATCCTGGTCTACCATCTCATCCCGAAGAGAGGTATCCGTCAATGCCAGGTGTGACTTTGCCAGTAGATGAACTAGTAGGTTATCCAACTGCTGACTCGCCGACTTATCCACAAGAAGGCTATCCATCTGTACCAGATGCTGCATTACCAACCGCCTTCGAAGACGATTTTGCATCTTCTGAAATTCCACATTACCCAGATGGTAAACTTTCATATCCTGGTCTACCATCTCATCCCGAAGAGAGGTATCCGTCAATGCCAGGTGTGACTTTGCCAGTAGATGAACTAGTAGATTATCCAACTGCTGACTCGCCGACTTATCCACAAGAAGGCTATCCATCTGTACCAGATGCTGCATTACCAACCGCCTTCGAAGACGATTTTGCATCTGCTGAAATTCCACATTACCCAGATGGTAAACTTTCATATCCTGGTCCACCATCTCATCCCGAAGAGAGGTATCCGTCATTGCCAGGTGTGACTTTGCCAGTAGATGAACTAGTAGATTATCCAACTGCTGACTCGCCGACTTATCCACAAGAAGGCTATCCATCTGTACCAGATGCTGCATTACCAACCGCCTTCGAAGACGATTTTGCATCTGCTGAAATTCCACATTACTCAGAGCCTAAACTTTCATATCCTGGTCCACCATCTCATCCCGAAGAGAGGTATCCGTCATTGCCAAGTGTGACTTTGCCAGTAGATGAACTAGTAGGTTATCCAACTGCTGACTCACCGACTTATCCACAAGAAGGCTATCCATCTGTACCAGATGCTGCATTACCAAAAGACTTCGAAGATTATTTTGCATCTTCTGAGATTCCACATTACCCAGAGGATAAACTTTCATACCCTGGTCTACCATCTCATCCCGAAGAGAAGTATCCGTCATTGCCAGATGTGACTTTCCCAGTAGATGAACTAGTAGGTTATCCAACTGCTGACTCGCCGACTTATCCACAAGAAGGCTATCCATCTGTACCAGATGCTGCATTACCAACCGCCTTCGAAGACGATTTTGCATCTTCTGAAATTCCACATTACCCAGAGGGGAAACTTTCATATCCTGGTCTACCATCTCATCCCGAAGAGAGGTATCCGTCAATGCCAGGTGTGACTTTGCCACTAGATGAACTAGTAGGTTATCCAACTGCTGACTCGCCGAATAATCCACAACAAGGCTATCCATCTGTACCAGATGCTGCATTACCAACCGCCTTCGAAGACGATTTTGCATCTGCTGAAATTCCACATTACTCAGAGCCTAAACTTTCATATCCTGGTCCACCATCTCATCCCGAAGAGAGGTATCCGTCATTGCCAAGTGTGACTTTGCCAGTAGATGAAGTAGTAGGTTATCCAACTGCTGACTCACCGACTTATCCACAAGAAGGCTATCCATCTGTACCAGATGCTGCATTACCAAAAGACTTCGAAGATTATTTTGCATCTTCTGAGATTCCACATTACCCAGAGGATAAACTTTCATATCCTGGTCTACCATCTCATCCCGAAGAGAGGTATCCGTCATTGCCAGATGTGACTTTACCAGTAGATGAACTAGTAGGTTATCCAACTGCTGACTCGCCGACTTATCCACAAGAAGGCTATCCATCTGTACCAGATGCTGCATTACCAACCGCCTTCGAAGACGATTTTGCATCTTCTGAAATTCCACATTACCCAGAGGGTAAACTTTCATATCCTGGTCTACCATCTCATCCCGAAGAGAGGTATCCGTCAATGCCAGGTGTGACTTTGCCAGTAGATGAACTAGTAGGTTATCCAACTGCTGACTCGCCGACTTATCCACAAGAAGGCTATCCATCTGTACCAGATGCTGCATTACCAACCGCCCTCGAAGACGATTTTGCATCTGCTGAAATTCCACATTACTCAGAGCCTAAACTTTCATATCCTGGTCCACCATCTCATCCCGAAGAGAGGTATCCGTCATTGCCAAGTGTGACTTTGCCAGTAGATGAAGTAGTAGGTTATCCAACTGCTGACTCACCGACTTATCCACAAGAAGGCTATCCATCTGTACCAGATGCTGCATTACCAAAAGACTTCGAAGATGATTTTGCATCTGCTGAAATTCCACACTACCCAGAAGATAAACTTTCATATCCTGGTCCACCATCTCATTCCGAAGAGAGGTATCCGTCATTGCCAGGTGTGACTTTGCCAGTAGATGAACTAGTAGGTTATCCAACTGCTGACTCGCCGACTTATCCACAAGAGGGCTATCCATCTGTACCAGATGCTGCATTACCAAAAGACTTCGAAGATGATTTTGCATCTACTGAAATTCCACATTACCCAGAGGCTAAACTTTCATATGCTGGTCCACCATCTCATCCCGAAGAGAGGTATCCGTCATTGCCAGTTGTGACTTTGCCAGTAGATGAACTAGTAGGTTATCCAACTGCTGAGTCGCCCACTTATCCACAAGAAGGCTATCCATCTGTACTAGATGCTGCATTACCAAAAGACTTCGAAGAAGATTTTGCATCTGCTGAAATTCCACATTACCCAGAGGCTAAACTTTCATATCCTGGTCCACCATCTCATCCCGAAGAGAGGTATCCGTCATTGCCAGGTGTGACTTTGCCAGTAGATGAACAATTAGGTTATCCAACTGCTGACTCGCCGACTTATCCACAAGAAGGCTATCCATCTGTACCAGATGCTGCATTACCAAAAGACTTCGAAGATGATTTTGCATCTGCTGAAATTCCACACTACCCAGAAGATAAACTTTCATATCCTGGTCCACCATCTCATTCCGAGGAGAGGTATCCGTCATTGCCAGGTGTGACTTTGCCAGTAGATGAACTAGTAGGTTATCCAACTGCTGACTCGCCGACTTATCCACAAGAAGGCTATCCATCTGTACCAGATGCTGCATTACCAAAAGACTTCGAAGATGATTTTGCATCTGCTGAAATTCCACATTACCCAGAGGCTAAACTTTCATATGCTGGTCCACCATCTCATCCCGAAGAGAGGTATCCGTCTTTGCCAGGTGCGACTTTGCCAGTAGATGAACTAGTAGGTTATCCAACTGCTGACTCGCCGACTTATCCACAAGAAGGCTATCCATCTGTACCAGATGCTGCATTACCAAAAGACTTCGAAGATGATTTTGCATCTGCTGAAATTCCACACTACCCAGAGGCTAAACTTTCATATCCTGGTCTACCATCTCATCCCGAAGAGAGGTATCCGTCATTGCCAGGTGTGACTTTGCCAGTAGATGAACTAGTAGGTTATCCAACTGCTGAGTCGCCCACTTATCCACAAGAAGGCTATCCATCTGTACCAGATGCTGCATTACCAAAAGACTTCGAAGATGATTTTGCATCTGCTGAAATTCCACATTACTCAGAGCCTAAACTTTCATATCCTGGTCCACCATCTCATCCCGAAGAGAGGTATCCGTCATTGCCAGGTGTGACTTTGCCAGTAGATGAACTAGTAGGTTATCCAACTGCTGAGTCGCCGACTTATCCACAAGAAGGCTATCCATCTGTACCAGATGCTGCATTAGCAAAAGACTTCGAAGATGATTTTGCATCTGCTGAGATTCCACATTACCCAGAGGATAAACTTTCATATCCTGGTCCACCATCTCATCCCGAAGAGAGGTATCCGTCATTGCCAGGTGTGACTTTACCAGTAGATGAACTAGTAGGTTATCCAACTGCTGAGTCGCCCACTTATCCACAAGAAGGCTATCCATCTGTACCAGATGCTGCATTACCAAAAGACTTCGAAGATGATTTTGCATCTACTGAGATTCCACATTACCCAGAGGATAAACTTTCATATCCTGGTCTACCATCTCATCCCGAAGAGAGGTATCCGTCATTGCCAGGTGTGACTTTGCCAGTAGATGAACTAGTAGGATATCCAACTGCTGAGTCGCCCACTTATCCACAAGAAGGCTATCCATCTGTACCAGATGCTGCATTACCAAAAGACTTCGAAGATGATTTTGCATCTGCTGAAATTCCACATTACCCAGAGGCTAAACTTTCGTATCCTGGTCTACCATCTCATCCCAAAGAGAGGTATCCGTCATTGCCAGGTGTGACTTTGCCAGTAGATGAACTAGTAGGTTATCCAACTGCTGAGTCGCCCACTTATCCACAAGAAGGCTATCCATCTGTACCAGATGCTGCATTACCAAAAGACTTCGAAGATGATTTTGCATCTGCTGAAATTCCACACTACCCAGAAGATAAACTTTCATATCCTGGTCCACCATCTCATTCCGAAGAGAGGTATCCGTCATTGCCAGGTGTGACTTTGCCAGTAGATGAACTAGTAGGTTATCCAACTGCTGACTCGCCGACTTATCCACAAGAAGGCTATCCATCTGTACCAGATGCTGCATTACCAAAAGACTTCGAAGATGATTTTGCATCTGCTGAAATTCCACATTACCCAGAGGCTAAACTTTCATATCCTGGTCCATCATCTCATCCCGAAGAGAGGTATCCGTCATTGGCAGGTGTGACTTTGCCAGTAGATGAACTAGTAGGTTATCCAACTGCTGACTCGCCGACTTATCCACAAGAAGGCTATCCATCTGTACCAGATGCTGCATTACCAAAAGACTTCGAAGATGATTTTGCATCTGCTGAAATTCCACATTACCCAGAGGCTAAACTTTCATATCCTGGTCTACCATCTCATCCCGAAGAGAGGTATCCGTCATTGCCAGGTGTGACTTTGCCAGTAGATGAACTAGTAGGTTATCCAACTGCTGAGTCGCCCACTTATCCACAAGAAGGCTATCCATCTGTACCAGATGCTGCATTACCAAAAGACTTCGAAGATGATTTTGCATCTGCTGAAATTCCACATTACTCAGAGCCTAAACTTTCATATCCTGGTCCACCATCTCATCCCGAAGAGAGGTATCCGTCATTGCCAGGTGTGACTTTGCCAGTAGATGAACTAGTAGCTTATCCAACTGCTGAGTCGCCCACTTATCCACAAGAAGGCTATCCATCTGTACCAGATGCTGCATTACCAAAAGACTTCGAAGATGATTTTGCATCTACTGAGATTCCACATTACCCAGAGGCTAAACTTTCATATCCTGGTCTACCATCTCATCCCGAAGAGAGGTATCCGTCATTGCCAGGTGTGACTTTGCCAGTAGATGAACTAGTAGGTTATCCAACTGCTGAGTCGCCCACTTATCCACAAGAAGGCTATCCATCTGTACCAGATGCTGCATTACCAAAAGACTTCGAAGATGATTTTGCATCTGCTGAAATTCCACATTACCCAGAGGCTAAACTTTCGTATCCTGGTCTACCATCTCATCCCGAAGAGAGGTATCCGTCATTGCCAGGTGTGACTTTGCCAGTAGATGAACTAGTAGGTTATCCAACTGCTGAGTCGCCCACTTATCCACAAGAAGGCTATCCATCTGTACCAGATGCTGCATTACCAAAAGACTTCGAAGATGATTTTGCATCTGCTGAAATTCCACATTACCCAGAGGCTAAACTTTCATATCCTGGTCTACCATCTCATCCCGAAGAGAGGTATCCGTCATTGCCAGGTGTGACTTTGCCAGTAGATGAACTAGTAGGTTATCCAACTGCTGAGTCGCCCACTTATCCACAAGAAGGCTATCCATCTGTACCAGATGCTGCATTACCAAAAGACTTCGAAGATGATTTTGCATCTGCTGAAATTCCACATTACTCAGAGCCTAAACTTTCATATCCTGGTCCACCATCTCATCCCGAAGAGAGGTATCCGTCATTGCCAGGTGTGACTTTGCCAGTAGATGAACTAGTAGCTTATCCAACTGCTGAGTCGCCCACTTATCCACAAGAAGGCTATCCATCTGTACCAGATGCTGCATTACCAAAAGACTTCGAAGATGATTTTGCATCTACTGAGATTCCACATTACCCAGAGGCTAAACTTTCATATCCTGGTCTACCATCTCATCCCGAAGAGAGGTATCCGTCATTGCCAGGTGTGACTTTGCCAGTAGATGAACTAGTAGGTTATCCAACTGCTGACTCGCCGACTTATCCACAAGAAGGCTATCCATCTGTACCAGATGCTGCATTATCAAAAGACTTCGAAGATGATTTTGCATCTGCTGAAATTCCACATTACCCAGAGGCTAAACTGTCATATCCTGGTCCACCATTTCATCCCGAAGAGAGGTATCCGTCATTGGCAGGTGTGACTTTGCCAGTAGATGAACTAGTAGGTTATCCAACTGCTGACTCGCCGACTTATCCACAAGAAGGCTATCCATCTGTACCAGATGCTGCATTACCAAAACACTTCGAACATGATTTTGCATCTGCTGAAATTCCACATTACCCAGAGGCTAAACTTTCATATCCTGGTCTACCATCTCATCCCGAAGAGAGGTATCCGTCATTGCCAGGTGTGACTTTGCCAGTAGGTGAACTAGTAGGTTATCCAACTGCTGAGTCGCCCACTTATCCACAAGAAGGCTATCCATCTGTACCAGATGCTGCATTACCAAAAGACTTCGAATATGATTTTGCATCTGCTGAAATTCCACACTACCCAGAGGCTAAACTTTCATATCCTGGTCCACCATCTCATCCCGAAGGGAGGTATCCGTCATTGCCAGGTGTGACTTTGCCAGTAGGTGAACTAGTAGGTTATCCAACTGCTGACTCGCCCACTTATCCACAAGAAGGCTATCCATCTGTACCAGATGCTGCATTACCAAAAGACTTCGAAGATTATTTTGCATCTTCTGAGATTCCGCATTACCCAGAGTATAAACTTTCATATCCTGGTCTACCATCTCATCCCGAAGAGAGGTATTCGTCATTGGCAGGTGTGACTTTGCCAGTAGATGAACCAGTAGGTTATCCAACTGCTGACTCGCCGACTTATCCACAAGAAGGCTATCCATCTGTACCAGACGCTGCATTACCAACGGCCTTCGAAGACGATTTTGCATCTTCTGAAATTCCACACTACCCAGAGGCTAAACTTTCATATCCTGGTCTACCATCTCATCCAGAAGAGAGGTATCCGTCATTGCCAGGTGTGACTTTGCCAGTAGGTGAACTAGTAGGTTATCCAACTGCTGAGTCGCCCACTTATCCACAAGAAGGCTATCCATCTGTACCAGATGCTGCATTACCAAAAGACTTCGAAGATTGTTTTGCATCTTCTGAGATTCCGCATTACCCAGAGGATAAACTTTCATATCCTGGTGTACCATCTCATCCCGAAGAGAGGTATCCGTCATTGGCAGGTGTGACTTTGCCAGTAGATGAACCAGTAGGTTATCCAACTGCTGACTCGCCGACTTATCCACAAGAAGGCTATCCATCTGTACCAGACGCTGCATTACCAACCGCCTTCGAAGACGATTTTGCATCTTCTGAGATTCCACATTACCCAGAGGATAAACTTTCATATCCTGGTCTACCATCTCATCCCGAAGAGTGGTATCCGTCAATGCCAGGTGTGACTTTGCCAGTAGATGAACTAGTAGGTTATTCAACTGCTGACTCGCCGAATAATCCACAACAAGGCTATCCATCTGTACCAGATGCTGCATTACCAAAAGACTTCGAAGATGATTTTGCATCTGCTGAAATTCCACATTACCCAGAGGCTAAACTTTCATATCCTTGTCCTCCATCTCATCCCGAAGAGAGGTATCCGTCATTGCCAGGTGTGACTTTGCCAGTAGATGAACTAGTAGGTTATCCAACTGCTGACTCGCCGACTTATCCACAAGAAGGCTATCCATCTGTACCAGGTGCTGCATTACCAAAAGACTTCGAAGATGATTTTGCATCTGCTGAAATTCCACATTACCCAGAGGCTAAACTTTCATATGCTGGTCTACCATCTCATCCCGAAGAGAGGTATCCGTCATTGCCAGGTGTGACTTTGCCAGTAGATGAACTAGTAGGTTATCCAACTGCTGAGTCGCCCACTTATCCACAAGAAGGCTATCCATCTGTACCAGATGCTGCATTACCAAAAGACTTCGAAGATGATTTTGCATCTGCTGAAATTCCACATTACCCAGAGGCTAAACTTTCATATGCTGGTCTACCATCTCATCCCGAAGAGAGGTATCCGTCATTGCCAGGTGTGACTTTGCCAGTAGATGAACTAGTAGGTTATCCAACTGCTGAGTCGCCCACTTATCCACAAGAAGGCTATCCATCTGTACCAGATGCTGCATTACCAAAAGACTTCGAAGATGATTTTGCATCTGCTGAAATTCCACATTACCCAGAGGCTAAACTTTCATATCCTGGTCCACCATCTCATCCCGAAGAGAGGTATCCGTCATTGCCAGGTGTGACTTTGCCAGTAGATGAACAATTAGGTTATCCAACTGCTGAGTCGCCGACTTATCCACAAGAAGGCTATCCATCTGTACCAGATGCAGCATTACCAACCGCCTTCGAAGACGATTTTGCATCTACTGATATTCCACATTACCCAGAAGATAAACTTTCATATCCTGGTCTACCATCTCATCCCGAAGAGAGGTATCCGTCATTGCCAGGTGTGACTTTGCCAGTAGATGAACTAGTAGGTTATCCAACTGCTGACTCGCCGACTTATCCACAAGAAGGCTATCCATCTGTACCAGGTGCTGCATTACCAAAAGACTTCGAAGATGATTTTGCATCTGCTGAAATTCCACATTACCCAGAGGCTAAACTTTCATATCCTTGTCCTCCATCTCATCCCGAAGAGACGTATCCATCATTGCCAGGTGTGACTTTGCCAGTAGATGAACTAGTAGGTTATCCAACTGCTAACTCACCGACTTATCCACAAGAAGGCTATCCATCTGTACCAGATGCTGCATTACCAAAAGACTTCGAAGATGATTTTGCATCTGCTGAAATTCCACATTACCCAGAGGCTAAACTTTCATATCCTGGTCCACCATCTCATCCCGAAGAGAGGTATCCGTCATTGCCAGGTGTGACTTTGCCAGTAGATGAACAATTAGGTTATCCAACTGCTGAGTCGCCGACTTATCCACAAGAAGGCTATCCATCTGTACCAGATGCAGCATTACCAACCGCCTTCGAAGACGATTTTGCATCTACTGATATTCCACATTACCCAGAAGATAAACTTTCATATCCTGGTCTACCATCTCATCCCGAAGAGAGGTATCCGTCATTGCCAGGTGTGACTTTGCCAGTAGATGAACTAGTAGGTTATCCAACTGCTGACTCGCCGACTTATCCACAAGAAGGCTATCCATCTGTACCAGGTGCTGCATTACCAAAGAACTTCGAAGATGATTTTGCATCTGCTGAAATTTCACACTACCCAGAGGCTAAACTTTCATATGCTGTTCCACTATCTCATCCCGAAGAGAGGTATCCGTCGTTGCCAGGTGTGACTTTGCCAGTAGATGAACTAATAGGTTATCCAACTGCTGACTCGCCGACTTATCCACAAGAAGGCTATCCATCTGTACCAGATGCTGCATTACCAAAAGTGTTCGAAGACGATTTTGCATATTCAGAGATTCCACGGTACCCAGAGGATAAACATTCACATCCTAGTCTACCGTCTCATCCCGAAAAGAGATATCCGTCATTGCCAGGTGCGACTTTGCCAGTAGATGAACTTGTAGGTTATCCAACTGCTGACTCGCCGACTTATCCACAAGAAGGCTATCCACCTGTACCAGATGCTGCGTTACCAAAAGACTACGAAAACGATTTTGCATCGTCTGAGATTCCACATTACCCAGATAATAAACTTTCATATCCTGGTCTACCATCTCATCCCGAAGAGAGGTATCCGACATTGCCAGGTGTGACTTTGCCAGTACATGAACTAGTAGGTTATGCAACTGCTGAGTCGCCGACTTATCCACAAGAAGGCTATCCATCTGTACCAGTTGCTGCTTTATCAAAAGAGTTCGAAGACGATTTTGCATCGTCTGAGATTCCACGTTACCCAGAGGTGAAAATTTCATATCCCAGTCTACCATATCGGCCCGAAGTGAGGTGTCCGTCATTGCCAGGTGTGACTTTGCCAGTAGATGAACTAGTAGATTATCCAACTGCTGACTCGCCGACTTATCCACCAGAAGGCTATCCATCTGTACCAGATGCTGCTTTACCAAAAGAGTTCGAAGACGATTTCACAAGAGTTCGATGGTCACAAGGGTGACCTTGTAAGATTCAGTAAATATATAATTATAAGGTAGTTTTGAGAAAGGTTATACACCGAATTGGGCAACAGATTTTTAAAACGAAATACAAATCACAAATTTAATAACATATATTTTAGAAGACGATCAAGAAAGTCTAAGGCTAAGGTTTTCTACACTTACCTCGTTGAAAAAATTTTCGTGTTTTGTAAAATGGTTGGGTTTTCTAATGGATATAACTCTTTGATTATTAATAATACTATACACTAAAACAATTTACTTCAACAATTTTGTAAATAAAAACACATTCTTTGAGGTTATTCATTTCAGTGCTCTATTAACATTGGAAATGTCTATAACACTTACTCTAAGCCGGAAGGAATCATTTCTAACAGTGAATTACGTTCCGCCAATAAACTTGGATACAAATTATGTGTGTGATTTCACTGATTTTCACAGTTGATTTCGGTAATAATTTGTTCCATATATGTATGTACTTATATACAGGATTAGGCAATTGAACTGTTAAATGAACTAAAAGTTAAACAAAACCGCTTGACGATGAAAGTGTTATTAAAGCTATTGAGCTATTTAACATTTTTACAACCATTCAGGAACAATGACGGCCAAGAATTTCAATTCAAAACTTTCTTGATCTTTATGTAATACCCAAAGAGAGCTATAATTATATTGACCAATTTATTACTTAATAAATTGGAGCACTCTCAAAATATGGGAGAACGATAATAAATCTATTCTGTGCTGACTCGGCTAATTGTTTTATTGATTGGCAAGGCTCTCCGAAGACACGCAATGCTCTCAACTAACCAATTGGCTATCGCGTGTAAAACTTTCCGTTTGTAGGAAATAATCCTCATGTTGGAAACATGAAACAAACGAATCTTACTCTGTACATGGTTGGTTAACGTCGATTGTCCAAAAAATTTTCAGATGTCTTTGCGTTACTTACCCAGAATATGACTTCCTATGATACGTTCGTCGATGTTGATAGGGCTCCAGCAACTGGACTTATCACTCTCTGCTGACTTCAGTGATGGCTCCGTTTCATGTGTTCAATCGTTGAAATTCAATTCTTCTTGCTTTGCTCTTTCCCCTCGCTCTCCGGCTTTGTGTTACTCACCGCTCTTTAATCCTTGCCTCTCAAGCTCTTTGCTGTTGCACTCGTGTTGTTATCTCAGCCTACTGAACAGCTCTCAAAGTTGTACGTCAACTCGCCTTATTTGCTTCGCAGCTACTCCCTCTTATGACTTCCATTGTAGCTCAACTTCTTTGTTTGCTTGTTCTTCCTCTCGTTTGTTTTCCTTTCTTGTGTTTTGTCTTTCTCGCTTTCCGAATCGCATCGTATACACAACTATATATACAACTATATCGCGTAGTACAGGGTGACAAATTCTGTAATCGATAGCTATAATTAACTTATTTAATTGTTTATTGTATTGAATTTTAATGCAAATAATTACTTAATTTGCACGTTTCCAAACGCTAAGAAATGTGAATATATATATTACATTATATGCGTGGTGTAAATATATACACCACCCATATTTTTCCGGCTTCAGCATTTCACTTGAAATGGGATTTCAACTAGCAACTTGACTGGCAAGATCGTATAGCTATTTCGGAACATGCCAACGTTCCTCATCAGCGATCCTTTTGTCGGTGTTTTTTTTTTGTACAACATTCGCTATATAAGCTTCGTTGTTTTGCAATTAATAACTTAATGCGAATTACAACTCTAGAAGAGACTTAGAAACAAGTAATTGTACACCCCACAAGTTGTTTTTTCAAATCCATTGCATTTTGTGTTTTACATGCTCTCTCTATGCAGGCCGGTTTCGGAATCAAGCATGAGATAGGAGTATTTTGTTTCTGTGTGTGAGTGTGAAATTAGTTTTTTAACTAATTTTTTATCCAACATGTTTTTATTTTCCGCGCAAAATGGTACAGTTGCGAACAACAAAATAGCAGTACCAATCTTAATATTTAATTTATCCAATATTTTACCCATCGGATTATATAATAATTTTTTATTTTATTTTTTATTATCAAATATCATAACAGAATTTAAATATACTGCCGATTTTGTTGGGTCCTTTCTGCAGGTTCTCCAAATCATTCGGTATTCATGGGATGTTGTTTTACGTTTTCCACCTCTTTTTTACGGTTTTTCTCGATATTTGATGACATTAGATATTAACTTAGCAGAACAACTAAAAATATCCTGTATTTCTGTGTACGATTTTCCGTCTTTTCTTAGTTTTAAAATTAGTTCTCTTATTTCATTAGTGCAGTGTTTAGCACGACCCACTACAACAAAACGCAATATAAAAACACGGGCATTTTGTTTAAATTAATTTTAATATAATAATAATAACTTACTGGTTGATGAAAATCGAATTATTCTGATTTTTCGCAAAGTTAAAGAACAATTGGTTCAAACATTTTAATGTTTGGTAGAAATACTGAATAGATAATTGATAATGTACCGTTACCTAAGTGTGGCCATATTTAAATCTGCTTATTGCTATAATAATTTCCCTTGACACTTGAGCAACCGATATATGTATGTGCAAACGATAAATTTTTCTTTAATATATTATTAAAAATTAGGATGGTAATCATATTTTCCAACGCACTGCTATTCTAGTGTTCACAGCTGTACATCATTGTGCACATCATGTAAATATTTTACTTCTAAGTCTACTTTTGAGATACAGCCGCAAGATGAATTTTCTGAAACTGAGTGAACATCAATATTATCTACATATATTTTCAATCCATTCAAAAACTCCATAAGAAAGATATGGAGACATTGTGCATTCAATTGTTTATTCTTATCGTTTGCTTTTGGATGTCTCTTAGATCATTGGGCAATACCTGCCTTATACTCTTTTGAATGATATGTCTGCCGTCACAATTGTTTATTAATTGACTTAAAAATTCAGCACGAGAAGAGACTGTCAGAGACAATTTATCAACACTTGAGAAAGTTAACCGTAGACGTACGTTGGGGTCGTTTTCGACCAAAATTGGATTTGAAAATATTATAACTAATAGATTAACGGGAATAAGCAACTGAGACCTTTTAATTTTTTTGGAGTTTAAGCATAAATTTAGTAGTTTTGGTTTTTAAGCTTTTTTTAAAAAACAATAAATCGACAATTACAAATTAAGTATTTTTTTTTTTTATTGAGGTAGGAAATGCTTTTACGCACACCAGTGTCCCTGCTTGAACCAGGTCCGCCGATATTGTGGGAAAAATGCTAAGGGAAGTATGCTAAGGGTCGTTTTCGACCCCAGTACAATAATATTGGTTTCATTTTATTCATTTCAATTAATAAGTAAAATCTTAGTTTAATTTGAACTCAATATTTTTTCTGGTCTGCCAGCACACAAAGGCGTTAAAATTTAAAAAATTGCGTTAATTTCAGCTTACGTCAAAATTGTTACCGTTATTGGTTATGCGTAAATCAAGTGGTAGTGTTTAGTTATTGTGTGAAACAATTATGTCGCGTCTAATAGAAGAAGAAATTGCAAAATTATTGCAGAGGAAAGCGAAAGCGATGAATTTAATGAGAGTGATGAAGAATAGGAGCCAAGCCAAGAGCAATTAGAATAATACGAGGAAAGTGAAAGCAATTCTTCAGATGAAGGGAACTTGGATCCCCTGCAGTGGATCACCTTTTTACATCAAAATACTAATGAATAATGCAAATGAATAATGCAAATGCGGAGAAAAGCACAGACCAATAGATCGAGTTTTACTCCATGCATATTTTGGAGTTCTGCTTCTGGCCGACGTATATACGTAATTCATTGATGAAAATATATACTTCAAAGTATTCAAAATCAATTTCGTAGAGCAACGTCTGTTTTACGCTTCGACAACCCATTCACCCGCCGCCAAAATATGTCTCTAAACGTCAAGTTTGGTCCGTTTCGCACACTTTGGCAGAGGAAAGTTGGCCTGCAGGAAAGTTGGCCATCAAAGAATAATGGAGTAACTTGTCAACCTGTCCTTACACCACTTCGTGTGTACTCCCGGTTCGCAAATTTGGTACCTATATACCCGACAGTGTAGAAGACAGAGTAGGTAGTGGGGTTTTCTCTGAGATCTGTGGTATCGCAGTAAAATTTCGTCTTCGCGATTATTGTAGTGTATTTCAGGCAGAGGTAATGGCCATTCGGTAGGTGCTGCCATGGCTGAAGAAAAATGAGTAATCGGTAATGATATCTGTATCAAAATGCTCTTAAGCATGCCAACAAAAGAAAGGAGAGTAGTCGACCTGTAGCACTACAAGACAGTGCCCACCCGAATTTTCGGCGGGTGATAGAAGTCGTAACTGGGCATTGCCTTATTGCAACCCAACCTACTCGTACCTAAGGGAATTCATCTTTCCATTCTAAAAGGTGTTGCGGGAGATAAAAGAAAAAAAAAACGAACATGTCTACTCGCTCAAGTGGCTGTCAAAAGGAAAGAAAAGAATAAGAAAAAGGCATAAGAAATGAGAAATAAAAAAAATAAGGCAATACAGGGAGCCACTGCTTGAGGAATTGTAGGCACTCGGTGGCGATACTTGCGCCACCTGCGACATCAACGGATGCATGAAGGTCCAGAGGTTGGCTGTCTGTTTTCTAGGAGTTTTGACGTTTAGAAGATCGAGGATCACGCTCCGTGGATTGGAAGAGAAAATACATATATTTGGTATATTAGAACCATTGTAACAGAAGTTATCTTTAATATCTATATATATAAAATCCCTGTGTGTGTTGTTAGCAAAATATATCCGGGACTTTTTTTTTTAACTTCCACGTTACTTAGAAACCTGACATTTTTCACAGATGTTCCTGGGCATGTACTGTTGATGAGAAAAATCAAATTTCAAAAATTCAAACGGCTTCGCCATTTTTTGCAAAAAATCCGGTTGGGAGGAAATTGTATTTTTACTGATTAATTTGTCAGATTTTATTACAAGAAATTTTACAATTTAAAAATTTTACAATGTAAAAATTTAATAATTTAAAAATTTAATAATTTTTCATAATAGTTTAATTTCATTGAATTTGTTTTGTTTGTGACTATTTTTGGTGGTGTTGTGTATAGTTGCTTAGAAAATTAACATTAGTATATCGGAAGGTGAGCGATATCATCTAAGACTACTTCTATTACATGTGACAGGAGAAATCAGTTTTGAGAACTGTGCACGGGGTCACATTCAAAACATTCAAAAAGGCATGCAAGGAGTTGGGTATCTTAGAAGACGATTTTGTTTGGAAAGCCACACTGGCTGAGGCTGTAGAAGTCAGCATGTCGAAAATTTGAACGAGTAACAGGGTGTTGCTTTTAATAGAGTTATAGATGCAATATACACATCTAGCAGATCATCAAAATGCTTCTTCTTGGATGGACCTGAGGGAAGTGGAAAAAACTACCTATACAAAACCCTATTGAGCGTGGTGCGAGAAAAGGGCGATATACAGTTACCTGTGGCCTCCACGGGAATCGCGGCCAACTTTTTAGAAGGAGGTCGCACATACCATTCACAATTCAAACTGCCAGTACCGCTGGTGGAGACGACGTTTATCACAAAAAATTTTGTTTTTAAAGAAATATGCACAAACAATATTTGAATAAAATACAAACAATCAATTTTTCAATAAGTAAACGAAAAAGGTGTAAGGTGAGAAAGTCCAAAAGACTTCGCAATTTTTTTTACGAAATAAATAAAAAATAATAAATTCCTGGCGAAGACAAGTTTATATACTAGTAAAATATAAATTGTAGAAACACTAAACTTGTGATTTCTACAGAATTGAATGAACATGAAACAACATATAAGGTTATATAAGGTATAAGGTATATGAATGAACATATAAGGTGACTAAGAGAGGGGTTAAGGAGAGAAATTGATAGTAACACAGAAAGATTTAAGAAAAGCTGTAATTGAATTTTGTGTATGCCCAAATGAGCATATAAGTAACGATTTTTTTTTATCAGACCCGTTAATAGCTAAAGGTCTTTAGAAAGAATTAAAACTAAAATCATTCCGGGCTTACCGAACGGAATCGAGAGTGGTCGTGAAGAAGCAGTACGGATTTTTTGTGTCTAATAGGTGGTAGAATCTGGATTGGTGGAAAAGAAAGGTGGGCAGTTATAGTTAGTAATTAGTTAGTGAGTAAAAATAAAGAAATTAAATAAACAGGAGGATCTGAAGGTAATCCAGGTGACACGGATAGAAGTCCGAGACGTGAACAGGAACGTGAATAGGAGGCAAAGTACGTGCTTTACAATTTTCACCACGTCGCATCAATCAGCAAACGAAGCAAATCATCTCGGGCTGGAATAAAGGCGCTGCTTACCGCGCCGGCAAAGATAAGTGGGAAAACACAATTAATGGTAGTCGCTATAAAGCGAGCGAAGACAACCTTCCTGTCAGAGCTTAGCCACAAACCTCACCCTCAAAATTTTTGTTCGTCGCGATACAAAGGTGAGTTCGCGCAAGCGAGCTAGCACCACCAATCCACCAGGTCCGTGTCACCACCTTAAATACACCACATCAGAGGTTACATCCCTAAGATTTCGAATAACAAATAAAAATAAAAAAAAAACTCGCGAAAGAAAAAGTAGTTTAAGTTATCTAGCTTTTCGTTCAGTAGGTTTTATATATATACATATAAATTATATAATACAATATATAAATATATGTATATATACATATATATAAATACAACTAAACATAAGTGAAACTATTTACTAAACATATATGTATGTACGTGTACAAACGATTTCCCCGCCAAAAGAATAATTAAAAGAGAAAAAAGTACTATATATATAATATAATACATAAAGATATACAAATGAAGTGGAAGAAGTACGGAAATCAATAAAGGAGAAAGCTATTATTCGGGGATTGGCCAAAATACCGCGAGATCATATTCGTGCAGTATATAACTCATTTTTAAACCCTTTGAAGGCCATAGTCAAGGCAAAAGGTGGCCACATCAGGCTAAATTGAATGGATTCTAAAATGTCTATTATTTCCACACATTTTTGTAATTTGAATCAATAAAAAATAATTTCACCCAAAAAAAATATGGTTGTTTGAATAGGTAACAGTTCAATCGACTAACCCTGTACTATACTTTACATACCTATTTAAATGCACTATACATACAGGTGACAGGAGTTTCATGGTGGCGCCACCGTCGTGGATCCTGTAGCTGATGAGTTTACCCTAAACCTAGTTAATAAAAAAAAATTATATTGAAATATACATATTAAAAAACATGTCTACATTAAAAGGTAAGGCACGACCTTTTCTTTACATACCACTTATTACTACAATTCTTATGGTATTATTTTTATTTATTTATTTATTAAGATATAAACTAAGTACATTGCTTCATGGTTTGTGGAGAATATTTAAGAAATGGATAAAAACTTTAAAATTTTTTGTTTAGCTAAACAAGAATATACTTCATTACTTATCTTTGTTGATTTGATTTATTTCCATTGTCGATAATTTAATGTACGGACATTTAGCTTGTATAAAAATTAAAACTTACCTTAACTTCTAAAAAAAAATTTGCGGAACTATTGTGAAATAAGTACGATTTAACCCTTTTGTCAACGGATAGGTCTGGCCAGACCTTTTCCAACTTTGAGAGCGAGAAAAAAACTGTTAGGGTTATCCTCATGAAACTTCCTGACTTTGTCAACTAACTAATTATCTGCCTAAATTTTGAAGAATCATATTGAATAGAACGGGAGTTCTAACTATTTTTTCAACTTTATACCTTTCATCAACAGATAGGTCGGACCAGACCTACATATAATTTCAGGCGACATATGGCAATAAAACTTATTTTTTATTTAGGTAGCTATGATTTTAGGTTTTTCTTTCACATAAGGGTAGAAAATAAAATCAGGATCAGTGCAGATGACTGAGGTCAATATAAGAAAAACCCCTCATTATGCTTACTAGTAAAAAATAAATGGAACTTGGATGGATATTTCCGATAATAAAAAATGTATAAAAAATGTTGTTAAAGCAAATACTTTTTTATCTGTTTTACGTGAAAAGGGTTAAGTGATAATATTGTGGATGAATATTTCCTACTATTGAATAGGGAGACTGCAGAAATTTGTATGTCTCTTACTTGTTCGAAAGGATTGTGACATCTAACATCATTTTGCGAATGCATGAGCTTGTGTTGAAAATATAGCAAAAGACGGTTCACTATATATATCATTCAACAAGTGATAATTGCATATAAAGGTCTTTAGATTGTGAACATTTTCAAAAATAATAGCAATAAATAACCATAGCATAAAAATGTCTCAGTCAAATTTGAAGCGGTATATTTTCAAATCTGTCATTACACCTGAAATTGTTGACATTATTGTAATGCAAACAAATGTAAAAGCTAGAACGGAAACATTTTATAATTAATATCCAAGAAATACTTGGCAGTGGACAGCGATTAGAGATAAAGAACTGTATGCATATTTTGGAGTACTGCTAGCTGCCATAAGTATGGTGGGCCTGCGACTCATCGAATGGTTATCCGAGCAAAGGAATTCTGTACACCGGAAAAGAACGAGAACAAGAACGGGAACATAATCAAGGATAAATACAAGAGGCAAACGCGGCGGTGACCACTATCCTTTTTCTACAATATGCTGGACATACATATCTGCACTGGCTGCATTCATCATATATAATATTTCACATCAGTCTGAATGCATAGAGTCTGACAGAAGAGTTAAAAAGATGTAAAGTGAAAAACAAAATAAATTAATAGCACAAGGGAACAGTAAATATGCGCAGCTGAAATCAGAAGTCAATTTATATTATTTTTAAGTCGCTGATCACGAATTTGGTACTGGTTTTGCTAGATTGGCTCAAGTTTCCGAGATAGTTGAGTATACCTTTTTAGGCCGTTTTTCATATACATAAATATTATACTAAAGCATAGCTCGGGCAATTTATAAAAGTTTTTCAAAAGTTTTCATTAATTTTTTTCGAGGAATAGTAGGGTTTTAAAATTACGCATTAATATTTCGTAAGTCAAAACAAATGTGGGAGTTTGAACAAGGCAGTGGCAACAGATTTTCCTGCTATGAGCTCTTCGATAACATCTGCTGATAGTGTGTTTAAATACCTATCCAACGCGATTTGCCCACTTCTTTCGGTTTAAATTTGATAGAACCGTCCAGTTTTACAAAACCAGCAAAACGAAAATTTTATCCAGATTTCAACTGTCGCCTTTCACTTTCACAAAGACGATGTTTTCAGTAAGAAACAAGTCACTATCATTGTGTGGCTCGCTACAATTCTGGTATTGGATTTACTGTATTAGCTCCGGTTATATTTGAATTTATACTTGCTGCATAAAACAAACGATTTTTTAGACGCGTTTATATGAAACACAGTGAACATGTTTGTTTTAATGGCCTTCATAATTGGGAAATAAATGTTATTTACATATACATGATTTTTTTATTGAACTGTGTTATCATATCACGTTAATATTATTTTAGAAAAACTTTCCATATGACAGTCTGTTGTATACTAAGGTCCAGCTTTGTTGGATACGTCCAGCTTTGATAGAATCGGGGCAGTCCCGATTTGATAGAATTTGTCCCGCATCCCCAGCGTTTTACAAAAAAAAAATACTCGATGAGTAGGGAACGGCGATAGAATGGGAAGAACATAGCCAGGAGAATTTTATAATGTTAAACTTTAATATTAACAAATAACTGCTCTTTGTTTTTTCCAACAATGTTCCGCTAGATAAAATCAACTGTGGGCTTCGGGAACGGTACCGTTCTGAAAAAACATCTTGTAACTGTCTCTCGGACAATACATATCGTACTGCGTGCTAGTATAACCGTGGAGTATACTCTTCAACGTCGAGTATTTTAAAATTATTTAAAAATGGAAAATAAAATTTCATCCACGAATTGGCACAGGAAAAAAAACAAAATTTTACTCACCAGAGTAAATTTATTTCAACATTATTTACCACGAGTAAAAAGTAACCGATTGACACACAGCCCTATTCAAATAAATAATTATAAAATGGAGAAAACCGCCATTATTCTCCTATATGATTTGCGTGAAGAAATTCCATTTTTATATTTGAAGCTGATAGCTGCTTAATATTTTCAATTATTATATATCGCCGGTGCCACACGTGGAATCACGATGCACACATCAAAAAAGGCTTTTAAGTTACTCACGGCTACACGACACAAAATTATGATCGAATCAAATTCGTGTACGTGGAAGGAGTTGGGGTTGTGTTCGTAAACGCTATCACTTCATTATCGAAACCTGTTTCACTTCCTGAGATCAACTTATTAGCGCGAGTGATGATCGCATCGTGTTGCTACGTGTGGCGACAGCCTTTATTCATATGTCGAGGCATCAGCTAGCAACAAAATAAATTGAGCTTTTGGTTGGTGTTGGATATGTTCTTTGTGAAGAGTTTTAATTCTGCTACTTTGTGGTTCCCCAAAATATTTTGCACCACTGACACGAAGCTTGTTCGCAAATACAGCTGCTTTTAATTTTTCCATACTGATTTTGAAAAATGTTTTACATATACATACATATATTTGAAAGGCCTTTTTTATCCAAGGCCTTGAGAAATTGTTTTACAAGTCCAAGCTTAATTTGAAGTGCAGAAGACTAATTTTCTCTCGATTTATTAATGGTGTATGAATTATGTTAGCTTCTCTCACGATCATACTTCCTCTCGATGACCAATTCCTTCTACGGCAGTGTTCACTTCTTTCTCCTATTGTCGCACAGACAGAAAAATAGGGGTATTTAGTGCACCCACTCTGCTCACATAATAAAAAAATTCACCATCCTTAAACCATCGCATCCTAACCATTGATGCTGAACATCCTAACCATTGATGCTGAACAAATGATGTTTTCTCCAAAACAAATTTTATAGTCTCGTATTCATCCCTAAGTTCCGTTGAGTGGCCTATTGGAACGGAAGCGGAAACTTGTTTCCGTTATGAAGTAACACGCATTTCAAGCTTCGTTTTGAACTATCTATAAAAAGACGCCAATCATCTGGCCGATATTTTGCCAAAAAGTCCCAACAAATCAAAAAGTCTGGAAATGTTATTACAACAGACAAGATCATCTTCATTAGTAAAATAAGAGAAAATGTCTCGCTCTCTGGTTCGGTAATCAAATGTTTTCACCTCAGAAATAAAACACCTTTTTCCTTAAGCCTTAATGCAAGAAGTTCGGCAGATTTCTTTAAGTTAAGATCACGAATTAAGTCATTGAGATCTCCTTGAGAAAAACCCGGATCTATAACTTTGGATGCCTCAGAATCACTGGATGTCAGAATCAATATTTTGCAAAGGAAACGAAGTTAATTTTCAAAAAAGATGCTTGACTCACAAATATAGTCAACTGTTTTTAACCTACCACAAGTATTTTTAGCCAAAAAGGATGCCAACATATTCAAACTGTTTTGTTGAATATTAATCTGTGATTTAGTTTTAATTTTTACTTAATTGTGATTTTAGTTTAGTGATATAAAGGAAAAACCAAAAATGACACAAATAATCGGCTGAGCTTGCTAACATGAAGTTTGCGTTAAAAAACTTGTTGGAAAGAGTTGAAATAGTTGAGGCATCGTGTGCTGAGATGAAAACCTTGAAACTGGAATTTAATGATTTTAAGAGTTTAGCTGTGCAGAACTCTACTGGTGCAAACTCTTTGGTAACTGAGCTGAATGCTGAGATGAGTGCGTTAAAACAGAAAATGGAAAAACATGAGAATGGTTCTGTTTCTACGGATGTCTTAATTAGTGGCATTCCTTTTGTATCTGGTGAAAATCTTACTAAAGCTTTTGGAAAAATTGTGGCGGCTGTAAAAATGTGCAGTGTTGAGCTTCGTAAAATTTTTAGAGTGAAACCTAAAGATTCTAGTAAGAATTCGACAATAGTTGCTAAGTTGTCGTCACCTGACGAGCGCATTAACTTTCTCAAAGTTGTTGCGGGATTTCGAAAGGAAAAAAAGCGTCAGTTAGTGCTTGGTGATCTTGGCTTTATTGGCGAGCAAAGAATTTTCATTCACGAAAGCTTGACGAAGGCAAACCGTGATGTTTTGCAGTATGCCAACTTGAAGAGAAGGGAGCATCTGCTATTTTCTGTGTTTTCGTTGTGGGGGCGTGTTTTCGTCCGGTCATCAGCTGATGGTGATGCAAAGCTGGTTTGTGACAGGAGTTCTGTTGATCGCGTCGCTGGAACGTAGAATAAGACATCTTAAGTTTATATTTTTTATATCATTTGTTTAATTAGCTTTCATTTATTACTGACTTTCTATATGTGACTTTGCTTCTACTACTGCTTTATCTCTCCTATATCTTTCTTTTCTCGGTCTCTTTCTTTCTCTTTCCACTTATCCTTCTGCTCTGGTTAAGAGGCTGTGTCTTTGTCAATCTGTTACTGTTTGAAGTTGGCTTATTTGTGTCGGCTTTTGTCACTTAATGGGGTCGGGTCTGATGGTGTTATTAATTGCTATAAGGCCATATTGCGTGTCTTGTGTAGTCAATCTTCTGGCTTGAATGTTGTACATTTTAATGCCAGAAGCCTGAATGGCTTGAAATTGGATCATGCTAGGTACATTTTTGAGGGTTCTCCTGTTGATGTTGTATGTGTCTCGGAGACGTGGTTCAAGCCAGGGGTGCCTGATTCGTTGTATTCTTTGGATGGTTATAGGCTTTACAGAAATGACAGATGCGACAAAAAAGGTGGTGGGGTTGCTATCTATTGTAAGAGCTCTCTCAACTCTAGATTAGTAAATAAAGGCAGTTTCGCTTGTGAGTTTCTAAACATTACAATATTTGATAACAACACTAAAATTTTGGTTACGTGTGTATACAATCCCCAACGCAATATTAGTACTGAACCCTTGTTTTGTGATCTTTCTACTAAACTTGTCGATTTTAATTTTTTTGTTGTATGTGGTGATTTGGTTTGGTTTGGTTTGGTTTTGGTTTGGTTTGAAAAATTGGAAACAAAATGTCTTCCCCTCAGCTAGTCACTAGAGGAGTCCCTCAGAGGTCAGTCCTGGGTCCTTTACTGTTTTCCATTTTCATTAATGATGTGTTCTCTGTGTGTGAGTATTCATCGCTACATGCTTATGCCGATGATATTCAAGTTTATTTATCGAGGCCTCTTAATCTCTTAGAGGATTTGTGCTATAGACTGAATTGTGACTTATCTTCAATCAACAGATGGGCAGCTGCCAATAATTTATGCATTAATCCTTCTAAGACGAAAGTTTTGCCTATCCTAAGAAAGTATAGCGACTTTGGTGATGTTCCGCCTTTGTTTATGGGTTCTTCGCAATTGAGTTTGGTCAGCAGGTCTAAGAATCTCGGCATTATACTTAATTCACAATTTACATGTGTTGACCATGTCAATTGCGCCGTAGGTATAATTTATGGGATACTTAGGTGCTTGCGTAGCTCTGCGTATTATACGCCATGTGAGACGCGATGCCGCCTTGTTGAGCAACTGATTATGACACATATCAACTATTTTGCTGTATTTTATAGTCAACTTGACTCACAGCCTCAGCATAAGCTTCTTGTGGCATTCAACGCTTGTGCTAGGTATGTATATGCAATCCGTCGCTTCGATCATGTTTCGCTCATCAATGAAGGTGTTTTGGGATGTGGCTTATGTACACACCTTCGCATCCTTAACATCATGTTTTTACATAAGCTAATATATACCCGCAATCCTCCATATTTATATGTAAAACTTGTTTTTTTTCGATCATCTAGAGGTTTGAATCTTAATCCTAGACACACTTTCCTCAACAGTAGCAGATTCTTCTTCGTTCACACCATCAGACTTTGGAATTCACTTCCCTCGCATATTAAGATAATTTCTTCACGAGGTCGTTTCAAGCACGCTGTTGTTGCCTATCTTACTACTTCTTAACCAGAGTATAAAAAGTATAAAAATCTACTTTCTCTTTTATATCTTTCTCTTATGTTCTAATTTCCGCTGTATTTCTTATATTCTTATACTTCTGCTTATACTTTTATTTCTACTTCTACTTGAGTTTTTAATTTTAATTTTCATTGTTATTAAGTTTGTCACATTTGTCATGGTTTTAATGTCCTTAGTTTATAAGTATTATTATTTATTATTGTTATGTTTGTTTATTTATTATTTTTATTTATTGTTTGTTAGTTTAAGTATATTCATTTCTTGCCTTGTTATTAAGTCTGTACGCTGAGGCACTACAAAAGATTTCGATCTTAGTGTGCATTAATTGTATTGAAATAAATTGAAATTGAAATAAGTCTACATTACCTTTTAATACTCATAACTCATAATACTTCATAACTTGGCATAGAAGATAATTGACCATTTATAGTACCATTTATTTGACCTTCAAACGGTCATAGTTTCAAGATGGCTGAGCAACCCCCGAAAAAAATGGCAACTTTCGTATCTAACGGTCCCACCTAACGGTAAAAGAAAAATTTTAAATATCTGAGCTAACCCGCTATTAGGTGTTTGTTCCAATTTAAATAACTTAATCTAAATATTAAAATCAACAATTATCTGAATTATTTAATATCGAATTTTTATATATTTCTTCAATTCTTTCATTAACTTCGTGATTGATTCTCCAAAAATCGGGTTTGAAAATGCTAAAAAGTTTCGCGTTTGATGTTTATGTACTAGAGATATTAGGGCCTTATGCTCGATCAGCGCAACGAAACGGTGCCTAAGTTCCGCTTCTGTTTGCATTGATCTTAAAACAGCATTTTCTACCTCTTACGATGAGCCTGAGACCCGTTGAGCGAACTGATCTTGACGTATTTCCCCTACTAGATGTATCTGGTGTACACAGTTAACATTCAGACGCCTCTTTTTTTCTCATGATTATATGCATTCAATCAGATTGGCTATACGCAGTATCTTTTGAAACGGTTTCACTACTGATATGTCGATACCATCGGTGGCTAGGCCCTATGGTTTCTCGTTTGGTTTCAAAAGTCGTAAACATGGGATGCCAATGTGTGTGTCATATTTACTGAATATCCAAATGTTGGCCAAAGTGAGAGAAAATATGAACACGCGTTCGGCAAACTACATACGTTGCTCTTCCTTCGTTTGACAACTGCTTACTTGTGCGCCTGAAAAGAAACCAAAGACTAGTAGTCTTTGAAAGAAACTGAGAAGCAGGGTCGATTTTTGTTTCACAAATTCTCTGCACTCGATACCAGAGTGTAGACTTTTTTCTTTCTTCCTCATCTCTCTCCCCCACGAACTGAGTGAAACCGTTTTAAAACATACTGCGTATAGCCAAGGCCAATGAATTAGTTCCTATACCGGTTTTGTTCTTGCCGTTGTGTTGATCATCAATCCTATTGAACCAAAACCAACAGACTTATCGGTTTTACTCGTGAAACAAATCTTGAAATTATACTCTTGACAAAGAACTCTCCAAGATCTATGCACGAACGGTTGCTTTTTAGCAAACGTTTCACAACGGCACACCGTTTGCGCTTTTGTTGGTTGCAAAATACGCTTTCCTAACGTAAATACGTAAGTGTGCAAACTGTTGTAAAGAGAAATTCCAATGGTACCGCTTCTGACAGAAGCGTAATCTGCGTGTATACTAAACAACCTTTTTGAACAGCTGTTTTGCGATAACAAAGAGTAACGTTGAGAACCGGAACGGTTCGCAGATCGAGCATAACTGTGGTACCTAAATTAGTGCGTCTTGCGTTGCGTTGATCACTGTTTTAAAAACGACGCTAAACCGAAATAACAGCGTTGCATCAACATGTTCTGACAAGAAGGTTTTAAACATTTACACGCACATGAACATTTTTTTAACATTTGCGGCCAACCTCACTTCGTAGCGCATACCGAAATTGGAAATTCGAAGTGCTCTCCATCAGCGCGTTGCTTATTTCAGCCATTTCCATACGACTGGGTGTTCCAATTCCATTTTGACAGTAACGCAACGCACGACGCAATTATTAAGGTACTAAGTTAAGTTAAGGCCCTAAGTTTTGTCTTTGTCCTGTTATATTTAATAAATACTTGTCATGATCCCCGTTTTATTCGAGGCTTTATATATATGCCATGCCATAGATAAAAGAACTAACTATTGCGTTATAATTATCCTATATATAGAAATGTAGTGTGATCGAGTTAATCTTTAAGTTAGTAATGCAGGTCCTCGCAATCTTTAACTGTTATTTGAGACTCATTCGTTCAATTCAAGTACAGTGCTCTTCTAGTGATGCCTGCACAACTCTGGATCTCAACATGGACCCAGTATTCCAAAAAACTACTTTTTTTCCTTGGCATGCAATTTCGAATTAATCATTTCTTTAAATTGTGATAGAATCTTATTTTCGCGTTTTTGTCGTTCCTCTTTGCTAAACATGGCCAAAGCGCGCTTTTCATCTGCAGAGTATATTTGATTTTCCTTGCGTATACGCACTGCCTCCATGCGACGATGTCTGTTAAGAGCGAATGTGGTGTGTTAATGAAAAGAACGCTAAATTTATTTTGTTTCATTAAAAATATACCTGCTACCGCTCATCACGTAACCCACATTCTCAAATTGTGCAATTTCTTCCGAAGTTAGACCAATTTCACCTCTCCGTGGTATGCGCTTTCCTTCTGCTATGTATGCTGCCATGGCAGCACCTTCGCCAGGCAACAATGCTCTACCAAAATCCTTTTGGTTCAGTCCACATGTGTGACGCAAAGTGGGACCAATATCATCATTACCATCGCATGGCTGCGTCGCTAACACTTCAATGTGACAATCTTTGTTCTTTTCTGGATTTTTTCTTTTGCTTTTTTCACGCTTTTTCTCTCTACTTGCCTTTTTCTTTTTTAATTCAACGGCGGTTTTATCAATCCAAACTTCTGCAGAACTTTCTTCTGGATTCGATAACCCGCCATCTGCATTTCCTCGCCTTACTTTCTTCTTGTTCTTTTTAGTGTTCTTTTCTTTAGACGATTTTTTTACTTTATTTTTCTTCACCTTACTTTTTTTCTTAGAAACATCGGTCTCATCTAATAGTGGTACATCATCATCAGAATAGTGCTCGGGATGTGTTGGCGATTTCCCCCATACCGATTTCTCTCCCTCAAAACCAATGAGCTCCCGCTGAGATCGGCGTGCATTCATAAACTTGGAATCTAGTTTTTTTAATCCTCCACTGACCCCCGTCCTAAAAGGAATAATTTCAGCAACTCCTGCAGATCCATGAAATGGATTTAACCAATGTGACTCTTGTGTCTGTTCGAAATACTTATCATTTGACCAACGCTTTGGATTAGTTCTCCTCGGACTGTAGACAGGACGACAATGTTTACTTGAGTGGAACGTTTCTCTTTCTTCAGGAAATCTGCGTTGTACAGAGCAATTTCGTGTAGATTGTGACCTATGGTTCGTATCGATGCTTTCCAAAGTTCTCACGAAACTATCAGAACGTTCACGTGATCGTGAACTCATATTAACGATAAAAATGTTTAATATTAAACAATAAAATTTCGTTATTTCTCTAATTGGAATCAAGTATCTACGCTAGTTACGTTCGTGCAAAAAACACCGAAATTTATCAACGATTTAGGTTGGCTTATATATTATCGTTGCTGTGTGGAACGTAAGTATGACAATTTTTAAGAAAATTATTTAGAATAAACGAAGATTGCTATAAGAAAACCTAATATGAATTTTTGATGGAAAAATTGCAAGAGATTTACATCTGCCCAATCTTTTTGTTGTTGTTTTGGCTTAAATAGGTTTTACGACACAATGCCCTACGTTGTTGTTTTTGCTGCAGGTGTTGTTTGTTTTTGAAAACTATAAGGTTCCGACAAAATCGTTATAACGTAAATGGAGGGTATTCTTAATACCTTTGTAATGATACTTAGACCAATCCGATATGTGCTATTGTTTAGGTGATATAAGCGGTTTAAGTTAAAATTGCAAAGGGCTATACAACTGAAACCGGAAGTTACCACCCCTTTTTGGATTTGTTGTTGGGGTCAGCGTCAAAACCAACAACAACGTAGGGCATTGTGTCGTAAATCCTATCTATTCCGTTGTTCTCTACGGTAGTTACAACAACTAAACTTCTAACGTAAACAAACGTAACACCTGTTAATGCCTAAAGGTGAAGCTTTGCATTTTATTCCGACTTCAAAAAAGCCATCGAAAAAGCTGAAGCTGCGTTGTGTTTGATGCCTAAAGTTTTCTTATTTACTATGCTACTTTGTCCGAGGCGATCGAGTGCAGCCCAGACTCGACAGTGTTGCCACTACCAAACATTCCTTTTACACAACGGTTAAAGGTACGATCAAACAGAACATGAATTTACGCTGTCGGGCGAAGATTTTTGCGATGGATGTCAGAACGCGAAATCGACAAAACTGTGTGTGTATCTGTGAACAGCCGTATTGCCGTATTGGTAGAAACGATTTCATTATTATAGGATTTGATACATTAGGCAATTTTGTTATTTGTTGTGAAATTTTTCCATTTTTAATCCGGTTTTTGATGTGAAATATTAAAATTGTATTTTAAATGTGAAGAATTAGATTAATTGTATATATTCACGACTTTAAAAAATTGCATATGTCAAATTCTTAATGGTGGTGTAACACTAGGCCACTTGAGGCCGCCTTAGAAAAACTTCAACTGTATTTTACATTTTCTCCAGCTACTACTGCAAAACTATTCATGGTTTCAGCGAATCAATTAGTATCTATTATAAAGTGTATTTTAAATTATTATTGCTTAAAATACATAAATAGGAGTGGATAAGGTTGGATTAAATTTTATTTTGTAACAATTATTTATAGTTTATAGAGATTTTATTATTTGTTTTTCACGGCGATGCCACGAAGTAAAGTGTAGTAAAACGGTTTGTAATATTTTATAGTCAAAAACTATTATAAACTCTTAAATAGTATCTAAAGCTATACAAATGATAGCAAAAAGTATTAAAAAAACATGCAATAAAATCATCCATGTCATGACGATCCACAATCCAATCTGTCCCCCGTGTAAACGCTGTCGGCGTGTCCCCGTGTAAACACAGCCGATGAATAGTTCCAAACGTGCGACACGTGTCCCCCGTGTAAACACGGCATTACCGAACCATCTATCAATCGCCAATTTCAGCCACAATTTCTGTCCAACATTATGGAGTCGGACAAGTGCCGCATCGCTTTGGATTCCGCATGTATGGCTTAAAAGCTTAATTCTGCTAACATGCTTTGTCGTTATATTTAATATTTCACGCAAAAGCTTACACTTTAACATGCAAATCGTACATTAATTTGACAGTTCGCCTTTTGGAAAACTATGATGACGTAGATGCTCAGAACGAAGCATTTTTGAAACCTGATTTGCGTAATCTTGTATTCTATCATTGTTGCCAATTTCGTTGGTGTTGTTTTGTATTCTCATTACAACAACAAACATTTTTTGCTCGGATGGGATTGGTACCGTTATAAAGGAATTTGAAATACCTTTTGCAACAACTTCACCGTTGTGAAGACATTCCAATTTCGTTATTATTCTTTTAGTTTTGTATGCTGATTAACAACAACAACTTTGCTTGATCTCGTATAGTTTTCGAGTTGATAATTGATACTCTCATTACTATATCTCCTAACGTAGTAAAGATATCCGTATAGGATGGTACAATTATAAAGGAATTTTAAATACCTTGTATGTAATCGGTCCCTAATTTTAGAAGAAAACTCTCTTTGAATCGTACGTATTTACGTATTATTTGCGCGTCTTTTCAAAACAATTTTTCACCTGCTGCGCTAACTTCTCCAAGGAAACGTTTCTATACAAAAACCAATTTCTTATAAGTTAAAAATTTTCAAAAAACAAACGAATTTCGGTCTAGAGCTAAATATCTGTATTTTCTTAGTATTTATATAATTATATGTATTCATTATATATTCTAATGAGAAATAAATTAATGAATTGAAAAAAAATAGTAAAAATATTAAATTACGCTCTTCTCCAAGACTGTAAAGTTTTCGATATAAAATGTAAATAGACGTTATAGAAATTACTAAATTATACTAAATTGGTTCGCTGAAACCACGAATAGTTTTGCAATAATTGGTGCTGCTGTTGTATTTGATGTCAATTTAGCAAGAAGGAAAAGCTGTTGCTGTAAACTGAAATTTAATTGTTTTTTTGTTGTTGTTGTTGTTTCTAATGCTAACTCCAAACCCACAACACTTTTTGTCGCTCTTGTCTGGTTTCCGAGTTATAGCACCTTGAAGTTTAAAGATTTACGAGCTGTATCTCGTAAACTATACGAGATACCTACATGATCATTTGCACACAATACATACTTCATCTTGCCGTTTGGCTGTGAAAACAACAACATATGATGTCCCCAGGGGACACGTGTAGCACGTGTAAACACGGCATTAGATGTCCTCGAAATTTCTGGGGACACCAGAAAACAGAGTTGCGTTTTGGTGAAAAAAATATTCATAGTCTGAAATCAGGTATGTATTGTCATCAAATTTAAAAGTAAATGTATACAAATTTAGCAAGACGGAATTGCAATTGCTCTAATCTTAAATTTTATTGTTTTCTCTGTTGTTTCTAATGCTAACTCCACAACAACAACACCTTTTGTCGCTCTCGTCTGGTTTCCGAGTTATAGCGCCTTGAAGTTTAAAGATTCCAAACGTGCGACATGTGTCCCCCGTGTAAACACGGCATAACATTTAAAAGAGTAGAGGTCACCTTCTATTGTTGCATCTGCAGGGATGTTATAAAATGACAATTCACGATAGCTTTTGTTGATGTAAAATTTTATTTTTTCCCAATTGAATGATTTGGTTTTTCATAGGTTCTGTGACGTGTACGATTTTTCAGCGATTTAATGCTTTAATTTTCTGTGGTATTGTTTTAACGAATTGTTTAAATAAAAGTCTAAAAATTTTAAAAATTAAATAAAAAATAGTTTTTAGAATGGGTTCATTCCGTCGCGAAAAAGATGAGGATGAAGGTAACAATTTGCTTTGCATATGCTTAAAAATAGAAATAAAAACTAAACATTTTCAATATAATAATATAGGTATATACAAATGTATAAATATATTTCTATACATATTTATCTAATTAATAATTAACTAATTAACTGAAGTATTTTTGAGTTGACTGAGTTTTAAATATGCTTTAAAAAAGGTTATTTTCTATAGCAAAATTAAAAAGTTTAGATGCAATATTTACACATTGTCTAATTGTTGCACAGGTAATACTAACATTTACCAGAATTTGGAAAAAACGTCCGTGCTCCAAGAAACTCGTACTTTCAATGAAACACCAGTGAATCCACGCAAATGTATTCATATTCTCACTAAGATCCTGTACCTAATTAATCAAGGTGAACAATTGCTGTCGCGAGAAGCAACCGATTGTTTTTTTGCAATGACGAAGCTTTTTCAATCGAAGGATGTTGTGTTGCGACGTATGGTGTATTTGGGCATCAAGGAGTTAAGTTTAATTGCTGAGGATGTCATTATTGTAACGAGTTCTTTGACTAAAGATATGACTGGCAAGGAGGACTTATATCGTGCCGCGGCCATACGTGCACTTTGTAGTATTACCGACCATACAATGTTACAAGCTGTCGAACGGTATATGAAACAGTGCATCGTAGATAAGAATGCAGCCGTCTCGTGTGCTGCGCTCGTAAGCTCAGTGCACTTGGCTTCTACAGCAGGAGACGTGGTTAAACGCTGGGCCAATGAAGCGCAGGAAGCTCTCAATAGTGACAACATAATGGTGCAGTATCATGCTCTGGGTCTACTTTATCACATACGGAAGTCTGATCGATTGGCTGTGTCCAAGTTGGTGAATAAACTCACTCATTCCTCACTAAAGAGTCCATATGCTGTTTGCATGTTGGTGAGTTACAATATTTCTAGGTTAAAGAAAAAATGAAACATCTCATTAAATCAGTGTTAAAAAAATTGGCTAATCTTTTTTAATATATTTAAAATAAAAAACTACTTTTAAGATACGCATTGCTTGCAAATTGATCGAGGAGGAGGGTATCACCGCCGATGGCATGTCCGATTCAACAATGTTTAACTTCATTGAATCTTGTTTGCGTCACAAAAGTGAAATGGTAATCTACGAGGCTGCGCACGCTATCGTAAATTTGAAGAACACAAACTCTCGCGTTCTCTCTCCAGCTTTCAGTATTCTTCAGCTGTTTTGTAGCTCACATAAAGCTACTTTACGTTTTTCTGCTGTTCGTACTCTAAATAAAGTCGCGATGACACACCCAGCAGCAGTCACTACCTGTAATTTAGATTTGGAAGGTCTTATAACTGATTCAAATCGATCAGTAGCCACACTTGCAATAACGACACTTTTAAAAACTGGGGCCGAGTCTTCAGTGGAACGTTTAATGAAGCAGATTTCATCATTTGTAGCAGAGATTTCTGACGAATTTAAGGTAGTTGTTGTGCAAGCTATATGCGCACTTTGCACAAAATATCCACGCAAACATACTGTGTTAATGAATTTCCTCAGTGGCATGTTACGCGAGGAGGGTGGTTTAGAGTATAAAACTTCTATAGTGGACACAATTATAACAATTATTGAAGATAATCTGGATGCTAAGGAGACTGGTTTGTCTCATCTTTGCGAATTTATAGAAGATTGCGAACATGTCTCTCTGGCAGTACGTATCCTGCACTTATTGGGGAAGGAAGGTCCATTTGCAAACTCTCCTTCTAAATACATACGCTTCATCTACAATCGCGTAATTTTGGAGTGTCCTATAGTACGGGCTGCTGCTGTTACCGCTTTGGCACAATTTGGAGCTTCCTGCTCAGCCCTCCTAAGCAATATATTAGTGCTTTTAGGGCGCTGCCAAATGGATCCGGATGATGAAGTGCGAGATCGCGCTACTTACTATTATAATATATTGCAAACTAAGAGAGCAGATTTATATAATAGCTACATTATTGAACGCGAGAATTTCTCACTGACGCTCTTAGAAAAATCTTTGATGGAACATTTACAAGGTGATCTAACCACACGATTTGATTTGTCAATCGTTCCAAAAGCTACGCTTGTCAAAGAGGAGCTTATTAATGAAGCAATGTTAGTTTCTTGCAGTAAGTACAAGAGATTTATTTACATAATTATTGTAATATTATAATACCTATCTTGTTAGTATCACGTATTCCCAAAATCCCACGCGAAGAGGAAAATTCCGCACACTTGGCGCAATTGCCAGGCATTAAAGTACTTGGTCTCAAACATCGTACCACCGGACCTATTCAACTAACTGAAAGTGAGACAGAGTATACAGTGCAATGCATAAAACATATATTTCCGAATCATATTGTATTCCAGGTGAGGCAATATTGAAAATCTTTCTTAAATCCTTCTGTACATAAACAGAAAACTGAACAGAGAAGCTTCTTCCATATTGATACATAAATAACCGCAAAATTATTTCCTTGTAGTTTGATTGCCTCAATACATTGCCTGATCAAATTCTGGAGAATGTACGTGTCGAATTAGCAATACCCGAAGGTTTCCAAATACGGTCTGTTATAAATTGTCCTAAATTAAGATACGATGACTTACAGACGACATACGTTATCGTCGAATTCCCATCAGACATTTCCAGCTCAGCAGGTTTCTAAAACAGTATATTATAAGTAGAGCAAATCATATTAACAGTATTGTTTACTATAGCTACGTTTGGGGCAAATTTACGTTTCGTAGTTAAGGACTGCAATCCTACTACTGGAGAACCAGACTCCGAAGATGGCTATGATGACGAGTATATGTTGGAAGATATAGAAATTACCGTGGCGGATCAAATACAACCCACCAAAAGGAACAACTTTGCTGCCGTGTGGGATTCGGCGGATTCAGAGGGTATTTAAGAAAAATTTATTGATAATAGTGTTTGTGATTTGTTCACCATACTTCTTTAAATTAATTGTAGAATGGGTTGAAGCTGAGGATACGTATTCATTATCTGCGGTCAATACAATACAAGAAGCCGTAAATACAATAATAAAATATTTAGGCTTGGGTCCAGCAAATCTAACCGAAAAAGTTCTAGAAGGCACACACACTCACACATTGCTATGCTCGGGTAAACTAAGCATAATTGTTGAAGAATTCAATTGTTTCAGTCATGGAATTATTTCACTGCTTTACATTCTAGGGACGTTCCGTGGAGGCTGCGAAATTCTCGTTCGTTCTAAACTAGTACTTGCTGACGGTGTTACAATGCAGTTAACAGTACGTGCAACCGATCCTGATGTCGCCGAGCTAGTTACATCGGCAATAGGATAAACATTAACAATCTTTAACCCTTCCATCAACAATACTTTTTTCTCCCTTCCGTCAACGGAAGGGGTCTGGCCAGACCCCCTTTTTCTGAGGCAATAAAAAAGAAAATGAAAATTTAAAACACTGTATAACTATAACAAAACAAATAAGTATAACAGATTTTATATTTATCAGAATTATTTTTATTTATTACATAATATTAAATTGCCTATACTACTTATGCATTTATTACATTTCAAATATTGATGACTGTGCAACTACACTGTGTCTATACATATATAACACGAGAAACATGTTTCCTTTCGAACTTTGTCGTTTTAAGACCACATTGCAGAAATTATCCTAATTTAATCAAAAAAGCAGCAAGGGTGCTATATTCGGCCTGGCCGAATCTTAGATACCCTACACCTAAAAATTTTGAAAAAATTTAATTGAACTAAGTAGTCTTATTTATTTAAATTTTTAATTTATCTAGATTTTTCATTGCAGAACATAACATGAACACGAAGAATAACATTATAGAGTTAAATACAAATTGAAACTACAGTAAATATGTATGTGGTTATAAGGAAAGCTACCTTATAATTACATTTAATCACAGTCGGGTATAAATACAGTGGGGTAGCTAGGGGTGCGCGAGGTTGGCGGGCCGCCCCAGGCGTCTCAATGTCGGGGACGGAAGTTTTTGAAATCAAATATTGACTTATTGAATTCTAGGAATTTTTGGGGCTGCAAGTTGATTAACCGTCCCGGGCTCTATTAGTCGTAGCTACGCCACTGTATAAATAGGAGGCGTGGTCGTTACCTGTTTTCAAAACAAAATAACTATTATAGCTTGGTAGTTTTATTATTTTGTTCAAATTTAAACTTTATTTCCGTGGTAATAAATTTGTTTTCATATACTGTGTAAGTAGTGTAAAAATGGGCGGACCACGCCCAGTTTTGCTGTTATAATGTTTTATTGGAAAATAAGTTGTTATGTAAAGTTTTATTCAGGAAGCTTATATATTTAACAATATAACCATTTAAGACCCTCTTTTGCCTGTGTAACCTAAAAGTGGGCGGATCTCGTCAATATTTGGCACATTAACGGAGAATGCTACTCTATATCCAGGAATGATTTTGTTGTTGACTCGAAAACGAACGATGATATCATATTTTTAATAAAAAATAGGTGTGGTCGTTGACCGATTTTGCCCATTTTCAATATCAACCTGCACATTATAATAAACAGGGTTTATAATCGCTCGCTATCGAGTTCTCTTTTCCGCTCCAGCTCGCTCTTTCGAGCACAAAAGAGCGTTTGTTTTCGAAAGCACGACAGGAAAAGAGCCACATGAATTTTTAGCGCTCAGAAGAGCCTTCGCTTTCGAGAGCGCGAGCAAGCAGGAGCAATAAAAATTCTTTTTTGCGGTTTCTGCTCGCTCGCGCTCTTGGTCGCTTGCGATCTTGGTTGCTCCTGTTTTAGCTAGCTGTTTTCAAATAACTTTCTTTGCCGCCAATATCATTACTAATACGGATGGACAAGGACGCACTTTTAATTCGACATTCCAAATACAGGGCCTGGTCTATCACAAAATTGGCTCTTTATTTCCTCAACCCACGGAAACACCAACATTTTTACAAATATACTTTATGGGAGATGAAGAAGAGCAGTTCAACATCCGTTGAAGTAAAAGACCAAGCATTCGACATAATATCAACAATCATAAAATCATATCATCATCAAATCAATCATAATATCAACGATCATTGGAATCTCCGTCATTTTCATTCAAGGGAATTGATACTGGGGTAGAAGAAGATGAAGAAGTGAATTTTCCAACTGATTTTTTCAATTCACTTAATTTACCAGGTCTTCCATCTCATAATTTAATTTTGAAAGTTGAAAGATCACCAATCCTACTGCTACGAAACATAAATGCACCAAAATTATGTAACGGAACGCGGTTGGTTGTCTGGAAAATATTGGATAACATTATTGAATCAACAATTATCAATGGCATATATATCTTGGAATAAAATAATTATTGCAGGCAGAAAAACGTTTGCCGGGTTAGCTCGTATATTAAAAAAGATTTGCCAATTTTTTAACACTCATTTAATGAGATGTTCCATTTTTTCTTTAACGTAGAAATATTGTAAATCACCAACATGCAAACAGCACATTTGCTACTCTTTAGTGAGTTTATTCACCAACTTGGACACAGCCCTTCATCGCGCGCTTCATCGGCCCAGCGTTTAACCACGTCTCCTGCTGTAATAGCCAAGTGAACTGACCTTACGAACGCAGCACATGAGACGGCTGCACTCTTATCTAAAATGCACTGTCATCTACCGTTCGAGAGCTTGTAACATTGTGTGGTCGGTAATACTACAAAGTGCACATATGGCCGCGGCACGATATAAATCCTCTTTGCCATCCATATTTTTAGTCAAAGAACTCGTTACAATAATGACATCCTCAGCAATTGAACTCCTTGATGCCCGAATACACCATACGTCGCAACACAACATCCTTCGATTGAAAGAGCTTCGTCATTGCAAAAAAACAATCGGTTGCTTCTCGCGACAGCAATTGTTCACCTTGATTAATTAGGTACAGGATCTTAGTGAGAATATGAATACATTTGCGTGGATTCACTGGTGTTTCATTGAAAGTACGAGTTTCTTGGAGCACGGAAGTTTTTCCCAAATTCTGGTAAATGTTAGTATTACCTGTGCAAAAATTGGACAATGTGTGAATATTGCGTCTAAACTTTTTAATTTTGCTGTACAAAATTGTTTGTACGAGTGTATCTTCGGCAATAAATAAACTATCTCCGATTGTTGCATAAAACAATCACCATCGAAAATTTTAAGTGATCTTTGTTATTGATTTTGTAAAAGCAGATGTTGTTTTAGATCTGGAGTTAAAATTTGGTCTTATGTGTAACGGTATTGTTGCATTCGGTGGGGTAATTAATTTGTTTTTACTATCCATTTTCGCCTTAAGCATTTTCAAAATGTCTAACCAAATAAGGCCGTCAAAGAATGAGTGAAATTTTAAAATTAAGAATTATTTATTATTACAATTTATGACTACGCAAATTAATTACTTACTTAATTATTAATTAATTAATTAATTACTCATTTAATTACTACACAAATATTTTTAAGTCAGTACTTGCAACTAAGGTCTTCGACTGATAAGGATAGTTAGAAAGAGAAAGCTAACAAACACTATAATATTATATTGACTATTTATTCTAATTCACGTTTGTTTTTTCTATCATTTTAATATTATTTTATTTTGTAACTTCTGTTCTCTCGAGAAGTGAACAACATCAGATGATATGTGAACAGAATGGAAAACTGATTATATTTTGTATACAATATTATCATTTGAAGCCGCAATATAAAATAATTTTATATTATAATATTTTCAAGACGGGCTTATTTATGGGCTTAATTTGTATGTATCGTCAAGCAAATCAAGTGTACGTACTCGTGCTTGAGAAAATGTTGGGAACTATGAAACACATTGCTGACTGGGGGAGATATAACATGCATAACATGATAATAAAGTCTCAGGGGTTGGTAAATAGCAAATTGAGATACTTCTTTAATAATTTTCAACAAAATTTCTTTAATAATCTAGTATATTTTTATAAAATTACTATGCTGCTGATTTTGTTTTTTTTGGTATATTTAAAAATATAATTTGAATGTCAGAAAAATAGAATTGTAAGCTTACACAACTGGCAGTAAATGATCTACTGTAGAGTATAGAATGCAGCGAGAATGTATGTATCCAGGTATATACAAGAGTTCATTCGAAGTAAGACCCATGAGGTATTTTAAAAAATTTTCTAAAAATTATATTTTCAGTACACTTTGGTTGGTCGTGCCTTAGATACGTGCGACTAAAATAGAACGATTAATTTATTAAGTGAAAAATATTCAAAACATTTTCCTAAATGTTTACAGCATCCCAAGAAATACGCCTCAATACAGGTGGAAGTGGCAGCCTAATACGAGGCAACTGTAGCAACAACAACAGTACCCTCTATAGTGATTCAAACAAGATTTTCGAAAGATATCAAAAAGCACCAGATGCGGGGGGTTAGTAAGAGTGTTAAAACCATACAAAACTATGCTAAGCAGACAATATGTTACAAGACAATACAAATATTGCTTACTGGAAAACTTTCTGATTAAGTAAAATAGATAAATGATTACATTGCGAATGAAAAATTTTGGAAAGAAAAAAATAAATTAAATAAAAATACATTGAATTCCGAAAATAAAAGAAACGAGGGAAATGAAGGAAAGTTTAATTATCTAACATAAAAATGACGGTATAGGGAAAAGTCGAGAGACCACGCCCATTCTTATGAATTAATTCTTTTTTATTAAATAAAATAATATATAATTCATAAAGTTAGATATACATATATATATATATAGATTCTCCATATCCTTGTACTCTCCGTATTCCTGCTGTGTGTATATGTATATATATATATAATAATGTACCTTCGTGTTCTGCAGACTTAAATCCTGTCTCTGGTTATCGCGCAAGGGTTGCAACTGAGGACATCAAAAAAGTTCAGCTGCTACAGTTCCCAAACGATGCGGTACAGACTCACTCCGATGTGCATTTTGTGCTAAAACGCAACGGATTACAGGGCAATTTCGAAGTTAAGGTGCGGATTATTTAATAATTTTTTCAGATAATTTTTTATTTTTGGTATATTTTCAGTTAGAAAAACCGTCGGGGGAACTTTTTATCGTTCCGGGACATAATTTCAATCTGGAAAGATTTGATGTGAGCTTTAATTTAAATCAAGTGGGTTTGTACAAGGTACACATAACATGCAATTCAGTGACCTTGCCAAAATCACCCTTTGTAATTGTATCTGTATGTGGTGATATGGAAAAAGTAACAAAAAAAATTGAATGTAACTGCTAAATTTCTCTCGCTAATGTATTCCATTAATGTGCTATCTAACTTTCAGTGCCCGCCTTTTTATCGGATGCCACACAGGTCACACATCGTGGACTTGGCCTCAGTCATACATACTTGAACGAAAAAAATGAATTTATAGTTGATGCTTCTAAAGCCGGAAGAAACATATTCTTCTGCGGTGTAATAGGGCCTAAGGGCCAATGCGAAGAGACCATAGTAAAACATTTAGGAAGAAACATCTACAAAGTAGTTTATGAAATACAATATCCCGGTGAATATGTAATAATTGCCAAATGGGGCGATGATCACATCCCAGGATCACCTTTCATTTTGAAACCACTTAAAAGAGTGTGAATTTCCATAATTTCTAATATTTAATATAAAAATTTAAGAACTAATGAGTACAAAAAAGTTATATATGTATTGTATTATATGTATATACGTATACAGGGTGGCGCTGAATGACCGATATGGTTTCAATGTTTAATAACTTTTTTATTTAATGAATTATTATTATTTTTTTTTTGGTGTTATAAAGTATATTAATGGGGAATATTTTTGGCTTAAGTATGAAAAATTATATCCCGCAAGTGATGGACGTTTTCGGCTTCGCACATTCGTGCTCTTTCCAGTACATTTCCGGTGTTATGGCTTGAATTTCATTGCGATGTTTTCTTTTGATGGTGGCTGGCTTATTAATGTATACCCTTTCTTTCAAATAACCCCAAAGAAAACAGTCTGGCGCTGTCAAATCGGGTGAACGTGGGGGCCAATTGAAATCGCTTCTGCGCGAAATAATGCGTTCGCCAAAGAGGTCCCGTAACAGAGCCATTGTGTCCATTGCTGTGTGGGCTGTGGCTCCATCTTGTTAGAAATTCCCCAAGTGTTCTTCACAAAATTCTGAAATAAAAATAAAAAAAAATACAAAATTTAAAAAGTTGTTAAAAATTCAAATCATATCGGTCATTAAGCGCCACCCTGTATATAAAAGTATACCTTATATGTAAAAATTAATTGTTGTTTGTTTGTCATCGCATCAGTTGAAAAACCTGAAAAAATTTAAAGGGGCGTGGTAATATCTTAAATGGACATAATTTGAAAATTATGAGCACCAGGAAGCTGAAATTTTGCATTCTGATTTTGCAATTGCTAAACATTGTAGAGGTGAACTATGAACGGATTTTAAAACATTCGCCTCAACTGGTATAACTACGCATGGCAAGATATGAAATGGCCATAGTTTGGAAACTTTGAAGACTAGGAAGTTGAAATTTTGCAAGGTGATTGGTTTTACGCTGTATTTGTGAACTATGAATGAATTTTAAAACATCCGACCCTAACTCATGATAATGGGCGTGGCAAGATTTAAAATGGCTGAATGTGAAAACTACAAAGCCTAGTAACTTAAAATGTTTCATGCTGATCGGTTTTACATTGTAGAGGTGCACTAGGAACGAATTTTGGAATACTTCCTTCCTATGTGTCCGAAATGGGCGTGGCAAGATTTAAAATTGCCATAATGTGAAGACTACAAAGTCTAGGAAATTGAAATTTTGCATGCTGATTGGTTTTACACTAAACCAATCTACAAAAATAAGAAGGATCCTGGGGTGGGTTTAAAAAGTATTTATTTATCTTTATTTTCAAACTTTAGTATTTTTTGCGAAAAGCACAAAATTTACTTTACCAAGAAACCATTTCTTTGCAGATTTTTCTGACATTAGGCTTAAAACTCGCGTAAATGTCCAACCTATCGATATAAAAAATAAAAAGAGTAAAAAAATTTCGGGAACATATTTTTACATACAGATGTATAGCAGTTTTTTGTCTTTTTTCTTAAAAAATTTCTCTTTTGAAGTTACGATTTCACCAAAAGGTTTTAAACTATTTTTCGGATTTCAAAGTAATGTTAGCAAAAAATATGCGTGCATCCTTTCTCTTTAATTTAATCTTAGTTGTAATCGAATCGGTTACATATGTCAGCTGTAGTAGCTCTTCAAGTGGATGGACCTTAACGTAAAGTGGCCAAAAATTTCAAAAAAGGTTATCTCGAAAACGGCTCGTTTCATTTTCTTTATTTTATCATTTTTAGAATCAGCGGACCAAAATCCTTTAGAATATGGTGTCAAACAGCCCGTTACAAAATGGCTGTCGGCCAGTGTAATGTTTTACAATTTTGTTATTTATTAAAATATTACTTCTTTTCAGAGACTAAAATATAACTTTGCGGCGTGTTTGTCGGTTAATTATACAGTTTACATTTTTGCATAAATGAAAGGTCTTTTAAATGCCTTTCCAACGATACGAATAACATGTAAGTATCTTGTATAATTTAAGAGATATACTCTGGTGATTTCCAAACTTCAAAGGGATGTACCTCCGAAAATATACCAGACCGACCAAAAGTGTTGCTTTTATTGGAGTTACCGTATAAAACTACAACAACGAAAAAGGAACAACAAAATCGGAGCGTTCGAGTAATATGTAACCTGTTCGAACTTTTCTTCATACCATTTTTCAAGTTCGACATTTATACCGTGTGTTGTTACCCTAGTGATTTTAAAAATCATTTCGAAAAGTGGACTATTTCGAAAGTCATTTCGCCGTCGCTCTCACTTTTCCTACTAATGCTGTAAACACAACACAATTTCGCAAACGACTGCGGTCGGAACGAACTGTCAAAATAACATAGGGTCTTATGGGAAACCAGAAAAAAATAGCTGACTGCTCTGCTGTCGTCAACGACTGCGAAAATTCTGTAAATTTTTACAGAAAAATCGCAATCGTTAGCGATTTTTGACAGTTCGTTTGGTTTAGCATTGTTTACACCTCAGTGGCACAGTTAACAACTTAGTGACATTTTGCGTGAGTTTAGCTGTAATATTTTGTTAATATTTATTAATTGTATTATTAATAGTATTGTATTATTATAATATATAAATATAATATATTTATTGGAATATATTGCACATAATTTAATTTGCTTACAAATATCGATTGAAATATGGGTGACCAGTTAATCGAGGAGGTGCGCCAAAATGCATGTTTATATAATTTGGAAGGAGTTTTGTGGGAGTTTAAAACATAAAATTGTTTACAAAATAGTAAGAGACAACCGTATTTCCGGCATTAGTGCTTTTCTTTTTGAATATCGTTGCAGCCTATTTTGCAACCATTGCAGTAGCACGTTGAAATTTTCGGGGTCCATCCGAGTGGCTTTAAAAAAGTGCTCCTTGTCGCTTAACTGCAGGTTTTTAGTGCACACTTCATAAAATCCTAGTCTATCGCGCGTCAAGTTGACTGGGCGAACCCACCATCTCCTTCGGCCACTCCGTTGCTTTAACAAATTGGCCTATTAATTTTTAATTATTATTTTCAATATTCCTTCTTGTACAATATAATTCTTACTTCATATACAATAGATACAATTAAAGTTATTTTCAGTATTACTGATATTGTACGTACAATTAAATCATTCGTTCCAAATGGGTCCATCTTCTTTAAATTTATATTATTTATATTTTATTACATATAAGTAAACTTCACAAAATATTATTTTACACAAGAAACTATTTTGTAAACAAGCTCAGTTGCTTTCTGTCGACGTCCTACGCGAGCAGATTTCTGACAGTTCGTTCCGGCCGCAGTCGTTTGCGAAATTGTGTTGTGTTTACAGCATTACTCTTTTATTCAGTTTTTTTAACTTTCAAAAAATCTCAAATACAAAATACAACACATCTGACGAGAGAGTAAAATAGTAAATTTTCCTTGGGCAGAAAATTGAGTGGACCAGGAATTATTTTGATCTGGAATAAATAAATAAAGATGTTGCCAGACTTTTCTCTTTATTCCAGTAAAATATCACGATTGTTAGAACACCTTGCTAAGCTATATTTTTTGATTAAATTTCGATTTGGCACATCGTTTAATTTGATTACGCTGTGAACAATTAACAACCATTTGATTAATCGCCATTTCGAAAAGGCTTTGATTTCCTTTTGATAGAAAAGGAAAAAAGAGTAAAAATTACTTTTGCGTGGTTAAGAGCGCCATTTTTGTCTCAAGACACGTTCTCGCTTTTTGCCGAGAATTCGTACGCTGCTTATTCAAGGATATCTGTGTAATCACGCTAATTTTCACGAACACTTTTAGATTTTATTTTTACTTTTCAGCAACCAACACCGAAAGCGCTGCCAACTTCCGAACCTGGTAAAAATTGTCAAGCTGCAAAACAGCCACACAATCAACTCCCAGCCCTCACCGGATTTCAGAGGCATCAAAACTCAGAGTTTGCTGGAGTGAAATTCTGCCCCCCAATTATTCTTTTCAAAACTAATGTTAAATTATTAACAGAAGGTCTTGGGAGAACTTCTCCGGAGGTGGTATTTAAGATAAAATTTATAAATAAAAATAAGTGTAAACTTGTTGTCAACGATGCAAATGCCCATTCCGACCTTATGGCTCTGATAAAGGAAAATACCGACATTGCGGCTTACTCATTCACTAAGAATGAAAACCAAACTTGCTCTCTGATTCTTCGAGGTCTCACTTCCGACTACAGTGGCGAAGATATTAAACGATAACTTGACCTGATTATTCCGAGTTTAGTGTTTAAGGTTTCTCCTTTTCTTACCGAAGAAATGAAGAAAAACCATAATTCATTCAATCTCTTTCTGATTCAGTTTTCCCCTGGAAAACCACCGGATGAAATCATAAAAATCATAAATCATCATCACAACATCTTTTCTATTTTTGTGTCTTTTATGTTTTCTGAAAAACTGTTAATTGATTTTCTCTACCTGATTGCGGTATATATAGAATATTTAGGTGGTTTTTATTACCCTCATAATTAGTGTTCAATGATACATATATATTCATAAAAATAAAATGCCTGCTATTTGAATAATAACGAATTCTGTAGTGTATGTATTTTAAGGAATAATAAAAACTGATTGATTTTGAAGTTTGGCTCGGAAACAACAACAAATCGTGTCACATTCGAGACATATGTCCCGGTGCGAACATGGCATAAAGGAAATATTTATAGATAAGGATTACTGTGGTGCCTAAATTATTGCGTCGTGCATTGCGCTGCTGCCAAAATGAAATTGGAACACGCAGTCTTACAGGGCTATTCTCGTTGTCATATTTTAGTTGACAACCATGTTTTTTGACAAGTTGTCAATATTGCTATTCTGACTGTCACATAAAAGCTCTTTTCTTTACAAATTTGTCACGAGCCAAATAGCTGTTGACAACTACATTTTCAGAACAAAACAGCAAATAAACAGAAGAGAAACAGCAAATTTTTTTGTTATTTTTAATTTATTTATTGTTATTTAATTTATATATTATTTGTTTAAAACCAGGTCTTTCAATGCAAATATTTTATAATATAAATACATATATAATATAAATACATTATTACATATTCTTTGGCGCTACTTACATTGAAAGATGTTTCAGGATCTGGTTTTAAACAAATAATATATGAAATAAATAACAATTTAAATAAATAAATAAACAATTTAAATAATAAAATTTAAATAAATAATAATATATATTGTATATTCTTCTATATTCAGCACATTCCACACATGGTGGATATGAACTGCACATAGTGCGCCAGCTGCTCTGCCGTAGTCCGTTCGTATTTTCCTTTGCCATTTCATGTTCCATTTGTCAAAAATTACCTTTTGGTTTCTGTAACACTAAGCTTTTCAGCATGTTACTGCATTAGAGCTTTCACCATGTCAATTGACAACCAGAATACCAATTTGAAAAGCATTGACAAGCACTGTGACAACTTGTCTTGACAATTTCATGTCAAGCTGACAACGAGAATAGCCCTGTTAAGCGGCTTTCACACAATACGATTTGTTGTACAACTTGCTGCTCTCAAAAATCGTACGATGAATAACGGAACTGCATTGTCGAGCGTTCACACGTTCAAGCAAGTTGTAGGAGTTCATTTTTTTGCTTGATAAACATCAACGAAATGGACAACGCAATTCTGGCCATAATAATTCATGAGAAACATTCAAAGTGTCATTTTTATCTATTTCTCTATATTTCATAAGAAGACATTCATAAGCTTTGACTTTGAAATGTTTCTTTTTATATTCATCACTCTTCACTTTCCATAGTTCTGGGAAATCTTTGTAGATGTTAAAAAAACTCCTTCCACAGATCCGAATTCATGTCGTCCGAACACTTCGAGCACATTTCTCAACTGACGAAGTCGAATTTCCATTTCGAATGCGCTACGAAGTGAAGTTGGCAGAAAAAGTTAGAAAAATTTGCATGTGAGTGTGAACATTAAAAGACTTTAAAGTCGTAAATCTTTAAACTTCAAGGTGCTATAACTCGAAAACCAGACGAGAGCGACAAAGACAAAAAGTGTTGTTGTTGTTGGAGTTAGCATAAGAAACAACAATAACAGCGGTAAAATTGACTTGAAATATAACATCAACGCCAACTACTGCCAAACTATTCATGGTTTCAGCGAATCAATTAATATCTATTATAAAGTGTATTTTAAATTATTATTGCTTAAAATACATAAATAGGAGTGGATAAGGTTGGGTTAAATTTCATAGAGTTATAGTTCATAGAGATTTTATTATTTGTTTTTCACGGCGATGCCACGAAGTAAAGTGTAGTAAAACGGTTTGTAATATTTTATAGTCAAAAACTATTATAAATTCTTAAATAGTATCTAAAGCTAAACAAATGGTAGCAAAAAGTATTAAAAAATCGTGCAATAAAATCATCCATGTCACGATGATCCACAATCCAATCTGTCGCCCGTGTAAACGCTGTCGGGGACACGGCCGATGAATAGTTCGAAACGTGCGACACGTGTCCCCCGTGTAAACACGGCATTAGTGAAATTTTCTTGCGTGAGTATTTAGCTGTAATCTTTTGTTAATATTTATTAATTGTATTAATAGTATTGTATTATATATTCTAATACTATATACATATATTCTAATATATATTCTATTCTATATATATATATATTCTAATACTATATGTATATAGTATTATTGTATTATAATTCTTACTTCAAATACAATAGATACAATTAAAGTTATTTTGAGTATTTCTGATATTGTACGTATAATTAAATCATTCGTTCCAAATAGGTCCATCTTCTTCAAATTTATAGAATTTATATTATATTATATATAAGTAAACTTCACAAAATATTATTTTACAAAAGAAACTATTTTGTAAACAAGCTCAGTTGCTTTCTGTCGACGTCCTAAGCGAGCAGACTTCTGACAATTCGTTCCGGCCGCAGTCGTTTCCGAAATGGTGTTGTGTTTACAGCATTACATATAAAAAGATTTGCGTTTTGACATTTGCTGCTGGCTTCACGCCGCTATCACTGGAAGCACTGTAGTTAGTGCTGGAAGTCAGTGATAGCGGCGAGAAGCCAGCGGCAAATGTCAAAACGCAAATCTGTTGATATGTGATGACTGTCAAAAAACGTATGGATGTCGTTAAAGCTTTATGCCTTGAACACATAGAAAATGGCACGAGGAATATTTCGGTGCGAACTGTCAAAATTACAACTGTCTTATGGGAAACGAGAAAAAAACAAAATTACGTCGCTGCCTCTGCTTGCGGCTGCGAACAGATCGCATCTGCGATCGATTTGGATGCGATTTGTTCGCAGTCGTCGCTCTTGTTCTTCTTATTTGCTTGTGTTTACATTGACTTTGACATGCTGCGGCAGAAGATTTCTGACAGTTTAAAAATCGGGAAACAGAGATTATAACCACTTTTCTACTAGCAACGATATGGCACATTTTTACATTTTTGACATGCAATTCATGCAGTTCAATTAAATTTGTTTTTGTAACATTTGTATTGAAACTCACCGTTTTCAGTCGAGTCTTCCAAACTCACCCGCCAAAAGCATAAACAAACCTTTGTTTCTACAGCTAATGTAGAAAGAAAGAAATTTTGTAAACAAAAATATATGCCGTCATTACTAAACAAAACAAACATTTATTTGGGAAATTTATTTTATTTTATTGCGTAATAGTTGCCACTTCTCATGAAGTTCTGCTTTCACTCATCATCATTCGTATGGCTTTAATTACTATATATTTGCGATATCTAAACAAATATACATATATTTTTCCTCAAATGAAAAGAATTTTGACTTTTTAATTTTTGTAAATTTGCAAATTTATCCAGAATAGAAATATAAATTTCGATACATTCGACCTCAAATGTGAGGATAACTTGGAATTTATAAATTTTTTTCAAGTATTTGATTTTTTATTTGTATGCACTTTGATTTGGTGTGGTACGAGAGATTTTGTATAAACATTCAATTTTTTTAAATTGACAACCGGAAGCGAATTTTTCTATGGAAACACTTGATCATTTTAATTGATGTTCGAAAACCGGAAACTGGTTTCCAAGTTTTATGGAAACACCATATTATAAATCTTTGAATCAAATGTAAACTGCACCAACCCTGTAATATCTTCCAAATGCGTGCGATTCCTGCAATCCAAAAACATGGCAACCACGTTGGATTTTGTTCACTCACTCCATTCATGTAGTGCCATTTATCAAACTTAATGATGATGAGTTCAGCTGCTGTTGGGTAATCATCATCATTCGCATACTTGCTAAAACACCCTTATATAAAACAACAAAAACTATATAATGATATACCAACGAAAATTTACTATAGCTATTGCACTCTATCTCTCTGGCATTCAACAGAGGCAACTACATTATCATCTTCACCGCCATGTCGTTGTCATATTCCTTACTGTAAGACCGTTCGCAGAAAGGGACGTATGAGTTGCTCTGACCCCTAAATCGAGGATGAACTACTACTAAAACATAGCATTCAATCTGAGTAAATTCTTACTGAAAGATTCTTTTTATCTTTTACCTATAAATGCACATTAAAAACATTCTGTAGAATAATTACTTTACGAATTGTAAAAAATTAAAATCCAAATATTAATTATTATATTTAGGCAATTCACAGTTAGCCTCATAAGTTATGAGATACTAAGTTATGACTCCGAACTGTGAACAGTCGAACAAAACCTCTGGATTTTCGAAACTTGAATTTCTGTTAAAATGCCTAAAATTCTTTTCTTTTTTTCATCCATCGAAATTTTGAAATAAATTTTTTCTGTATTCAACCAAAACGAATAAATACAGCAATCGCATGAACAGTTGATTTGAATACAACTTTCCTAATACATACCTGCGAGTGTTGTAATCGTGCTAACATAGATTTTCATACAAAACAACAAAAAATTTTCTTACGACAGTCATAAATTGTTTTAAGTTATGACAACTTATGACTTATGACGACTTATGAGAGCAACTGTGAATTGCCTAATTGTATTATAATTATATTATATTAGATTACGATAATTTTCAAATTTCTAATTCTCATCTCAGATATAATAAATTTATATATTATCTGATGTAATTATTCAAAACCTGTTCCGAATAAATATGTAATTTGTTAAGAAAAATTCTATGGACGCCCATGTTTGACGAGTGAACGAACTGAGTTTGAATCCAAGTTTGCTCGATACCAATTCTGTTAGTATAATTCGGATGGTGAAGCGGACGACGAGCTTAAATTGAGCGAGCGTAAGAATAAGCTGATTGTCATTATTATAAACTAAATTACATCATTTATTTTCCTGAACTTATTTACCTATAATTAAGTTTCTTGCGAACCTATAATTAAGTTTCATTAGTGTGAGTGTACTTGGTGGAAGAAGACCAGAAACAACCGCTCATTAGTCGCAACAACAATAAAACAACGCAATGGATTGAAAAAATAATAAGAGCCATCAAAATTAATGGAATTCAAATTAAGCTATGTACTATAGATAGACTACACACATAGAAAAATTGCGGAGCATTTCTTCAACACAAAAATAAAAAATATACAGTGTAATAAGCAAAAAAGCATCCTCGTTATACTAACGAACTTGAATAAAATTTCTTTTGGATTGCTTAGTGGAGATCTCAACAAATTTACCTGCGGGTTCAGTTTCAACTCTTCTTTCCAACTAGATAATAGGTTCGTTGGCGTGGTTTGGCCAGATTCTCTGTTTATGATACTCACGAGCATATGTGTTCTATGTGCATCGGTGAGTGCGTGCGTGTTCGTTGTAAGGAACACAGTTTTCAATGATCATCAAATTCCATGATTATCTCGAAATCTAATAACAATTATCGAATTAATAATCGAATAATCTTAATCGTGCTTTTTATTCAGTTCTATATTTGTATTAAATTTTACTAAGTGCGAAATTAAAACTACTTTCAATACAAATTTTATATCCTGAAAAGTGATTGATTTATCTGAAGTGCAAACATGAATATAAAGTTGTAATACCAATTTGCTATTAAAATTAAACTTTTCAACTGGTGGTTCTACAATGTTATCGCTTTCTCTTTCTTTGTCTCGATTACTGTCTAAAGTTTAGCCTGATTTGTTTGTTAATGTCAATATTAACACGCGTTTTAACCCGCGGAATTTGACTTTACTTTTGGTACAAGCAACATCGAATAAAGCAGTCCTTACCAGTCATGTGTAAGTATTTGCTTAGAATCAGTTTCATAGTTTTAATTCCCATGTACATACATATAAGGTTAGATATCATACAATAACAGGGGAAATGCTTTGTTTGCTTGTTAGTCGAGTCGTAACGTAATAACGTGTTAGCTGTTCGAGCATATCGTGCCGTGCAACTGTTACACCAATAACCACTTGGGCAACCACAAAATAGGTTTGAACAGCTGACACGTTACGTTATATCTCGACTAACTGAACCTGAATTCTAAAATGTTTAAACGCTTATCTACGCAACTGAAGTAATTTTTAAACTTCCAATACCGATACAATTTTATGGAATTTGTCCTGCAGTTTTATTTTGGAATACAGGATAGTAAGCTTTTTAAGAATAGCCACCTGGGTTACATGAAAATACATATATCTAACACTATACGAATCACTCAAAATTCTATTTAGAGTTTTGGTTTGTTCTTGAAGGATGCGATAAATAACTTTATTTTGACGGAGCCAAATTAATTCTTTGTGCAAAATATTTTCATCAGTTGTTTAAGTTAAGATTTAAATTATTAATGAATTGATACAATTCGTATTTCAATATTTCGTAGGAGAAAATTTAAGTAATGAACATTTTGGTAAGAAATGCAATCACAAATGCTCTACTTATCTTTTATGATATGGCACAATAATGTCCATAACTTCATTTGGTATCTTTCATTTATCATTACATTTTCTGTGATTATTTAAAAATATTATTTAGCTTTTCTGATTAGTGATTTATTGTTAAAAAATTATATTGTTTAAATATTATTTAATAACGTATATATTTTTTTTATAGTTTTATAATAATTTTATTTCTTTCAGGTTTATTTCAGTCGTAAAATTGATACCAATTCTCCTATTCTTTCTAGACTTTATATAATTCTACGGAACTCCTATAGAATCTCTAAACCAGAACACACCTCTTTAACAAAATTCGTGCAAGAATCAGTTCGATCACTGCAAGGCCCATGTGAGATGCCTGTACGAAACTTACGACCTTTGGTCCCTGCGGTGTATTTTTGGTAACTAACATTTTTATTGGTATCTTTCCGTTTCCACTTGTAGTATGAAAAATTCAATAAAAAGCGTCGACAATGGGAGGATAGTGGAGTGCTGGAATTAATCAAACTATGGAAAGTTTGCGCTTATGAGCTGCGCACCATCAAACGCAATGGCCATTTATACGTTGCTATGGCTAAGCAATTGACGGCACTCGGAGTACCAGTGACCGCATTGGAAGTACATTTCAAAGTAAATAACCTCACACAGCGCTACAGGTATACATATTCATCATAATTTGATTTGTATATATAGATATGTTTTTCTTCCGAGACCTTACACCAATGATAGGTTACACTTAATGATGAAATTAAGTTAAAGAATCGATAATACAAACGCATAATACACATAAACGAACCACAGCATGATAATACAAACCAAGTCAACTCGTCAAAACTTAAATAACTCATGATTTTCGATCTGGTTCAAAAATAACCTTTTACTAGGTTTTTCAATATATGTACATACATATGTTACTACTTATTCATCGAATCACTATAATCGAATTAAAAGCGAATATAGTTTTAATAGTATGGTTCTATAAACACAACAAAATACTTTACTTTGCCTTGTATTAAACAATTTGAATTAGAAATTTGCTGTTGTACCCGTTTCTTTTATATACTGTTTATATATATGTATGTACTTCAATATTGTTTCTAAAATTTGAATCTCTTATAGGCAGGAACAAAAAACACTCGAAGCCACTGGCATTATAAGTTCATGGAAATTCTTTAGTCAAGTAGATGATGTTTTTAAAAGTCTGGCTGGACATTCAAATTACAAGTTAGTTTCCAGCAAAAATAAATTTTGCTTGATTCCTATACTTTTTCTGTTCCCTATTTTACTTTAAGAGATAAACGCCTGACGCCTGCTTCGAATGCAAGCAGCTTACCATCTTCATCGGAATCTTCTGTTTGGAAAAACCAAATGTCTCAACAAGAGTACAACAGCAACAACTCTGAAGGATTTTATAAGTAAAAGTTGATTTATACAGGGTGTTTCGCATAAGAGGGGACAGAAGACCAGGGCGTGTAGGTTGGGTCGAGACAAGAAAAAAATCGTATGGGAGGGGGGGCATTAATTTTCTCAAAAACTGTTTGACATAAGAACCTAATTTAAAAAGGATATTAAGAAGCGGATATTTGGCTTTAAAAATCAGCAAGCAAAAGTTATCTAGGTCACACCATTATTTTTTAATATTTTTTTTTTTATGTTAAGTCGAATTTTTATAAAATGGCCCCTCCCGTCTAAACCGGGAGAAATTGACCCCCCCTCCCATACGATTTTTTTCTTGTGTCGACCCAACCTACACGCCCTAGGAGTCTGTACCCTCTTATGCGAAACACCCTGTATATGTAGTACTTACATATTTCTAGGAATTATTTAATTTCGTATTTCAGATCCGAATACGGAATGCATCGTCACTTTATGGACCACGTTCAGCAGCCGCCCAATGCTAGTGATGTGAATTTCATGGCTTCCACTGCAGCGGCTGCGGCAGCCGCTGCAGCACGTCTCAACGACACAAATATGGAACAACAACAGATGTCCACAAATAATACACCCAACGGCGGTGTACCAAACTTTAATAAGCTGAAGAAGTCACCACCCGATGACTACGAAAAGTTTGTAGACATCGTAAAAAATATTGTTGATAATCATAAAACTACGCCAGACAAAATTGATGCATTCGGCGATTTTATCAAATCATATGTAAAACGTTGGCCGGAACGACTACAGGATGAGGCCATCAATCACATAACCAACTATGTGGTCGTTAAGAATATGGAGCATACTATTACCAGTAATGTAGAGGGTGCTAATAATAGACAATAATCTAAGAAAAAAAAAATGAATGACATTAAATGAGACAACACACTAAATGAATGTCCGTAGATAAATGTTTGACGGTATAATACGAGTTTTAAAAAAATCTACATATACCTAGTGCTAGTTACTTAAATTTAAATAATTTTTACCAGTTTATTCTTTGGTAATTCACTCGAATACACTATATACTAATTACTACCTTAAGTTTAATAAAAATATAAGTGCTCAACGAAAAAATTTAATGATGACATTACCTTACGTTTGGTTATGTCTTATGTATTTCGCTTTTATGTATTACATTATAACTCTTTTTTAACTCTTGTGTTATATATACATGGATATTTTGGTATTTACTTGATTTAAAAATCGTATCAATAATGGAAATAAATACTTTCGTACACTTGAGTGAATGTTACTTAAGAGGTAATGCCTAAAAATAGTATAAAGTTTAATCTTTATGTAGTTTATGATCTTTGTAAGGCGATGATGGCACTTTTGGTGGCGAAGTTACAGCATCGTCAATTTCATTTAACTTTTTAGCTAAGAAATAAATTTCTGCCAGCGCAATTATCAAAGCGCATATAATACCAAGAAGTAGCCGAAAGCCAAACTCTAAATTTCCAATAACCAGTTCAACGCCCAGGAAGCCAAAAACAAAGCCTGCTACAACGGAGAGAACGAATTGCAGCACTGCAATTATTTGACTATTTATTGCTTTCACTGTAAAAGATGAAATTAAACATTTAGAAGTTATCAATGTACTACAAATATTGACATTAAAATACAATACTGGAAAAATGCTACTTTAAATTAGTACTAAAACATTATACTTACTCTGATATGCAATCGTGTCCTCTGGATAATTCTTCAAGACCGAGTCGACATTTTTGGTCATTTTGTGGTAGGCGCGGTTTTGCTGTTCCTCTTGCAATTTTCTACAACGTGCCTCTAGTATGGGATTTCTTTTCATAGTCTCGTTTTTGGGTAGAACCAACTCACAAGCGGTAATGAACTCGTGCAAGTAACATGTAAGTCCAGAGGTTTTGCGGAGTTTTCTGAAGAAAGTACTTAACCAATTTAAGTCGGCCAAATTAAAGTAAGGTTCTGTTTCACTATTAATACTGTTTTCAACACATTTATCCGACATTAAATTATCTGCATTTGTCTCGCCATTTGTTACTACAAGGTTTGGATTCTCAGTACACATTTTACGCAAATACTTTAAATCCAGTTCCACTCTCGTTTTGTTATTTGTGAGAATATCAACTGTTGCAGGGATATTAAAACCATAGCGTTTCAGAGCCCAGTTTATGTTTTGTGGCAATTCCAATGCTGCATTGACATGTTTGTGTATAAATGTTAGTAGTTCTTTAGAGGGTGCCACTTTAACCCGGGGATCCTTAATTAAACCTTTGAGTGTCGAAGACATATCTGTATTTAGATGTTAAGCTTGAGCTCCAAATCGTTATAAATTTCAGTGATCTCCTCCTCTTTGTCCTCGAATGTGTTTTGAACTCTTATGTATTTGTATGCCAATTGGTTGCAGAATAAAACTTCCTGTTCTTTACGTTTTCTCTTGGAATATTCTGATGGACTATCAGCTTGGTTATTTTCACACCCCAAAGTTTTAAAACTGCACAAACAGTTATTAATTGTTTTTGAAATTGAGCTTACTCGCGAGTTAGACAGATCTATGAACTTATCAGAAAGTGTAAATTTAAGCTCCGAAACAGTTTGCGCTACTTTAAATAGTTTGTCGACTTCTTTGTCCCTCCGAATTGACTAAATCGCGAATTTTAATTAAAAAAAAAATGGTTAAATTTATTATATACATTTTGAAAAATTCTATTATATTTATATTATATTCGTATGGATTAGGACTGATGATCCCGAATGCTTTTTGTAATATCGGGATTTTCGCTATTGAAAATTAGAATCCACGGATTTAGGAATACATACATATATTAAAAAATGGTTAAAAAATTCCCAGTATTGTGATTTCATGAATAAGTACAAATCTTAAAATACACCTATACCCCGATTTACACGGTACTTTACACGTTTTCGCTTTTACACGGTTTTCCAAATAAGTTTTTTTTGTTTTTATCGCACTCTAATAAATGCTACTGTGAATGAACACGTGCGCTGTGTACACATCTCACGGGGAATCCCGAGCTTATGTGCTGACTTGCTGCACACGCACACTGTGTCTGTATTTCTTCGCATAAAATTAAAGTTTTATGCAAACTTTGGTTTTATTTTTTATACCCCCCTACACACGAAGTGAATAGGGTATATTCACTTACTGCTTCCGTTTGTAACGCATTAAAGGAGGCGTGACAGGTATAGAAAAGTATATTTTTATCATATCATCATATTTTTATCTGAAATTTGGATTTTTGATGGAGAGCAATCGATATATAATGTTCCTGGTTACATTTCTTATTATAACTGCAATAATTCTTATGCCGCTGGTGGCGTGGCAGCTTTTGTTCGTGATGACATTATATGTGACTATTCATGTCTCTGCTTAAGTAGTCTTGATGGAATTAAGCTAAAGTGCAGAATCTCTGGCTTCTCATTTACGTTTATTGCCATTTACCGATTTCACTCACGCGTCCCGAATACAACGTTTCTAAGCGACCTTAACCAAATATTGGCTACCACAACGGCGAATAATCTTGTTTTACTAGGTGACTTTAATATAAACATTTTAGATGAGTCTCCTTTTGCAAAAGATTATTTGTTGTTATTAATGTCATATGGGCTTGAGTCTTGTATAAATGATCCCACTAGGATTTCAAATACTTCGGTATCATGTATTGATCACATTTTTACGTTGTACGTTGTAATGCAATAAATAAAATCGGAGTTAGTAGCTCAACTGCTGATCTGCATTTCTCTGATCACTGTTTAACTTGCCTTGGATTTCATGATGTCATGATGAAGAAACCTATCGCTCGATCCTGCACGTATTCTGTCCGCAGAACAGATTTTGCTGCCTTAAATCATAAACTTGCAACCGAGACTTGGGCAACAGTCTACAATGCATCTGATCCCAGTGTGGCTTATGATAACTTTATTGATATACTGTCTAAGCATACTACTAGCTGTTCGTATGGTAGTTCTCAGCGTGCAAAAGACAAGAGGCTAAAACCCTGGATGACTTCGGCGCTTTTAAAACTGATTCGTCTAAAAAATAAATTGTACATAAAAACAAAAAAAAAACCCTTGGATATAGCCCGGTATAAATATTTTTGTAAAACAATCATCAAAGATGTAGCTTTAGCAAAAGAAAAATTTTATATAAATGAGTTTAATAAGCTAAAGGGTTCTCCAAAGAAAGAATGGAGCCTTATAAACGACTTGCTGGGTAAAACGAAAAATCACGTTATCATCTCTAAAATTGACACCGAGGATAGTTCTATTTCATCTCCAAAGGCAATAGCTAATGAGTTCAACACTTTTTTCTCAAATGTAGCGACTGATGTTATCACAGCAAATGGGGCTAATGCTGTCTCTTGTGATTGCAATTTTAATGATGTTTTTTATGCAGAGAGCTTCTTCTTCGAGCCTATTTCTGCCTCTGAAATATTTTCAATCATTCATTCCTTAAAAAGCTCCAATTTATCTACTTCACATTGCTTCTCAAGTAACTTTGTAAAAAATATTGGTCTTTATATTGCTGAAATATTGTCAGTTATTTTTAATGATAGTATGGAACAGGGTATCTTTCCGGTTGGACTCAAGGTGGCTGAGGTTATTCCTCTGCATAAGAAAGGTGATAAGTTGTCATTGAATAATTACAGGCCGATTTCAATCCTGCCGACGTTCTCGAAAATTTTTGAGAAAGCAGTTAAAACAAGAATCGTCAACTTTCTCAATAAAAAAAGTTTCTTTAATAATTGTCAATATGATTTTCGTGAGGGAAAGTCCACTGAAGACGCTCTACTTAACTTTTGTTGCAATATTTATAACAGCATAAATAATAAGCCGATTACTGCGGCGATATTCATTGACATTAAGAAAGCTTTTGACACTGTGGATCATATAATACTCTTAGATAAACTGTATGGCTGTGGATTTAGAGATAACGTCCAAAATTGGTTTCGGTCTTATTTAACCGATAGACAGCAGAGAGTTAGAATTGGTGGTGACTTCTCGCCTATGGCTACAATCAATATTGGCGTTCCGCAAGGATCGGTGCTAGGGCCAATTCTGTTTCTAATCTTTATTAATTCTCTGCTGTCGATCGGCTTCTCCGGCAAGCCAGTCGCGTTTGCTGATGATCTGGCCTGTACTTATACAAGTGATTCGATTCCTAGACTGACTGTGGCCATCAATAACGACTTAATACTACTGAGACACTGGTTTCTTATGAATAAGCTTGTTCTAAGTGAGAAGTCTAAAATTATGTTATTTTGTGCTAGAGGTAAACCGCCTGTTATTGATAACTTCGTATTCCATGGTCCAGCCTGCAAAAATGTACCTTTGACTTGGGATATATGTCCCTCATCTACCAATTACCTGACCAATAATAACTCTGCGAACTGCTGCCCAAGTTGTTGCATTATTGGTTGCGTTACTTCATATAAATATTTAGGACTTCATTTAGATAGCAAAATGAATTGGACTGGTCATACTGACGTTCTAACTAAATACCTACGATGTGCTACTAGGCAACTATTTCTACTAAAAAAATGCTGCTCTCCTAACCTCTTACGTAGGATTTATTTTGGAATCTTCCATTCTAAACTTGAGTATGGCCTAGTCTGTTGGGGTGGAACTGTTAACTACAATATTAATGCATTATACTCGATTCAGAAGCTTGCAATTAAAACAATTAGTAATAAATCCCGGTATGATAGTAGCTTTCCAATTTTCAAAGAACTCAATATTCTTCCCCTAAAGCACCTTTATTTTTATAAAATTCTAAAAACTTATTTTACTAATCTGGCTAACACTGGTTTCTTCTTCGGCACAAGAAATCCAGCATACACACTGAGAGGTCAGACTTCTGATTTTGCAACAGTTCCATCGCATAACCTGCAACTCTACTTTAGATTCTATCTGTCTAGTGCTCCTCGGCTTTTTAACTGCTTGCCACCTGATATAAGAAGTCTTCGCGTAGTGGGTCGGTTCTTACAGGAGGTGAAACTGTGGCTAATGTTGTTCAACCCTTGTGATGTCACTGCACTTGTGCGTATTGTGTCCTAGTAATTTCGTTAGTTAGTGTTTAATATTCTCATGCTTATTTCTCATATTTATTCTGTTTCATTTATCCTATTTTTAACTTCCATTTTATTGCAATTTAAATTTTTTAGTTTTAATTTTACTCTTCATATTCAAAAATATTTATTTTCTCTTTCTATCTGTATATTTTTAATTATCTGTCATATATTTTTATTTTCAAATGTTTTAATTTAATGTCAATTAATATTAAGTTGAGATCGACACTAGTTTCAACTACTGATCTCGCAATGTACACTGTTGGTTATATTGTTATATAATTGTTATTTACTGAAGAGAATAATAAATAATAAAAATAATAAATATATATTCTTGATCTGCGTGACCTCCTGAGTCGATTTAGCCATGTCCGTCTGTCTGTCTGTCCATCCGTCTGTCTGTCTGTCTGTCTGTGGAAATCACGATTACAAGAGAACGAAAAGAGATATCTTCGTCAAACTTGGCACGAATATTGTCTATCACTAGAAACTCATTCGTATTGAAAATGGGCAAAATCGGACCATTACCACGCCTACTTTTTATGGAGAATGTCAATTCACCCATGCTTAAAGCTCAATTTCCCAGGTTGTAAAACGAATTTGCGGTCGAAATTTTGTACAGAAGTACACTGTCTCTGACCAAAAAAAGACCACCACAAATGGGCGTGGTCCGCCACTAATTAAATAAAATTCGATTACAGAAGAACGAATACAGATATTTTCACCAAATTTGGCACGAATATTCTCTGTCATCACTGGCTATTTGAGATTGAAAAGAAAAAAATTAGACCATTGCCACGCCTAATTTTTAAGTAAACGTGTGTAGGGTATACGAACTTAGGCCAGGCCGAAGTTAAAACTCTTTCTGGTTGTTCTTCTGTTTAATATATTGTAATTAACAGCCTTATAATGTAAATAGTTTCAAGACGAAAACGAAAACGAAACGAGCCAAATTAGTATAAAAGAAGCTTTTCGTTCGTATTGCAGACAGAAAATGTTGCCATGTGTACAATATTTGAAGTATTTTTATAAGTAATTTCTAGAAACGCAAAGATTTCGGGTAGAATTCAGTGCAAATGCGTGTCGGCAACACTATACACATACAAATCGACAACTTGCAAAACACAAACAATTTTACATTAGACGATAGCCTTCTTGGTTTCGCGTGGTTTCTCGACTTTGTTCCTGGAAACTGCCGATCCATTATACCACGCGTAGCTGATAAAATCTTCAAAGCATGTAAAAATACCAACAAAAAGCATTTTTTGCGTTTAGTGCATTTCACTCGAGTTTTGTTATGCGCAGTTGTCAAACAAACGAAAAATGACGAAAAGCACAAAACCGAACTCATGAAAAACATATGTTTCGTTTTCGTTTACGTCTTGAAACTATTTACATTATAAGGCTGTAAATAAAAAAACAGTGTTTCCGAAATATATTACATGTAAATCGGGGGATAGGTGTATACCAAAAACACAAGATTTTCCTTCGTAAATAAAAATTTATTAATAATTAAATCAATCCTATCAATCTTCGGTTAAAGAGAGGTTTGAGATCTGCGTTTTAAAGTACTAAAATAAAAGAATAAAAGAAAAACTAAAATAAAATTGAAACGACCCTAATGGTCGCCTTTTTTTTCTTGAAAAAGATATCTTTAAAAAAATAATGGCATCTTTTTTTTACTCTAAAACTAGAGCGCACTTTATTACAAATTTAACAGCCAAAGAAAAACATCTAGCGTATTCGACAATTGAGGGAGAAATCGTTGATAAATAATCATATGCCATCTGAAGATTTTGATAGCGTTTTCCATAGCTTATTGATATCCAAAATTTCAAGATTAGGTTTTTCAGATTATTAGTTCTCAGCTTTCTAAATAGTTGCAATCTTATGTAACTGGACGGTTTTTAATGTTAAACTGGAAAATAATTACTCAAAAACTATAGCAGTCACATCTGGTCTGCCTCAAGGCAGCGACTTAGGATCTGCTGTTTATTTTATTTATTAATTACATTATACAAAGCTTTAGTCTCTGTTATAGTCTCTTATATGCGGATGATATGAAAACCTTTCATAAGGTAAAATCTATTGATGATTGTTTACAGTTTCAAGATATTTCTCAATTTTTTTAAGTGCAAAATTCTCATTATTTCGCGCAATAATCATCCAATTTAACATTCGTATACTAATGATAGTAGTGACAGTTTACTTAGGTTTGAAATCCATTAAAACTATATTATCTTTAAAACAAATTTTCAACTTGGGTTACAAACACAAGTTACAAAGAAATATGAAATGCTTTTATTTCCGGCTGAAGGCAGCCATTTTGGAGACAAGAGTGTTTGAAGTTCAAATAAGGGTACCTAATAAAAGTTTAATATTTCCTAAAGGAAACGCTATACAGCCACGTGCGATGTGTCGTTGGAATGCCTATAATCAGACAAACACTAATATGAAATATGTCATTATTTTGTTCAAGATATTACGGGTAACAAATATTTGGGAAAACGTAAGACTTTGCTCTTGAAATAATACATATACAGTGCGCTCGGGAAAACGTCAACTAATTAAAACCGCGGGTGTTGACGTTTAACAAATTGTTGACGTTTATGAATGTAGAAACTTTTAATAAAAAACATATTTATTTTGTTGTTTTGAGCACGTTTTGGTAATGTGATACTTACGAGAACAAAAAAGCAACTGAACATAAAAAAGACAACACATAGAGATGCATTCTTTTTTCTATTCTACGTACTTATAAGGGGAATACCCAAATTTCTGAACTAATTTCATAAAATAAATGTGTGTGTGATCAAAACTGTGTATTTTAACTGTTGCTAAATTCAAAATTTTGGTTTATTTAAAGTTGACGTTTTAGAGCTTTGTGGTTTGGTTGACGTTTTTGAGTAGACAATATAAAAAATTAAGGGTTGACGTTTTGGGATGATGACGTAAACTAGTGTTGACGTTTTCCCAAGTGCACTGTATATATTCTCTTCCTGGAAAAAATAGATACATGCAAAAGTTCACTACTTTAGCTTTACAACGATATATAATAAAGGGTTTTCCAATAAGAGGTGTAATTTTGAATAGCCCGCTATTTCGGTAGCTGTCACTTTTGAAGCTGTTATTTTTGACATTTGACAAGTAGAAACTATGCCATTACTAAAAATGGAACGATAGACGCTGCAACAACGCATTGAAATTATTAAAATTCACTACAAAAATGGTGAAAATTTTGCAGTCACAGTTCGCCAAACTAAAGCATTTTTGGGTCGTCGTGAAGCACCTTGTCGGACCGCAATACAGAAATTGATGGAAAAATTCGAGCTGTTGGGACAAGTTAGTCATGTGAAGAATAAAACCCGTGCACGTCGCTCAAGAACAACTGAGAATATTGCTGCTGTATCCCAAAGTGTTGAGGATAACCCAGGTGTGTCCATTCCTCGTCGTTCTTTGGAATTGGGCATTCCACAAACGTCATTACAACGTTTTTTTATGGCCGGAGTTAGATGGTATTGATCTGGACAACGATTACTTTCAACAAGACATCGCTACGTGCCACACAAGCAACGAAACCATTGATCTTTTACGGGAAAAGTTTCCTGACCGTGTTATCTCTCGAAGAGGTGATCACAATTGGCCACCGAGAGTGATTTAACACCTTGCGACTTTTTCCTTTGGGGCCACGTGAAAGATACGGTCTACGCCAACAGCCCAGCGTCGATTTAAGACCTCAAAGATGGAATTCGTGAGGCTATCGAGGACATAGGGCAGCCACTTTGCGATTTGGTTATGGAAAATTTCCTGAAAAGTATATGGTTCTGTAAGCGTGGTCGTGGTAGCCATTTGGCTGATATGGTTTTTCATTATTAACGGCATACCTTCCTCTTTATTACGAAATAAACAGGCGATAATTTATCTCAAAAAATTGCATTTTTCTTTGAATATCAAAATTACACCTCTTATTGGAAAACCCTTTATGTTACATTTATAACAAACTAGTCAATCATAATAACAAACACATATTTCCTTAATGTATTACTCTTTAGACTTCGGAAAGCTAATATTGTAGTACTGGAGCTAATTGCTTTAAGCAAGCCCTACATTATACAAGATTTTTGTTGTTGCAGAACGGTTGGGTAAAATCAAATCATAAATTAGTGGTAAAATCAAATTCATTTTATTTATCCGTTTTGTGCATGCATTTTGTGTCGTGTAGGGGCTGCTTTAAACAGCTAAAAATATTTGTAGTTTCGTTTACCTCAAAATTGTTCAGTGCTATTTCAATCTCGCTGTTCACAAATGATCTGTGATCAAAAATTCTCAGAAATGCGTTACTTGTATCTATAAATTAGAATTGAAGAATTATTTTGTAATATGCAGTGCACTAGCGAAACGGTAAACAATGCACGAAGGTGAACAACTATTGTTTCCATTGAGTATTATAGTATGTTGTAATTTAAGCGGACTCTACACAAAATGCTTGCCCAAAACTTTTGCTGTTGTGCAGACTTTTTGCAGATTTTTGTTGCAGAATTTTCAGAACGATTATGTAAAATTAAAATCATTGATATTTGGATTTTTCACGTAATCATTTTGTATAGTCTACGGTCCGCTTTCTCAAAAAAGTACGACGTGGCGTTTCGCCACAATTTACAATTTTATTGATTTTAATCATTTCAACAGTAAAATCTACTTTTTCAAATTAATGAATATGTTTTTTATATTAAACATATTTCTTTCCGTGATAAGATAAGGAAGTTTCCACAATCTCAAGCATGAATAATCTCGTAATCGTGAAAAAACTAGGTTTTATTTGTTCACCGTCTCGCTAGGGGACGTATTTCCACTTGAATTTTATCGAAAATTAGTTTCGGTGTTTTTTAACACTGATTAATAAGTATCTCTATAGTTTGGTTTAAAGATAAATCGACATCCTGAATTTAAATTGACTTTAATCAATGTTTCCCGTGCGATATATTCAGATTACACTACGGTAGCACAGTTAAAAAAAATAAAGATATACATATGTACATATGTATGAACCATGTGACTGATTCAAGCAGAGAGCCACCTCTCTATATCATTCAATGCTTTTTATGGATAAGTATGTACCTACATATGTTGTATTTCATTCTTCATTAGCATTGCGATTCAATAAAATTATTCTTTATGCAGATATGTAGTGCATATATTTACATATATGATATTAAAATGTACTAAGATTTGCCAATCTCGATTCGATATGTGTACATACATATGTAAGTATCGGATATGCTAAATTTTCTTGTTATGTTCACGTTTCTGTCTTGAATCCAAAAGGAAATGTCTTAATAATCAGCATTAACACGCAAATTACTAAAGGCGAATTGCTTAAGCATAAAATACAAAAATACCTTATGAAACTATCAATTCTGTATTACGCACCTTTCCTAAGCGGTGTTAACATCATCCAAACTAACTTATCATCAAAGATTAAAAAACTGGAAACTCGTTTTTCGCTTTGAATGTTTTAGTGAATCAGGCTTGGGTGTAGATTACAAAATGCATGCAATTTTGACAACTCTGAACTTTGTTTACAAAACACAGACAAATTTTTTAAGAGGTGAATGCAAATCTTGCTCCTCACAACGCTAAGTCAGAAACATAATTCCTAAAATACGTAAAGACCAAGGAGATAGACTTAAAACCCACTCATTCTTCTGGAAATGCACATTGAACCTTTTTCAAATCCTGTAGTTGTACAATATTGAATATTTTACAAAGGAAACGAAATAAAGTTCAATAAAATTCGCTTGACTCACATATATAGTCAGCTGTTTTTACTTACTTCACGAACTTTTTTTGGCACCGAAAGAGGTGCCAACATATTTTATTTTTTATGGTAATTATCAGGATGCCAACTCTTGATCTTGGATCAAGTTTTATGTTTACAAAATATTTGTTTATAATTATAAAATTCATATTAATTAGGCTCTAGGTCAATTGAAAACGTTATTTCGTTTTCTACATTTTTACTACAATTATATTTTTAATCAATTTTTAAAAAACAACAACAAATTTATTTTTAACGCAAATTCGCAAATCGGATAGCTAAAACAGTGCGCTCAGGAAAACTTCAACTAATTAAAACCGCGGGTGTCGACGTTTAACAAATTGTTGACGTTTATGAATTTAGAAACTTTTAATAAAGAACATATTTATAGTGTGCTTTAAAACGTTTTTATTGACTATTAACTAAAACGAAACATAAACAAATACAAAAAAGGAACAAAAAAGCAACTGAACATAAAAAAGACAACACATAGAGATGCAATTTTTTTTCTATTCTACGTACTTATAAGGGGAATACCCAAATTTCTGAACTAATTTCATAAAATAAATGTGTGTGTGAACAAAACTGTGTATTTTAACTGTTGCTAAATTCAAAATTTTGTTTTATTTAAAGTTGACGTTTTAGAGCTTTGTGGTTTGGTTGACGTTTTAGAGTAGACAATGTAAAAAATTAAGGGTTGACGTTTTGGGATGTTGACGTAAACTAGTGTTGACGTTTTCCTGAGTATTTCGAAACTTTTCATCACCGATCTTTGTTGATGTGTTTTCTTGTATGCAACTATTGCTATATGAGTTCAACGTTTGACAATATTGTTGTGAATTATAACGTTGATAGGAAACTTGGAAGCATTCATATTTATAATTATTTTAAACAGTATGCAGCGAATTTTCTAGCGGGCATAGTCGGGTCTGGCGCAGCCATATCCCTAATCGTCATATATAGACGCTCCTTACACTTCCGAATCCAACTGTGCAAACACTTTTAGTGGAGTCCAGGGCGTTTAAAATACGAGTTGTAAAGGGTACCTTCTAAACTGTAAGGCTTATAGGCTCGATGCATATAGTAAGAAAGGTTTTCTAAGATCTATCTAAGATAAGATCAAAACCTTATCTTTTTCGATTTTTGCAATAATTATGAAGATACTTTAGTTTTAAGAAAAAATGGAGGATGTATTCAAAATTTTTTTTCACTTATATGACAATTAAGGTATAAATTAAAAGGAACAATTTCACTTTAGCGGTTTTGTCCCGATTTTTTTGTAACTTCTTTTACCATTATTTGGGATCATTATAACGGTAAATAGCCGCTTGGCATTAATTTGGGTGTTATCGGCGTTTGAAGGTCGCGAGAGCTCACCTATTTAAAGGTTTATTATTCCTAAATTAGGTAAGGTACATTAATGATCGAAGTGTCAAAATAAAGGTATTGCCACGCCCCTTATTTCCCTAGTACACCTAGCTAAACCGCTAAAGTAAAATTAAGTAATTTTATCATGTTAGTACTTTTTTCCCCCATTTATTAATTTTTTCCTAAATTGAGATGATTATGTAGGCTAATTATACATTCTTCGGAAAAAATTAAAAGATGGGAAAAAAATACTAAAATTCGTTTTTCGCCAAAAATAATGGATTTTGGACATAATTTTTTTTCATATAAACAAAATATATTTCAAATGCCTTTATAAGCGTACCCAACCTTTCTGATTAAGGTAATTAGTTCAATTGAACCACTTCGTGGACGAACTACCCAACTCTAACTGTGATACCTAAATAAGTGCGTCGTGCGTAGCGTTTCTGTCAAAATTAAATTGTAACACGCTGCCTTAAGCATAGTGTGACACCCCCACAATGCAAATTGTCAAATTTTACATGACAGAGTGTAAACAAACACACCGAAGAAGAACACAAGTGGTTATTGCTTTAACCACAACCAAGGCTACAGGCTACAAGATACAAGCGGCATCTGTCAAAATTACATTGTCCCTTAAGCATTAACCACAACCAAGGCTACAGGCTACAAGATACAAGCGGCATCTGTCAAAATTACATTGGCCGTATGGGGAACAAGAAAAAAGACATTGATTTCCAGTGCCGCTACGTATCTGTGGTTAGCCGCTACGCATCTTGCAGCAAGCCGCTAGGCTTCACGCCGCTTGCAGTCGATCGAGTTATATTTTTCTCTGGCGGCGTAGCTATGCTTCTTCTTGTGTTTGTTTACGTTTTACATATAAAAAGATTTGCGTTTTGATATTTGCTGCTGGCTTCACGCCGCTATGTAGCCTGAAGCCTTGGTTGTGGTTAATGCTTAAGGTATCTAAGATTCGGCCAGGCCGAACCACTCTTACTGGTTTTTAGATAGGTTTAGTTTTCTTTGTGCAAAACTTCTGGCCAACTAGTCTCTGGTTATATCATTAACCACAAAACATAAAGCCTGCTAAAAGCAAAAATTTTTATTTGTTTTCGTTGTCACAAGTTAAACACATCAGTTGCCATTGCTCTCGTCTAGTTTCCGAGCTATGGCCCTTCGAAATTTGGAAATTGCATGCCTATATCACCTAAACAGTTCAAGTTTCCAAAATGATATTGGTATCGTTAATAAGGGATATCTTTCATTTACATATGTAATATTTTATCGAAAACCGTGAAGTTTTGAAGAAAATTATGTTCCAAATTTACCATTTACCAATTTTTTTCTAAGTACAATTTATTTCTAACCTATATATTTTCCAATATTAAGAAATTACACTCTCCTACCTTTTCTCGGTTATATGTATATTATCGGAATCCGTGAAGAGGTTTAGTGGAAAATGCATTTTAAATCTCACAAGCACTTAAGTACAAAACACTTGTTATAAAGCTTCTACTGCTCATTACGCAACACTTAAAATTTAAAAACCGGAGTGACATAACATCAGCTATGTGAGCTTTCGTCTGGTTTTTGAGTTATGGCTATTATGGCCTAAACCGTAGGTAACATTCTTTTTCATTCATTAATTTATTTCTAAGTAAAATGTATCCTATATCCTATCCTAATATCCTATATTATCCTATAGATTTATCACAATATTAGCAATCTTGACTTTTTACAGAGGTATATATCATCGGAATCGGTGCAGGAATTTAGGAGAAAATGCGTTTTATAAAATCGTTTTTATAAAAAATAATTATAAAATTTTTTGTATAACAATTTATCGTTTTCCGTAATGAGCAGTAGAATTTGTGGCTTAACCTTACCGTAGGCAAACCACTCCATTTTGTTGTTCTTGCTGTTGCAGTTGTTTATTTTATTTTTTATAGGCACCACTTTACCGTTGTTTAATTACTCCAAATTTGTTTTTATTTTAGTTATTTATTCTGATGGCAACATCAACAACTTTTTTCTCGTATAGTTATCAAGTTATAGCCCTTCGAAAATTGAAATTCTTATCCCTATCCGGACGTGATTCCTACCATTATTAAGGAATTTTAAATACCTTTTAATTATGTAAAAAAATTATTGAATGGAAAAAAATAGTACTAAAAATCTAAAATTTTATTTTTCCTCAAAAATGAACGGTTTTCGACAAATTATTTAACATAAATAAAAGATAATTCGATTACCTTTTCAACATCATCAATAACATAGAGGTATCTCGTAAAGGGAACAGATAAAGCGCTTGTTGACCTAACCAATGTTGTTCTTTTTGGCGCTGACCCCAACACCAACAATAATTTTTACTGCTCTCATATGGCTCCGGTGTTATAGCCCTTGAAGTTTGAGAAGTTCGGAACTATATCTATATAGTATAGATATATCTATATCTATCTATATATATATCTATATCTATACTATATATATATATCTATATCTATACTATATATGCTATTGATATTGTTGGAAAGGTAAAGGTCTGTCATTTATGTAAATAATATATTGGGAAGAAGTTTTATGAAGTTCTTGAGAAAAATGAAATTTTAGGTTTTTAGTACTACTAATTACTATACTACTAGTACATAGTACTATTTTTTTGCATTCATTAATTTTTTCTAAGTATAATGTATAATTAATCCGCATAATTATACCAATACTAAGAAAGTAGAGGCTGTTAGCTTTGAACACATGTTCTTTTCATAAGGATCAGTTCAGGATCTTAGGAGTAAACGCATTTTTAAAGTCAAGGAAAAATATGGGAAGGTAAGAGACTACTTTCTCATTATTGTGATAAAAGCATTCAACACAATCGGAGCAACAGGATGCAAGATACATTTTTAGCTGTCAAATTTACATGGGCTCTTATGGAGATCGAGAAAACAATTTGCTTTCCAGTTTGTTGCTCTTGGTTCTATTCCATTTTGCATCTTGTCTCCGGGCTAATTTCTAATTTTGACAGCAACAAAATCATTCTTGTTTTTCTTCGGTGTTTCGGTTTGTTTACATTCTGTAATGTAAAATTTGACAATTTGCATTGTGAGGGTGTCATTTATTTAAGTTAATATTTAACGTAATTTTTATTATTATTATTATTATTATTATTACCAACAATTTACATATTTCTGAAATATGAAAATATTCTGCATTCTTATTTAAGAAAAATTACTCAAAATATATATCAATTCCTAAAAGATACTGAAGAAAGAAAGGATACATTTCTTAGAATTGTAAATATAAAACAAGATGCAGAAAAAGGTTACAATTCCTCTGTCAACCCTTTCAACATGTTCATTTTTACAACATGGAAATTTCTCCTTTACAACATGGAAAAAGGTTGCTGGCAAAAATGTAAAAAGCAGTAGAAGGTCATTACAAGAAATACTGGAAAATACAAATAAAAAATAATAAATGCAGGTAGATTCCAATATTCATTAGGTATAGACAGACAACATTGCTGTTGCAGGTTTAGAATGACAATATTGCTGCTGCTCCTCAACCGCTTGCACGTACATAATTTTGAGGACGCGCACAATTTTTTGTAATGTGACAGCGTGCAACGTAAACAGCTTTTCTGAGGCGGTCTCAAGATGTCTAGTGTGACACCTACCATTAAGAATTTGAGGTATGAAATTTTTGTTGCTGAGCAAGGTTGTTTATTTAAACAAACAATTGTGGAATAAAGACTGGAGTTTTACTACGCTGTATTTCCCGCTTAGTTCATTGGATTGATTTTAGCAACGGTTTTTAGACAGAATTTTGATTTCAATAAGTGAACACAAACTTAAACCATCTTGTTTAATTGAGGACAATGCCCCGTGTTGCTGTGCGTCGAAAGGCTTACGAAAAACCGGATAATATCCATGGAATCCAGGATGGAATACCTAGCAAAAAGATAAGACGCCTGGTCTTCGAAATGCCACTTCCGACTAGACCGACCGTTGTTGGTAAAGCATTAGTTTGTGGTCAAGGCGATATGGGTCAATTGGGTCTTGGCGATGCCGAGACCCAATTGGAGCGCAAACGACCACAACTTATAAACCACATAAATAATGTGGTAGATGTTCAAGCCGGAGGCATACATAGCGTGATATTAAATAACGCCGGTCGTATATATACATGCGGCTGCAATGACGAAGGAGCCCTTGGCCGGGAAGATGGTTCCGAGTTTGAGCCTACAGCTATAGAGCTTCCAGGGAAGGTAGTAAGGATATCAGCCGGCGATTCCCACTCAGCGGGTTTACTCGAAGATGGTCGAGTATTTGCATGGGGTTCATTTAGAGACTCCCATGGAAACATGGGATTGACACCCGAAGGAAATCAGAGATTGCCGGTGGACGTCTTGCCAGGCGTGACGAGCTGTGACATTGCTTCTGGTTCAGATCACTTAGTAATACTAACATGCGGTGGTAAGGTATACACTGTAGGATGTGGTGAACAAGGCCAGCTAGGGCGCGTATCGTTGCGTTCCGCTTCTGGGGAAGGTCGGCGAGGTAAAAAGGAGCTACTTCGTCCAGGCGAAGTAATTGTTAAACGTGCTAAGCCCATTGAAAACATCTGGGCGACAAATTTCGGCACATTTTTACGTGAAAACGAGACTGGTAATATATATGCATTTGGGCTCAATAATTACAAACAGCTGGCCTATGGGAAGAACCAAGTCACAATTATCAACCCGAAAAAAACTGAATTCGTTAATGTAAAGCAGATTGCTGGTGGTCAACATCACACGCTTGTTCTTAAAGAAGATGGATCTTGTTTCGTCATTGGACGACACGACTATGGACGACTAGGACTCGGCCAACTCTCTAAGGACGTTGAAGAGCTGCAGCCAATACAAATTCTAAGCGACAAAAAAGTAGTTAGCGTGTCATGTGGCGAGGCACAGTCGTTTGCAATCACTGATGATGGTAAGCTTTACTCGTGGGGCATGGGATCCAACCTTCAGTTAGGAACAGGTACAGAGGATGATGTGCATCAGCCTGCGCTCATTGTCAGCAGGCAAACCCAGGGAAAACGCATAATTCGTGCATCTAGCGGTGGACAACACAGCATATTTTTGGTAGAGGATGAGATACAACCAACAACTGCTCAGCAGAAGCCAGTATTAACGAAAAAGGCTGCAGCTGCAGGTGCAGCGAAAGAACGAGAAACAAAAAAAGGAATGAATTCGGAGAACGTCCAAGAAGTACTGATTAATGGTAAAGCAGAGCTCCCATTGGTAGAAGTGAAGGCGTTCACTAAACGAGGCCGCAAGAAAAAGTAATAAATTAAATACTTTTTTGTACATTAATTTTAAACGTAGTTTCAAGTTACACGTTCAAATATAAAATACAATAGGTTTAATTTGTATTTTTAACTCATTGTAATGATTTCAGTTTAAATGTTAGTTTAAAATTGATAATATAAAAAGAAATCAACCACTGTTTACACGAGTATGTGTAACATAGAAAGTGATATAATTCATAATAAATCATACTTAGAATTTTATTTTCATAATTTATTTTACTTAGAAAAAAACCAGTAAGAGTGCTATATTCGCCCTCGCCGAATGTTAGATACCCTACACCTAAAAGTTTTGAAGTAATTTAATTGAACGAAATAGTTTTATTTATTTAAATTTTTACTTTATTTATATTTTTCATTGCAGAACAATAACATTATAGAGTGAAATACAAACTGAAACTATAGGAAATATGTGGTTATAAGGAAAGCTACCTTATAAATAAATTTACTCACAGACGGGTATAAATATAGTGGTGTAGCGAAGGTGGGCGGGGGTGGCGGTCTGCCTCTGGCGGCAAAATTTCGTGGCAGTTTCGGAAATCAAGTTTTGACTTATTGAATTCTAGGAATTTTTAAGGCTGCAAGTTGATTAACCGTCCCGAACTCCATGAGTTCTAGCTACGGCACTATATAAATATTAGGCGTGGTCGTTACCTGTTTTCAAAACAAAATAACTAGCTTAGAAGTTTTATTATTGCGTTCAAATTTAAACTTTATTTCTCTGGTAATAAATTTGTTTTCATGAGCTATACTGTATAAGTTGTGTAAAAGTGGGCGGACCGCGCGCACTTTTGCTCTTATAGTGTTTTATTGGAAAATAAGTTATGTAAAGTTTTATTCAGGAAGTTTATATATTCAACAATATTAAGACCCTCTTTTGGCTGTGTAACCTAAAAGTGCCATATTTGGCATATTAATGGATAATGCTACTATATACCTTGGAATGAATTTTGTTGTCATAACTCAAGAAAAATATTGCACTTTTTTTTTCAAATTTAACCTGTCGTTTGTGCTTATACAATTTAGCGCTTCTTTCATACGCCGCGTGAAGGTTTGTGCTTATACGTTCACACCATACCGCAAAATTATCTTACCGACTTAATATTTGTAACTCGTGATCATTTAACGCATTTAGTTTTCTCACCAGCTTATAATCCGTACCGCTGGTAAACATGTTATACCCAAAAAGTGTGAAAAATGGCGTGACTCCAGTAGCTGCATGCACAGAACTGCGCAGAGCACATTCGATTTCGGGCAAATACATATCCCATTCGCGATGGTCATCTTTCAAATAAGCTCTTATGGCCAATACAGACTGGTTTACCCTTTCGGCCGCATTCGCTTGAGGAGCATAATATACTGTTCTCATATGATTAATTTTAAAATCTTCCATAAGCTTTTGGAATTCTGTCGAGGTAAACTGAATACCATTATCGCTCCAAATTTAAAAAATACTTCCTTGACCAGAAATTCTACCACTTTCTTCGCTGACGCTGCTTTCATAGCTTTCAAAAATATAAATTTTGAATAATGATCTAACATTATGAATATATATGCATTACCATTCTTTGAGCGAAGAGTATTTTCCTAAAAAATCGATATAGATCTTTTGAAAAGGCCGAACAGTCACTACTTCCTGGCCTATTTGCGGTCGCAAGTCTTTGTTTACTGACTTGGTTTCTTTACAAACAGAGCAATCGTTTATATATTCTACCATGCCTGGCCAAAATTACAACAATTTGGGATGGTGAAGAGTTTTGACTATTCCACCGTGCGATACTATAGGAGCTTAATGCGCTTTCGCAATGAGTGTCGAAGTAAGCTCTTCGGGCACCCATAGTTTCCATGCGAATTCTTTTTCGCAATCATTATTGGTAAATCTAGTTCTCCTAAAAATGTATCCGTCTTCTACTTTCAGATCCGGTAGCTTCTCTGAATTTTGCTCTATGTTACCTATCATACGTTTGCGTTCTTCCGATTCAAATTCAGTGGTTTCTGTGTCTAATAATTCTTCTCTTTCTAGCTCTACTTCCTCTACCATCCTGGACAGCATATCAGCTACAACGTTTTCCGTACCTTTTCGATGTTCGATGTCAAAATTGAACGCCTGTAGTTGGAGTGACCATCTAGCCAATCGGCCGGACAGATCCTTGAGTGACATAAGGCACTTGAGACTAGCATGGTCGGTGATGATTGTGAAAGCATTAACTCTACATACGGCCTAAACTTTTTAACACCGCATCTAAACACTCCTTTTCTGTCACGCTGTAATTTCTCTGATGACTATTCATTTTATACGAAAAGAATGCTATCGGTCTCTCCTGTCCGTTATCCTCTTTTTGGAACATTACCGCTCCTACTCCAACATCTGAAGCGTCACACTGTATAAAGAATGGTCGGCATCTGAATGAAATCTGCATGTCTTAAAACCAGAGCAGTAGTAAAAGCTTTCTTTAAACATTCAAACGCTTTAATCGCTTCTGCAGTCATGCTAAATTTCACCCCCTTTCCTTTCAGTGTATCGCTCAGCTTCGCTGAGATAGCGGCAAAATCTCTAACAAAACGGCGGTACCACCCTGCAGTACCCAAAAATCTTCGAACTTCTCTAGGAGAGCGAGAAATAGAAATATTCTGGATAACTATTATCTTCCCTGGATCAGGTCTTAGCGACCCACCGCCTACTTTAAAACCAAGGTACCGCAGTTCCTTAAAACAATAGTTGGACTTCTCCAGACCTATTGTCAAATTTGCTTCTTTTAGGCAATTGGCTACTTCACTTAGAATTCTTAAGTGCGTTTCGAAGTCCGGAGCTATTAGGAGGTCATCCAAATACATATATACGTTTGTTTTAAGGCGCTGCGGGATCACCTTATCCATTAAACCACACAGTCTTTGAGCCGCATTGCATAAGCCAAATGGCATCACTTTATATTGGTAATGCGTCGAGCTCAATCTGCCAGAAGGCTTTATTGAGATCAACGCTGCTGATATAATGCGTATAATCTATACGACTCATAATGCCATCGATATTCTGCAATGGGTAAGTATCCTTGAATATTCGCTCGTTTAATTTTCGTGCGTCTAAACAAAATCTGTTCTTACCAGGTTTTCGTACAATCGTCGTCCTATTATTCCACGGACTATTGCTTTCCTCAATTACTCTTAATCGCAGCATTTCATCAACCTCGTCATACACAATTTTTTGAACGGCGAGTGAAATTGAGTAGTGACGATCCTTGAATGGTTCCGCGCCTAATCGTATGCTTTTCTAGGTGTGTACGATCTAAACCATGTTTTTCAAAACTACAAAATTGCTGTTTCACTGCCTCTAACCTTTGTTGCTGTTCGGGCGTTAAACTATGAGCTTCTATGAATTTGCTGTTTCGTTGTTTACCACTGAATTTACTAGCTGAATCTCGTTTGTTTCAAACATATCCCTTGCTAAACCGAAAGCTTTTACAAAATCTACTCTGAGATACATCTGTTGCTCTAAATATGGACATACATATATAAAATAAAATTCTGTTCGTCTGTCCCTTGTACTGAAGTTCGAGGTTCACACTATCTATCACAAGGTGTTTGTGTCCAGCAGCGATTCTTATTGCTGAAAAATATGGCTTTGCTGAGAAACCACATTCTTCTACTAATTCTCTAGATCCTCTGAGATAAATCTGTTGCTCTAAATATGGACATATATAAAATAAAATTCTGTTCGTCTGTCCCTTGTACTGAAGTTCGATATTCACACTACCTATCACAAGGTGATTGCGTTCAGCAGCGGTTCTTATAAATAAGGACATATAGAGTAGATCCTTTTCCTAAAACGCTAACCGATGCACCAGAGTCCAACAGACCTCTTAACAACTTGTCTTTTACCTTTACTTCAGCATACGGTCTAGGATCTTCTTTATCTATGGTTTCTATCGCTTCAATCACTGCCTTACGAATAGTTTTACATTTTAAGTACCTTTCTCTAGCTTTCTTAACTTTCTTTGAAATAGGGTGGTGCACAATCGTGACCAAAAATTGGTTTTCTTGTTTCATAATAATCGTAAATCTTCTCTTGCATTGGTCTTTTATTTTTACATATTTAGATTAGATTTTTACATATTAGATTTACATATTTACTTTTTTCATTACAATTTCTTTTCGTTTTAAAATACTAATTTTACTGATATTTTCAGGTATTTGATTGGGTCATCTAACACTTCGGAATTATCTACTTCTTTATCGCGGGCTGCTGGCTGGAGCATGGTTTTCCCTCATCTGCCTTGATCCTCTTTACATTTCCCGTTCTACATGTTGGATATATCGGTGTAATCACGTCTACCAAACTACATTTGTAGCAGAAAATGTTTCTTTGCTGTGAAACACATTCCATAAAGTCGTGGCCTTTCCGACGATAATTCCAATACGTCGGCCGATCTACAACCAACTGCTCCGTTTCTTCCGATGCCTTTTCGGGAACTCGGGATTCGATTTCTTTCATTACTCAGTATTCACTATCGCTCGGACTTAAAATCGATGGCATCTGCGTCGATTCTATTTCGCCTACTCTGCGCGTGAAATGTGGCTGTTGGAAGATTCGGGTGTCCCGACGCAAAACCCATCGTTCTGCTTAGTGGCACTCTTCCCGAAGTTGCTCTACTAAGTATACCGGTATGGGATAGAGTATTGGCATTAGATTTTCACTAAGGTTCGCTTAATAATTTTTATTAATTCATATTCAGGTAGCGGGTTGAACATTCTGGAACGCAGTTTCAGTACCGCATGGAAAAATGCGTCTATCGGCTCGTTTACCCTCTGCTTGCGCCCAACCAAGTCTTGCATTACTTCAAAGTCTTACATTACTTCAGTTCGTCTCTACGTACAACCAGTACCATTCTTTAGCATCGCCTGCCAAAAGCATTTGGAAATCACGAATGATCACGAAAATCACGATGAATCACGACCAGCAACATCTATATTGGAATTGTAAGTATTCTATTCGAAAGATAAAATCTTCAACTGACAATTTTTCTTGGTTGCCGTCAAAAATTACTCCCCATCTATCAAGTTTTACTGAAGTTGGCGGATAACTCTGAGGACTGTCTAGGCTTTCCCTACCGTTGCTTTCACTCGATGGTGCATTGCTAATTTGTGACTCAGGTCTCTTCTGAAGTTGTGGTTGGAATTCCCTTGGCTCCGGCTCTCTAGGAACATTGTTATCAGGTAAACCAAATTGCCAATTCTGGTTTTGCTGGTTATACATTTGATTATTCCCCCATCTAGTTGGCCTGTTTTCACCTGGATAGTTTCTTTACGGCGCAGTGGGCGCTGGCACGGACTATCCTACTGGTTGCAACACGGCGTTATTTTCCTTACCTCTATTTCTAAAGTTATCGCTTGTTTCTTTATTTGTAGCTGATCTGTTACGATGTGCATTGAAATTATTCGTCGCCCTACTCTCTCGAAATAAGATCGTGACTTCTTCCCTAATCTGAGATGATCCTGTAAACAAACCTTCTTGGATATGCCTACTTATCGATTCGTCTAGCTTTGTTCTAATTTCCTGGCATGCGTCTCCCACAGTTCTCGCCACTGTGTCAGGGTTCTCATAAGCTTGCGCGCCGCTCGAAAATTGATGATTATTCGCATCAACCCCCGCAGCTGCTGCGGGTGCTTTTGGCATCTTGGGGACTGCTCCCGGGTGTTGAGTCGGCTCTTGTGAAGCTGAAACCGCCTTAGTCACATTTGTTTCGGACAAATCCCTAAATGACACGTCCTGCATACCTGTGAGTGTTGGTTGTTGCATGTCGGTATGAAATGTGTTTAAAAATCTTAATGGCGTATTAAATCTTAATAATTTTTCCCTAGGCGATGATAGGTTTTGATCGAATTTTGCATGCCATCGTTTGTGTATTTCCTTGCGGAGGTCTTGGTCAGACATATTCCCCAATTCTCTCCCTGAACAAAGGAACTAAAACACGCAGTACCGCGGTAATAATTTGTCACAAAAAAAATAGAATAAAATTAACATATAATAACGATAAATAATAGATAACAGATAATCGCTTAAATACGTATGATTATAAACTAATTGAATAAATATTATAATATAAATAAATATTATAATATATGTATATAAAAAATATTATAAATAATGAAATAAATAAATACTAAGAAGATAATTAAATAAAGGGAAACTGTGAAATAATCTACCAGCTAAACAAATAAATGGTTATCACTTTTAGGTGATGATTATGTAATAATTAATGCCAATGATTATAACAGTGCGTATATAGTAAATGTAAGTTTAATTATGTAAATTTAATAAGGTAATAAGTTGAATATTTATATATACATATATATAAGATTTATTAATAAATTTATTTTTTTCCAGGTGTGCATCAAAGGGGGATTTCGGCAACACTGATCGGAACATGGATTTCGGGTTTAATTAACATTTCTATAACATATTTCCGACATAATATTGCCATTTTTCTAGATACGTCGTCAGAGGCCGCAACTACTCTCTGTCTCTTTGAGCCATCCAAGTCATCAGCTTTATACAAAGTATCTACATATTTACCTTATCTTTATATTTATTTGGCACAATTGCATCAACAGCTATTGTGGCTTCTGGCAAGTCACCAATCATTTAGTAAAAGCCGTCCAGTTGCAGAAATGAACTCGATAACATGTGTACTTGATGTCTCTACACGTCGGTTGATCACTCGCGGCATCCAACAATCGAACCTGGCCCAATATAGCCCTCTCTCTGCTTCGTGCTTTATTAATAAAATCAGAAGATCCGAAACTTCCCTCAAACCGTCCGAACCCTTTGCCATCAAAAACTACAACATCATACGCGCCGATAGAGCGTATGATTCAATTCTGGTGGCGGTGTTGCCATTGCCCTTAGCATACAAGTCCATAATCTCAGCATTCGCTCTCCTTACAGCCAGATTGAAGTGTGCGGCTGTGAAGTAGATCATATCTCAGTTCCTATCTTTATTCTTTCCTTTTACATTCCACCCAATACAACATTTTCAACCTCCCAATTGTCACTTATCACTTGTCACGTCTCCTCCTTCTCCCACATATCCCTTGTCAACTGTGGTGACTTCATCGCGCATCACTCTTTGTGGGGCGGTAACATTGCTGAGGTTCTCGGTCGCAGACTCCTCCTAAAACTACAAAGAGTTCAATGAAAGGCCTTACGTATCTCTCTTGGTGCCTTAATTTCAACTCGCACACTTGAATTAGAGCAACTAGCTAACGTCATGTCCATCCCGGAGCACCTCAACATGCTCTCTGATTACTCTATCAACAAAATACTGCAACGTCGAGACCATCCTGCTTGTCAAATTATCCAGAGTGCAATCTGTCCCTCATCCATTAGTTGCCAAGCTAAATCTCAAACTCTCTAGCTACAACTTTTTTACCTTAGAACAACATCCGATATTCTCATCTCCTTGCAACATTTCTTTCTATAAACCTGCAGTATCATTTCTGGATTTCGATAAGTCTGCATGCAGCCCGACAGAGGTTCAGCTCAAATACAACTCATTCGTAAACAGTCGCTGGCATTCGCACAACCGCATTTTTACTGATGGCTCGAAGACTAGCTCTAGAGTGGGCTGTGCCTTTTGGTTTCCCAGAGTTGATATTGAAACCTAGTTCCCTCTAAATCCCGTTGCCTCCATCTTTTCTGCTGAATTACTGACCATCATTGAAGCCTTCAAATTTGCTAAACTTCAACCTCCTCAAAAAATTATATTATCTTCGTCTCTGATAGCAAATCTGTCTCTCATCGCTTATTTCCTAACCCAAAACTTACACTCTCTCTCACATCTTTACTATTAAAACTCTGATTTCAGAATTCTGGGGTTCTCAATTCGATTTCTTTGGGTTCCCAGTCACATGGGCATTGAGGGTAATGAGTATGCTGACCTAGTCGCCTCAAAGCCTCAAATCATCGATCACCATCAAATAAGTCGTACAAAATCTATGCCTCTGACTTAAGACCACTCGACAAGTCCCGTCAGGTCATTCTCTGGCAGAGAAAATGGACCGATTCGGAGCACGGTAGACACCTTTTTTCTTTACATCCCACAGTCACTACGCCTCCATGGTTTGAACACTTAGTCCTTGCTCGGCCCCTAATTGTATTAATCAACAGATTACTTCTCAACCATACTAGATGTCGTGAACATTTCTTTAAAATTAATATAGTAGGTAGCAACCTTTGCACTGACGACCATGTCCAGTCTGTAGTCCGCTTGTTCTTTCATTGTCCAGACATAAACTCATCGCACAGATCTTCCCTAATTGTTAATGTTGGACGCCGAAAAGTAGGCATCCGCAACAGTAAAATTTAAAAAATTATATACGCTATATATACTTTTTCCTTAGGAAAAACTAATAAATGGAGAAAGAAGTACTAAAATTATAAAAAGTCGTCTTTCTCCAAAGAAATATTAATTTAAAATTCCTTTATAACGGTACCCATTCTATTCGGATATCTTTAATAGTTTAGGAGATAAACTGTACGAGAGCAAAAAAGTTTTTGTTGTAATCAGAATAAAAGCTCGAATAACTACACCAAAACTAGAGTGTTTCCACAACGTTAAAGTTACTTCAAAATTTGTTTTAAACATTTATTTATATATGAAATTTTTTATTTATTTTTGTTCCGTTTAGCTTTTTTTTGCTTTATGCTGTAAACACATAGAATGTAGCTCAGCGACAATGTAGCTGCATCTTGTCAAAATTACACAGGCTCTTATGGAAAACGAGAAAAAAATAAAAGGTAGCCGCTGCCTCTGCCAATGACGGCGACAATTTTGGAAAATTTTCCAATTTTGTCGCTGTCGCTGCTCTTGTTCTCCTTCTCTTTATGATTATTTACATGGTATTTAACATTTGAGTTAATATTTTGAGGCAAAATCGTACTGTGTGAGTTTTTATATGATAATTATATTAAATTAAGCTTTATTTATCTATTAGTTTTTATTTTAGAATGGATTTTGAAGATTTGATTTTGTAAAAATTAAACCCTCTGTTCTCTGCGGCGTCTCAGCAGCGCAGATTTTTGACAATTTGCTGAGAGTGTTGTAGCTGAGCTACATTCTATGTGTTTACAGCAGTGCTGGCCACGCCATATGCCTTAAACACAATCAAAGACGCGAGGCGCAGATTCAAGGTAGCGATGCAAGAAATGGCTCGGATTTAAACCAAATCATTTTCGGGAAGCAGAAGTATGAAATGTCAAAAATTTGACAGTAGAGATTTAATAAATACAATTCTATACAATACATTACATTTTTATTATTAATAATAAATACAATTCAATACAATACCAAATTCTCAAAGTTTTTGTGTCTTCAAATTCTATTAGTTTAGCTGTTTACAGTAATTTTTTCAATTTAATATAAAAAAATGGAGCGCACGAGCGCAATGAAGGCGATCCAAGCATTTCTGCAGCTAAGCGAATTGTGTTCCATGGCTTGCAGAGCATATTTGAATGCCATGGAAAAAATGCGTCGGAGGTGGTGGGTTCGCCCACTTAACCAATCGAGAGATGTCGCTGGCTTTTACGAAGTTGGTATGAAACCGCTTATGCTAAGCGACGAAGAACATTTCTTCAAGGCAACAAGGCTGGATCGTTCCAATTTCGAATGCTTGCTAGTGCTTCTCAAAGAGAAGCTCGTTCGGAACTCGCAACGCAAAGCAATTTCACCCGAAATCAGGCTGTCCATAACTCTGCTGTATGCCGTCACAATCAACAATAATTACGTAAATTTGTAATGAGTTTTAAATTTTCAGATACCTGGCGCAAGGGTGCAATGTTCAAGTCCTTGCCTGGACTCATAAACTGGGCATTTCAACGGTCCGTAGAATCATCTACGAAACGTGTGATGCACTATGGACTGAGTTGCACGGAGTTTATGTAGCGCCTCCAAATTTGACTGATTGGGCGAAAAATGCAGAAGTGTTTTACATAAGCACTGGATTGCCCAACTGCCTAGGAGCGATCGATGGAAAGCACATCAGCATTAGATGTCCCAGAAGAAGCAGCTCGCTCTATTATAACTATAAGCGGTTCTACAGCATAGTTCTAATGGCAGCCTGTGATGCCAATTACTGCTTCACATTTGTTGACGTTGGGGCTTTGGGAAGCCAGAGCGATGGAGGCGTTTTCCTGCGCAGTGCATTTGGGAAAAGAATTTTAAATGCCACGCTACCAGTTCCACCGAATCGTCCGCTGCCAGGCACCTCGGAACCATTTCCGTTTTTCTTTGTTGCGGACAGCGCATTTCCTTTAAAAGAAAACATAATGCGGCCATATCCTGGAATTCGTTTGCCGGCGGACAAACAACATTTTAATAAAATTTTATCCCGTGCGCGTGTTCGTATAGAAAATACGTTCGGCATTCTTTCAAGCCGTTGGCTAGTTCTTCGGTCGCCCATACATGCCAACCCGGACAGTGTCGACAAAATTGTTTTAGCCACAATAGTACTGCATAATTTTCTGATGCTGAAAAAAGACACGAATTATTTTAATGTCGAGGATCCAGAATGGTTTGTGGACGAATATCGTCTGCGTCCAGTTCGTTTGGCAACGTCAAACCGATCGACATCGAATGCTTTCCATATGCGAGACACGCTCAAAAATTATTTATATGAAAACAGAGACATTTAACTCCTTATACATTCTATTCAACTGCTTTAAATTCTTATATATGTATTCTGTTAATATTTCACGTCACCGTACATTACATAACATAATAAACAACAAATAACAATTATTTTCAAGTGTTTTTATTAATTATCAATCAATTCATTTAATTCACATTCATTAATTATCATTAATTATCATTTAAATCATAATTCTCACATAAAAAAAAAATTCAAACACATAAATAAAGGAATAATTAAATAAATAATAATAATTCAATTTAAAGAATATAATACAAAAATGTTGCAATTTTTTTTAATTGCCTGTAATATTGCGCTCATTCCATTCTTGAACCGCACGGAAAACTACCGCTTGGGTCTCATGGATCACGCGGCGCTCCCAACTCTCCGGCATATTCGCAGCAGCAATATTATTCACCATCCCGGCGAACGCAATACTAACGCGCGACTCGTTGACCTGCCCGAAACTCTGCGCAATTTGGATCGCAGATGTAGATATCTGCGCCATGGTAGCCCCAAAATCATCCTGTATTTGGCGCTAAATTGTGGAGAAATGTTTGTATGAATATGCATTTTTAAATATACTATACATACATATCGTGGCAGAGATGTGGTGCTCGGTGTCGGCGTTGTTGAAGGTGTTGTTGAAGGCCGATCGCTGACCTGCGGGACCTCGCACGGCAAAGCGCAGTCGCCGTGCTGCTCTTCCTGGTTTCCTATGGTACTGCAAACAAATTAACCAAAACATTAACTATTCTGTTGAATCAGATTAATAAGATTAATCCACTTACCTCCTGCTTGTCTGCGTTCCACTCAGGAAGCTCATGGCCGATAAATGGCGCCACTTCCTTCTTCGACCTGGCGGCGCAGCGCTGCCCGATTCCAACAACTCTGCCTGCTGGACACGCCGATATGTGCCACGAAGCACCTTCCACTTTTTGCGGCAAGTGTCCACTGAAATGGAATTAAATATTTTAAAATGCAACACATTTATATGCTGATAACTTACCATTTGAGTTCAGGTTCTTGGCAATTTCCTCCCACACTGCGTCTTTCTTGCCAAGATTCTTATACAGTGGCGACGCCAGGTCGAATAGGCAGCTGTGGCTTCTGACTGCTTCAATTAATTTTTCCTCGAAGTCCATTCTTCCAATCGATATTATAACATATTTATAATACGTTTAAATAATATATAATAATAAATAAATAATAATAATAATAAAGAAAAGCAACATAAAAATACTCACATAATTTTACAACTGCTGAAATAGAAACAAGAATGAAATGTAAACAAACAAACAAATAAGAAGAACAAGAACGCTTTTGCGTCCGTCAAAATTAGAATTAGCTCGAATGCGAGATGCGTAATTTCGCAGCTAAGTAGGGAAGCAAAATGGAAAGCAAACTTTTTTCTCGATCTCCATAAGAGCCCGTGTAATTTTGACAGTTAAAAATGAATCTCGCGTCCTGCGTCTTTGATTGTGTTTAAGGCAATAGGCACACGTGCTAATTTTTTCTCTCGGCAATTCACATGTACACGACAAAAGTCTTCGGGTTTTCACACCGACACTAGCGATCGTTCGTATCAAGTGAGTCAGTCGACGTGCAGACTTCAAGCAAGTAAGATCGCACCAGACTATTTTATGATTGCACTGAGCAAAATGTTTAATAAGGAATGGAAGAATCACTATTTTTTCTTTGAAAATTTTTTAGGCGAACCGCAATGCATGATTTGCAATAAAAAGGTGGGACGCGCATCTAAATTTTTTGTAAAGAGACACTACAGAACGTGTAATTTAGATTTTGATAAGGTTATTAATGAAAAAAGGGCACAATTAATATTTAAGTTTAGGTCTGCTATTAAAAAATATGTTTCAAAATCTGAATTAAGATTAAATTGAGAAATAGTAAACCCAATTTCATTGCAAAATCATTTGTATGATTTAAAGTTTAACAACCCCCAAACAACAATCTTCTCAGTGTACCGCGCAGAGAGAATTTTTCCCCAAAAAAATCTCTCTCAATGCTTCACACATGCACAAAATATGATTGTATAAGTTTTGGCCAGCACTGGTTTACAGCATTAGCTTTCTTTTTGAAAAAGTTCTGGCAACACTGGGTTCTAGTCTTGCAGACTTTAATTTGTACTTTCGTGAGATATAATTGGCGTGTCGATTTGTTTGCAAAACAAATGCCAGTGATAATCCCTGACAAATGCTTAAGATCGATTGTAGAAAATACCTTCTTACAATTCAGCTGCAATAATGGAGGTGCTTAATTTATATAATATAGAAACCTGAAATAACTGAATCTATTTTTAGCTTTCCTTTAGCCATCAACTAACAAATGAGCTTCAGCAACATCAGGTAAACACACTGGACATCCGTGGTTATTGATGATAATATTAATTGTTGACTCGTTTTGTACATTTCAGAAAATAATAGATTGTCTGATCAACAAGATACTTTACTCTAAACGCCTATTGGTCGATCATATCGAGGTTTTAGAAAACTTCCAATTGCACACTCAGCCAATGCCAATAACCGATGTTGATGGAAGTAAGCAAAACGGAAAACAAACATTTGGGGCATGTGAATTACTCACTGCAAGGAACACTTTCCTTATCTTTGGTGGTGCTCTATTAGAACGGTTTATCACACCTAAAGGATTTCGGTTGACTTTGCTTCCCTCGATGTTGCTTGCTGGTGGCTTTGGTGTTGTGTACATCTTGAAGAATATATTTATTTTCCGCAATAAAATTGTTGAACGCCAGTTGGACAATCTGATACGCACCATCGATGCGTTTGGCAACTGCTTACGCCGTAACATTACTTATTTCAATGAGGTTCTGATTATGAAGCAGAAGGATTTAGTTAAGTATGTTGTTCTGACTTGCTCTCAATATTAATATTAATATTAATAATATTGTAGTTAATATTGTAGTTGTGTCCATTTGTTTTTTTTATATATTTAGTTCAAGGCAGGTAGAACGTGCCTGGGACTGCATAACAGCTGCAAAAGAAGTCACCGAAATTTTATACGATGCTACGCGGAAGCTAGAAACAAAGCACTCTATTCCTTCACGATTTTCAGAATGGTATTCATCCATGGAGGAGTTGCGCGATTGTGAATACTTCAAAATGAATGTAACAGATTATAGTCCGAAGCACATAAAAGTAAATATCATAAAAAATTATAGTGCAATAACTTTACAAAATCAGATTTTTACAGGATTTTTACAATATCTTCGCCTATGTTCAGTCACAGTTTCTATTGTGCTTAGCTTTGGCAATCGCAACAAAACCCTCAATCAGTAAACTCAATACAGAGCTGGTTAAAATAGACTGTCTCATTCAACAAATAGTGCAGGACGAAGAAAATCATTTTCGACATCTTTCCATTGAATTAATAAAAAATAATCAGTTAGAACTTGAAGCCTTAAACACTACAAAAACAATGAAAAATCGCAGCGGACCTATTGCAATGTTACAAGACTACTCGCTAAAGCTTAGCGCTCGAATGGTCGCTGTGGCGGGTGAATGTCTGGCGCTCGATATCACACTGCAGAGACTTACTGAAGCAGAAGCGGTACCAAGAGACAATGAGCCACTTCCACTCATCGAAGTGGCGAACAATATGCGTTCCATTGAGAATACACTTTCAGTGTGTTGTGACGATTTTCAATGCCTAATGTCTGTATATAATAAGTTTATGAGTAGTAAATTAGACACACGGCATGATAAAGTAAGTGATAATGTTGAAACCACCATCAACAACAATATAGAAAGCTTCTTGTCAGTTGAAATACCGCAACATTTGAATGAGACAGAACTAAAAGATGATTTTTATGCCTATATTTTCGATGAACAAAAACTCGAGAAAGAGCCACCACAAACTGTAGCGCCTGAATATGATAAGATATTTTGTAAGTTTGAAAAGCGTATAACTAAAAGCAAATTTAAACCAGTACTGAAGCAGTTAAAGGATCGTATTAACCCTATAAGACAGGAAATGCTTGAAAAAGAACGAAAAGTCTTGGCAGCAAAAGGAATCAATGTCGATGATCTACTTGCAAAGGAGATACATCATAAAATTAAACATTCAAACAACATTCGGCGTTGCGATGAAGTAATTGTTCACGTGGACGAGGCCAGTAGCAGTGGTAACGATAGTTCAGATGATTTAGGATATCAAAACCGATCTAAGAACATCAGAAAATATGATAACTATACAGAAATGCGTAATTTTTTGGCACAAAAACAGCCTGTAAACCTGTTTAATAACTTGACTACACAACGGCCAAGAGTGGGAAATGAAGAAGTTTTAGAAATGTAAATTCGAAACCGAAATTCTAAATTTAGTGTTTTTAAGTTTAAATAAGTTAAAGCGTTTGAATATTTCCTGCGAATTAATAAATTAATTTAGTTATTTTTACATAAATTATTTAATTAAAAAAAAACAGTCAGTGGTCCTTACTTATATGTATACATACTTGTATTTTAAAAAGTGTAAAAATTTGTATTACGTAAATTTACAACTATTTTCATTCACATAAAAAATTTCAATATATAAAATCAGTAGCGTAGCGTGGGAGGTCAGGGGGCTAATTCCCCGGGCGGCAGAGCTTTCGGGGTCGGCCGAAGTGGCTAGTGGTATATGCGGAATATTTCTAACCGGCCCCGGGTGGCAGAAATTCATGCTACACCACTGTATAAAATACTAGCTAGCCCATTGATCGGCTTTGCTGGGCCGCCTTCTGTTTACCACATTCCCGTACACCCTTCCCATCTTCCCTGTTTTAAATGCTTTAGCAAAGAAAATTTCTAAAATAATGCTTTATTTTCTTTGCGTTTTTTAAAGTAATAAACTTATTACAGTGAAAAATTACGCTCCCTCACCCATGTCGTCTTACAATTACCATAATTTTTGTCACGCCTTGAATCAATTATGGGAGTTATTTTCCAAAATCTGATTCTAGTTCATTTTTGCAGTGCACGACTAATAACCATGCAACATTTCAACTGCCTTGTCCTCATATTTTCCAAAATTTGGCCATTTTAAGTCTTTCCACGCCCACTTCTATCAGTTAGGGGCGGATGTTTTCAAATGCGTTCCTAATGCACCTCTACAGTGCAAAACCATTCAGGTCAAATTCCAACTTCCTAGGCTTTGTAGTTCTCACATTATGGCCATTTTAAATCTTGCCACGCCCACTTCGATCAGTTAGGGACGGATAATTTAAAATCCGTTCCTAGTACACCTCTACGGTGTAAAATCAATGCACGTGCAACATTTTAGCGTCCTGATGCGCACAGTTTTACAAACTATTGCCACGCCCTTTTAAATTTTTTCAGTTTTCTTTTCGTACCAACCAGCTACTGAATGATATGAATAAATCTAAAAAAATTTCCAAATTTGTCCAGCCGTTTCTCTGAAAAGCTTCTAATACTAATATTCTTGCTATTTTCCGATCGACTTTGTCCAGGATAACTCGACGTCTCATAAATTGTACTCCAACATCAGTTTAAAGTTTAAACAATTTAAATAAATTTCAAACTGAAAGAAGATGTTCACGAACGATAGAACTATGTATAAAAAAAATTCTTCAGGGCCAAATTAACACCAGTATAGCTTATTCCGTAGACTTCGCCTACATTCTTACGATCATAAAATCTCCTTCCTTACCAAAGCTTACATACTGTTACTCTTGAAGATTCCTCAGTATAGAAATTATATTGCATAAGTTTTTCTCACTTTAACTTTCTAAGCTTGACTTCCCTTCAGTGCCGCATTAGGCCGACGCGGGGCCCGTGACTACTACTAGGGGGCCCTAATTGCTGTATAATAAAATACAATACAGAATTCACAAACAAACTTTTATCGATTTAATACTAGCAAATTTTGATATTATGATGGACAAATCTATTTCTTTAAGTAATTTATTTTCAATGTGGATTAAGGCTAAGCTATTTAGATATTCTTGTCCCATCGTATTTCTACTGCACAAGCTCGTCGTCTGGCTCGACCAAATCCTCTGGGTAAGCACTGATAATATTTTAAGGATCTCTTGTTTAAATAATCAAACGAACATGGAAATAGCTGTGAATAAATTAATCTAAAATTATAAAGTATTAACAATAAGTTCGATTCTGCGAAAGCCTTCCAAGCTTTCTTAGATTTCATTTACATAAATACATTTACAAACCAAGCTTTTAACGTATTGTTTGCTATATTAAAAACACAGTGTGAGAGATATTTACAAAAGCAAGATAATTACAAAAATTCAAAATAACCAGAAAGCGTGTTAACTTCGGCCTGGCCGAAATGTATATAACCTACACACGTTAGGCGTGGCATTGGTCCATTTTTTTAAAATTTTCAATCCCAAATAGCCTGGCGTACCAATCCCAATTTTGGTAGTATTTTTTGGTACAAGACCTTAAATTCGGAAATAAATGCTTTAATGCGTAACAAATGGAAGCACAAGGTTGGGTATATTAATCACTTCGTGTGTAGGGTATAAAAATTAAACATTATTAAAATAAAATACTAATATTCTTTTCTTCGAATATTTTTTACTTTTTTAGCTAGCTTGTTAGCTTCCGATAACAAACGCTATTAGTTACAGATATAAAAACTTTTTTGGTTGGCAATCATCTGTTTCTTCCGGTTTGGCTCCGGTTGATTTTAACTAATGAACCAATGAGTCAAATTTTTTCAGCTAATATGTACCATATTTCCATAGCTGTCTTCTTGTTTTGAACATATTCCTCAATCATCATGAGTAAATGATATTACTTATATAAAATAGTTTGCTGTTTTATCCAATTTGGCAAATGCATCGATGATTTTTTGGGTACCGAAAATTGGTACTGTCCCTGTTACAGCTCTGGTACAACCCAATAGCGAATGGCGCCAAAATTCAATGGAGAAAATTGTTGGTGAATTGCTGAAAAAACTTGCCATGGCTTTCACAGTCAATCCATAAGTTCTTAAATGATTTATGATAGCAATTGTACATAATTCATACAAATCAAACATAATTAATATGTATTATAATACATACTCGTATAAGGCGGGCAAGCGCGAATAATTTTAAGAGTAAATATATTCAACAAATATGTTCCACCTTTTTTTTCACTAACTTTAATAAAGTTTGCCGTCGAACTTATTCAATTGTTTACACATTAATTTATTTTCTATTATTAAAGCAAACTAATGAACATTAACAACAATTTATATCTATGTTTACTTACTTACATACTTACTTACATTTATCTAGAATTACATTTGGTGTATAGGTCGGGCTGACAGTACGGGGGGCGCATGTTATGTGGCGCGGAATCACGTGTAATCAGAGTATATCATAGAACTATTGAACTATTGAGAAATTCAACAAATACAATGAAGACAATAAAATTAAGTATCGAATCAATCACTAAAATATGAATGCAGAGCCATTCATTCCATTCGAAAGCAATTTCAAATATTTATTTCATTTAACACAAGCTTAAACTAAGCTTTATAGTTTAAATTAGATAAGTAAATAAGAGTTAAATTATATTCAATTCAATAACAATTCAGAATTAAGCTAACAATTGAAAAGTAAGTTTAAGATTTTCTTTTTAGCTACATAGACGGGGTCAGTCAAGTTAATGGCTTGGTAAACCGAATTAAAATCTACGCAGGCACTCCTAAGCGGTTCATGTTGATGGTATGTTGAAGGCATGGATTCTTTTTCAGAGATATAACAGCTGAAGCGAGGACTCCAAACTGGCGAGGCATAATCCAAAATGGGACGAACCAGTAGTGAAACCGTTTCAATTCACTTAATCCGAATGCGATCTTTTAACACGATGATCGAAATGATTTTGATCTTCATTGATGCACTTTAGTTTTGATGCTGATTACACCAACAACAACAACTTGATTTGCTCGCGTACAGTTGTAGCCTGACGAAAATTTACATTCTTACTTCTATATCTCTTAACTATTAAAGATAGTACGGAACTATAAAGATGCGGATAGGATGAATAGCGTTATAAATTAATTTGAAATACCTTTTATATAAAATAAAATTTTGTCGGAAAACCATTACTTTTGGAGAGATAAGACTTTGTAAAATTATTACTATTTTTCCCAATTTATTAATTTTTCCTAAGTAAAAGCTATAATTAGGCCGTAACAAAAAAAAAATAAATAAAAAATCAACAATTGGGAGAAAAAGTATTAAATTGTCAAAATCGTTTTCCTCCAAAATAATGTTTTTTCGACAAAATTTATACATATTTATAGATATAGAGTTAAGAATTTAATTTTCGACGAGCAAAAGAAACTCGAAAATAAAACTCTAAACTTTTAATAACTCGATGCAAAAGACGTTGTTGTTGTTTTTGTTGTAATCAGCATCAAAAACTAGAACAAGAAACAACAAAGTTGGATTCACCAACAGTAAAGTTGTTTTAAATTGTAGTTTTTAATCATTGTCTAGTATGTATACAGTTTATGTATACATTTTCAATGTATGTATTGTGTTGTTAAAAAGTTTTTGCACATTACCCTGATTCGGATTCGTTGTTACATAATTGTCAATTTATATGGTTTTTTTAAAGAACTATTTATAGCGGTATCAAGAAGGGCTCGTGGGACTTATTGCTATTGGGTCCACAGTCGTAAACGGCGACAAATTACTACTCCGCACACTGGTGTAACGAATCGGTTCAACAGTGAAGGCATGACTTTTCAAACGCCTTCTCATGCACACAACTAACAACCCAATGATCAGACCAAGCACAATCACAATGGTAGCTGTACAAGCTGTCAGTATAATGTAGCGCTTGCGCAAGAAACGCGGCGGGTCTTCCTCAATAAATTGATATTTTTTAGACATCTGTAGATCGCAGAGCATATCTGTAGTTAAATTAGATATATGAACACCAGCTAGTATATACGGAGTTTCACAGCGTGCCTCTCCTGAGTTGTACTTATGATAGGCCCCGATATATTCCAGTACTCGCATCAGGCCGCAGTCGCATTGCCATGGATTGTCAATCATTTCGATTGTACGTAGGTTCGGCCATGGAAGCGGCAATATTTGCGTGCTACTATTCATCCCTACTATAGAGAACGGTAACTTCACAGCCATTGATAGTCTCTGGATGCCGCAGTAGGATATGTCTAACTAGAATAAACAATTTGGATTTAGTTAAGGCATCCAATGGAGTTGGACTGGTGATTTTATTACCTGTGTCAGTTTATGGCAATGTAATAAACTATCCAAATCAAATGATAGCAATTGTGAATTGTGGGAACAGTCAAAATATTCCAAGTTCTCCAGATATAGAAATGAGGCATTTTCTATTGATTGTATAGCGTTATAACTTATATTTAGGTGCCTTAGTGATTTTAAACCCAGAAAACACTTTTCGGTCAAGCCCTTTATTTGGTTTCCAGCCAAACTGAGCTTTTCTAAACCCTTTCCAATGAGTTTAAGATTTTCCGGAACCGTTTTAAATTCATTTCCAGACAAGTTTAGCTCCTTAAGATTTAATAGATTCTTGAACATGGTCACAGGAAGCGAGTTTATTCCTATATGGGCCAAATTAAGGACCTTAGAAGATAAAATTTATAAATACAAATTTTATAAAACAATGAAAATTATTAAAAATGCTTTCCCACCTCAAGTCTAACTGCAAGGTTTAATGCCATCGCTGCTGAGCCATCCAGAGTAGTGAATTTGTTGTAGCTCAAATCGAGTTTCGTTAAGTTCGGCGTATGTTCGAACAACATCTTATCCAATGTGTGCAGTTTGTTATGGCACAAAACCAGCTCTAATAACCCTATCGGTTCGTAGTGTGTAGTTCTAAAGGGACCACGAAACACCTCTGGTCTTAATACGTCATCTCGGATTTCATTCCAACCCAAGTCAAGTTTCTTCAAATTGGGCACATCTATGAATGCAGGGGTTTGTATATCACGAATGCCACAATGGCGACAAGAGAAGGTTAGCGAAGCATTCGTACCGGGCAACTGCTGCAGTAAATGAATTGGATTGCCTGAGAAAGTAGCCACGAAATCCATGCCTTGGATGAAGTAAGCCAATAGTTAAGTGATGATAGTCTCGTTTTCAAGCAATCTATACAATACTATTCGTATTTGGGAAGAAGATGGGTCATTATTTCCGGAGCAAATTGCTAAATATGTACTCGTATTTCTGGCAAGTTTTTTGAACCTAAAGAGGAATGTACCTAAATGCTTTTGTACTTACATATTTTAGAAACCTTCGTCGTTATCTACGTCCAACAACTTCCGTTATATACCTCCTTTCCACAAGGGAGTAGCCGAATGTACAAAAAGTCAATTAATGAAAATGAACCAGAAAGAGTGTTAGCTTCGGCCTGGCGGGTTCTTCTGTCGTCGAACCTTAACACACGTGTTATCATGTAAAACCTATTTTTCGACATAGTTGATCGGAAAATTGGTCTGCATGTTTATGGAGATAAACTATCGATACTTTCACCATGTGATTTTTACATTTCAGATAATATCAGAAATTCTATATATGCACTGATGCAAACGTCGTCAACTACTAACCAGCCATCACAGAATAAATCTATGGTATAAAAGCTTTGTACAATGGAATTAACTCGAGCAGCTACGTATCGTGTTATGCCAACGCGTTCAGAAATAATGTTTTCTACCCGTGTGCATCCATTATTAGAAGGAACTTCTAAAGACGAAGTAACTTTTTTATCTTTAAATAAAATCGACTGCTGTTGGAGAGCGTGATGGGGATGAACCCAACACTAGTACCATTATCTTTCGACGAATTTTATTTATTTATTTACTAACGTCTACTGGAATAATCCCTAACAGATTACGTGATAGCTAACAAGTTGCAAGCTGACAGGTATTTGGAAATAGACTCATTTTCACCAAGATTTGTTGTATGCCAATTTATTGCAAATAACACTCTATTCCGTGGGAGTTCTCGTGGGAACGTAAAAGTTAATTTGTTGTAACAGTTCAGGAGCATAAATTTTGTTGTTAGTGATGTCCCTAATAAATAGAATTTCAAGAAATTTTCTCTTGGTCAAACAAACCACCCATTCTGGGGGTCCCAGATGACGCAGGGGTATTCAAGAATCTAACTAATCTTAAATAGATAGCTCTTATAGTAAAAAACTTGCAAAACTCAGACGCATTTATTTTCAAAAACCCAAGTAGAGTTAGATCTAGAGATTAGATATTCGAAGTAAGTGGTAAAAGAAAATATATCATCAAACAATACTCTGCTGCACAAAAGTTATATAATGGACACTGAATGGAATATTAAAGCTCACCCGAACTCGTTTTGGAATTTCGCAAAATCTAAAAAGTCGTGCTCGAGTATACCTACCTCGGTATTGTTAGACGATAAATATGCTCACTCCATGAGCTTTCTTCTGAAATACCTTCTTCTCTTAATCTGGGCTTCCTGCATATTCGAAATGCAGACATTATCAAGGGGTTAGCTCTCTTAAGTATTTTTCGCAAACAGATGTAGACGGGCTATCGAATCTCTTTATTAAAGGTTGTCCGGCGATATCTGTACCGTTTGAGATAATCTTTAATGAGTCATTATCTTCAGGTAACTTTCTAGATGATTGGAAATCAACTTTCATTACACCCTTCTTAAAAAGTGCCAGCAAAAATTATGTTCGCAACTATAGACCAATTTCTAAGCTTTCGAGTATTTCAAAACTTTTTGAATGCTTAGTAAAGGATAAGCAGCTGTATTTTGCGGTTAAGTCCTTTATCTGTCCCACTTAGCATGGATTTCTCTCTGGTCGGTCGACAGTCTCTAATCTAACTGTTTTCAGTTAATTTTGTATATTATCATTTTCAGCAGGTTTACAAGTTGATTGTATTTACACTGACTTTTCCAAGGCATTCGAAAGTGTCCCATAATGTCCTAATAAATGGGACAACTTTTCTACAGTAGATAAAGTCTTATCTAGCCGATAGATGCTGCGTGGTTACAGTAGACAGTGCGAAATCTCCTTTGTTACCACTTCAGGTGTTACCCAGGATCATTTTAGGGCCCTTACTTTTTGTTCTCTTTATCAATGATATTAGCAAATGTTTTTCTTTTTAAAATTTTCTGCTTTATGCCGATGAAATTTAAATAAAATAAAATAAAATATTGCCACTCCCATTTCTACCAGATAGGGACGGATGATTTATAATTCATTCCTAGTTCCTCTACAGTGTAAAACCAATCAGCATGCAAAATTTCAGCTTCCTGGTGCTCATATTTTTCAAATTATTTAAAACACTTTCCACACCCCCTTTAAATTTTTTTTCTTTGTCCAACCGGTCTCAACTGATGCGATGACAAACAATCAACAATTCATTTTTATATTACATAAGCTTTAGAGCTTAGCCCAGTTGCATTAATAGGAAAATTGACTTCAAAGTTAAATTTATGTTATATTTATCTTAATTATTTTTAAATGTAGTAACAAAAACTATTGTTTGCTGATATCATAATACTACCATACTTTCGGAAGAAGTGTGTGGACGAGCACATACACTTAGGCACTGTTGTGCACATTTACACACCATTGTTTACACACGACAGTTACGGTCGAAGTGTACCTTTACACTTCGATTTATTTACCTTTCCAATGAGCGTTCAGTGGTATCGCTGCTATCAGTGCTGCCCGAATTATTTTCAATTGACCCCACCTGTCAGAAAAACGCTTCAAACTTTTTCTAGACCTAATATAAATTTATCCTACGGATGTAGGCTATATGAACGAAGTTAACGAAGTCTGGGTTTTTGTTCCTTCTTTCTTATTAAAATCCTTTCTTATTAAATCTTAATAAGACGTTATTTCATTTATGACCGTCAAATAATTTCACAAATTTTATGACCCTATGATTTTTAGTCAGGATTTGGACAGTGCAACGGAGAAGAAACCCAAAACATTATCACACAACGAGATTACATACATACAACTATCTACATATTATGTGTTGATGCAATCTATTAGAGAGATTTTTGGTACAGAAATCTATTTTAAATATGAGACTTTCGTTGTGTCCAGATTTCGAGGTTCGCTACTTAAATTTTGCAAAAACTTATAAACTCACTAAGTCCGTGGTTACGCTCTCGAACATACTCAGCATGTAGGACTTTTTGGTTTTTTTGTGTGTATGCCATTCTCTCTTTTACAACCAAAGAAAAGAACAAAAAAGGTAGGATAGTAAAATTTCCACCGACTATGCGCGATAGCGTGACCACGGACTAAGGTGACTTCGTCAGTACCATTATTATTTGTTGTTCCGAATTCCTCAGGCCAGTGCGCCAAGATATGATGGAAATTTTTTGAGACGCAACTGAGTATATAGTTGTAACGCTTATTGGCTTCCTTGGACATAACGCAAGTGCAACTATCGCAGATGTTTTCTACGTCCTGATAAGGAGTATCTTCGTGCTGTGCGTGTATCTCGACCATACAACTCGAAGCTGCAACATTGAGCAACTGAGTGAAGAATGATTAAATGAGAACAAAACAGAAAATTAATAAAAAAATATTTATATGCAGACGTTTTTTTAAAAAATGTATTTCGAAGTGACAAGAATGTACTATCATTCACTATCGGCTTAGGCACTATTTGCACAACACCGGTAGGCGTGCAAATCCGTAAACATAAGATTGACCTAATCAGGGCTTTCCTTATATAAATTAAGGACTTCCGCCAGGAAGCACTTGTGTTTCCAAATTCTTACATTAGACCTTCCGCCGAGAAAAGCGCTGGCTGGGATCCTGCGTAGGTGATTTTGCATAGGAAAACTGTACATCCATGGCTGAGAATTAAAACTCGTTACATTATTATTACCAGCAACAAGTTTTCTTTTAGATTGAATTCTCGGCTTATGCTTTTGTGCAGATGTTATCATAGAAACACATAACATCCTAAGTCGAGTTAATTAATAAAAATAAATAGACATGTAATAAATAAATGTAATAATTGTAAAAAATAGACTTCCTCTGAAATATTTCCATAATTTGACTTCATTAACTTTTTAGTCTTACCCGTATAAGGTATTCAATTAATTGATATGCCGACTAACATATATGTACAATGCCTATACAAATTCTTTAACAGCACGCTATGCTCGGAACGTAGATCGTGCCAGCGCTTTACAAAGCTTAGACACTGAAACAGTAGCAGAACGAAGCTAGAAAAAGCAGAATTTCATTCAAAAGCCATAAAATGTAAAATTGAAAGCAAATCTGTTTATTCGGCGGACGGACGGCTGTACATGTTTTGTTATTGTGAAAAAACAAAACGAAGACGAATCGTTCTTCTCTTGCACCGTTCTTCTCATCAACCGCTGTCCGCAAAAAATTGATCGATTCTTTCTTTCACACTTTATCTGGCAACCGGGTGCTCGATGAATCAACTCTTCTTACGCATATTCACATACGAAGTCATACAGAATTCAACAACCTTATAAGCATCAAACATTATCAAACGTAGTTCGAGTCCAACCAATCGGTATGTCCCTGATCGATGTCGCTAATGTTGAAAATTTCTCAGCGTTGAATTCGCCTTTGTAATCTCTTCATGATACATACTCGTTGCATGAATTCAACAGCTCATAAAAAATAGACGTCAAACCGATTTTTGAAGCGGCGAATTCGAAGTGTCCTATCTCATTATCTCTGACAGAAACTGAAGGAGCCGAAGTAAGGTCCCTTTCAACGTCACCATATACAGGGTGGCGCTTAATGACCGATATGGTTTGAATGTTTAATAACTTTCTAAATTTTTTATTTTTTTTTATTTTTATTTCAGAATTTTGTGAAGAATACTTGGGGAATTGTTGTTGTGGTTCCAACAAAATGGAGCCACAGCCCACACAGCAATGGACACAATGGCTCTGTTACGGGACCTCTTTGGCGAACGCATTATTTCGCGCAGAAGCGATTTCAATTGGCCCCCACGTTCACCCGATTTGACAGCGCCAGACTGTTTTCTTTGGGGTTATTTGAAAGAAAGGGTATACATTAATAAGCCAGCCACCATACCACAGCTAAAAGAAAACATTCGAAATGAAATTCAAGCCATAACACCGGAAATGTACTGGAAAGAGCACGAATGTGCGAAGCCGGAAACGGCCATCACTTGCGGGATATAATTTTTCATACTTAAGCCAAAAATATTCCCCATTAATATACTTTGTAACACAAAAAAAAAAAATAATAATAATTCATTAAATAAAAAAGTTATTAAACATTCAAACCATATCGGTCATTCAGCGCCACCCTATATATTGAAAGTTTGAGGAAACAACACCTCTCTCTTCTACATATCGAACATATTCCAATGCATGAGAAGTCTCACTAACTGGAGCAGTAACATTGAATGTGAATTTTTCCACATTCTGTTTCCAAATATTTTTTCGTGCCGTTATTTGCGAAAACATGTTTGTTGAATTTCTCTTTTAAGTATTTAATTTCACTTGTTAAATTAGATATGAGAGAAATTAAGTTTGAGAAAAATAGTATACAGTTAGAACAATTGTATACAATGTTTACCTTATTATTTAAATAAAATTAAAATTTTTTTTTTTTTACATCCCAAAATTCGTAATCATACTAATGACATATGGACTAATGGCAGGCTAGGACCTAAATAGGACATGAAGGACAGACTTGATATACATTTTCACCTTCGGGAATGTAAATGTATATGAAATAAGCGGGTACATGGTTTGCTACGTTAACTAACTGCGTATACGTAGTGATTTAAAGCCTTAATATAAAACCTTACCCATATTAAAAACATGTAATCCATTATTCTCCAGACAAGTAATAGTCGTAGTTTAATTAGCCTCTCTATTTTTAATAAATATTTTATTAGCATTTCAGTGAGTAATGGTTGAGTGTATTATATACCTTCCTATACCTATAAATTAAATTTCTTCATTTAATACATTTGTTAAAGTATATCTATAGTAGTGTTAATTTCTTGAACGGTGTAAATAGTCATCTATTTAATTTGCTGTTTTTGTTACAAATTTTATACTTCACATATACGAGTATGTATATACGTATGTATATGTCGTACGTATATACATTTTATTCAATTATTATATACTCGAAAAATTGGACAATATGTTCTGGAAAATATAATTAAAATGCACCTTCTGTCGGGACGATTCATTGAATACTGTTTATCAGGAGCGAATGATAGTCACTATTTAAATCCATATATATTTTTAGGGTGGTATTTATGAAAGAGTGAAAATAATGACGACGTCTTTATATTATCATTGATAAGATAAGATTAAAATTATCAAATTCGAAATTAAAACGAATTATGTACATTATATGTTCAAAATAACAAATGTTTGTTGTTAATTAACATTTGAATTTATTAATTAAAACTTCTAAGTATTTACATATACGCTTTTTTTATTGTGTTTAAATGGAATACACAGAGCCGTACGTGATAACCATGCAGTTCAAAGCTTCGTCGATGACATTGACATTGATCATGTCTTGCAAAACAATTCCTATTTATGGTCAGTAATTTTCCATTAACGACATGATTCGAGACAATGTCTCGCAAAGTGTCCGCATGAGTAGTGTTGCAGGACCATGTCTCCCAGGTTGTCGTGCAAACGATTATTACCCGAATTCTACATCTAGTGACCTGAATTAACATGTAGCAAAGCGTACATAATAAACAACACAACATTGACGACATTTTCGTACGTTACCATCGAAGACAACCTAAGCTGCCGAATTTTGCTAAACTGAAATCACATTCAACTTTATTGCATAATCGTTTTTTTAATTAACTATACACTATAACTATACCTATACCCTGACAGCATCTGCTTGAGGTAATAATTTACTTTTCCGAAGCCTATGCTTATCCAGCTAGAGAGTTCCAGAATGAGTTCACCTTCCACGCGTGTCTAAGTTCCATCGTGCCTGCAATCTTTGTGCGGTTTGCAACTTGATTTCGTCCAGTGCGGGCCTAGAGCTGTCCTCTTTCCTAAGCTCAAATAACATATGTAATATGATATACTGAATCGTAATCAATAAAAAACTCAATTTCGAATTTTTTTATCATACGTTGTTTTTTATTTTTGGAAACGACGTACACTATACTCTTTGGTGAAGTTGGGAAGCGTTAGCATGGCAACGAGTGGAGATACCCACTTGTTAACAATATTTAGTTCAATTTAATTACAATAATTAATAATAAAATGGTAAATAATTACACTTAAAACAATTTTGTATGTATTGCAAATCGTGGGCAATACGTATATGTTGGTTTTATACCCTACGCCTTAAGGTTAAAGGTATATTATCTTTATCACGAAATGTGTAGACGATAGAAATAGAAAGGATATAGAAAAGTATATATATTCTTGATCAGTGTTACATCCTGAGTCGATCAAGCCATATCCGTCCATCTGTCTGTCTGTTAAAATCACGATCACAGGAGAACCGGTGAAGGTATCGAAATATTCGTTGTTATGGTGTGCTTGATTATGGTTATGGTATGATTGTGTAAGTTATTTCATAAGTCCGCCAGGCCGACGGTAGCATTCCATTTGGTTTAATTTTCCATCGCAGATCTGGGCGTGAACCGTTGTGTCTATTCTAAAGTCGATTGGTATTTTATTAATAATATGGCATGAACACATGAATTTTATCATTACATTAACTACATGGTCTAACTTTTGTATTTGATTTTCGGTTTCAATTTACATCTAAATTCTGTTCAATTCTTATCTATTCCGCATATAATAATCAATTGCTGTTGAGAAGGCAGCAAAACCTAAGGCTCCAATTAGGCCTGCCTTGACGCCAGCGCGTAATCCTATCAAACCGCCTGTAACACCGCCAGCATAGGTGCCATTACGCCAGTCAGTAACACCGCGTTCCTGTGAAATTGAAGTTATCACTATATACCTTGTAAAGTATTAATATATATAAATTACACTTTCAATTGCACACTCAACCACCGAAAAGACTGCACCTATCATGGCAAAGTTCTTTGCATATGAATGCGTTGTTGAACGCATCTCCCGAAATATTTCACGAGCTGTTTGTTTTTTCACGTTGCCCAAAGGGTCAGCATTATTAGGATTCACTGACGCCGTGAACAGTCCAATAGCAGCACCTAATCCATAGCCTAAAGAAAATTAAAGTGGAATATGAGTACTAGACTAGGTGTAAGTTCAAATAGATGGAACTCTTAAAAATCTTACATTTTAATTAGATTTTTTAAAAAAATCTTGCTTAATTTGAGGATCTTGTTAGAAGTTACCGTACATATCAGAAGCTTACCCATCACGCACGCCATGATCGATTTGAAAGCACAACTCTCAATCGCATTTTCAATCATCATTTCTTCATTGGTTTTGATTTTGATTGGTCCGTGGCTTTTGGGTATAACAATGTTTTCCCGATACCTTAATTTTAAGTATATAGGAATACACAAATTGAAATTAATTTTATATCAACAAATTTATTAAATTGTGTGTTATAATTATTAATAATTATGCACAAGCTAAAGGGCGAATACACGTACTATATGTACCAAATTAAATTGTATTATATTAAATACATTCATTCTTGCACTAACCTTTGCATATTTCCAATGAAGTGTTTTGCCATTGCATCCAATTCTTCATTTTCGAAAAATTGTGGTTTGTTCCGATCATCTTGTTTAAAAGGCGGTGGATAGGAAGACATTGGTATCAGCTAGCCCTTTTATTTATTTGTTACACGCTGCTATACTACCACTTAACTTTTATTAAAACGAAAATACATTAATTGTCAAAATCAGCTGTTTCGAAATTTAGCCGACTCTTGCGAAACATCCCCTAAATGTTAATTCACAATTAAAAGGTTTCGAAAATTCAAATTATTGATATAATACATAATTTCATATCTATACTGAAACTGAAATCTTGTTGTTGTTGCAGTTTTTACCGATTTCAAATTTTACCGCCTATATCTGATAAATTCAGTTAATACTGTACTGTTCAGTTAGTACTGTTAAAAACTTAGAAACTTTTATTAAACATCCCACTATGTTTCATAAAAATTTTCATTTTTTAGAAGTAGAGTAATTCTAGAAAAGGCGTTTAAAAGATGCTTATAGCACGTTTACTAATGTATAGTACGTTACTAACTATAATGACATGTAATATAGTTTATCAGATATAGGCGGTTCAATTACACATTTCAAAGGCAATAACATCGTAACCGGAAGTGAACGGGAAACAACAACGTGATTGTTCCACAAGATTGCAGTTTCGGGACAAATCCAGATTTTAGACGATGTTTGCATAATTTTACTTTATTGCCGCAGCTCCAATTTTTGTTTTTGTTGCTGTTTGTTGTGACAAATTCAACAAAATCAGTCCCCATCGCTCTCGTATAGTTTCCGAGCTATGGGTCTTCGAAATTTGGAAATTGCATGCCTATATCACCTAAATTGTCGAAGATTCCAACATATTATTAGAGTCGTTAATAAGGGCACTCAAATTATCCTTCATTTATGTAATATTTTATGGAAAACCGTGTATTTTTGGATATAAATTAATTTTCAAATTTATAGAAATATTTTTCCATTTATTAATTTTTTTTCTAAGCACAATTTATTTTTAACCTACATATATATTTATCCCAATCTTAGGAAAATACACTCGCTTAACTTTCATCGGATATATGTGTATTCTCGGAGCCGGTATCGGAATGGGAAGCACGTAAGTACAAAAAACTTGTTATACAAATTCTCATTACGCAACACGAAAAACTTTAAATTAATTTAAAAATTAATTTTGCAAGGTGAGGCGTGTGAGGGAAAGCTGTAGAAGTAAATGCGTAAAATATTAATGCGGAAAAATATTAATAAGTAAATTTTTTTCTACCATAAGTAATTCTAATATATTTTATACATATTTCTATATATTATATATAGAATATTTCTTTATTATAAATTTTTATTATGAATTATGTATGTATGTATTAAGTAATGTACTAGAAAAACATTAATTGAGAGTATTTGCTTTCCGATTAAAAGCTCAGATTGTGCCGCGTTACATTCGTAAATTTTATTATCCGACGGGCATTTGAAACATGAATTCAAACACTTCTTCCTTTATAAAATTTGTTACCTGTTGGTCCTCTAATAATCAATCCTTTTTCCATTCCAAAAGTAATTATTTTCCAGGCGGATATCCAAAAATTTATTATATTTATAGCGTATTTACTTCTACAGCTTTTCCTCACACGCCTCATCGTGCAAAATTAATTTTTAATCATTGTGTACCAAATCCATTAAAAACATATTCATACACAAACCAAACTTCAGTTTCAAGCAATTGCCTCTGCCATGAAGCGAACACCAACAAAACCCATGCTGTTCAACTCTGTTCCACTGCTTTTTTCGATCCCTGCGACGGAAATATTTTCATCTTCAAAGACCGATTCTTTACCTGTGCAGCATTTTTTTCATCACCGAAGATCGTTATGGTACGAAAGCCATAGTGGTCTCATCAGCGATCGCTATTCGTCAACAAACGCAGTTTTTTTAACTTGATGGATCGAAATATTTGAAGATAAGATTTTTTTTCATCCCAACTCATAGTTTTTTTGTAAAATCGAAATTATTTTGAGCATGAGCGGTATGTATTTTTTTGAACTTAGATGAAAAATAAAAATCGCTCATGAGTCAAAGCAGATTTTCATCTTTTGGGATTGTTTTTTTCTGAGGGATATAGATAAAGTGGTTCGTTTGAGGGATATATATTTCGAACCCTGAATAATAAATTTTCGTTTTATTTTGACACATTTTTTGGCGGCAAAACAGTTTCCCATCTCATTATCTCTGGTCCTATCTCATTATATAGTCATACTCGAATCCATGACACTGAATCGCGTATTCTCGATAAGTTTTCACTTCGGATATCATGCAAAAGATAGTACCCAGGGATCGTATCGTCAGGATTTTGAACCCAGCCATAGGTATAAGCATGACTTAGCTACTCGCAACATCGAAACCAACTTCTACACAAGGAGGAATAAGCTGCATATGATCATATGTGGAATGGATAGTTTTCCTTTAATATTTACACATTAATGTAAGATATATGGTGTTCCATTCATATTGCGTAATAAAAAAACCAAATATTACATATACTAAGTTTACCCTACTTTGATCCAAAAAATATATAAAAAATTAGTTATAAGAACATATAACAATTTGTACACAATTATTCGAAATGTTTGAATTCCGTTATAATTCAACAGTTAACTTTTATTCCAAGCTATCTTATTCCAAGCGACAATTACATGATTACATTGGTTTGTAGGCAAATACTTGCATATGTCAAGAAACAGCGTAAATTACGCAACGCAACTTTCCATTTCCGAGGACTAAAAATTGAGTAGACGCATATTTTTTTAATATTGATTTATCACAATTTAAACACTTTTTAGTAAAACATTTGTATATACATTAAAAACTGAAACCAGATGTAAATATATTACATTTTTTGCTGTGTAAAAAATTACAATTTGTATTTAATCAGCAAAAATTTACACAAAATAAATATACGTACATTATTTATTCATATATTAAATAAATAATACACTTATATCTAACAGATATACTATCATACATCATATATAATAAATTTTAAATTACTGAATTAAAACAGTTTATGTGAAAGTATTAAAGAATGTATGTAGACATAAATGGCGAAGTTAATTAAAAGCATACACAAGTAAAATAATTGTACAACAACCAATAACTGCGCCCAAAATTAAAGAATCGCGTCGCTTTTTTATATTTATTCTTTGAACCAAACTGGAAGTAAAATAATGCTACACAATACAGTATACAATAAAACTTGACAATTTTAATACCTTGATATCAGCGGAAATCGGTTTGATAAATCATTAAATCGAGTCTGAAGTCTTTTTAAAGCATGACGTTGTGATAATAGATGTTCTTTAGTTTCCATTGCAATACTTATTTGATCATTAATCAAATTATTTGAACTAATAAAGAATGCAAAATTATGTAATATGGAAAGACAAATTGAGGAACAATTCTATTTTAGTCCATTAGCCCTGATTTTTTTTCTAGAATTCCGAAAATTCAAATGGTGAAAAAAGTTTGCTAGTGATGGATGTGGGCGTTTCTAAAATCTGGGTACTGCTTGTACGCCAGCGTTATGGTATTAAAAGAAAGGTAATTTTAATTGCTTTTAAGCTGTATATAAGTATTTTTTATATACCCTTTTTTACATAATCTGCATTAGTTACTTATAGGAACCAATTATTAAAAATATTTCGGGGCTAATGGGCTAAACCTGATTAATGCCCAACTTTAAAAGACATACTTATTAATGTGACCGCTCTCCTTGGAATACATATCACGTCTACTTAACCCAGAACTCGATGGACTATTCGTTGTGATTCCAGATCCGCGCAATAACTCCTCACGTTCCATTCGGGTTGTGTGGTTTGCGCAAATCTTATTGAATTCCTGTCGATAGCCTTGCAGAATCTCTCGGTGCCGCTGCAAGGTGTGCATTGCTGCAGGCCCAGATGCAGACAGTTCTGACATGGCCTCATTCAACGACGATAGCTGCAATTGGTCTGTTTTTTTAAAATATAAACATTTCACGAAAAAACGCAAACTTTATCCAACATCTGAGCAATTTCTTCAGAAAACGTATCAAAAACATGTTCACCCAAGAGTGGTGATGTGTCAGCCGACGATGCCTGAATATAACTGCCACCAGAGCCAGCGCCAATCTTGTTGAATGCAACTAACTTTAGATCAATTTCATTTTCCAGTTGTCGTGCCTGCTTTCGCATTGCTAGATATTTAATTTAAATATTTAAAACAATTTCAGTTTATAATTATAAAGCTTATTAACCAACCATCATAATTAGAAACTCCCATAATTGATCAAATTTTACTTGTAAAATACGCAACTTTATTTGTACATCTATTTTTTATTTTTGACACCTGCAATGACAGCATTTACAAGTGATATGTACAGGGTGGCCGAGAGACAACATCTACATATTAACAGCCTTATGAAGTAAACACATGGAGTGAATTCGACGACTTTACTGTTGCAGAGTATTAAGAGGTAAAGAGATTTCACGGGACGAATGATGCTATCAACATTAGCGAAGCGTCTCCCCCGGGGATGCCATTTGTTGTTGTTTTCAGAGCCAAACGGTAAGATGAACTATGGATTGCATACAAATGAACGTGTCCACTGGCGACACGAATTTGCCTAGATTTTTTGGGGACACTAGAGAACAGAGTTGCGTATTAAGCATTAACCACAACCAAGGCTATTGGCTACAAGATAAGCATTAACCACAACCAAGGCTACAGGCTACAAGATACAAGCGGCATCTGTCGTATCTGCGGTTAGCCACTACGCATCTTGCAGCTAGCCGCTAGGCTTCACGCCGCTTGCAGTCGATCGAGTTCTATTTTTCTCTGGCGGCGTAGGTATGCTTCTTCTTCTTTTGTGTTTGTTACAACAAAATAGTTGTTTTATTATTGTGTTCAAATTTTAACTTTATTTACGTGGCAATAAATTTGTTTTCATGAGCTATATTGAATAAGTAGTGTAAAAGTGGGCGGACCGCGCCCAGTTTTGCTATTATAATGTTTTATTGGAAGAAACGTTGTTATGTAAAGTTTTATTCAGGAAGTTTATATATTTAACAATATAAGACCCTTTTCGCTGTGTAACCTAAAAGTGCCATATTTGGCATATTAACAGATAATGCTACTGTATACCCAGGAATGAAATTTTGTTGTCATAACTCAAAAACGAACGCTGATATCACATTTCTAAAAAAAATAATAGGCGCGGTCATTGACCGATTTTGCCCATTTTCAATACCAACCTGCATACTATAAGAAACAATATTTCTGCAAAATTTCATCACGATATCTTCACCTGTGATCGTGATTTCAACAGACAGACGGACGGACATGGCTAAATCGACTCAGGAGGTCTCGCTGATCAAGAATATACATACAGTGGACCCTCAGTTAACGTACACAATTGGTTCCAGCATCTTGTTCGTTATGCGAAACGTTCGTTAAGCAAAACCATTATTCCCATATAAATCAATGTAAAATGAATTAATGCGTTCCAGGTCGAAAAAAATACACTCTATTATGTTTCAATTTGAACTTTTATTGAAAGAATGTAACATAAAATGTATCAAAAGAACTGAAAAAATACACCAATATATCTAAAGTTCAGCTTTTATTGAAAGAAAGTTAAATGAAACGTATAAAATTTTTTAAGGAAACAAAATATCATCGAGAATTTGTGGTCGTTGCGAAGAAACCCTTGATTCTCCCTTTGAAGCATTCAACACCGCAGGCTTGTCCTTATTCTTGAGGATAGTAGAAATCGTTGATTTCGATAAGTTGAACGCACGTTCTAAATCAGCCACACCCAAACCATGTTTATGTTTTTCAATGATCTTGAGTTTCATTTCAATAGTTATTTAGGCTCTTTTATTTTTCTCTTTCTCCGAATCTGTTTTTTGAAGGCATTTACGTATGTTATTTTGCAATTTTTATAAAAATAAAATTAAAAATAGAACATTTGTATGTTTCAACACGTCTTGTTAATTCTACGAACACATGCAATTATGCACAAAAATAAAACAAAATGCACAATTATGAAACAAAAGCTAAACACAGACAGCACTATAATGTGTAATCGGGGTTTCCCCTGTTTCGTTGCTTAGCACAGACAGAAATTTTACATGCAATTAAGGTTTCCCCCTTTTTCGTTGGTCGTTATGCGAAACTTCGTTCGTTAAGCGAAACTTTTTTTCCCCAAACAAAAGTGTTCGTTATGCGGGGCATTCGTTAACCGAGGGTCCACTGTATATACTTTTTTATACCTATCGTCTCTATTTCTATGCGTTACACATTTCGTAACAAAGTGAATATAACCTTAACCTTAAGGTGTAGGGTATAAAAAAGCTACTAAAATAAGGAAAAAGCTACGAAAAAAGCTGAAATTTCTCAGTTTAAAACGCCGTTAATTTCGAAATAATATAATAAAGGGTTTTCCAATAAGAGGTGTAATTTTGATATTCAAAGAAAAATTCCATTTTTTGAGATAAATTATCGCATGTTTATTTCGTAATAAAGAGGAAGGTATGCCGTTAATAATGAAAAACAACATCAGCCAAATGGCCACCACGACCACGCTTACAGGACCATAGCTATTCAAAATTACATCTCTTATTGGAGAACCCTTTACATAACACAAAACGGTTCTACACATTCAGAACAAAGGGCAACATTAAGACGTACTAGAAAATTTGGGAATTGTATAAAAAAACATTTGATAGATCAATAAATAAAAACTGTGTTTATGAGACATAATATTTCAGCCTATTAAGTTAAAAAATTATTAAAAAACAAAAAACACAAATGAAGAAAATAGACACGGAAATATATTATTGTCCTCATGCGGACAGTTTGCAGGACCATTACCCTAAGCATGTCGTCAATGCAAAATTACTAACGACAAATAGAAATTGTCTTGCAAGACATCATCGACGATGTTTTGGACTACAGATATTTCTAATTGCGAGATATATAAATTTGAGTTTAAACAACAAATGCATCTTTTTATTATATACATATGTACTAAAATATTTTAGGGAATATTTACTAAATAAAAGTAACATAACAATTTTTTATAATTGTGAATTTTGCGTGTAACATAAACAAATGTGATTGTGAAAGCTAGATAGAACACTTATAATTATGGGCTAATATAAAGGTTTAAATTATAGCTTGTTATTCCAGACTTCAGGTAACGCAGGTGAGTACTCCATATCGTACATTTGCGACTTAATAAATTTAGATTTGTCTACGGGCTCCGGGTGTACGGTTGCTAAACCTACGAAATATTTATAGTTATATTCAAAAGAAAATGTTAATGGATTTACTTGCTTACCCTTCTTATATGCGTACTGCATGACCACCAATGCAATCTCTGTCGAACAACAAGTGATTTTTTTTAATGGTGGATACAAACTTCCGCTTTCTAAATCTTCTGGCGAGCACAGCTCTGCTAGTTTTTCCGCTGCGATGAGGAATATTTCGTCAGGAATGGTTAACATACCAGCACAGATAACACCCAATGCCACACCAGGAAATATGTATGAATTATTGCCCTGGCCTGGATAAAATTTTTTGCCAGAGTATTCGACCGGTGCGAAGGGAGAGCCTGAGGCAAAGATACAGGTCCCTCTGGTGTGAGTGTAAGCTTGTTTAGCGGTACACTCAGCTTTGCTGGTAGGATTTGAGAGGGCAAATATGATAGGCATTTGATTTATGTCGGCCATAGTAGAGAGTATCTCCGGAGTAAAGGCGCCACCGACAGCAGAGGCACCGATTAAAACTGTCGGCTTGCATTCGTGCAAGGTATTTATCAACGTGTCGATGGGTAAATGTTCTTGCGCGAATTCTAATTTGTGAGGCGTAAGACCACCCGCTGGACGACCATTTACAATTAAACCCTTGCTGTCGACCATCCATATGCGTTTCTTTGCTTCGTGCTTAGTAAGACCCTCCTTCATCATAGCCATCATACACAACTTAGCAATTCCCAGCGCAGCTTCCCCAGCACCTTGAAAAAGAATCGTATTTTCTTTCAACGTAGTATTTTTGATTTTTAGGGATGCTAAGAGGCCGGCTAAAGCCACGGAAGCTGTTCCCTGTATGTCATCATTGAAGGTACAATACGAATTTCTGTATTTTTCTAGAAGACGAAATGCATTTGCGTTTCCAAAGTCTTCGAACTGTATCAAGCAATTTTGACCAAAGCGTCTGACAACTGCTTGCATGAACTCTTCAATAAAGTCATCATATTGGAGTCCAATAACTCGCTTCTGGCGAAGTCCAATGTAGAGTGGGTCGTCGATAATATTTTGGGTATTGGTTCCCACATCGAGCGTAATTGGTAAGCATTGGTTGGGCATAATGCCAGCCAATGCAGTGTAAAGAGAAAGTTTGCCGACAGGGATACCCATACCGTTGGCACCTAAATCACCGAGACCCAAAATACGCTCACCATCAGTGACCACAATAGCACGCACATCAGTTTCCGGCCAGTTCTAAAAAAATACAACATTATACCTAAAAAATCACTCAAATATAAAACGCACCTTCAAGACATCGTAAACATGACCCTTATCATTGATGGTAATATACAAGCCTTTTGGATTCTGGTATAACAAACTATAATTCTCACAAGCCAATCCAACGGTGGGCGTGTACACAATCGGCATCATCTTCGCAACATTCGTTGACAAAACTTTATAAAATAGGCGCTCATTTCTTTCAGATAGAGAAATTAAGTACATATATTTATCGAGATCTTTTTCGAGACGATCGAGCAGCAATAGACAGTGCTTCACTTGATCCTCCTCGCGCTTCACAACGGCCGGCAGCAGACCTTGAATGCCCAGCAGCTGACGTTCTTTCAAAGTGAATGCCAAACCCTAAAATTGCATTTGGAATCCAATATTTAATGTTTAGCAAATAACGGCAACGGTTTTTTACACTTAACATATGACGTATAGACTAATGTATTTTAATCTCGTAATCTTCGAGCGGCAAACAGCCGTAGAAGGTCATTTTAGAGAGTACATATAATCAATTCAAGCTCAATGTTATTCATTATTATTATAAATGAATTTCATTTTAGTTGTTGTATTAAGTATGACTGTATGTATGACTGACCATCATGTGGGAATTGTATTATAAACCAGTAAGAGTACTATGGCCTGGCGTGACCGATCTTACATCTAAAACTTTTGAAAAAATTTAATTAAAAGAAATCGTTTTATTTATTTAGATTTTTGATTGCAGAACAATAACTTTATAGAGTGAAATACAAATTGAAACTAGGGGAAATATGTGGTTATAAGGAAAGCTACCTTATAATTCCATTTAATTACAAACGGATATAAATATAGTGGTCTAGCTAGGGCGGGGCAGGGGTCGGTCTGTCCCGAGCGGCATTTTTGGAAATCAAATATTGACTTATTGAATTATAGGAATTTTTTGGGGCGGCAAGTCGTAAGTAAGTAACCGCCCGGCTCCATGAGTCTTAGCTACGCCATTGTATACATAGTAGGCGTGGTCGCTATTTCGAACCTCTCTGTTAAGTTCGCATCAAAGCAGCTCTATTGGGTCGGACAACTAAGGAGGCCTTTTCATATTTGCCAGTGTTAAGGCCTGATGATTACATTACATATTTATATTATTATAGTATTTTGTTGTAAAAGAGATGATTTCGTATAAATTAATTGTTTTACTTTTTGTTCTTGGTCCAGATATCCTGAACAAAGCTAAGAATTATGCTTGGCGCATGGTATGGGTAGCGGAATTACTGTGTATCACAGAACTGCAACGAATACAACGAAGTTTCGAATCAATCGCTAAAATATGAATGCCGAGCCATTCATTCCATTCGAAAGCACATTGTCCGTTTTTGCTCAAGATTTTGAAAGAGAAACATTAATTAATTTTCCATACCTGCAAAAACATTACCAAGAAAATAAGTTTGTAATTGACATTTGCTAATATACCGCAAATGATATGAGGGTAACAGCAAATGTGTAAATTAAAACTACGGCCTGCTTAAAATTAAAAACTACGACCTACAAACCAGACTTATCAAAACATTCCAAGGAAATGCCAAGGTCATAGTTCACATTAGAAGATTATTATTATATCTGGTTATATTATTGTTTAGCAGCTGGTTTAAACCAAAGAGAAATTTGGCTCCCAAAAAAATCGTAATCGCCCTGCTACTGGTATAGAGGTTTTTTTCTAAAATATGTCTGGTCTTCTTCTTATTCATAATTCTATCGACACGGGTGAGAAACATCCCAGATCATTATAGAAGCACCGCCATGCTTTACTGTTGAGTCACACAGGTAGGCAGCACCTTTTCGTCAGCTGACCGCCGAACGTACTCTACTCTTTTGTCCAGAAATTTCAAACTTTGATTTATCTTTCCATAAGACTTTCGTCCACTCAGTTTGTGTACTCAGTTGTGTTTCTTTTTGCACATTCCCTAATCTAGCCGATTAAACTTATTAGATTTTTCTTGGTTCTTTTTTCATACTTTTATAGTATGAAATCGAACCTCATTTTGCAAAAAAATATAGATTGCAATTTTTCAACAGGAAGTGTTAAACATTTTCCACAACAAAAACGAAAATGTTTTCCTTTTTTTATGAGTTTTTTGGGTTTACCAAATTAGCAATTTTCTGTTATTACTACCTACACCAGTGAAACTAATAATTTAGGCATTTCTTCTACCTGTGTTGTGATATAATAAAGTTTTACACTGTCCCCCAACATATTTTAAAAGAATTTTATCCACTTGAGTCCTCCATAGGTAGAAAACCACATAATTGTGAAAAAAATGGGATGTACGAAAACTCATAGACAACAGTGTATATTCTTGATCGGTGTCATCTCCTGAATCGGCTAACTCTGTCAGTCCGTCTGTCTATTTGTAGACAATCTTTCGATCACTATTGAAGGGAAACGAATGAAACTTATTACACATGTGCTTTGTTACATAACTCGGTTTGGGATTAGAAATGAGCAAAATCGGTCTAGCCACGTCTACTTTTTATACTAAAACTGAAAAAAAACTTTCTTGAAGGCATGTAACAAGGTAAGTTAATAGGACGAAATATAATTCTCGAACACCTAACTTCAATACTAACCACTCTGTTAAAACCGGCATGAGTACGACACTAACTTCTGGTATTCGCCGATTTCTATCTGCGGACTCAGGAACCATTGATGTAAAGGAAAGGAAGGAACCTTCCTACCTTCCTTTTTTAAATAATTTTTTATTTAAAGTTTAATCCAACATATCATTTCCTTTGTTAGTTTTAATATTTACAAAATTTTGTATGTAAAGTTGTTTGACTTATTTGAACAGCATATAATTTTATAATAAGTATTGGTTTCAATATCTGAAATAATGCAACTTTTTCAGGGATTTCATTATCCAGGATTTATCTTCCAAATGAATACATATTTATGAGCAGCATTGAAAATGAACTGGTTGATTGGCAATCATACTGAGCTTTTCCTCTAAAATAAAATCATTTCGTACAAACAATTTTAAGACCTATCTGGGCATATGGTATACAGTTATGGAGCACTGCTGGTAGCTCGACTATTGATAAAATTCAAAGATATCAATCGAAAACCATTAAGAAAAATTGTTGAAACACCATGGTACATCACCAATAAAAATATACAAAAAGATTTCAAAATTTGTCATGTTAAAGAAAAAAGCAATCACACAGATATTTATTGCGTTTGAATGATAATGTAAATCCTTTGCATCCAATGCTTGACATTTTTCTTGTGACTTGAAAGTGCGTTTTAAGACACTTGTGCAGAGCTCTAATATACATAAATGTATATACTCTAAATGTCTATTGAGGTATAGAATCCTTAATATCCGTTAGAGATTTTTAATTTTATTTATATATACTTATGTATATACATAGTTACATTAACAAAATCTTAAATTGGGTTGTGGAAAAAGTATTCGGCGCTTTTCTCATCGCTTCATTGTAAAGTGTCATAACTTTGAAACGGTTAGTTGCATTCTGAGTTTGAAAAAATTCGCTATACTTTACAATTTTACTACGACAAAAGGAAGAATGCTGCACAGGTGTGTGAAAAGATTTGTGATGTTTGCGGCGGAGGCACTATATCCCAATAATTGGTTCACTCGCTTTCGCTCTGGGAATTTCGAAGTGAAATATGCTCCTCGCTCTGGGCGACTTTTCACCGAAAAGTGGCTAAGGTTCAAGAAGACCATCATGTGAGCAGTCACTACATCGCGAAGGAACTGAAGATCGACCACAAACTCCAAGAACGGCGAAAAAGCCGGGATTGACCATAAGAAAGGTGGTGCAGTGTGTTTGATGGGACTACAAGTGTAGTCAAGGGAAAACAAGAGCACTATATAGGCTTAAATCCGAGCAGTATTTAAATATAGTACCTACGAATGTATTTAATTGTGAAAAGGTAAACGAAAGTTCATAGTAATGTTGATTGGTATGTTTCGAGGTATTAACAAATATGTTCAAATTGGTACAAATTTCGTGTAAATATTTATACAGACATGGTTCCCATGCTACATCCCGACAGCTTACTATAAGAGTAATTTTTTTCAATGAGGTCGCCATCGAACAAGAGTTCGCATATTTTTGAGAGGTTTCAAGAAAGCTAAGCGGTGACGCGAAGATGGTCGCTACATTGCCACATTCCAATTTATAAGTAGATTTTAAGACTCGCTTACTTCTTTAATTTCCAAAAGACGTGCAACATCTCACAACACTCAATGTATGTCGATGATGTGTTGGAGACGCTCATGGCCTCTCGACGGCCACCCATACGCGGAACCAGCTGCTTGTCAGCTGCGTTTTACTGTGCAGGCTTCTCACTTCGAAGTTCTGCATCTTTTTTGCTTAACACCGAATTTTTGAAGCAAAAGAGGAAAGGCAGGAATGCTTGGAATAAATTCGAACGCTACCACCGATTATTTCTACTTCAAAACTCAAACATTAGAAATAAAGTCAAAATATATGAAAAGAGGAGTGTGAAAGGGATTTCTAATCGCCAAACACTAACCGAGTCGGGGTCTTAGCCCCAATTATCGTTGCAGCAAAAATGATGATGACAATTTGGCCTCTGCGACTCTGCATGCGTGGTTAAGTTTTCTGCAAAACTACCCCATCATGACAGTTATGCCTGTATTTTCGCGAGAGTGGTATTCTTCATTCATAAGATATCGATTTACGATGGCCATCAACTGAAGTTCCGTTTGAATCGTATTGCATTCCGAGAGTTAAAATCTCATAAAAACTACATTCACAAAACGTATGCTTTGTGTTTAAAAAAAAAAACAAATCAAGCAGAACAAATTATCTTTTTACTAAAATCCCCAACCCAATATATAAAATCGTTGTGCGTATGTCTATCACGGCTGACTCACTGAAGCTATCCGCCTTATATTCACATCATATGTTCGTGTGGTGCTCCGGATGGTTTTTTTTATGTCAGATCCCCCTAGCTGGCGCTGGGGTCGCTTTTTCCAAAAATTCATATTTATGGACTTATTTGGCTCAAGTTCACAGCATATAATAATTAAATAAAAACAAAGTCATTGGCAAAGCAATTCGCACCCGATAGGTGCCGCTGAGGTGGAGATATTTAAGAAAATGTACGTTTCTCTTTATATCATTTTCATATCAATATTATTAAATTGAAATCTGTATAAAAATGAAATGTTGTATGTTGGTCATTGCATCACTTGAGGACGGCTGGACAAATTTGGGATATATGTATGTATATTCGTAACAGTCCGAATCAGGTTCATATGAAAAAAACTTGAAAAAGTTTAAATGTCTTAAATGCTCATAATTTGGTGCACAGGTACAGTATGAACGGATTTTGGAAAATTACAAGAACGCCTACTGGTCAAAAATATATAAATCATTTTATATACCTACCACGCTTCTTTCTGTGCATTAAAAATAGAAAGACAAACTTCACTTCGAGTTCAGCTGACGGTGAAAAGAACAAGTTACAGCAATACCTACAATATATATTTGTATTGAAAGACAAACATACCTGAGTATCAAGATTAATTAATTAAAGTCTTACTTCGCTTGTACTTATAGCAGCGTAGCAGCGTAGAAAAATATCTAATCAAAAAAATATTTAAACCAGCAAAAAAAAATCTTTAGTGAATCGAAGTGCATTCATTACCTTCGACATTCTTTAGAAATCTAGAGCATTCGTTCAGAATTTTTATACTTAGGATTTTATCAGATCAAAATAATGAATAAATGTGGATGAGACCAAACTCCACGGCATTCCCAGGCTCATATTTATCTATAGCATATAAGCTTATCTTTGTTATATAACAAGGTTGGCCAAAGTGCAGGTCGCAACCCGATTTCGAATCGAGCGAATTTTAATCGAGTTATTTACAAAAAAATTTTTGGTAATGGCATCACTGGCTAGTCTGCGCTGCACTGGATTACCTTTTGCACAATGAGAAAGCGGCAAATGTGTGATACAGGGCAGGTGAGGTGTAAAACTTCAAAAAACATTTTCATTTACGCCAAGTATTCCTGAAGGTTAAAAAAGTGGAAAGTTATACAACGTTGCAATGTTGTATGATACCCACAATTGGTTTAAATATCTAAACTATTTGTAAATGTTCCAGAAATGTTTATACATTTTAATTTTAATTCTCGTCGTAAGGAAGTCCTTCGAATCATACTGTATTTAACACAAAGTATGTCAAATAAATGCTTCCCTATTCCATATACACGATGACGAATTGCATGGTTTGTAGACAATTATTAAATACGAATAGTACTTATCGTAGTATTTCAGCGCATTGTAGACCTTGTATCTCTATATTAAACTTTAGATACATACATATACACATTGTTTCATTTCAAGTTTTATGAGCTTTGCTGTCATAAAGGTTGGGATACATACAAAGAACTGGGGGAGGAAGTTTAAACAGTTGCCAGTGCACAGTGGATGTAAGTTAACCTTAGCTTTACCAATACCCACCCGAGTGACTTTTTTCATTTTTACTCGCTTGAAAACTCAGGGAATATTTTATCAACCGAACAAATTTATCTCTGAACAAATATTTGTTTTATTTTATAAATTGTACAAAAAAATTTTTTCCGTGGTTTTTAATTTTTTTTTAAACGCGTTGTTATATATGAAAAATTTCAAAGGTCACCCGGGTGGGTATTGGTAAACGATGATAAAAAAATCTTCGGTAAAGCTAAGGTTAAAGTAGACTTAGAACAGACTAAAAGCATTTAAAAAAATTCACTTTAACTACATATATTTCCATAAATGCAAATTTCTTGAATTAATTCACATTATAATGCAAAGCAATGTTTCATGACGAACGAATCAAATACCAAAACTATTTCTTTTGTAGTTGCATCTACAAATGATTGTGATTGTACTTGAATACGTTTGCTATGGTAAATTGTTTTGCTGTTTCTGTACTAATTGTGATGTTTTTGTATTCACGATTTTGTTAATTTTATAAGGAACGACACATTTTGACTTTACATTATTAAGAATTTATATTTATTGGAGTAATTTGTTTAGTAAAAGAAAAATAACAATTTTCTTTTAATTTTTAAAATCAACTCTTGTAATCTTGTCTGAACTTTGTCTTTTCCTGTCTTTAAAGATTTCGTGGTACATACATACATACATATATAGGAGTGTAGCTTGTCTCCCGAAAGTATTGATTTTTAAATAAAATATGAATCATACAAAACTTATGAACTCTCATAACGCGAATACACACAGTTAATAAATTACCTACTAATTGTTTTGTAATATTTCTGGACATAATATTTTAAGTTGTTAAATCTTATTGAAATAACATGCAAAACATTCATTCATATTAAGTGCACATAATTCACATTTGACACATACACATTTCAATTTTAAATTTACATGGCTTGTAACCCTTGTTTGTAACCTTCGCTCGCATGTAATTTTGGAATGCTTAACATTTTTAAATAATTTAAAAGAAAATTCAAAGTATAAAAGAACCCATCTATCTTCAAAGGGTTGATTACCTTGTTGTACTTCTTTTTGTACAAACGATCCAGTCCAGATATGTTGCCGGGCACATCATAATCGCCGGCCGTACCGCAAAGCCCAATATGGTCACGTTGGATGCACTGTGTGTTATCCAGTTCCTTTGTCGCGCATTTGTTGCGATTCATGCTTTTAATGCTGAAGTTAGCTGTTTGCTGGCGAGTGTTCAAAGTAAAAAAATTTAATTTGTGAAGATTGAATCTGTTAATAGTTGGCGGGTGGTGATTCAATCTTTTCAACCCTGATGAGATTACCAACGCTGGTAAATGTAAGTTCTGCTCTGATCCAGAGCTTAACGGTGGCGACTGCTGTTCTGCAGTGATTCGAGTAGTACTGATTTTACGCAGTTTTGCTACGCCGTTCGACAGCTCGTATTTGGCAATAGTTTTTGTTGTAGTCGTATGATTTTTAATTGCCTGGCTACTAAGCAGAATTAAGATAGTAGATGGTGCCGCACAGAAATGCTGATTCGAGGGGATTTCACCATAGGTGGTGCTCGTTACGTCATTAATTTTGTGGCCTGCTGTCTTGTTACTTTTTTCTATTAGACAGGTAAAAGTTGCAGATCCAGTTGCTCGAATTTGATTTATGTGTCGATATTTTGGCGGATCAGCTGTTGCTGCAGGCTGACAATAACAGTTCGTCTGTGATACTGAATTTGTATCGTTGCAAATTTTTTGTCGTTGATATGTTGTTAATTCGCATTTGGTTGCAGCGGTGGGGTGGACGGATCTAAGGAAATTAAATAAACTTATATTACATCAACTAATTATTAAAAATTCGGGAACAAATAGGGCGCCTGTCGACCTAACCAATGTTGTTGTTGTTTTTGGCGCTGACCCAAACAACAACAATATTTAACGCTCTCCTATAGTTCCGGAGATATAGCCCTTTGAAGTTTGAAGAGTGCAAGCCTATAACTCCTAAACTTTACAAGATTAATGACATTGTTGGAAAGGTAATCGAAATATTTGTCATTTATGTAAAATAATATTTTGCCTGTAAGACCTTTCAGTCTTGGAGAAAAATGAAAATTTTGATTTTTAATACTATTTTTTTCCATTGATTAATTTTTTTCTAAGTATATTGTATAATTAACTGACATAATTATGTCAATACTAAAAAAGTACAGGCTCTTAGCTTCGACACATGTTTTTTTCATTGTGATCTGTCCAATATCTTAGGAGAAAATGCATTTTTAAAATCACAATCACGTAATCGTAAGTACTATTTATGCGCGATCATAATAATGAAACATTTTTATTTAAATTTAGGGACCAAATAATTCGTGCAAACTTCACAGGGCTATAACTCCCGAACTATATGAAGGCTGTAAAAATTGTTGTTGTAGGTGTCAGTGCCAAAAATAACAACGGTTAAGTGTGTTTGCAAGCGGTTTGATTTCAACGAAAGCACTGTGAGGTGGAAAGTGAAAGTGGTTGATGTAACGTGTCAGTAGGAGCAGCAATGTTTACGTACCCTCTATCTATACATACCGTATATTTGAAAATACCTGTATTTATGAGTTCGCATTTTTCAACATTTTTTTATTGTATCTTCCATTATATCTCGTAATGACCTTTACCTGTTTTTTACCTATTCGGCAGCCTCCTTTTTGATTGGAATTTCTGAGTTGTAGAAATGAACATGTTGAAAGGGTTGTCAGAAAGAGAGCAAGAGGAATTGCAAATTTTTTCTACATCTTGTTTTTTATTATAATTCTAAGAAATTTATCTTTTCTTTAGTCACACAGTAAAGCTTACTGTGGTATCTAAATTAGTGTGTCTTGCGTTGCGATGATCACTGCGTCTTAAAAACGACGCTATGCTAAACCGAAATAACAGCGTTGCGTCAACATATGTTCTGAAAAAAGGATTTTAAACATTCACACGCACATGAATATTTTTTTCAGCAAGATAGGCCCATATTACATTGCAAACAGTTGTTCGATCAAACAGTCACATTGTTTTTGTTTTCTGTATAAAGCTGTCTACTCTCAGTTCATCCGTGAAAGAATGAAAACGGATGAACTGTTGGCATAGCAAATACTTTGTTTGTCCCATATTACATTCCAAACAGTTGTTTGAACAAACAGTCCAAAGAAATGAACTATTTTATTCTCCCGTCAAATCTTTTTGCTTGCTATGTTACATTGCAAATACAAACATTCAATCACTTTCCGTAGTATTTATACATAGTTAGAGTTGCTTTGTGCAATTATTTTCACGCAATCCGCCTTTTTCCGATATAAGTGCAGCTTTTTCACTCTAAAACATGCATACTTTTTTATTACACCACACAACAACTCTGTTCTGTTCGTAGTTTGCACTCATCGCCAGCAAACAGAGTATTTGCTGTGCCAACAGTTCATCAGTTTTCATTCTCTGACGGAGAGAGAGTTGACAGCTTTATACAGAAAACAAAAACAATGTGACTGTTTGTTCGAACAACTGTTTGCAATGTAATATGGGCCTTTGCTGGCGATGAGTGCAAACTACAAACAGAACAGAGTTGTTGTGTGGTGTAATAAAAAAGTATGCATGTTTTAGAGTGAAAAAGCTGCACTTATATCGGAAAAAGGAGGATTGCGTGAAAATAATTGCACAAAGCAATTAACTAACTATGTATAAATACTACGGAAAGTGTTTCAATGTTTGTGTTTGCAATGTAACATAGCAAGCAACCAGATGGGAGAGTGAAATAGTTAATTTCGTTGGACTGTTTGTTCAAACAACTGTTTACAATGTAATATGGGACACAAGCGTTGAGCACAATCGGAGCAACACGATACAGAAACATTTCCAGGCAACAAGAAATTCCATGGCATTAATTATAATGGGTGGGCAACTGTTGCCCAGCAAAAAAAATTTCATATGTCAAATTCTTCATGGTGGTGTAACACTAGGCCACTTGAGGCCGCCTTAGGAAAACTTTCAAATGTTTATAACATTTTCTCCAGCATCCTTTTTTAGAGGATTTTCCATTTCTTTTAGCAATTGATAAATATTTTGAGTAATTTTTTTAAAATAGGAATGCCGTATATTTTCATATTTCAGAAATAAATTGCTTGTAATAATAATAATAAAAATTTCGTTAAATATTAACTTAAATAAATTGGCATTAAGATGCCTAGTGTGACAACCCCCACAATGCAAATTGTCAAATTTTTACATGACACAATGTCAACAAACACACCGAAGAAGAACAAGAATGATTCTGTTGCTGTCAAAATTAGAAATTAGCCCGGAGACAAGATACAAAATGGAAAGCAAACCAGAGCAAAAAACTGGAAAGCAAACTTTTTCTCGATCTCCATAGGAGCACATGTAAATTTGACCGCTAAAAATGTATCTTGTATCCTGTTGCTCCGATTGTGTTTAACGCTATAGCTGAAAAGGTAAACCGTTTTAGTTTGTTGTCACACAGTCACAAAATTAGTTTGCAAAATTATGTGGTGAGTTAGTGACAGGGATACCAACGACACTGCTTTATTAATTGTTTGGTTTTTAAGCAACCATTAATAGAAGAACTACTTTGCATTTATGATTTGTGGCTGTTTGACGATTTCTTAGCGGTGTGTATATATTAAAAAGTTATGTAAACTTACTTGTTTTTGTAATTTTTTATTTAAATTAAAATGAGTTAACACAAATAAATTCACAAATTTATTTAAATTAAAATTAGGTAAACACAGGTGAATTCACGGATAAGATTTACCCTTGCCCGGTGTGATTGTTGTTGTTTTTGTTGTTGTTGTTGTTTTTGTTGTTGTTGTAGCTACCCAGAGAAACAAACCCCGCCCCTCGCCCCGCCCCCGTTTAGGAGTTATGAGCCTTCAAAGTTTGAAGCTTTTATGCCCTATATCTCCATAATCCCGACATATATAGGAACGATATATACATCGTTCGAAAGGTCATTTTAATATCTATAATTTATCGTTTTAGAGATTTTATGGAAAAGCTTTTAGTTTCCCCGCAAATCGCATTTATTATTTTTACTACTATTTTTTATAGTATTTATTAATTTTTTCCAAATAAAGTTCTTCAGAAACCTGTATCGACGTTTGCAGTTTAACAAAGTAGAGTTAAGAAGCTATTTAAGCGTGTTGTTTTTATTGAAATCGGTTCAGTTAAGAAGCTATTTAAGTAATGACCTTATATGTAAATAAAAAAATTAGAAAACATGTAAAGTTAAATTGTTTTGTTTGAAAATTGGCGCCGCAGGCGAAAAATTTTTTTGTTGTTGTTTTTGTTGTTGAAATGAGCAATTTTTATAAAAAAAATCGCGCGATTTTTTTTATAAAAATTGCTCATTTCAACAACAAAAAAAAATTTAACATTTCTTGTTGAGGTATGTATATTAGCATTTGACAGAGTGGTTATTTTAATAAAGAGTACGATTTGCGGGGAAACTAAAAGCTTTTCCATAAAATCTCTAAAACGATAAATTATAGATATTAAAATTACCTTTCCAACGATGTATATATCGTTCCTATATATGTCGGGATTATGGAGATATAGAGCATAAAATGTTCAAACTTTGAAGGCTCATAACTCCTGAACGGGGGCGGAGCGAGGGGCGGGGCTTGTTTTAGTGGGTTGCTACAACAACAACAAAAGTAACAACAACAACAAAAACAACAACAATCACACCGGGCATGTCTTAAATATAGCCGAATTCACAATTCATGCATTTAAATTAAAATTCATTTTAAATAAAGACCAAAAGAACTAAAATTACAATTACGTCAATATTAAACTAAATCACTGATTAATATTCAGTAAAACATGTTAAATAAGTTGGCATCTCTATCGGCTAAAAATACGTGTGGTAGATTGAAAACTGCTGACTATATTTGTGAATCGAGCAATTTTTATGAAAATTGACTTCGTTTTACTTGCAAAATATACAATATTGTGCAACTATAAGAATTTAAAAAGGTTTCATGTACATTTCTAAAAGCATGCGTTGGTTTTAAAACTGGCGCCTTGGTCTTTTTTACGTATTTCAAAAATCATATTTCTGGCTTATTTATATGAAGAAGAACAAGTGTTGCATTCCTCGCAAAATATTTTTATAACAAATTCCCGAACTGTCAAAATTACATGCGTTTTGTTTTTGTAATTTACAACACTCAAGCCTGATTTCACCAACACATTCAAGCGAAAAGAGTCCAGTCTTCTAGTCTTTGGTTTGAAGCTCGTGAGGCAGCCAAAATTTTAGCGCAAGCGCTGAGGCGAACTTATGGAGAATATGTAAAAAGGGGGGGAAAAACAAATAATTGTTATTTCCTTTGAAAAACAATTGAATAATATATTACATATATTTTAAAGGGGTAGTTTCATTACCATTAATTTGATATAATGGCACTTCAATATACACGTTCAATATAAAAAGATAATTATTAATTAAATGTTGAGCTATCCTTCCCCAAAGTAAGAAATTTCAAAAATTAAGTCTTAAAACTTTATAAAAATTGGCTCCGGCACTTCTTTTTCACAATAAAATAAAATATATAAAAAAAACTTTTAAAATAAAATGCACTAGAACGTTCATTGAGCTACATCCTCTACATGAAAAGATACGTTCAAAGTTTAAACACTATATACTTTCGTCCGATCGTCACTCTGAGATAAAAATTGCTTTCCGTGCGTCCGTAAGTTTGCCCGAAAGTATGTCCTTCCGTCGGTCATATTTTTATGAAAATCCTCTGGTTTTGGCTCAGATTCGAACCCGGGCCTCTTCACATCTAAAGCCAACATTCTATCGCTGAGCTAGATGGTCTATATGAAAATACATGTTTAAATACTATATACTTTCGTCCGTGCGTCCCTCGAGGGAGACAAACTTTTTTCGCCAGTTTCTGTAAGTACATAAAAGTTATTTAAAAATTAATATCACAAAAAAGTTTCAAAATTTTATAAAATTTTTTTCATCTGCGGCGTAACATTTTCTTAAGTTCCTATTTAAATTTTCTATTATTATTATTCCTTTCATTATTATTAAACTATCTTTTTCATATTTAAATCTATATATGTATATAAAAATAAGTTGTCCTATGTTCGTGATTTCATAACTCGAGAACCACTCAACCGATTTTCAAACGAGTACATGCGTTGGAAAGGTCTACTTTCACTGATGGTTTATATAAAACAGAAATTTCTACGAATATGCGTTATACGCGCCCTTTTATAATGGTATGTTTTATATGTTATAAAATGTATTTTTTTTCTTATGCGAATTACATTTTGCCGGTATAAGGCTCTGCTTGCTCGCGTCATTTGACTTATTTAATTTCTGTGTGTTTATTGATTGTCATTTAAGTTTACAGTGCGAGCATTGACAATTTTTATTGATTTGTAATCTTTCACTTAAAATTAAAATCTTTTGCATAAAAAAAAATTAAAAAAATTATTCAACAATGCCGCGACGAAGACGTTCACAAATTGGCCGACGAACACGCCACAGCAGTCAAATACGTTTAAATAGATCTAATCAGGATGAAGAAGAGCGATTAGAAAGTAATGAATTAGCAAGGCAACGAATGGCACGATCAAGATCAAATCAAAATCAAGAACAAAGAGAAGAACGTATTGTGAGTGTGAGAGTTAGGAACAGAAGAGGTCGTGAACGTAACACTGAACGTCACAGGCAACAGGCTCTGCAATAAATTTTTTCCTTCTTGATGTTCTCACTTTAAAAAATTTATATTATTTTGCACTTCTTTTTCAGGAAAGTGTCTATTCTTTCTAGAAAATTTAATTTCTAATAAAAAGACGTAAACGTATGTTATTGTGTTGTCCAGCAACGCGGGCAGGGTTACTCTAGTTATTACTATTTTAATTTAAATTAAAATTTAAATTATTTACTTTTTTCCATATTTAAAAATTTGGAGTTTCATAATTACACTTTAAAGTACGCACGCATTCAAACTCACATATGTAGTAGTACATTTTATTAAGGAATATCTTTTGAAATTGAAGGTGTGCATTAAAGTGTGGTATAGCAAATTGACGGTACACTTTCGTTTCATTTTCAATTTTAATCTTAGCATATATAGATAACAATAAATCATGTCAAAAATTTAAATTTGGGACTCTCATTACCAAATACAATTATGACAAAATAAAAAAGAAAATAAAATAAATAATAAAACAATAAAATATATAATAAAAATATAAAATAAATTAAAAGAAGAATGTAGGAACTAAGCGAGGTTGATAGAATAGATGATTGTGCCAGTAAACAGAAAAAAGCGCCCTCGTTCTGCGCATGTACGTCACAAAGCATTTTTGAAATCACTAGGGTCACAATACACGATACAAACAGAAAAAAGCGCCCTCGTTCTGCGCATGTACGTCACAAAGCATTTTTGAAATACACGGTACAAATGCCAAACTTGGAAAGTGTTATGAAGAAAAGTTGGAACAGGTTAAATGTTACTCGACCGCTCCGCTTTAGTGGTTGCTTTTTACTTACTTTACTTTTTTTACTTTTTACTGTAGTTTTATACGATAACTTCAACAAATATAATAGTTCTGGTCGGTCTCATATGTTTTCGGAGTTACATCCCTTTGAAACTTGGAAATTCCGAGAGTATATCTCTTAAACTATACAATATACTTACATGTTATTGGTATCGTTGGAAAGGCATTTAAAAGATCTTTAGACGCTATAGTTTTAGAGATAAATCAAATTATAAATTTATAGTAACAATTCTTTCATTGATTATTTTCTTTCAAAGTAAAATAGTAAATTTACTTACACATATTCATTTGCAACTCGTTTTCAAAGCAATTTACATTAAAATGATCCTTACACATGCCTGCGTATTTGGCTTTGAACTCTTTGTTTCGCTGGCAAAACTTTGCCCACATTTTTGATAACCGAACATCTGGCAATATGGCAAGTAGAAAAAACTCTTACCATTAACTTTTCCTTTAACATTATTGCAAAATTTCACTGAGGACTTCATTACTAGTATTCATACACAAACATTTTCATCAAAAATTATTACTACAACCGGTGTGCAGGCACCTCGAAAAAATTGTCAATACGAATACTTATTGACGTCGTTTGACATGCTTGTCAAACGAACAAAAATAACGGACCCGCGCAATCTTCTTTCTATCAACCTTGGGAAATAAGTAAGAGAAAAAAAGAAACAGAAAAACACGACGAAAGAAGGTTAGAAAGCTAGTAAAGCTGACCTGACGTTACATGCGTAACGATATCACTTGAATTCAGTGATATCTTCTACGGTTAAGGGGGTATACGGCAAAAAAGTTTCAATTTCAAAAGGCTATAACTCAGAAACCAGAGTGCTACAAGCTACAAGAACGTCAAAAATATGAATACGGTTGTCGATACCGGGCGTATCCCGATTTGAGCTGTTTTTGATTTTAAAAATGCTTTTTCTCCTAAGATCCTGTACTGATCCCGATGAAAAAAACCTATGTCAAAAACTAAGAACCTCTACTTTCTTAGTATTGGCATAATTATGTGGGTTAATTATACAATATGCTATAATATATACTAATATATAAAATTAATGAATAGAAAAAAATAGTACTAAAAATCTAAAATTTAATTTTTCGCCAAAACTTAACGTTCTTCAACAAAATATTATTTTACATAAATTACAAATAATTCGATTACCTTTCCAACAATATCAATAACATATAAGTATCTTGTAACGTTTAGGAGATATAGGTCTGACAAAATCCTATCCCAAAAAAAATAATACTAAAAATCTAAAATTTAATTTTTCGCCAAAAAACGCTCTTCAACAAAATATTATTTAACATAAATGACAGATAATTCGATTACTTGTCCAACAATATTAATAACATATAAGTATCTGGTAACGTTTAGGAGATATACCCCTTTTTAAACTTCAAAGATCTATAACTCCGGAACTATATGAGAGTGGTGAAAATTTTTGGTGTTGAGGTTAGGTCCAAAAACAACATTGGTTAGGTCGACAGGCGCCCAACTGTTCCTATTATGTAAATGAAAGATATTTTAAATACCTACTTAATGATGCTCACACTAACCGGATAGCCGCTATAGTTTAGGAGATATAGGTACGAAATTTTAAAATTTCAAAAGGCTATAACTTCGAAACCAGTCGAGAGCGAGAAAAACCATGTTGTGGCTGGAGTTTCCGTGCAAAGAAACAACAACCAAATAGGCCTTCCGGCCCTAAACTAGGTTTTATCCCTAGTTGGTATTGTTTGTTTACAATTTACAAAAGTATTGCAACTTATGATTAATATGCAAACACATACATGTATATGTATGTACATGACACATGCACGTAACAGAAAAACTCTCACCTCAAAGTTTTCTGAGATGCTTCGGTTCTCATACATCTTGTTGCAAACCAAGCTGGATTTAATATTTTCACGTTCATTTTGCAATAAATGGAATTAGTCGTCACATATAATTTTATTACAATACCTTAATATAAGAATATTTTCTATTTCAACCACTTCAAATTGTATCCAAAACAGAGATAACTACTTCTGCCTGAAACTGCTTGACTAAAAATTCTTAAACGTAGTAAAATAATAATCGATAAAGTTAGGCTCAGATAGAATGCAATATTTCGCTTCGCTGGGAAAAGCGAATTTTTTTCAGAGTTTTTTACCCCGTGTTTTGACCGATGTAAATTTCCCTGGCATTGTTGTTCTTTTCTAGCGATCGAACGAAAACGAGATTTCGTATTTTGTTGGAAAACAACAACAATGCGGGGTAAAGTGACCCAGTTTTCTACCCCAGTGTAGGCTAGAAACAATAGCTGCGCTTTTTTAATGCAATGTATTCTTCGCCATGCAAGTGAAACTTACCCAGGTCCCTATCTATAACTGCGTTTTTTTAATGAACTGTATAGATCTTCGCCATACAACTGACACTTACTCAGGTTTTACCCAGGTCTCTATCTGGGTTATAGGGAAATTTTAAGATTTCCCTCTATTTTGAATGTAGCCGACTTCACGAATTTCGGAAAACGTCAAAAAATAAAATTGAAAAATAATTTTGTATGAAGACCTGTATAGTTCATTAAAAAAACGCGATTCAGATTACTCTACATATGTATGAAAGATTATACAATGAAGTTGGGCGCGATTTCGATTTTAGCGAAATTTCCCTCGTCGTTCTTTTAATGAACTGGATCTACAGTTCATTAAAAAAACGCCGCTTATGTATGGTATAGGGAATTTTTGAGATTTCCCTCCTTTTCTAAATGTAGCTAACTTAATGCATGCAAACGTCAAAAAATAAAAATGAAAAGCAATTTTGTATGGAGATCTGTATAGATTATTAAAAAAACGCGATTAATATTACGCACTCGTGAGTAAATTTTGATAACTCTTTTGTTTACAAAACTCAGAAAAATGTTGAAGTGTTTTCTATCAGAAAGAAGCCAGTAAAATACGTAAGTGTATACGCAGATCGAAAGCGTTAAGCGGCTTTCACACAGTACGATTTGTTGTACAGCTTGGTGATGCTTGACGACTTGTAGTATGTGTGAACGCTTCATACTACAAGTTGAAGGTCAAGTCGTATGAAAATCAACTTGCTCTGCTTGACGACTTGCTTGATCGTGTGAACGCAGGCAAAACGACTCGGTGCAAACGCCATTTGAAAAATGTGCTCGAAGTGTTCGGACGACATGAATACGGATTTCTTGAAGAAAAGAATCATTTGAAAGACAAAGCTTATGAATGTCTTCTTATGAAACATATAGAGAAACAGATATATAAAGAGAAATATAGAGACGTTCTAAAAAAAATTAACAACCTTAGAACATGCTATAGGAGAGAACTAAAAAAAATCAAAAAATAATAAACATAAATATAAAATTTTTGAAATCATCTGGGCAAGATAACTCAATTTTTTTTGCCAAGCGAGTGTATGTAAAAATGTTTCTTTCTTTTTTCCATTCTTTGATCCATAATCTTTTCCATCTCTTTTCTTTACTCTTCTCTTTCATCAACCTAATAACCTCAGCAATTATTATGGCTGCCAGAATTGCGCTGTCCATTTCGTTGATGTTTATCAGTCGACAGCAACGAAAAAATGAAAACGTACAACTTGCTTGAACGTGTGAATGCTTGACAATGCAGTTCCGTTATTTATCGTACGATTTCTGAGAGCAGCAAGTTGTACAACAAATCGTTCTGTGTGAAAGCCGCTTTAGCTTCAAAACTTCCTAGGCCTCGAAGAAGTCGGCCCAAAATGAATACGACAGGCAAAATTTGTTTACATCAAAAGGTCCGCCGTTTCTGCGTTTTTGCTTTGTTTTTTCAGCAAAATTGTTGTGTCTTTTTGTTCGGAAATGTGGTTTGCATATCAAGCACTTTTTTTTGTTTATGCTTTCTTATCTGCTTTTTGTTTAAATTTCTTGAAGAATTTCGAACCAATTCACTATTTTACATAATACCATTTTAATTTTAATAAAGTACATTAAATATTGTTCATGAGAAAGCTGTCGGCGCGATGGGTGACGCGCTTGCTTACTCCGGACAACAAGCGCAACGGTGAGACCACTTCAGAGCAGTGTTTGACAAGAATGATAGAATATTCTATTCTATCTTGATTCCTATTATTCTATTATTCTTGAGTGTTTGATGCTGTTTAAGCGCTATCCGAAGAAGTTTTTGCATCGTTTCGTGACCGTCGATGAAACATGGATCCACTGGTACACACCAGAGACCAAGGAACAATCGAAACAGTGGACTTCACCCGGCGAACGTGCTCCGAAGAAGGCGAAGACTGTTTATCGACCGGAAAGATGATGGCCACCGGTTTTTTGGGATTCAAAAGGTGTGATCTACATACATCGATTACCTGAACCAGGGCAAAACCATCACAGCTCTATTATGCCGGACTACTGGGCCGATTCGACTCCGAATTGCAGGGAAACGGCACCATTTCGAAAAAAAAGTGCTCTTCCTCTATGACAACGGCTCACACCTCCGCCGTCGCCAAGGCCAAATTGGTCGAATTAGGCTACGAATTGCTGCCCCATCCACCGTGTTGTGCGAATGTTTGTTGTACTCGACCTATAGGGATTGGGTAGCTATGGGGATTAGACGGACGGACCAGGGTTGGTATGTGAGTGGTAGTGGCTCTCCACTGAAGAGTACATGCGTAGTGAAGACAGGTTCGCCTGTAGAGTGTTTGCGGAACGTCGTCCTAGGATAGTTTAGCCGATCAATCTTATGTTAAATGTGTGTATATGGGTGGTCAATGTGTGTATTCGGTTTATGTGCGTTTTATGAATGGTGCGCAAATCTGAATAAATGTGAGAGTGAGTGGTGTCTGGATGAGTGTGTGATTCTTCTGAATGTGTGTGTGTCTGGGTATGAATGGTGGAATGTATGTGTGTTAGTTCGTCTTTCGTGTTTCCTGGTATCGAATCGTGGCTTCACAGGTACTGCACTGCCAGTACGATCCGGGGCCACCAGTCCTCGAGCTACATGGAGCTCATTGGTAGTAACTTGGTTACGATGTCTGATCAGAGGCTTTCTGAACCACGGGTCTCGAGGAGTCATGGAGTTGGTCTCAACGCTTCACTTTGGCACTATAGACCAGCGTTGGATCTTGTTTGAGGTGCGATTGGGCTTCTGCCTTGAACATGGTTGACGATTGAGCGGTAGAGGTAGGGATTGACCTCGCTCTTTGCAGTGAGGAAGCTCGCGACAATGTGTGCAAGCTTCGTCCATACGGGTCCATACGCGCATTGGACTAATCTTCTATCGCACCTAAATAACGGCAACCATTTCGGAGTTTTGAAGGAACTCAACTGGTAGTAGTTTTGACTACCAGAGGTCTTTTTCTGGTAACACGGGTTATCAGTAGGCCCCGGATATTGTATCAGAGCTGACATGAGGTAGGCCCCCTTGTGGAAGTGTCGTGGTGGCTGTGGTTAAAACCCAAACGTACGCGGGTAGAGCCTGGCTCGATGTGGAGCTGCATTGCAACCGAGTGCCGTGACTCATAGAACGGCGGAGGTGTAAAATAGTCCTCAACCCTTTACCAAAGGGTGGTCATGTTCTTGATACATGACTTCGAATTGGTACCAGTTGGCTGGATGGATGGGATCTCATATGTGGTCTGCATGTGCACTTTGCATATGCAGATCTGATGTGTGGTCCCTTTTCTGTCTAGTTTGCTGGGGCGTTGGTTGAAGCTTAATTCAACTCCGGGTGTGACGGCACACAGTGAGTTTAAGGCTCTGTCGAGGCAGGCACTCACGTTAAGCACCAGTGGCATCTGCCCCATCCACCATATTCTCCATATTTGGCCCCGTACGACTTCCTTTTGTTTCCGAACTTGAAAAAGTCCCTCGCCGGGCAGCAATTTGAGTCAAATGAGGAGGTTATCGCCACCACAGAGGCCTACTTTGCATCCCTCCAGAAAACGTATTTTTCAGACTGGTTAAAGTAGATGCAGCATCGCTGGGTCAAGTGTATCGAGCTGAAAGGAGACTATGTAGAAAAATAAATCGCCAATTTTCCAAAATTTTCGTTTTTCTTTTGTAGGCTTAGTACTTATGGGACTGCCCTCGTATGTGTGAGACACGTAGGTCGAAGGATTTAGACCTAAATAGTGTGTTAAGGAGTCTGCGTGGGTTTTCTCGAAATTGCGCCCAAGCGAAATTTGGCAGTTATAAAAAGCAGTTCAGATTAAAGTATTTAGTAAGTATACATAAATTAAAGTATTTAAATGTTACCATGATAATATATCGACCAAATTCTTCTAAAACTTTAATTGAAAGAGCTCCTTAGCTAATAAATCTTCTTAGCTCAAATGCGGTTGCATCAGCTGAGCGAAACGAAATTTGGAATTCAACAATAATATGTTCGCACTAGGCCGAAAATAGGCAATTTCGCTGCTTAACTCAATTTCGGCTGAAATTGAGAATATTTCTACAATTTCGCCATACAATAAAATTTCAAACGAAATTGGGATGGCAAGCAAATTTACTTCAATTTCAATGAAATTGGTAACGAAATTAACTAGAAAATAAAAACCAACCATGATTTTGTACTAAAATATGTGATAAAGTGGTATTAATCTGGCAGCACTGTCTTTTGTCAATTACAAATAGTAAAATTTGTTTGGAAATTTCAAAAAGTGGAAATATGGATAAAAGAAAATATAAAAACCGATATTTGTGGACTGGCGCAGCAGATGAACTGCTCATCGACCTGTGGTTTGATAGGATTGATCAGCTGCGAGATGCACTGCGCAACAGCCATGTATTCCAAGAAATGGCTGCGAAATTGAATGAATATGGAATTGGAGTAAGTGCCGAAGAGGTGAAAGTAAAGGTGAAGAATTTGACGGCAAGATACAAGTAAGATGTACACTTCATAATATCCAGGAACATACATATACTTGAGGACGCTCCTCTCCTTGCCGAGGGAGCAGCTGAGAGTCGCAGTTGGAGTGATCACGGGGCAATGCCCAATAGGCCTAATGGTTTCTAGATGGAAACCTGGGGCTGTTGTTGATCACTGCAGGTGCTGAAATGACATAGACGAGGAGGAGACTATAACACATCTGCTCTGCCAGTGCCAGGCCCTATCACGAAGCCGCCACCAGTTTATGGGGGCTGGATTCCTGGATAATTTGTCGGAGCTGGCAGAGGAACCGGTTACTAGTCTCTTAAAGCTTATTAAGAGTGCCATCCCGGTTTTCACGCGGCCTCTACCCGACCAGCGGGTGCTCCAGCGGGTTCGCGAGACAGTGGGTTCCCACTGATAGAGCTATGGGCAATCACAATGGGCCACTAGGCCTAGGTGTCGGTAACCCCCCAGTTGGGGTTACAAGCCCTACCTACCTACCTACATATAATTCATTCATGCATTCATTTCGCGCAGGCCTGGAAGAAATATTCCAACGGAATTGTTGAAAAAGGTCGATAAAACAGCAGGGACATTGCTGATCTTTTGCCCGATATTATAATAGAAAAAATTAGGAGGAAGCGAAAATATTCCAAAGCCAAATGTATGATTTAGAGGAGAGAGAAATGAAATATTAAATGCAAGCGTCCAAGGCAGTTTGGAGGTGAAGATGAAGATGCTTTTTCAATGCATGAATTTTATTGTGATGTGGACACATCTATTTCTCATGGTGCTGTGGTTGATAATGTACGTCGTACAGATGCCAGACCGAAGATAAAACATACTAATGGTATTCAGGCTGAGAACAGCGAACTGGTAGTCATTTAACCATCGAAAACGACATTTACCTCAAATTTTGCCCCAAACACAATTGAGGATAGTATGCGTGCACATGTAAATTCCAAACTTGGTCTTGTGGATACATCCATAACTGTTATTAAGTTTAATCTAAAACCTGGCAGCAACATATCATCTTTCAAAATTACGGTACCACCTCTTCTCCTTACTTTAAGGTGACCAGACGACCCACTTTTGGCGGGACAGTCCCGATTTCATAGAATTTGTCCCGCGGCGTTTTAAAAAAGTCCCGGTTGAACGGGAAGTGAAGGTTTTTGACGGCCATGTGGCTATTAACCCAGGATATGAGTTCTATAAAATTTTTGTTGTTTTATAATGTTAAACTTTAATAATAACAAATAATTGCTCATTGTTTTTTTCAAAAATTTTCCGCACGTAGTAGTTTATATACTTATTACATTTATTTATTACATAAATACATAATTTTTATAAACACATAAAACACTTAATATTAAAATATTCGATGAGGCGATTGCGTTTGTGTTATGTTGCGTTTATGTTAAACTAACAAATATATGTACATACATACATATATACATCCTACATTCCGCCGAATTCGGACCTGGAAATTCACAAGAAGCACCTTCATTGTATAAGTTCCTGGAGATTTTAATTTATCCTTAATTAATTGAAAGAGATGTGCTCATGATCCGTTAGTCTTCTTACCGCCATCGGATGGACACAATGATTTTAATTTTCTTAACGACCTATCATTATAAGGACTTTTCCACGTGAATTACATGTCTCATTAAAATAATCGCTTCTTAGATCTTATTTTTGTCGATGATAAAGATATTTTTGAGATATCCCGTTTACCTTTGATGTTATAAGAGGATAACCACCATCCTATATGGTACAAACTAACAATGTAAGGTTTATGAAGTATGTCCATATCTGTGAGATGTAGATACCAAAATTTGTGCAAAGAAGTTTATAAGGCTACAAAACTACAAAATCAAATATACGCTTTGATCTTTAATTTTTTTGTAAATACGAAATTACAATACGAAAAGGAAAAGCGTAAATTATCCAGCGTTTATGAAGCACAGTCTATTTGGAAAATTCTTCATGTTTACTTATTCGTCGGCTATCTATAAGTCAGTAAATTGCCCATTCAGCATCCCTTCGGCTTCTATTGATGTAAATGGAATCCCTACAATTGATGTAAATATGGATGATATACCATCTTGCATTTTAAAATATTGTGCGAATGAATTAACTCGCCTAATATGACCTTCTTTAATATGACCTGGACTCTTTGATTAAATTCTGCCGTCGTAAATTGTATGAAATTAAATCTTAAAAAGTGCAAACAGATGACTTTTACCGGTCAAACCCAATTATAAACTCGATCGTTTGGAAGCTGTAAATGACCCTGGCATGGTTTTCGATCATAAACTGGGTTTTCATACACATATTGACCATATAACTAATAGAGCCAGTAATGTATTGGGTGTTATTAAGCGTTGGGCCAAAGAGTTCGTCGTACTTCGAGAAGATGTGATTTTCTACACCTAAGCTTTTGCAGAGCAACATATCTTCAACATGAACCACTTAGAAGCGCCTGTGCAGATCTCAATCTTATATACCCAGCTATTAACCGGATTGATCCCGTTTATGTAGCTAAAGATAAAATGCTTAGTTTATTAACGTGAGATAAAATACTCATTAATGTTATCAAACTTTATTAATTTTTACCTATGTATGTAAAATGAACTATAAAGCCATATGGCTTAGTTTAAGCACTAAATAAAGAAATAAACACAAAAATCGCTGATCGAACAGGAGAGGAAAGTCGACGGCTTTAATGCGTCAGTTAACAGATCCACATGCTACAAGCCGACGATTCGAATTTCTTACCCTAAACTGAACAATCATACGACCGCAGCGGTAGAAACTTAAGGACTAAAGTACGATTTATTAAGGAAATAAATTCTAGATGGTCGCAAAAGGTTGATTGCTGCTCAACAAAGTACATAAATGTCGTCATGAGCACTATGAGAGAGAATTTTTGCGTTTACGTATACTACGGATGATAGATTGGGAGCGTTTTATATTCATTCTTCTTATGTGCAGGGTGCGAGAGATATAGACGATGTTTGTTGTTTGCTAGCGGAGTTTTTCAGACCACCCTTCCGTGTTACCTTCCATATGATAGGAGCTCTAAACAGCACTTAGTTTAGTTTGGTCGCTTTCTACTTCTCCTGTTCGGTTAACTTTCGCTTCGTTTCTTTGCTTGTTTTGCCGTTGATAAAGCGATTCTTTAGACAGGTGCGCTTCAATTTGCATGTGACATTTTTATAAATGATGGTGTTTGTTTTTGAGCGCGCCATTGTTCCAACTACACTCTCTCAGTTACTTCATCTTGAAACTGATGTTGATAAGCTGTAATTTACAACGTGATGTAATTATGTATTGTATACTCGATGTTCCATTTAGTATGTACATATGTAAAAATCAGAAGATGTATTTTTTAAGCTTTAGTCAAGTTTTTAATCTTAACTCTGCAAAATGTATCTCTCTACTAAATACGCTGACTTTCTCCCAGTGGAACACTTTCCAGTGTCAATACTAGTGTGTCCAAGACATAAAGGGATAATTTTTTTTTCACAAAATCGAATATTTGGTGATACACTCCCTAAACACGAAGTGACGTATTCACTTTGTGCTTCCGTTTGTAACGTATTAAAGCAGGCGTGGCAGGTATATACTAAAAGTAGGTATATTCTTGATTAGCTCCACCTCCTGAGTCGATTTAGCCTTGCCCGTCCGCCTGTCTGTCTGTGGAAATCACGATTTCAAGAGAACGAATAGGGACATCCTCCATTGCCACACCTACTTTTTATACTGAATATAAATTTATCCTAGCTTATAGCTCAATTTCTCAGCTTGTATAACGAATTTGAAGTTGAAATTTTATTCACGAGTCATGGTCATGAAACTTGGCCAGGCTCTCTTTCTGGTCAGGCACCTTTTCTGGTTTCTGTTTCATCTCAAAATCTCAAATAATATAATAACTATTATTACTATTGTATAAGAATAACCCTTGACTTGATGCCAAACATAAGATATGAAAATTTGCACTGAGAAGATTTTATATAATATGGAAGAATTCTAGAACTTAATGTTTATTTGGTAAATAAAACAGCAATATGTCCAAATGATATATCTATTTAGTATTTAAAAACTTTTAAATGTTTTTTTAAAATTTGGCTTTATACGGGCTCTAAGATAAAAAAAGAGTTAACAAAACTATGATATAAATAGTTTTATATAATAACTATGATATACTAACTAACGTTATAATGGTTCACAAAGTTCTTCCTGCGATGGGATCTAACGTTTACCATGATTACTGCTTTTTGAATTCATGGTCCACTTCATCGTCAAATAGTGATAGAATATCGTATCTAATAGTGACAGATATCGTATGTCATCAACCAAAATCAATAAGTGTTGGTTAAACTTGTGTAAAGCTGCTTTTGAGATTCTTTTATATCTTAGTAAGAAGCTTTTACTGCCAAAATGAATTGCATCCATGGCTTGACGTAGGATGTTAATTTCCAATTAGGCATTGACCAATGACATATTCAGGGAATAAGTCGCTCTCACCATCTATAGAGCATGGTGCATGGCACCTGGAGATCAAATTCAAAATTTTCTCTCTGTGCTTCCTCTTAAAAATCGTTTTGTAACGGTTCATTAGGTGGTGTCAAAGTAGTTGACGCGGAGAAATATTTAACACGCTGCTTTTCTTGATCAATAGATCTAAGGTCCACCAGTTTTTGGTCTACACCAGTTAATTGGGCAGATGGCTCTCTAGCGCTCCAAAAAGGTTCTACCTTGATTTATTTTCATTAGTTCAAGCGTTCACGTATTAACAATTGGTTTTAAAAGCGTTTGATGCTTCTTCTTCCTTCTTCTTTGTGTTGTTTGTTTTTTATTTATTGACATTGCAGTTATTGGCCGCCAGAAGATGCCGGCTATCATTGTGTTTCATCGCAAGAGTACAGCTCTCATCGCTTTATGGTTTATCTAGCGGTCTTAACCAATTTATTAATAGTTTAACCAAGTAACAATTTTAAGCAAATGTGAGAAAGTAGGGCGAAGAGAAATTGTCGGAAACCTCCCAGCAAAACCAGACTACCCGAGTCGCACACACAAGCACAGTATTCTCCTCTGTCACTAACACGCTCTCATAAGATTTGTAACACGCTCTCATAAGGGCTTCTAAGAGCGAAAGAGATGTCGAGAGTACCTTGTCTATTGTATATTTCCGTCTTGCTCTTCCATCGTGATATTGCAAAAATAAACGTCACAAAACTAAAAAAGCTTGGGATTGGAAGTCGGCGGTTTTCCAAAAATATTATTAAAAGTGAAATATAAGTACATTTATTTAGTTTATTTAAAGTAAATTCATTTTTCCATGATGTGGAAGAGCGGCTCTTGTGCGAGAAATTTTCTACAGCTGTGGTATTTATTTTTTTTTCCATTAAAGAAAACTAATAACATTTTTTTCTTAACTAGAACGGTGTGTGGGAGAAGCGGGCGCTGAAAAAATGCGGAGTGTTTAATGATATTTTATATGGTAATTATATAATAACTGATTTCTTATCTTTGTTTAACTGTTTCACTTCTTTTAACGATAGATGTATTCAGTTCGTGTGGCCGAGTTAATTTCGAAAGTGAAATGCAAAAATCATTGGGAAGTCACACAACAGAAGCAAGTACAAAAAAACAAAGTATAAAACAAAACAAAGCTGTGTCTTATGTTATTTTAAAACCTTTATTTTGTTAATTTGTATATTTAATATGTATTTAATATTTGATTCATAATAAATAATAATATGCTTAAATAATAAAAAAAAATAATATTAATCCTTAGTTTATTTTTATTAAATTATTTTAAGTATTAAAATGGTATCACTACCAGGTAATTAACTGGTTAATTCACCGGTAGCGATACCCGAATGATATGGCATCGCTACCAGGTAATTAACCGGTTAATTCACTGGTAGCGATACCAAACAGCTGATAGTGCGAAAGAGCGCACTATATACTTACACATATGAGTTCTTGAATGTGAAAGAAAGGGATGCAAGATCTCACGTACACAAAAGTTTCGGGTAGATTTTTCCCGATGCTCTTAAGAAATTAATAGAAACTTTACCCGAGACGTCGGGTAATGCTACCAGGTAATTAACCGGTTAATTACCCGGTAGCTGTCTTGCAGGGCTCATTTGGTGCAAGCGATGGCAATCATTATCATCGCGCAGCAAGATCGATATCTTATGTCGGGGCAAGTTTGACAAAACGCGTCACGAATCTAGAATCCTTGAAATCTTTTCCCTGTTCTAGATTGGAACGTTTCGTGGTGGTAGCCTTCAGGGCAGGCATTCACTTAAATGAAGTGCTTGCTGGAGGGGATGGTGAGGAGTGATGTGTGATTTGTTTGTGATGACATTTTCAGAGGAAGTTAGACAGTGATACACAACTCTGTAACTTTGATTAATGAACACATCTTTCATTTATGGTACGGGATTTAATTTAAGAATGATGAGAGTAAATAAGATACAACCAAAATCTTATTTAACAGCAAATAAATACTCATACTTAAATGTGTGTGCGACAAATGGAAAAACAAGATTAAAACTTTACCATCTGGTGTAGGGTGCGATGCGTTACATACATACATATGTATGTATTATAAAGAAATGCTTATAATAACGAACCTAAATCAATTGGGTAACCTTTGGATTTTTTCATTTTGTATGTGATTATATATTTTAATCACTTTTCGACGAATTTATATTATTCAAATATTTTAAATCTAAGAAGCTATGTAAGTTTAAAGTAGGACAGATTATTCTGGAAGTCCTACACGACTGAAGAGTGGACCAACATCCCATAGCAGAAGCCTTGCTGACACATAGGTGATGTGAATATTCCATCTCAGGGCAGCTGCAGAGTTCAGGCATCAGTCTGTCACTATCGATCCTCTGAACTCTAGGTGGCAGACACAATTTCGCCTGTAACGCATCACAGGAAGCCGTTTTTAAATTTTTAAAAATCTGCATTTTCAATTGTCGAATAGCTTACAGTGGAAGCCTCAGCTCTTAAACACTTCCTGTATCTGTTTTTCTCTACTGGGTGCACTAAATTAATGTGGATGCAATTAAAGAACGAAATAAATAACAGAAAAAGAGTTGGCAAAAAATGGACAGCTTAAAAAATATCGAACACTGCGAATTTATGCGCTCAATTTGCGTGCCGTAAATAAAAACTCTTTCAATTAAGTATTGAAATGAGTTGCAACACTTGGTGACAAAGCGTCGAATCCAATGGCTGCTGCTACTGTGTATTTTAACCCTTACAGGACCATAAGGTTTCTAAGAGTAAATATTAGTAAGTAATTTATTTATTTTAGTTTGTTGAGACATACTGTGTTTTTTTGTAATTTTATGGGAAATATTTTTCCCACTGGACTATAAATGCATTATAGTTAGACTTACCATATTATGCACTGCCTTTCTATTGGTGTATTAAAATAAAATGTTAACTGAAATAATACAAAGTTATGGAATTAAATTACCCTCAAATATCGACCTCATGTGCTAAACAACGCATGTGTAGAGTATGTGCATGAAACGCAACGCGTGGAAGGAATCATATAGAATCGAAAATCTCGTCATACTTTCAACTTAACCCATTCCGCGGGATTGATCAAAATTGAAACTTTCCTTTCGTGTAGAATTTCTTGTTGATGATTAATTGGAATTCTTTATTCTTTGTCCCAGCATTTGATTGCTGATTGTCGAAAAAATGAAGACGAAATTTAATATCAGAGCATCTCTATTTTTGTTCGTACTGTTCTTCGCTGCCGCCGAGAAAACAAACTGCATTATTAAAAGTTCAAGGCGTTTCACATTTCTAGGACTCATACTACGCGTTTACAAACAATTGTTCGTAGAAACTTTTGCATTTTCATATTTTTTAATTAAAACTAAACAATGGACCGTGTTGTACTTGTGTGAGTGGCTGAGGTGGGGTGGGATAAAGTCTTAGAATAGAGAGGGATGGAGAGCGAGAAGGGGAAGAGCGCTTACAGCACAGTATCAAAAACATGAAAGTTTTAGTTTAAAATGATTAAAAAACTTTTCTGCCCATCAAAAACCCAAACACAACTGGACTTACATACTCACATTGATACAACAATACTAACATCAACAAACAACGCAACACCACACAATCAAACAATGCAGTTTGGCTTTTTCGACTTTCCCTCGTTTTTTAGGTAGGTTTTTTGGACCAAATGCAGGTCTTGTCTTGGTCGTACAAGTGGAGTGCAGCCGGATGGGCTTCGGAACACACTCAGAATTAAGGACTACAGTAGTAAGCAGTGCGGAGATGGAAGGAAGGTCGAAACATTGCGCTCCCTGGAATACAGCAGCGCTGCACGCGATGCTGCTTCGCTGCGTCTTCCCTTCGCTAGAATTTCAAGAATATGTTGATTTTTCTAACATCATCATAAAAAACTGAACTTCGGAACTACTTAACTTGGTAGCTTGTTTTGATGTCCTTGTTTTTGGCTCTGTTATGGCCCACTTGAGACAGGTCACACAACTTACAAAGTCGTCGTCGTCGCCGAATGGACGGACAGCAGCACGTATTGCCACACCTCTTGAAGGATTTGTTCCACAACTTCTCGTGTGAAACTTTTTCCAGGCTCCAGATAAGTACATCAATTCTGAGCTCAATGGCTGCGTCTATGTTGCCATTGCTGATGTGACTTGATGGTGATGACGACACGGAATGAGGAAGGTGAAGGATATGCAGGAAAATGGAAGGATGCATCCACTGCTAAATCTACTCCAGATGCAAGGGAAATGAATGATTTTAGGTAGTTGGTATTTACAACCAGCGATGAGCAAAAAAGTTCCTTCGAATTGAAGCACAAAAACTATTGTTAATGTTTGGGTTTTGTTCAAACCTTCGAAGTGCAGAGATCGTTTTGTTAGGATTTTTCCGATTCTTCTTCTTTATAAATGTTGTGCCGCGTGTAAGAAATTTTGATAATACAAACACTGAATGATGAACTTTAATTATCTCTTTATTAACAAAATAAACATAGAAATTTACTCAATAATAAAAATACTCAGACGAGTGTGTTAGAGTATCGCTGAGCTATTATAAAATAACAGATGCTGGACTTGATCAGCTCTTTTAAGTGAGTTCTTCGATGATATTCTCCTAGAAATGCCTTGTATTGAAGAGTATCGTTTGCTGTCCTACTGTGGGAAGTACGCTTCGTTTCATTGATTCAACTCAGTTGTTATTGTAATTTTCATTAGAAAGCTCATAAGTTGTCTATAAAAGCATCCGTTCAATAAAATTTGGAGTACATAGCAATAAATTTCGATTTGAACGACGCTGTGAAAACGCCTTTTTTGTCCGATTCGCTTAAAGAAATACAAAATAAAATGCAGATGTAACAAAGAAGGGGGATAAAACTAATACTAAACTCCGATGCTATGGCAGCGATGTCGAAAAGAAGAAAATTGCTGGCGAAAACTGTCCCAACTTTTCAACCAATATTTGACTTGTGTACACATGTATCTTCACTTATTTTGCAGCAACGCAGTGACAGCACTACGCGCTTGATGTCGAAAGTTTAGAAGCCAGAGTAGGTAAAAGAACGACACTGGAAAACTGAGAAACGCGGCGGTTAGTAAGCAGACAGCGAACGGCGATTTTGGACTGTTCAGCTTGTGTGCATGCGTGCTCAGCTAGCTTATTTTGTTGCATCGAGAAGTTTGCAATATCTCTCGACCTTGCAAGAAATCCTTCCCTCTTCCCACTTCATAAGCAACTGTTTGATTCTTCATAAGTTTAGTAAATATATTTCTTGAAATTGATTGCTGGTCAAAACTCACGACGCTGTTGAAGAAAACGCTCCACATAATTCCACTTCGATGCGTTGCCACAGCGAAGTTTAGCAAGGTTTATTTGGCAAACTTAAAAGTGTGTTAAATTTACTATTTTCATCGTTACTTCTTTGGGAGGTGTAGAGTACGAAAGGGTGCAGTCGATGATGAATCGTGCTGTGGGCGAAATGTTTCCATGTTCCCATCGAAAAGCTCACAAGTTTTGTGGTTGTATTCGAGGGGGAATTAAACAACGGTAACTAAACTAAATGCAACACAAGTGAATCTACAAAAAATTATATGCTCGAGTTGGGAGATGATGAAACGAAGCGAAAATAACGGTTTCACTTTTCATATCTGAGCGATGGTGGGTCGAAAACTTTTAATTAAAATCACCTTTAAGAAAAACGAGTATATAATATACATATGTACATAATATATACATACGCACATAACAACGTGAGAACGTTGAATATAAAGTCTTGATTTTTTTAAGGCACGCCCTGTTCTCATTATATGTATGTGGACTTAATTGTAAGGATTAGGCGATTAATTGTAAGAAAATTATTTTTTTCATAGGTTTTTGTAGTATGTAGGTTTTTATACCCAGGCAGATCAAATAACGATCTCCATTAGTTAATGCTTCTTCATAAACTTACACTCGTCTTGAGCTGGAGAGGAGGACTTCCTGCACTCTTCGGCCCAGTTTCAAAGTCGTGCCTTAAAACGAAAACAAACAATGTGACAGCACTTCAAGGCGCCAGTTTGAGGCAAACTCGTGTCGTGTGGTGGGCGATTCTGTAGTGCATTCGTTGGTCCACTTGTTCACTCGGATACTCGAATAGCTGCGGAGCAAATCGTATTGTCGTAAAGGGTCGCAGCATAAAACAGACAGACACATTCGGGATTCTTTTCTGACTGAAGTTAACGCATGTTCTCAAGAGTCTTTTGTTTGTTCTGACTCTTATTCATATGCATGTGTGTGTGGGGTACTAGTACACGTGTTTGTGTTTGTGCGAGTCTTTTTTTGCAAAGAATTTAAGCTCTGTCTTTCTCCTGGAACAGTTTTAGATTGGGTGGTTGTTTGGTTGACCGACCGAAAGAATGATTTGCGCGGAGAATAGGAAATCGTCTTATCGCAAAATTTATGGAGAGGAAAACGAATTTTTATAGTTCAGCGAATGTTTAATGCACAAAAAATCATAAAATAAACGAGCGCAGAAGCTGCGGCAGTTGGCTAGGAAATCTGTGAACGTGGAAAGTGTGCAGTTCTTCCGCAGGGGTCAACAAGTGAAATGAGTTATAGCCAATTGTTATACGACTCCATGAGGGCCAATAAAATATGGCAGCAGATCTGCTCGCACTGATGCCTACAGATATTCAGGGCGAAGGAACGACTACGAAGCAGGGCGAGGCACAGGAGTCAAGATAAACGAATACACGACAGGTTGAGTAAAGCGACTACGATATAGAAAGTTGGATTTAAATTGGTCAAGGTAGTGTGAAAATAAAATAAAAAGGGTGCTTAAATCGATCAAATTAAATTCTTTTGCTACAAAAGATAAGTTTTCAGTATTCGCTCATTTACACCAGAACAAGAAATTAATTATGCTGAGGTTTTCAAAATACCAACACTCTGTCGTCTACCTTTTTATTATGTTTTGGGAATCCATAAACTATTCAGCAGCTCCGGATTTTTGGCCATGTTTCGATGGCCTCAATGTTTCACCAGTCCGTTCTTTCTTTTCCCCCCAATGAGCGCATTTCAACGCCATCCTATTCTAATGAGAGCTAAAAACAGTTCGTAATCATTTCTGTCTCTTGGCAGTCGTGGGAATTCATGTCGCATCAATGTGCTTGTTCCGAAGCTGGGCTACCGCTTCACCTGGTACCGATCACCGATCACCGATCAGCTTTAGTGAAGTTCTGTGCACCCGCCCAACGCCTCATGGTTTCATCGCAACATTACTTGTGGGTCGATGCACACAGCAATTATTTAGTTGCGCTGGCAATTGTCGCTTGTCTTGTGTGTGCTCGTCCATGAGGGTGTGGCTTGCGGAGGCGACACACCAGTGTGGCGTTGTTCGTTGTTCGCGTTGTTGTGCCAAGATATAGATAAATTCGCCACTCCTTAGCCATTGTTTAACCGCTCCGTTCCCCATTTCGCTGCTTTGGGTGCTGTTGCGTTGATGAGATTCAGTCTTTCACGTGGTCGCTGAATGCAATCACGTTGAATGGCCCTCAAGGCGGAATATTCGGTGCTGCTAATAGACACGAGAGTGTGCTGTGCCTCCCGGTTCGCTGCTACGCTTCAGTTTTCTTGTGCCACACGCCTGCCCCGAGCAGAACTCACTTTAAAAGTCATTAAGTTTTCGAATGAAATGGAAACACTTTGTTATCGATCTCAAGTGGCCATCTGAAAGTATAATGAACTGACATTTCGGTAGGGATGGCGACCAGCACTCACACTTCAGGGTCGCATGGTTGGGTTCGGTGGGCACTGAAATTGTGTTGATGCTGGTGCTTTTCGTCGGGATTGAGGACGTTGAGGATGCAATTAACTAAACCCACAGTGGTTTGAGACCGTTGTTAAGTAGATTCTAAGCTGGGCGGGGTTTGCAAAAAGTATAAAGTATAAAGAAATTTCAAATTCATCAAAAACAAATTCAATTTTTTTTATATAATATATTGTATTATAGCCAAGAGTTTAGTTCTCTGTAAATATTTTGTAAATAAACATAAACACAGCGCCGAAACATCGAAAAATGTGTTGAAGAACGCCGTCCCGAGACACATCTATTGTTTACTAGATGGCGGTGTAACTGCGACATGCGTTTAAATCGGTGCGTCTGTGTAGTGTGTTTGCCGTAGTGTTGTCACATGGAAAACAATGAAATTAATCGGCGGAAAGAAGCATGCGTTGTTTCTGGTTTGCATTCGCTGAATTCATTGTCCGATGTTCTTATTTATTCCACAAACGATTAATTCGACTCACTCATTCATGGTTGACGAATATTTCTTTTAATTTCATTATAATTGCGTGATTTATTCCAGTAGTGTTAATGAGCCGAATTACATACTTGTTAATTTCCAGTTCAATTATTTTTGCATTGTGTCCTAATGCAATTAATTTTGCAAAATCGAGTGCGTGAACAAAGGAACAGCATTTCATTTTCGAGTGAGTCCGCTTTAATTCACTTTCCCTTTATTTCACTAAACAAAGTACACAGACATAAATACAAACTTCATCAGAAGATGTGTATAGAAAACCTTGTCAAAGATTGGTTTTTATTGCAGTTGCTCTTCGCCAGGAGTGTAATTTTATTCTTTTCCAGCTCCTAAAAGTTTGGTATACTATAAAAGGCTAAAATGTGTGACGTGTTAACGTATGTTTTTAAGCTCACGTCCACATGACGTGTTGTTGTCTTTCATGTTCGCATTCTTTGCGTTACTTCGATAGGTTGACAATTTAAGCTCATTGGGTAAAAGTTGACAAGAATGAGATTTAACGTCTTCGTTGTAGTCAGTGTTGTTTGAACTCATTATGAAAAGAAGAACTCATAAATAGTTTCTAGTTGACGTACCTTTTAAGTAGCTTTTGTTCGAGAGGAAAGCACAGAACTTGGGTCCAGGAAATGCAAATGGATGTTCCTTCTTATTTCGTGCGATGCGTTCAGCAGTGAGATTGCGTTGAGTGCACATAAAAGATTTTAAGAAAGTCATATTAGAAATGAGGACTGAATTACCTACAACATTTGTAGTGTTATAGGCACAATTATAGCTGGTACTGCTATTATACAATACTACCATATAGGAGTTAAGGGCGCACATTTCTAAGAAGTTTTGCGTGAACTTTATTTGGTACTTTCACTGTATTTTCAGCCACTCATAATACATAAACATAATATTAATAAGTTTATCAAAAGTTTTCGATGGTTGTCCAAACAAATTCGAATAACTCCAATACGAAACTCGATAGTATTAAACCCTTGAATAGTTCTAGTTGTTGTTCTTGCAACAAAAACAATAACAAATACCTAACGATATACACTGCAACTAGTTACTCGTAGTTTATGGATTCGATTTGGATCTGTGCTTTGAGAAAACTGTCGGTGCAACCGCCGCACGCGGGGGGAGCACCCACCTGCACCCCCTTCGGTATACTTGTTGGTTTACTGTTCGGTTAACTGCAGCCTCGCAGTTGTTGTCGCTGTTGCTGCTGCATCTAACTTGTAACTTGTTCTCTTGATTAAGTTGCTAGTGAAATAAGATTTAAAGTTAGAATAATATTTTGAGTTGGTTTCTCAAGGAGTTTCGAAGTAGATTTCGTGTGCTGCGGATTTAAAGCTTACTTTAATTTATTTCACTTTTCGTTTTAAATATTTTGCATTAAATTCTGAAATCTTTGTGAGAAAGTCCTTGCAACTAACTACGAAATCGATTGAGATATACTACGAACCAATGCGGAAGATTTCAAGGAAAGCTCACTCACCTCCAGAGTGGGCGGTGGAGCCAATGGAAGCAACTACGTCCATGTGGTCCATGAAGCGGATTCACACGAAGAGAAGCGTGGCGACAATCACTCGTTCTTTAACACATTTCACTTAAAGAATAACGATATAAATACGTGAAATACGTGATTTCGAAACGGAGATTATAAACGGAGAAACCTATAAAAAAGATCAGACCAGAGCGAAAACAGCGCTGCTCGATGGCCACCGTCTCCTGCCTTCGGCCGGTAGCAGCTGCAGAGCCATAAAATTGAAGCGTATTTGCGAGCATTTGATTTAAGCTTATTGCACAGGGATGACTGGAGTCGAAGGTGGGCGGGGGGAGGGGGGGCAAGTGGAAATATTGATATATGTATTGCACTTGCGCCTACATTTCCAGAGCACACTCACGCACACATACTTGACTCAATCGGGAGGAGGCAGCCGCAGGCGAAGAAGTTCGCAGCATCAGATATTGTGGATGTTGCGCTGCGATTTGATTAATTGCAGGAAGAGGAAAAGGAAGCGCTATCATGGAACAGTTAAGATGAAGACGGCAAAGCGAACAAAACGGTGATAACGGAAATGCAACACAAACAAAATAGAAAACAATAAAGAACACTCCTCTGTACGTTGGAGACATGATGCATGAGGAGCTCCGAGCCGACTTCTCTCTCTCTTCTTTTCGTCATGTTCTTCTTCTTCTTATTTTCATTACCCATTTAGCAGCTAGGGTGGTTGGGCAAAGATTTTGAAGGTACATTTAGCCGTTCCACCCACTGTTCCATCTTCTTTCGCACCCAGTTGCCATAGCTCCATGCCTTCCATCATTTTAGCTTAATCATTTACTTTGTAACGGTGAACTCTGGCGGGTAAAACACAAAACACAAAACATCCAATAAGCCAGAGTCTCCTGTCTGCTGAGAAGAAAATCCGGAAAACGCTCGGGCTGCCTAAAAACTTGCAGCCCTGAAAAGAAGCTCGAGTTTTGTCGATGAGGATGTGCGTGGGGATGTCTGCAAGAAGAACTTGTATTGTGCTGAGTTTTTTAGCTTCCTTTCCTCTGTCTACTGTGTTTACGCTTAATATTCGTTGTAATGTGCGCAGCACGCGTGAAAAAGTTATAACTCCAAAATTACATAATTCGGATCATTTTGAAATGGGAATAGTAGTTCAATTTCAAAATCTCGTAGCAAATCTATGTACGTAGCAAAGTAAAAACGTTAACTGGGTTAAAAAATTGTTAACATCTTTAAATGTGGGATTTATAATATATGTATATCGACTAGAATGATTTTATACTAATTACAAATTATAAAGCTCCCAGGATATTCTAAAATGTTGGAAGTTCAAGAAAAGTTTTCATGGAATCCTTCATATTTCACAGATCCATTCATATACCCATGTCACTGCCAAGGAAAGGCTTTCAAGTTAGTATTATTATAATTCGGAATCGTGTTTGCAATTTTTCAAAATTCGAAAAACATACAAAACCAATTTAAGTTGCGCTGCATTCTGCAAGTTCGTGGGATTATTTTAGTTAAGCGTGCATATCCTTGGAACACTTTCGGCTTTATTATCTTTTATTTTGGTGCTGCATATAATATGTATTGGACATACTTTTACGGGGTCGTAAAAATAAACTTTCGTATAAACTATGAGTCAAGTATGAGTGTACAAAGTGTGAGTGTGCATGTGTAGCTCTGTGTGAGTGTGCGGTGGTATTTTTGGGGTGCGCTATTGTATATTGTAAATAAAATATAAATTCATAATTTTTTTGCCTCAGTTTATCTTTCGTTTTGGTTGTTTTTTCCAGACTATAAAACAATGTATGTTCGATTATTGAATCGCTTTGAATTTTGGAAAACGCTTTCCGAAATAGATTTCCGAGCATTTTAGAAAAGAATAGTTTAAATAATTCCGCTTTCGTTGAGTTGCCAGATCGGTTGTGGACACAAAATCAATGATTTTCTTTATTTTCTTTATTCATTTACGAGTTTGTGTATTTTGGGTCATAAGGATTTTAATAAAATTTAAGTAATCATACATTTTGATCTCAAGAGAAATGTATGTGAAATATAATGTCCATCAGTTTCTATAAAGATCAAAGGAAAGTCGAGGATTTCTGTAAAGATATCCATGCAGTATGTATACGAGTATCCTGTACATTACGCACTAAATTCGTTCCCCCCCCCCCCCCACCGATTACCAGAAACGAGGCCATAAGGATTTTAATGGAACTTATCATGAATCTTTCCCAGCTTCTGCGTAAGCCGTTGCAATCAACTTAAATCCTACGATGATAAAGATTTCCTTTTCCATGGTGTTGGGGTTGGTGTAGTGCTGTTCCTGGTTCCATGTTGTTTGTTGTGATTCTTTTCTGAAATTGTATGACTTCTTCTTTCCATTTTCGTAACCAACCTATACTCGTACATATTTATATATGAACAGTTGCAGTGCACTTCTGTGTACATCAATAACTAATACAAATACACATTCTAGCTCTAGTTGACGCATTTAGCTTATAATAAATTTGACGGTTTATAATTCAAACTTGGTTCAAATCATGAGCGAGACACAACCAGAGAAAGTTTGTCGAGTGGCCTGAAGGTTAGTGTCTCGTTCTCGTTCTGTTACTCTGATACCGTCTAACGAACTTCGATCCTTTACGAAACTGGAATTGTTCAAATGTATAGACTTTTGTCTGTTGGGTTTCGTGCGGCGTTTATTGCATCATTAACCACTGCTTACGTATTGGTTACATTTACTATGGTTGCTTTGACTTGACTTGACTTTGGCTAAACTTTGTGGAAAATAAGTTGAGTTGAACAAGTTAAGAAAGCAAAAGTACAGAAACCGCAGCAACAAAACCACTGCAATAATAATAGCAACATCATTGCAGCGAACCATAATAAAATCGACAGGAGGAAGAGAAGCTTTACAATAAGTTTGACAACGAAGAATCTGAATTCAGTTTCCTTATGTATTAGCGTGTTTGTGTGTGTGTGTTTGGGAGTTTTTATTTATTTATTTATGAGTTAAGCCTATGATGTTAAGATTTTCAGACTTTGCGGGACTCCGGAGGATGCATGGTAGGCACTGGAATTGAATCCGTTCACAGAAACACAATATTGCCTGCTTCTTAAGTAGGATTTGATCCAGCTTAAGAACCTGGGGTGGAGAAAATGATTTCTATTTGAAGTTGCACATTCTGCTATTTGGAACAACTTGTTCAATTTTTAGTTACAAAAGTCGCGAATCTATAAATAACTCAGATAATGCGAATTGAGTTATAACGAATTGATTTGGGATTATTTCAGATGGATGCATGAAGTCGCATTTTAAGGAATAACAGTCTGTACGGAATAACAGTCAGAATATCAAAAGGACTCGCTTCAGATTTGGTCTTTCATTGCATTTTAACACAACAACAATAAAGCAACCAAATGTTTACGAAGTTTTGTTGGTGTACTATACGGTTTTAGTCAGAACTACGGGTTTCCTTCCAAACAGGAGTGAATGCTGATGACTGAAGGATATTCGTCACTATGCACTGCGACGGAACGGTGCGAAATGAAGTGGGGCTGGTTGCTGGCTCTGGAGAGAGTGACGAGACTAGTCGAATCAGCTGAGTTCCGTTACGCTCTTGGCCAAGGAGAGCATTGCACATGCGCCATCATCATTTTTCGGAGATAATAAACTCCGAGAGCTTTTGAGCTTGTGTCGTTAAAATGAAGGTCTTCCTAGTTTGTAGTTTTGTGGTGTCCCGGAAGCTAAGAGATGAGATACACACACAGAGAGCGAGAGAGAGAGAGAGAGAGAGAAAGAGAGGAAGAAATAAAGAAAGAAAGATGTTCACTCTTAGATTAACTGCACAATACAAGAGATATAATTTCAAGATAATGTTGCAGATGCTCATAAATGTCTGCAGCAGCGTTACGAGGTCAGCAACGAAAGCCATCAAATTGTGACGTGAAGCGGATTATAATGATAGTGTATTTTCTTTTGTTGAATTAAGTTGAGCACCGCTCACAAGTCATTGAATATGATTTGATATGAGTAGAACCGTTAATAGATTATTTTCTGCCTGAGGATGTTGGTCTGTTATATCGATAAACAAATCAAATTTTAATAATATAGGATAATAGGATAAATACTAGGAGAGCTACATAAACTTTCTTGATAATTACAATATTGATTTCGGCAGAATATGAAATGGAAACTTGGAATTCAACGGCAAAAACACTTGGAACACTTCAGCTTCATGATCTCTTTTTGGAAAATTATCGAACTGAGCTCCTAGAGGAAGAGGTGTCCATGATTTTATAACGAATACCAAGCTGAGCCGATCCTTTACCGTTACGGCTAACTACTTTAATAAAACGTGTTCTGCCGACATTTTCCTTAATAAGTACTCCATTTTAGTTTTTGTTTTTAATATAAAATTAGGTAATTCTTAATATTTCAAGGCTTTTTACTGACTCTGCTGTCTTTGGACCTGCTGTTGTAATCTTCTCTGCAATTTTTATTGTGTGCATGCTGTTGATAATTAAAAGCAAACAATGAACGACAGCAAACATGGTTGAATTAGGCACCCACCCCCTTGCCTTTGCTTTTCCCGTTGCCCTCTACGAGTGTATTGTCCTCTCTCCGTATGTGTGTGTGTGTAAGTGTGTAACCAAATGTTAGTGTTATCCTGGATCCAGAGCTCCTTTACTTTTGTTTCTTTCGTAATTCGCTTTGCGTTTTAAGTTAAGAATTAGAGACTCAAAATTGGGTTTCCTTCACGAAGCGACGAACAAATATAAAAAAGGCAAATAACAAGGGCAATAATATAAAAGCGTAGCTATTAGCGAGTTAATGGGACGTTTTTAGTGACGCATTCGATGATTTCAAGAGACATTAATTCCAACAATTAGCCAAAAGCATTTATCGGCAACCAGTTTTACGTACTATCGGTGATCGGTACTAATCGCTGTTGTCTGCAAGTTCCTCTGCCACAGAAACACCCTGTAACAGAAAGTCTCAAAAATGGTGAACTAAAGCTTGAGGTTTCGATATCAATGTAAATGCTTTTAAGAGTGAGAAAGTCCTTTTTTTTTGTTGTAAAACTATCAGGAGTATTCTTGTTTAGATCAACTGACATGCGACTTGGTTTTCAGTCACGAAAAATATTATAGACCAGTTACTCATATTTACTCGTATTACAACCGATTCTGTGTGCGGATTCTGCAGTGATGTTTGTTGATGACTTATTTTTCCTGTATTTGGTACTTGCAAAACATTTCACATTATTGTTGTTGTTTCTTTGCTGTTGCTGTCATTTTTGGTGTTGTCATTTGAGCTACGACAATAACGGTGACTTCGTCGTTTACAAAATAAGAAAATGTATTCCAGAATCGGCTGCGTTGATTCGGTATTCGGAAAAAGTTCGGCATTAAGGAAAACTTTGATTGCCTTCCTAATTGTAGAATGAAATGCCAATGAGTGCTGCCAGATTCTAATTAAAAGTTTGAAGGACCATCTTCGAGAGAGCGGCTATGGCAATCCTGAAAGTTTCCTTAACAGGCATCGACATCCAAAGGCTTTATGAGGAACTTGAGTTCGAAAATAAGTACGAGTATACTGACGCATTCTCCTTTCACTCCGATGGAGGGGTCCAATTGTATTCGTTTGCCTTGTAAATATTAGTTATGTTTTTATCTGCCAAATGGTTCTACTTTCTTAATATGACTTTCTTTATTCTTATAGTGTATATTAAACCATTTATACATTAAATAAATATATTGTTTACATGTACTTCTTGGCGAGTAAAATATTTACTTATCCTTATTGTTTGTTATTGTATTATTATATTGTGAATATGTATGTTTCCTTGTAAACTACTTCTAAAGCTAACTGTAACCTGTCCCTTATTTTATCGTTTATTTTCGATTACTGATTATTGTACAATATCTTCCACTATCTTCAATAATTATAGCTGCTTTATTTTCATTCGTAGCTTATGACTACTAAACTAGTGCACCGAAAACATACCATTAAAATGTGTGAAAAAGTTTCAATAATGCTTTTAAGCACCGTAATGAGTGAAGTAAAAGATGCAGAATGAGGTTAAAACAGAGATTAAATAGCAATGAACTGCAAAGTTTTTTAATGGAGCAACAAATCTGCTAATATTCCTCCTGCTTCATCATTCGCTTCCACCATCAACAGGCGAAGTTATGTTTCGACACAAGCACGACTAAGAAATGACTACTAAAAATCAGCACAATGCAAAGGATGCGTTCGTCTTGCTTCGCAGGGCTTCTCTCCGGTTCGGTGCAGTGTTACTAGCTTGATCATTTTTCATTCGTCCTTTTATGCACCTAAACGGAGTTAATACAAGCTTCCGGTTCGACACTTAGAAATGGGCAGCGATTAGTTTGTCCGCTCACTGCGTCTCTCATTCCCAAGATGGCAATTGGTTTGGGTTGTTTTCATACGCAAATTCACCCGATTTATCTAGATCCCGACTAATAATAAGAGAGACACTGGGGCCAGCTGGTGACTTTTGTGATGCGATGTCGAATGTCCACCTCCATTTTTCTCTCGTTTTTCTTGGGTTGCTGCAATTGTTGTTGTTGGTTTCTTCATTTGTACAAAAGATACAACGTAACCCCAGTTGTTGCGTTTACTATTTTTTCTATTTCGGCTTACGGATTACCCAAGTGTATACAAAAGGCGCTCCGTATGTGCACAAAAAGTGAACGTTTTGTACACAAATAAATAAAAAAGAAGAAAATAAAGCGGAAGCTGAAAGAGCGTAGGGGAAGCGAAAAGGGACATGAAAGTTGTAAAATGTCCTGCGTTGACAAACAACAACTTGCGGTCAGGAACTTGCAAACGGTCAAAGCCATTAATTTTCTTTGGTATGAGTGAAAAGAAACAACCTCTCCCACACGCACCAGTAAATTGTGAGACGTTTTACGAAGGCCAACTAAACAAAGTTCGATAAAATCTGAGACAAGAATAATAAATTGCTGCAGTTTTTCATGAGAGCGCTCTTGTATGCATTGGAATTCCGTGTGTGTGTGTGTTTTCATGTGAGGGTGTGTGGCGCACAGCAACCTTGCATTGCTTTGCATATGCTGAGATTTAAAAAATTGTAAACATTCATTATTTTGCGGACGTCTAAAGGACGAGTGATTCGCCCAAACACGTTCGAACGGAATGCTCCTTCCCGAGACTGGGGTGGTGTACAGCAAAGAGTTTAAGATGGAGCACGCTTCTCTGTTCCATTGAGTTTCTTTAAAATGTTCGGAAACAAATTTTAGCTGTTTATTTAAGATGTCGAAAACTTTACGTTTTTCTTGTAATCTATTGGAAGTTCGCTTCGGCGAAGTGAAATAATATCTGTACGCGTTTTATCTTTTATTATTTATTCATTAAGTTTTGCTAAAATTTCGTTGCTTAATGGGTTAATCTGTGGCACTCATTTGGCCCTCATGTGGCACTTAGCACATCTATGTATTTAGTTATTGTGACTTGTTGCTTTTTCTAGCAGTCTTTATTAATATATTGCTTTTAAAACACACAATCATTTCTATTATTTATAGACTGGAGATCGAGACTGGAATCGAGACTGGAGATCGAGACTCTATCAACATGTTGAAATCCCCATCACTCTGGCAACATGCGCATTCTTATGTGAAGCACTTAAGTGAAACTCAGCTTCATCATAACGGACATCGCTAGATACGACACATTAATTCAGGAGCAGTTTGCATTAAAAAGAAAACAACAACTAAACATAGTATTAAACAACCCGGGAAGTATGGAGCTCATGGCGCGGGCTCTCGTCTTGGTGCAGGGGGCGAGTTTGAGGTGCCTGAATCCCAGAGTAGCAACGCGGCGCGGAAGCAAGCTTTTTAATATGCTTCCATTAGACAACCATGTGCCAGTTGGATGAGTTGAGTTGGTGTGTGGATGAGCTGCAAAAGTGCAGCTGGAAAAATGTATTTCATGCTGTGCGTGCTCAAAGTAAGCAGCAAGCGGAATATTTTACATCTATTTCAAAATATAATCATAAAACATTTTCTGCACTTTTCACATAATTTATTAAATGCTTGTAGTGATGCTTTTGATATTTATTTGGGCGGAAATTTTAAAATTGCAAAACATCTACTGAGCGCTGCAAGGATAATTATTGTTTGTTGGGACACACGTGTGTATACTCGTTTATTTCAGGAATCATGCACTCGCAGTATTCACGTTTTCTTGTTTCCTTGAGTAGCAGTACTTTAATACTCGACATAAAATATCTATTAATATTACACATATAAAATATCTACTATACCAGACATTGTTATGTATTGCACATCGTAGTTTGCAGTCAGCTCACACATTATTTGATTATTTAATTAACAAATTTGCAGTCTCTTTCGGTTGTCCTCCTCCTTCAGCATCTTCCACAGGCCTCTTTCACTCCCCACTCGGCGGTAATACGGGGTGGTACTCGTATAGGTTCGCCATGTTGTAATTTGGGAAATTAATTTGGTAAGAAATCACGTAGATAACAAATTAATGTACACTTCCACTAGCTCGCCGGTCTTTCCAGGAAGGAACACTGATGCGCACATCCACACACACTTTTGTATTGTATGCTTGCAGCTGCCATTTTTAATTGGTCGTAAATTCCAAGGGATTGTGGACTCGGGCCCAGTGTCGGACTTCGAATCGTCACTTACAGCATCACCACCGCTCTACGTGAATGCAACGCTGTGAATTGTAACTGTAACTTTAATACTGTCAAGTTCTTCTGTTTTTACATTTTCTTTCATACTTTCTATTATAGTCGATCACTCCCTCTATTGTAATTATTTTTAAGATTGTAAAGATTTTTAAAACTATAAAATTTAAAAGAACTTGAAATTTAAAAGTAAATTTTTCGCAGTGAGTTTAATTTATGTCCATATTGCGTTTTTAGTAATGGCACACATAGCAGTGGCTTACTTCAATCAAAGGACATACAATTGTGTACGTTGTTGTTGTGTGTTGTTTGCTTCTCTGTTAGGTGCCTCGCTCTAGAGTAGATCTTAAGAAGTGCCTCAGATTGGATGAAGTTTGGCCCTTTTCTAGAAGGGTGTGTTACATATTTATTCATAACTCTTTAGATATTCATATGTTATAACAGACATACGTTTCAGTCGCACTGCTTGAGTTTTCTGTTATTTTAGAATCACTTAATTTTAGACGCAGTTAAAGTAAGTAGAAAGAATGCCAGCAAACAACAACAACAACAACGAATACTACACAAGCAATACAACGACCCGACGACGTCGATTCATTAAAATTTACATTTTCACATAACTCTGTTCTTACAAAGAGCGACAATAAAAATTCGGCAACTATTATATTATATGAAAAAGTCCTGCAGAGTTCCATATTAAGGGACAAGAGCAGAGGATTTCACTGCATGTACTCTGGAATTTCATGCAACCAAATAATCGTCGGGTGGACGGGGATGTGCATGTATGTGTGTACGTTTGTACGAGTGCGAATTCCGACACCGAAAACCTGCTTTTAAATCCGACGACGACTCATTGCGAGTTTTATTTTGTTTTGTTTTTATTTGTAAACATTCATGAATAATTAAAGCATTCACACTTGTTTCGTGTAAAATCGGAATACTAAAATTTTACGATTTTCGCCGAATCAGTGGCGAAAATCGCCATAAAACGTGACCTCGCATTCGGGTTACAGGCATTAGGACTCATTTCAGCGGCCGGGGCCAGTGTTTGTTTAATGCAATTAATCGAATGCCATTTAAAACCAACTGCTGAGCACAACAATCAAAACAACATCATGCACATGTGTTTTGCAACATTAGCAAATATAAAAATGCACTGAAATTAACCAAACTCAGGCTGCCTCTGAGCAATTAACTACGCGTAATCAACATGAGTCAGAATCGCGCCCACTTTACCTCCCACTCCGCGAATTACCTGCACATTAATCTCTTGTCATGCATTAGATTAAATTGTTTAGTGCTTTTATTGTTCGTATTTGACATGGTAAATGGTGTGTGTGGCCAACAAAAATGGCCACGTTTCGATTATGTGAAAGTTTATCGAATATTAGAAGCTTTGTGGCAGTGCTTACTTTCATCGAGTGTCAGTAATGAGCGAGGGATTTCAGTTATAACTCAGAAATAATCTGAATTTCTAGCAGATATTAGAAATGCTTAAAGAAGTCTCTCTGTGACACGAACTTCACCACTTACGCCTGCTGCCACATGCGAAGTTTCTCACTTTCTTGCGCTTCGTCCAGGAAACGTCGATTTCGAAAAAATGCCGCCTTCAGCATGGAGCCCAATCCGCCCAAAACGAAATCTTGGCAGCGAGCACGTAGCAGGGGCTGCGCTGCAACGGATCTTCAGTCGATAATCAGCAAATAAAACTGCCGAAGACGGGCGAAGATGGCGCTGGAGGAATGCGGAAATTTTGGCAAACGATTTTCACTTTCTTATCAACGCGATTCCAACAGAAATGATAAAAAATGAACGACGAACGACTCCCAAAAGTCCTCAGTAAAAAGCTCAGGAACTAAATTCCGAATGCGCCTTGAATGTCGCTATGTTCGCTCTTCGACGGCAGAAGCGCTGATAAAGATTGACGGCGTCGTAAATTTCTGATTTTGTCACCTCGGAAATTGGCAAAATTTCCGCAAATGTTAAATTATGAAGTTGGCTGCTCCTCGATTGCTCCATCCTCGAACCGGGCGAAGGAAGCCTGCTGCGGTTGGAGTGAACGAACGGAGCTGGAATGAATTTAAATGGCTGCAAACAAGATATGGTCGCCTTTCGCTTAAATCAAAGACTGTACTTCATGAGGCATATGTTGCTAGCAACGTTTGATTTGCAGTTACCGAGATTAGCTCCCGAATTTTCTGCTCGTCACTGCAGCAGTCGTGTGGCCCAGCTCATTGAAACAAAAGCTACGTGAAACACGTCGTCAGCACTCTTTTTATGACTAATTAGACAGTCGTCACTTGCAATCGCCTTGCAACGCTGTGTCCTGAAAACTTGTGGATGTTTTTATTTCTAATTCGGATGCAATCCCGAACTGTTATAGCATTTACGAGTTTAGTGGCCGGTGGGAAAAATTGGAGGCTGCCTCCACGATTTCTTTGCTCAATTGCAAGCACTTGTAAACAGCAGATAAGTAAATAGACTCGCTTCTCTGAGAGCTACGACTTTAAAATACATTTTGTTTGCGACGCCGCTGTTTTGGCTTATAAATTATTTATGAAACATTAAAGTATGACGTAAAGAAGAAGCAGCGGCCGAAAGTTTTTCAAATGTTTGTCGAATGAAAGTAAAGAATATCTTCTTTGTGTGTTCTCTTCCGTTATTGCTGTGGATGTTGTTCTCGTTTACTTGTTTCTAATTGTAATGCAGAGCTAACTTATTGTTAGACAAAACTTCCGCTTTCGCTTCCGCTGTGATTTCGCAACTTCTGCCCTTTAAGCATCGCTGCGCTTATTTCAATATTAACGCATGAGTAGCCTTTAATGCGATAAGGATGAAACGATGACATGCTGCCCGAGGTACACGGAGAAAAAGAATTTCATACACACGAAATAGAAACGAAATATTAAAAATTATACCAAAACCAAAAATTCAATTTAAGTGGAAATCGCATTGCTCACTTTTAACTTATAACAAAATATTCGGATCACCTGCAACCACACTTCTCGCAGTGTATTTTACGCAAACAATGAACTCTCCTTATTTGCTGAAGTGCATTTAGTTTGCAACTCGAGCGACTTCTATGTCAAAGTTTCGCTTAAGCTTGACTAAATCAAGCCCACCCACCTTTTTTGCTATTTGTTGTTCAGCGTATACTCTCCGGATTATTAACAATTTTATGCAAGTTGTCGTGTCAACGCGACGCAACAACAAATGTTTGGAGACAGTTCGAGGCCCATTTCGACTTGCGATTCTCATAAATCATGCTATCTCTTGCACTCGCTGAGTTTACACTGAGCACTCGCTGGAATGTGCTCGGCTTTCTATTAAGGAAACCGTTAAGTTGAATTCTAATTTACAGTGATTAATTGAGTGATTCCGACTAACTAAAACATTTGTTTGAATGTTTTTAAGTAGCTTGAATGAGTTTATTGTCAATTTGTTGAGCTTTCCTCTTAATTTCGTTACAGGAAACTCGCCGTAAGCAACTATTCAAGATTTACAAAAATGCAAGGTTTTAAATATCATTCAGAGTCCTTGGATGTTCTTAACCTATGATTAATAATTTCTATGGATTGCAGTACATCCAATATACTCGTATGTATCGCATGTTACGAAATACTATTAATACTATTCGTAATTTAAGAAACAATAACTTTAAGTATGCACTTTTAAAAAATATGCTTAGTAAAGGAAAGCTTAGAAGAATAAACTTGAGCTTTATTTTCCTTACATACGAAATAAAATATTACTCTATTCATTGATGAAATAGTTCCACACACCACACATTGTTGAGGTTCTTTATATTGTTGTATTCTCTTCCTTTGATTTCCCCGAGAAAAGTGATGAAATGTGGCAATTTTGGGTTCGAGAGAGGCGTGACGGCGGACGTGGACGGATAAAATGAGAATTTCTACTCATTTCTGAACGGTCCCTCGATCTACTCGATTTAATCGAGGTCCCACTCTTCGCATGCCGCCATTTTGATAACATACTCGTATTCTAATTTCAATTACAGTCTCTCCGACTTCGGTTCAGCGTGATTCCATCTGTAATTTGTGGTTGTTTTATTGGATTAATTAAAAGATAAGTTCGTTAAGCGGATACAAACGGATTCCCGTCTTGTTGCTTCTATTGGCACTTTTTTTTTTGGTTTCGCCAGTTCTGTCCGCTTCACCAAATCAGCAGCGATTGCGTGGCGATTTTTATTTCAATTTCGTTTGATTTTCGATTGCGCTGCTTGGCGCGTAACCTCATTTAACTTGTAATTACTGCTTGGAAAAAAGTCAAACCAGCTGAGTTTTGCCATTATGTTCAGCGCTGAAATCAGGAAAAATGTGTAGTCTAGTGCAGATAATGGATCACACTTTTAAAGAGTCAAGAAAAACCAAGTTTTTTGCTCCTGCTTTGGTTTGTAGCGCTGCTAACGTTTTTCTTCTATGGACGCTGTTTTTGCTGCCTTATTTGCATTTCACCGAGATCCAATTGCGAAATTGAAGGCGAAGTAAAAACGAAAAAAACGCTAATAGGAAGCAGAAGGATTCGTGGGGGGGGGGAATTCTTAACCCCTTCCCTAGTCTGCTGTTCTCATAACTTAGCTTGTAGGATTCCTATAAAAACACAGCCCAGTACATTGCAAATTATTTCACTTACAACCGACTCAAATGAGAGCCTGGTGGACATCTTCTCTGTAATATCTTTAGAAATTCTATTTTGTAACAGGGACTACATACATACCACATCTAGCATTGTTACAAAAACTCGATCCATTTACAAGCAAAGCAGGTAACATGAGCATTTTGGTCAGTTGAACCGCAAGAACGCATAATTCTATGCAAAGTCCTTATGTTATCGGTCTACAATGTTGGTGCTTTTGTCTTTGGGCTGTGTGGGCAGCTGTCGACGTGCTAGCGTACACGTCACACCTACACGTCACACAGCATCCACAAATGTCAGAAACACTGTCGAGCGACACACCGACAACGTACGAAAACATGCTCCGAACAGGCAACCAGGCCCAGCAGCATATCAAGTAAGAATGGAGAGTGGACGTTAATGGACGGAACTGCTGAAAGAAAATCAATTCAGAATATCCAAAGCACAACAAGACAAAGAAAGCACAGAGTGATATAATGGTTTTAGAAGGTTCCGGTCCTTGAATAGCCTAGAAGTAGTTCTTGTTTTTGTAAAGTACTTATAGGTCTAAAGTAGTCGCCCTTACTTCTAGGGAAAAGTTCAAAGATGATTACTTTTTATACGTTGACTGGATGATATAAATAATTGAGAGGTTTTCTCAGCATCCAAATTCCACCCAACAGGTTTCTCTTTACCTTGACGAGGACTTGAAAATAACAATACATAGAATACTGTTAATCAACTGTGTAAAGAGTACAACAACATGAAATGTGCTTTGTTCAGAGAAGACAGCTTAATTAAACGATTACTTAACATTCTTTTGTAGTGAATCCTTCTTGATGAGAACTAGAGGAAGCGCAATCAATTGTTGTTTTCCTTGCTGTGTTGACCGAGCAGTTTCGATGAACGCAAACAGGAGGTCGAATTTGACATGATATCGGCGTTGTGTACAAAAGCAAACAGACGTTAACAGTTCTCCAATATGCGCAATGAAAGGAGTCAATTAACGTAAAAGCGGAGAAAGAAAGAAATTCGGACAAAGAAGAATTAGCGCAAGAAATGGTTGAAGTCAAGTGAGGAGGAAAGGAAGTGGCGAAGTTTTTCCCATCAGGAAATTGCAATAGTTTTAGGACCTGCTGAGATGTCTGACGCGTTTGAACAGGAGCTGAAATAAACTTCAATCAATGCTTGAAGAAGGGAGCAAATACATATGTTGAATCCAGGAGTAGGCGAACTGTGGAGATCCAACGCAAACGCATGTTTGTGCACTGACTTGAGTGAGTGATGAGCGAAGGCGAAAAAGTTTTCTTATTACAGCAAGGAAACTATTCAGTCGTACATCCAGTAAATATCCAGGTCCGCACAGGATACTCTGTGGAAGGGGGAAAAACCCCGAAAGTTTTCAACATTATTTCAGCATTTCTTTTTCCAAACTCTCATCAAAATTATAAAAATAACGTGGAACGCAAGAAAATATAAATTTGTCTGGTTTTATGGTACTTTCCTGCAAAAATGTGGCATGTCTGTCTGCTTGTCTTGCGCTTGTCAGCGACATGCGGACATTCGTTCCTTCATCGTCTATCTGAGGTGTCAGTTTGAGTGTCAAATCAAAATTCTTTGTGCTGTTTTCGCGTGCGCTTCCTTCCCGTCTCTTCCAATGCATTGGCACAAGTTTTTTGTTTATCTTTTCGTCTTTATTGGAAATTCCTGCAAAGTTTTACACTATTTGCTTCAGAAATATTATAGTTTGGCAGATTGATTTTCAATGAATGCGCTGGCGATATCAGGCACTGAAGACTGAACCAGCAATTTGAAGAAATGTGTACATTTGAAGACGGAAGCTTCCCGTTGGTAGAAGCTACGGGAATAGAATATCTGAATGGATTAGAAAACTTATACATTTAGCATTAGATTCGTATCAATGCCATTCCGTCTTGATTTCTTCATCGATCTGTTTTTAAACTACTCAGCGAAGTCTCCGAGAAACCCAGTCAGATGTTACATTCGAATTGGTAGACTGATTATTGCAATATTTGCTGTCATGACCCTTGTTTGTCCTTGCCACCATACGATTCTCCTCTTCTAATGCGGACATCCATTAATACATCCTGAGACTCCTGCGACGATGTTACAGAAGCTGCACTCAGAACTCAGAATAAAAGGGAATTCGGGCGGGGTTCTTCTTCTATTCGTGTGGGAGGTGATTACATGCCACATACATCCGAGCTTCTTGACAAATGATAGTGTAAAGTCGATTTTTTAGTTTATGAGTTTTTGGATTGCGGATTGAAGGGCTACAAATTAATTCTCGCAACACAGAGTTGCAGCCATTACTCAGGCACTCCCGAAGAAAGCTGCACGGAACCATCAATCATTCGCTAGTGATGGCATGCAAGTAGCTAGACGTTAGATGAGAAATTATTCCAGGATGGTCCAGAAACTACACCCGAGATAGACACTAGTATTTAAGGGATTTGTTTATCTGAATCATTTGTTTATTAGAATGAAAAAAGAAGGAAGTAGAATGAAAAAAGAATTTCTTTATTACAATGAAAATCAATAAAAATTGACCATGTTTTACTTAACTATTGTAGCTTAAACTCTATTTTATTTTAAAAAATACTGCATAATTTAGAAGCATGGCTGAAATTAAATAAACTGACCAGACTCTGATGAAAAGTTCATTGAAACCAACATCTTTGTGGCTTTTGTGGACAATTTGATTTCGCTCATTTTCCACAAAATCAAGCAGGAATGAATATAAGTCGGCGGAATCGCCACAAGCGTTTGTCGAGAAATGAAAACGTTGTCTCAAGACAATTCCAACTGATAGCATCTGGCAAATTGTTCGGAGTACGAAAAGAAAAGGAGAGCAGTGATTGGCAGACAGGATGAGGAGGCGAAGGAGCAGAGTGACGACGTCGACAAGGATTCGCTTTGTCAGGAACCCAAGAAAATACTAACGACTACATCAAACAACAACAGCAACTAAAGATATACATGAGACGAGGAAATTCGTTAATAATGGAGGCTAAAGACAACAGCAAATCGGACTCGATCCGCACCCCGGAGCGGGGGGAAGTGGATGATAGTGACTAGCATAACCAGATATTTAATTGCAAGAAACTACTTAAAAATCGTTTTTCAAAACCAGCGAAGACTAAAGATAAACAACAAAAGTAACTGCAAAGTAACCCGCAACAACAAGTACATGGAAAAATTATTATGCTGCCACTCTACAAACTTCGGTCCGTCCACAGAAAGTCTATTAAAAGAAAAGTCTGGCGAAATGAATGAATTCTCCGACAAATAAGCAGAAAATTTGTTGCCAAAAATCATCATCCATGGAAATGGACGGAGCATGTTGTTGTCTTAGAACGGGAGTGTGTAGAGCAGGAGAGCTGCGGCGTGGTGCAGCGAAAAACTGCAGATACACGCAAGTGAGCACATGGGAAGATAGAAGTTATTCGCGCAGAGGGAAGGAGGGTGTGAGCTGGCGGCTACTCTGGCTGGAGGAAAACAGAGAGAGCGACTATCCAAGGGATCAGGTCCAAGTTGTCGAGTCTATCTTTCGGTGTCATCAAAAACAATGACTTCATTTTTGGTTTTTGGCCAAATTAATATGAAGTCGTATATGCGGTACGAAAGCTCGAAAGGATGCTGACTTGGCAGGAGTGATGCGATGATATTCGGGAGTAATTCAGCAAATCGAGCATAACCACAACAGCGCAAGCAGACACAACGACCATCTGATATATTCTATTCCTGCGAACACAAATGACATCTTTAATTTTTGATGAAGCATAAATTTACTTTTCCTTGTGAAGCTTCCTGATGAAGCAAGTCACCACATTCGTGCTTTGATTATAACCCACGAGAGCTTGCTTTGTTCTCAAGCGTAAATGTCAGTATTAATTTTTTTAGTTTGAGTTTATTTCGCTTTCATTTATCGTGATTGTGGAAATCCACGTTGAAATGTCGCTCCTTGTAATATTGCCGTTATGTTGGCAGCATTGAGGCGTCGTCCTTGAGACGATTGTGCCTCCTGTTGTCGCTGACGGTTCACAGTTCGCAGCGGTAGTCATATTGTAGGTGGCTAGCAATTTACTTTAATGGCAACACTGACAGCCGGTGGCTTTTCTAGACGTGCACATACTCGTTCTCATGCCCCTGGAATCGTTATTGTTATTGACGAGGTGGAGAGGGCAACAGTGGTGTCTCATCATCATCTTCACATCCCACCGTCCGCTGCAAGTAGTTTTTATTGCCCAATAAATGGGATCTCTTAATTGTTCCCGACTCATTCTCTAATTTTATGAAGATGATTCGCTCCGGTCGAAGGTTTCTGCTCGAGGTGAAAGTGCAGCAAAGTAATCGGTTTATTATTTCGGGTCCATTACATAATTTATTTATTTATTTTGGAAATTTAAACCTAATGGAAGGGAATGTACTCAGCAGTATTTTGCTTTAAAGGAACTAAAAAGAAACTTGAAATATATATTATGTATACGAATACACACAAAAATCGTGTACAAAGCGAAAGGATACTTCGTACTATTTCCTTTCTATGGCTCTCAAGAGTCGTAATAAATCTCGTGCAAAACTATTTCCTCTGCATTCATTTTAGTCGTTTCCGTATACACGCACACATACACACACAGACTCACTCACTGGCTCGAGCGCTTCCTCCTGGATGGTGGAGGGGGGGTGGGGCTGCGAGGGACTGTATTCGTTATGTGGCTTATATAATAATTTCGATATTAATACTAAACTTAATATTGAGCCAAGTGATTTTCGGTAAGCGATCCGTCCTTCCCCCCTCCCCCTCCCTTTACTATCCACTCGCGCCTGCCATTTGTCTCGGAAACCCTTGCTTCCTCTTCTTTATTCGCTGCTACACTTCGGCTTCTGCTCGAACTTCCGCTTCGTGTATTGCAATGAAATGCTTTTTAGCTGCATCCGTTCGTTGATTTTCGTATTTGGAGCGCACTTAATTTTCGGAAATCCTCTTTAAAGCGCTTTCGAAAATTATTGTCCGTAATAAAAAGATCACAGCTGGGCTTGAACAAGCAGGAAAAAGTGACCAAAATCGTAACCATTCCTAGTGCTTTTTCTACCTAGGAAAACGAATAAATCTCCCAAAAACTCCATCTCGAAAATGTCAAAATAAGTTGAAAAGCAACCAGTATTCATTGTCTGAATACTTAATGAAGCTCACAACCATGCGTACTCGTATTGCGTTAATCTAGTAACCTTGTTTATGTAACCCATATAATTATCGTGATATACAGAATGTGTAGAAGCAGGCATTTATGCAAATATGTCCATTAGTATCATTAAAGAACAACTACAACTACGAGGAGGCGACCCGGGACAACTACGACTCTTCAGGCGCTGTAAACTTGTGTAACTAAAATGAATCGTCAAATTATTATTCGTTTACTGGAATATTTAAATAAAAACGGGCAATGACCAAACCAGCGTGTTGCAGAGTAGGGATAAAAGTTATCTTATGCTTGCCTTTCCGGGACGATGCAACCACGATACGTAAGGCTTGGCCAAGCGTGCCATTCATGTGAACAATTTTGGTAATTCTTTGTATGAAGTTCGGAAGAGTTTGCATTTGTAAATGCCGCAGAATTGAACAAGTGAATTTTCATTGTAGTCGCATGCAACAGCCACCGATGACTTACCGTTATTTAAGATGGCGGTTCATCAGCGGAATGGGGACTCGTTTTTATCGATACTTTTCTAGATGCACGTATATTTCTGGAGTACAGAATCGAATAAACGATAAAATATAGATAACTGTTTAGAACCAAGATACTAAGTAGCCGGATAATTTTTGGTTACAGGGTAACCAGGGTCACCCTTTTGCAGGGAAGGCGTTGTTCTTGCAAAGGAGCCACATATTCGACGACGTCGCAATGGATCGTCTTTGTTGCCACGCCTCTTTTGTGCTTGTTCTCGTTCTGTTCTCTGTCCTCTCAGACGCCACTCAGGTTAATTGAATCGGTGCTAATTAACAGCAACCGGCGTGGTTGAGCAGCAAGGACTCGCGTCCGCAAACAAAGAAAAAGTTTCCGTTTAGAGTCAGGACACGACAAGCAAATACAACCGATGATTCGTTGTGATGACATGAAATTATGCTAGCTTAAACTAGTGCAGTGCAATTACACAAGTGTGTGTGTGTGTGTGTGTGTGTGTGTTTGGGTGTATGGGAGTGATTTGTACGTGTTCGTAAATGTGGTACACACATATTTGTTGAAAAACTGTTTAAATAAATTGCAACGTGTCGGTAATACGAATAAGTGGACCGTAGCCTCAACTAAATGAGTACCTTCTTGTGTAGTTGTTGTTGCGCGGGTGTCTTTTTGTTGTAATTAAATCACTTCGATCCCTGTTGATTGCATGCATACAAACTCGCTTCAGTTCTTTCAACATGGCTTCCGCACACACCCACGTCCAAGGCTCCACCATCTTATAAACGCGTGTGTATGTGTAATTAACGCAATCGCAAAGCTAGCAGACAACGCAGCGCGTTCAGCGAGCGCATGCATTAATTACATCTGAAAGCTTGCCGATTATTTTCAGTTGCAGTTATTTTCCTTAGTTAAAAACCACGTCTTGATTTATGTGCTTGTAACCGAACGAAGTTCACAACTAAAGACAGCCAGATTCGTCATGAGGTGCAGAGTGGTGTGTGTGCGTGTGAGTGAGTCGGATAGCTCGTGTATTCACCCAAAAGTTTCGCATAACTTTCTGATTAATGAAGTGATGATTTTTTAGTTGTGGCCCGGTGTTTGGCTGGAAACGTTTCACGGCCTTCCTGGCTGTTGTTTTAGCTGATTAGAACGTGATCAGAATTTCACCGTCGTCATTTTCTGCACTACCAGCCCCAGCTCCAGTCTCAGGATCCTCGTCCTGCACCCGCCATCCAGCAGCATGTCATCTTAACTGAGTTCTATCTGTCTATCGTTGTCCTGGTTGTTGTTGTTGATGTTTTAAATGAACTCTCGTCTCGTGTTTACTTACTGTGTCAGCTAACGAGTTATAGTTTGGCAGCTAATTAAAGAGCTCCTTGCTTCGGTCGCTAGAAAGACGCAAGAAAAATTTTGCATACGACCCCTTTTTTGTTCGCTTCCTCAATTCTGATGTAAATCAGTGACTCGCTTCCTCAATTCTGATGTAAATCAGTGACTCGCTTACTAACTTTAACCTAACCTAACTTTAATACGTTCAAATATGAAATCAAAACTAATGTCAAAACCATGTTGCGAATTAGTTGCATTTCGTGGATTTTATTGAACAATACATATTTAAAAAACAAGTTTTATGTGCGCAAAAATATTTCAAATGTAATACGGAGCATCTTCTACCATATCCATCTATAACTATTCATTATCCATTTTTACTATAGACCGAAGCATAGCAGGGAATCCATATCAAGTGATAATGGTTCTCGTATTTGTTACTTATTTCCTTTGTAGTGACACCGAACAATCTAAAACCGAAACCGAGACGACAGTCTAAAGCTGGTAGGCACGTCGCATCACCAAGTCAAAGTAGGCATCATTGTCAATGGACGCACTAATCGTTGCGTAATAATTCAGGAATTCCTCCTTGGTGACCCGGCCGTCATTGTTGCCCCGCCCACCTTCGAAGTTGTTCAAGAACTGTGACAATATTTCGGCCTCGCTCATCTCTCCGCTCTGGTATTTCGGATGATCCCGCACCGAGTAGATGCCTTTCAGATCCTCAGTAGTGATGACGCCATCAGCAGAGCGATCAACCTTACTAAAAGCCTTATCAATAATGTCCAGTCTTGATTGTGACATGGGTGGCTGTTAAGTGGACATGGAGAAAGAAGTTATTATATATTGCAACAGCTGTTTGTGCAACTGTTTTACACTCACTCGTAGTTTCAGCAAAAACTCGGTCATGTTGATCGACCCGCTCCCATCTTCGTCGAATCTGTAGACAAAAAAAATCAGTAAACTGAAGAATTAGCGGAATAACTAAAGAGCAAACTAGGGCTGCATGGCTAACGTCATGTCTTGCATTTGTACCTGGCGAACATCTCTTTTATCTCCTCGTCTGTACAGTCCAGGCCGGTCTCGTGGATGCCTCTGCAGAACTCCTCCAAGTTGAGTGCCTTGCTGCCGTCGTCGTCCATGTTGCGAAACGCCCTGAAAGTAACGATTGGATTGACCGAAAGAGAAGCAGACACATGAGGGGACGGATGAGAGTGGAACTGAGTAATCCAATTATTTATGTGCCTACAGTTTGTGTCTTCAAAAAAGAAATTCGGAACTAGTCCATATAATCAAAAGGTCTGTACCGATACCAGAACTACTACAACCATACATATTTTCATACATAATCGATTACAGGTGCATCTGCTTCTACTTGTATTTGTCGAAAGAATTCATCTGGTAGCGAAATTTATTTGACTACCAATCAGTGTCCTTGCCCTGTCCGTCCCTCGTGAAGTGTGATTTCGTACCTGGCTAATCCGAGGATTCCAGTTGCGCCACGGCTGAAGCACAGCAGCCTCAGTTTATGAATAGCGTCCTTTTCTAGACCATCGGCGAGCTCCCGCTTGGAGCGGTTGATGAGGGATGCCTCTTTGGAGAAAAAGTCCTCATGGTTGCTCATCTAAAAGTATGTAGTTAGGTTGCTATGAGTTGAATTCGCTTCAAATGGAGTTTTTTAATCTTTTCGTTCATTTCGTTAACTTATATTTGAGCTCAAATACTTTTTTTGCAATACAATTCAAAATTTCTCACAAATTGCTGGCTATTTTTTCCTTAAATGGCTGTTGTAGTTCCTCCACGTACATACCCTCTAACTACTTCATACCTCAATGGTTCATAACTCATATTTACTATTGTTATTTACTATTTGCGATGGAGCTAACTAACTAATTGAACTAATTGAACATTTAACTGATTCATTTAACAACAATTGATTCACTACTCCAGATATTACATGCCTCTGTGATTAATTGAGTGACAACACTTCAAAGATTCGATGGAAGAAATTCTTTTGAACCGCGATGCAAAACCGGGTTTTAAAACAATAACAAAAGAAATCTGAATCAGCGTAGTGAATCGTAAACATTTAGTCACCTGCAAATGTCAAAATATACATACATACATACATATGTATATAATAAGTAATGTGTACTATACATAATAGTAATTACTGTGTAATTAAAAATAATTAAAGAGCTTTTATACCTAAAGTTTTGATCTCCAAACACATCTAAAAACCATTCAATGATTCATTTTCATAGCCTTTTAAGATCTTTTTACTCACATGATCATCGTCTATCATTTTATCTTTCCTTCTGATTCTGTGTACTATACAATAAATATCGCCTACTTTTTCACTTCACTTTCACTTCGGTTATATCTGAATTATTTCGTAGTTGAGTTTGAACTGGTCTTTGCTCCAGTTCAAAAGCAGTTTAAAAGCGGCTCTTCGCGAGTTGTACTCTATCTTTGCTAACAGTGTTGCTGAATGTTTTAAAATTAACTTATTTTGTGCATATACTTTGATTTGTTATTAAGAATGCTGTAAATTAATAAGACGACTTAATTTCCGTATTGAAAGCCAGCTGGCATTTTTGAGTGTTTTACTGAAGTATCAACATGTTAACACCCATTTGTTAAAATTAGTTGTCATTTATTAAACATTTTATATACTAGGTTGCTAAGTTAGAAAAGCGTTTGCCAACACCACCAGCTGATCATCATTTCTATTCACACAAGTATTCGGCCTCCCGAATCTGATGAATCACCGCAGACTTCGTTGAGTTCGTGTCTACAATTCAGACAATTTTTATCGCTCAGATGAGAGCAAATCTCTTGCGTTTGAACATAGGTGAGCGTATGTGTTGAAGCACATCGGAGAGCGTCAGCGTCAAAAAATTTGGCCCAAATGAATACGGCAGACGCTCTTCAAAAGCTGTTCACATCATGTCCGTCGTTTCTGCATTTCTGCTATTCGTGTTTTTTCTTTAGCAAAATTGTTGTGTCTTTTTGTTCAGAGCGTATATAAGATAGAGCGACCGAATTATTGTTTAAATTGGTCGCATTTTAAGCCGGAAGCTCCCACATTCTGCCGGTTATGTATTTTAAGGTATAACATCTGCTCTACATATTTTTAGAGATCGTTCTTCAAAGACGAATCAAATTTGTAAAAAGCCGAAGAGAGAAGGAGTTTATTTACTCCGAGGTTTATTTACTTTATTTTATTTTAAATAACTTTAATTTTTTTAAAATATATTTTACTTCTAGTAGATTAGTTTTACAAAAGTAGTTTGCAAAAATATTCTCGCTGAAAACTAGAACCGAAAACTAGTCCTTAAAATAAATGAAATATAACTGGATTGTCTCATGAAAATGAGCTTCTAAACTTCTGAATAATTATTTTTTGAATGGGGTCAATCGAATGAGTAACAGGGTGGTTTTACTAACGTATGTATGAAAAAATACGTATAGACACTTTCGTGAGTCACTGTATAGACTTAGCACGGAAACTAATATTATAACTTCAAATCCAGTTAAAACGGAAAATCGGAACAATTTTTTTGTGGTCGCTTCGTATTTTTTAACACTCAATTGATTTTGTAAATAACAAATGTAAAATAAGTATTTTGTATTCCATTCTATTCCATTTGGATCTAACATCGAAGTTGTAATTTGAAAAAGGTCAAGTATTTAAAAAACTTCATTTATTGATCTGATTTATTTGACTTAAAACGGTTGAGCTATAAGATTACTCAAGTTAGTGGAATAATTTATTTAACTTTATCGATTAATTCGTTAGCAGTTGATGTGTGACAAATCAATTTTTGGCTACAGACATTTGTACGAGTTTCCCCAGAATCATGCAGCAAATAAACTCCAATTAAACTGTGTTTATTAGACCATAAAAAGTCATAATTACAAAAGTTCTGTTGTGACTGAGTCTACTAGGGATCGTTTTGTTTTTAAATCGAGGACAAATCGATACAGTAGCGCAAATTCTATATGATATACTATAAATATGTATGTATGTACAATATATGTATATGTGCGTATGTATATGAAACATGACAGTAATTCTTTTGGGCGACTCGGGAGGTGAAACTCTCAGTACGCGAAACCATGTGATTAATAAAAGCTAACATTATTTTGCCGTGTCGGGCGCATTCGTTGTGTTTCATTAAGAGCCATAACATGCCATATACTTTTATTTTATTGATTTTTGTACATCAACGAAGGCTGCCTGTCAATGAAAGTCTCGAACTTCAAAGCATGAGAGTTCGGATGAGAGTTCGACCAGAGTCGTACGTACACAATTGGAATGTCGAGAAAAGTAAGAAACTTTTGATGATTCTCATGGGGGTCCTTAAAAACCTAACAGTCGCCCCTTATACACTCACTGAGTAACAGTAACAATCGAACCTACGCACAAAAGATAGCACTGAGAAGTGCACGTGGCGGCAGACAGTAGACTGGAAGCGCCACGTAAGCAGAATAGCAGCAGGTCAGGGACAATGAGGTTTCCAGAAACAAGAAAAGAAGCAAGAGCTGCAAAGCAAAGAAGCACGACGAAACGGATATAAAGGACATGGTGCAAATAGGTCACGTTCAGCAACAATCGATTACAAGTAAATCACATGTCAAGTAGAAATCAGGGAAGAGTGGCGAAAGGAAATGACAATATGGCCGACACAAGTGCTGAAGGATGCACAATGATAGTTGTAGAAAAAAAATGAGAGTGATTTGTGAGAGTCCTGGTGACACAACGGCGTGTGTTCGGTGCTACGCAATAGGCGACAGGACTCTAGATAAGCGAAAACTGGAGCTTCTTAAATCTAGACACTCAGTGGTTCCCCGGATCGACCGACTGCGATGATTGACCTGTTCTGGGATGAGTTGCATTTATTTTATTCGAATGAATTGCAGAAAATAGAACACTGTAAATACCACGGCCACACATACACACAATACACATACGCAATTAACTGAAATGCTTACTGTTCGAATCCTTGACACTTAAAATACCGTAAGTAAGTGTTTTGATTCAGAAAGATACTGATAGTAGACACTGAGATCTTCTGTTGGTTTTCGGACAAAAATGTCCACGTCCACGTCTACTGAGCAAATATACTCGAAGTGATTGGAGAGCAAAAACGTTGGACGCTTCTTGCAAGTACTTCACGCGACGGTTTTGAACAGGAACTGAAACTAACAACGTAGCACAACTAACGGTAAAGGCTGCAGCAGCATACAGCGTGATGACATAACGAAAAATAAAAATGACAACAACAAAGACTCAGCAACATCGCCCCCCAAGCGACTATCATTCCAGTTGTGTCTAGATACACAATCGAAAACCTTCAAATGTGTTTAGACACATTTAAGCACGGATACAAATTTGCTTATGTTTTTCATGCGTCCCCAGTGTTTGCTGGAAGATGTGAGTTTGTGACTACATACGATTTACGTTGTTAAATTCAAATGCTAAAGTTGCGTTAAATAAAGAAATACGTACATATGTCGTAATGCTTATTCCGTGTCAGTGTGTCGTAATCTACAGGCTACGAAAATTGTGTTTCCACAATTTTAAGGTATTCCTTTCAAATGGTATGTGGAATGTTTAATTTTATAGAAATAAGATTTTAAATTACATTTAAGGGAAACTCAGCGAATCGAAATTGAGTGTGCGTGGGTGGGCATCATTTAAATAAACTTCAGTCTGCAGCGCACTGGAATTTCGGCAACGTGAACACTTGTCAAGCTTAAGGTATCATTTCTCTCATACGCTTCTTAAGTCACTCGTCAAGGAGCTGCTGTCGGATAACGTCGGCGTCCAGCACGCTGCCGACAAGCAAGGAAAATGTAAAATTTGCATAAATGAAACGCGGTGGGCCGCTTGGGTGTCTGGCAAATAGTATTAATGGCGTTAAGTAGGCAATTTTTCATGCTTAAAGGATGTCAAAGCATCGCAGATATGTCAACTAGAGCTACCCAATTATAATGACAAATCTTTCCGGTAACGTGACAAAACCGTGGCAGGAATCTGTAAATTTTGGACAGTCGTTGAAAGGATATCGAAATATGAACGTCAAGAAATATGAAAACATTCGATATGCTTCGATGTTCTGTAAGTAGGAGTGGACTGTGGAGTAATCATGCACACAAATGCACAATCCAAATCATATTTTGACTTCGAAAATCAGTTGCCCAGACCTGCTTTAATGCTGCTATTTGACTTCACCTTTGCTCACCTCTTCCAACTCATCTTTTGCTTTTCCTTGCTTTGCTCTTGCAATTCCGAATTTTCATATTATTATATTTCATTTCAAACTTCTTGCTAAGCATTGTATATTTATTTGCACAGCGTCTACGTAGACTTTTACTGGATTGTTCATGTAAAAGTTTCATGCAAAGCATATCATTGCATTTCCTTTTAAATACTGAGGTCGATCCTCGTTTCAGTCTGAATTGAATACGCTAAGAATTCAAAGTATGGCAAAAAAGTTGTCCAATTACTGTATATATTTTGCCTGAATAGAAGTTAGAGTTAATACCTCAGGAAATAACAGCATCGTCTTTAAGTACCCTTAATAAAGACATTGAAAAGTAAAAACTTCATTATTGAGAAGTCTAGAAAACTGGTCTCAGTTAAATTTAATTTAACGTAATAAAATGTAATTCATTTAAATATGAACTCAGAAATCTAAAGAATGTTTAACATGCATGTCACATTTCCACACTCACGAATGCTTCGTCATGATCAAAGGACAGTATTTAATGTAATTAAAGGAACAAAAAGCGTGCAGAACGCCGTATTTAAACATCCAAATGTGTCAACTATTGATTGCGTTTTAATCATTTAACTGTGAATTATATAACAATGCAGCTTTCAGAGTGTCCTACGTCCGTGCAGTAGGACATCTAAAGTAAGGACGAACGTAATCAAGTCATCAAACAGCAATTATAGCTTCTTCTTCGCAACTGAAGTCCTGTCCACAGGACCAATGATTTCAATATTCAATGGAAGAGACACGGTACGACACCCTGGCACATGTGAGCTCTCGACACTATTCCATGCCTACTCGTCCATGCACCCTGTGGAAATCTGTTCACTTTCTAGGCCGTTCGTCCTTATCGCTTGTCAGCGCAGAGGCAGACAATCGCTATATCCTACTCGTCGATATATACAGGTATTATGTATTATATAGTTTAGACAGGGTGTCATTTTCGATGACAGTGCTAAGGATTCCTTCCTGTGTACACAGGTACAAGCGATTGTTAAATTGGATTTTATCACTTCTTTGTTTTGGGCTACTTAGCTAAGCAAGAATCTGGTACCATTTAAGAATTCAAGAGAATAGTTCAGACAGAAAACATTCCCTGAATTTATTCTGAGTGTTTAGAATGCGATAAACGTTTTATTTCTCTTTTATTAATACAATGATGTGTATCACTTAGGATGCTGTGGATGTGTAGCAATAAGTTGTTGGATCTACGTATACGGATATACTGTACAGAATATATAACAGTTTCTTCTAATTTAATTTGCGTAAAAATCTGCTTACATTTTTCAATTCTAGTGACAGGTTTTCCATTTAATTGCCACATGGTGTGTACGAATGGCAGTATATACCTATAAATACCATCCACCTCGCTTTCTTTCTGCGCTTCTGTAAGTTGATGAAGTCTTTGCACCACTTCTAATAGCCGTCTACAGGTTCAATTGGAAAATTTCGCAGTTTTCAACCTCGTATCCATGCGGCGAACGTTACGATTCAATTCAAAGGCAATTCAAAGAGAAATTCCGCCCTCATCCATTGTTGGCAGTTACAGGAAGATACTCGTAAATTGTAATTTTATACTTGATGGGCTTTAATATTTTTTGTTAAAGTGTGTTTGAATGCAAGTTGACAGCTTTTGACGTCAGGCCGGACATAAAAGCTTAATGAGAAAAATAGTGCAGGGCAACAAAATTATTAATGAAACATCCGGCTCACGCGGCACACTGCAGTTCTCGTGGTCTTTATGCTCTAATGATTTATTATCCTGCTGAGAATATCCTATTGACACTTCGCCGGTTAATATTTTCTATTGAAAAATTGTTTCTAGCATCCATAACCAAGAGTGGGTCCGGACCGTTATTAATAACATGACAGCAATTGTCGGTTCTGCTATTTGCTAGGTGTATTCACAAGAGAACAAACACTAGCACCGGCCACTAGCCCAGTAGTCAATGCAGGCTGCTAGACTTAAAGCTAGGCGTTGAAAACTGAACGGAGTAGTAATTGCAATGCACTTTCGTTTTGACTCTAAATAAGTGAAAATGCTGAAAAATAGAAGCCAAGTTCCTGTCTATTTCATGTACAAAGCGTATACGCTCCTCAACATGGTACAGTACTTGGTTACCAGATAACATCGATTATTATTATTTATTATTATATAAATAATATATTATATAATATTATAATATATTATATATTATTATTATTATTGGTACGATATGCAACTTGTACGGTGCACTTCGCAAAAGCAGGGCACCGCAATGTGGTGTTGGCCGACAACCACGACAACTGCAATCCTTAATTTATTTTATTAAGCGATCTTAATTTCAACCGATAATTTCAGTCTTAATTTATCCTTATTATTTATTGCTTAAATTCGAAGTACAATATTCTAAGGGGAATCGTGAAGTTGACTCAAAATTTAAAGTTCCGCCAGAAAGTGGATTGTAATACAATCTGTGACGGATATTCATTACTTCGGGAATTACTTCCTTCCTGGGGAACGATCCATGCTCAGAAGAAGAAATAAGAAATTCTATTCGCAATTTGTTAAAATCGTTTCGAAAACGTTTAGTAACATGAAGGTTATCGATGCTATCTCTAAGATAAGAAATCAGAAGAGATGTAAGCAGCGACTGTAGAGGTTAGTTTTTAATCATTTACCTTGATTGGTTTTTGCATACTCGCACGTACACAAGTGCATCCGTTGATGGCTGCAGTCTATGAGTCTCGTTGTGCCAATCCAAATGGATAAAAATGCACAAATATTTCGGAAGATAAAATCTGGCAATCGAGTGGTTGTGTGGTTCGTGATGATCTTCCGACGATGTTTTCACTGCTTGCCCTCTTAACGCTTGCTGGTGTACCGTAAACGTGAAATCAATGGAGACTCAACGATTCCCCTGGCCAAAGGATATGGCATATGCGGCAAAATAAATCCATTGAAAAACAACAACTACGTTGGCATATGGAGAGCTGCTTCCAAAGCGAAAGCTTTCTACTCTAGCTTGAACGGAGCTCCATATATCGAATTACGTCTTTGGCGGTCTTTGAGCTTAATTCAATTTTCCCGGAAGAAAATTGAAATCTCATCACGCTTGGCTGCTTAAAAGTAGAAATAAGAATCACGGTTAAAAGACAAACCAATCCAGTGGCGCACTTAAACATGGGGCTTTACAGGAAGCAACCACGATTCTATTGAAGCTGCGTTGGACACTGATAATAAAGTAATTCGGCATCGTCAATTATAGGTTTGTTTCCGTTTGCTAAGTTTGCATTATCCAGTGCAAAAGTTGATCTGTGAGGAAGAATATAATGAATAAATCCCTTAGAATAGTTTCTTCATATGTCCCTGTGCACCGCCTCCTGCAGCGTGGCCAACAGCAACCGCAGAACACAGAATTCCAGCGGAATGGTTTTGCGCATTCTTACATGGAACTCGTACACTAGGGATGGACCATTAGAGGCATCATCCAAAAGCAGGCAACAGCAGCATGCTCTCACTGACGTCGTCACCATCCTTCACTACGGCGGAGGCACTTGTGAATGGGCACCACAGTGACGGCGTGGGTCAGGACTTGCTGCTTAGGCGCCCCTCTTTGTTGCAAATACGTACCGACGGACCGATATACTGTCTCTTCGATGATCAATCAAATTCGCTCCACTGTCGAAAGATTTGCCAGGAGAACGCGAGAATGCCAGAAAGTTTAAGAGCTATCGACTAAATAGGAGTGAAAGAAGTACTTTTATTTGATTGAATTTCTATGCCATTCTGGCAGAGGATACAACGTGAATCTTAATTTTTATGATAAGCTGGTATAATAAATCTGGGCTACGTTTGTGTGTATAGTTAGTTCTCACCTTTGCTCATAGTTTCCCTAATTTCCTGCTGAGGATTTTCTCGTGTTGCTTCCCTTTTTCGTTGAAGTGCCACAGTTTGTGTTCCGTAGATGCGCCAATTTTCTACATTTTACGAAACTTTCAAAATAACCATCAGGTTGTAAAACTTATCTTTGAGTATGTGAAAAATGCAGCAACATGAGCAACAACAACGCGAGTGCGTTGGATGCGCTACTGAGTCTTCTCTTCCATCTCTCTTGTTTCAGCCAAGTTAAACATTTGGCTATGTGCAAAATGCTGCAAAGTATTTTCCAAGCATTTTATTAACTTTTAACATAGTTTCAGAAGTTGTTGTAAATTATTTCGCCTCATGGTATGAAACCAGATAAGGAGTGAAACTTTTACAAAAAGCAAGTCGGTAGTCGAGAGACAATAACTCAGAAAGTTCCCTAATGTTGCCTCCAGCCAGAAGCTGCAGCGACTGGCAGGATTTCGAATTAATGTAGGAAATTCAGTCAATAGAAACACAAAGGAATCAATGTAACAAGGCGATACTTCATTACGTTTACAGTCTGCACTCGGAATGACTTCGAGATTTTGTTCGTTTGGATGAAGTTTCGCAATAACAATTCGAGGTTATGTAGGTTTGGTTTTTGTTTGTTAATTTTACCTCTTCTTCGTTATTTTCACTGCATTGTCTGAAGTGAAGTGCGAAATCCTTCACAAAAATAACTTAGATACGAGTATGTTGTCTTATACCTTAAAACTATTGTATTGTCGAATAGAATGGAATCTCCTGGAAATTTTTAAGTGTTTCTATTCTTAAAAGCAAATCTGTAACAATCTTTTACAAAATTGGCACGCAATGGATATTAAAAGAAATGTTCGTGCATGCTATTGTTTATGAACTTACTTAACGATATATCTGACAATGTAACTTCAGTTTCAAGTAAGCACGTGCCGTAGTTGACACGTCTGTCACGTTAAGCTGGTGACATGTCGCCATATTTGGGATTCATAGTGATGAATCACCATCCGAGGGTTGCGTTCGTACCTTCCGTAGCCTTCCTAAGATGCTGACTATTATTAGCCTATTAATGGGATAATTTATATTATATAATAAACGGTATATTTGATGTTCAGCAGCAGCACTTGAAATGCTTCTTGTGACCCAGAAGTTCTCCGCCACAAAATCTGAAAGGTTCCGTATAAAAACACATTTGAGGATTTAAAGAATGGGAGACAACGAGACTATCTACAGCTGGTTTTTGCTTGGTCTCACTATCCAAATTTCACTGCTTCAACAGTTGTTGGTGATGTTGATGAAGTCATAACTGGCTTTGACCTCACTTCACTGTCCGAAATGTAAGATCTGCGTGTGTGTGTGTAGGTGAATGAGAGAGCGTGTCACAGACGCTGTGAATTTTACTCCATTAAGCAAAGTTCATTTTGTTCCTGCTCATGGCTCCAGCAGCTGATGCACCACACGGAGTCTGTAAGCGAGAGTAGCACATCGCATGGATTAATGACAGTTACGTGTCTACGAGCCATTTACGAGTAGATCACCGACCAGTAACGAGTAGTTTGCGACCCACGCCGAAAACTCAACTCGACCCAAGCTAAAATGACAGATGTTTAGTTCAGCACCCCTGAACTCCGTCGCCAGAACCTGATGAGCTGCAGAACTGATTGCTCGTTAGTCGTTATCTTCAGCCTGGCAGAATGTTAAATGCGCGTTGCAGCATTTATGATGGTGATGAAGTATTGCCCATTCCCGGCCGCGATTTTCAAATACATTTAACATCACAACAGCGTCAGCACTTTTTTACTTGTAGCTGTGAAAGTGTGTGTGAATTCGTTGCTGACATTTTTTTTGCTTAAATGTCCGTCCAAGGAAATTATTAGAGCAAAAATTACTATACTTACCGTGCTTAAAGTTAGTATTATTGGCAAATAGCCACGGCTCCGTGTTGTCCCCGTTAAGGAGGTAGTGTTAAATTACCTAAACAGCGCCTTTAATATCGACTCGAACCATGAAAATCTTTAAACCAGCAACTGTTTAGTATTAAATCCGAACGAACAATTTAAATGCGTCGAAAGTTGCTCCAACAATAAAATCAAAAATTGAATATAAAGCCGCAAAATGCGAAATAATTTGTGGTCAGAAATGTTGCCAGAGGCTCGCGCTCGCTTTTATGCTGGCCGCACGTTTCCGCACAAGAGCAGCAGCTGATGGTACCAGAGTGCAGCTCGTTGTGGGGCGCCGTTATTATTATTGCTGTATTTTACGAGCTAACAATTTAATGTGGACTTATCCAGAAAGGCCAAATGCCGACTGTTGCTGCTGGTAACAGGCTGGTCTCAGTAGTGCCGAGTGTTAATGCTGGTACCGTCACTGATGAAGGGTTCAGATGAAGGATGCGTGCGAAGAGGTGGTTTATTGTATGCTGATAAATGGACGATTGGACATGAATTAGTAAAAACTTTAAATGCCAACTGGAAGTGTAGAGTTTATTGTTTGCGAACCTGCGTTGTTTTAAGGGAGTATTCAGTGGACTATCCAGTGCTGGATAGTGTAACCTTCAACGGGAAGGCGACGAGTAATAATGAACATGAATCATTAGATTTGGTTTCTGAGATACCACCACGGATGAAGTGCTTTGAAGTGACGCTTGTCAGATGTCAACATGCTTTAGGATTTGGTGTGAGATTTCGTTAAACATTCCGAGTAGCTTAAATCGAAAAATACGTTAGATTCTGGAAAGTTATACTCAGAATCGTATTGCAAATTTGTCTTACAGCGTGCTTAGTTTTCCACATGGCATTGCTTCTGTGCAACGCAAATGTTATGGAAAGTAGGAAGAAGAAGAAGAAGAACTTAACAAATACAGCTTCTTGATGTCAGTCAAGTGGCTTGAACACACACACAAATGCCGAGATACGACGCATGATGCAACACCTGCACTCACACACGAGCCAGCATTGAACACGGACTCACCTAAAATTGGCGGCAGTCGATGCTGCAAACGGTGGCATATCGCGTTGCGGTGTTTAATTATTCAACTACGGCTGCGTCACTGCGTGCTGCTGCAACATCCTGGCAGCATTTTAAATGATACTCTAGCAACACCAGCAGTGGCAGGACCAAATTGCCATACACTTTAAATCCAGGGCATTGTTTGAGTGGGAGTGTGTGCGGGGGCCGGAGTTGTTTTCGTTGGGTGGCATAAACAAATCTTCCTTTGTTGCTAGCAATTAAATCAGAGCGTATTTGCCGATGAATTTACGTATGTAGGTACGTGTTTTTCTCATGTTATTATAATTAAAGTCTTCATAAAAAGAGTACAGGATCATAGAATCGCATCAAGTAAGTGAAATGCTCGTAGACATCTAAAGCTACTAAAGTCATTCGAGTTTAGTTATTCTAAGTTTTTGTTTCCGAATTTAAATTCCAAAGTATGCCAAACTACTCTGCAGATGTTAAAAGTGGCGGTAATTAAAACACTTGCCTATGTCTGGTTAATTTAGATACTATTCGAAATATTGGCACGCTTTCAATACTTACTTGTGTGCCTTTGATTTAGCAGGTTCCACGAATATTATTGATAAAGCTAGAATAAATAAAACGTTTTGCAAAATCTCCTCAAGTTAAAGTTTTTGAAGTTAGATTTGCGTGAGTGTTTGAGTATCTGCACAGATGAAAGCATACTTTACACACATACACACACACACAGAAACATACGGGCTGAAACCGGTGGCGAATACATGACATGCTTAGTGTAAGGATTGAGGTACACCTATCCAAACACACACTCACACACACACACACACATTCTGGTGTATGTAAGCAGGTTACTTTTTGAGTGTAGATGAAAAAGTCAACTTTTGTTCAACAGCTATTGTAGCACGCAATTACCAGTTGTCTATCCGGTCCCGTCTAGCCAATGGCAAAGAAGGTTTTGCTAGTGCATGTGAAGTTAATTTCACGCACACACACACACACACATACACTCACACACGCGATCCATCCACCACACAAACACTCACACTCTTGGGTAAGATTTGATTGCACAGGCACCCGTATTCCTCTTTACCTGGGATCCGCAACATGACGGACATGGGTGACTTTTTCATTTTGTGATTTTAGTTGCGCTTGCCTCCCACCTGCTGCCCTCTTGCGGCCCCCTTCGACGCCATGGCAACCACAACGCAGTGCTCAGTGCAGAGAGCCGAACATGCAGCTGTCAGAATGCAATAAGGACCAGAGAAGTGCTCGCACGGAGCTGCAACCGTTTTTGCAATTCCAGGTCCAGAAATATGCAAATAATGTTTAGACTTCATTAGTTCCGAGCTGCAACCAAGTGCGGAGAAGCCGACGGCTTTCGTCAACCTGCAGTTTGGTTGCGCGTGACACTCTGTCGACATCGTCACATGTGTTGTTTTTGTGCTGTGGCTTTCTTTGTGGGAGTGTACGTTCCAAGCGCCATGTCAATGAGAGCTGAATGCGAAAGATCAGGTGTAAACATAGAAATAGTCACACTCTCATGCACACGACACAATCTCGACACACGCGTCCCTGCAGTTTGATGCACGTCGGCTGCACATCAACACCTGCACTTGAAAAGTTGATCGAAATTGAGTTCAAGTTGGTTACCGGGTTTCTGTGGACAACGCTAACGGCTAAGCAGCTCATACGGAAGGCCATTGGCAGGTGTCACAGGGATCATCAGGATGCGTGCATCACTCACGGTGGCAAATGTCACATGCCACGAATCAACCAATCAGCCTGAGTGATGCATGCATCGTGATGCTCCGTCTGACACCAGCCATTCTTGGTTATATTTAAGGTAGCCGAAATTCTAATACCCTTAAATATTAAATTCATTTCTTCTGGACCTTCGGAATTCAGAATTACTCAATTACTGACGCCCACAATTTTGCAGAACAAGTGTGAAAAACTTCTCGTTCGTGATCATCTGATGGTTTTAATTTTTTTTTTTTTTTTTTTTTTTTTTTATATTTTTCCAAGAGTTTTTAAATTTATGAGATTACGAGTACAGATCTTAAGGTTTCATAGATGAGATACTCACTTCAATAATCATATTCACGTAGATTCGTCTGCTGCTGTAGTGCCTCAATAATGCGTACATACGATATATCCTCGCCACAACGGGATAATGTTACGCTGTTCGTCCTTCTGTTCGTTTTTATTACTCCTGCGGGAAATAAACAGAAACTGCTAATAAAAAATAGAGTAATCCTTCTAGTTGTTTGTACAAACGTTTTTATACAATACAATATAATTTGTGAGCTTTGTTTCTTTGTTGTCGGCATTGTTGTTATTGTTATTGCTACTTCTGCCCTTACTGAGGTTGTCCTCGCAATTATAAGCGTGTGTATAGTATTACGGTTACTTTGGTAAGTATCCTTGCTGCAGTAGGAATAAACATGCTTTTGTTGTTGTGGTCCCACAAGCATCATCAGATATTTCACTCTCTAGGTTTTTATGTCATATTTTGTTTCATTTCATGTTGGTGCCAAACGTGCGTCGTCGTATGTGTTTCAATGAGTTTGTTTTCAATGTTAACTCAAAAAGGATGCACTAGAAGAGGGTTAACGGTATATTGCGTGTTCAAAAACAACCATAATAAAAACAGAAACGACCATCATTTGTCCAGAAAATGGGTGTCGAGCATTCTCAGGATGTTCGGAATCAGAGCATTTCTTTTTCTGTGATTGTGCCCACGTCCTCCCACAAGCCGACTTTTTGATCGTCCCATAAAATCAGCTAACATCAAAAGATAGAGAAAGGCAGAAAATTCATTCACGTTGTATTCCATCAGAACTTTATGAATAAAAGGAATATAAGATAGAAATGCGTTTCACAGCAATTGAAATTGCGACGATTTAATCGTAAGCAGCTCAAGCACTCGGTTAGTATATAGTATATAGCATATATTCGCCATCGGAGGGAAGATACTTCTGCGGTACGGACTTAATCTCTAATTCCTCTTCTTACTAATTAATAGTAGTACAGGAATAATACTAACCTTAGTATGTACTATGAGCAAATAATGTGTGTTGTTGATTAATTGCGGATAACCTGGTAAACTGATACCTGAATTATAACCTGAGGATATAATTCTTGGTTTGTCCTTGGTTTGTCTTTGATTATTGTTTTACAGTTCGTTGGCATGCGAAGTGAATATGATAGCTTCACCGATTATACTGGCTTCAATAGCGACGGAAGTAACGGAGGACGATATGGCATACAATTTAACAAGAACAAGAAAAACTGAATCACTGGTCACCTTAAATTTAGGCATATAAATATTAAAGAATCGAAATTAATAGTTGACGTAATGTTAATGTTCTTAAATTCTGCTTCTATTTTTCGCATCCTCGCAGCTGGCTGGCTTTTATTTGCACCATAATCGAAAAGTGAGTATTTTTGTGGGCTAAGAAACGGCAGAAATATTCAAATTTGCGCCCTCCCGAAAGCACCTCCTACGAACATTATGGAAATTATTTATATCCTGAGCATATCGCCGTTGTTGTTGTAGTTCATTCAGTGAAAATACCAGCGAATACTTGCCAAGTCGCAGTAACCTTGTCGAGGTTTATTTGTGCTCGTGTTTGTTGTGTTTTCTTGGGTTTGCTAGTTCAGAAATAACTGCTTACTGCTTGTATGGCTGAGCATCTTCCCAATAAATCGAACTTCAAACTGTAAAGCACGGTGTTTGGTTTTCCTGCGTTCGCTTTCACTTGGCTCCTTCACGTTTTGCTCCTTAAAAGTGTTGCTCCTGACTCTAAGCTTCAATGTGGAGGCGTTCCTTTAATTTGTTTCTTTCAGTACTTCAGTGACTAGACGCGGGCTGTTGGCATCTTCGGATCCTTGCTATTTTGTTCCCAATTAACTCCTGCACAAGAATGGTTTTCAATCACTTTTGCTTTTGTTTTGGTCGTAATTCAGAAAAATAACTTAATATATTTTAATATATAATATATAAAATCACAATATAATAATATTAATATATAAAATCACAAAAGTAAATATCACTGTCACAAAATTTATAGTAATCCTTCACGTGCTCCGCCGACTACCGAAAATTTGTTCAATGACTCGTTTATTTGCTTGAAAGCATGCTGCCTGAAACAAAGCCATAAAAATGCGGTGTTTGGTGCCAGACGTCGTTACGCAGATTTTCTCAGACATAATTCAGGGGCCCAGTATTGAACTGCCAGGGTCCACCAACACACACACACACGCGGACAAGGACAGACGCAAACAGAACCCGGCCAAAGAATGTGAAGAATGTGTGAATAGACAACTACTGAAAATGCTCGTCTTCTTTCTTGTGGACGAGGCCGGGCAGAATATTTTAAATCATAAATTTGTATGCTGTTCGGCGTCCGTGCGGTCGTAGCGACTTCAGCAGCTGGTTCCTTATCATTTCAATAAATTATGCAATTTAAGCAGATAAGATCGGGCATAAAAAACTCCAAAATACTCTTAAATTCATAGCATAGATCCGCCGACTTTAAATAAATAAAAATAAGGAAGTACCGGAAAATATTAAGTATTCAAATATTAAAGTCAGGGAACTAAAAACTAGCCACCACTCAGCTGCATTTTACAGCAACACCAGCAACAACACAAACCGCAGAGTGCTGGCAAAGGGTTCTAGCCGCAAGTTGAGATGCTCACACTCTTGTAGAAGACCACAACGTACACAGACCCACAACCAACAAATCCAGCTCCATTCTGCGGTTTGCACTGCGTACGACGTACGAGGAGCCCTTCCGCCGATAGAAGTCTCTTGGTTCGCACGCAACGTACCTGCTTCTGCTTCGGTAATGCTTAAAAAGTGGACTTTTATACTATAGTTAATGAAACGACAATACTTGTCTTTCCAATAAAACTAGTTTTCCTTTTTGTCAATCAGAAAACATGGTTTACATCATGGTTCGAAGAGTTCTCGACCAACAAAATGTTGCTGGATGTGGCCATGATACTTAAATAGATTTGCTTAGACTAATTCTTGAAATATTGGTGCGCTCGTGCTCACTTTTCCTCTCCACTATTTTTGGATCTTAATTTCCCTGAAGTGCACCAACGAGGCTTTGCTCTGTGCAGCCTCATTACCGCGGATGCGGGGAGCAACAGTGCTCTGGAACACTCAGCAACAAACGCAGCAGAATCGAGGACGAATCGAGGCAGCACCACGATGGAAATTTAAATTGGAAAATTTTATCTTTTCATTAACTTAATTGCAAATCGGATGAAATTGTAATTTTACAGTTCATTTCCTGCAATTCATGGCTGACTGACAACTGAGTTTATCGTTAAAGTATCGCGTCTCTCGGACAGAAGGAAATACGAGCATCGGAGGTGCAGCTTGAGTGCCATGCAACATTGCAGATGCACACACGCACACAAACGCATTATGAGCAAATGCAATCGTTCGTCAGGATTGCTAAAATCTAGAAACGAACGCAGAAAACGTGCTCTCTGATGTGATCACCATGCACGCAAGTGTTTGACGATGCGCAGAATGCAAACGATGCAAAAATAAAGGAATTTACAGCTATCCCCGGAATATTTGTTAATTTCTGGGTCCATGCGTGGGAAATAATTGGTGGCGTCAAGCAAAAATACATGAGTCCAGACCAACCTGCCTGGAGTCCGACATGTTTACAGACTGGCCATCTTGATATTGAAGGATAACATTAATTCTACATTTAAGAATTATAAATCCCCCGGAGTATTCAACCGCACCAGTTTAATGTTTGTGTAAAGCGCCTTCTTGTCAAAATTGGTACATTGGAGGATCTTGTACCAATCACATTGGACACATGTGCATCTCTCAGTTAGATTGGAGATTTGATTGATTAATCCAGGCCTTAATGGTTGCTTGCATTTGCTGTTTGAGCAATGTTTGGGTTTGGGCCATCTTCGAGCTTAAAACCCACGAATATGAGATGTAAAGTTCGTTACAGGGCCCCGAAATGAGTTGCTTGAGTATCCTGGCCACGATATCAGTGAATTCAGGAAACTCATTCGATTTTACCCCTTCCACTTCCTGCATTCGACTGTTTCTTTCAATTATGTTGTAAATGCGACTGCTGCTGTTGCTCTCCTTGGGTGGTTGCTAGCTAATATTGCTGAAATTATCGCAGTTCGAGTAAGCAAAGTCGTTTAGAGAAACTTTGTATGCCGACTTACAAGTTTGGCTCCACTTCCGGCCAACAATTGCCTGTGGCGGAGCGTGTTTGGTATGCAGATAAAATTGAATACGTTCAAAGGGTAACCCCCTTTAGTATGTGGGTTAGTTTCTTGGGAGCAAGTATTTTGCAGTACCTTTAAGTAAACAATGCAATGGAAACTTATTGTATAAGTGTATACTTTTGGGCCATATTTGGGCCGTATTAGCAATCTAGTAATTCAATCGTTCTACAAAACTGCTCTTGGTTCTCTTTTTGCTCTCTCTAATTGGAAAATCAGAAAGCATATTATGCTGAATGCGCCCATTCCTGGGTAATAACACCGTTTTGTCGAACGTATCCATTAAAAAATTGTAGCTTTCTGAAAAATTAATTAACTGGCCTTTTTACACTCGTGTTTCGGCACTGATTTCAGAGCGAGTGCTTTTTTAATTCCAGAAGTTTTTGGGATCTGCCTTTCTGCAGGACCCGCAAAAAGTTTTTAAAATATTTTTGTTTATTTCTTTATATACGAGTAGTGTTATGCTAGAATTTCTGGATGTGTAAAACAGCTAAACGGAATCGTAACTTTCATGAAATGAAATCTGCACAAAGTCTTCAATTAAAATATCAAAACAAAGCATCAAAAAGTTGATGTGAACAATTTAGGCAACTCCGCTTTTTACTGCTGATTGGCAACACTTTATTGTCTTCCTCCAGCTTATCTACGAGTATGTCGCTCCTTCTCCTGTTACTCTGGCTGCTGTGCCATTGCAAGCTGGCCCTGGAGTTGCAGCACTTTAACTTGGCTATGCTAGTCATGTGTCCTTAACAAATCCTTGCATTATTCATCGCTTGATGGGATGACTCTGCGATGTTACACGTTATGTTCAGCATGCAGCATCAGCATTCGTGGTGGCTGCTCTTTAGTCGCCTTACTGCAAAGAAGCATAACTTTAGTGCTGGGTTCAGCCTGGTTGAAACTTAAATACCCTACATTCCCGTGGTCATATGTGACGGATCGAAATTTGAGCCAACAATTTTTTGCAATTGCTGATAATACTGATTAATGCTGATATAAGCACTTCAGATGTAACTCGTACGTTTGTCTTCGTAGCCTGCGTGAATGGATGATAATCAGAATTTAAGTGATCGGTCGTAGGGTATTTCATAAGTAAAGTACGATTGCAAAATTCAAGCGGTTTGCGGTTGACAAGATAGCTTAAAAGTCGCTTTGCTTAGCTACTTATTATTTAATATTGTGAATGCGAGGAACGTCGGACGTGTTGCTATTGCTTTATAAAAATGTAGAGTTGGCCCCGACCCCGTGTTGCTGGAAACACGCACCACCAACACTTGATCCAACCTGCACCGAATGAATACTTTGAATTACCAAATTCGCTCTTGGAACTTCCAGTTTTCGCTCATCAAGTTTAAATTCGGCTTTAAGCGGACGTGTTTACCCACACGCGGCCCGCAGGTAGTCATTTCATTAAAAGCGTGAATTAATTGTTTGCAGCTGTGCGAGGCGGCAATTATAATGTATTGTAATCAGTTTGATCAAATTTAGTTTACAAAGTAATGCCACTTTTTTGCTTAATGTGAACTTTAGTCCTCTGTTTCAAGGTTTAAAGCTTAATCGTTCATTACTTAATCAAAATACGTTTAGATTCCTTTTTGTTGTTTATAGCATTTAATACAACGCACACTGCGGTGGTAAAAAACGGGGTTCTGTCAAATCCATGATATTTTAATAATCATATCAGTTCAAAAAACTTTTCCCGAGAAGAAAAAGAAATTGTGATTTAATCGAATTGTATGAAACTCAACCAAGTAGAAACTATTATTAATCGAATTTTATTGATTTTATATAATATATACACATGTACACACAATCATAATATACATAGTTATGTGATCTTAATTGTTATGGATTTTTGGTGATGATTTTAAACTTCATACCATATAATGTACCATGTATTAAGAAACCTTCCTCCAGTAGAGATATTAACAGGGAACAGCCGCATGTTAGTCCGCTGTTAAATGCTGCTAGGACTGTAAAACATAAAAGCGCAGACTGCACAACGTTAATATTCACTAACGTAGAGCTGCAGGTTGCGAGGAGTTCCTATACAGACACGCTCTTCGATGTTAACTTTTGACTTTTCCAAGATTTGCTCCATACACCATCACGCAGCCTCCGATTGACTCTCAAAGTGCTCTGCAAACTGAGCATCTGTGTGCCTCTGGCTTTACAGCGAAGAGCATCCTTCGACTACAAAGCTGCAAGTCTTCCCGAAACCTAGCGAAACGTCAAAAAGAACGCACTCAGTTAGGACATGAAGTAGCATCGCAATGTCTTTGACACTTCAGTCCGTTAGTAAACTTGAAACAGTGTGGCAATAAGTGCGCGGCAGTGCTAAAGACATTTCGTTTGAAGTCCTCATACCCAATACTCAAACCTATAGCAACATATGTATGTATTTCGCCAGTTCGTTGGCAGTCGTGTCGCCGAGAAGTAAAAATAAATTTCGAGCCGAGTCAAGTAATTAAAGGTCAAAGATGTGAAAATTGAGAATGCTTCATGAGAATGTAATTTAAAGTGAGCGAAAACAGTACTGAGCCGAAATATAAGCAATTAACATTAAATAACTCGCCAGATCCGATTTAACTGCGAGTAAAATCACAAAAATCAGACGTGAGCACAACGCGAGAGAGAGAGAGAGAGAGATACTACGCGTGAGAGAGGGTGAAAGAGGAAAAAACAAACAGTGTGTGCTTGTCTCAGGACATTTGATTGCGTTTGTTAACGTGAAATTGTATTGTCAATAAAAGCGTTCGAAGTGCGTGGAAGAGGCGATTTACGTTATCGGCGTATATACGTTATTAAAAGTTGTGCTAAAAACGAAAACGTGACCGTATCCTTATGTGTTTAAAACTCGCATATCCCCGTTGATGAAGCGGGAAACAACCACAACAGATTGAATGTCCCTTTTGCAATTAAATTATATACACAATAACGAACTCATTTCAATGCTTACAATCTTTTCCCGTCAGCAGCACTGATCTTTGCACTTGTCGCAGTTTCTCTGTGTTCGTATGCGTTCGGTTTGGTTCGTAAGTGAAAAGTTATATCTGATATCCTTCTGTTGTGAGCTGTAAATGAGGGCAGTCACAGTTGCTCCTCATGAGTAATCAAACAACCGCCGACTTCTTCCCGCTGATTTCACGAAAGATTGTACAACGGATTAGCATTTAAGAATCCGAGGCAGTTGTTATCAAGGACAAATCAGCAGGACAGAACACATATAAAAATGGATATTTTGCCCCTTTTAGTGGCTCTGACAGTAATTGGTAAGTCTTCATTTTCGCCGAAATGCCCATGATTTGCAAATTCATTCCGCGGTACTCAACTATGTACAAACTAAAGTAGTGTAATTGTAGTTAATAAAATCGGAATGTAAGTCTGTATAAACATATGTACCTTTATAATGATTCTGGGGTGTTTATCATTAATTATAATTTTTTACATTTCCCTGCGTGTTTACCGTCGTTGCATTGAATTCCTGTTGTGTATGCGGAAAATATTTACAAATACAATATGTTTGGTGAGCCCCATGAATCCTGGTCTGTACACCAACAATTTGCTTAACTATACAGAATATCATTTACAGATTCACCGTCGATCATTCGTTAAATAAAGATATGATGGGAATTTCTTCTTTAATCATTCTTAAGATGCGAACCACTAAAACGGCTTCTCTTTCCTCCTTATATTGAGAGAGAGAGAGATCCATTGTCTTCGGTAGACGGCTACGGAACCTCATATGTTGTAGATTCTACAATGTAGAATGTAGCTTATGCCTCAGCTATAAACTAACAAGGACCTTTCGAAGTTTCCTGGTGTCCTTATAAGTTCTTCTTCCGGTTCTTCTCCATGTCCATGTTCGATGTACTCGTATGAATGTTTGTATTTAAGTAACGTTACATGCAATTTAAAAACAAACGCATGTCGTATGTCAACCAAAGAAATCTGGACACTTTCCGACTGAAATGTTGTTTTTATGGGACCATTCGAGTCCTCTCTTGACAGAGTCCTCTCACAGTCCTCTCACTTTACTTCATGTATAAAGTTGGTTCCGTTGTCCATCTCCGATTTTTTACGTCTGCCACACCACCAAACAACCTTTTTTATGTGTACTCGTAACGTATTCATAAAGTTTAGGAAACTTGTAATTCTTCTGTAGCGATGTTTGGGATTGCAAAGGGGAATTATTAATCAACAACTGGACACGAAAGTGAGCTACGAAATACGAGGACAACATTTAAAGCTGTTTGTTTGGTATCAATACTACCCAATATTATCCAGTGTAATTGGGATTAACTGCGTTTACTTCGAATCATAACTTATTTATGTAAGAAACTTGGTTCTTCAGTATTCGGTTTCTTCCGTTGTCATTAGTTTGCTCTTCCCTGTTCTAGAATTTGAGTATCTCAAAAATTATTTTTAAACGCGATTCACTTAATTTTTTGTTTCGATAAATTGTTGTCTTCTGCTTTCAGATTACCGTTACGTTGCTGGTCTCTTTGTTACCGACATCAATGTTCCTGAAATTGTTGATTTCCGCGATAACGTGACGTTGGCTTGTAGCTACGATATTCGTGGTCATACCTTGAACTCTGTCAAGTGGTACAAGGATGAGATGGAGTTTTTCAGGTAAACACAGTTGAAACATGTTCAATAATTTTGAATTCTCACAACCAAATTCAGAAGAAACCTATCATTAACCTCGCCTGTCCTAACATCCTTCGCGCGACTCAATTTAATTCAATTTATTAAATCATTAAATGCACCATGCACTAAGAGCATGGCTCTTTTTTAACATATTACGGATAAATTTAACACAAAACAAATATTATGCTCAAACCGCTTAAAACCGAACACAAATCGAGTCAGATTTTTAAGTAGACTACTAATTTCTTGTAGCGGTATCGTGTCTAGCTTACAGTAAGTTGGTTCCGAATAAGTAAAGATGGGCGTTACCTGCTGGACCACGATATTACGCCGAGTTGGGAGTGGGACCGATGCAGCAGAGTACCTGAGGTTGCGCAGAATAAACTACAAACACCTCAAGTTAATACTAAGCTAGATTAACTCGAGATCGATTAGAAAAATCGTAAGGAAACTCGTTCGAACTCTTTTCCCATTATATTGGTAGTCGCTTTGGGTTTATGCAGTAGTAATTTTATTGGCAACTCATAATTTCACGAAGTATTTCGAAAGGTTCGAATGCTTAGAAACTGACTCCATATACAGGAAGTTTCCTCTGTTCCCATTACGGGTTTTTAAAGGAACAGGGTTAGAAAAATATGTGTAGAGTACACAGAGTACGGTATCCTTCAATCCGAATTAAAATCCGCCGGACTGGTCAATGTTGATATTTAAAATCAGATCATTTGATTTTATGGACTACGTGACCAGATCTCGTTTGGTCAGTCATTTTGAGTTAAATAATAAAGGGTTATATTATTGCCTTTTATAGGTATGAAAACTTTGGAGCTAGTTTAAAAAATGTTTGTGAAAAAACCCATTTATTTCTTATTTATTTCTATTATTTTCTGTAGTCGTAAATTTGAATCGTAGTTAATTTCCATAAGCAGATGTTGCACAACAATCTTGCGATTCGTAAGAAAGTTCGTTCAGCTTCGCGTCTAGTAAAGTTCTGAGCATTTATTATAAGTTATTTAAACCTACGTCTTTGAAGGAGTATATTAATGCGCTTTCCAGCAATATAATATGACTTCGAATTATATAGCAACCACTTCACGCTTGCAGCCACTCAGAAATGGGCGTTTTGGGGCCCAACATTTGGGCGTAGAACTGCAGAACTGCAGAACTATTAACGGAGATTGTTGAAATGTATCACATGAAAAAGAGTTTGAACTAACTAATGTCCATGTTAAATTTCGGTTAAATTGCCACCCTACTTTACACAGATTATATTGCAGCAAATTACGTATATTTATAGTCGACAGCACTTTCGTTCTGTGTATTCACACCATTCAGCAAGGTTCGAGCACAGCAAATAATAAATGAATGTGGTGTCTAATGAAATGTGAAGTTTTAAGTCGTCGCTACAGCAAAACCGTTGCGGCTGGAAAAGTCCTGCCTTCCACACATTCACACATGCAGACAGAAATCAAAGTATTAAGTTCGATAGCACGATTACGCTTCTGCTCCAAACTGAAAATGTTCTTGCCTGCAACATCAATCAATTCATCAATAAAATTTGCTGCTATCAAAGCCGGCCAGGGAATGCCGGCAGCAAAATGAATTGCAATCTCATGATGCAACCAACACCCGGCGTTGTACAAGTCTTGTGCCTGACTCACTTGCGAAGTTTCAATCCTCACCCAACCACACGGCGACCCGTCAGCACCGAATCTGCACTGGCCGGAAAAATTAATTGATCGCATTACTTGAAATGCACTAATCGATGCAGGAAGACTGCATTCACTGCGCTGCGCTCGCTGAAGGACCGAGAAGAATTAAAGGCCTCCAGGCAGCCATGGAAAATGTTGAAATGTTGCTTCGATGAATAGAATTGCACGAAGTCAATGCAGTACCTATTTTTCCCCAGAAGAAGAGATTCGACAATTTTTGTTGGAAGGATTCATTAGAATTATTATACAAATGGTCCTAACTTGCATTAAAGTTGTGATTAGTTAATTATCTAAATTAAAAATTATACAAATTACAGTAGCTTTTATAGAAAATAGTTATACAAACTTTATTGCGCTCAGTTGTCATTAACTGGACGATGGATCTAATCGTCACTTTTATTTGCGCTTCAGATACTCACCCATGATGCACCCGGTGTATTTGAAGTTTCCCCTTGCAGGGGTGCAGGTGCAGGAGGGGAAATATTTTTGCAACGAGTCAACATGTCGTTTGGAGTTGACTTTACTGGGTGGCAAATCGACGGGGGTCTACAGATGCGAGGTTTCAGGCGACGCACCGCACTTCAAGCTGGCAACAAGATCGTCCAACATGACGGTAGCTGGTGAGTATTATCCGTTATGATTCCTGCAACTGCCAAATTTCTAGCAGTAACAGTACACATTCGTAAAACAGCCAACCAAGGACCAAGAAACTCTTTATTTCAGGCTAATATTGTCTTGCAAACACATTTCAATATACCTTTGCATTATATTTGCATGAAATGCATTGGCAACTTAAAGCAAACATTGTTATATAGGGAATTCATTTTATTAACTAGTGAAATGCATTACTTTAAATCCCTCACTACTTTAACCGTTCTTTTCAAGCGTTGCCACAAAGCGATCCCCTCATCGAGAGCTTCAATTCCATGTACCGACTGGATGAGTTTGTCAGCGCCACCTGCACCTCGGACTTCTCCAGTTTGCCAACAAAGCTGACGTGGTACATCAACGGAGAGTCGGTGAGTGTCGGTCGTCTGCCGGAACCGGTGGCCGTTGCTGTGCTTTGCTTAGTTGCGACTCATGACGCTTTTGTTTCCAGGCGCCGATGGCGGAACTGCAGCCCAGCATCGACAACAGCATCCCAGCACATGATTACATCCTTCGTAGGCAGAGGCTGCAGGTAAATTTTTACCTGAACGGGGCGCGTTTCTTCTTCGATGGCGGCCGCAGTCTGGAGCTGAAGTGCGTAGCGGAAATTGAAAATTTTCCCGATCTAAAGCGTGAGACGTCGCTCAGTGCACTGTTGCTGCACAACGACAACCTGAACAATCAGATGCTGGTGCACACCGGAAGTGGTAAGTGCTGCTCACTTTTCCACATTTACAGCCAAATCGCACCAAGTTTTCATTCTCCCGCCCTGCTTGTGTTGCCTCCAACTCAGGTTCTAACTCAGGTTCAAGGTTGAAGGCGGTCTTTTCCAGCTTCCCGATCACTGCTCTGGCACTGGCGACGCTGCGCCGAGGCTTCTTATGATCAGCCCTTGCATTGGTTTGCGTGCAGCCGGCGCTGGGCGATGCTTCTATATCACACTAGCTGTTAGTTAGTTAGACCAAATCAATTCTTATGTATATATTTATAAGATTAAATCGCTGCATTTAATTCCGTATCATTAGTTAGTTTTTGTAATTATTATATTATTACTCGTGTTATTCTTTTCGTCTTAAACAAACTATAAACGAATTATACCTGAAGTTTCTCGTTAACACTTTATTATTATTTCGTTAAAATATAATACTATTTGTGATATATTTTTGCTCAAAGGACTTGAGGTAAGGATAACCCATTACGTCCCTATACGGATATTTAATTTCATTGGTAGTTTTGATTTGAAGAATACTAAAAGTATACTCAGCTATTTGTTAGTTACTGTAATTTAGTTTAGATTTATTTAGGGAAAAACGAACTTAATCTGTAAGAACTTGTAAATAATTTATTTCCGAAATTATACAAGAATTGATGGTAATATTTTTAGAAAAGCAACACATAAAGTTCCAAAATGCATCTCGATTTAAGATAAAATCAAATCCATTTATGTATGTATTGCACCCAAAAATTACTGAATACCAAAGAAAGCATTACTAACGATTAAGATCAGACTAAATTTAATGTAATGTAACTACTAGGTATGTATGCACACATTTTACTCGAACCCTAAAATCACACACAAACCCAGTTCACTTCAGAAAACCAGCATCTGTAGGAATATATTACGAAAAGGTATATTGTACATATATTGCGATCGAAATTAAGATCTGACACGACAAATGTTAACTTACTCTAGAGATATGCTTATGCAGACAATGTATAACCTCTTCCAATGTACTAAAAATCAAGGTCGAACCGAATCCAACACTACACGTGTTAATCGGCGAGTATAAAGCAGTATTAAAGTATTAAAGTATGTTTTGGAAGTAAAATATGAAAACTATCAAGGAAACCGATATAATATCCCATTTGTTAATTTCTATGTTCAAACTATTGAAGTAACAAGCGTAAATAAATAAATCAATCCAACCAAATTATATGAGTTTAATTCCATTTATCGATTGCTCAAGCATTACTCAGGTAGGTTGGTGTTTAGATGTTATTTTTCAACCACAGGAACGAGTGATGTTCCTCTTAAGTTAAGGAAGTTACGTTCTGCTTATTACAATCATAGCAATCAATAAAATAATAAATCACTTTTGCATTTATAACAATAAATATTATAATTACAAATAAGTGATAATTAATAAGGAAGCTGCTTCATTGTACATTTCCCTCAGTTATCGATAACTCCTGATCGTCTTCTTCCGTGGTTTGCTTTAGGAGTTCTTAGTTTTGTTTTACTTCCTACATCTATCGGCTTGATGTATTCATTTCAAAACCCGATGAAAACCGTTCAAAAGCTGTTCCTGCACTTAAAATTGCTGCTTCCGTTCGCCGTCCAATAAAAGTTCCTGGTGCTTTAAACCCATTAACACGATTTCACTCGTTTAGATGTAATCAGCGACGGCATTCGGAAGTATCGCGTGCCACACAATGCATTCCCAGCAGTAAATCGTGACCCGGCGAAACCTCCCTTTGAAGCCTTATTAAAGCGGAATCTCCAGCGGAGGGTGTGGCATAGCGTCCACTGGAGCAAAGCAAGATGAACATGGCATGGACAAGACGATAAGCAGCGAAAGTGTGGTTGTACAAATGTATTTCCTCGTCGTGAGGTGTACGCTTTTTTAGCCGAGTGCGTAGGTTGACCATATTTTGAGGGGAGATGAGATCGAAATATTATTGTTAAACTTATTTTATTTTAATAAGACATAAAAGCTTGCTAGATAATATTTCTAAAGGATTAACCATTGAAATACTAATAATATATGTACATGTATTGTATGTATTCAATTATAATAACTATTATAGTCAATGTGAATTTAAGCAATAAATAAAAATAACTTCAGATCCCTCGGTCGATTTTTCAATTCATTCGAGTACTAGCAGCTGTTATGGCAGCTGAATATGGATCAAATGGATCGATCCAGGGGCCAAACAGGAAATGTTTATTTTATTTACTCCTTCTAGAATCCTGCTATTGTTACTATATGAAGAAATATGGAATGAAATGTTAAGCAGTAGCTACCCAACCTAACCTAACTTAATTTAAATAGTTACAGCGGTGAATTAGTGTGCCTGAAACGAACTCAACAACGACAACGCCATCGCATGTGGAAACAATAGTAATAGAAATAAAAACAGCAGCTCAATTAAATCTTCGGTTTACTTACCAGCAGCTGCTGTTACTCTGGTCGTGCTACTCTTGCGAAGTGTTGTTGATGATATATAAACCATGGTTGCTGCTGCCATCTTTCTTCTTCTCGCTTTTGTTGTCCCGTGCTTCTGCTCTCGTTGCTGCGGCCGGCGTTGATACCTCGCCGTCCATTGCAGAGTTCTTCCTTTTGCGAATGCAATAAATGAAAACAGCAACAATAATAGCGGAAATCCAAATAAAACAAACACCGTATCAAGGACAGAATGCCAGCAGCATGAGCAGAAACAAGGTGCAAGAACAACAATGAATAATAGTAGTGAGCAGAACGCCAAGAATACTCGTAAGTATAGGAAACAGTTGCCTGGCGGCTTTGTTGCGCGAGGGATCGGGAAATGCAATTAAAATCCAGCAAAACGTCCTGATGAGGTTAATTAATTTTGTTGTTGTTGTGTTTGTAGGTGCTGCAATTGCATTTATTGTGGGAGTCACCAGGTGGGGGGGGGGGGGGGGGAAGTCCTAGCTTTTACCCCGTTTGTTGCTGTTTATAAATGGCGCTTCAATCTTATAACTTTATTGTTCTCTCTGTACACATGTAGTGCACCTGGCGATGGTAGTCCCCAGAAGATGTTTGTGCATCTGTGCACTTTGATAACTGAAAGCGGTGGCCGCACTCGTCATGGTTGCGTGGATTGCAAGGTTCTAAAAGTTAAATAAAAATTATGTATGAGTATATATGTACATGTATACATGCTATACACCTTCGTAGCAGTCTTCTTGATCCTTACGGATCAGTATTGAGTAGTCTTCCAGGAATGAGCTCGGGCTAAAATGGGGTGGCCAACCCATCAACTTAGAATCCTCGCAGCTTGAATTTTACACTATTTATGAATTCGATTACTACTAATAATTAATATTGAAATATGAGATACAAAACAGCGAAATCCTCGTCAGTGCCTGAATGAACCGAAAAATTTAATGCTAATTAAACAGCGTTCAGTGTGTGGATTACAGCCAGCAAGTTGGTGCAGAGATTCACTGCTAACTAGCAAAGTTTCCACGACGACACAATCAAATGTGCCACCCAGCCACCCTCATTCTGGCATCACTCAGTTAGTTACTCATCGGTTACCTCAGTTGACGCAGTGAAATGCTGCTAATTGCGAACGACCGACAGACCGCAGCCGAAACCCCAGCAACATACGTCGTCATTATTTTTAACTAGAATCAAACACTACATATTTACATGCGAATTCCTATTCCTAACTCAGTGCAATTAGAAGGCAACAATCTGATCTTTTTTCTATTCTAAAAACTCTTTCCGGTTTTAGTAATCCTTTTTTTCACCCTGCATTTGTTTAAAGGAAAAGCATTTCATTATTATTATGCATTCACATTATTATTCTATGTTTCGAATTTAAGTATTTATTATCATGTTCAGTTCGTTGTTTTATTTTTGCCATTAGAGCCAAGATCGTTACGTTGCTATACGTTGACAGCCGTGTTCGTTTGATTTACATTGCGATTTGTATTGCGGATTGGATCATATTGTGTCTGGGGTACATTTTTCCTTTATTTCGTTTTAACATCCAGCCAAAGAACCATCAGATTGCTTACTTATGTTATTCCGTTATCCATTTCCGATTGATAACATGCCGCGATTACTTTCAGAACTTCCTATGCGACGATTTATTCCGCTCCTGGCTCAGACTAGCGGCGAAGTTGGCAACTCGGTGGAGTGGATTGTTTTGAAATGTTCTTCAGCTTCGGTGCCTTCGTTCGGGTGAGGATTATTTATAGTTAATGTTTGCGCTCGCCTTTTTTCGAAAGACAGTCCATGAATTCTGTTGCGAGGTATTTGCAATTAAAAGTTTTGGACTGCAATTTGTTTACGTACTCGGCAACTGTTGTGCTTGCAATTAATGAGCACAGATATGATGCTCCGCAAAAAAAGGCGCTGAGATCGGGAAGGCTTCAGAAAAAACTAAACTAAATGCCAACACATGAGAAACTTGCGAAATCGTACTGTCAAACCAAATACAACAAAGAAGTATGGAAAGAGGCTGTCATCAGGAACTACAAGTTGCCAGCTGATGCGACGGAATTAATTTCAGGTAGTTTTCAAAAGACTAAAATAAAGCGCAAAGGAAAATCAAGGGAGGTTTTTTGTTCCTAAGAAACTCCTTCAATTGTCCCAAGTACGATTGTGTACTTGAAGCAGGATGCTGGTTATCCTAATGATATTATCCAGGTGATCATTTGATTGCTTCCGGAGAGCAGTGGCAAACATTGTCACACACACAAACACTTACTCGTATATACATATAGTATATATACACATATATTCAGCCATGTAACACGTGTACTAACCATGGAACTGCATGTGTAGCCAACTAATCGATTGAGGTAGTCTGTGTCACTCCTTTCCCGGGTTCGGTCTTCCCTTCACAGGGGATCCTACAAACTTTGACCGACGTGTTGACAGTGCTGTGGGACGAGAACACATGCACATAGTATACAACTCAACAGCGATGCCAGTTGTCTATTATTTGCGAACAACGTCACCAACTGAAGCCATGTTCTACAGAAATACAAGCAGCAATATAAATACAATACATAGGACTATTATTACTAGAGGACATTGAGTAGAGGACAGAGTAATAGATAACGAAATGAAGATCGGCGAAATAAACCCGGCCTACGCGAAGTCAACAAGCAAAACCAACAGGTTCAGGGTCCTTCAGTTGATAGTAGTGACATGGATTAAATACTGCACCCTACTTAATATAAATACTTATTAATGAAAGTGGAAATCTACTCTTATTGATATATTAAAATGTTGCCGTTATACTGCACTCACCTTGTTTGCTTGTAGCAATTTTCTTTCGAGCAATCCAAGCATGAACTTTGGCGTCATTCGAGTGGAAAATTGCTCCCATCTTCGGGAGCGCTCCTCCGCACGCGGCGGCCCCATGAAGCATGTCGCCCGACTTCAGTACGATATCAACGAAGACGAAGCCAGCAGACAACGTAAGCGGAAATGAAACGATTTGATGATTCCAAACAAGACTGTTTCCATAATGTTGGGATCCAATTCAAAGTGAGCTCATTGTTGTAATGAATTTTCCATTGTTATTGAAGAGACGTTTATTAATATTTGTGCTTGGATCGCTTTACGAATTCAAGGCTCACCAATTGCGATCTTAGAACGGAAAAATGCGATAATTTTCAACGATTATCTTTAAAATCTGTTTAAACCAGCCAGCCAAGTCATTCGCCGTACTTTTAACTTTAAATGTATAAATAAATACTGCGAATATTGAAGCTCTCCACGCTGGAAATCAGTTTGGATGCAAGTCACGTGAAAATCATCAACGTGTGAAATGCTAGCAACTGCTACGAATATCTGTTCAAAAAATTCCATGTGCACTCGGCGGCCAGCCGTGCCGTCATCACCAGAAGCGAAGCATCACCAGAGCATTGTGATGCCGCAGAGCCTCAACAGTTAACCGAACAATTTAATTTCGCACTCTGGCCGCAAGTGTGCCATAGAAGCCGTGGGGCGGCAACCGGCGTTTCACCGCGGACGGCATTCCAACTGCGGAAAATTGAAATGGAAGAACTTGCAAGTCTGAAGGCCCCGCGATTCAATGGATCAGTCAATCCGAGGTTCGCGGCACTCAATATTGGGGCCATATTTTGCATACAAAGCGCAACAATTTCCGTTTCCGTGGGCGCCCGCCGCATGCGATGGCAAACTTCCTGCCTTCCTTCGACGCCCCGACTGAATGGACGCATGAATGATGAAATGTTCCACGCGCCGTGTTTTTTCATTAGTGTTGTGAACAACGGTGTTGATGAATTAAATGAATACTGGGCTTGATTCCACTCTACAATGAGTTCAATTGAGTGTCAAATGAGATACTTCAGGTTATGTCAGGCCGCAGTGTATGCAGGGGGCCGGTTAGTAGGACCAGACCCACAGTTGTCAGTTCTTTACAGTACCTTGTTGAATAATACAATAATAAATATCTAGAGCATTGCAAAATACTTGTTTATTTTAAGAAGATGAGCTATAAATATTCAACACTTTTCGATTTAGATGCGAAATCAGTTCGAGAACAGGGTACAATCCTAATCTCTGTAAAACATGACCCGCCCACTTTCTGTCCTAACGAGGACTGTCCGTCTTCAAGTGGATAGATAGTCTTTGAGATAATCACCGTTCGGGAGAAAACACTCAGAAGTGGTCACAACCATTTAAGTGCATCGAATTGCACGAGAACATCGAACATGCAAGATGGGTTAAAATCAATGGGTTCTTTGCCAAAGACCAATGTTTAAACTACGCCTCATGGCGACCTCTGCATAAGCGTTAATATAATAATAGTGAAGTTTGTATGTTCGGCAGTAATGCAATTAATCTGCACACGTCCGTAATAATGTCCAAACAACAATGCTTCTGCTGGCAACAAAGACCTCGAAATTAAAAAGTGATTCCCGATAAAATGTGCCTGGCTGCGTTGTGCGCGCAATTATAATTAAAAATAAATAAATTCAAACTGAACATGGAACATAAATTAAACATCCAGCGGCGTACATGTGTGCGTGCATTAGTGCGTTACACACACACACATGTACATACGGACGCAAGAGCATCAAGCGATCGCTTTTCGTGTTCCATTAACAGCATTAGCAGCCAATTAGCGGTGCATTAAAAATATCTGTTCAATTAATTACACAAATAATTCCATGCGACTTCTGCACCAAACCTACTTGTTTTACATTTTTTAAGTACATGCAATACATTTTCCGCTAAAGTATTGTCTGCATTCATGTATTTCTGCGTGTTGCAGCACTCTGTGTGTCAGAAGAACCGTGCGCCGGTTTTTTTTTTTTTTTTTTTTGTCAGTAGAACCGTGCTCCGGTTTCCGATAGGTCGACGTTGAGATTTCGATTATTATTTCGCATTTCATCACAGGATAACAGAAGAATTAATATAATGAAATGTTTTTCCATGTCCATGTCCATGTTGATTTATAATTTATGTTCATGGTCAACACATGGAGATTGATAAAATATCTCCCATGTTTATGTTATCACTTTTACTATATGCAGTTAGTTGCAGTCAATAGAACCCTTTCGAACGAACGCACTATATCCACTATCCACGTATCCAAGTATACGATATAAGAACGCCTAATATTCCTGATTTTTGTAGAACCATCTCTCTATTTTGCATGATTCCGACATCCCTACTGTCCAGTACACAACATATGTAAGTAATAGCTGTTTGTATAAGTTAAGAAGAGAGCACTGTTAATTGAGCACAAAGTGCTACAAGTTGCCCACATCGGACTCCTGCTTTTGATCATAAAAAGCAAACAAATATAAGAGCAGCAATATTCGTGGTGCCATGTGCAAATCTGATTTTAAGCCTAACTCTCCACACACAACAAAACCAACAAAACGTTCCCAAAACGGTTGTCTTCCAGAGTTTTGTTACTGAATATAACAAGTATCAAAAATGCATTGCATTCAGAAAAAGAACAGAAGGAAAAATACAGCCGAATAAAGCGAGTCGTTTCGCCCTGAAGAAAAGAATTGTTTCATTAACTTCTCATAAAAACATTTATTTGTTAACTTATATCACAGAATAAATAGTATACAAAAGTTGCATCTCGGCCTGCGATACCTTTTCACTTTACGGTACAGTAGGAACAACTGAGGGGAAAGTCAAACAAGGAGAGAGAAAACGCGAACATACATATATTAGTATCCAATATAGTATAGTATATTATATCCAATAGTATATTAATATCCAATCCATAATGCCCTACAATGACTTCGCTCTGCGCAATCCGGTTGTTGAATAAATTAATACTATACAATGGTTTTATTAACGCACAATTTTTAATGGGTAACATAGTATTACATAGGTATTATGTTTAGGTATAATCGCATACGATCAAAGACAAATGGGTTTATTATACAATATTAACTGATACGAATTACAAAACGTATGAGCGACGCATCATCAAATCGAAATACATGTCGTCATCGATAGAGGCGCTGATCGAAGCGTAGTAGTTGAGGAAATCTTCCTTGGTGATCTGAAACCACGTAGATTGAAAGCAACCAATGGATAAGCAGAGGAATACATACCATTGCATCATTATGACCACGAGCGCCCTCGAAATTTTTCAAAAATTCGGCCAGTATCTCTTCCTTTGACATGCCGCCGCTTTGAAATAGTTTGTGCTCCTTTACTGAGTACACTTTCTTCAAGTCGGCTGTAGTGATGGTCCCGTCGCCATTCTTGTCCATCTTTGCAAAGGCCTGGTCGATAATGTCTAGACGACCCTGTGGCATAGGTGGCTGCAAGACAACTCCTTAAATGGTAGGTCGAAATCGTTTTGCCGGTCTACTTACTCGCAACTTTAATAGAAACTCAGTCATGCCAATCGAACCGGTGCGATCTTCGTCAAAGCTAGAGGAGACTCGTATAATAATTGAAACTTTTTCTATTTTTCACTAGAGACTACCTTGAAAACATTTCCCCGATTTCCTCGCCGTTGACTTCCAGGCCGAAGTCGCGTATTCCTTTTGCGAACTCCTCCCGATTGATGGCCTTGCTGCCGTCATCGTCCAGATTGCGGAAGGCTCTATTCGGGGTTTCCGGGGTCATTTAAAGGTTACTTTCTGATCTACACGCTCACCTTGCAAGGCCCAATATTCCTGTTGCGCCACGGCTGAAGCATAATAAACGCAGCTTGGTGATGGGATCTCGTTGATCTCCATCAGTCAATTCACGCTGAGACTTGTTCTTCAAATACGCTTCCAGCGAATACAGCTCGTAGGTGTCATGTGCCTGCAAAGCAAAAACTTTAAACGAACTCCTAGAAAACAGTCCTCATTAAAGCTCCATGGAGCTAAATATCCATCATCTTAGGCATCGCATAAGAAATTCTATCGCTCTTAAGGAATTCTATCGCAGGAAAAACGACGGGAATGATCTAACCCAGCGATTTGTGGGGAACATCACTTGCCGGATCCGGGGCCTGGACAACCTGGACATTCGTAGTTAGATGGTAAAACGTACCTTAGTTGGTCGCGGCATATTTTTGTTCTGATTTCTAAACATAGCCTTTAGGACGACAGTCTTTAGAAACACTTCGAAACGCTTGAAGACAACTTGAAAATCTCCGACTTGAAAATTTGATGAAATGATTTTGAATTGATTTTTTGAATCAAAACACATGGAAGCTGAAATGAATTTGAGCACAGTTCTTTTTTGAAATTACAAGTTATTAAATTTTTGTGTCTCGGAAAATCGTTTGCGTATATAGTAGAAGAGAGATTTTAATACGATAGACCATATTTAGTTATCCGTATCGTATTCATCACGTTTGCAATTTTAATACCTTTAGACTAAGCGCACACTACGGACTTTTTGTCGGCGGACAGTTTAATCGGATTGGGCTGTTTGCGGGTTGGTGTTGAGTCCGCACACTACCCGATAGTGGACTGAATATTTTCGATATACATACATATGTATGTATGTTTTTATATTTTTTCGCTTTTTACCGAATGAGAAAAACAGCTTCAATGAGCTCCTAAAATTAATTGGACAAACAATAGTAAAAGAAAATACACATCTCAGGCTATCAGTTAATCCACTGATTCGAAACACTTCCTAGTCAAGGGGTTGTGTGCAAATAATGATTGATATTTCTCAAATATCCTTCCTCATTTTATAATATATTTTGCGTCGCATAAGCTTTTGTTATTTATTAGCAATCCACCAAAACAAAACAGCCCGTTTGTGAAACACGAAACAAATACATATCTTCAATTCTCAATTTTCATATCTTCCAATTCTCTAGAATTCTCTACAAATTCGCAAAAGAAAGAAATAACAAAAGAAGAATAAACAAAAATTTATGACAATTCCGCGTAAGCTCGCTATGAGCAACAAGTCGGCAACAACAACAATCTGCATGTCTGCGCACTCTAATTGACTGCCATGCACATTTAGCTATCGGCCGATCGTTTGATCGCAGAAAAGTTGGAACGCAAAGCTGATGCCCATTCAACTTTTTTTTCTGCTCATATCGGGTCGGTGTAGTGTGCGCGCTTCCATATAACTCCATGCTGATTAAGAATGTAAACAAACTATCGGCCGACAAAAAGTCTGTAGTGTGCGCTTAGCCTTACAGCCTTATAATGTAAATAGTTTCAAGACGAAAACTAAAACACTAATGAAAACGAAAACGAAACGAGCCAAACTAGCATAATAGAAGCTTTTCGTTCGTATTGCAGACATTCGTTTTATTGCAGACAGAAAATGCTACCATGTGTACAATATTTGAAGTACATATTTTTATAAGTAATTTCTAGAAACGCAAAGATTTCGGGTAGATTTCAGTGCAAATGCGTGTCGGCAACACTATACACATACAAATTCGACACATACAATTCGACAACTTGCAAAACACAAACAATTATACACTGGACGATAGCCTTCTAAGAATGTAAACAAACTATCGGCCGACAAAAAGTCTGTAGTGTGCGCTTAGCCTTAATAATACTCTCTGTGGTTTTCGTGTGCTTTAAGACAGTTTGTCCCCCTCCGCTTTGTGCGGAATTTTTTGGCTGCAAATTGTCTGAATGCACACAACAGTGTTACTCATGCAAGGGTTACACAACGTTGTTTCCTTAAAGGCAAGTGAGTTAATTGCAATTGTTTGTTGAAATTATGGTGGGAACAATTTAAATATCTATACTTTTACTCACTCTTCTTTCTTCACTCAATCTATACATGTTTGTTCGCCAAATGAAAACGACACGAGAAGCTGAAGCCTATCCTAAGAGAAAACTTGTTACTTCACCAATGTTGTAGCTTTAACTGAACATACTCATTAAACGACGAATTGCTCGCCGCAGCAGTTTTCGATTGCGCATGATCCAGAGACAGGGTGAGACAGATACTGGGTGAGGCTTGTTTTGGCGAATCGGTTGCTAAGTGTGGAAATGTGGCAGTGAGCCCAGAATACGCGATATTCAAGCAAAATTCTGCCGCATTGCATTCGTTCTTTTTATTTCTCCTTCAATTACAATATTTAATTCTGCGTCTAGGTCAGCTAATTTACGAGTAATGAGACATTGAAAGTATATATGCATCGATCGATATATCAAAAATAATGAAAATCGGATTGATGTTTAAAAGACAAGAATTTGTTCTAAAGTTACTCCATTTAGTACAATCCATGTACGTCGACATTTTTACATGCAGATGACAGATGAGTCATCTTCGAATCACGTGACTAGTTGGCGAGTAAGACGAGAAAACGAGTCAAAACGACACGCGGTTCAAAGTACTTAGAGCAGCCGCTAATATTTATAGAAAATACACCTTAATGAAAAATAAGGGCATGATTCAGAGAGTCACGACGACGACGTTATCGGGTGACCCTCTTTGTTCTTTTCGTCGATTACAAAAACAAACACATTAGAAAGTGTCAAAGTCGACGAAAAGCACAAAGAGGGTCACCCGATAACGTCGTCGTCGTGACTCTCTGAATCATGCCCTAAATGTTCAATTTTTATCGGAAATCGTCACCGCCAGTAACGGGAACTTGTAAGATGGAATGCAGCTGCTTTTAACTTGTGCACAGCCAACGTTCTGTCGGCAACGCCGGCAACTGGTGCGAATTTTAAACTTGTCGCGAAACGCTTAACTTGCAAAGTAACACGCACTCCTCCCCGTTAACGACAAAGCAGTCGAATTAAGCTAGAAATGCTCAGCAAGCTGCAATGGAACAGGTTGCGAGATCACGGGCGAGCACGAGAGCGGGCGAGCGGGCGAACCGGCACAGAATTATGCATTCGTAATTTTTTACCACTCGATACTTTATGACGAAGTTTGAAAAGTTCGACTTGTAAAAAGCTCCCGAGTCATTTGGAATGCAAACCGAAGTGCAATTGAGTGCACGGTGCGGCGTGCGGGAGGCGGGTGGGCTTTCAGGTAGCACGGACGTGCAAGGATTCCATAGCACGCCGCCGAAAGAAGTTTTGTTATTTTAGGGATTCTTAACAGCCGCGCTGCCATCTGTACGCGTTGCAAAGTTCTGGCACTGTCATGTGATATAAAGTATCTTATTTGTGTTGTTGTAGTTTGTTTTTAGATTTATGCTTGCAAATAAATAAATCACACGACGCAAGGTTTGCCACTTTTCGATGCGAAATAAAGCAAATGTATTAATTCCATAAGCAATGGCGCTACAAAGAAGAAGAAAAAGAAGGGCGCTACAAAAGTTGGAATCAAAGAACACGGCATGTGAAAGCCGACTGCAAACAAAACAAATGATTCTCCGATGACGGAAACGGAAATGAATCCAAATACGCATGCAAATGAATCAAGGCACTCTGCCGCTGCCACATGGCAGGCGAAGAGCAAAAATGTGGCAAATTAAAATAATTGCATAACCGTTGAACCGAAAAATTAATCTAAATAGCTGTGAGAAGAGCGTCTGATTGGAGCGTTTGGGCTGCGGTTTCGACGATGATGACGACCGGTCGGACGGGGAGCGGCGCCTTGCTTTGCGTGGGGGTTTCACTTGAACGAGAGTCGACACACTCCGCACTACGATGCACACTCCATCTACGGTGTCGTCGATGCTAATGATCGATGTCAGACGAAGCCAAGTGAGGCCGGATCCATTCGGGCTGGCTGATTGATTGATTCGCAGCACGTGAAATGGGCCAACCAATCAAAGCGAGTGGGTCCGGCTTCAAGAGGCTCAGTCTGACATCGGCCAATATCACGCTCTGTGCACGCACAGAAGACTTCAAGTTGAAGCAACGGTGTAAATGAACCGGTGAACAAATCAAAGCAGGCGGAGGCACGCAAACAAGTTACGCGGATGGGGCACTTGTGTTTACTTGTGTTACGCTACGTAAAGTACGTAACGGCGTCATTAGGTTCTTGTCTTCTTTGAGGTACGCAGTCTCTTAAATGTCTTCAGCTGATTGATCAAAAGGAGAAGGCATCGTGTTGTTGTTTTTCCGACTACCGACTGCTTTGGTGTGTAAAAAAATAATGTATGATGTAGAGCACACATCAACTAATTGAAAGGAATCAAGTACACACTCGTATTTGTGAAAAGTACGTGAATGATTGATTTTTTCATTCAGTTTTAATGCCTGCTTGATTCAGCGAACTCTTGCCTTATAGTATATCACCTGAAATAGTAATCTTTCTAACCATCTTGCACATAACTGCACTTAGAAACGTTATCATGACATTAATTTGGGCTTAAAGGCTAATCAAGCGCACATCATAAACTTGCAGACATTGATTGTAATTCGGTCCGAGTCTTCACTCATTTGAAACTGACAGCAGGATGCACACACATACAGACACACGCACACATACATACACGCACACATACACACTGTGTTGAAGTCCCACTTTCACAGGCAGCTGCGAACGGAGGGGAGCGGGGGAGAAGAGGGAGGCATAGCAACTGTTGTTCCCGGTTTGCAATGTCTCCCATTTTATTCTACAAATATTTAGATCTTGGGTGAAGTTAGCTAAGGATTGCTTTCATTTAAACTTTTAGTTTTGATGGCCATATAAAAAAAGGGACACACCTGAAGTTGCAGTATGCGCAATCAAAGGTTTTCGTAAATCGCAATGCAATGGGGTTTCATGCCCCCGAACAACTCCCAGCGCACGCCGCTCTTTTAACTCAAGAGGATACTGCAACAAATCAACTGAAAGAAGTAAAAGTGTTATGAGCCAGAGCACAAATAAACTTTTTCTCCTCACGTGTCTAATCCTTTTTAATGAGTTTCTGAAGCATCAAAAACTTGTACACTTCACCTATCAGCGGCCGGCCAGAGGATGCTGTTCACCAAGAGTACGAAAGAAAGCCCTTCGTGCTGCCAAACAACGACTGATGGCTGCAGCGGTCTGATTTGGCTTGATTTAGCTTGATTTGGAAAGTTAATTGGTTTAAGATTTCAGCTGGCGATGAAAGGCTTCAGCTTTCGACACCTCTGGCGAGAGCGGATAGAAACGTACGAGTATCATAGACCATGGCTTCCAATCCTTCGCATCTAATATATTTTTCAACATCTTGTCAATAAGAGTGGTAAATTCAGTCAATTTTGATTACAGTAAAACTTTTAACCACGGAAATGGAGGCATTAATTTAGGTTTCGCGATAATCCGAACAACGCTTAACGTGAACATTTTTGAGTTACTATAGACTATATAGTATAGTATAGACTACTCTAAAAGAGGCTACTGACTACTGCAACTTACTTTATTTTCGCATATCCACAGATCGCTGCTGCAATGAGTCCGCGTTTTTCGGGTAACGTTGTCAGCTGCTGAACAGAATTCAAATACGAGGAAGAATGCACGCAGCATTAAAAAAGTCGCCGACAAAAGCACCAGTGGTGCCATAGTCATGGAGGCTCACAAACACATCGCCACTGCCACCGGAATGCGGCGCAATGGCCACATAATCTAGTGGATGCATTGATGCAGCCCAACAGTTAAAAACAACCGGAAGTTGATCAACACCGATGGCGGAAGTGTTGAAATTTATGCAGCAATTGATACATAATCAGAGATACGCACATGTACACACCCACACACACACGCACACACACATCTTCAAACGACAGCGAAGTGCTTACGTCCTTGTATGGAACTGCTTATTATTGACTCTTCTCTACTTGCTTCCATCGCTTGTGCTGACATTCTTCGATTCTAATATAAAATATATGTTCAAAGCTGGATGAGGAACCTTTTTTTCTAGTACTCCTACTTCTTTGCTGTTTAAAAGGCGTTCCTCATCGGCCACGCTTCTCCATGTTAGTTTATTTTTACATATTATGGGTAATTCGTCAATTATGCTGGCGCAGCACGAAGACTTCTCTGCAGGCAGGATTCATGAAACACTTCAAATAAATTTCAGCTGATGTATCGAACAAAAAATTCAATTTAAAGCAGGAAACGCTGTGCGGATTTCGCTGACCAAGCCACGAGAGGTCGATTTCAACAACAAATTTGCATGCAAACGAGATGATTAACAACCCTAACGAAATGATTCCATTAAAAGTTAAATCCTTAAAACCGAGCGATTATAGAATACATATTTTTATGCACACGCGGTGCAGCAGCCGTGCGCAGAGGAGGCTTGTGAAGTGGCGCGCCATGAAATGGAATGTGACGAAATTGAATTAAAAGTCCATCATTCTTAGTTTGGGGTAGAGTAAAAATTGTATGCGATGCTCTGCAAAAACGTGCGATGAGATGGACATTTAAAAGATTCGCTGGTTGTGGTGCTCATTTTGGACGTCATGAGTCGAGTTCACAATCCCAGTCTGGTGATGATTCCCCATTACTACCATCCCGATAATCATCAATACTCCTCTACGAGCATAAATATTTTGGACTGCTTGCGCCGAAATGTACAATAATTTGTTCCAATGTCGAACTTCCTATTTTGGAAAGTTTCTTTCTAAAATATCATCAGCTGCTCAGTCGCGTTCAGTGCTGCCACATCGACCGGCAGAGTTCGCAACCTGTAACTCTGTCATTGTTGTTGAATGGGCTTGTTTTGATATATAACACAGGCTGGAGGATCAGCACAGTAGATCCGAATACGTAATCGTGTAAACCAATTTCGAAATACTCGTGTTCGTGTGAGTTTGGTTGCCATTGTCACGGCTGTCTTCCTGTTGCTGTTGCTGAATAAATGATGGATGGTCAAGTATCTACTCAATTAGTTTGCAGACAACCGGCGCATTGCATAGTGACAACTCTAACTCAATCATCAACTCAATTTCTGGCATTGTGCGGTGTTGCTTCCCAAATACTGTATCGCACTATCATGCAATGCACGTATTTTTATAAGTAAATCGTAACGAAATCGAACTTCCATCATGCCGCCACAATGTAACATGCATTTATGAGTAACAATAAAATCACTGATTTTCGAGTGCACAATCGAATGTACCATGAACACGGATATTTGAAAGATGTGGGGGTCAATTTCACAATGCCGGGAGTTTGCACATCTGTACCTTATGGTTTCCGTGTTTTCATTTAATGAACCGACAAATCCTTTGTTGTTCGGGACGAATGTAAACCTTACTTCACCAGGATTTAAACTCTGGACGATGTATCGGAGCCGCACATCATGCAGGGTACACGAAGGCCACCAACCCGGCTCTCATACGTTCACCGTATTTCCATGCATTCATTATGTTGCTCTACGTGGATTCTAAATTGTGTTGCTTTTAATTTCATGCTACTTGCGGAGCTCTCCACCGCGCCACGCCGCAAATTTGTGTAAATTAATTCATTTGCATTTTTGATTAATTTTGATTGCATTTCTGACTGGCTGCAGGTCAGCGATGCAGTAAGAAATCCTGTTTATTCGCGTCAACCGAGTCTTCAAAATAAATATTTGGCTTAGTATTCATTGAGATTAAATGGAATATTTACTATAAATCGAAATGAACAGATTCGATCCAGATGCACTGTTCCAGCGCCATGAAAAGCAAGCTTCACTATAAAAGCAGGAGATTACAAATGAATATCGTTACCATAGCAATTCCAGGGATTCTGATTGCTCTTGAAAGTGACTTTATTTTAAGACCTCGTAGGTCAGGAGAGTTTCAACTGCAACTTCGAGAACACTCTTAAAACACATACGGTAAATTTGCATCTATATTATTCTGATGTCGTTTCTAACTTCCGCAGTCATTCTAACATATTTTGTGTTCCGTCCTATTTAACAATTATTAGAAATAATTAATCCTTAGGAGCTGAGAAGGACAGTCAGTAGTACTACTGAAAAGACGAGATTCAGATCAAAACAAGCCTTTTCAAGGAATAATTTAACGTCATCCTCAAACATCAGTAAATAATTTGAAGTGTGTACTTTGAGGGGAAGAGACCCCTGCTGTGGTAGTATCCAAACCTACTCTTTGACTTTGTATGAAAGTAAAATAAACTCGTATTTTGTGAATTTATCCTTGTTTATTACAAGCAGATACTCGCCAATTGCAAGGAAACTTTAGGATGTGCCTCTCGCCTCTGCAAGGATGTGCTAAATTCAACGAAAGGAAGGAGTGGTCCCTTTCGGACTTTCTATAGTGAACTTCATGGGTACTAATCAGCCTTTGAGAAGCTTCTCAGATACAACTTGTCGTCCAATGCGAGCAGTTGTCGTTGTGCATCTCTTTTGAGCATTATTCGTGAAGAGAGGCCAGAGTTTGTAAAGACCAGTTTAATTTAAGCGCCGTGGTACCCTTTAATACGTAACTTCATCCAACTTAAGCCAGTCTTTAAGATTGGAATACTAGAATAACTCAATCGTAGCAACATCACACCAGCAATGTGCCGTTCGAGCGCAACCCTAAACGAGTATTAAGCAGTTCTGGTTTAGTGCAGTGCAGCAATTTTCGTAATACTCCTCAGGCTTAGGAAATCCGCTTTGCTTCTGACTTCAACCAATTCAAACATTTTATTCTCGAAAATCCTCTATCTTGATGTTCAGCCTGACTCTGCGAATGGGTTTCAAGCAATCGTTGGCTCCGTCATTGTAGGTCGGCGTTCGTGTTGGCTGTGTTGGCGAAGTAGCCTCACCCACAAACTTGTACTTATTTGGGTGCACTCCGCCGCTGTTACGGCGAAGTTTATTTTAGAGCGCTTACATTTTACGATTTACATTGTTTTATGCAAATCCAGATGACAAACCTTAGTTTCTAGTTAATTTTTATGTTCAGAGTCCTTTAATACGAGTGTAACAATGTATTAATCAAAATAATCCTACCTTCGAATAGAATCACTGAATTATTGTATTTTATATTAAATACTTTTTAATTAACTGTGCATTAATTTGTCTCTATTTCTGCCATTGACAATTATTTTCTTTCTTCACTTATTTGCAGAAAGCATGAATGTTTGTCCTGTTGGATGACTTCAGAGCGGCTCGTTTCCTTTTCGAGAACTCACGCTGCTCAAACCTCGCGCTTTACTTTAACGATTTAATGGAATCTTTTATTTGTTTTCTTTTTGTGCTCGTAGAAGATCCTGGCAACTCCGAACACAGACAGCAGCAGCTGCAACTACCATTTTGCCTTACAAATTCCAGAAAAGCCATTAGAGGATGCATAATTGAAAACGACTCCTTTTTTCCAACTGCTCCACTCTCCACCTGCTGTTATTAGATGTACTCTTGTAACTCTGAATTCTTAGTTTCGAGCTTCTGCGCTTCGGTAAAAGTTTCTAACTTATGTACTTTCCAATTGAATACTGGAAAGTGATTCCTCCTCTTTTGCACAAATACTTGTGCCTCTTCTTGCTATTGAAGGAGTTGGAACCAAAAACTTGCTGTGTTCACGTTCACGAAACGAACCGAAAACGCTTTCGCTTAGCAAAAATGCTTGAAACCGATCAATTGGCAAGAATGAAGGGATTGAAGGGGGGTCATCATAATGAGACGTACAAGGAAAAGTAGTCGAATGGGTGTTGGTATTTAGAAGCTGTTCATAGGGTGGTGAAATATATTTTTGCAAAGAACTTTTATTAAAGATCCAACTATAATGGTTAACTTTGACAACGTTTTTTTGTTTGTCATCAGAAGGAGGTATGCACATATAAGATTAGTAGAAGAAAAGAGTTCTGGGAAAAATCAATGCGGGAAAATAAAAAGTAGCCTGGCTCCATTTCTGTACAGGACGACATATTTAAGACTTCATCCCAGAAGCCATGTGTTTCGAATGAGCACGCTTCCCTGCAGTGCGTTGTATTAATTCATATAAACTGATAGAAACAAGAAAACACATCGTTTCGCTCTGTGCTACTGTACGCTGGACTATCAGCCGTTTCTATCCCGTCCTGTGCTGGATAGTTTTAAGTTTATCTGTGCATCAGCGCACACTTCTTCATTTGGTGCATACTCATTCCTTTGAGCCCCCCTGATTCCTTCGGTTCCAGAACCTATCATTAACTCATGTCTTGAAAAGAGTCCCTCAAGAAGAGTCCTGAACTTAAATCGTTTAACGCTCAACTGCATTAGTGCAGAATTTTCTCAAATTGAACTGTCGATTTCGTTCTGTTTCTTAGTGTGTCTGAGATTTATTGCTTTGTAGTTGATTTGGAGCTTCTTGCGCTGTATCTGCGTGCAGGCACCCAGAATTCTCTTCAGTTGGTTGGTGGTTTTTATAAATTTCGCCTTCAGCGTTAAACACTTCGAAGTTAATTTATGCAGCAGTCGGCGAGAGCGAACTCGAGGAGTGAAATATTCTGGCAAAAGTTCGCTGTCCGCCAGTGGGTTCTGGAGGATTATTAAGTCGAGGTTTTCCGGGGATTAATTTCACTTATCTTATTTGAAACTTACTTTCACTCCGTTGAGTGGTTATCGCGAACCATTGGAAACAAACGCCATTACGAATAAAAATGAGAAACGGCAGCATCAAAAAACTACTACAATTTTTAAAGCTAATCTTGCGGAGAAAACATTGTGTGTGTGTCTAATATCAAAACTTGTGCCACCGCGTCGCCATGTGTCCGTCAGTCAGAGCAGTTGACAGAGTGTGAAAATTTTTCTTCATTCCCGTCTCGGAACGTTTCCGTGATATGCGTATGCATCGGCAACAAAAGTCAGATTCTGTGCATTGTTGCGTTGCTTCTAAATAAATGAGGTGGACATTATTTTGTATTAACTCGGTCGCCGTTTTGATCATGACGAGTGAAGAGTGCATAAATCAAGGGTTCAAATAAGAAGCAGTCAAAATAAACCAGAAAGTGCGCTATATTCAGTCTAGTCGAAGCTGGAGTACGCTGTGGTCATGATTTAATAGCATATGGGAGAAGTGGGAGGACCACGCCCATCTTTGGATGAGTATAATATTGATCCTAGATATTCAATTATTCTGCGCAACTCACTGCCAAAGATAAATCTATACAAAATCTATCTCTCGCTGCATACGAGTGTTCTGTATGTGAAATGAAAAAAATAAGATAAAATAGAATTTATATAGAATTAATTCTTACCTGTTGGCGGTCGACTAGTACGTGAATTAGGTCCATCGTGTCCCGCGATAGAGTTCCATTATAAGCCCCGAGTTATATGTATGAATTATACTTAATGAACTTTTTGCTCCTGCAGTGTTTGCCTCAAAACCTCATTGGAGCTCGAAGATAGTATTTATTGTGTTTTTCCTTATTTATAAATATAATCTACACCTCTTTGCTGTTCTCTTTGCTCTCAAATTGGATCACAAAAGCGTGGCACGTTTGCTTAGAATGTTCTGAAAGTGTTGCTAAGCTACAGCCATCGTTGTTGCATCAACTGTTTGGCTACAAAAATGCTGCCAGATTATTTTATTGCCACATTAGAATGCGCTGCGTTGCGCTGCGTTCATTTATTTAGCGATGGGTTCCAAATACCACCAGAACAACAACAAACATGGCATGCACAGCGCGCAGCAGGACTAAAAATAGGATAATAGCAGGATGCTATAAAACATGGTGTAGAAAACAAGTTCGAAATTAAAAAACTTTTTCGAACCACGTTTCCATGGGCGCGGATTCTCGTGGAACTCCTCCAGGAAGGGGGGTGATTGGGGCGATGGCGGAGACGAAACTATTATTTTTGAAATAAAATAAAACATCTTTGGCCCTGTCTGAATTATAAGACAATGTTTCAGATTCTGTCTTCAAGACTCTTAACAGTGGGAAATCATTTACATTTGGAAAGCATTAATATTGCATTTGTATTGTGTTTCGATTTCATCACCGGTTTTAATCCCAACACCCGAAGCTGAGTGAAGATATACATTAAGAACACAAACATTAAACTTGCGGTTTTGCATAACTTCAGGGCTTTAGAAGCACTTACATACAGCAGCGGCAAGCTTTAGGAAACGCGTATGGAACTCACGCAACTCACACTACAACTACAAGTACAAAGTCAGAGATCCACATCCATTAGAAGCAGGCTTAAGAACTCAGATATGACTCGCGCTGGTTTGCGTTGCGCTCTTTATTCGTGGATGACGTTGAATTATGCCGCCCCAGCTGCAGAATGCGAAAGCACATACTTTTAATTGAAAGCGGAATAATAGCAACGCAACGGTGAATGCGTCGCGATCCACCGCATCTGAGATACCATCGTATATCCACAAGCAGAGGCGTAGAGCTCTGCTGTTCGCCACTAAATGGCATTTATTCAATTACACGCTCTGACAGCCCTGAATTATGCAGTGAACGATTTGAGAAAAACGCATCGTGCAAACATTTTTTGTCTGCGATTCCTTTTTGCCTGCACGAAGTGCAACAACGCTGCGCCCACAAGGAAGCTGGCGATATTCGTGGACAAACATGGAACCATTTCTTCGGAATGAATGCAGTGCGCGCATTGAATTCGATTGCCTCCTGAATTAATGACTGAGTGCTTTCAGAGGCAAACGATTGGGTTGTTTGCTCTGTTAGTGGATGTGGTGCACGGGGCGTATGAGTAACAAGTAATTCCAGTTATTTACGTACGTAGTTTTCACGTACATTATAAATGCTCACGATGAAGTGGAGTATTAGTTTTATGGAAATTCAATTAACGGCTTCAACTAACCTCTTCCGTAAGACTTTAATACAGAAATATTATAGTTATTTAATAGTTGCTGTATAGAGTGCTTAATTTTCATATATATATTATATTACTTACTTATAAATATATTGTTTTGCTTCTGGCAACTGATTTACTGACTGTGTTGACGTCGTTTATAAGTCAGAAGAATTTTCTCAAAGGTTTCGCTGCCGAAGACGTGACAAAAGCGTTGCCAGAGGCAAGGAAACAGCGACACGTTTCTCCTCAATGTTTATGATCGTCATCTGTGCATGGTTCTCATGCGTGTGCTTGTATGAATGCATCAGAAATCCAAAGTGCACAGAGACTGATCCATTGTAAGCCAGATGTTGCTGTCGACGTTAATAATTCGCGAGTCTTTGAACATCGCTTCCTTTAGGAAATACTAACTTTAATAGGAAATGCAAAAGAATGCAATTAAAACGGCAGCAACTTTCGCATAGTTTCTGCATGCATCTAATAAACTTCAAATGTCCCAGGAAAAGAGCGCCTTATCAATCATTCGTCTCGTACAGCGGCACAAATCAAGCTGTCAACTGCAGTTTGCCAGCACAATTGGAACGGAGTGCTGTTCGCTCTTTCGCTGTTGTTCCACGTTGTTGCTCGCCTGCACTAAATCAAGTCGTCAGTCGTCACAGTCGCCGTGGTGAAAAGCAGACGCGACAAGTGCTTTAGACAGACATGCAGACAGACATGCAGCAGCGTGCACACTTCCCTGCATTGCCCAGTCTTCGAGTACTCCAAATAACTAGAAAGTTTGCAGGAGCTCTAAACACACCCAACTATAAAATAGGGAGCCACAATGGCTTTTGGTGTCCGACTCCGTGCCACAAAGGATTCGACTATATTAGACAAAGTTTTCTCGATTTATCTCAACGCAGTTCATCCAGCAATTCGGTTATTTCAGGACACTATTGAACTCCCAGCAGCAAGGAGATGTTACCTGAAGTATTCAATGCCACTTGGAAATAGCCGTAGTCATAATTGCAGTTGCTTAAACTTTAATACGAATAAATGTAATGGACATGAACACAAGAAGATTTACATCTTCGAACACCAAGAATTTACATTGTGCATATAAATTCAGCGACGAGTAATCATGTTTGGTTGAATTACATTAAAATGGGAGGCAATTCTTTTTTGCTTATTGAAATCTGGACGCAAGAGTGGAAGTCGTAAATTACATGTGTAAGCGTTGTCTATGAATATTTCAGATAAAATGACTGAACTCGTTCTTTATTCGTGCGCCGTGGAATAAATATGCTTGTGATATCCTGCTAGTTAAGCCAGATGTTAATTATACTTAATTTTGCTGTTGTAGTTGTATTTAAAAATGTGGCATCGGACAACGCTAAAGCATTGGCAATGAAAATAAGGGCAACGCAGCAGAACGAAACCAACATATTCTCGTAGTAGTAAACAGCACTTCAGCAGGTCGTGCAAATGGTGCTCGTGCCAGCAGCACTTGAAGGTCCTTGAAGGATGTGGCACCAGCACAAGATTGCAATTACATCGCGTACAATTGTAACATTTATTAACTTCATCGCAAGCATTTTTGTCTGCAGTAAATCGAAGACAGCGGCACTTCTACTTGCAACTCATCGTAGGCTCAATTAAGATATGCAACGACTAAAGATGTCTTTCACTTCCATTCATTGGTGTGGCCTCATCCACCACAAGTGACTATTTCCTTATCAGTAGTCATCAAATCTGCTAACCTACGTTCAATGATAGGGTTCTCAGGAGCGGCGAAGAGAAGAAACACACATATTTCATTTGAAGGACAGATTTAAATTGTAACCTGCAATAGAATTGTTGCATAAAAAGTGGCTTCATTCGAATCTAATTCGGTTAAAATATAATATCCATTCATGCACAGTTTTTGTCACTTTTGGCATCACAGATTTTTAATTGACGCACTGGGCATTGAAATAAGTGTCCGATTTGACATTTGGAGAGACGGTAGCAAATCCAAAATTAGCAGAAGATATGCAGAATATTAGCCGAATGCATTTAATAAGCTTCATTGATAAATAAATTACTTTAATCCGCGTTGCTTCCGAACATATTACACACGATTTATCTTTCCTCAGAGTGAACCGCTTTCGGTTAGCCGAGTACCTTTCCGAGTAGCCAACCATCTAACTCACCGAAGCTATCACTTTAGTATTTTTTGTTGTTTGGATTTTGAACTACTGACGCAACTGATTTGACACCTCGCACTGCATTGCATTCAAGTGTCATGTGACAGCGCACTGTTCGCCATTGTTGTTGTTGTTGACAGATTTTTAGCGAATTGCGCTGACAGCTGAGTTTTATGGCTCGCGATGGATTGACATGAAGTCCACTTTGCTGGACGCAGCTTCACATGTCCTCCAATATATCCGCGTGCCATTGACAGTGATTTCCACCAACGCGTGCAGTCGGCAACACTTTTTGCACAAAATGTTGGATTGATTTTGAAAAATATGCAAACTCGAAACTAGGAGTTGGAAAGATTGGAAAACACTAAAGAAAAATGTAAGACCGTTGCTAGCGTGTTACCCACGGAGAAGGGAGGGAAACTTTTTTCAAATCCTACCAACCTGTACAATGCAATCATTAAGAGATTATAATAGTCCACGTCCAGCCAGTCTCTTATAAATAAGGTATCACATCGCCCCGCACATGAGCACAGTCCAGTTCCCAGGCCAAATTGCTATCGCCAGATCACGATTATGCGTTTAAATATTTTAAAGGAAGGTTTGCAATTCAGTCGCACTACGAGTATCTAGGAACGGCCACACCAACAACCAGCTTGACTAAGATACAAGTCGTTGCCACACCTGGTAGCCGCCACGTTGCCAGCCTTTTGTCACTATCAGTGACGGTTGCCCACACAACAGAAAGTCATCGCCGTCGTCATTTCTCACTTCCCTGTTCTCGGTCGCACTGCTGGCCTCATTTGCGGTAGTTGGCAATCGCGCCACAAACTGCGCCTGCGTTAACGCTACCTCGAGGCTGCTTGGCAGCGGCATTGGCAGGTGCAAGCATAAATCGGCCGGATTTTAAGATTGTTGTGATTTCGTTGTTTCAGTAGCTGTTGCAGGCGCAGTTGCATTCCGTTTTCCTCCTCCGTCATCGCGGAACGCAATTTGTTCGGTGGACTCGCACTACGGCAATCAGTGCCGACAGAACTTCGATTCGGCTTGAAATCGTTTGTTCGTTTCTACTACACACATTCAGACATGTCGTCTTTACTCTGCTTTTATTGTACCCCGCTCCACTCCTCCTCTTTACCAGGACCAATACTATGGCTGCACACCTTCGCGCTATCTCAGCGGCGCTTAAATCTGGCATATCGTGTGGCTGGCAGTTTATTTGCCGCCGGATATGCGGGAGCATGATTCGCTCTATTTCACTTTTATGTGCGACACGATTAGCTGGAAGGGATTTGTTGCAGTGGCTCTATGATGAATGCTAAATGCGGAATGCTTCGATCTGATTGCGTTGATTTGCGGCAGACGCTGGCTTAATTTATTTCAGCTCTACGGGCTGCAGTGCATTTCAATGCGCTTGCATTTAAATGCGAATATAGGAAGAGACTTTGATATCTCCAGACATCTTTTCATCGAGTTTTTACAGCTTTGAAGTTCTGAATAACCTTGAGCTCTACGTAATGAAATTATCAAGCCTTTACATCTTCATTTACATACACGGGATCCAGTGATTCAGGGGTCCTTTCCAATTAAGGATGAGTTGAAGAGGTCCAGCAGAGTCCGTGGCAGCAGGTGCTGTTTTACCCCTTCATCATTACTCCCCTGTGGCGTTTCATTACACGATTGGATCCATGATGTCGAAGGATCACCAGCACCAGAATCACCTCATAATCTCTGTGCTCTAACGTGGTGCGAGAAGCACGCTGTAGCTTCAGAATAGAGAAGAGTAACACTTCAAAGGGCTTCTCTGCTGAAGTACACTTCAATTCCTTGGATTTTCTCCCGACTTGTAGCAATCTAACTCTTGTGCAGTTTTAAGGATGTATTGTATTAAAATTGAAACATTTAACAACGTTTTCTTTGTATATTCATTGAAATTTACATAAATAATTTGGAGCAAAAATAACACCAACAACAGCAGTGAAATCAACATCAACATCAACAAGAAATACAATAAAACCAACATTTTACTTCATCAACTGCGGACTGCCAATGAATACGAATTTGTGGCATCCACCCTCTCAGAAGAACACACACACACACAGACACACTTATAGTATGTATGTATATGGATTGTATAAAGACCCTTTGTGGAACAGCTTGGCTTTTCTGGTTAAGCGAATTTTCTGGTTCTCGTAGATGATGAACGTTTTTAATGTTTACTCATTTAAGTCATTGGGTTAAAATAAACTTCGGCTTCAGGATGGGGTTTACGTGCAAGTGTCGTTGTGTGTGTGCTTCACTTGATAAATACCATGAAGATGATAAATATTTAAATGAAATTATTTTCCTCCAGAGCACACCGCTTCTCCAGTCAGTAAGTTAAACAACAGCAGCCAGCCTTGAAATGGGAACACAGCAAACACTTTTTTCCTCTGCTTTCAAACCCGCTCACCGCACTCCTTTATTAATAGTGTGACTCATTCTGAAAATTGTTATTATTTATAAGAAACATTTTAACTCCATCAATTTACACAGTTTTCGTTGAATTTCGGCAAATATTGCGCCAGGATTCATGCGTATTCATCGTACAGCAAGGGACGCTGCTAGAAGTGCTTCATTTAAATTTATTTACGTTGGGTTGGACGCTGTTAGTTTACAACTACTCGAGATACAATAGTTTTTCGCATCTTCAGAGTTCCTGCTGCACAAGGAATTTAATTTTCGAAGATTCCAGTTTAATCCCAACTGTCTTAAGTGTGCCTCGATGCGGAATTTCCGTCACATGGTGCCTGCTTCTATCGCTTCTATCCTTAAGCCGATTTTAAACGCGCCTTGCAGACAACTGCGAGGCACGGTAAAGAATATACTATAGATTTTCATTCAAAGGGGACAAAAGTAAGAAGACGAATTTCAAATATCAGCGAGAGTTACACAACATTTCACTCGCATAAAGTGGGGAACACTTATTCACGTATGCTGTGCATGTTTCTAATTGCGACAAGAAATAAACATGACACGCCTATCTTCAAATAAAAATGTGATTTATTATCCTGCGGCAACATTCGTTTGTGCCTCCTTGTGGAAGTGGAAGTGTGCGTGAAATGTCGACCAGCGGAGCGTCTGAGGTGCCAACCCTGCAGCAGTCCTTACCGGGCAATCATACTCATTCATAAAGTGGTAAATATGAGTGTCTACACTACTGGCCAAAAGCTGCAGACCACTCTTGTAATTGCAACAAATATCATATATAAAACATTACACAATCCCTCAGAATAATGGAAAACTCAGTATATATTTTAAAGTTCACATAATATTATTGCTAATGATGTTGGCAGAATGTTCTTGAAAAATTGTTCCATCGCAGTTTTCTTTTGAAGAGTATTAGAAGTACTTAGATCGAGATTTTATTGCTTTCTAGAAATCCTCTACATAATTTAAAACTGTGGTTTAGCTCGTTGTCTTTCTGAATAATGAAACCTTCGCCGATCAATCGCAGGTCCGATGCTAGTGCAAATAAATTGGAAGTGAATTAATTATAGAAATCAATACGTTCCTATTTCATTATTGCGCGCTTGTTAGCTAACAAATGTAATAACATGAAAAATATGCTTCTATGCACGACCCGCAAAACTTCTCCCGCAGTTAAGTTTTGCTAGCTCGCTGATTAGTAAATTGATTTGCGATTATCTACAAACTTTGTTCAATTTATTTTATCAATGAAAATCAACTTCGACTTCAATCTTCGAAGTTTACTTTTGATGAGCGTTTTTCGTCATATACATATATACGAAATATACGAAAAAATATGAATTTTGTTTTTAGCCAGTTATTCGCCGAAGAATTGTGTGTGTGTTTGTGTGGCAGTCATTTATATTTATTACTATGTAACAATGAACTATTCGCCATTTTTATGAACTTCATATGTTGTCTGTCTCCACGCGATTTTTTCTCGCATTTCTATTTTGCTCTGGTGGATCTTTTATCTCCTGTCTTCTGCTGTTTTTGTGTCCGGTGCGCTGGTTTCCGTCTGGTGTCTTTATTGGCTGGTGATTTATTGTGCCAAAGATAACACGAGGATCGTGGCAGGGCACAAAGCGAGCCCACGCACAGGGCGCAAGCGAGAAACAAGCGGAGTTAACACTCGAATAGTTTTCGATTATATTTGCAATTTTTTTCTACTCTCTTCTCGTATTCCTGGTCATTTGGCGGGTTTTACTAAATTCAAATCAACCCTCATTTTAATAAATTTTTCGCTTACTCAGTTTTTCGTTTCAAACAACTATTGTTTGCATAACAACAGTTGAGTTAATTTATAATAATAACAAAAGTGAACCCACACAAAGTTAATTCATGTGCAGCTTATCAGTTAAATTAATTTGATCACATTAAGGAAACATTAAATTTGATCCCAATTAAAGGGTTCTCTGCACGTGAGCTCCACTAAATATTTAAAATGAATTCGCAGTTCGTGTCCGCGAGTTCTATCTGAAAACCATGCGAATGCAATCTGAGGTGGACTCGTTACAGTGGAACCAGTGTCTGCATTGTTCGTTGCTAGTTTAGAGAACTGCAATCATAAATCGCAATGCAACGCATAAATTTAATCCAGGAATTAGTCGCCACATGTTATGAATTTCAACCCACGAGAGTGGGGAGGGGGGGGGGGGGGGGGGGGGAAGGGGTAGAGAGGATCAAAGATCAAAGATTGAGAAAAATTGACACGAGACATGATAAAAGCAAAGCGTGTTGTTGGTCATTTTCGCCAGTGTTACCACTGCCAGTAAAACGCTTCAGCGCAACAGTAGAAAAGACAACTTAGACATTCGCTGTGATTACGTTATTACGTTATTACGTTCTCACGCCGATGATGTGTGATGTGTTATCTACGTCACGCGCTCAGTAATAGTTTTATATTACTTACTTATAGCGTTTAATTAACGCGGCTCTGGTGCCCGACCCGAGCGCGAATGGCACTGCAGCAACTCTCGTGGACATTGAAATCTCGAATGATAAAATAAAAGTTCTTCCGGAGCGCGACGGTGTGTGCGCAGAGACACACTTAATGCACTCTAATATGATTAAGCACGTTTTCACCTGCGGAATAAATCATCCGGAAGCATGTCGCGCGTCGCATTCCAAAAATCCAGGTGGATTTAGTCCATTGTGAATGCCAGCCAAACGTGGTCCCGTCGAGTGAAGGGAAGCGAGAAATGAGCATGTTCATGGGGAGTTCACGGAACAGTGGTATTGTGTATGTGTGTGTGTGTGTGTGTGTGAGCATGTGTTAGTTTCTTTCTGTCTTTTGTGCTCATTGTTTTTCATGGCAGGGGCACATACGAATATTTCAGGAGGTGTGACACTCGTGCACATTATCTACTTTTCAACTCAAGCTCGTTTACGACGGCTTTTTAAGTTTTTCTTTATTGCTGCAGCCCCACCCCGATCCGGGAAATGTGCCACACCCACTCACGCACACGAACACCGCTCGAGGCAACACCGCCTGCATTCTGAGTTGTAGAAAGCTGCCAGAAGAGCGGGTCGGCAACAAAACCTACGAAATAAATCTTCCGATGTACCTGCACGCGAAATTATGTCATACTGAACTTAACCCTACTCGGCTCCTTCGAACTTACGTGCCCATCTTCGGTACATCTTCGCCATATTCGCCCAGCAGCACTCCAGATCGAAGTGAGGCGAGCGAAAAAACCGAAGCAACGCTAGCAGCAAACGGGACAATGTCGCACAAGTGTTAAGGTTTTGCGCACACAAATTAAACAGTGAAGAAATACAAAGCAGTTCCTACGATTTAAGGTGTTTCGAGTGCTTCTGGACACAACTTTTATTGCCAGGCTGTGAAACATGTGCGTTGGCTTTACTTTTGGAAATAATGTCATTAGGAATTTTACAATGGAACCCCTTCGTTCGGACGAGCTCCCTGTTGCTGCAGATTCTTGTCGTCTATATTAATAAGGTGGCCACGCTGCCTTTTTACGGCTTGCAGGCTTGTCTGGGTATTTTTACAACGACTTCTTTTGCAGCGAATACCATCTGGAGGACGACCCATCTGTGGAGCGCCTGCAAATACACCCACACACACACGCAGACACACACATGTTTGGCCACATATAGTCATCACGGAAAAATGCAAACCCACACAAGACTCAGGCTGCATGTGATAAGAAATGCTTTCATGCTGGCAGAAGGATAAACGAGCCGTTAGCAGCAACGCGGGCGGTCGGGAGGCGGCAGCGGAAACAAGTGATGATGTATGCTTAGAATGCTAATCACGGCCACGGACATAAACACTCGCACGTGCACACACACACACACACACGCACCCCTTCCTGTCATCCCATCCCTTCAGCGGCGCCTGCCAAAAGGGATGAAGATCATCTTATAGGGATTTGCGACTTGGCAAAAAGGAATGCGTCTTGCATACGTAAACGATTCGACACTTGGCTGTAGTTTTCCGAAGTCTGCGTTACATTGTGATTGTTTCGTATGTCTGTGTGACTGGTCCCATCTCCTGGCCTCCTCTTCTTGTTTTTGTTATCGCCCACGACGATAACAAGCCAAATGCGGCTCAACCACAGCTGATAAACTGAACAGAATCAGAACTGGCGCTAAGTTTTTGCCCAACTAAACAAGAAATAAATAAAAATGGAATTTATACACAATGCAGTAAAACATGCAAGGGTTATTTTGTTTCTATCGCGAGCTACGAGTATAAAACACAGTATTGAACGGCATTCGCGAGGTAGAATGGAGCTGAACAAAGTAGGGTTTGGCGTCACCAGTTCAGCGAGGAAACCAGGTAAACTAGTGGGTTTCGTCGTCACATGTCGACAGTTATCAGTACCATTTGCAAGTCAAGCCATTTGCATTGCAGTTGAGAAACAGAAAAAACACTCTCAACAGGTACCTGGAGTTCCAGAGCCAAGCTCACTTGTTGTGGCACGAGTTTCTTTACGATTGCCAACGCCATCAAATCAAGAAACCGCCAGAACGACAACCGACATGAGGTTTCATTTCTTGTTTCCCGCGCCACTCGCCATGTGGAGTGGCTTATTTAGTGTATTCCGGGAAAATAGACTTTTCAAGTTATTATCTTGACTAATCAAATATTCATTTTATTCCTTTCATTTCCTCTGAATTCAATCTGGAAATAAATTAAAGTTATCGGATTGTGAACCTGGAACGCATTCTAAGCTTTTCGCTATTTTTGCTATTTTAACAGCAGTTGTGCTTATATAATCATCTTTAGGAAATTCCAGCGCGGCGGCCTTCTGTAAACGGCAGTCTGGTCCATTGTTCATCGCGTGGCGAAATCTGTTGTACCTCTCGGTATCAAGAAAATAAGGGATCTCGAATCTTCATAAAAGTAAAGTTTAATAAAAGTATAGTTTGCTCTTTTCTGGCTCTATTTTATCGCTGCTTGTTCCTTGAGCCTGAGCCCAATCCTCAGCTTGCCCGTTTGCCGTCCATTATCAATTCCTTGCCAACGTCATATTCAATAATACAGTTCTGCAAACCGACCGGAGTAGAACAAAGTTTTCTGTGGTTCCCCCTTCCTTCCGTTCCCTTCCCACCCTGCCAGCAACACATTTTTTTGGCAATGCAAGGAAATTCGCTTTGCCGACCCGACGGATTTCGCCTACAAAGAGCTGGGTTCTTCATACTCGCCTAAAAGTATGAAGAAAAAACCCAAGGAGCAGTTTATTAAAAGTAACTCGAACCAATTGTGTACTTGTTCGGCGGTTGTTGCTGTTGCTGTTGCTATTCCTGTTGATGTGCAGCACATTGGGTCGGAATCGAATGCAGCGCAGCCAAACCAAGCAGCAAACCGACAAGCAAACGGTTAAAACAAAAAATGCGTTGCCAGCACTTCGTTCGAGCCTAAAAATCGAGAACTCGACTCGAATCGAAATTAATTATTTGCTGAAGGACGGAACTCAATTGCCAACATCAAGTAAAACATGGAAACAGAGAACGTAAATAATCAAATGAGCATTTCAAGGAAACACTTTTGGCAATCCTTGCCATTTTGCCGTATCAGTGAATGTCTTTAACGGAGACATCCACATTCGAAGAAGAAGAAGAAGCGGGCGACTTTGCTCTCCTTTTGGCACCACGTGACATAATCTTCGCCCTACGTTTGCACTAAACTGATAAAATTTCAGGATTTACGCCCGCCCATTTCAATAGAGTGGAGGTCTGGTGGAGGGGTTTAAATAGATGCTTAAGAGCAGGAGTTACAGCGTGGTGCTTCATGCGGGGCGGCAAATCTATCCAGCTCATCAAACAGAGTGGGTAGAATAGTTGGTGGGTTGCCAAGCCCAGCCAAGGAACTGAATGTTTCGACGAATACGTCGCAGTTAATAGCCATAATAACGGGAAAACTATAATCTGAATATAATGAAGAATGCGCGAAGCGACAAATGATCAGCCAGCTGAAAAAACGTGCTCGGATTTTGCCAAAGCAATTGCGATAACGAAAACTACTTTGTCCGGTGCAAAATTCACATCATCGATCATCACATCGACGGGGAATACAAATTTCGGAATCATCCAGATTCCAACAACATAAGGAATGAACCGAATCAGTTCCAACACTCAGTATTCATTCCATAAACGAACCCGTTCTGCTGATTTTCAACTCAACTAAACTTTTCGATAATAACGATTATAATCGAGAGAAAGCGATTATGTTTCTTAAACGACTTCGCCTTGAAGCGAGGCGGAGGCAGTGGCCACAAATATGACGGGTTCTGCTACAGCGTCACGTTACAAGTTTTACTGCTGTGCTATTTTAAGTTATTGTTTCACTGTCACGGCGACACCTCGCCAGCCTCCGCGCCCCACTCGCCCCACTCGCGTCATCGACAAGCCACCCGCTGCTCAAACACTACTCTATGTGTCATTGCAATAAACTACTTCGTTCCTTGATTTTTTACTTATTTGCCCCTTTTTTTTGGTGCTCTTAGTATTAGTATTTCTGTGCGAATGTCCTCCGTATTTCGACGTTTTTTATACGGCATCGAAATTGAAGCCATGCATAAAATAGGATGTGAACTGCTCGCTCTTCTTGCTCCTTCTTATATCCTTTTATGTCCTTCAAGTTTCCTAAAATCGTCTCGTTCTTGAAGCGCTTCACGTAACGCCTCGTAACGTTGCGTTGCACTACTTTACTTTGCATGATGTGCTCGCTTCTGTGGCTGCGAAAGTGTTGTCGTCGTACTCGCAGATGTTTGAGGACGGAGCGCCTTAGCTGCTTCCACAAGCTCGTCCTCCTCTTCGCTGTTTCTGCCGTTTTTGTTGTCCCAACTATAAACAACATGCGACTACGTGTTGTTCCTGCTTTGTCATTATTCTTGGTTTGAAATACCCTAGCTTTGTACTGAAACGTGATAAGCTGGAGTACGTGTCGCTCCGCCGATGTTCGATGTTCGGTTCGCCTGTGCGGGCGTTTATATATCCTCGCATCCCATGTATTATAGATACACTCTCTATATGCATATGTTAGTCACAATTTTTTGAGCAAAGGAGTAAACATCAAAGGAGACACTGCCTTGACTTGGATGTACCTCTTTGTACGAGAGCATTAAGAACCGTAGAACAGTCTGATCAGTGTTCCAGGTCGAACTGCAAGAAACCCAGAAACCATCGTACAGAAATCATTGATGCCTTCTGGATAATCATCTGGTTACCTGGTGATACTAGAAGTCTTTCGTATTCCGCTTACAAATCATTTTAACAGCGCGCAACACAGTTTGCAGAGAACGGGTGCTGCTGTAAGTGGACAGAAATGTATTTTGCAATGCAGACATACCGTTAGCTTTACAGCATCCGCCTTTGCTCTGCACGAACTGCACACTCCGAAGTCGCTTCAAAGAGCACGGATTCTGTGTTGAGAGTGCGAACTGCAAAATGGTCACTACAGTGTGCTGCTCTCTCTCTCTCTCTCTCTCTCTGTAACGCAGGACGCACGCTTGCTCACGGAATGGACTCGTAACGTTTGCGAGGTACTCATAACAAAACATTACTTTTTGCCGGTGCTACGATTCGAATCTTGAAAATCGCAGATCGACGCGCCCCAAAATTCGGGAGCGGCACCACAAAGCTGCTAGTGTAGAGACGAAGACATGCACGTCAGTATTCCTCGAAAGGTCCTCGAAAGGATAGAAGCACGAGAGCAGCAGCAAAGAGGAGCAGACTACAACTACGACACGCATGGTTGATATTATCTGTGATGTTGTTGTTGTTGTTTCGGGTTTCGTTGTTTTCGTTCTTTTGTTGTTGATGCCGCTGCAGTTCTCGATGAAGGATACGAATTTAGGACATTGCGTTGGAGCAGGAATGGCTGGCATCGGCACATCAGTCCGATTGCAAGTTCTCAGAGTTCAGCACTTATCGAGACTTAAATTAAAATTGCAGCAGCAACGCGCAAAAACTACGCGAAGCGCAAAAAAGACACGAAAGTGGAATAAAGTCACCGCGCCGAATACGTTAACAACGAAAGTGATATTTTAAGCTGGCTGCATTAAACTTAAAGCGCACTTCTTTTTATTTAATTAACTTTTAACATTTAACTTAAAGCGCACCCGAATTTTAATTTTTGAGCTCCAGTGAATTGTGTGAACTGCAGTGGCTTTTATTGCGATCGAAGTTCCTAGCTTAGCATTGATTTCAAGAGCAAGAAACACAACTACAACCACTCGACAATTGTTACTTTTTTGTGACCATAAAACACATCATGGAGATTGGGGGGGGTCCTTATTTTCTCTCACAAAGGAACAACAACAACAACAACAACTCTAAGACTACAAACAATCAACACTTTAAGTCATACTAACCAACCACAACAACAAACTACTATAGTACACAGCTCACTGTAGTCAAGTGTATACTTCGTCCAAAGCTTTAATGTTTTGCTTAGTTTCCATCTCTGATGGCGTTAAGTGCTGGATTATTAAGGATTTCAGTGGCTCAACGCAGCTTAATCGCCGCTAATTATTGGTCCTTCTCCAAATACTTCAAAGACTCTCAATCGCGTTTATACGGGAATTAAGACGCGTCAAACGATAAAAGTTTAGCTTATAATAAAACGATTTCATCGAAACAACATACAATTTATGATATGAATCATTTTCAAGATATTTTTGAAGAGAAAAGAAATAAGCATTTAAATTTAAATTAAAATAAAAGGTGACTCTTTTCTAAATACATCAGCTTACGAGTATCTATGGTGATAAAGCTGAATCAGCTCACAGTGATCAATGGAACTGATTACAACATCAACTACGATTGCGATCGGTTCTGGATTTGGATATATTTATTTATATCTGAGCATAAAATGCTGTAGCGAAAAGGGGCCAAGGTTCACCTTAACGTTACATTACTTTACATTCGTATCCTTCAAATGTCCTTCTCAGCCTACAAATTTTACAAACTTTTTGGAAGGCATAAAGTTCAGCTTGTAAATATGAATGTAAGAGCTCCCTGAAGATTAGCTGTTACATAAGATGTCGAGGGTGTGAGTTCTTCGAACAAACTTCCGATTTTTGCCAGGTTTCGATGTTGGCTTCGTGTTCTTCCTGTGCTTCTGATTCGACTGATCTAAACACATAGAAAATATAATAATCATTTCGTATAACCTTTTTAATTTTATTTTCAAACATTGAAAATACTTACAAAAAGTCGGATGACCATTTCAGCCAATTTGTAGACAGCATTCTTTGAACTTCGTCAAAATGCTATTGAATTTGATGGTATACAGCAAACGACTCTCATCAACCACTTTGTACAGCACTTCTTTCGAAGAGCCTCCTTACAACTTTTCTCTACAAGACAAGAATCAGCTTCAAGAACAACAAAAACAGTTGCGTTTGACCCTGCTTTAAAGTGTCTGCGACTCGATTCGGAGCATTGAAAGCCCTTCAATAAGCGTTTTCATCAGTGAGACGCCTGCTTTTCAGTTGGCTGTTCCCTGAAAAAGCGGGCAAATCGCTTGTCTGCTGTCTTTGCAGAGAACAAGCCAGAGTTGATGCTGAAAACTTTTCAAATTTAATATCTCTTAAAAAAGCGTATTTTTCGTTTATTGTCACAGACAGGAAATCGTCAACACGACTTTAAACAAACATATAAACGGTTGAAGAATCGAGGACTTTTTCAGCGGTTATAAATGACAGCAATTGTTCCGTGTTGTTGTTGTTACTGTTGTTGTTGTTATTATTGCAGCATTTTTTGAACACTGTGAAAACGACCGTCCACAGCTCCCGAACCGAGTTCGTATAGATGCCGCGTTGACGTTGGTCACATGGGTTTCAAAGGCAAGGACAGTAATAACAAGGACTCAACGAACCAACCCACATCCCCTCGTTCGCGTAGAAGCGTCGGCACATTAACTTTAATTGGAGAATGTAGAGCTGCAGATGTAGATACAGATACAGCTACAGTAGGCACACATGAACTTAAATGGTGTTCTTGGAGTTGAACTGTAAACTGTCCAGCTTCAGAAGACGTTGTCGCAATACACTCGTAGACGAAACAAGTACTTTTGTGAATGCTTTGAAGTTGTGTTGGTGGTGGCGACTACGAGAAGTATTCAAATTCAACATACCGATTAGTTTTGGATTAGTTTTGGATTAGCAACACAAGCCAACAACAATTGAAGCCGGTCTGAGCGAGGCGGGATTACGTCATGGATTACTGGCTCCACTGGGCAGTCGTGCTGACATTTTGGGGTAAGTTCAAGTTAAGGATTTCTCCCCATGCAGGTCTCGCAATAACTAATTGTGACCTGTCCATTTCTGCTTCATTCTGAATGGTCAATGAAATGCTTTTAGTATATTGTGAATAGATGTCAGGGAAGTCAATATATTCAAAGATCGAAAGATATTCAAATCGGAGGAAGTATTTTCCTAATGAATTCTGTGCCCACTTCTTTGCTTTTGTTTATGTGTTTCACTAATTTTGGTACCATGGACTACTCATAAGTTTCCGTCCGTTAGTACTCCCGACAAAGTCGAGGCTGCTGTCACTTCAGCTGGAAAAATTGTCAACCAAGCAAAGCAGAAGTTCGAGAAAAGTGCTTTGTTAATTGTACGCGGCACATTTTAAGTCGAATAGCATATTTTATCTCATCGGTCAACCGCTTCTATTTCCCGGTGCCGGTGTTTTATTTCTGTTAGCTGTGGCAAAGTTCTGTTTCGCGCTTTTGCTGCCTGCCCACTGTTAGCCTCAAACTTCTGGTGGCCAAAACTTTGCGATTGGCCAAACTTTTTCAGCGCTTTCACCTAAACTCGGGCATTTAAAAACGACCAGCTACCGGAACCAACTCGTTGTTAACGAAACACTAATCAGCTCTGAAACTTCGCAGAACTCTGTTTATAAATTTTAAACTGGCGTCTTCTCCGCCTCCCGCGAACTTCCATCCACATCCACATCCTTGCGTTCCTCATCCGTTTTCCATTGTTATTGTTTGCCAAGTTCTGTTTTGTTTTACGCGTTTCTACTGTACGTAATTTTCTACAGTTTCGCACAGAATACTTCGCCTTTTCAATTACACTTGTTTCTTGTAGTTGTTCTATTATATAGTATGTAGCTGTTGTTACTGTAGAGTGCCAACAACTTTTGCGAAGCGAGGAAATTCTCAAGATTCTGGTACACCATTCTTATCGCACTCCGCCCCGCAGGTTACTTTCACGTCCTGTGGCGAAAACGACTCAAAGGTAAGCACAGCGCATAATCATATCTCGTGCTGTGTGCACTTTAATATCCTCAGCCAGAATCTTGATTCGATTTATTCAGGAGATAATTTCGCCGAGCGCTTTCATTTCTGTTTTCCTTCAGTCTTCGCTCTGTTCTTTGTTCTTTTTAATGTGGTTTCTTAGTTGTGCTCCACAAAATGATGCAGTTGAGATTGTCAATGAGATTCGCTCCTTCTATTTAATTCTTCGCTAGACGATTTCTGAAACTAGATGCCCACATTGAATATGAGTCGAAGGACCACAGCTCCGATCCGAAGCTGACAAATCAGTCGTTTATAGTTGCAGGATTTGAATCTCGCGAATGGTCGAAATATTTTTGAAATGGTTACTGTAATAAAATTCGTTTGGTCGCAATTTTAGATGCCTTTTCATGCTTTCACGTTCGAAAACATAAGCTAATTTATGAGTATTACGAACTCCGATTGTAAAACTCTAAGAATCTTAGACTAATATTGCCCAATATATGTATACACATTTCTATCTATGTACATGTAACTAACAAACAAGAAGAAACTTCTTGTAGACTTTCGTTTTCCTTGTGGCACAAACTTTCTTCATTTAAGTTTAAAAATTTGCTAATACTTCGAAACTTCTGACACAATGAATGCCAGAAACATTAGAATGCTCCGGAGTTTGTGCAAGAGACGGTTCGGTGTGCTGGCGGTTGACAGAAATTCGGTGAGAGTTCCGTTCATCCATTAAAAGTTAAACTATTTGTTGTTTACAATCTGCGCCTCCCACCTGCAATCCACCTCCACTTCGTGGAGGGTTTCGTTTCCTGATCTTGGCGAAAACTTTTAATATGTATAATGTTCTTAATGTAGAAACATTATCCTTGCCATAAGACACATCAACAACATCGCTGTAAGACTTAAAGGCGCTTTTTCGAATCTCCTCCATCTTCATTATCTACAACGATCAGATTTAATATAATACTTTTATGTTTACGAATCAGTGGACGTCAAAAGTTGGGAGGTATTTAAAATTTGCCCATTGAAAAGCTTTTCAAACAATAGATTTTATACATGCTCATAGCATAAATAAAATAAAAGTGCATAGCATACAAAAAGTAAACCACTGAAGAAACTGGTTCCGTGGAAAATTTATAGCCATGTTTTCCTTATTCGAAAGAAAGAAAAATTCGCCAGATGTGCAGGTGCTTCTTTTATGTTGAAAGGTATTACGTTTTATTTCTTGTTTGCAGTGAATCCTTGAATTGCCATTATTTACATGAATTCGTTATAGCTTAAATATCTCCCAAGCCTAATCTTGAAGCCATCACTGTACTACCTTCCATAACTATTTCTATAAGTTACTCTTTTTAAGCGTAATTGTATGCTGTAAAAACTTAATCATTTGTCTTCAACTAATGAAGTAATGCTTGAAAATTTATAAATTCATTCACTTGCAATTCTTGCAATACAGTCGACTTAAACTGAAAAATCCTGCTCTCGTCTGTCAATGGTTAAATTAGGAAACTATTAGACGCAAGTGGATAATCGTTCCTCGAGAAGGATCCCTGGATTACCGATAACCGACACCATAACCGATAACCGATTACACCTCTGCCACAGTTGCACCCTGTGTGAATTACTACAAAAAAGTACATCAAAATACATCAAAATGTCCCGTTACCTCCTTCCATCCGCTTTTTTCAGTACGATCAACGTGATGTACTTCAAAGAAAGTAGAAAAGTGCGGGAAAAGTGCTGTGAATCAGCGTGAGCTACTTAAGGTTATTTAATTGTGTTCACACAATTTTGAGCCTTTTCACCGCTGCGACACAATAAAAGAAGCTGAATCCAGATAAGCCAGCAGGCGCCTCCATGAATAAGTTATTTATTATGTCACCCGGCCATTTTCGCCGAACAACAACACAATAATCATGGCACACTTAAGTAGGAGCACAAGTGTAGCGCCCTCCAACGCAGAGTGGCCTGCATGAAAGGAGTGCGAACGAAAAAAGTGTGGGCGGAACAAGCATTTAAAACATGCAGCCAGCTAAATGTGCAAAAAACGCAGTGAAAGAACGTCGGCGGCGGCTTAGCGGAGGCGACAAACTACTGTGGCCAACAGAGTGAGCGCATGTGAATGAGTTGCACTTGGCGACACACAAGCCCAGCAACCTACACATTTACACACACACTCACACTGCAAAATGCCTGAAAATGCCTTAACCTTGCCCGACGGTGTGCACGTGCAACGTGTGTGTGTGTGTCAACTCGACTTCGTGCAACGCCAGAATGAAGCCGGATGAAGCAATTAAGAGTCTTCATTGACGTTAAAGTTAACAGGCGGATGGCAGGAATAACGTTGAATTAGGAATGCTTTGTAGTCGAAATAAAGTAAAGCTACTTACTAAAGATGTAATGAGCAAAATGATGGTTACGAAATATCGTATAGCATTCAAGGATGATGACAACGCCGAAGATTGTTACTAGCACCCTCAACTTCGATCGAATTTAATGCGAAATGACTTCACTTGAATTGTTCAATTTAAATGAATGTGGATGATACGTTGCATGCAAATGTTTGGCAAATCTTGTGATTTGTGATTAAGATTTAACCCCGGCTTCTACCGCCCCCAGTTCTTCGAGTAGACCAGGATTTGGCTTGAAGATTTCTGCAGAGCGCCTGCACGGAGCGCCCCACCGGAGAAGCGGAGCGATTGGAAGTACTCGTGTCATGTGCTGCTTATTAACATACAAATCGCAAGTGTTCCGGGCTTCCAGCCAGCTTCGAGTCAGTTAATAACATGCTTCTACGGAAAGTTGACACATAATTTGTCATTGTTATAACAAATGAAGATGCCACTCGGCAACAAAGCCTTGCAAAGCACTCGTATGTAAATACATAGAAGTGAACAAACACACACACACACACACACACGAGAGATGTGTGTGGCTGCGACTGTGTAAGGATAAGCAAACACCTTAATCAAGTCGAGTGTGCTGTTGATTACATGTCACGGCAATTTATGCAAATTATATGTTGAAGAGATGTCAGGTGGACTTATTGTCACCAGTAAAGCGCGCTCTGGTGGAGGCAGTTGGTACCTCTCATGAATCCAGATTCGACCTGTGATACGATACTTAAACGGAATTCTACGGAGCTACTGAGGAATCAACCCGAGACATACACACTTCAGTAAAACTTTAATTTCTCTTTCAAAGCAGAATAGAAGAACCAGAAGCAGCGCCGCCATCCTTTTGTCCACAACAGTGGGCTTTGGTGCGGCCTGTAAGCCCAGTAGCCCCTCCAGCAAGGGCGCCTATGGGCGAACAGCAAATTAATGTGCGCTACTTTATCACAATCGCACAATAGCTGGGTGGCCATGTATTCTGCGAACAACTGACTACGGCATGTCGTGTGCCGCACAGACTCATTTCGCAGAAGCTCCCCCAACGAGTATGTATCATGAAGAGATTACAAAGGCGAATTTAACGCTGAGAAATTTTCAACATTAGCGACATCGATCAGGGACATACCGATTGGTTGGACTCGAACTACGTTTGATGCTTATAAGGTTGTTGAATTCTGTATGACTTCGTATGTGAATATGCGTAAGAAGAGTTGATTCATCGAGCACCCGGTTGCCAGATAAAGTGTGAAAGGAGGAATCGAGCAATTTTTCGTGTACAGCGGGTGATGAGAAGAACAGTAAAAGAGAAGAACGATTCGTCTTCGTTTTGTTCTTTCACAATAACAAAACATGTACAGCCGTCCGTCCGACAATAACAAAACATGCCGTCCGTCCGCCGAACAAACAGATTTGCTTTCAATTTTACATTTTATGGCTTTTGAATGAAATTTTGCTTTTTCTAGCTTCGTTCTGCTACTGTTTCAGTGTCTAAGCTTTGTAAAGCGCTGGCACGATCTACGTTCCGAGCATAGCGTGCTGTTAAAGTATTTGTATAGGCATTGTACATATATTTCAGTCGGCATATGAATATATAGCTTGTAGCTACAGATATATATTTATGCATACCATATAAGTCATCAAAGAAAACAATTAAACAAGATAGATAGAAATCATACATAATAAATTATTATTTTATATCGAATACTTGTGATAATACAATATAGTACATGTATTAACTACTAAGGTTTTACTAATATTTCCGATATTAATTTCAAATAGTAAAGCATGTTCAATAGTTTTAGACACAAACTGTTTTTTATGTTCTGGTTTCATAAAATCAAATTAAATTTAATGGCATGCCATAATTATACATTGACACAAATATTTACAAATATATATATATACAGTGTTCCACTAAAGTCTTCGTACAGCACTTCGTCACAACTTCATTGATAAAAAAAGGTAATGCGTGGCAAGAATTTAAAAAAAAATTTAATGCAGCTTTGTTTATTAAACCATTTCCTTCAATTTAACAAAAAAATAAACCAATTTCATCAATTAATCTAAAAGTTATTAACTAAAATCGCAAAAAAGTCACTGAATCAGTTCCAATAAAGTCTTCGTACACTCACAAACAAAGTAACTAAAAATCCTTATAAACTGTGAACTTTTTTTTTAATATTTTGTGGGGTAGCCTATATTTTTAATAAGGGCTTTAAGAAGGTCCGGCATCGATTCCACAACTTTCTGTACAAAGCGAGGTTCGATTTTCAATATCGATGTATGTATGGTGGCCCATAGCTTCTTCAATTATCCCCAAGTTTCCAACGCCACTAGCAGCCATACACCCCCATACTAGCACCCCGCCACCGCCATATTTTACTGATAAATCTAACAAATCGCAAAAATCGTATGGGTTGACTTATATGGTATGCATAAATATATATCTGTAGTTACAAGCCATAACATCATATGCCGACTAAAATATATGTACAATGCCTATACAAATACTTTAACAGCACGTTATGCTCGGAACGTAGATCGTGCCAGCGCTTTACAAAGCTTAGACACTGAAACAGTAGCAGAACGAAGCTAGAAAAAGCAAAATTTCATTCAAAAGCCATAAAATGTAAAATTGAAAGCAAATCTGTTTGTTCGGCGGACGGACGGCATGTTTTGTTATTGTCGGACGGACGGCTGTACATGTTTTGTTATTGTGAAAGAACAAAACGAAGACGAATCGTTCTTCTCTTTTACTGTTCTTCTCATCACCCGCTGTACACGAAAAATTGCTCGATTCCTCCTTTCACACTTTATCTGGCAACCGGGTGCTCGATGAATCAACTCTTCTTACGCATATTCACATACGAAGTCATACAGAATTCAACAACCTTATAAGCATCAAACGTAGTTCGAGTCCAACCAATCGGTATGTCCCTGATCGATGTCGCTAATGTTGAAAATTTCTCAGCGTTGAATTCGCCTTTGTAATCTCTTCATGATACATACTCGTTGGCTCCCCTCAGCCGCTATTCGCTTAAACGAAAAATCTTTTCAGCAGCGAATTCAATTTGCATAATTTAAAGTAAACCAAAGCAGCTCCTGTTCGGAGAGCGAGAGCCAAGGGCGCAGCATCTGCAGGGCCCGCAGGTGTGAACATCATCTGCAGGACCCCAACTTCTCCCGAAGCTGTACTTCAGTAATTTACACAATGAAGCGCAAATATGAAAGAAGATACACGTTCATCTCTGCCATTGCCATGATAAACGTAGCTGTGTACTTATGAAGTGAGTGTGTGTGTGTGTGTATGGGATCAACAAAGAAGCACAAAATAATTGAAAGCGAGTCTCATAAAAATACAATCTGTTCCGTGCGAAGTCCGCAAGTGTTAACGCTGCTACACCGCATTCTAGCCATTGTATTCACAGCGAATCCTTGCGTTGATCTCGACTTAAATGCAGCTGCAAATCGCTCCACACCACGCAAGATCTAGCTCCAGCTTTAATCCGATTCGGCCAGCACTTTGATGTTAAAAATATAATTAAAACCACCAAATCTAATGCCAGACACATTCAAAAATTGCAATTAAATCTTCGCCACTTATTTAATGTGTGGAAACACGTAACTAAATACGTATTCTTACGATTTCCACTGCAACACTATTACGAAAGGATGAATTTTTAATTTCATTTCATCTGATTTACCAACTCCTGCCGATACACAGACGCTTCTTTCACTGTTGGTGGCGTCGTTGTTGTGGCCCGGATTCCGTGCTCCTTGGGATCGCCTGCATTCGCAACGCAAGTGCAGAACTCCTGATGTTTGCCTTTTATTTCCTTAACTGTTTGTTGCGCTGCGATTGCGAGAAGTTTAAATGAGGTTCGAACGCAGTGTGTGCCTTCAGAAGTTGGACAGGGGGGGAGGGGGGGGGGAGGAAAAGCGGCACTCTTCACCGAAGCTGTTTGCAGCATGGGCGAAAAGTTTTGCTTAAATAATTTGCATAATATTCGAGCAAAATAGTGCAGCGCGTGAGAGAAGCGCCAAGAATAACTGTAAGTTTGCGCATTTTTGTAAATCGCATTCCGAACTCGGCTCGACTCAGCTCAGCTCGATAAAGTGCTGCTTAAATTGTTAACTTTATTTAAGTGTTGTTTAAGTGTTGTGTGCATAAACAAAGTGGGCGACGATGATTTGCAGCCGTGGACGCAGCCGACAACATGCAGCGGATTCATTGGAATCGCAGTTCTTGAAAGTTTCTTCTGTGCAGAGGAGGAATCTTAGATGTGGGAAATCCCATTAAAATAGTAGAAATTAAGTCAAATTAAGTTTTGAATATTTGCCTTCGTGATTAAATACTCCTCATTCTCGTCGCGTAACACGTTTCTTGTTTAAATGGGGGACGTTACACAACGCGAAAGTGACTCGGAGGGCGCAGGACGAACCAGAAAAAAATTCACAATCTACTTGTTAGTTAAACTCTTAATAAAAGTCGTCATAAAATTGATCTCGATGAGTTTGTGATATACGAGTAAATTAACCCTTATTATGGAAAAATCATCAGAAAGCGTTTCGCTCGCTTGTGATACTCGAATCGAATCGAATGAGCCGATTGTCCTCAGTTGACACACACAGAAACACACTTTCTGCAGGAACTTCAAAGGACTTTGTGTAATTTATTGCTGTTGATGTTGTTTTGTGGGAGACAGAATTGAATGCGAGACAAGCATTGATACTTATCGTGTGCCGCAGCATCCGCCCAAAGTACATGGCAGAAACGGCACAAAGAACCTTGCTTTTGCAGGCGTTTAAATGTTCGTGTGCATGCCTTCGGTTGCATTCGTGCCTGTGCACACGTCTGCCTCGACGACTCGACGCCCACATGTGTCAATGCTTTGGAGACGCCGCGGCGCTCAACTCGTGCGTCGGCGTGAGCCAGTGAGCTTTACTGTCGGGTACACGCCATCACAATGTAGCGCTGTTGCCGCACCTGTTCGTTAACACGAGCGCCTTACAAGTGCGCACTTCGTTGAGGATTCCTTCATTGTTCTTTGTCGCGTTTCTGTTCTGTTCAGCGGTTTGCTTAAATACGAAGCTAGCACCGTAATTTCACAGGATGTGTTGCTTTGAGGGCCTCGACAAATTTGCTTTTGTTTTAAGTTTTTGCAGCTGATTGAAACGCTTCTACCAAGATTTCGGTTTTTATTTTGGATTGTCGATGTGCACGAGAAATCTTAATTCTTTCAGCTCTCTGCCACTCAGTTGGAGCTTCCTTCCTTCTCGTTAAAGCCGAAGGTATGAATTTCATCAAGGAAAGAAGGGCATTTTATTGGATTATGATGTTGTTCACGAGACTCTTTACGACTTCTTACTAATTACTAAGAGTAACATACTCGTAATGTAGCAGATGTTAGAGGAAATGCCAGTGACACGCTGTTGTCACTGTTGGTGAGGGTAGTCGGGCACTTATTCAGTGAGTGTGTTTCGCCTGTTAGCTTGTCTCATGCCACAAACACGCCCTCGAAGTGCCCTCAGCCTCTTGCTCAAGCAGTTATAATTGACAATAAAGCCATTTAACGCTACTTGACTTAATCACGACGGGTGTATGTGGAGTGTCTGTGTTGGTGCTCATACTGGGTCTTTGCTTGTATTCGGGAAGGTCGTGTAGCTCCCCTCGCCCACGCAGATTCACCTGCGACCGCACACAGAAACAAGGATTAGAATCTTTCTTTAAAACGTTGTCTACATAAACACTTCAGCACACACAAACACAACATATTCGCCAAGTTGGGGATCGTATATCATCTCAACTAATTACGAAGGGCGGAAATGAGCACTCTTTGGCACACCCTCATGAATACCAGTCGCATGATTTGGGAGCCATTTAGCCGTAGCGTAAGAGAACTCTTCGTATATTGCTCACACTTGGAGCTCATGATCTGCGTACACGGTCTTCAGTAAATCCGAAAAATACGAAACAATCACTGCTCTTATCACTGCCGCACTTAAAAACCATTACGGCCGAAGTTTAATGCTAACGCACTTAATTAAGTTCGGCACTTAATTTAATAAGTCGAGCAGCGGCGTCACGCACGCAAGCAAACATGCGCCACTCTTGCTATCAGCAGGTTCGATTTTAATGTCGCTGTTATTCACGCGACACGCGACTCAAGGCACACGGCAGCAAGGAAAACAACGCGGAATCATAGAGAGCGCTATCTTCGCCCTTTAAAGCATACCCTCAAAAGTACCCTTAATGCTTCCCGGGACGCATGCTGGAACTGAGAGCCTTTAAAGGAGGCCCACAGATTTTTATGTTTACTTCGCATTCAAAGTGTGTCGTATAACACGAAATTGTCGCCAGGACGGAACGACACACTGAATATGCGCGGTATGATTACCGGGTGTAGGGTGAAAAGTGCTTGCCATCATTTATCTTTATTTTTCTGCACTCGTATCTTAATTTTAAAATCGCCCGCGGCCACACACACACACACGCACACACACAATCGAAATGCCAGCCTTTTGTAAGGCTCCCTCGATTGTGGCTGCTGGCGGCCGCTGTTTGTGTTCATGACCGCGATTGTTGTTGCCCTGCCTTTTATCGTTTTACTCACCTTTTGTTTGCTTGCGTTCGTTGCAGATTCACGGCATGTTGCTTGCCTCTTTGTGAGTGACATCAATGTTCCGGAAATTGTTGACTTTCGCGATAACGTAACGTTATCCTGCAGCTACGACATGAGTGGTCACACGTTAAACTCTGTCAAATGGTACAAAGACGAGATGGAGTTCTTCAGGTGAGTGTGGACATATTTTGTTAATACTGTTATTAGTTGTTGTTGTTGTTGTTGTTGCCTACCGTGCTGTTCGCCAGCGTTGTTCTTGCAAGGTTTCACGTAAAGAATACTAATTTTCCGTCAGAATTTGCTATAAAACAGCGGCTGATTGTTGAAAACGAAACCCCTTTCAGAGTTCAAGGAGCCGAAGCCTCAACAGATCAAAAGCTCCTCGACTGTGCTGTTTAAATTGATTGCTCGGAAAATTACTTAATCCTTGGCTTTAATTTCCATCGTATGGGAAGTATTATTTTTCAGCGTTATAATAACTTTGAAGAGGAAATTCCAAGCTTAGTTTTTACTGAGCTCTCGTTGACGATGACGCCTGACTCAACATCGGCCCCAACGCATTCGCATTTACATTTAAATCCGTTTGCGTGCATGTAAAGTAGCTCAACCGCACACTCGGAGCGTCCCTCCCGCACACAGCAGCACACACAAGCGCACAATAGGACGAACAACAGTGCTCTTTGACCCCTTCATTAACAATGAACCACTTCTGTATGCTTTCGCAAAGGCGGCAGCACACACACACACACATTCGCATTTTCGTTAATGGAAATACATGAGGACATGAGTACGTATGTGCGTCTGTGTGTGTGTGTGTGTGTTAATGTGCGCTGTGTGTTTAATGCGAGCCCAACATGAGAACTACATTAAAACATGTTATTCTACCTGATTTTTGCTCTTCAGGATTTCGAGTGGAGGAACGAGTGGCAACTCATTTCCATTCCTGCCACGCATTGTTTTCCCAGGCTGTTGCGCGGCGTTCATTATTCTTGATTTATTAGTACGCTTTTTTATAATAAGCAACGTCCTTCTGTCTTCCACTCCATTTAATCTGGCGCACTGCATAACGAAGCCTGTTTGCGTTGCTTTTATTTGCTCTCACTCTCCAGAAATACATACTTCAGCTCGAATACTTGACACTTACTCTTTGTTCAACATTAAGAAATCAGCGGATTGCAGCTTACAATGGCACGGTACCTGGCAATACCTCAGTTCTTAAACTCAGCTCATTTTATACACAGTTGTTTTATTTCGTAGTAAATTTCGTCTTAAATTGTATTTAACTGAACATTCGTAGTGCAGACTAAGTTGTTGCTTCTCTGAAAGGGAATGTTACAAGAATTACAATCCAATATGATTTCATATGCTAATCGAGGACTACGTATATCTATCTATCTATGTACATTGTACATACTTACTGCACTGCACTGTGTGCTAGAATCGAAAAGTAATCCATAGAATCATAGTACAATCTCGATACTGCGCTGTGAAGTGTCCTTGTATTAAGTGCACGTATATTAAAAGAATGAGAATCCATTAAAATGATATTCAGAATTTAAAGATAATGGTACTTTTATGTTAAATTTGTATGCTGCTGTGAGTTATTCAGTTAAACAAAACGTAATTCGTTTTTGCCAACGGCGAACGTCGTAAAAATGAAGCTTCTGTGTGTCAGCCCCACACAATGACGGCGCTTCTACCCAACACAGGGCAGAAGCACACTTTTGCCCGTCCTTTCTTTCAGTGCTACGCATTAAATTGCGCGCATAACGTATTCTCAAACCGACGATGGCCATAAATAGTGCGGAAACTAAAGCTCATTGAGATGAACGCTGATATACGCTGGTACTGGGTACGCTTGTGTGCTGTGTGTGTGTGTGTGTGCTGTGTGTGTGTGCTGTGTGTGTGTGCTGTGTGTGTGGATTGCGTTGCCAAGGACAATGTTCTTCACAATAAAAACGTTCTGCAATCATATTACGTTTGTATACGGATCTCGTATACGGATTGTTATTGTTGCTGTTTTTATTGCAGACTATCTGCTGTCTCGGTAACTCGTAATTCGTTGTTCAATTCCCTGTTTGAATTAAAGACGGACGTCGCTGCAGGAGCGTATTTTCGTGAAATTGGGACGAAACATTGTTTGGCACAGTGTGAGTGTGTGTGTGAGTGTGTGTGTGTGTGGGCGTGCCTCCCCTGGGCTACTTGTCCAGTCATTAAGCTGCAATGAATTAATTAATGAATGCTCCGTACGTTTGGCGAAATTCATTAAATGTGGCACAACTATAACTATGACACACATGAGAGTATGTGTACATGTTCATGTATCTGTATGTATGTGTGCTAAACTTAATTATGTGTGTTCTCTAAATTCGCACAAGCAGTCGATTGAAATCCGCCAAAATATTTCCAAACATATGGCTCTTTATTTCGCTTTTAGGTGGCGAAGTGGCAAAAAGAAATAATACTAAAATTCTACGTTATACCGTATAGTTTACAGTTGTCACTCTCTTGCGAGTTCCTCTCATATTCCATTTCCATGATTTACTAGGCTTAAAGTGTTCTTCTAGGTCATTTCCACCAACGCTCACATCTACGCATACTTCCTCAACATCCTTTGAGTGTTCGTTCCATTAAAAGGCCGAATGGAGCAACAACAATTCCGTTCCGCAAATCACTTGATACGAGCAGAATTTATCTGAAAATGGGTTCTGTCCTTTCCTAGTCCATTTCCCATCCCGAGCCCGAATCGTTTAATTTTTCGTGGCCTATTTTCGATGGTCATTAATCCTTCAGCCAAGTGCGGTCGAAGAATAAATAAGATGTGGCGATAAAACACCGCCGAACTGAGGGAGAGCGAACACTACGAGGCCGGCCCGAATCCTGCACTGATAAACTGGATGGCGCTGGCTTGGAGTCGCATTAGCAGCGCAATCAACAACTTCGACAACAACGGCAAAGCGACGTTAAGCGATGCCAGATATAGTAAATTTGCTAGGGTAGGAACGGATTTGCGAATAAGTGGGTTGCTACGGGAAGGACATCAGCTATTACTGGCGTTTGTAGAACAGCGAATGATACGGATCACTTCGAGTGTAATTTGTAATCTTGCTAAATGATTAGTGATGAATTGGGTGAATTGACATTCGGGCGTTGATGTTCCGGGGGGGAGGGAGGGAGGGGGTTGCTTGACGTTTAGGATTGTAGTTGGTTGGCATTCGCAATAATAGCCAAAACTTGGCACTCGTAAGCGATGAATGAATGTAGGTTTCATGTGCGCTACAAGAACTCAATTCTATCCACTTGAAATGGAATCCTATAAGCTGCATATCGGGTGTTTAAATTCCTTGAACAGCACAAAGAGTGCTAATATATATATTAACAAAAATTATACGGAAGAACAAAGTGAATATTTCCTTATCCTTTTGCTTGTAGGGTATAATAAAAAACTGTACCACCCAAGCACAAGAATACTATTTTCTAGGAAGAGTTCCCAAGAGCATACTTGGGCCATTTTAAAGATATGAACTTAAAAAGGATTCCACGATGTCGAAAAGTTTCGGGTACTCTAAAATTCGTGTAAAACAATGTTGTATCCGAGCGCCACAGAAGCGAGGAGGAGGAGGAGGAGCTGCTTTGCACACACGCAGCTAATTAAATTATTATTAAAACGCACGCATCCGGAAGGGAGACACACTGGTACCCTGGAAGAAGTGGGATCTTGGTGAGCTGTTTCGAAGAATATGTTGAGGAATGAGGATATCTTTTGGCGGAGATGTTTCTTTAATTAAGTACATGTAATGAGCTTGTTTCTACAGAGTTAATTACAATTTCAATAGATTCCCTGACATTTCAAAAGCTTTTTAATATACGCATGTGGAACATTACTCGATTCTTGTATCGACAGATAGAACCACTAACTGTAAACTCGTGCGTTTTTCTCGTTCAATTTAAGTTTTCCATTCCAAAAGCAAACCTCCACACAAACAACCCCCAGAGCCTTCCGACCCACCCTCCCGATCTCCCTTAATTTTTGTCGGCATATCGTTCATTCATAATCGGCGCCCGGAGGCAGTTTCATCATTTCTCAAATCAAAAAGGCTCCGAGATGGGGTTCCTTCCCCATCAGCAGAAGAAAGATGAAGCAGAAATCTGGGTGGAGTCAGGGAGCTGCCAGCCCTTTTGTATGTAAAACAAAGAACTGTAATTAATATAATTAATTATGTGTTTATTTTCTTCTCGAATCGAAGGAGAGACTCGTGTGTAAACTTCTGTTGTCAGGTAGTCTCTGAACTCATTCCCTCGTCTTTGGAGTTCATTTTGTTTGCACTTAATATAGATCAATTAATGTTAATGAAGCTTCGAGCAAATATACGAAGCCGAAAGAACATGCTTATTACTGAAATGAGTCATTTCCCATTTCCACATGCCTGGATTTCGTGTATATTTTGCTAGAATTTTTTTAAATTTGTGCTTTGCGGAAATTCCTCTACCATGCAGCCTTTGGCGGCAGTGATTCCGCATTTATCTCATAATTCATTCATATCTCATGTAAGCTACTTCCGTTTCCGCTGTTTTCAGATATTCACCCATGATGCATCCGGTTTACTTGAAGTTTCCCGTGGACGGTGTTCAGTTGCTGGACGGCAAGAATTTCTGTAATGAGTCGACATGCCGGGTGGAGCTCAATTTGTTGGGCATCCGGTCTTCGGGGGTCTATCGGTGCGAGGTGTCCGGCGACGCGCCCCACTTCCAGCTAACAACGCGTGCGGCCAACATGACGGTTGCAGGTGAGCATACGATTTGCGCTTCCCACTTAAAAGTGCACACCGAGGAAAGTAGGGAACATTTGAAAATATATATTCATTGTATACTCCAATCCTAACTACTGATTGTTACTCACAGATGACATTGAGTATATAAGAACAATATTCATTTTGATTAATTCAATGAAACCAACCCGTGGAGACTTTCTAGCATTCTATCCACATCCGAAGCCAGAATCTTGCCAGCAGACTTTAAGAATTAAAACAAACGGCATCTGGACTTGGTTTCATCCGTATTCCAACTTTAAGCATATCCCTCTCCGCCAACACCACAGGAACATAGAGAAATCGAAGGATGCCCGCTGTGAACTGGCTCATTTATAAGCAAGGCACACGCATTTAACGCCGGCCATTCATTCCCAGCGAGCACGAAGCGTCTGCAGGATATGACGGCATCACATGCACACGATCTGTGATTTATGGCTCTTTTAAATGCTACAAAAAAGCTTGTCAGTTTGTGCGCAATATACAATGAGGCAGCATCTGATTGCCAGATATCGGGATTTCTTATTCTGGCTGCCTTTAAGTGCTCTCAATCGCTTCAAAGCTTCTCTGCAGAGGATACTACGTTCACTCTTCTTTTGTTGTTGCTTTTGTAGCGCCATTGACACAGTTTTCTGTTAGCACTGCAAACAATGCTCACCTTAGACAACATTAAAAACACAAAACATGGCATTCTTATGCACTTCTTGTGCACAGTTTGAGTGTGCGTGGGGGGGTGCAATAGAAAAAGTTAATTAAAATGCAAAATAATAGCTGGCAGCATTTTCAAATGAGTTTCTTACAAATTTGCATAAAATAACAACTTGATTTTAGACGTCGTCTTCTTCTTATCACCTCCCTCCCTTTTAGCGCTGCCGCAGAACAACCCCCTCATTAGCAGTTTCAAGCCAATGTATCGCGCCGACGAGTTCGTCTCCACTAACTGCACCTCTGACTACGCCAGTCTGCCGGTCCAGCTTAGCTGGCTCATCAATGATGGGCAGGTAAGTGACCAAGTGACCTGACCCAATACGGCGACGTCAGCTACAATCGCTGATTCGCATTCAGCGCTATAATTGACGGCAACTCGAAGAAACTGCATCAACGTTCATCGATTGTTGTTTCCGTTGCAGGTCTCTTCCTACATGGATCTGCAGCCCAGCGTGGAGACAACGATTCCGGCTCATGCGTACCAACTCCGCCGCCAGTCGCTGCAGCTGAGCTTCCACGCTAATGATGCGCAAGTCCTTGGCAGCGACCGACAACATCTGCGTCTGACGTGCGTAGCGGAAATTGAACATTTCCCAGAGCTGCGACGTGAGACGACACTGAATGCCGTTTTGGTGCACGCGGACGACGATCTGAACAATCAAAAACTCGTCAATTCAGGTGAGTCTGCGGAAGGTTGGTGGGATCAGGACGATCCAATGAAGACTAATGACAGTAAAGAGTTTCCCTTTCATTGTTGGTTTAGTTGTTAACACGTGCTAATAGAAAAGACTGCGGTAGAAAGCAATGCCTTCGTATTACACACTGACTTGACCTCCATTAATGACACTCAGTATACGAAGGCAATCGTAGGCTAAGTAAAATTCCCGGTCTACAAATATTTCTTTAGGGTCTCACAAAATTACTTACTCTCACTTTTTCTTTGCACGAGCAATTGTTTTTGCTTAACCACTGCCATGGATGATCGGTTTTCTCGTTCCTTCGTATGATTAAATATCTTCCTACTCATTTCCACATCCCCCGAGAACTAGATCGTGCTCAATGCAATAACTGCAAAAATCTTACTAAAGATGAGCTCGGGAATTTCACATAGGCCGGTGTCAGACGGTTCATCACGATGCGTGCATCACTCACGTCGATTGGTTGGCACACGTCACATGCCACCAATTATTCAGAGTCATGTGGTGAGAGGTAGGCGTAAATGTAGGCATATGTAAATTATGTAGGCGAAGTAAAATCATTTGATCCTATATTTATAATAGAAGTTCTTTAAGGAATATATACATATGTACATACATATGTACCGTCTAACTTCCTTCTTTTAATTACCTTCAATAATGGCCACATGATATTATGTGTACCAATGATGGGAAATTGAAGGGCCAGTTGAAGAGGGGACGTCAACTGCACAGATAGATGCCATTGATCAAGGCAAAAGTTGTCGTTTCTATATCAATTGGCCAATTAACCATAACTATGCCGAAAAATCCATTTCTAGTCTACCATTCTTTAAGTTCTCATTCTTCCACAGGAGCTGCTACCGTTACGACGCTGTGGAAGCTGCTATTCGTGTCCTTGATCGCAACAGCTCTGGATCCGTTCCGAACGAAGGAGCGCGACGATTGCCAACAATTTAACACGGTTCCGGACTTAGGCTTGAATCCAGTCAGGTAGTCAGTTTAAGGTTGCTTTTAAAAAGCCTAGAAAACCAAAGCGTAAGGACTTATCAGCATTATTTATAAGAGTAAACTTAAGTAAGGGCCTTAGTTGTATTCAGATAATTCTGCATAAGTTCTAAGTCAAGTTCAGCCAGGATTACATCGTCCTGTCCACACTGCATAGTATGTTAAGCCAACTTTTAGCACCCGTAAACTTTTTATATATGTATGTACATGTAGTGTGTACGCAGCTAGAGTGAAGGAGGTCCAGGCAAGGAACTAGTCTAGTGCCAACTCCAACGAGTCCAATTCCGGAAAATTTTCATTTTCCGTTTCAATTAAAGTTAAATTAATCCCTTCAGTGTTGTCGTATTGGACATTTTGCGTAGCGGTACTGAATTCCACCGTATTTAAATTGTATTTGCGGCTTCAGTTGAAGCCTTTTTGCATTTCGGCTTTTTTAAATTAATATAATATAATACTTTTTTAAATATTTGCAATTACTTTGCAATAACTGCACGCATTTTGCTGACGTTTGTTTGTGCCACATTTTAAAATGGAAATAAATAATTAACTTTGCCGCAATTGACTTCGTTGAAATGGAATCCACGCAATGAAAAAAGACGCACTGCATTCATTAAATTAAATGTTTTAAATTTGTTTGTGCTTAATCAAATGGATTAATTTTTAATTTTAATAAGAACATGTTATCCGAATAAATATACATTAAACTAAATGGAAAATATTTTGTCATAAATGTCTTTGTTTGTATAAACGGCAGTTTTGAATACTAACCACAGATCATTACATTATTTACGAGAGATTGATGACGGGTTAATGCGAGGTGCTGACATTCTGCCCAATCCAAGTGCACTAGTTTGCCAAATCACGATGGGAGATCCACAACACTTAGAATAACCTACCATCAGTTATCAGGTGGGTGGGCGATTGATTCGGAAATCCTCGTCGGTATTTTTTGAGATCCGTTTTCGTATTACTTTAGCACTCTTAAGTATTTCAATTTTCATCAAAATTTCATTCGAAATTAACGAAATTTCATTCTAAATACATACATGTGACGAAGACTGAATTCACAAAGTATACAGAAACGATAGAAAAATAGAATAAAATAAAATTTAATAAAACAATTCAAGCTGTAGTAGAAATAAAAAACGCGAGCATGCGGATGAAAGCAGAATTAATTCAATCACTGAGCAATAAATCAACTGCGAGTGTGATAAGCATGGACCAGGAAAAGCAACAATACAAAATATGTTACAAATACCCTCTGAGCGCACACACACACACAAACACACACGGACACTAAAGCGAGCTGTCAGTGGTGATGAGTGCGTGTGTGTATGTGCCACTGGCCGCCACAGGATATAAACCTGAATGCAATTTCAAATTAATACAGCAGAATATATCACTCATGGACTCTCCAAGCGGGGCCGGTGGTGGGTGCGGGAAGCCGTGGCAGCGACAAGAACAGTCGAAGAGGGGTCTGCACTACAATCTTCAAAGCGTTGCAGCGGAGCTCGAGCGGGGTGCGTGTCTGCAGGTGCGCCGGAGTGGGTACCAATTGCAGCAATTGGCTTAATTCAGTTCAGCGCGGTACGAGCCTCAATGAAGGCCACCAGAAACAAGCAGCAGCCGAAGGGCAGTGGGCGGCAGCAGGGGATGAGGGTTTCATGTCGGTTGTGGATACGTATTTGAAGCAATCTTTGTTCTTCTTCCGATTTCTTTCGCACAAGGTACCTTTAATTATGTGTGTACTACAAGTATAATAATGAAACACATTGAATACTTTAAGGACCACTACAATATTTTAAGGATGTATTGTATATTGGTAGGTGTGGTCATGTTCAAATGATAACAAGGCGAGCAGGACTTTAAACTACTTTAAAGTAACTGTAAATAAATATTCTCTTATAATACTTTGTGAGGTAAATTGGTTAGAATTCGCGAAGAGCAGAAAGAAAACCAAATCATTAGAACAGGTTAAATATTGTAATAAATTTAGATACATCGGATGAAATAAAAGAGACAATCTTATATTGAATATAAACATAAGTTCCCCGCACATTTAAGTTCCTTACTAAACCTACTCATCCCACCCTTCCTTCCGTCATCTCCTCTTTCCAATCTTCAGTTCATCTGTCACTAGTTTATACGAGAGAGTATATTATATTACTTTATATTATTACAATACAGATTTTACTACATTATATCGTACAGCGGTTTATGTTGTTCGAAAAGAAGTAGCAACTGTACACGTTTTTATTATTAAACTCATCGGCTCTTTCAAATTGAAACGGCAACAACTACGAATTCAAATGAATTCTCAAAGGAAAATTTAGCGCGGACTTTGTATTGTGTTGAAAATGGTTTGTCTCACTCGCCAGGAAGTTCGAAAGAAAAGGACGAACTCAGAAAATGTTAGTTCAATGATTTTTTTAATAACAGAAGGTGCTTTTGTGTGTATTCTTAGATGTGTAGGTTTTTTAATATGATGGAGAGATTGATCGACTGTCTCTGGTCAGCATATCGCAGTACACTGGATGGGGGCGTTGTGAAAACACAGCAATAACAACAATGGAAACAAACAACTCGGGCAAATGGAAGCCATTTTGGCAGCATGGGGTGCCTGAAAGCGGAACATTTGGAATTGTCAGTCTGGGATTGATCTGAATCCCAGGTATCTCCTTTCGAAAATCATTTGCAATCATTCTTGCTTCTAGTAGAACACGAGTTCAATAAAAACAAATCGAACCTGTGTATACACTTTTTGTTGAAATATTGAAAACAATTGTGCTCCATTCCAAATCGCTGAACTTCACCTCATCTGCTCTAACTTTCACGCAAAAATATTTTCTAGGTTCGTGCAATCCGCCCAAACTCACTCACTCATGCTTCTACTTGGCATTAATTTGTGCATCTCAGCTGAATTCGTGTGCAACTGCAAAGAGCTCTTCTCTTTTAAGCAATCCTCAGGGCCAGTGATGCAGCACATGTCGCTGACGGCCGCTCTTGACAGCTGATAGTTTCGCTGCAGATGATGTTTCGAATTTAACGGGTAGCATGCACCACGTCAGCATGCATTATTTCGATAATCATGACATACAAATTATAAACACCAACACATGCGCCCTGCTTTCACACACAACAACGGATACAAATCAGCTCTGACTTCGCTCAGCTTTACATCGCATCCTGCGGATTATTGAACATTTGATTTATTAGTTAACATATTCACAGGACCAAGGAATGTCCCTCTGAATGTCTGAAAAGAATTACTCAGTATACACAGAATATAGAACAATTAATAGATTAGAAATTGTAGAAAAAACAAAGCTAGAAACATTTGTCATGCATTTGTTTTTGAACGGGAGAGATAACAAATTCATTTGGCGATTTACTTTAGTTCGGTTGCCTTAAAATCCACTTTAAGGAATCCTTAAGTTCAACAATTAAAATACACGCCTTCGTAGTATGTGAATTATGACTGTTCTTGTGCTGACTTCCTCCGATCTCCAATGCAACAAGGAAGCAATTCCACATTCAGATTGTGAGCGAAGATCTTTTTCAATAGGGACGAAAAGATAAAATATGGAAAACACCAAAAACTGCTTGCATTTGCATTTGGATAATGAAGTGCAAATTCCAGTCAAGGATTAAATATTTATTCGAACCTGATTTTATGCTGAACTTATGAATTAAACAAAATTCAGCCTCTGCTCTGGTCTTTCGTTCCGCCTCCCTCACAATAGAAAATTCGTGGCGGTTTCATTGCCGCCATACCCCGCATTCGCCGCTGCGCTTCGCACCCACTTTCCGCCGCTGATTAAATTCGCCGCATTGCGTTTTGCGGTCCGCCAAAACCACGTACTTCACCATCGCCACGATGCTGCACGGACAGAGCTCCGCTTCGTAGCTGCGCGCAACGCAAGTAAGCAGAAGTAGCAGAGAATGAAGCCTCTGTCAATGGTCATTATAACTTCCACTGCTTTACGCCACTTCCAACCCGATTTCGTATCTGCAGCTTTACTCTGTTTGCACCCATTTCAATGCAAGGCTTGGCTAACAAAAAGTTAAGCCATTTTTTACATTTATTTTCGACTCTTTGAGCACATGATTCGGCTATTCTTTTTTGCTAGCATCTTTCTTGGCGTTGGCCTGTCTTTACCCCCACATCGGGTGATTACTTTGCACTGCGGCTCTGCTCTGTCCTCGGAAATCCTTGCCGGTTATTCAAGAACGCGGTGCGAAGTCCATTAAGCAATAATTTATTTGGGATTCCAGGCGCGGCGCTGTTGGCATCGCGTCCGTCATTCAAGGAATAACTCTTCGCAGGCAATGTTGAGGGGTCAGAATATGGGCGTTCCCGTGGATGTCCGTATCCTTCAAGGATACGCAAAATTAACTCTGTCCAACATCGTGTAGCGTCTTCTAAATGAAACTCTGCTCTTTGTCCTTTGTCTATGCTTTTATGGTGGCTGCCTGTGGTTTGGATTTCCGTTGCTTGAACGGATGTCTCACAGGAAGAGACAAAGTAATTCTAGGAAGCATTCAATGTGTTGCACGTGGAGCTCTTGATTGAGAGCGAAAGAAGATAAGAAAAATGCATGTTGAACGATACACCTTCGATAGCTACTATGGCACAGCAACAACAAGTTCCGTAGCTCATTCAAGTGTTTACTCCTTTACACTCGAGATCTTCGGTTAACAAAGGTAAGAGTACACAGGGCAAAACTCCTGATCATATCACATCCAGCAGAACCCTCGAAGTGTTGAAACATCTTACATAGTATATTTCCGGAAAACGTCGCTCGCAATCAATTCGTAGAACAAACTAATAAACTTGTCTAAGAATCTAGAAGAGAAAAAAACCAAGGGACCGTAAATCTTACCACTCAAACTTAAGCGTGTGCATTCTCAGGATTTATGAGGCCACAATTTCATGGTCCTTCATTCATTTACTTGGTCGCTTTTTGTGATATTCGGTTCTTGGTTGATGTTGTAGAACTTTTTCAGTGGTGGACTTCGGAGATTAAATACAACAAAACTCACATGGAGCCGTCATAGGGTCCATCTTCGCTGCAGGGTATAAAAAGTAGTAAATTACATTGAAATGGTAATGAATTAAATATGTACATAAGATTATCTATGTATTTAACATTTTAGGTTCAGTTGCTTTTCATCTTGATTTTTCTGAATTTATGATTTGATTTACTTGAACAACTTTCAGAAATGTATAAAATAAAATACGATGCTGTGAACTGTAAGAAGCTGGCCAGACTAATGGCTTTAATTTAAAGAGAAAGGATAAAAGAAACGTTTAAAAATAGCACACAACAGCTTTACGGAATGTATCTATAAAAAGATGGCTCTACATCAGCAGCAACAACACCAACACACTGGCAGCGCACAGATCCTTTCAACTGATTACGCTTCATGATTCGTTAGGTAAACCCGAAACGACGACTCATTATTTATTAAAGCAAAACAGCAGGAGCAACCACTCGACGAGAGCAGCAGCAAACATCAAAAGAGCAAAACATTCGCCTTTTTCTAGAGGTGGGGTTCACCTGACGAACCACAATCAGCACCAGTCAAGTCTTGTGACTGCGGCAACCAGCATCTGGTTGTGTCACACATACATATGTACATACATATGTATGTATATGGTACAATACATACATACATGCATATGTGGAAAGTATGCAACGTGAATGCAAAGTGAACAAGCTGCTGAGTTGTGGTTGTCTTGATTCGGCTTCTTTCCCTTTCTGCAGGATAAAGAATCCTGTCTGGCTGAAGTCTTGTTGATTTCAAGTCAAAAAGCAATGCAGTTCGCTTAAACCTTCGGTCAGCTGCGACTGACATGCGTTGTCACTCACACAAACACAAATCCAAAGCGTTCTAATAAGCAAAGCCATTGAAACATTAATCTGAATTTAAATAACTAGCAAATTAAAAACGATGCACTTACAATACTCTGCAGGAACAAGGATTTTCCGGATGTTGCTCTTCGATGTGCTTCGCGAAAGGGAGAATATAGAATATATTCCGCTGAAGGTCGCACTAATCGGAGTCAAAGCAAAGGAAAGTCAAGCATTGAACAAATCGAAATGCCATCTAAAGTAGGGCCTCTGGCACGCAGTAGGGCGTGCTTTCGCTTCAGTTGTAGAAGCAGCAAAATCAAATAAGAATTCACAAGAATACTTTGCTTAACTTAACAACTTAAAAGCTTAGCACAGAGCTTTATCACTGTTGAAATCTTATCAGATACCGTTTCGCAACTGGATCCTTGTGCTGGGCACTGGGCACGACCGGAGCTTCACTTCTTAGGGCAGTAAAAATACAGTAGCAGCAACTCTGCGAGCAGTAATGACTGCTCATCGCGTCCAAGCATTTCAAAGGACTTTCAAGTCTCCTTAAAAGTCAAACGGAATTCTGTCAATTGCAGGAACTAAGATAAAGTGCAGCCAAACTTAATTACAACGTTTTTATTTGAGCATTAAATTGCATTCAAAGATAAACCCAGCGCACATAACCTCAAAACACGAAAATATCTAGAATGTTTTGACCTAAGAGTTGAACTATTCTCATTGTTGAAATTTAGCGCAGCCGAAGTGTATTCTAAACTTTAAATCAGCAGTAAAATATCACAAGATATTTATTAGTACAATGCTTGTTTCTTTTTTGCGATTACTGACTAATTAACTCAAGTATCTCGAGCGAAGTTACTCGGAAACTTGTCCTGCACTCTTATTTACATAATTTCTTTATATGAATCTAAATTATTGCATAAATATGTCCCCAGCAACCTAAGAAAGTCTTTCCAAGTAGTGGGGGCGCCAATATTGTGGGGCGCCAGAAGTCGGTCGTCATAGCAAAATGGAATTCCATTAATTTTCACGGCAAAAATATTCCGAATTCATTGCAGTGTTCACGTACCGTATTTCGGTACACCACGTCCTCCATTTAGATTACATCATAATTAATAGTACACAATCTTCCTCCTTCAATGAGAAAGCAATTATTTTGCAAGTGTGTCTGACGCGCCGCAACAATGCGAGAAACAGTCACAATGTAACGAATCAGCCAGGTTCGCACCAGCGTCGATCCCTTCTGCGGGGATCTTCGCCGAGAAAGGATCTCCCGCTGAGCATTTCAATTACGATACCTCGATAGGAAACAATTGACTGAAGCACAGTTGGAGCAGATACTCGTACATATTTAATTGAATTTGCTTTAACAATTGCAAACAAGAGCGTTTCTAGATAATTTAAGGTAGCAGGGGAACTCTTATGGGTTGAGTAAATCCAAATAAATCTGTCCTCAATCTCACGCTCTCGTTCTCTCTACATACTCGTGTATATTTCTTTGCTCTACCGTCTGCGGGTCTCTACATCTATTTTTTTAAGCTTGTCGCCATTTTTTTAAAACTTACTCCAATATGACCAAAAAATTTGGGCTTAGAAATTCAACCGGATGACGGATGACTGTACCGTCGTGGTCCATGGCAGTGGTGACCGGAAGCAGCAACTACTAGTATTTACTTTTAATTAATTAAGTTACAATACATGTTACAACCAAAACTAAGACGACTACAATGACTGCTCGGAAAGCACTGAAAAACTGTGCTGAACTCGTGACAAATGCCGCAGTGAACGCGGAGTGATGCGTAGTAAAGCGACGATGCTTAGCGGAGCGTGGCTGGGAGTCGTGGTCTTTCCCCGTGGCGTTGGAAGGATGCGCGCATAAATACTGAGCAAATCTTTGCAGTTGTTAAATATTCATAATTTCTGCGTTAATTTGCGCCGAATGTACACAGAAAAAGTGACGGGGAAGTGAATGCAATAAAGGAAATCTTTTGTTTCGTTCTTTTCGGGCCCAAGCAGAATTGTGCAGCAGACATGAGGTGCTTGAAAAGCAAAGGAAGCGAGACAGAGACAGCAACTTGAACGACTGAATCAAGTGCGCTATAACAAGTCACTGCAAATGAAAAATTAAGTTTTTAATATTGCGTTATTTGCACTTTGATTGCGTAAATAATGCTGTTTCTGTGTGCAGGAATAATTAAACAGTTTATTACGAGACACAAAGAGGCGAGAAGCCACACAAGTCCTCCTCCGTTTTCTTGCGTTTTATTAAATACGCTTGAAGCAATTCCACTTTCGTGGCTTTCCAACTTCAGTCTGTGGAAGCCGCCCAGCGAGGATTTAATAAGTTCAGCGAATCTAATGCTAACTTTTTGCAGCTCTTATTTAATTTCAGTTTTCCATAAACGTCGTACCCAGACGTCCATTTCCATTTCTGCCGGACCATCACTTTAATGAGATATTCTCACAGCTCTTAATTGATTTTCTGGCCGCACGTAAAAATCAACAAAGCAAGAAGTTTCAGCGACACGTGCAAAAGAATTACGGTGTTAAATCGAACGTTCAAATTAATAAAATTTATATAAAATACCATTTGCGAACTTAAATTTTTGGCTTACATACGAGTATACAAGAAGAATAGGAGCTGTATTTCTGATCTTCTGTCCCTTCGAGCATACAAATGCGATTAAAATGTGTCGGTTTGGTTGGTTTTTACAAGTGATCAGATCAGATCAAGTGTTTGAATTCATAGCTCACTATTTTGTGCATCTTCTAAACGTGTTTTTATTTAAATGAATACTCATAAAAGTGTAACACCCGAATAATCGAATATACTATTATTATCTCTACGATTATTTATCTATTTTCTTACTGCAGCTTTTAGCGACTACGAGACTAAAACCACCAGCCAAGAGTAACTTTCAACGGAGATGAGCCGAATAGCTTAAGTAAAAAACGTCACAATATTTGCAATCATAGCACCATGTCACTTGCCAATTACGGAGAAGTACATTATTATGACATCGGGTTGTAATACAGTGCATAAGCACAGCGAACAGCTGTCGAGCACGCACACACTGCGCAGGCCGAAATCGCTTTACTGTCGCCCGTGCCAATTCTGTGCCGGTGTCTACAATAGCAGTTACAATGGCTAATTCGGATCAGGTCTTGCTTTTGCCTTCGTTTTACGATGTCTGCTCTTAAGGGGCAGAGCAACTTTTGTAAGTTTCTCCTCGGTATCCGTGTGCAAGTTCGTTCGTTTTCCCCTCAGAGTTTCAGCGTCTTGGGTTCTAGTTTGCAATGCTTTCTACAGAATTTCGCAGTAAAAATCAGTTCTCCTTGTAGGTATATTTAATGAATTCATTCAATACGATGTAGTACAAATGTATCCACGAAGAAGGATGCAGGCAGTTTAAATGACCAGCTTCATTAAGCCGTGAGTGATCAGTTGGAAATCATTCGTAGTTTTCTGATAAAGATAATTAGTTGTGATAAAGAATAACACATTCGAATCGTCTGATCTGTAATACGTTCAGTAAAGATGCAGCATAAGTTAGGGCTGAAAATATACCTCTTTTCGGCAGGGACTGAAGCATATGCTCCATAAAATGCTACATCGACAACCAGAGAATGTGGTGCACAAAGCAAGTCACTTATAAACAAGGAGTTGAGTGTTTTTCTTAAATTGTACTCCAGAACTGATTGACACTTTATGCTTTCTGGAGCAATGCAAAGATTCGATTTTCTTCTAAAGCAATCAGACACACATAGACACATAAATAGCGCTCAACTCGTAAGATAAAAATACACTTGGAAAAATACACTAGAAAAAGACGAACACAAGACGCAACAAAAGTTTGTCATTCTCAGTGGGGGCATTTTTTCCATTACGATATCCTTTTCGTTCCTTTGCAAAACGATGCAGGCGCAACTTTTGATCGATTTCTTTTCCACTCTTCTTTCTTTTATTACTATTTTCGTTGCTCTATTTTCTGTGCGAATTTCTTGTATGCTACTTATTCGTTTGCAAAATAAATTGTTATCCATTCGCTCAATTTGCAATTTCCTGGATCCTTTTCGCAATATTGTCCTCCTCTGTTGTGTCACAGTTGTTATTGTTGTTGTTGCTGCTACTCTCCTCGCTTTGCACTCAATGCTCGAAAATGGAAATATTTACGGTTGGTTACACAATTTGTCGAGAAAACATGAGGCCTTCATACGGCGACTCCCTGTGCAGCGGGTCGGAGGGCGACAATAAGGATAACAAAATGTTTGTTCACCTAGTTAAGTATTAAACAAGTCCTTCCTTCATCGCACAATGGAGAGGGGAGAAGGGGCAAAATACAAACTCTTATGATAATAAACACCAATGTCAACATCTGTTCAGGTTTCAACAATTCAAGACATCAAAAGTGCACAATTTAACTAAAATAAAGTTAATGCTACTTGACTCTTTTGCGAAAATGATGAGTAGTCAAATCTGAGTAAGAGTTCGGATATTTCAATTTATTTGTTTATTTATTATGTGTTTCTTCTTCTAATAATGTCGGCGGTTCTTCTAAGAATCCAGCAATTTTATATCAGAGGAGCCTCACATCTGCTTGCCCTCCATTTCATCCTCCTCAGTTAGAGAAGAATCTTAAATTCACAATAGAAACGCAAATGTTCAGCATTGCATTGCTCCAGGATAACTAGTATTGTGTTTGGAGTCCACCTTCTCCTGTAACCGATGACTGTGCAACATGCACCGGCTACAAGAGACAACGACGACACTCGAAGGCACCAACAAATAGTAGAGCTTCAGAGCAGCATAGAATGCAGCTTCTATTTAAAGAAATATCGAACATCTTAAATTTATTCTTTCGTAAATTCCTTCAATTCTTTGTCGGTATAGTTTAATAACAATGTTTGCTTTAATGGGCAATATTTTTTTATTAAGAATTGATACTGTTAAGAAAAGGCGATGTTTGGCGAACTTTATTCATTGAATTTCATTAAAATTGAATGAATTGGATGAATTAATGACACTAAAGAAGTTTACGTTGTATCAACGTTTTTTGTGTCTATTTCTCGTAGTCGAAAAAGTAGCCGTAGCAAACTTAAAGCCACTTTTAACCGCGATTCAGTCATCTAAAGAAAGCATGATCAAACGATATAAAAGAAAAGAAACAGAAAGACTAAAACAAGACAGCTTTTTCTTCCGATGCGCCACAAATATTTGCTTCAATAAAGATTCTAAGGGACGGAAAACAACTGGGAACCACGCCGCAAAATGGAGCAATTTTTCTGCATCGCTTTTTCTGCCAAGTCATGCCAACCTCGAACCGCACTCCACCGACGCCATCACCGCAAGCAGTCATCACTAGCGTTGAGTAATCACTTCGGTCTCAGGTTGCACCTTTTAGAATAATTAAAAATTCAAGAAAGAAAATTAGAAGCGGTGCTAACAGCGACTAAGACTCAGAACTGGGAAGTGGGGAAAACTAACCAACTGGCAACCGTCTCTCAGCAAGCGACGAGCGGCAACTTCAGAGGAGTGAAAGCGCATGAGAAATCCCACGGAAGCAGGGCGTGGCATGTGGGCAGAGTATTGTGCATTTGGTGGACAATAACATCAGCGAAGAATCCTTGAGCAACTCAAAGAGAACCAGTCAACGGGTTGCTGACGGCAGCGAAGTGCTTCGTAAGAGCTTAAAAGGAGCAACCGCAGTAAAATGAACTCGAAATCATCGAAGGCAAAAGTATCAAGTACAATGCGCATAAGAAACATTTTCAAACGATCCAAACAAAGTAGAAAGGGCTTCAAATAAAGTCGTTGTACACAATTTGGCAGCATAAATTTATCGAAGACATCCCAAGATATTTACATTGTATACTCGTGCGACAAATTAAGACATTTATCATTATGCATTCAAAGGTTAAGTGGTCTGATATCGACTAAATATTCAGACATTTCGCTAGCTAACGAAAGTGTTTATGGATCGAAAGTATTCAATTCGTGTCTCATGCTAACTATGGATGAAACTTCTCTTTGTTATGTACTCTTATGTGAACTGTAGCCCGTTCCTGTGACTCCGTTCGAGAAACACTCGAATGCAAGCGACATTTTCAGCCATTTTCGCAGAATCACTGAACGTACTCAACAACTCACACGCTAGATTGCCAGTGAGAAAAAACGTTGTCGCTATGACGTCAATTTTCGAACGTCAAACGAGAAGATCATTCGACAAAGTTACAGAAACAAGACTCTGCTCGCTGTCATTTATTCTCGGTTTTAATAATTTAACGGACTCGGACCGGAAGTTTACTGAACAAAAAATACATTACTAGTAGTTCCGGGTGAACTACCAGATATGGAGGAGTGGTATTAACGGGTTAACCAATCATTTGAACGGGTTCTCCCATAATTATTTTGCATTGCATAAAAATGGTTTCAAAAACAGACATTTGCAGATGAAAGGAGAATGTTGTGGTCAAAAGCTCATCCACCGGAAACGGATGTGCGTCATTCGTGTTTCTTTCATAGCTTCAGGCAAATAGTTCCTTTGCATTATCTGTCTGCGCCGGCATAATTTCACTGTATTACCAACACACTCAGCGCCCAATAGCAACACATCTACACTGATGAGTGACGCAGGAAATGGAAATAAAATAGTCTATCAACCATGAACCACTCTTCACCGAATTCTTTCCTCGAACACGTGGCGGTACTTCCGTTCCTTCCGTCAGGAGCCTCGTCATTTCCGCACGCACGTCTCGCTCCTCGCCCCGTCGACATTCATAATGTCAACTTTGTTGAATTTATACAGCTTGCCCATTTTTGATTCGAATTCTGCACATGAGGCAGTTGTTGTTGGGCTCGTTGATGCTGTTGGTGTTGTTGTTGCGCTGCAGGAGCTGAACAACTGAACAACGGCCCGAGTTTAACTCCAAAGAGCTGATTTAACGAGTTCTGCCCATACTGCCGACAGTCGGCAGCGACGCTGTGATCTGCACGTAACTGTAATCCCATTAAAGCACAACAACGTTGATTATAGGAGTCTGTGTATGAGGATGCCTGTGATGTCCACTGAAATCAGGGTGCCTGGGTTCCTTAAAATAGTTATGAAGTGCAAGAAATATTCGGTTATAACTCTCTCGTTTCGAATTCGGCTCACTTCGGTTTTTTACGCCATCAAAATCGCCACTAAAAAAAACCTGGAAGAAACCGTCTCCTCATGTTTTTGCGTTAAACAAACATCCACGCTGCATTGAATTTCAACAGCAATTTCACCAATAATAAGTTCCAAATCAACATTTACAAGTATCGGATTCGCTCACTCCGTCAATCTACCTACATTCAATATATTCATTCAAATAACAGCAACCAGCAAAACTTCCATTGCCACAGGCAAAAGCGACCATCGTCAAGAAAACAAGCAGATAGAAATCCCTTTTTACACGGATATTATTAAGGAACGGTACGAACTTATATACATACTTATGAAGGTGTTCTCCTTCGATCCTACAAAAGCTCCTGACTGAAGCTCAGTCAGGGTATGAGTCCATGAGGGACATTAACGCATTTCTAAAAACTGTGCGGCAAAGTGTATTTATTCGCGACTAAACTCATAACAGAAGCAAAGTTAAACTTTATCGTACTCACCAAAGAACCAGCTTATCGCCACAAAACCGAATGAGCACCACTTTTCTTCGGCTGCAACACTTTCAACGTATTTTTAGAATGTGAACTTCACACTTAAAGTTATTTATGCAGTGCGGCCTTCAGCTTGTAGTTGCATTACTTCACATTGTAACCGGGGACCGCAGTGAGGGTGAAAAGGGCGCAACCGAAGGAGGGCGAAGTTCTCCTTCAGCTGGAGGCTTGCTTCTGATACTTGCCCGAAACTGAAATGGACTACGAAATTCCAAGCGGAGGGAAGTAACACTGCAACGACAGCCACATTTGGTTCGCATTACGAACACAGCTACTTTTGATGTACAAGCTGTCGCCTGTGAACAGTGTTGCGGCACAATTTCGAAACATGCATTCTAAAGCAGAAGTTCATCCAGTTAAGACCTTAAAGAGGAAGCTGTCACATGTACCGATGTCATGCTGGGGACGCGGAGGGTGTGAAGATTTGAAGCTGAACGAGAAGCTGGTCTTCTGCATATTTATATTTTCGAAAGCATCTTAAATGTTGGTCTGTCGTGTTTGTTGTGATTGTAGCTGTGAAGCACAACCGAATCTTCTCTAACATTTTTGGGGAAACTTAAATTTGCCAAGAATTCATACAATACAAAAATATTTGCGGTCCAGAAAATGAGTGTGAAAGAGAGAAACAGAGCAAACTTAAAGGGAAGAAGCATCTCGATCTACTCACACTCGTGCATACGTAGTATTTATTTTGTAACTAATGAACGGTTTAAATAGAAACATTTTAACAAAATATCATTTGGAGAAACTTCCGAATCCCGTCGAGCTTAAATACGTACGATATCTGTTCGATATGTAAATCTATGGTAGATCATGTTTGATCGTAAGACAAAAGTTGAATGGCTGAGGTCACACATACTTATGTAGTAAAGATAGTTATAGAAGTGCATAAATTTACAAAATCAAATTGTGCAAAGGCCGAAAAAGAACTACTTCTGTTAGTTTAATTTTTATCAAAACCATATAATGGTCTCTTCAAGACAAAAAGCAAAACCGGTTAGAGGACAAATATTAATTTACCAGAAAATGAATATGGAAGTAATAAACAAGTGCAAAGGAGTTGCCTCCTTTTTTAATTTCGACTCACACTTTCTGCAAAATCGAATTAAGCAGGTGAAGCGTAGGAAGAACTTCAGAACAAAGCTTAATACGCTGCTTCACAAAGACGAGGTTACGTAGCGAACATTTTGAACGCCTTTCATGACAAGCAAAAGGCCAGCAACAGAACGGCTTGATTGCAATATAAACAAGTTGTATGCCGAGCTAAGACGACCCACGACTAACAACACCCTTCGTTCCACTTCGTTCAATCAGTTCACCATTCTTCCGACTTGCCGTTGGGTAGACCTCTCATTTCAGGTATGTACGAGTATGTTAAGTTGAATATGTTAACAATAGTATAAAATATGTACACATTTTTGAGTAATATTGAGCAGGAGAGATGTAAAAGCACTTCTTTTCGAGAGCAGAGACTAGTTAAGGTACATTTTCTTTTCTTTACTGTGCTGCTCACATGATTTGCAAAACTCTTTATTTTATTATTTATATTAAACGTATGCATGGATGGAGTTAACTCTCAAAATATCATTTCAGAATCCCCTCCTCATTCTGATTTTTTAAATTTGCAATATAAATTATTGGCCCTTGCTGTTAAAGAGCGAGAGCATTTAAACGCCATCCGTGAGCACAATGGTCCAAACTCAGTCTATTTTATGACTTTCGTTGTTGCTGTTGGCTTTTATTTTGATTTTTGTTAATGACGTTGTTGGAGCCCTGATTTATAGTGCACTACATGTTTTCACAGATAAGAATTACTCTTGTTTGTGTGAACAGCACTATAAAGCAATAAACAATAACAATGGTCCACCCTTAATTATTAATGATTATCACTCGCTCCGATATTTAAAGCAATCACAATTATTCAATGCCGCATAACTTACATAACTGCGCAAACTTCCACCGGTTAAAAAAAGTAGTTGATATATTTTAAAAAAGCTCGCTTTGTGCATCCGCACATTTTAAACGGTTCCTCTGAAAAGTGCTTAATAACAATTAAAACGAAAGTATGACTGACGATTGGGTTTAGTTTTAATGCAAATGGTTATCTTGGATTTTTACATTTACATCCTTAACAATGAGTTTGTAACAATATTTGTATTTCTGGAGTGCAGATACCAGTTTTAGCCTATTCCGACCGTTATGTCGCCCGTGTGCGAAGCACCAATGAAGTACCCAACCTTACGAGGCCTCTGAACTTCGCGCCGCGATCGTGAGCATCCTGGTGAACTACGTATGTTTCTGACGGCCTTCTATAGACAACCTGACTCTCGAATAGTAATAGCTTCGGCGACGTGAGTGCCACCTTGCTGAGAAATCAACTCGGAATGAGATCGCTAATGTGGAATTCGGAAGCCAGTCGAGAAGTGCAGATGTACTCATAAGGTTGGGAATACAAATTTACTTACTCAGATGTCTGTACACCACGACGACGATGACCAAAGTAGGCCGACCTTTCATAGTTATCGCTGGTAGGTCACTATAGATATCTCGCCCTGGTTCTATTCTCTATTTCCATTTAGGCATTTCGTCAGCTTTTCGGGGCTCCCATCAACGAGATCTGGTTATTGATCCGGCCACAGGGCGTAAACTGGTGTAGAGTGTAACTACTGAGTGGACAGTACGAGTGTAAATAGATGTTATATTTCAGTGATGAAAGCAATGACTAATTTATATTTCATTGGACTTTCACAATAACCTGGTTATTACTTTAATATAAACATATATATTTATGAAATGAAATTGCATAATTGATATTTGTAATAACTGAGCAACGTATAAACGAATAAAAATGTGAATAAGTACGAATGAATTTAATTAAAGCAAATAAATATGTATGAATATAAATATGAGTGAATTAAAACTATTTTAATTCATGTGTCAGAAATATTATAAATATAAAAATTACGAGAAAGAAAGATAATGAGAAATGAATAATGAAGAATAAGTAGAAACGAATTATGAATATAAATATTGTGCGCCATGTCCCAACGTTTACTATGATACTCATGATATTTATAATTAATGTGTAGTTTCAATTTTCAATTTAGTGATTGGAACTAACATAAGATCATATGTGAGATGTCTGCAAGTTATTTTTATACATCAGAATATTATATAAAGAATATTAATATTCCTTCTTAAATTTAAAATCTCCATTTTTTCTCATTCTCGTCCAGAAAAGCACTCTCTGATTTCATTCCGCGATTCATTTCATTTTTCAGAATTTTCATATTTGACATCTTCTTTTAGGAACACAACTTTTCTCAAAATATATCCTTCATATACAGTACTTAACCAAAGGCTATAATTTCCGAGTTTTCCAATTTCGACTCACTTTGAGCGCAAAACTGTCCTTTAACAGAGCTCAGCTCCACGGAAGGCCATGACAGTAGAAGTTTTTACTTTTATTAAGAGCGAAAGTTTAACCCGTTCGGCTTTGTAATTTACTGTTGGTTAGTCTTGTTGCTGTTGTTGCAAGTGCTGCTGCAACCAAGTTGCTTTTAGACAATTTTTCCAGTAATTTTCTGCTGCTTTTTCAGCTGTGTAAAGCTTAATTTGTGTTATAAACACAAAGTCATGTTCAAAGTTAAATAAAACTTTATTTATGAGTCCAATTTCGGCAGAGCGAAGCTTCGGGGAATGCTTACCCTTTGGCGACTGCTTCTATAATTTCATTAAAAAGTTTATTACGATTTTTCTCAGAAACTTCGGATGACGTGGTAAACAGAGGCGACTACTTTAGAAATCGAGGTTCGGTTGTAATCCGTGGAAAAAGAAAAGAGAAGCGCAAAGCTTAGTTTAAACTAATGGTTGAAACTCGCAAATTCAACGAAACTTCTGATGTCCTTGAATTTTCCACTAACACATTTTTTACTTATGTAGCTATAACTTTGTAAGAACACATAATATAAGCGTAAACATAATTTAAAATATTTCTAAAAATATTCGATATTGGTTTAGTTTTTCTGTAAACGTTAAAACAACTTACAATCATTCATTTACTACACCAAGGGCTAAAGTAAAGAAGTGCTTAGTTTAATATTTTGTCTGGAAATCCTAAAGGGACAGATAATTTATAGGTGATCCGATCACGCCTATTTTCGAGTAATCGTTATTATTGATATTAGATATTCAACAATAAATGAAATCTTGCCGCAATAGCTTACTTATAATATTACATGTTACAAAAAATATGTGTAAATTTCACTCAAAATTATTCATTTGTTTTCGCTTAATCGCTCTATGATAGCTTTACCGTTACTTCACCGATTCAAAACTTTTCTCTTACTTAAGTCTCTTGCTAAACAAGAAAGTTGGCAGCAGCTTTTATTTTTATACTTTCTTAACTTCAACCTAAAAGTGATAATTTTATGTTTTAATGCATCTCTCTACTTCTCGCAGTGTTTCTTTTGCTACCTCTCACCTAATCCAATATTTAAAGGATTTCCAACACGGACGTGGGGCAGAATATAAATCCAAAATCCACAGAAACGTGACTCCTTAAACGCGTTTTAAAAAATCGATTATTTTTAACCCCAGCAAAGTGTTCGCAAGGCGTGAGAGGAGCATGACGCCAAAAGACAATAACACGAAAAATCGGGCCATCATCTATCTGAAGACAAGAGCTAGAGTACAGAGCCTGTAAGTGGCGATGGAGTTGCCGCTACAGAATATGAAATTGCGTCCTTAACCGTTTGCTTTTTCGCGATTGAGATATACATATGACTAGATAGCATGTTTTAAATGTGCTTTTTGTGTAAATAAATACATAATACGTATATAAATATTTTAATGTTTAGTCAATATGTGGATTTCGTGCTTGAATATCCTTTTTAGAATCAAATTCCCAATTTGGCTGCTCTAACTAATGCTAAAAAATGCCCGATTAATACTAAGCATTGAGATGTGCATTTTAATGGACTACAAATAAACGTTATGCAGCAAAGAGACTGATTCTTTGCTACCCTTTCCAGTGGCCGACAGCTCTAGAAAGCATTTATTTAAGGAAATAAATTAAAAATATGATCTCCACCGGAAAACAGCTGCGAAGCGTGGGTCGAACAACTCAAACCAGCGTTTTCGCACACTTCGTGCTAAAAATCCTTTATGGGATTCTTTGTTGTGGAAGGAATAGAGACGTTAAAAGATTAAATTTTGGATTGGGGTTAAGTACGGCAACAGCAGCCAACAACAACAAAGGCAAGCACAAGAGCGGCAACGTGGGAGAATCGCCAGACACGGACGAAAAGCAACTCCATGCTTTCGTTTTGCGCAACCCTCACCGAAGGACTCTCCAACAAAGTGTCTCCAACTCAAGTGGATTCGCAGAATTTCTCCTTCTTCTTGCGCATGAAGAATCCTTCACAAGTCCCTCAAGCGGCCAATAAATGCGCCCAGATAATAGATCAGCGTCTACTGTAGGCAGCAAGTTGGCGTTAAAAATGTCGAATATCTTAACTTTGACGAATGAAACTCGTCTCATAACAGTTAACGTTTATGGTATAACTTAAAGGACACCAGCAATAACAGGGATGACCATTACATAAACTCTGCAATATCCTGGGCATATGTTTGCGCTTCTAGGGTCCTTTTTCGTAACAACCATTTATGCAATGTTCCTCGTGCGACTGTCACCTCTTTGGTCACTCAGCTACTGTGTGTTCTGTAATTTATAGCCTCATTCCAGTTTGTTGTTGCATCATTGTTGAATCCTTTCGGCAGAAACTGTGCTTCAATACTTCAATACTCAAAATAAAAACAATACTTTTGAATAAATCCTTGCGGGTTTATTTACCAAAATAGATGTGATGTCCATTTACTTGTAATTCGACTTCCTGCAGGATTCAGTGACGATGGTGGACCTGTGCACATATAACTTTCTGCTATTTACCTTTCTTTGCATTTTTCCCCATCCTCCTTTGAACTGCCACCTTTCAAAGGTAACTCCCAACATTAAACCTCAACACACTTTCAGAGCCTTTTTCACGACTCGTGAAAATCCTTGCCAAACCTAGTCACGTCTCCTGCGTCTCATTTAGAATTCATGATCACTATCATTGCGGACGCATCATGCGTGACATTTTTCCTTCGAAGATTTTCCGCGTGCCGACGTGTTTTTCTGCACGCAACGTTTGCTACGCATTTTTTATTTGCTGTTTTGTGCATTGCATGCAAATTGAATTAATTTGTTTCGCCGCAGCTGCTTTCTGAGTAGTCCAGCGTTTTAATAAGTTTCACTGCACATTTTAATTGTTTTCAATAAGATCCAATTTATATATTTTAAGGTATATTTAAATATTATATACCTTATATACCAGTTGCGATCATAATAAAATGAATAAAGAAATAAAATTAAAATTCTACGAATTGGAATGAATATGAGGTACCCGATATTATTCATTGTAATTACAGTCAGTACATTAAAAGTCGTGGGCCTGCATTTTTTAGTGAGTTTTTGGTTCGTTTTAATGTTGTTATGTTAAACATTAAAACGAAACACAGCTTCAATTTATTTTAACTGAATTGACACACATTTATAATTATTATGTGCACGATTTATTCTTCTAATTTTTTAAAGTTACTCGCTAAGCAGCCGACACTTTAAGCAACTCGCTACGTTGAAACAACAAATTCGGCATAAACGTATATCCTATCTTCCGTGAAATTACGAATCAAGCAGCAAAAGCGTTTTTCCTGTGTCGACAGGATGCTCATCAGCAAGAACGACGTGACTCACCGCAACAACACGGACAGTTAGGAGAAATGATGGTATAAAAATATAAATAAATTCATTTGAGCGCTGAACAGAAGGTAAAATCGATGTATTGCTTGATGATATCCATCTTCAGTGGACCCAACACCAGGAAACACAACCATGCTACGAGTAGTATCAGCATCAGCTACCTTCAATGGCCTTCAGCGCCGGGTTTTTCATGTCGTCGCCAACATTCAACGGAACCGACAACTTAAAAACAGAAATAAAGCGCCAGAAATTGTAATTGCAAACGAGCCACGAAACATGGATAAGAGCTGCAAAAGTAAGAGCAAGAAAAACGAAGCACTACAAACATTGTGTAAACCGTATAATAATCAAAAGCAAGAACTGGGAAAAGGAATTTTGTAATCAATTTCAAAAAAGGAACTAAATTTAAGCATCTGAAGGAAAAGGGGACTTCGCGGCAAAAAAATAGAAATCCAAATACAATGTTGGAATCTCAGTCGCGACAGATTCGTTTAGCTGGCGGCTCCGACTCCATGGGAGCGATCGACTGCAGCATCGCGCAGTTGGTATGGCTGCCGAACAGTGCCAGTAGTAAAGCGACGCCATATCCAGTTGCACGTTCACCCTGCAAAGAAGGAAGAGAAGAAAGCATGAACTAGGACTAAATTAGTGACGTGACATTTATTTAAACAAGTACCCGGGGTTTTTATTAAACCAAAATGAGTAAAGGCCGATATATAAAAAAGCACCCTGAACAATGCACGATAATATAAATTTGTAGATTTTATTTTAGATTAAACAATTATAAACTTCAAACGCTACACGACCAGACCCCAGAACGGTTACTTTCAGGGATACATGATCCCTTATGATCCCTTCTGTGGACACTTCTCATTTGTTCAAGATTATAAACTGAGATACTGTACTTATCTCGTGTGTAATAAAACTGGTACGAATCGAGTTCGAGTTAGAAAACCAAGGATTTTTCACTGCAACCATTCGGGATGTATTCAGCTTGTTTAAGTTGAAAAAGTAGAAGCAAGGAATCACGAAACGCAATTAAATTCTATGTAAACATAACGGTTCCACACAGCAAGAATATTTATAAGCATCCGCACAGTTTTTTGAAGAATGTATTTTTTTAGAGAATATGTGCAATCTGTGTAACATGAAACAGAACTGAAAGCAACTGAACTTGATACGGTTCTAGTGTGAACTCTTTGTATGATTTAGTTAATGAACTATGTTCATTTCTTTTGTTTCTGATATATACGGATTTTTAAATTACATTATTATGAAATATCGGAATGGAACTTACGCAATGCACTGGCGTTGCCATATCGACATGCATCCAAACGCCAGGATAATCAAATCCGAGGTGAGCAGCTATAAAAAGTCCAGCACAGGAGGACTGAGCATTACTGCGATCCTGTGAAAAGATAGCGAAAGGAAAATAACAGAAACAAAAATTAATTAAGTAAAACAACTTTCTTAAACTCTAAGTTTTATCAAAAAAACTTTTTTAGGTGAATATAATCTATAAGTGTTCACTTAGATCAAGAGTCGATGTGCGCTATCCCCACATTAATAATAATAATAATAATATTAACAAAATTCCTTTCATCTGTCCTTGGAAATCATTCACGTTTTCAAAAATTTCACAGTTTATCTAGATCTTTTAACTTCCTGATAATCCTATTTCTTATGGAATCGAGTGCAGCGTAGTGCGCTGTAGCGTGCTTTTTATATTTTTAAAATTCATCCAATAACTCCGCAGCACTGTTGTTATCCAATATTGTAGAATACTTTAGCGTTAATAAGAGACGAAGTTGTAGAAAAACTGCATAAATCGGTCCGACAGAAGGTCAGGCGATGTTGAGAAAATTGTTGAGCGAGCAACAGAGTTGAAAGGGCCACAGCAAAACTTCTACAACACAACTGCTGCTACCTTGTTTACTTTTATTGGTGTTTATAGTTTGGATTCCATTTCAAACTGTGAACATGTTATTGCACGTGCACGTGTATAACAGAGTGTGTGTGTGTGTGTGTCTGGAAGGAGTGAGAAGAAGAAGGAAGGAATTAAAGATTCAGGATTTCAATTTACATCGAAACGACTAGGAATTTACAGCATCGGTAACGATTGCCACGGCATTGACCAGTGCTTAGTAATCTGCGACGTTTAAAATACTTTGTGTGTTTTGAGCTCTGAATTTAGTTACAGCCGTAAAATTGCAATAATTATAATGCAATGGAAAAAATAGCAAGTTTCATTTATAAACTAATAAGTGCAAAGTGCTAGATTTTACTTTAAACTTTAGATATAAAGTTCAACGTAAAGAATAGGGGGAATAATTATTATAACATTATTATTGCATGTGCTGAATGAACAGATGATAATATTTACCACCATATTTACCACTGTTCTGTACACTTGCGGGTAGAAAATATAATGAGCCCTAGATTGTCGCGATGGTACAAGAACGTCAATAAACTTAACAAGATTGAGCAATCAATAGAACCTGAAATAATATCAAATACAAAAATCCGCGAAAGTGCAGTTCTTCTGGCCATACACACCGTAAAATGGATTCTATGTTAATATTTGTTTATATTTATATACTTTTACTGTTTTACTCTGCATTACTATCAATTAAGTAGTCGTTATGTTCGTTTACGGGCCATGAGAAAAGGATTAAGAACCATATCAAACAGAGCCCAGTCACACAGCCTCCTACAGAGGAAATTGAGAATTAACATTCAAACCACAAGCTCCAAAAACACAATAAAACGTTTTCCTTGCCAAAGATTTAGCAAATTCATAGGAAAAGTCAGCAAAACGCCCCGACAACAAATTGAATGTAAACGTGTTGCCATAAAAGTGGCAACGCTGCCATATAGTTACATTTATTTAAAGGAGAAATGTTTAAGGAGAAAATAAAGACATTTGTAAGAAAATTGCAAAGAGCAGCCACAGTGCAAATAAAAAGGAAAAAGCTTTCCTGACATGAGAGAGTAAAAAACTAAATTATGTACGGTGTTTTTCGAAATTGTTTTTTGAAATTGAATTCAAAATGAAGAGAACGTGAGGAATGAGTTCCTGGAAAAGGATGCAGACGGAGGAAGGAAGCCAGACAAATTAGAAGAGGCCGAGAGACTGTTTATTGTTACACATCTCAACAACCGCCATACGCACCCGATTGTCCAAAGGACATTTAAACGCCAAACAAATATCATCATGGGAATGTAGTGGAAACCCGCCCAAAGTTTACATCCGCGATGCAAAAAGACCTGCCTGTGAGTAAGCGGACTAAAGAGGAAGAACAACAATGAAAACTATTTACACAGGTTTTTCAATTTCTTAAGCGGGACTTTTTTATTATTATTGTTAACGAAGTTGTTGTTGTTGGTGCTGATGCTGCCGGCTATAGCCAGTTCTCGGCTATTTCATAAACACTTTCATGTTACTGTTGCCGTCGCCATTTTTGTTGTTGTTACCATTTTTACTGTTATCGTTATTGCAATAAAATAAACAAAAAACACCAGCCGCCACCCACTTCTTCCGACGCCACACGCCGCGAGTAGCTGCTAGTTAGGAAGTGTTGATTTATATCCTGCTCCTATTTTGTGGACTATGACAAAACAACAACAATAACAACAACAAAATTACGAACACACAGACAAAGCCAAGCGAGGACAAAACAATCTGTAATCGAAAAATTGAGCTCAATGCACTCCGTGGACTACTAACGCTTTAAGGCACAAAACTACTACATTTTTCCGAAAACAGTATGATGAAAAAAGAACAGTTAAAATAAGTACTAAAAAAAGAAGGAAGGAATTTATGGCAATAAATTGTGTTGGTTGAGTTGGTATTTTTATGGTCTTCCACTGTTGTTGGTTTTGCGCTTTATTATTTCTCGTTCTACTGCCACCGCTTCGTTTCATGTCTTTTTGGGGTTATTTCGCCTCGAGCCAGTAAACGGAATGTTAAGCGCAGTGTAACGTCAGCAGCAGCAGAAGTGAACGAGACTGCGCAACGGGGAAAACGGAAGGGGAGAGTGTTATGAGTTGGTCCGCATGCATTCAGCGGAAGCATTTAGTGTTTGCTTTTTGCAATTTTTTACTTGGTTTATTTTAAATACATTTTAAATAAGTAAAGAGTTTAGGGTCCGTTCGAGGCGATTGTAAAAACATTATTTTAAGGTTAAGAAATTGATTACTTTCCAACAAATGTCCCTAAACAGCAACAACTTCTGTTCGTTTGAAATACTGTTTTAATATCCTGTAAAGAACAAACTTGCGCATACTCATATCCATATTCATCCATATAAACGACATACATGTACGTCGGCCACTGATATGATAAGTTTTATCTGTACACTAAAAATTACATTTAATCGTGTATAGCTTTTGCGAAAATGTTGTTTGGATCTCTCCGAGATATTCAAATACTTGCACAGCTGCATTTAAATCCCTGCGTTGCCAGTACGACTGAAATTAAAACCAGCAGGAGTGGAGTTCAGTATAAAATATATACTTTGGCCGAGCTCAAATACCGTAACTCCCGTACACCCTCGTAAATTCTGATGAAGAATTCATTAATGAGAACCTTCAGAAGTAAATGCAAAAATGCCACCTTGGGTACTTTAAATTAGGAACAAAAGCTCGTGTTCTGAAGAATGAGAAATTTTGAGTTGTGTCACTTTTGATGTGGGTGTGCATCTCCCACTTTTGTTTTTGTAACTTACTAAAGTCACTGAATAGCACACTGAATAGCATTTTTTCCGAAGCCTTTATAGGACAATTAATGACAATGTGTCATTATATGTCTTAATATTGAAGTTAGATGTTCGGGAATTACATTTTCTTCCATTAGCTTACTTCCAACAGCTGTTTTAATATAACAAAAATGCTATTATAAACAGCACTCCGGAACAAAGCATGTGAGTGTCGATTTCAATACAATATCTTTATTCGTTTGCTCTCAATCGTAATTTCCACAGACTGGACTACATCTGCCCGTCTGTATATTTATATGTAGATACTCTTCAATACCACTCTTCAGGTGAAGTATTGTATTATGAATAATGAAGTATTGTATAATATATTTATAATTATGTACGTATGTACAACAATTGCGGCCTTCCAACATGTTATTTGAGTTAATCTTATTATGGCGAATCAAGACTCGGGAAACTACTTTCCTTTCATACGTAGTGTGTACAAACTTTGTCTACAAGTTCGTTGAAAACATGTTTATTATGTGTCAAACAGCATTCCGATTCAAATAAAGACTTGCATCAGCAATACCTAGAGACCTACGTAAGCGTATTTTGACAAAATACGCTCCCAAACGTACAGCAGAACATAACGCGACACGATGCCAGTTCGTTCTATTTATAGTTTCGCTTCCAATTTTTACTTTTCCCAAGCTGGCTTTCAACTCGACCTCATCCATTCACTTCCTCTTATAAAGTGCAAATATCAAATTCACTACACCTCGTAGTGAGGCAGCAGTGCAGCGCGAAATGATAGATGACTATTGAATCAGAGCGCACTGAATGAAGGAGTGCACATGATTTGGTCACAAAAGTAATGCAGGACCAAGCCACTAAAGCGGAAGCACTTTAGTGTGTCTGTGAATCACTCGTATCAATCGAATCAAAGGGGGAGGCGGGACCAGACCAACGAACAGTACGAAAAAACATACTATTCAATAAACCTTATGGTATATGAACAGGATTAAAACCTTTGATAGAATGCAAAATGTTGGTTACACACATACTATGAATCAGAAGTGTATGGCTTACAGAATCTGATGTAAAAATGAAATTAATGATTGCACGAGTATTTTCGTGGCCGTTAGAATAAAAACAGCGATTACCAAAAATAAATATCTAACGTGTTTTAATATAACTCACTAATAAAATTACCGGTAAAAAGTACCTGCTGGATAGTGGAGTTAATAAAGCACTTTAGAAACTAACTCTATAACTCTCACCTAATTTTAAAGCAAAAGTTGACAAACATCTCTTGTTTTCTGAAATATAACTATGAAAAAGTAAGTATTATATAAAAAATAAAAGTCTTTGAATACTTTTCTTTTTAATTCATTAAAAACGCGTTTTTAATTATGCAAAAATAAGTTTGTACGCCTGCACAAAATGAGGCGTGGCATGTATAGAAAAGTATACATATTATTGATCTGCTTCACTTCACGAGTCAATTTAGCCCTGTACAGTTAACTTACATTATCTGTCAGTCAGCTGAGTTTAAGATGACACAAATCCTAATGGGTGTGCCAGAGTAATAAAAGATAAATTATTTATGATACATACATACTTTTATTACGATTATTAAGTACTCTGCACATTTACTGCATCTGCTTTATTAAGTGTTCGTTTCATGAAAAAGATTTAAAAGCTGTATAAATTGGCAGTGAGTTACGCAGAATAATTAAATTTCTTTACATCTAAATCAATATTATATACTCATTCAAAGATAGCACACTTTTCGATATGCCAAACAAATCATGAGGGTGTAGGGTATTCGAGATTCGGGTAGGTCATGAATAGCACTTCCTGTTTAGGTTTTTAAAAGTTATTTAGAACGTTTTGGTTAAAAATCCTCTTTAGTTTTAACAATAAAACTAACGAAATAAATTCGAGTGTTCGGGGATTAAAATTTGTCTTCATGGTTTCAGATTATTTATAAAAATGTCAACTTTACTCAGCGGTTTGCGCTAATTTACAATCCCAAACACAGTAAATAATATGCATGTATGTATATGTGCTACAGTTCATGCAGAAGTCTTTTCGTTTCCTCTTAATCATGATTTGCACAGAGAGACTAACGGTGGGAGCAAACTTTACTAAAAGAACGACTCTGATTAGGAAAATATATGCCATTCTATATGTAACACGTCTATTAGTTAGCATAGTAAATCTTTGTTTTTCAGACAATAAATAAAAAATAAGGCTACTTAATTTTCAACTTATAATTAAATATTAATAACACTTACATTTAACCACATAATAATGTGTAACAAAAAAAATATTGTAACTATTTCCAATAGATTTTATTTATACTTACAGCAACTGAATTTTTCATATCAGCGATGGCCGATGAAAATTCGGCAAAATGCAATTCGGGGCAATAAATTATGGGTGCCAATAAATCGCCGGATTTGCGACCAGCTTTAACTGATTTAAGCTCCCATTCCTCTGAATTGGTCAATATGGCACCATGATACTTGCCTGTTGCGATACCCTGTAAGAAAATGCAGAAAAAGCCAAACATAAGAATCATGTTTTAAAAATATGAACTTTAATAGTATCTATAATTTAAACTTTTCTTTGATTTGAATATATAAATCAATTACGTTTCTCCTCGCAGACGACAATTAATTTAAATTATAGACGAGCTTCATTTACCACTAGGAAATAAAGAATCAATTTCAAAAGCATAAAACTATAAAAACGCTAACTCATACATATGAATTAATTTTGATGTAACGAAATATGAATTCAATCTACAAGATAACAACAAAAACGATAACTAATAAAGGGCATGTCATGATGCAAAAACAAATATGAACATTTTGTTGAATTTTTAACATATTACGAATAAATATTCCCAACCGAAGCCCAACGATGGATGGTAAACAAAACATCCATTGATTATAATGGGTTGACGAATCATTTCCGTAATATATTCACATAACTTAGGTAATATGTACTTGGCGATAATACGAGGGTTGCTATTTATATATCCGAATTAACAAACAAAAGCTAATATGTATCTTTGGAAATAGTTTTATTACTTTCTAAATTCGACATTCGACAAAGGATCGACACGATCCTGCCGGTACAAACTCCTTTTGGTCTGAGTATAGACCACAAACACATACAGTTAACGTGTACATATTAACATTTTTGATTATCATATGAAATACCAAAGGAAAGTTGTAAAGTAAAGTTCCGGGTGTTAGTGGTTATATTATATTAAGCCCATTGGGGCCAGCATCACTCGCGCTGATTGGTTGATTCGTGGCATGTGAGATGGACCAACCAATAAGCTTGAGTAATGCCGCTGCATGGTGACTCTTTTGAAAAAAGAAATAATCAATCCATTTGGAATTTGCAACACACCAACAGAAAAAAGAACAGTTGACTGAAGTAAAAACCATGTCCAAAAAGCGAGACAAACTTTAATTGGTTTAATTGGTACGTCACATACGTTTCTTTACGTTTCTTTTCACATTATTTCGACTGAACTTGTCCATATGTGCTCGTATTTAAAAAATGTTTTCATGTATAGAGCGGCCACTTAAAATGAAAGATGATTATATTTAGAGCCTGTAATATTTGAGTGCAAATTGTGCATCTTCTTGGTCATGAATTTCATTGTATGAGACTGTGTGAATCAATGCCGTTATGTGAATATGTATAATTTCAGTCATTCTTAACAGAAAAGCGAATTTTACAGCTTCCTGCCAAGGTTTGTATGTGCTCAAAATATTCGTGTGTTCAAATTGGTACGGTACATAATTGAATAACTCATTCAGTTCATTTAGTGGAAATTCGTGAACTAACATGTGTTTAATGCATATGTTAAATTTGCTGATAACTCAAAGCAAACGTGTTTCTTCATGGATCATTGAATCAAAAATTAGCTTTGTTTATCAAAATACTCGTAACATATTTTACACAAATGACTGTAGTTTTCATCTTTTTTGTTGCCTAAAAATCCCCTAAGGCTTGCCAAAATTCCATCAAACACAGTTATTAGTTAACTATAATAACGTAGATATAACAATAAATACATATTACAGCTTGTTCGAAAAACAGACTTAAACAATAAGTCTTTCAGCTTGGCTAGACGCAGTATCATTTGATACGGTATCACTACTGGTATGATGATACCAGCGATGGCTAGACACTGTGGTATCACATTTAGTTTCAAAATCCATAAACATGTTATTTCAATGTATGTGTGAAATTTACTGAATATCAAAATGTTGTCCGTAGTTGCCATAATTATTATATTATGATTAATGCGTAAAGGAAAAATAGGATTTCTAAAAATCCCATGTTTAAATTTTAGTTCAATGGAAATTACCTGCTTCACTTTGGTTTTCTTGTTCAGTGGAAATCGTTGTGTTGTGAAATTTTTTTAAAATAGTTAATTTATTTAAAAATAATAATGGAGGAATCTCAAATGGCTTGTGTTGCGGCGATGGCAACAGCTGCTGCATGCTATGTTGTAGTCGATGAAGATTCGCAAAGGAATCGATCGTATTGGGTAAAGAAGTGGAGGAAGAATCGCAGTGTTCGTGGAAACACTCAAGAGTTTTTAAGAACTCTAAGGCCCGGCACATACTATTATAGCTGCTATTTAAGGATGGACGAAATATGTTTATTTAAATATGTCTATTTTTTTACTTAAAACGTTTGCATTTTCGGCTTAAATCAGGCGCTTCTCGACCTAACCAATGTTGTTGTTGTTTCTGGCGCTGACCCTAACAACAATAATTTGTATTGCTCTCGTCTAGTTCCCGAATTATAGCCCTTTAATATTTCTAAATTCCAGGCCTATATCTGTTAAACTTTAATGATATGAAAAATAAAATTTTAGATTTTTAGTACTTTTTTTCCATTAATTAATGTTTTTCTAATTGTAATGTACGCCAGAAACAACAACAACATTGGTTACTTCGAGAAGCGCTTAATCTTTTCCCCTTTTCTTTTTAATTGTTTTTGAACTTTTCGTGACTTGATATTAAAATAAGGCAAATGGGACAAATAAATGAAATTTCTCCGAAAAAGAGAATTTTTTCAACTTCATTTGCAACCGTTCGAATTTATTATGGCCGACTGTTTGGTTGCTGTTGACAACTGCTTACTTGTGTGCGTAAATGATACCGAGAGAAGCAGGGTAAATTTGGGTATCAAAAATTCTCTACACTTGATACTTGTGTGTAGAATTTTCCCTTTCTTCCCCGTCTCTCTCTCCAACGAACTGAGTGATACCGTATCAAATGATACTGCGTCTAGCCAAGCTGTTTGTATAACGTATTGTTACTTTGATACGATATTTCGTATAACGTAAAAGGAAAAAATATATAAACATCATCGTTGTTTGATCTTCTTTAAATTTTTTTTCTAAGTTAATTTCTGAAAAACTAACTAACTAGTCTTTGACGTTCGACTTCCGTCCTTCAATTACGGAGCTAGTATAATTACCTTTCCAGTGCGCTAGAGATTTATGGTGCACTCAAGCAGCGAATCTGCTGTGCATAAAAAAGGGATACAAATGGATTAACTGTAGTATTTTCTTCAAATTGCAAAGATTTATGAATGTTTCCATCCAACATTTTCAACAGCCAGCACGGAGGGAGTGGTCATAATTCTTGTTTGCAATATAGTTTTCTAATTCATTTTCTGATATTACAATGCATCGAATAAATTTCACATGAGAATTCAAATGATTTAAACATGCTGCTTGGACATGTCCTCCAATTACTATTTTTCAAATAGCTTTTCTGTTTAGCGTCATGTGGATTTATTACTATAATCCACAAACATTTAAGATATATTAAGATAAATTAATTACAGAATATTTCTCAAAAATTGTATCTCATCTGCTCGAGTGAAGCTATTATCCATGTAGCTAATAAACATAAATATGTAAGTATTCAAAAAGTTTTTTAAATTTATGAACGCGACAGGTTGAGATTGCAATTAGGTGTCATTTCTGTAATCAAAAATTACTATATAGTTTTTGCTGAAGAACGTATATTCCAGCTTTATATATAAGTTCTTCTTCTAAGTACTTCTGCACTTACTTGATTAAGTTTTAAAAATGTTCAACCAACTGTTTACTATACCTGAGCTCCTGTCAGAGTTGCCATGTCCAAAATAATGTTTGCCTTCAAATTCTTGTGCGCATAACTAACGCCATCGGCCAATACAAGACGTCCCTCAGCGTCCGTATTATTAATTTCCACAGTGCGTCCTGAGTACAACGTATGAATGTCATCAGGGCTGTACAAGTTGTTAGTCGCAATATAACGCCGATGTTAAGATTAAGATGACATTGAAACGGTAACACAGTAAAGAAAAAGCTTAATTAAATAACAGCATTAAACTTGTAATAGGTAAATATAGAAGAAGTTAATAAACTTCCTTTGGTCCAAAATTGTGTTTCACTTAAATTGTTACTTCGCGATAGCCTACCGTGTTGCGGCCGGTCCGACTGAGTTCTCTGCTAAGCAAAGGATCGCGTGCAAGTTCTCCTTAAATCCACATTTAATAACTGCATAGAAAGCACCCAAAATGGCAGCAGCACCGCCACAGTCACGCTTCATGCCGGGCATTGCGGTTTTGCTCTTAATGCTGAGGCCACCTGTATCGTACACGATGCCTTTTCCGACCAAGGCAATAGTTTCCTGTGCTCCTAGGGGTTCATGTGAGAGCACTACGAGTGCCGGTGGTACAGCGGCGGCTTTGCCTACTCCATATATGCCACCGAAACCATGCTCGCGCAATTCTTCTCCACGTAATACCTTGGCAGTTATACCCAGTTCGTTAGCAATGCTTTCGGCTTCCTTGACAAAATGGCTAACATTCATTTCATTACAAGGCGTATCAACGATGCGCGCAGCTAAACGAATACCTCGCGCTGCTTCCTCCAAGCAAGCAACCTCATCCGACGTCAATCCCTGTTTTGCCACTTGACCACCTTTTTCAATGATCACAAACTCAATGCAAATAACAGAGTTGCCAACACTGGGTCTTTCCGTGATATTCTCAGATTGTATAGCTTCCTTCTGTTGCTTGCAAGAAAAGCTGCCTCCTGTCTTTCGAGTGAAGAGTGGAAAAGCTCGCACTACTGCGCAGGCGCTCGCGAAGATATCACTACGTTCGCATACGATTACGATATTCTCCTCGGTAACATTTAACACATTCGTTTTGACTAAACGCGTAATGGCGTGCGCACGTGATGGAGTGTTGTGGCGAGAGCACTTAAGCGGTACGGCAGCAACGGTGGCCAAATCCAAGTACAACGAACATTTATCGGTAGGCGAAGGATGTAGACAGGAGATGGCATTCTTAAATGTGTCCTCGACGACGCGCGGTTGGAGCTTGACAGCAATATCGGTAAATTTAAGTAGATTCAAATGGCGCAATTGGCCAATGATGAGTACAGGTTTGTAATACGGATCAGAGGCAGTAAGCGTTGCATTGAACTTGATGTCAGTAGTCATCTGCAAAAGAAATAACATCGCATGTACATTTTAAACAAATTTTACCCACATATATACACATAATCTATAAGGTTTAAAGAACATTTGTTTCGTTTATAAACGTCAATAACTGTAACTGGTTTAAGTTGTTTAAAAGAAGTTCTATTATAGAGAATGGGCCATCAGCTGATTCCTTTTTGTTTTATTTATGGCAATTCTGGGAAAAATTGGTAAAATTGGTAGACTTTAAATATAACCTTAACGTGTTGTTCAAAAAGGCCAGTTCCTCGATCAAAAACTTGGGAAAAGAGAGTCTGGATTGTGTATGTCGTTAAAATCACAAATACTTATTATTTGTAGTTCCGTAGTTGAGGAATACTATGAACTAAGTAGGAACTATGACGAGAAAATGTACTATCTGTATTATTAATACTGTGGTGGTACTTCAGATTTGTATAGTGAAACAGTAACACTATACAAATCTGAAGTACCAGCTTTTAAACGGTCAGCTTTCGCAAAATTGTTCTTGTGCAAACTAAACAAAATTAATCTAATTAAATTCAGATAATAACGGCGTGTATGTTTACAATTCCTTAGTAGTATATTTAAATATCTATCTGATATTCTTGGCCTAAGCATTAGGAAATATGTAAGTCCATTTCCATCCCCATTTCCTTATACTAGGGTCGGTCGTGGTCGAAATTTTGATCAATATAAAATTCAACTTGACTTCTCGTCTATCAGCAAACCTTGTCTATATAGCAAACAACCTCTTCTATCAACCAGAGCCGTATAAAACAAATGTATGTATGTACGTATGCACACGAGGAATTCCAGCAACAAAAATTTGCGTTTCGATTATTTTTTGCGCTTAGTAACATATGATAAACAATGTTTATATACTGGGACGTAAAACCACACATATTTTAATCCATATAAAATATCGTCTCCATTCCTTTTCTGTGCAGTAAAGAAAAATACATATACAAACATATCAAAAGTGGAACATATAGTATCAACGGCCGAAAACAAATTGATGTTACAGGAGCATAATCGTAATATGAAAAGCGATTAACATGTATTGTACATGTTATATCATATAACTTATATGTAGAGATGCATTCAAAACAAATTCCAATCTGAATTCTTTCATCTTAGAGATTGTTGGTCGATAATGACTCACACGTTAGGTGCACTAATTTTTCCAAACTCAAAAAATGTATTTTAAGAAATGTTGCCTGTAAATTTGAGCACTAAAACAAATTCATAAAGACTAAGGACGTATTCTAAGAGTCACGGCGAAGACGATGTCGTTGAGTCTCTTTTGTGGTTTTCTCGATTACAAAAACAAGGACATTACAAAATGTCATCGTCTGCGTCTCTTGGAATACGGTCCTTAACCAGAAAACCAATCTACTTGCATATCTGATACTTGTTACACATTCTAAGGAATCTATATAGTTTATTGCTGTATTAAAGTTCTATTTTAACAGAGTGCAAACCATCAACAGCTAAAATTACTTACCTCGTAAGTGAATCGAAAAATCGAGCCGGCTTAGCGGCTTAAAAAAATTAACAAAATTTTCTCCGTTTGGATTATTGACAAGTTTTGCAAATTTCTGTGCCACGTATTGAACTCAAACGTAGCAATGAAATAAAGTTTTCTAAATCACAATTAGATATTTTTGTATTGCGAATAAAACACACGATGAAAGTCCGTTTTAATCAAGATTGATTGAATAGAAGATTGCGCACTGCGCAGGTCCGTTATTCGATGTGAAAAATTTTGACAGCCGGCTTCCCACTGCGTGACGCCGGGCTAGTGCAAATTTCATTCAATGTTTACACTTTGCATGCAAAATATACCTTGTTGGTGCAGTATGATGACGTCGGTGCGCAGAACGATGCATTTTTGGAAACCTGTGTTGCGTAATCTATTCAATTGCTTCAAAAGCAATTGTCACGCATAAAAACAAAGACCACCGATAACAGAGTTGCTAAACTATTAGTACTATTAATACCATTCCTCATATAGACGGTGTGTTACCAATTTTATACTAGGATCACAACATCAGAATATGAGACTTTTTCACATTGTCCTGTAAAATTAATTTTAATCGGCAGCCAAATTTATGAATAAAAATACAATAAAATCTATTCTAGATCTTTTCCTACGGTTGCGATTTCACGCACTGCCAGTCAGTTTCCTCCATTAGTAAATTAAATTTAGTAATTAGTAAATTCTTTGTATTCTATTGGCGTATACTAACGGTCAAAGATAGCGAAAAACTAGTTTTGTGGAAGAAAAAATCATAGAAAAATAATTATCTCAAACAAATACCCTGCAAATGATTACAATAATCGCGTTCAGGGACGGAACGCTCACTGATTAATGAACAGTTTTCTGTCACTGAACGTAGCTAATTACGTAATTTTTCATGCAGCGGTCGCCATCTTTTCGGTCGGAAAATTTTTACGCTACATTTGCCACATCATACTTTACAGAAACACCAGCGCTGATCATTGATCACTGCTCAGTGAGTGTTCCGTCCCTGGACAAGGCTAATACCCACATCAATCTAGTTTCCCAGAATCTGGCAACACTTATTTACAAATCCGTTATATACAAACAGCTGAGTTTTTTGACTTTCTTCCCTTCCCTGTTCGCTTATTCGAATATTGCTATGCTTATGAACTATGCGGAATTATCAGGCTTTACGTACCAATGCTCTAGTACTTTTAGTACAAGAATGAGATGGTGCCGGGAAACAAACAAAAGTGATTTCGTTTCGTGCACGTACGTCACAGAAGTTTTGAAGCGAAGTGTTTCAAGGAGTGTGTGCGGCTGGAACAAAACTGAAATACACACTTCTGTGACGTCATTTGACGTAAGGTAAAACGAAAAGATAACGGACCTGCGCCAGGCAATCTGTTTTCATTCTTGTTTTTACTAGACAATTTAATTTTAATTTAGTTCAATTGTTTAGCACATCTTCGGTCAGTTCGTTACGGGGTCGGTTTGCTTGCGGTTGTCGAGTAATCTCTAGTTAAACTAGTTAACGATCGAATAGTTAAATTCTTTTCAAAACGGTATCTTCCGAGCTATAGATTAATATGTATCACTTAAAGGGCTTGGCGAGACAGGCTGCGATTCGTCAGGAGTTGGCTCCTTTTGTGAAAGCATTGCCAATCTCTGTATTGAAGTCACGAGGCTATGCTGAACATCAAATTCCGGATCGTTTAAAGGATGTGCCATCTGCTAGAGATCCACGTTTCTTTGACATGGTCGAGTACTTCTTCCATCGTGGCTGCCAAATCGCTGAGGAAAGGCTTATTAATGACATGAAAGGCAAACTTTCACTGGAGGAAAAGAAAAAGAAGGTCAAGGGTATTCTTATGCTTATGCAACCTTGTGACCACATCATCGAGATTGCTTTCCCTCTCAGACGCGACTCTGGTGATTACGAGATGATCACTGGTTATCGTGCTCAGCACAGCACCCACCGTGTGCCAACAAAAGGAGGTAAGACATTCAGTTAGTAATAAAAGAGTCAGGTCATTAGCAAATAATGTTTAAAGTTCCCATAAATCGTTCGTTATAACCACAGTTTCTGAATTAGTGCGTAAACTTATTGCATTATGTAATACCTATCACAGAAGTAATGAAAAACTGCTGACACAAAATACTCAAGGCAAACACTGCTGACACAAATACTTGCACCTTGTCTACTTTTTGTGGAAGACATACAGTTATTTTCTTTTCGTCTTGCTGTGTAACTCAAACTTTTAAAAACAAATTTTCCAGGGCTCATGGTTTTGAAAGTTTTAAAATTGATTGTGAGATCATATTTTATTTTATTTGCTCTGCTTTGTTCTTTCCTTTACCCTAATTCCACTTCGTGTTATGTGTCATTGTGCTTTTTTTAAATTTGCTGCATTTGAACACAATGTATTTGATCCATATTTCTATACATTTGAATAAATTCTTGTATTGATTAACTATTATGCATTCCTTTGGTTTCCAATCTTATCTAAAAAGTTTTGCAAAATAATATCTATTGATATTGATATATTATATTATGTATTATATTATGTTAAAGATAGATTATATATTGAATTCATTAATATGTACGCATACGTATATGTATATGGGCGTACATACATATATAACATAACTAGATTTTTTTAGATTTGTTTAAAAACTTTTAAAAATCTTTTGCAATAATGAAAATATTAATTGAAACGTTTTTGTTCCAAGATTTGTTTTTATACTTTCGTTATTAATTTTATCTTTAGCTTTAAAAGCATTCTTTAATTAAATTAAACTGAATTGGATAAGTAAATATAATGAATTTCAATAGTATCATAAACAATAGCTTTCGGTAAGAAGCAATTTTTGGGTTAGGGTTTCCAGTGCTGTTTATCTGTGAACTAATTTATTATAAGCACTATATAATTGTCATTATTAAATTATACTGTACGAGTATCTTTCAAGGTGCTTGTGGAATTTCTTCTATACGTGGTTCCGTGGTAAATCCTTTTCTTGGCGATTTGTGTTGTCTGCCCTCTTCTCACAGACTTTAAATTTATCTCATTGTAGAGTATGAATTTTCTGTTTTCAAGTATATCCTATATATATTATACTAAATATGATTAGTAGAAAACATTAATATCAAGTGATAGAAGTAAAAGTTAATCACGAGATAGTGCAGTCTGGTTCTGACTGGTTTAATGATTCTCCAAGTTGTGAGATCACACATTTTAATTTTAGTATTAATTGTAATTTATGCCGAACATATCGCTATACATAAATCGTTTGTTTTTAGTACAGTACCAGCCTAGAGCCACGAAACTTAACACGTTGCATTTGAGATGACGTCCAATAGATGATAGACATTACCGTTTAACTTTATTATTTCAGAATACAGTGATATTTGGTGTAAATAATTTTTGAAATAGAACGTGATTATCTTCAAATTTGTGAGTCTTCATATACAGACGAATTATCCTAGCATATACACTAGTACTTGTTATCACATGTTATCGTACTCGGACTTGCTCTGTATCACTTGACAACAAAACTGGTTTTGTTTGCTTTCTTGCTGCCATAAGCAAATAGCCCAATATTTCTGTAGAACATTCGAACAAAACATCACATGCGATCGAGCCCCTGTGAAGCAGCCTATATATCATTATTTGTATTGGTCGTTTAATCTGTGGTTGTGTTATCGACTGGTAAGATCATCAGTCACGGGTTTTTTATTTGCGCAAATCTACAGAAATGCTAATATGAAAAATTTTTTCAGGCCCTGTCCGTATAATTTGCTTATATTTTATTATCTTGTTGTTTAGCGTGTTTTTTAGACTGTTATTTTTAAATTTGATTGCTCTTTCTTCAAATAATAGCAGGTATAAGTATAGACGTTAGCAGATATACGGATATTTTTTTTTTCTGTGGCAAACATTCAAATCTCAATGCAAAGTATTCCGTGGTTTATGGAAGAATCGGTCGAAAGAACGCTTCGTTAAAAGGAAGGAGTAAAGAATTTAAAATTTTCCGTTTCTTCTTGTATTAGTTCATTGATTTCTAAATATGAATATAAGATATACGCTCCACTTGAATATAAAGATTTTAATTTACATAATTGTATGACACTAAATTTATAACATAGGAAAACGTTCGCGTTGTTAGATCATTTGAAGCAAAACAGCATCAGCACTCCCTTAAAAAGTCACGGGACAAACTCAGGTTATCTGTACTCGTATCTATGAAAAGGGGAAAGTGCACAGCCCCCTCGTTGTATGTTTAATTAGGGCAGGGGTTGCGTTTTAACACCTTGAAATGCAGGCTACATAAGAAAAATCTTTAATTAAATTTAAATTGCGAGTATTTGGAAGACGTCCAACGAAAGAGAGAACCAAAATAAAAGCAAATTGTTCTAATTTTTTCAAATGTTTGCGTTGTAATAATGTATGTGTATGTATGATATTATGTATGTATGTTGTGTGTTGTATGACTAATTAATGTTGTTGTACTCGTTCGCAGGTATTCGTTTCTCTTTGGATGTCTCACGCGACGAAGTCAAGGCCTTGTCTGCTTTGATGACCTTCAAATGCGCTTGCGTCGACGTACCGTTTGGCGGCGCTAAGGCGGGTCTCAAGATCAATCCTAAGGAGTATTCCGAACACGAACTGGAAAAGATAACACGTCGGTTCACACTGGAGTTGGCCAAGAAAGGCTTCATTGGACCCGGAGTCGATGTCCCCGCTCCTGACATGGGGACCGGTGAACGTGAAATGTCGTGGATTGCTGACACCTATGCCAAGACTATTGGTCATTTAGATATTAATGCGCACGCTTGCGTCACTGGCAAACCAATCAACCAGGGTGGTATTCACGGACGTGTGTCAGCCACAGGCCGAGGTGTTTTCCACGGCATCGAAAACTTCATTAATGAAGCCAACTACATGAGCATGATTGGTCAGTTGTAATGAGACTTTATTGATTTTAGATCACGTCATATAAATTATTTCTCTACAGGCACGACTCCTGGTTGGGGTGGCAAGTCTTTCATTGTTCAGGGTTTCGGTAATGTCGGTCTACACACTTGCCGCTACTTGACCCGCGCCGGTGCCACCTGCGTTGGCATCATCGAACACGACGGATCTATCTATAACCCAGAGGGCATCGATCCAAAGGTGAACCAGAATTGAAATTATAGATATTTAAATTCTAATTCTTCTCAAACCGTTCGGTCTCATATTGGTTTTAGCTACTGGAAGATTACAAGAACGAAACTGGCTCTATTGTTGGATTTCCCAATGCCAAGCCATATGAGGGTGAAAACTTAATGTTCGAACCATGTGATATCTTCATTCCAGCTGCCGTTGAGAAAGTTATCACTAGCGAGAATGCGCATAAGATTCAAGCTAAGGTAAGTTCATATTCGCTGTTCTGAGTGATACCAACTTTTCCCCCTGCATCTGTGCTCGTAGATCATTGGTGAAGCTGCCAACGGCCCAACCACACCAGCTGCGGACAAGATATTAATTGATCGCAAGGTTTTAGTAATTCCCGATTTGTACATCAACGCCGGTGGTGTCACCGTCTCCTTCTTCGAGTGGTTAAAGAATTTGAATCACGTCTCATATGGTCGCTTAACCTTCAAGTACGAGCGCGAATCCAACTATCATCTCCTGGGTAAGGAATTATGTCAACATACGATATAGCAAGATGAGCATACAAAACAGGTAGCAACGTTGTTTTACACTGTACCGCAAAGCGTAAACTTCCGAAGATGTATCGTTGAAATGGATTTAAGGAAGCATGTGATCGCCTAGCAGTACAGTGTTTTTATCGTTGTATTATATCAAACACTTGATTCTATGATATTATTTGCGTTTGTTGATATTCTTTTTTCTGGTATTAATTTTACGTTTATTTACAATTTTCTTCCTTGCTATATAACAAAATATTTAAAATTTTTAAGTTTATTTTAATCAGTCTTAATTATTGTGGAGTATAAGTTATTTTCATAGCTTTAGTTCACAGCGAAAATCTCATTTACGACTGTTTAGTTTGCGTTTTTATCACCATTGAAACATCATCTAATTACCAAGTTGAAAGGTACAGCTTTTCCAGAAGAAAACTCTTGTTTGTAGGCTCTCTTCTATTGCGTTTGTTAACGGATCTTATCTAGTTTTACAAGAAGTAATAGTAATTTTTGTAATCTTTCTATTTTCGTTTTTCTATACCAATCTAGCGTCAGTACAGCAATCTATTGAAAGATTTATTTTAGACGGTACAGTCCAAGTTGCTTTTTCATTTATGTTTTATATATTGTGTAATCTCTTATGTTTGTTTATTTGTTTCGTATTTTTTAGGAAATTTAACCGTAAAACGCCTTTATAACATATGTATTAATAATATAATCACAATCAAAATTTCGATTTCTTTATTGTGGTAACGTATTTGTCATGAGTTTAGTTTAGTTTAAAATATATGTAAACGTTCAATGACTTTTGATAGCACAAAATCAACTCTTACCAATGAAATCTTACCTGAGTTCTGATAGACTTCATAACTACATTCAATCTGCTTTTTGCGCATGCAGTTTTGTACATGCAAATTATCATGTACATATTTTATAATTTCGAATATTTTCCTTATTTATTCTTTATTTCCTTCTTTTTTACTACCTGTACTAATCTATACACATTGATTTATATGTAACTATTCTATTTAAGCTGTGTTAATTGTGGTTATGCCTTTATTTGTTTTATAGTTTATGATTCTTTGCTTATGTGAAACCTTTATTATGATTTTCTACTAATTCGCAGTAATTTTTTCCATATAGAATCCGTGCAGGAATCATTGGAACGTCGTTTTGGCCGCGTCGGCGGACGCATCCCCGTGACACCGTCGGAATCTTTCCAGAAGCGTATCTCTGGTGCCTCTGAGAAAGACATTGTGCACTCTGGATTGGACTACACCATGGAACGTTCTGCTCGCGCTATAATGAAGACTGCCATGAAATACAATCTAGGTCTGGATTTGAGAACTGCCGCCTATGTCAATTCCATTGAAAAAATTTTCACCACTTATCGCGATGCTGGCTTGGCTTTCTAAGCTGTTTCCACTGCTCCCTCCGTCCCCTAACAACCCACACACTCTAAAAGAAAAAACCGGCAACACTTAATTATAAGTCTAATGTTAAACCATATTAACTCAAAATCTACATTTCACATTAAGTCGAAAAGCAAACTTAGTTTTAAGTCGCTGCCGTTTAATTTTAATAACATTTAAAATCACAAACTTTACGTCAACCCGAAGCTTTTAAATTTACAACCGAATCGGTTTAATCTGTTTTATTTTACATATTGTGTTTAAAGTGTTTAAATTATATATTTTTAATATTTTTTTTCATTGTTGATATTTATTTTAAGTACCCGTAAAGATTTAAAATAACAAATGCATTTTATTGTCTTAACTAGCAAAAATGTATTTTAAAGGAACGGCAAGAGTATTCTCTCAATAATTGAAAATGAAAACTATACAATAGTAAATAAATACGCAAGAAAATGAAGTTATTTTTTCTATATTTATATATATTGTGGCAACATGTACCACAAAATGGAGACCTGTTTTAGGAGTAAGGAATAAGGAAGGGAATATTAGAGCAAATAAGACTACTGAAAAACCTACAATTCCCTCATTTGGATTTCATACAGACTTCATTTGCCTTACTTCATTTCAAGTTCATACGAAGGTGGTTTTTTAGGTATAATAGATATTTAGATTAAAATTTCACGCGTTTTAACAAATTACAAAAAAAACAAACGAATCAATCTTTTCAATCAATTAATCATTTAACAGGATATTTTTAAAAAATTGATTGTGTTGCCTAAAAGGTAATAATATTCAATCGATACTAGTAAGATAATAACAAATACTGATAGCTACAATATGAACAATTAATTAATTCTGAATCACTTATAGCAGTACCTCAAAAATTAGCAAGGCGTGCTTAAAAATGTCATTTGCTCATCTGTTAGAAGTGAAGTTGCGTAAGTACTCGAACAAACTTAGCAAGAGATTAACCGCACCAAATAATTTGTTTTCGTTTAAGAATTGGAAATTTATAACATTTTGTGTGCGAGTTTTAGTACGTTTGATTTTTATATCTCAAATTTCGTCTTCCAACTTTCACAGGTCAGAACCATTTGAACAAGAGTTGTTGAGTTTATATACCCGCCTATCATTTGTTCCACACGTTTGTGTGTGTTTGGAATAGCACTCGAATCGCTTGTTTGAATTCTTTCAAAAAACTAAACTACACTCGTATTAAAAAATGTATTTTTTATTTGAATATGTATTTACGAATACATTACATTTATTACATTTTTATTCGTTCCTACTATCACTTTTTTATACTCAATCTTGATTGCATGTTGCCAACTTTTTTATGACTGAAAAATTTGGATTTTATCTTTTAAACGTCATACAAATTCAAACAATAAAAGTGCGACACATAAATTACAGAATTTTAAATTTGCACATAACGACACAATAATACGAAAAGATACAACTAATGGAAGAGAGTTAAAATTGAGCCAAAGTTGGTTAAATGTGTAAAATTATTAATACTATAAGTACACTTCGACAGTTCAGTTATGACGGGCTAAAATGTTGCCCTTAGTTTTTTGTTTACTAATATTTAGTGTCTTTTCTTAGGTTAAAAATATAATATCAAAGGTATGAAGTATAACATCGTAGTGTTCGTAAATACCGATCTGGTTATCGGCGCCAATTACGAAACCAATGATTTAGGAAAGAGTTTTTGATTAATGTAATCATTTATGATTTCCATGATGTGGTTGCGTGTCAATTTCGGTACCTGCAGTTGATAGCCAAACTGCTTTAATTTGGTATTGTCTAAATAAAGATGCTTATGATAGAGTTGTTCTTCGTCGAGGTAGGGTGTCAATGGAGTATTGCTTAATTCATTAATTTGGCAAACTTCAGCCCACGGCGCCATGTGTTTGTCGTTGATATCACTGACCGTGTCCGAGAGACTTAACTGCAGTGCTCAAGAGAATAATTACTTTGAAAACAATTGATGTCATGTCACAAACCTTTGTTAAGTTAGACATAACGATGCCCCAGTAATCGACAGTAATACTAAAAATATCAGCTAAAATATCGCTTATGGAGCCCTGCGTACTGTCCGAGTCATCTACAAGATTGTATATCTCACCAAGAGACTGAGGAGACTGTGCTATTTCCCAAATGGCGGCAACCACATCGATAACATGAATGGTATTTAGTCGCATTGCATCGTTCCAAGGCAACTTCATGGGCTCATTCATATACTTATAAAGTGCAGCAATAATGATACGCGGCGCTGTATACATAAATTATGTAGATATAATAAAATCAACATGTTTTGCAAATATACTTAGATAACGCTTATCACCGAGACCATAAACCACTGGAAGACGCACGATTGTGTAAGCTAAATTATCTATGGTCTGGAGTTCCTTCTCCACTTTCACTTTCTGCTTGGCTACAGAGGTCCAGGGATCTAGTTTACAGTCCTCCTTAGTAGGTGTTTTTTCCGAGCTATTAACATTACCCGAACTCAGCTCCACATATCGTTTTGCGTTTATATTCACAGCTTCCGCTGCGCAGTTAATGCTTAATTTAAAAATGCCTTCCTTGTAGACAGCATCCGTCTGATTAGGGCGTGTTTCAGCTGCACAGTTGATAACGTAGTCCCACGAACGTCCACTGTTTGTATCGGGGGCGAACGCAGAATTACAGGAAGCTAAGTGAAATAAGAAATTAATTAGAAAACGTCACAAAAAATAGTGCCGTCGCATCCTACCAGAATTAATTAAATTAGCACTGAAAAATTCTACTTTCTCAGAGGAGAATGCTACAGCATGCACCGAATTCAACCAGGCCATCTGGGGTGGCGTCTTGTCCACTACTCGTATGTTGTGCACCAAGTCCTGGTCTATTAAATAAGTCACCAGATTTCGCCCAATAAATCCGCACCCTATTTTTATCGCGCCAGAACGGGGAAGAGGAAAATATAAGATTCCGGCAAGCTCCTATATAAGATTCCGAAGTGGTTGTCATAACTCACCTCCTAGTATCAAAACGGTTGGTTTCTCAGCCATTATTTTGCTATCACCTAATTTGTTTAGTTCGCTTGCTAAGGAACTGCTTTTCTCTAATTAGTGAGAAAGCACACAGAATTCTAAGCAATATTATTTTAACAATATCTGATGAAACCTAAAATTAGGATGACACTAGCCGCGAACACAGTCATTGCATCAACCGGTGTCAAATCGTGCTGCCACCTTGTAATTTATAAATAGAATTTATTACTATTTTCTTCCGCTTTTCCAAAGTTAAAACTGGCACCGTTACACCGTCATGATCTTTATAAATCTATGCACCAGACAAATTTAAATCGACGCCAGCTATAAAATCTAAAAACACTGTCCACGACGAAAAATAATAATATAGGGGAAAAATAGATAGATATATTTTTGCTTTCAGAGCGATATAACTGTTCTTTTTCTTTTTTTTGTTTATGTCAAGCAAATAACAGCTTTACACTTGTAAATAAGAAGGCGTAATTTGTAATTCAGAATAGTAAATTGTAAATCAGAAAGCGTCATATGTAATTCAGAATAATCACTTGTAATGCAGACAACAGATAATTTGAATTGAGGCTTGCGACGCCTATTTGAAGTGACGCTTTCTGATTTACAAATGATTATTCTGAATTAAAAGTGGGTGAATTACAATTACAACAGTTAGGCTACGATGCCACCGACAATCTTTTTGAAGGAGGTGAGATGTTACGACAGCGGATGTAATTTTTTAGCAATTAATTTGAATGATATTTTTACTGATATTTGCCACAATCTTCGATAAAGCGATTCGTTTAAGTTTTTAGGAGAGAGAGGAGATGAAGAAAAATAAAAGTGTAGACTTCATCTCCTCTCTCTGCTGAAAACTTGAAAGAATCGCTTCACAAGAACTTGTGTGTGGCATTGCCCATAGAGTAGCAGTCGCCAGATAGGCTGGAGGTGCTGACACGTTACGTTACGTCTCGACTAACAATTCCATGAGAATTGAATCTTGCTGCGCCGTAGTAAATTAATACTAATGCCGTTATGAAAAAAATTGGCTCTGAGTGCTTCGTACATGCTTTTTTAGAACAAAGTGTAGCGTTTGTTATTTATTGATGTCCTTATTACAATAATTTTCTGTAACACCGACTAACACAAGTATTATTTAAGGATGGATTCTGATTTATATGATGAATTTGGTAATTACATCGGGCCAGACCTTGACAGTGATGAGGATGATGACCAAAGCATTTATGGTCAGACGGATCTGAACAATGAGCAGGATGTAAGTTAAATAATACAATACTGAGAGCTACATTTTAACTATCTGTGCTTGTAGAATGATGCAATGGAGGAGGAAGAAGAGCCTGCAGATGATGATGACAAGGAAGTCACTGCGGTAGTTTTACATGAGGATAAGCGTTACTATCCGACAGCGGTAGAAGTTTATGGACCCGACGTGGAGACCATCGTGCAAGAGGAGGATGCTCAAGCACTTGATAAGCCACTTATCGATCCAATTAAGAAACTTAAATTTCAAATAAAAGAACAGGAATTGCCAGAGACCACATACGAAATGGAATTTATGGCTGATTTAATGGATACACCACCTCTTATACGCAATGTGGCACTTGTTGGTCATTTACATCACGGCAAAACGACATTTGTTGATTGTCTAGTGCGGCAAACGCATCCACTGTTCGAGCACACAGAGGAGCGAACATTGCGATACACGGATACACTTTTTACGGAACAAGAACGTGGCTGTAGTATAAAAGCGACACCGGTTACACTTGTGTTGCAGGATGTGAAGCAGAAGAGCTTCCTCATGAATGTGTTTGATACACCGGGTAAGCCGATTGTTTTCTTTCTTTTCTGGTACTCATTGTTAACATTTTTAGGTCACGTCAACTTCTCGGATGAGGTTACAGCTGCCATGCGCTTGTGTGACGGTGTTGTGGTGTTTATCGACGCTGCCGAGGGAGTTAGTTTAAACACGGAGCGCTTACTGAAACATGCAGTGCAAGAAAAGATGACCATCACTATCTGCATTAATAAGGTTTTTGTGTAACATATTTAGCGGTTTTAAGTAGTTAACTTCAAATATTATTTAAGATTGATCGCCTAATTCTGGAGCTAAAGCTGCCTCCCCAGGATGCCTACTTTAAATTGAAACACATTGTCGAGGAAGTCAACAGTTTGTTGAGGTGAGTATATATGAACTTTAATAGATATTTATGTACATATAATCATGAATTTCGATGTAGCATTTACGGCTCCGCGGAAGATGGGCTATTGGTCTCTCCCGTGCTTGGAAATGTTTGCTTTGCTAGCTCACTGTATGGCTTCTGTTTTACATTAAAATCCTTCGCCAAGCTCTATGCTGATACCTATGAAGGCGTTAATTATGTGGAGTTCGCCAAACGTCTTTGGGGCGACATGTATTTTCATACCAAATCGTAAGAAAACGTTTTAGAATATTCTTTTGAACATGTTATAATCAGTCGTCCAAATTACAATACGTGTGGTTCTATTAATGTATTTTCATATATGTATTGACTTGACTGAAAAAGACGAAAGTTTACCAAAAAACCCCCACACAATTCGGCGCAACGCAGCTTTGTCGAATTCATACTGGAACCGATGTATAAGCTCATTGCCCAAGTAGTTGGAGACGTAGACACTACTTTGGCGGATACGTTGTCTGAATTAAACGTGCGAATTACCAAGGACGAGATGAGGACCAACATACGACCATTATTGCGACTTGTTTGCAATCGTTTTCTGAGCGATTTCAGTGGCTTTGTCGATATGTGTGTGGATCATATTCGCTCACCTCTGGACAATGCAAAACGTAAGGTCGATCACATTTACACCGGTCCGAAAGAGGGCGACATCTACAAGCATATGGCTAACTGCAATCAAAATGGTACGCTTATGGTGCATAGTTCCAAGATGTATCCAAACGACGATTGCACCTTTTTCCAGGTGAGCGAATCTTTCTTTCTTCTTGGAGCCCTCCTATATATTACGATTTTAGGTTTTGGCACGCGTTATTTCCGGCACTTTACACGCTGGCCAAGAAGTGCGCGTACTCGGAGAGAATTACACTTTACAGGACGAAGAAGATTCGCGAATTCTTCAGGTTGGCCGTCTGTGGGTTTATGAGGCACGCTACAAGGTGGAGTTGAATCGCGTGCCCGCCGGAAATTGGGTTCTTATTGAGGGTATCGATCAGTGTATAGTGAAGACATCTACTATTGTGGGAATTAGTTCTGCCGAGGATTTGTATATCTTCCGCCCCTTGAAGTTCAACACACAGAGCATAATTAAGATTGCCGTGGAGCCAGTGAATCCGTCTGAACTGCCTAAAATGTTAGATGGCTTGCGCAAGGTCAACAAGTCTTACCCACTGCTGTCAACACGAGTCGAGGAATCCGGTGAGCACGTAATCCTTGGCACCGGCGAGCTATATTTGGATTGCGTTATGCATGACTTGCGGAAAATGTACTCAGAGATCGACATAAAAGTGGCAGATCCTGTTGTGGCTTTCTGCGAAACAGTTGTGGAGACCAGTTCTTTGAAGTGTTTTGCTGAGACACCAAATAAAAAGAATAAGATTACTATGATCTCTGAACCATTGGAAAAGGGTCTGGCAGAGGATATTGAGAATGAGGTCGTTTCTATAAATTGGAACAAGAAGCGCATTGGTGAATTCTTCCAAGTCAACTACGATTGGGATTTATTAGCAGCGCGTTCTATCTGGGCTTTTGGGCCTGATTCAACGGGCCCCAATATACTGGTGGATGATACCCTGCCCTCCGAAGTCGATAAGAATCTGTTGACTTCTGTAAAGGACTCTATCGTGCAAGGCTTTCAGTGGGGTACTCGAGAGGGTCCTCTTTGCGAGGAACCCATAAGAAATGTTAAATTTAAAATACTCGATGCTGTCATCGCAAATGAGGCTCTACATCGCGGCGGAGGTCAAGTAATTCCCACATCACGCCGTGTTGCTTATTCAGCTTTCCTAATGGCCACGCCGCGTTTGATGGAGCCTTACCTGTTTGTGGAGGTGCAGGCGCCTGCCGACTGTGTTTCAGCTGTGTATACTGTGCTGGCGCGAAGGAGGTAAGATTCATTGGTAACCTTCCCTAGCAATAAACAAACTATTCAAATGTACTAAATCTTTTAGAGGTCACGTCACACAGGATGCGCCTGTCTCTGGCTCACCGCTTTATACCATAAAAGCTTTCATTCCCGCCATTGATTCGTTTGGTTTCGAGACCGATTTGCGTACACACACTCAAGGGCAGGCATTTTGTCTATCAGTGTTCCATCACTGGCAAATCGTGCCTGGCGACCCTTTGGACAAATCCATCATTATTCGCCCGCTTGAGCCGCAGCAAGCTTCGCATTTGGCACGTGAATTTATGATTAAGACCAGACGGCGTAAGGGGCTCTCGGAGGATGTGTCGATAAATAAGTTCTTCGACGATCCTATGTTGTTGGAATTGGCACGACAAGATGTTTTGCTGAATTATCCGCTTTAAATCCATCTCATTCCTTATGCTTCAAATCAATAAAGTTTTTTAGTAAAATTGTGTGCTTAAAAGGCGAATAATCTTTTAGAAATCACAGAACATCTCTTTATTAGTGACTGACTACCATTTTTGGTTAGGTTTTTATAGAATTTTTCCAATTAACAGCGTTATTTGTGAATCGACCAAAAGTAAGATAAGAGATAATAGAGAGATATACTGTGGATAATTTGTTTACTGCCGGAAAATAAAAACTCACAATATTATCGGATGATGAAATTGTTTCATCGCATTTTGAGATTTTAGAATTATTAATTTAATATAATTAATTTATTATCAGATAGCGATAAGATAGCGTATCAGGTGTAGGGTATAATAATTTCAAATAGATTGCGGTGTTCATTGCAACCTTTAACACAACCAATGATGTGTTCAAAGGGAAAGAGCTTAATACTAATTATTTTATCTCAAAATTGGAGGCTCGAGGAAGAAAGCGGAAACCAAATCTAGATTCGACAAATGATGGAAAAATCTAATTGAGAAAACCTGAAAAATTTCTCATTTGTAGCTAACTTTATAAAACACCGTTACATTTGGCCGTACAGATCCGTAGCAGTAAAGCGACGTGGAAATATTAAGATTTACTTAAATGTGCCGGAGAAAGAATAGAATGTTCATTGAGGAAATTTGGTCGTGTGTTTGTATTCAGCTTTATGGTTTCCATTTTAATACTCGTATTCATCCGAAAGAGAATTATTTTTTCCGAGTTTGACTTTCGTAATTACCGGAAGTTATTGTGTGTCCCTCGACCTGGTTTGACAGACTAAAAACAACGCCCCACTTTCGGAGTTAGTCGACTTTTATAATTTTCAACTAATATCTCTAATTACCTTCAGTCTTATAGTCAAATCTTTAAAATATTCCTTTTAAATATCCTCGTTATCGGAATTTTCGAAGCATTATAAAAATTGTCGGCCTGGCCATAAATACGAGTATATTACTAATTTAGGTATAATAAATCATCTTTTCCGCTTCCACTTTGTCGAAAAACCAACTCTTTATTTTAAAATAAAAGAGTGGGTGGTCTCCACGAGAAAAAATGCCATTCTTTATTATTTTAAATAATAATTTAATTTCTTCTCAGAATTATATAAAAAAACTTTTTGCCTACAATTTATGTGGTCAAGAACCAAAATTTGTTTGTCTCAAATGCCTCCATTTTGGATGGCACCATCGTCGTACGCTTCGTGCTCTTCCTGTTCCTCATCGAATTCAACATCCTCGTCAACTGTAGCCTCCTGCAATGTTGAAAAAGAAAAAACCACATTTACACATGCCACATTTTAATTAAAAAACAACCGGGACTTTCTGTCTGTCTACACATCTATCCATCCACATCCATCCATCCATCCGACACTCACCTGATACTGCTGATATTCCGATATCAAATCGTTCATATTCGATTCGGCCTCTGTGAATTCCATCTCGTCCATCCCCTCGCCGGTGTACCAGTGCAGGAAAGCTTTGCGCCTGAACATGGCCGTAAACTGCTCCGATATCCGTTTGAAGATCTCTTGAATCGCGGTCGTGTTACCAATAAATGTCGCAGACATTTTCAGGCCACGTGGTGGAATATCACACACGGCAACTTTGACGTTGTTGGGAATCCATTCGACGAAGTAGCTGCTGTTCTTGTTCTGCACGTTGAACATCTGCGTGTCGACTTCCTTCATTGACATCGGACCTATTTGCGGGCAACGAAGAAGAATTCAGCCAAAATTAATGATTGACAAAATTAACGATTGATCAAAGAAAAAACATTAAATGGTAAGAAGAGGGTTTTGTGACAGCGTCATTGGAACATGTGTCATTTTATCCGATATTATAACCACTCGGAAAGTTCTTTTAGCTTAAAATGTGTATAGAGTTTATGGTATATATTGTACATTTGTTAAATTCTATTATGTATTCTCAATTCTACTTCCGAGAAGGACATTTAATATGGGTTTACGGAACTCCCAAGTGAACTCTTTTAGGTAACAATTTTCTCCACGTGAAAAGCCCCTTTACTCATGGCTCGCATTAGTTGTTTTCTCTTCTCTCTTCAGGGAACGCATTTCAGGAAAATTTTAATTTTAGCCCAAAGGCGCATTCTTTTAGCCAACCTTAAGTACAATTTTGATTAATTATTGTAAACTGTTGCTGTCTTTGTACTGCTTTTGGGACCATGTGCCTCCGTGATACTCAAGCCCAGTATGAAATTTGAGTTCAAGTCACGTGCAATCCCATCGATTAGTCAGTATTACAAGAAGAACAGTATGCTGGAGTTTTAGGTTCAAAGTAAGTGGATAATTATTGTGCCCTACACCCGAAGAGATAAGGGAATATTCACTTTGTTCTTCCGGTTGTAAGCATAAAGGGAGGGTGGTAGATGTAGAAAATCAACTATCTTCCTGTTCAGCGTCACCCCCGGAGTCGATTTCAGAGGACAACCATAACCGAAGTATCGAAGTTTTCAGACATGCAAACACCATTACACTATAGTCCAGATGAACTAGGTCCATGTACATAGCTGACCGTTTTAAGAAACGTATCTTTTCAGTAGGTACGCAAATGTGTCAACTTCTGTTCTTGCGAATTGTTTAAGTCTGACTCCCTTCATTGCTAGAATAATTAGATGAGGCAATTTGGGTCAACTGCCGCAATGTCGGCTTGACAAATACTGTGAACGAACTTCATTAATCACGGCAGCGCTCAAATGTAGACTTTGTGTAATAAATAGTGTGCTTTTGCCGCCCCGAGCACGTGCGTTGCTGCGAACCTTTTTTTGCTGGTGTGGGGTTTGGATCCCAGTTCTGCTATTTCGGGAATTCATCATTTGTGTATGTGTGGGACAGAGGGAGAAGGGTTGGTTCCTTTTGCAGGTAACATTTTTCATGCTTTTTAGTTCGCTTTCCTTATTGTAAAATGATTGTTTCAATTTTCAGTCCTTTTTAGTTTCAAGGCTGCGCTGGCGAGAATCTCAGCGAAAGTCCAGACAGGACAAATACAATAGTGCGAGAAGTTAACGAGTGATGCAGGTTTTATCCAGGCGCAAAGCATTTAAAGTGCAGGGCGATGGTTAAACCTGAAGGAAGCAGTTGATTTGAGTAAGTTTCTAAAGTTTAGTATAGTCATATAGTATATGAGTATGTACCATGGATGTCACAATATTTGAGCGGTGGTTGGACTTCCTTGTCGCAGTGGGAACAATAAATAATCGTGACTAAGATAACAAACAATTAATTAGGGCAGAGTGACTTGACAGAGCCCCGAATTACAACATCGTAAGTCAACTTCAAAGAAGGCAATTTGTTTTGTTCTTTCCACAACAGTGAAGTATGCCTCCTAGATGTAGAAAGTTATAAGCAACAGGCTTTCGAAAAGAAGGGAAAAGTTACGTGAAAAAACATTTGTCAAGCGACAACGCATTTGCGACGCGTGCTTCCTGTAACAGGGGGCAAATGTGACAAAGTGAAAATAAGAAAACCATGAGATTTAATCATCAAAACTGTGAAGATTAATCACCAGAAATTAATTAGAAAGCCACGTTCGCTGAAATTTCGGCGCTGAGTTGAGGCCGCACCTTCGCTGGTTGTGCTTTTGTTGGAGTTGTCGTCTTACAGCATTAAAATAATGGCAGCAACGGCAGAATGGCGGCAGTTGTTGGCAATGATGTGTGGCTATTCGCTGTGTGCGTTCTGTCTGACTTACCTCTGAAAATGCAAGCGACTGTAAGGTAGCGGCCATGTCTGGGGTCGCAGGCGGTCATCATGTTGCGGGCGTCGAACATCTGCTGGGTCAACTCGGCGACGGTGAGTGCACGGTATTGCTGACAACCTTTGGCGGTCAGAGGCGCGAAGCCAGGCATGAAGAAGTGCAGACGCGGGAACGGCACCATGTTCACGGCCAATTTGCGCAGATCGGCGTTCAGCTGGCCGGGGAAACGTAGACAGGTAGTGACACCGGACATGGTAACCTGAGTGGGTGGAAACAGAAATCGGTTATTATTGCGGTACAAGTTAATTACGAAGCAGGAGATCAGGGAAGGTGGCGGGTTTAATGGCAGAAAATCGATCCGGAAAAACTTTTACTGCAATACTTAAAGTTACAGTACACTTTAAGCAGGAATGATGGGGAAAAATAAGCGACATCAACTGGATCAACCTATCGACATACACTTGATATATGTGCAATATTAATTCTATTACGATGTCCCATGTTTTAACGAAGTCACACAAAGCATGCGAAAGCTGATACTGCTAAAAATAATATCTAAAAAGTGTAGGTTGCCATCAGTAGTTGTGATATAGTCGATTTTTCGTCGATTTTTAATCAATTTAAGCACGACGAATTGTAAAATTCATTAAAAATGTAGGAGTGACTTTTAGCTAACAGTTTTGTGCATCGAGCTGCGTTTTTCGATTCAGGTTCACTCATGGACACGCCAGCTCTGTCAGATGAAACCATGTGCACTTCAGCAGAAGCAATTATTTTCATACAGTTGATGTATTTTTATGCGTTTTGCGTGGATTTTTATTAGAGTTTTGAGTGTTAGTGTAAAAAGGAACTGATTTCCACTTTAACTGCGAAAGACATGCGGGAGCTGCAGCCACTTTTCCACTCCTTCACACCCCGGCATCAACTGCATACATCAGCCGAAAACAAGCAACTGGAGCAGCAACTAGCAACAATGAGTGCATCGATGGCGCGCTTCATCCGGCTTCCGCTATGCTTCCTGCCGGCCCGTACTTGCGGACAATAAACAGTTGAAAGTGTCGCAGCATCTCGTCGCAACTGCCATGAGGCCCCCATTGTCGATGCTGAAGGTTCGTCCGTGTGCGCGTGGGTTGCAGGGCTCCATGATCACGGCGAACACCTGTTTGTGTACTATACGTGGGATGCACACGGCTGCCGCTGGTTGGGAAGGTGGCGAAGAAGGGGAGGGCAGAGGCAGGGAGTCTATTAGTTTTGCATTTTCAATTGTTCAACTTACGGATACAAGATGATTGAGGTCTCCATAGGTGGGCGACGATAGCTTCAATGTGCGGAAGCAGATGTCGTAGAGTGCTTCGTTGTCGATGCAGAACGTCTCGTCGGTGTTCTCGACCAGTTGATGAATGGACAGCGTTGCATTGTAGGGCTCGACAACTGTATCGGACACCTGTACGTGTGTGTGTAAAAGAGAAAAGTTGAGGCTTCGTTAGTTAGCGATAATATGTTGGTGACTAAAACAATACTAATACTATGATGTGATTGTGTGGTAGGCACACGTACATACATACGCATGTATATATATAGACCTGTAACTTTACAGTTCAAATAATAAAACAAATAATAACATAAAAAAGTGTTTGAGTTGGCAATTTGGTTTAAGTGATTCGTGATAAAGCAGAATTCTTCCTTGTTGTCTGAATTCCGTTCATAAAGGAATTCCATTCCCATTTAGATTCGGACTTTAATTTAGGGGCTGCTTAGCGCCCACCTACTCAGCTACCCCTCTCTGAGTAATTTCACGTTCTTACGATGCTCCCTTCAACTGCTGTTGGTGCCATAATTTTTGTGAGAGCAGCATTTTTAATCTTCTCTTCTCGTGTTGATTATTTATTGTACGGACTTGCAACTCACTAGAAACGTCTTGTTCTCGCCATAATGAAGTCTGACTTTTGAGCACTTAATTGCACTTAAGTGGCGCGTTTAGATCGTAAATAATTTATGACCCAAAAAACCTTTTATTTACATGTTGCTGTCTGCAGTTTGCATATTTTCGCCATTAAATTGAATTAGCTGTTGCTCGTGCTGCAGCAATTCGCATTACTGCTGCCATCTCTTAATATTTTCGTAAGTAGAGCATTCTTTTGCACTAACTACACACCCACGCAGCTGCGTGTACGAGGTACAACTGTTGATTCATATAAATGTACCTTCCTCTCATTCAAATGAGAAGCATAAATGGTCCATTAGCATTTGCACATAAAGATAATTATGCCCTCGTCAGGCAGAGCGTCCGAGCACAGCTCTAAGCTTTAGTGGAATGCTTCAGATACGCTCAGGATTACGTAACTATTGGAATGCAGATGTGCTTGGGCAAGGTTATGCGCTAAAAACGGTGTGATATTCAACGCCAGGTTCCAAGTATTAAAGTCGAACATGAAACTGTGGGAAATCTTGTGGACTCAGTTGAAATACAACTTCGATACCAAATAATAACATTCAGATCTGTCTACACTACCTTCTCACTTCTATGTTATAGAATTTATGTAGATATATATTATAGAACTACATGCATCTGTGCTTTTAACATCTATTTGAATAGCACAAACGATGTATAGAAGAAGAGTGTTTATCAATTGTAAGGTTATAAACGAGAACACAGAAGATGTGGAAGCGAAGGAATGCGAAGGAACTAATTGAACAGCTTTAACGTGAAGCCTTCGCTTTACTTCAGCCTACGTGCTGCCAGGCATTCAATTTCCTTGAAGTGTCCATACGAACGCAAATGCAACATCATAAACTACTGATTACTGAACTGCATTTACTATGGAACTATTAGCAATGTTATTTAGCCTGCCTGCCTGCCGAGTTACACGACAGACAATTACTTAACCTGAGGCTTATGTTAATCTGTGTGTCTGTGTCTGTGTCCGTGTCTCTTGCATCAGTGTGTCTGTCGAAATTTTAATTACATGCGATTATGCCGCCAGTTCAACTCCAGGCTCGACAATAATTAAAATCATTTCACAGTATTGTCAAGGATTCTATTGCTTAGTTATCTCGTTGCTTTGGTTTTAATGTATGTATGTAGTATATATTGGGGCAAGTTTTGCACGGTCCCAAATGCAACTTGAAGGGCGGGAAGTAGCGGCAGATTCCACTGGATGGGTGCGTGTTGTTTTTCGGACAGAACAGATATCGAAAATATTGAATCGAATGTTCGCTTTTACTAAATAAATGAAAGTACACTCAGATAACTCGTGATACTTTTAGTTGGTCCTCGCAAAATTAAAATGCATACGGATGTCATGAGTTTATTTCGAAGGGATACTTCACTTTCACCTAGTTTATCATTCATTCATTTGTACATGCTATTAACACACACACGCAATGCTATCACATACACACACACACACACACACACACATACATTAATGGTAGTTTAAGCTGTTGACCAACAAACTGGACGATTGATTCTGACGTGTGCGATAAACTGCATTAAGCCGTTCCTCGCATTTCGGTGAAGATTTGCAAATACTGCGCTTTGGCTGTTATGGCGAGCGTGTTTGCGAGGAGCGGAAGCAGGCCGGTGCGTATGCCGTGCTGCACCACAACCGTATCTGAGTGCGTAAGGATGCACAACCCGTAAGTAGGCTGTGTTTTGGTGAGCCTACTTTTGCACTTCACAAAACTAGTCCGTGCATATGCACGCGTCCGGCTGTGAAATTAGATCCGCGCCAATTGCGTTGGTGTGTGTGGGGACACTCGAGGGCTCCTCCCATGGGACGAGCGCATAAATTTAACTGCGCTTTTATTCAAATTGGCACAATTTATTGGCGATGCGATTGATTGGCTCCACAACAGCTCCGTGAATGGGCGAGGAGTCCTCACAATGTGAATTTAGAGAGGAGCCCTCACATGGAGGCCTCCGTTGAACAGGACAGGACAATTTACGAGACCAACCGGGACTCAATAAGCTACACGGACGTGTCTAGTTTCCAGCAATGCGATGTAAATGCAGCGGTAACAAAGCCTTGGCGAAGTCGGGCGGATGTCTTCAAAGCATGCATGCAATTTGAAAAGCGTCTGAATGTGTAATTGTGACTAACTGCCGCTTCAATAATAGTTGAAGTCGCGGCTCGTCTGATTGCATTTTTAAATATTCATCGCTTTTCGATGTCCTCGCATCACGATCATTGATGCGCAAACACTTCAGGAGCCCGACTTGAATGCCCGCGACTAGCATCAATCGGTTACTGAAAATCTATTGTATGAAATAACCGAATAATAACCGGGATTGCAAATGCACATATCAGAGTTTTGAAACGTGTGCTTTTATGGTCAAATGAGGATTTAAACTAAAGATGTAAATACTTTGATGCCTTTTATTTATTAAATGGTTTTTGGCCGCTGTCCGCAGTGATGTGAGACAATCGAGTTATGGTTTGTCCCAGTGGACTGTTTTGGCTACTCGATGCAGGCCACCGACAATCAATTGACAACCTAATTGGGTAAAATATTGAAATTTAATTGAAGCCGGAGCATTTGTTAACATGTGCGCGACACACGTCAGCAAAGCATAATTAAAGCGTTTTGAAAACGGCGTCAGTTGATTAAATTTAGAACGTGTTCTTCTTTCTGAGTTTCTGGTACAAATAGTTTGCTCCATGGGCAACAACTGAAATAATGAAGCTGCAATTAAAGGTGCCCAGCATCGTAGCTTTTTCGCTTCCGGCCTTTGGGAGGAGTCGGAGGCAGGCGACTGAAGTTTGGGGCATAATTTGCAAATGTGATTATTTAGAAATGTTGAAATCGGAGCGAGGTAGGCGTCGTGGCTATTTAGTGGTCATTGCAGTAGAGCAACAAACTTCAATTAAATATGCAAACACACCCACGCACGTACTGCAAAGCCATGTATGTACATGTAATCAATCAATCGTGAAACACTTTTAATAACAAAGGGGCTAATTTGGCTGCTCTAATTAAATTAAATGAACACACACACACACACATGAACCTCACACATAAGCACACGCACAGAAACGCCGCATCGCCCGCCGTGCTTATAATTAATTTCAATTATGCAGCTCTTCGCGTTCTGCTGCATGCGAATTTACAGCATTTTATGCTCTGCGCCTAAACGCATTCCGCCCAGTAGTTGTGCGTGTTTGTGTGGACCTTCAGTAAAGCCATCTTCCCTCGGAGAAAAAGAGGTTTGGGCTGCTTAATCTCGCTAACGATAGTTTAATTGTGATAAAATAGCGAAGAAGCACTGCCGCAGCCCCTGACAAGCTGAAGGTTGTTGAAGAATGAAAGATGAATTATAAACACTTGAAAGTACACCTAATTTTGTCCATCGAAACGTGTTCCCGAACTGCTAATCAGAGCATCCGTTCTAAAAGAGGTGGCAAAAGGACGGGGAGTTGCAGGACAGCGAAAGCTATGCTATCCTAACCCTGATTTTACCAACGGAGGATGTGTGCATCCGTTTAGCGATGTAATGGGGTGTGCGTGCGTGTGTGTGTGTGTGTGATAAGCTGATTCCATGAAACCTGACGATATTTCAGCTAAATTCTCCAAATAGTGGCAAACTTAATCGGATTCTAACAACAAACGTTGCCAGTCGCAACCTCGCCAGCTGCAGTGAGATCAAGTGGCTGATAATGGGAAACACTGGCAGCACTGGCATCAGTGGCAGCACTCGTGCTCAATGCAGCAACCAATGTTCATAAATGAATGCGATAATAATTATTCGCCGACTGCGACACACACATATTGTTTGATTATTTGGGATTTCGGCGAAAATGTGTGGAGCGTTATTTAGTCACTCATTTCTTGTGACATCATTTATTTAGAGTGTCGAACTGATGCGAGAGTCCTTTAGTGAGTTTCATGATATTACAACTGATGTTAAGGGCATTCATTTAGAGACGTAAGTCTACCGGGTTCCTAATTATACGCTTTTACACGGAGGTTTGATTAAGTGTACCTAAGAAATAATGTTTATGGATATAACCACCAACAGATAATGCACTATAGTATGTGTAATTATGATATGTGTAGTTGTGGTCGATGACTAACCTTGGGCGACGGTACTACTGAGAACGTGTTCATTATCCTGTCCGGGTATTCCTCGCGTATTTTCGATATAAGCAGTGTGCCGAGTCCGGAACCAGTGCCACCGCCCAACGAGTGAGCCAGTTGGAAGCCTTGCAGACAGTCGCAGCCCTCGGATTCGCGACGCAAAACATCGAGCACTGAATCGATCAGCTCAGCGCCTTCTGTGTAGTGACCCTTAGCCCAGTTGTTGCCTAGAAGAAGAATTACACGGTCATAAAGCAGGCTCAAATAGCGATAGCATCGAACATAGCATCGAAAAGATAAATAAAATCGAACCACTCTGATTTAAATAGTGTTTTTGTTTTGTTGTGTCCATTTCTAAGAGTTCAATGAACATTCAACTAATTTAATCGGGGGTTTCAACGTGGAAACCTTCTCCCCCATGTACGGTACATCTATTCAGGTGACAACTACTAATCACCGACATGGACCGCTCCAGGCATACCAGACAATTCATTTCCAGACACGTGATGCAATTCGAAATCGTTCGATTAGGAATTTCGCTCACACACACTCTGGATATGCGAGTGTGTGTGAGCACATGCATGCACCGTACATCGGCTAGCCGAACATGGTTGTGCTGCATTCGACAGCGATTTCCACTTACCGGCGCCCGATTGACCGAATACGAAGTTGTCCGGCCTGAATAATTGTCCCATCGGCGACTGACGCACGGAATCCATGGTGCCCGGCTCCAAATCGATGAGCACAGCACGGGGCACATATTTGCTGTTGTTCGCCTCGTTGTAGTAGACGTCGATGCGTTCCAGTTGCAGATCGCTCTCGCCGTGGTACATGCCGTTGGGGTCGATGCCATGTTCATCAGAGATGATTTCCCAGAACTGCAAGAAAGAAGAATAACAATAAAGTGCTGAGCTCTAAATTTGAGAGAATCATGTTGCTAAAAAACAATGGAAGCAACTCGTCCTAAAATGTGTAAATAACTCCGGTGCTGTTAAGGATGACTTGCAGTCGTAGCCACTTTTCTTGCCACAACCAACGAACTTCCGACATTCGTTCATTCAAAAATAACTGAGGTATTTATTTGATTCAACCACATGCTTGAACATTTCTATCGTTCGTCTGTTTTATTAACACTAAATAGGCAATGAACACAAGGACAACATATACATTTATAGGACAACATGACATTGCTTCAAAGTGAAGGCAATGAATACAATTTGTGGCCCCTTCAACATCTTAATCATGTGTAGAGTCAGTGTATTCCATTGATTTTAAATATCAAACCTGAATATTTCAATAATTCGGCTCAATAACTTTGCAAGAGTCGATGAAAGCGAGGCAGGAATGCGGACTGGAAAGCCGAAGAGTGTTACAGAGTTAGTAACACTCAATTTATTGCCTTAAATTGACTCGAACGAGAACATACTCATGACTAAAAAGGAGTGTTTTAATGCCGACTGATTTCTTGTTTCAAAAATATAACGTTTTTATCCAAAGCAGGTTTGCAAGCAACTTCTTTAATTCTCGAATGGGCGTGACCTGCCCACATCTACATTATGAGGTCTTAAGCGAAGACCACCAGCACCGAATTGAATTGTGCACCGGTGCTTCGTCCTTGTTTGTCCTGCTGCTTCTTCCTTCTTATTTCTTTGTTTGTGGTATACGAGCTCAGATTGGCTGCGTGGGTGGTCCGCCGTCGTGCCTCTCCGGTTCGGGCAGATGGCTGCAGTGCAACCACATGTTAGTGTAGCCCTATTTGCAGCCCACAGACTCCCACTCCCCTTGATTTCTCGTTCGAAATCAATGCATACAAATTGGAAGGAAAAACAAGCAAAAGCAGGGAAAATATGGCATAAAAAAAGGATGTTTTTTCGTTATTGCCATCCATGTGAGATTTATTCTGAGTGTGTTTGTGGGGGTGCTTGTATGGGGACACCTGCGAAATATACACGGAAAGCGGCAGCCCGCTTTGTGTCCCGGAGAATTTTGCATTATTTTTCATTTTTCACATGATTGTTGCTCCATGCTGTAGTTGAAGCTGGATCGTTTTTGCTGAATTACGTTTTCTGCCACCCTCCGAATTTTGCTTTTACTCCACACGCACAAACACAGGCGCACAAACCGATTGCTTTAAGCGCTACAACGTTTAATTTCTCTGTAGAACCACGCCAATTTTTGGGTTTTATTTGGTGTGTTCCATTTCTGTGTTTATTATGTTTCAGAATTGGCTTAATACGTTTTTGCCGCTGCAGGCGAGTGGTAATTGGCAACCACAGAGAAAACATGGTCCTTTGTGAATCGGCAGAACCCAAATTACTATACATCGAACCATGGCACCGTTGATTTTTAAAATATTATATTTGCGAATATTAATCGGGGGGGAGTTCGGGGTCCGTGCATGAAACTCATCAAGTGCTCCAGCACAACGAAGTACTTACTTAAGAGCACTTCGTTTTTAGTGCAGTGAAATTCGCTACACGCACTTAGAAATCAGTGACAAAAGACAGCGACCGACAACAAAGTTTAGTAACAAGGGGAATATTTGTGCCATATAAAGGATAAAACAACTGGGGGAACCTCATCCGTGGTTTCACAGTTTTACCGGGCAGCTTCTCAAGGGAAAGAGTGAAATTCGTGAAACACGTGGGGCCATGAAGTGAAGTCGAGCTCGAGAGGGTCGTCGGCTTCATAACAATACAGCACCTGAATACTATTAAACGCTAAATTAGTTGACGGGTACGATTTGCGACATTGGCTAATTTTTACTGCTCCATTTGCAGCAACTTTACTCGAATCACAAGATATCCGTACTGAGACAGCTTCATTTCGTAATTTGTTTCACAGCTGAATAAACTGCTCTCTTGTGGTCTTCGTTTGAAGCACTCTCTGCTATTCAAATCTGCGTTCAGTGCAAAACCTGTGTTCAAAGTTTTTTCTTGAACAACGTTTGACGCACTCACATTAACTCGCATTCAAAATTTTATCTAAAATTGAGTTTATAGAAAATTGCGGAAGATCTCCAGAGACCTGCTTTATGCCAGCCAATGCAAGCACACACGCACCTGCACTCGGGAGCGATTCTGCAGCATGCATGGCTGTCCTGCATGGATGTCGGTGTAGTTGTTTGCCAGGAGTGAGTAAAACTTTAAATATCGAAGCAACAGTCATGCCATTCGAAGCTGTATAATAGACAAAACCACAAGGAGACTTGCTTGCCTCCGACGTCATCGAACTCACTCCCACTTTCGCCGCTGCTACTACTATACAATTTGCTCCTCTGATATCCCCCCTGAGCAGTGTTATCGTTTCCATTTTTGGGGTAGTATTGTTTGTTGTACAAAGAAATATGCAAATGATTCGTGTTGTTTCCCTCCCCCGCTGTCCTCACAGCAGCCACTTCTTGAGCTCAGATTTGATTTAGCACTCAGTATAGGAAACGCAAACAATGAGTAAAATATATCTGTTTATTTCGTAATGTATGCGGAATCATTGAAGTGGTGGCAAGGAAACAGCACACACGCACACGCAATGATTCTCACACATACTCGTACTAGTAAATATAAGCAACCTCTCGTGGCGAACTTTGTATCGCATTTAAAATATGTTTTCATCCTGAACGGATACGTTTTCTATCACCTCATATTTGCCAGCATTTGTTATGCGTTGCGTCAGTCGTTCAAGTATCGAGTACGAAAGGAAGAAGTGGATTGTTCGAGATGTGCGCATAATTTAAAGCCGTTTAATGGACGCGTTTCGGATACGGCGGAATCGGGTAAAAACCCTTAACAGGCCTTCAGGATGGATTGACTTCATCTTGATTAATTGGATTTGTTTCCAGAATCGCAATTCTTCGCTTTACTTGAACGGAACGCAGAATTTCTCGGTAACGCTTACAAGATAAGGCGGCCACAAGCAACCAACCGATTTTAGATCGCGTTCATCGAACACGATTAAATCACGTGTGAGGATTTTCGTACTTTCGTATTTAGTATTCAGCCAGATGCGGCGAAGTGCTGAAGTGTTGAAGGGCGGGTTATCCTTGTGGTTGTTGTTGGGGTCCGCTGTCGGCTTGAAGCGGATGGATAAGCATTTCATGATTTTCGAGGGAAGCATTTCACGATTTCTGTTGCGATTGCTGCTGCTGTATTGAACATCTATGGAAGTGTTTATTCATTTCGTTGGCTCGCAGCAACACAGCTGCACATGAGTATGTGTGAGTAATTTAATTTGTATGCGAATGCATGGGAAAGGATAATCGCAATCATAACAATCAGCATCATCAGGAGCGGAAGCACCAGCAGCAGCGACAGCGCGCGGCAACGGAACCAGCCATGCTTCGGAAGCAAAAACAACAGCAACGAGTACATGAAACACATCTACACACACACACAAGATATTTCATGTAGTAGCACGTGTGTGTGTACGTGTGATGCGCGCGAATGTCTGCCTGGCTGTCCGTCTGTTTGTCTTTTTGTGTATTTGAAGGCATCCTTCTCTGTTTTAAACGTTTTTGTCCGGGTCCGCACAGCTGCTGGATGCTGGTCCCGAACTCCGATTTCAGACCCCAACAACAAAGCAGCCCCCCAACAAACCCTCGACACGGTTATAAAACAAAACGCCGACAACAGTACGTCATGAATTTTTAACAATCATTCACGCTTCATTCTGAATATCAATTTGAATGAGTTAAGCTAGCAAAAAGTGTTGTAAAATCTATGGACAAGTAAAAAGTAAGCACTTGTTCATTCATACGAAATTGAGTTGTTAAATTAAACTCATAAAATGCGAGGAAAAACATACATGTACCATAAATATCACAAATATTTGATTCGAATGAATGCGTAATGTGATTGCATGTGTTTTTTAATCGTGTTTTGATTGGTTTTTCCTTAATGCTGCAGAGTGCAAACTGTGAACAGCGAACCTGAGATTGAGGCCAAAGTTAAAGTAAATAATCGAGTTTATTGATTTCGTCGCAACGTCTGATCGAAAGCAGTCGTGGAAGTTGCACGAAAGTGTTTAAATAGTTGAAAACTACAGCAAAAGTCGTTGCTTCGACAATCGTCGGGTTTCTAGGGTCGCTATTTAAGTGTAAAGTTTACGTTTTAACAGGACTCAAGAAGGTTTTGTGGCCCGATGTCTCCAAAGTGTAAAAACTAAACTAAAGCAGTCCTGCCGTGAAATGCTTTCCTCAAGAACACACCCTTGAAGACCGCCGACAATTTGCGTAAATTAATTACTTGCCCTCGCCACGCCCCCACCCAAGTCGGAGAATCAGTAACGCTGTGAGAAGTCGTTGCAGTCAAAGTGCTGAACGCGCTGATGGTGGGGATGAACTATGAGTAGAAAAACTCCAAATGAACGACGGCCAAACGAAAGACAAACAAAGCCGCGCGTCATAAGTAAATGAGATCCTTTTTACGATGAACGGCACTCGCGCGGTCAACGAAGACGTTCTGAGCGTGACCCACAAGGAAGGACCCAACACCCCACAAAGCGAGCAAAATTAAAATTCCTCAAGCGTTGCTGAAGGAGAACTCTTTCTTGTGGGCCACGTTTTTTGCTAATGTTTCTTCTGCAAATAAATTGTGCTTTACAACCAACAGAGAGACCGCAGCGTAGTAGAAAGTGGTTAAAAGTGCAGTTAAAAGAATGCGTTGACAACGGAGTTGGGTTCAAATAAGGAAACACGGAGACGTTGGGAGGCAGCACAGGAAGCGAAGACGCCGAAGGGAAGCAGCACCGCAGAACTGCTATTTGACCAAAATAATTAAATGTTGCACATACGCCGCGATGTTAGCGTCTTGGTGCGGATTCTGGCGCGGCCGAAAGCAGCTCCTCTGGCAGCTCGAATACTCGTGCGGCGCCCTCCTGCCGCGGTGTCTATCTTTTGCCGAAAGTTGGCTTTGTGTAGGAAGCGCGACAGTCGGCTAAGTTTTCTTTTCAGCACCAAACAATGCATCTGCACGTTTCGTGTGGCAAACAGATGCGCTCAGCGCCCCAAGTTTGACCCCCTCCCCGGCCGCCAGCCCTCGTCGCATCTCAGCTACGACGGGCCACAAGCCTGCATAACTCCAGATTACAACGGAACCAGTGCTGCTCTGCGCTTAAATGCATAAATGGCTCAAATCGCGGCCATAAAAAGGAAGCCAAGGAGAAGCGACAATATAAAAAATTCGAAATACTACAAGTTCCGAGCGAAAAGGATCGCATTAAGGCTGCGGCTGCGGCTGCTACATCCGAGCGCCAAGCGTAAAAACACGACACTTTTTACGCCCGGAGCACTTGCGCATCATGTGTCGGTGTGTGTGTGTGTGTGTGTGCGTGTGCGTTTGGGTTAAACAAATGAATGAATGTTCCGTAAAAAGACTGAATCTCATTAGTGCTGCTTTGTTTGCCTTTTTGCTCTTAATTTCTTTGACTTCTTTTTTGCTTCTTTTCACTTTAATTAAATGTAGTAGTCTGTAGCGTAGCTTTGCTCTAAATGCAAGGAAACTGTGAGTTCACACTGCGTACAGATAGCTTTCTGTGTTGTTATGATGATCTCCGGTGTTTGGCGTGGTTTGTGCAGCAGTGGAGCGCCGTTGTCCCGCTGGAGACTTTAAGCTCCTTGCCGGGTGCAGAAATGAACTTTAAAGATTTCGCAGGACAACCCGATTACTTAGAGTGAAATTCTTAAGAGGACAGGGATTCCAGGAAGCTATAATTTCTCAGAAAAGTAACTCGAAAACCAGGAAAAGTAAGGAATCAATTTGAACTACGGTTTGTGTGGTAGTGGAAGAATCTACAAATTGAACATGATTTAATTATATCTTAAGTAATAAGAACCCAAAATAGTGTACCTCTTTTAAATATCGAAAAGGTTTTTAAGAGTTAGTGACTTAAACTGAGGCAGTGGTGTGTGTGTGTAGTTTCGATAATGAGCCACACCCAGCACACGAGAGTGTTTGTTGCTATTTATATGTACATACATACGCATATCTGCACACGAGACTGTGTGTGTGTGTGTGTTGCGCAATGCTTATGTGGAAGTTCAGTGCTTATGCATGTGTATGTGTCTCTAATTATGTTTCCTTTTAATTAATATATGTATAAATATGTATGCATATGCAATATTTGTCCTTGGCACAATGTCGCTCTGTATTTTTAGCTAATTCTTCAACAATTTCAAATAATTGTATTAATTACGCTGAAATGTTTACCTCAAATTAGCAGCACTGGACACACCGAGTTTGATTGGAGCTTAATTGAAAAATAATAAAATAATAATAAAATAGTTCGCAACTGCTGAAAAGTAGAGAAGCTGCACGACGAGGACACGCCCAGGACATGGCTAGGGGCCACTTCGGATAGGAAACAACGACACAAGTTCTTGGACATCGCTGTAGAACTGTGATCGCCGAAAGCGTGGCACTGACAACTCTGAGCTTCTCTGAATTTGAGTCTGACTGAGTTTTTCCTAAAACTATGATGTTGTGCACAAGAAACGTTAGTAAATATGACGAAAGTAGAGTGTTCTACAAGTATTTGCTCCGGTTATTGGAAGCTGTACCCTTTTATTAGAGCGGAGCACTTATTAGTATTATTCTATCTGTCCAATCCTTTGCCTTGGCGTCCTGATTAATAGCGTTACGAGTACTCGAGTTGAGTACTCGAGTCCGCTGAAAGTCGTACGCAGGGGCGTTTTTACGGACATAAAAACGTGTCCTTGTCCAAAGCTTTTAGCTCTATTACAGAGCACACATATTTATTGAGCATAAAAATTGCACTAAAATAGAAACATTCGCAGACAAGAGCCAAAGGAAGCACGAATAAAAATGGTCCGTTATTCAGAATGACACTGAAATGGTCGCAGCTGGGTCCCGACGAATACCGGCGTGTGTGTGTGTGTGTGTGTGTGTGTGTAGATATGGCATGTCCATATGTCGCGACTGCTGCAGTCGTACATAAAGCTTAATCCTTATTCGAATGCAAATGGACGCCCTTTTCGATTGAGTGCGAGGAGTGGCTCTCAACGCCGAATGAATGCCCGCACGCTCCGTCCAGCCACCGTCCGCCAGCCAACGCGCTTCCTGTCGACTCTGTTTTATTGCAGCAGCGCCGCTTTCGCTGAGGGACGAAATGACGGGTTGATGGAATGAATTATTGTTTAGTGCACGCAGTCGGTTGCCATTTTCTGCTTCTGCTTCTGCTTGTCTTGCTTTCGGAAATGTTCTTCTGTCCTTTTTTTCACAGTTATTAACTATTTATAGTACCCCCGCTCCAAGTTCAATTTCTTAATGGATGCAGCGAATTTATCGTCGTTGCTCGTCGCCCCGACGCCTGGTCGCTTTGGCTGACAGCCCACTCGTCGGGTCGAATGTGTTATGAAGTGCTTCGATGTCGGTGCCGCGGTTGTTGTCTTCGGTGTTCTTTCGGCATCGTGAAGTCAAAACTTTCAACTCGCCGCGCTCCATTTTGTATGAATATAATGCTTTTTAACCATTCTACATACCTTTTATGCGTCTTTTTATGTAGGGTCGCAGCGATGCAATGCAAATGAAAAGATTACTTAAACACGGTGTAGATTGGTTCGTAGCGGGAACAACAACAACAACAACATCGGCAGCAACTGGTTGCTTTTCAACATAACGAGTAAAGTAATCAAATTATTGAAATATTTACTTGCAGCAATTTAAGAATGCGTTGCGTTCAACTATGAATTTTGTGTACAACAACAAAGTATTGACATTCAATAAAATTCAGCACGTTATTCAGCTGAATTCGTGAAATGATTAAAGCGTTGACGAAGTGAAGAGCTGCAGTCATCATCATCGTGAAACCATGCGAGTTGACATTCTGGACATCTAGAAAGCTGTCGAAACTGGAATGAACTCAACTGAAGGGAGGTCGGGGACACATTAAATGAAGTGACCTGCAGCTGAAGAGCATGTTTACGCCAAACAAGTGCCGAAAACTGTTACAGAAGCGGAATTTATTAGAAACGGCCGATTTTTAATTTGTCAGCAATTTATTTATACTGCAATCGACGGTCGGCCACCGCAAACATATTTGAGCAGAGCGTGTAGTCCGGTGTTTTAATCAAACTGCTTCAATTGCTGCTGCGGAACATTAGCTGCGGCTGAAGCAACAACAACGATGCAACAACAACAACGAGAGAACAAAACGATGTGCAGCAGCAGCAGCAGCAGCAATAATATTAAAACCAAACACAATGCACAATAACAACAACCTCACCGACAGCAACAACATATTGGATGCCACTCGATGACATTTTCGATGGCATCCATTATTGCTAGTTTGATTATTTCATTTAAGTGTTTTTCATTTATTTCATTCGTTTCCATTCCACTTCGATAAACTAGTGTCGGCAATACGGTTCATAGGTGAGGTTGTTGTTGTTGGTGTTGTTTTTATTCGCATCGCCAAATTTATGCAATTGTGTAGATAGCAAATATTTATTTGGCATTTGTGCTGATTTGAGCGCTGCATCCATCCATTATCCATCATCGACCCGCCGTCGTTCCTCGTCGACCGCCCGGGGTTGCCCCTCCCCCCCCCCCCTGCGCCCGCCCCCCGGCGACTAATGATACTTTGCATTTGTTATTAAATAAATCATTAGATCGAGCCGCAGGTGCACTCTGCGGTTGTGTGTGTCTGTGTGCCGAATGCACCTAATAATAATTTATTTAATTGAATTTCGCATAAACATGTCATTGTTGTTGCTTTATTATTGGCTGTGTTGCGAGCGGTCAACCTGTGGACATTCTAATGGCTCGCGGTTGGCCCAGGAGTCCGGCTTGATGAAGCGTGTCAAGCAATCGGATGGGGTTTTAACGCCGCTGTGGGACGGGCATCCTTCCGAAGATACTTCAGTCGAGTGTCTGGCTGATGAACGGACGCCGAGCTGCATGTAGAAATTCGAACAACTGTCATGATTTTCCAGTGTTTCTCGAATTCGTCGACGCAATTTTAGTCGGTTTGTGTTTCTATTTGCTAATAAAGCGTAACAAAGAAGCTACTTCAGAGACACGTAGCTTCGAATCAGATAACAGCACACAGCAGATTAGAGTGCATGTAAATCAAAGCCAGCACGGATATATTCTCATTTATTCTGAACTGCATTTCGGAACCAGGGTAGGTCAGAGTTTAGCGCAGGTACGAAGGTTATCGAAAACCCTTTCAACAGCGTTAATGAAAACAAAACCAAACTAAAACCGCGTTCAGCCCTGCAGCAGGCATTCGATTTCAAACAAAACTTTCGGAGCCAAAGCATGGCGCACTCTTTGGTGAAACTTAATCGACTGCAAAACATCACTTTTATTAGTCATGCTTTTTCTCTTCCTGTTTCTGCTTTTATTTATATTTCGATCACGTTTCCTGCTCTTAATTCGACTTGTTCGAAGCTCGTTAATGTAGGCGAAGTCAAATAATTGAATCCGCTCGGAGCTTTGAGAGTAAATTAAAATTTATTCAACTCTTCAATTTATGAGGATTTCTGTTGCTGAACTCCGTCTTCATCACCAGGCGTCGAGGTGAGGAATGCATGGAAAATGTGAGTTTTATTCAATGACGAATTTAAATGTTGCAAAAGCACACACCTACACACACACACACACACGCACACACCTACACAATACACGCATCCGTGGAATGAATTCAAATATACAACATTTTATAAATATAATTGGCCGTAAAAATGTCATTAAATCGCATCAAATAAAAAAGTGAAATAAAACAAAATTAATAACAGTAATGAAGAGGACGCGGATAGCTTTTTGTTGGCACTCTTTTTGGAATTACTTATTCATTTTTGGCATTAAAGTGCAGTAGTTTTGCAGCGTCGACACTAACGTGGTTCGCGTTTCGCTTGCTGCAGTCGCCGCACCATGAAATACTCGTAAATTAATAAAAATAATGCGCGTCCTGCCAGGCATCACTGATGGAAGGACTCGTTGTCGGCCTGTTAAGCAATTTCGCCAACTTTGCCCACTTTCGAATTGAATTTTCATTTTCAACACTAATTTTTATAAATGATCTCTTTTTTAATTTACATGCAATCACAAAGTGTTTCTGGTGCTTCTATCAATTCGCACATTCGCAACCCACACACACAACCAAACACACCGACACACACATAAACACACCGACACACACACACAATGACCGCAGTGGCTCATTTGTAAATGTACGTCATGTGCTTTGAGCCGACAGAAGTGTCTGTAAACACAACGAGAAGCTCGCTGTTCGTGTGACTGGGACTAAAAATGGCATTGCTTCGGTTGACCAGAAAGTGGTCAGAAATCAACACATGAATACAATTACAATTATAATGCCAATAATGACAAATAAGCAGGAAACGGTCCAAAGAAATTTTTATGACTTCATTACAATTAATACAACAACATGATGCGTTTGCAGCAACCATTTCGAGCCGTTGTTTCTCATTGGAACCACTGCACTGCAAGTTGTTGGACTCTTTTAGGCTGGCTTAAATAATCATGCACAACTAATGCAATTAGGGTACCATAAAGGGCTCTCAATAACCCTAAATAATGCGTATTTTTTCACAAGCAGACGCAATTGCAACCATTTAATTCATCTGCCGCCGCTGTGCCCCGGGCGCTACCACAAACTTTTTGCAGCCAGCCAATACAGTTCCATTATCAAAGTAATCATTCATAACGCCATGCGATTTTGTGAAAAATTCAAAATGTTTCTCTACAAAATAAATGAGCTATAATGAAATAAAATTTAATAAAGAGCCGAAGTGGATATTGTGAAAAACAATGATGGATTATTATACGATATTAAATCTCGCAGTTAAGTTTTCGGTTTGTTTTAGACACGCTGCCGGATTGCAATCGATCAGAAGGGGGACTCTTTTTTACACATGGAAGCCATACACTCGTGCTTATGTTAGAGTTGCAAACTATCATTTGTTCAAAATGTTGTTCGAGTTATTATAATCTGCATCCGTTATCCGAGTTATCAGACCAACCAACTCGCAGTACGAATGACAACAGTATTTCGCTGTATAGAGTATCATTTGTTCTCGCGTGTATTTTTCAAGTCGTCTTTAGTTGAAGTCCTGTCATAAAGGAGCAGGTCTCTGATAGCATGTAAGTAGTGTTGAAATGCGATACGATTTCTTCCTAAAGTCAAAGCCAGTTATGTGTGCGTAGAGATCAATAACTAACCCACGGAAAGCATTGTACAAGTTATTATTATATTAAATTAAACTAACGCAAACTAGGGCGAAAATAAATGGTTCACTCCAAATAATCGTCGTCGAAGCTTCGCTTAGCTGTTCGGACATTTAAATTAATTTAATCGCATGGATAACGCTTGTTTGTTTTTATGAGCCACCTCGTGTTGTTGCTTTTTATCGCCGCCACATTGACGAATATCTGCATAATGCAGCCCATAGAAATCCAATTAATGTTAAGCGAAAGAATCGCCAAATGGCAAAAAGTGCATGAAATTAAAATTAAAAATTAACTCGATGGCGAAGCTGGCCAGCGGAAGCATTTTGTGAATCATTTGTTTGACCAAACGTTGTGTTAATGCTATTTTTTACATTCGTGTTTCCTCGGTTGTTGTATAAATTTCCCAGCTTTTTTAGAAAAGTCGCTATTTTAATCTCTGCGCAGTTTTAATCAATGATTTTATTTATTTATTTGTTTAATTTTTTTTGCAATATTAAAATGCGTAACAAGAGTTCAAGTGTTTGTATTGTGCCATGTGTTTGTTCGTGTGTGTGACGGTGGGTTTTTCATGAAATTTGAAACGGAAAATAATCGAAATATCAGCGGCGCTTTTTTGAATGCTTTAATTCAATAAAATATTAATTACGTGCACAGTAATAAACAACGTCCATGCGTTGTAATAAAATTTAACTTCATTATATGGAAACGAGTATTGAGTTATACGATTCTCGAGTTTTCTTTTCTTCTTCTTTTTTAAAGCTGCTAGTAGTACATATTTTTAGACAAACACGCTTGGTTTCCAGGAAGGTCCCGATACTGCAATAAAGTATTCTACTTAACTACGTGAATCCTGCGTAAGAGGATTTTACTGTATGCATGGAAGGGTGTTGATGGATTGTTCTGGAGTTCGTGGTACATCACCAATATTTCTGCAGTAAACAGCAATGTTTTCCTGTCCTGGATGACATCCACCATCAAACAAGCCACCATTTCATTAAAAAAAACTAAAAATCAGATTACGTTACGGTTACCCGCAACCGAGTATGCGAATGAAAAGCTGGTCTTAAGCAACAACAATTCCGTTCTGTACTTCAATGAAAGCCGAGTTGTTGGTGGTGGCGCATGGAATCAGCTCTCTGACCACGATCTGTTTTTCTTGTTCTTATCGTAGACTATGTATTTATAAATCTGTTTGCAATCGGCTATCCGATCCAACAACCACAACGCCGTTAACAGCGAAATGGCAGCAGCCACAGAAAAGCAAGCTTATCATAACCACGCACGTGAGAAATCAGCAATATGAACAACAGAGAAGAAACCATCTGTCAAAAATGATCCACGCAGCCATTTCAAGTGTCATGTCGATTCTTTTGTAAGCCATCCATTTTGATTTCCAAAGAGTTCTACTAAAGACTTAATTAATGATGTTAAACTGCGAGTACATACAGAATTATTGAGTCTGTGTTGTTGGTTCGGAAATGACTATGGCAAATGGGATTACTTAGAACACACTCCAAGGTGTGCATCCATATAAATCCGTCCACAAAGCATGATATACCGATATATAGACTGAGATTCGTGATTATATAGATTATGTTCGTATATACAGATTTGAAGTTCGTGGTTTGTGTCTCCACTATTTATGAATTTTAATTCACGCACTTCACAAAAACTTAAGGATCCATTATATGGAACCGTGAACTGGGGATTTGAAGTATGCTACTAATTCAGTAATTACTCTATTATGTGCAACTGCAGTGTGGCTATAAAAATGAGGCCAAGTTGTACGTAGCAAATAAATATGTAAGTAGAAATCTAACTGCGAGTAGAATAGATGTGCAGAATGAGCACGATGTTGGCTCTCGTTAGCATTCGACCTCAGAAATGGAATAATTTTACTAAAATTCAATTCGACGTGAAATTTATTTGAATACGAGGCGAAGAACAGGTAAGCAAATAGTCAGGCTGTTGAAGTGGTCGGGGTATTTTTGGGGGTAGTTGGGGAAGTATTTGAAAAATAATTATTTGCAATGAACAAGCAGGGCGATGAGGGCAAACTGTAATAGCGGCGTGTCTATTGATTCTTTGCGGTGAAATAAGGTAATGAAAAGACAATAAATCCTTCATGAATGCCAGCAGCTCCGTGAAGCTACTAAAGCCGGTTGCTTTTCTTTTGGGCGAAACACAGCCTTTTTAGGGTTTGAGGCATGGCATCACATTGGAGACTACCGACAGCGAGCGGTTCCATGGTGGAAGCGCAGCAAAACTTGAAGTTCTTTCTCCACGGTTTCCACCATGTTTTGTCGTTCTGCCACCGCAAATATTTTTGCTTTCCCGCTTCTGATGGAACAATCATGTGTAGTGTGCCGCAAGCTAAAGAAATGTTCAGAAAAAGCAGCAGGAACAAATAAAAATAGTAACAACGTATTCACATTTGAACTTGTTGTATCCTGCGTTCTCTTTAGTATTCATGTTGCTCTGGTTTGTTGTTGTTTAAGGAGTGTTGCTTGTTCCATAGTATAGTGTGTCCATTTTACATACATGTTAGTTTTGCAATGCAAGACCGTGGCAAACGCAGCGAAATGAGAAACAAATTATTTTGTTTCGTTAACATTGTTTATTCATGAACACTATTTTGTGTACAGAGTGCCAGCTGTTCGCAGCCCGCGGCGCAGGGATGCAGGACGCGTACTCGTCGTTCCCACAGCGAGGAATGCGAGACTCGGCCAGTGGGATGTGCAGACCTCTAAAACGAATCGCAGAAGTGAGGCATTCAGTTCGATCATGCAGGAATCAAGGATCATGTAAGCAGAGTAGAATAGCTTGCATCTCCGGCCTCCGAAATGTATTTAAATGCAATTCGGTTGACTAATTATGAAGAATTGTCTGGCTTTTTGGCGCTTTCCTCCCATCAGATTCATCTGGTCATGTGGAGTTTTCAGGTGTATTAAATAACACATCCGATGTGCATCCGGCTCCTCGTAATACTCATCAATACCTGTTTCAATGTTGCAGCAACTTTCAGAAGAAGCAGGATTTAAGTAACTCTGCCGGAAGCACATTTCATTTTCAATATTTTTCAATTTGCATATTTTTCCACGTCCTTCCTTCCTTCCTTCCTTCGTAACAATAGCTAAGCAGCAACAACAACAAAAGGTACCAATGCCGTAAATGCAATTTCTTGCCTTCACTCTTCGGCATTATTTACTTAAGATCCAATTTTCGGTAAATCACTTTCCGGCTATGTTACTCGTATTTACGCTATTCTTGTTTTCTTTTGAAATCAGAAGGACGGGCCGATGCAAATCGCCGCAGTTGCTGGCGACGATGGGTTGCGGACAGCGGATCAGTTATCGGAGTGGGTGTTCTGCAGGGTGCAACTACAGACTCCACACACGATAGCTGAACCTGCAGCGCCTGCCGCATGAGCGCCGAAAACATTTATTTAGATTATCCTGTGATGCCATCCATCAATGCTCGGGTGGCGGGGGCTGCTCCTGGACGGGGTAGAGGCTAGAGACCAGGCTTCGGCAAGTGCACAATATAGCGAAATTGAATTATCGACGATAATTCGTGCATGCATACAATGTGAGCAGGATCTGTTGTTTATGTCCGGGCCACATAGTATTTTGTCATCGATGTGGCATTATACTGCATTATGGCTGGAGGCGGGGCGGAGAGGGGAGGAGCACCACCACAGCTTTGTGCTTTCGCGAAAGAAGTATAAATAGGAGAATAAAAATCTGTCGTTCGAGGTCTACCAATCTTTGTGGCGCTTGCATTGTTATTAATGGAGACTATTACGATTCATCGCAGATTTTGTGTCTTTTCAGTTATTTTTGGTTTACATTCTCATCAGCGGCGGTGCTCCGTCGTGTGTTGTCGGAATCGTTCATCCACCCCACCCCATTGGACGCCACCCCATTGGACGCCTCTTTGACATGCTGCGCGCCGATCATATACATTGTAGAGGCATTTCAAATCACTTGAAATGCTTCGTGCCTAACGTCGCATGGCTGCCACGCCCGCTACATGTTCGCCATCCACTCCCACCGCCCGCGAGGGTGGCGGACTTCCTCGCACCCTGTAACTGAGTGTAAATATGCAAATCAGTTGACGGAGCACAACAAAGGAACAGGCGCTTCGAGGACGAAAAAATTGCTGCAGTCGCGTGTCATAAATATGGAAATTGGTTTTGTTAAAAGCGAAAAATTGCGACCGATATGTTCTCCTATAAAGAGAAGGGTCTCATATTTCGTGGAGGCCCCATTCGCCTGCTCCGAGGAGGGGTGCAGGCAGTAATTTAAAAACTTCAAGCTTTAAAAAATTCAAGCAATTTCAGTGAAATACGTTCGGTTCTGTTCTTTCTGGACCAAAACGAAGATCTTTCTTTATACGGCGTTACACGGTGCTCACATACTATTCACCGTGAATCTACTTAATCTATGTTTGTTCATTCGGTGCGTTTATATGTATACCGATTACAGGGAAATAGTAAGTCGCTGACTGGAGAAGCAGCTGGAACGAGTCCAGGTAGTGAGTTGAAAGGTGTCAATTCTATCAACAGCCACTTTCTGTACCTACTTTTGCTGTACTTCTTTGAAACATCTAAGTTTTTGCACTACTTGAGCACCTAATCTCAAGTACTGTAGAAACCTTGAACTTTGAATACAGTTACTTGGAAAACCCATAATAGTAATCCTCCATCAGCTGCCCGGCGTTCGGAGGGTCATTCTATTGAGAGTCTATATTAAATCTGGATTCATTTACATTTGTGCATAAGTAGGTAAAAAGGTACAATATTTGTATATGGATAGTTATGGCCGAAATAAAGTCATAAAAATAAATACCTACTTTTTAGGCTAGAATCGCTTTCCTCTATTTTGTCCGCACATTCAATTTTCCAAACATAAATTCTCAATGCAATTTTTAAACAAAACGGCGCATAATGCAAGCATAAATAACAATCAACCAGGAGAAACTTTAATTAAAATGAGTTTAAAAAATTAACGATTTTAACCTGTTTGTGTTACAATTTATTATTATAATTAATCGCAGAGGGTGGATGAATTGAGTGAAAATTCCTCATCGCGCTCGAGTTCGACAAAAAGTGCGATAAAATGAATTTCGCACAAAAAACTCGCAGCTGATTGTATTTTCTATTAATTTTTATTTATTGCATGCTATTATAATTTGTGAAATGAATCCGGCTGACTTTAATTATATTGGTTAAAGTGGAATCGGTTAGTGTACAATGGAATAGCATCTAAAGTACATATTTTGCGACTTTGATTACTGCTGATGAAAAACATTTGATTGAGAAATCGGCAATGAAATCGGCGAGTAAATCGCGAGGACGCTCCTATGATTGCGTCATCGAGATTACTTGTGAGACTGTTGGCGAATGTTGAGCAGATGGCGCTGCAGTTGAGACATCAGGCACCTGTTTACGTTGCGCTGGCGAACGTGATGCCAACCACGTGACTTCTGTGTTCACGCATGTCATGGGGAGAGATAACGGGGAAAAAATGCCTCTCCTTCTTTCTTTCACGTCTTCGAGCAGCTCACACAGCACATGACGAGTATCGAAAGCAGTGACGCATCATCGAAATAAACACATTGATTCATAACCAATTAAAGCAGAAATTTCAGCGAAATCATATTTTATTCCGATTCTCAGCGAACGAAGGCAACCACGAATGGACGTTTTTAAGAACGATTCCGCATTTGGAATACGGCACAAGTTGAAAACAAACCTGTTGCTGCTTTCGAAAGGAGTTCAATCCTAATCTTCAATCTAAGCCAAACCGGTCGCCACAATTAAGCAGTTAGCAGAATTTCAGGCAGTCAACAACCTGACATACGTATGAATGTTTGTATTGTATGTGTGTGATTATGTGTGTATGTGACACGCAACCACTGCGACTGCTGTTTTCCAACACTTATTGTATTGCCATTAGTATAAAAGTGTACTGACAAAATTTAAATACGATTTCTGTTTTTCTGAAACACATTCAGTCCTGTGGGGACCCTGTATATGCCCCTGCCTCACCTGCTTCGGGGACGGTGCTCTAGACAGAGAGCTTAACTAATGGGATAGATTTTGCGTCATTTTGCGTGTTCACTTTGAGACTTTGAAATGCCGCGAGAAACGCTTAACAACGAAAAGACTTCAAAAATAATCGATGTTGACATACTTACCTAAGTACATATTTATGTATATGGAGTTGTGTTGCGCAAACTAGTTTTAATTTGGTTCAAACACCGCGGTTAGGAAAACATACTTCACTAAGCAATAATATTGACATATAGAAGTTGTTGTAATTTCGATACCGAGCAGAGTTTCTACGTTGTAATCATGGATGATCTCTGGGTTGTCTATATCTGGATCACTTAATTGGGTTCCGAATTGGGTGCATTACAGTCTAAGTCCAAAATACGATACTAAATTTCGTTGTGTACAATACCAATTTAATATATTGCACATACTATATGAGTCGTAATGCAGATGACACGTAACTCTCCTATAACACGGCTTCCTACATCGCGGTAGAAACAAAATGCTCTGTATTCATACCGCGTGACCTACAATGACCTTGTAACAACCAGCAAACAAACCTAAATTACAGACTTTTCAGAGGGTAGCAGAGGGTGGAAAAACTCTAAGTTAAGAAGAATATTCAGAATGTGTTCAGGCTACTTCTATGGAATTAGAAATGTGAAATTGAAAGTTGGCAACTCTAAAGTTAGGGTTTTAGGCTTTCGGAGTGTGTTGCATGCAAGAGTTTATTGCTCCTAACTGCTCTTGCTATGGATTTCTGCATGCGGAAGACTCGTTCTCAGAGCACTTTGCAGGTAATCGTGTTAGAACGAGCGCAAAGAGAACGGGTAGCAACTAACGACGCCGGGCGAGCGTCGTCTCACTTCGTACAGCGCCTTATTTAATTAGCCGAGTACATATGTAATTAGTTAGGCGAACATTTGATGAGTGCAATGGGCGTGGGTAGCCAAGGTATACGTCGAACTGGATTTGTGGGAATCCTTCACAATTCAATCCGATCATCCGTCACATAATTCAAGTGGGGGTACTACCATATACTATATTCGAACCATATATACTACCATATACACTGTATTCAGGTCAGCAGACGAACTCTGCTGCTTCGCAATAATCAACAGTTACGGCTTCGTCACTGGAGATAACTTAAGTGGCAACTCTACACACGGTTGTTTGTGTCTGTGTTCGTTTGGTGATGACATCAATGGGTTTCGTTTTACAGCCTTATAATGTAAGACGTAATTTACGTTTATCAAACGTTTTGTTTTATTCTTTTTCGTATTTTGTTGGTATTTTGTTTGTTCGTAACGTCAAAAATATAAAAAACTACGAAAAACACAAAACAAAACGGGTGCTAAACGGAAAAAGCGTTTATCGTTTATAAGGGCGTTAAACATATTCTGAAACGTTTAGTGTTGAGCCGCTGACAAGGCTACGTTTCGTCATCACTGCTGTAACTCGGTCTTAATTAAAATTAAGTATGTGATTAAAAACGAGCCGATTCAACTAAAAATGCTCCATGAGAACTGAGAAACTGTGTGTAGGGTGCAACTGTAGCGCTCATACAGCTTGGTATAAGTGAGTGTACTGCATACTAAAGAGAAGCCCGCTGCTGACGTCATAAGCCGAAAGTAACAGCGATTGTACGAGAACTGCAGAACAGCAGCAGAGTGCAGATTTTATTTATAAGCATTGAGGTTAGAGACGTGCTTGCTTGCTGAAAATAATCACCCATACTAAAGCACAGCACGGAGGAAGAAGTCTCCGTCAAATTAGCACAGACGAATTTACATACCTTTGAACCGATTTGGTTGCCGCATTGACCAGCTTGCAGATGCACGATTTCCCTCATGTTTGTGGTTCTGTTTACGTTTCTATCGCAATAATATTCGCTTAATGTTTCTTTTCTTGCTGGCACAACAAGATTTCGCTGTGGAAATTTACAACTTTGGGAACTGATTTAATTTTCACTGTCTAAAACTCGCAGCAACGTGTACTTTTCGCTAGAAAAGATCTCGACTCAGAAGATCTCGCACTCGAACGATAACTGAGAGTGTTAGATACAACTATTTACCACGCAGCGTGCCTACTCACAGATACAGTCTTCACTAGATACAAGATACAAGCACAGGGCGTTGTTAACGACGACTCGGTTCCACAGAGCAACCAGTGGTTTTTCAATTCACAAAATCACCTCCGCTATCTGCGAGCACTCAGCGAGAATGAGTGGATGCAACGTCAACGTGAACGAACATTTCAGATACTATCGAAATCAAGCCAACCTATCAGCTATGAGCGGGAGCGAGAGCGCAAACGAACGAAGCCGCAGAAGAGTAGGTAGTGAAAATCAGAGGGAAAAGAAACTCGGCAAAGAGATTAGCAAATGTTGCGATCGAAGAAGAATGGGAAGAGATACTGACGAGAGAGAGAGAGAGAACTTGCTATGCGAAAGAAGAGGGGCAGAAGCCAGCAGACGAGGAAAATTCAGGCGATATGGAAATAATTACATGCTAAAATCTCCCAGAAGCAGGGCTGCCAGATTGCAGTATTCGTCCGCTCTGGACGAAGCCTCTGTAGAGCAGATTTCAAAACCGGTTCTTGTCAGTGGGATTTTTACAATTTCGGACACAAACGAAGTGTTGTTCGTCGGCAAACGTCGAAAAAAGAGTGTAGCTAAGTAACAACACGTTTTTTAAGTTAGGAATATTACAGATTTCTCAGTACTGGATTTCTTACCTGCCCTGACATGACTTCCACCTGGCTCAGGATTCGGAAAAGGTCCTCAGCCCGTTATGCCAGACCATGTGCAATATCAATAAAAATAAAATTTTATTTCTTTATCACCATAAACAGCAAACTATATAAAATCAGATACGAAATCACCTCACGAAGTAATTTCAACACCCTCCGCCTTTTGCGCGCATTTCAAACAAAATACAGGCGTCCCTCGAATAACACGACATCGTGATTAGTAGTGTTAAAAGTTAACTTGACCACAAAACTGAATATGTACATGTCGTCGCCTTGAAGGAAATCTAAGTACGTATTCTATGCGTTTTCTACGTATATGTACTATAACCGTACGTTCTATTTTCGGCTCTTAAGAATTAACTTTATTATTACACCAAAATAATATACATATGTACATATGTACGTATGTATTTATGATAATCAATCATTATGTGAACATTTTTGCGATAGCATTTTCAGCTAAAATTCTTTTTATTACTTTATCAAGAAATCAAAGTCCATTGAATGTATGATTATAAGTATGAAGAGAAGGTATCTATATATCTTACTTGTACCACTTTCAAAAATAACAGCTGATGTATTGATTATATTAGAGATAGTAAGATAGATAGATAGAAATGTGGAAAAATGCTAAAACAATACGTCAAAAACAATATCTGAAAATGATCAGAGTTCCACATTTTTCTTGCATATTTATAACGAATGCTCAGTCGCACTCGTGGCTGCTTCCATTGCTAGAGTAGTCGATCTCTTCGTAAGCAACTTGACGAAAGAAAAACAATGTTGAAAAATGAAGTGTCACATCAATCAAGCGACAATCGCTGATTCTGTTTTGTGCAAAGGAAACAAAACAGAGTCACCGTGTATACAGTACAGTATGAGGCTAAAAATGAAGCAACGTCTCAAAACAGCGACAAACATCAAAGAAAGCAAAAGAGTTCACGTACAGGGGTGTGTATACTAGTACTATACTCGTACTGTACTGGATATACGAGTATGTATCTTTTCAATCTTTTCAGCCACGAACTCGTACGTCGAATTCGAAATTGATTGAAAACATTGAGCAAGGTAAAAGCCGAAATTAACCCAATTTTAACGTCGCGAACCAAATTATAGCAAATTTCGGGCGCATTTATATAGACTATTATATATGTATGTAGACTTTATAATGTTACCCATGGATTTTGTCGTAGTAAGAATAAATAACAAAATTCAATATTCTACAAAGTTCATTTTGGTACTTATAAATTTATTGATATGCATTCTGCCGATAATTTTAAATATCTGAGCTCTATTATAATCTACATCCGAAGGGAAAAGGATTGCTTGGATTTTCCTCTATTTTTAACGCATTAAAGACCTTTATTCTATTGAGTTGGCAATGTTAACCACTTTAACTATTGCCAATAATTTAACATTTGTAAATCTATTGTATTCTGTTGAAGAAATTAAAGCTCTTTCCTTGACAATCTCAGAAAATGTCTTGACAACTATAATAAGAAACCTTATTTTTTGAGAAAATCGATTACAATATTATTTGAAATGGAAGAAAGTTCTGTAATTTGTAACGAACAGGGTATTTACTCAAAAAAATTCAATAGCTCCGCTGCTGAGGGTGGCTCAGCTCTTCCGGCCATGCTCAGGGAAAGTGGGGGGGTTCTTGAACCCCAACAGCGGAAAGGAACCCCTGTTACAAACAAACAGAACAGAGCTAAGGCTTACCTAGGCTAAACAGCCATTCATAACAGACGAGCAAAAAAAAGTTATAAAATCACCCGGCGGACGGACATGGAAGAATAGGGGGGGCAGTCGCAAGGGTCTTGAGAGAGGACGGAGGAGGGGGGGAGGATTTAGTGGAAGTCTCCATCCCCCTTCTGTACCCACCCAACCTGGCCGGTATCAGAGATGTGATGTTCCGGCCCCAAGATCTTTGTGTCACTTGGCGGTGCAAGACCGCTTACTAAATACTTACTCCATCATCGCAGAAAGAAACATGTTGGTTATATTTGAATTATAGTTTACAATTTTATTACCAGTGATGTAAAAAAATTCAGACCGAAATAATTCTTTCATTTAATATTCATCTTAAGTTATGATTTTCTCTCTCTTCTTGTTGTTGATATTACATATTAAGCATTGAAAGAACGCGAAAAATCACTTCATTAATAAATCCTTAAACTGAAATCTAATTTCAACGTTTTACGTATGTTATAATATATGAAGTTTTTATATTGTACCAACTAACGATGAGAGATGAAGATAAAAATATTGGTTTACACAAAAAAACTAAAGCCATTAGTATTGAGTAAAACTTATCCAAGCTCTTAAACTAAAATATGGCATACTACATCAGATAAAGTTTGTTCACTTATAGTTAGATATATTCAATTTAACAAATTGAATTTTATATAAATTATATATAAATTATAATTTAACACGCGCATCTTTTCCATGTGAATTAATGTTTATGTTTCAGGTTACAATATTTCATTCATATTGTGTACTTAAAGATTCAAAATAACACTTTGAAAATATATCATCCGAAATTGAAACGCAATCAAGAAAAGTATAAACACGGAAAAATTTGCGCTTGTTATACAGGGTGTGGTTAGTTAGGTATATGTATTCACCTTTATTATCGATAATGAAAAAAATTCAGGTCGCTAAACTTTGACCACAGGTTTACATTTACAAAGCTTTAAATAATATATATATTTTTGTTTTGTGGTTATGTATAAATTATTTTGTGTATAACAATATTCCTTTCTCAGCTGTTGTTCTGCCTCGAGGTTGTCAAACAACACCTGTTTTGTGAGGTTCGCCTGTGTTTCACCCTGTGGGTCATAGCAAAACTCGGTTCACCCTGTGTTCCGTTCATCCATTTCGCCGCGCCGCATTGCAGATGTCGGTGTCTTGCTCTCCCCACCATGTGTCGGAGAGAGCGGGTCCCGTAGCATGGCGTGATCTTACAAATCAAAGGTTTTTTGTATGCACTTTACATCACGCCATGCTACGGCATTTGCTCAGAGTGCCGATCATGATGGGAGGGAGGGAGACAGCGATAACTGCAGTGTGGTCGATGGTCAAAGTGTACTAATTAAAATAAAGAGTTGGTGACAAGCATTTAGTGCGAATGCACGTAGTTGGTTAGGTCTCCGATTCAGACATAATTTTAGTTAAGAATATAGTGTACTTAGTAAAATAAAGAACTTAACTAAAATACCTAATTAAAATAAGAATATAGTGTACTAATTAAAATAAAGAGGTACTAATTAAAATAGAGAGTTGTGTACTTATTAAAATAATGAACTTACCTAAAATACCTAAGTAAATTAAGGATATAGTGTACTTATTAAAATAAAGAACTTACCTAAAATGCCTAATTAAAATAAGAATATAGTGTACTTATTAAAATAAAGAACTTACCTAAAATACCTAATTAAAATAAGAATATAGTGTACTTATTAAAATAAAGAACTTAACTAAAATACCTAATTAAAGTAAACTAAAAGCAACTATACATTTAAGAATAAACAATATATTGATAAAAACTAAACCATGTATTAAATAAAGCTGAACTGAAAGACAAGCTGACCTATTGTCCTCAATTTGTAAAATACATAAGAATTTACCTAAGTTAAGTGAACAATAATCAAAGATTTACTATTAAAAAGAAAAATACCAACATGTTTCAAAGATAAATGACTCTATTAGCTTAAGTTTAGGTGTTAATGTTGAAAAATAAAAACAAGAAGATGAGATAAATATTATAATAATATAAATAATTACTAATATAAGATAAATATATAATAATATATATTATTAAGGAAAAGATGTATATGAAGAAGAAGAAGGTGAAGTGTGCGTAGAGCAAAAATAAGAAGCAAGCAGCAAACGAATCAAATGATAAAATTCCGTGAATCAGGCGCTGTGCATGAACAGAAAAACGATGTGATTTCCTGTGATTGTATTTGCTTTTCCCTATAAATACCATGAACAAACAAACAAGCAACCAAACCAATAAACTAACCTTGAAACCTTGAAGTAGAAAATAATAAAACAGGTTTTAATTACAAATAAATTAACATCCATACAAGTGTATGAAATATACAACAACAATACAATAACATCAACTACAACAACAATGCAATAACATCAACTACAACAACAATATAATAACAACTACTACAACAACAGCAACAACAAAAACAACTACAATACAACAATTTAAATACCAACACCAAGAGATAATAAACAATAATAAAATAAAATTAAAGCAGTAAATTCTTAAAAATTAAAAATTACAACCAGAAAATCAACAACATCAAAAATAACAACACCAAACAACGTTTATAACAGTAAAACAGTGGAATGCATAACAAAAACTCCCTAACCATTGAAGTGCACATTTGTTCAAGGAACAGCAAAGCGACAAAAACAAC